>JAZHEH010000733.1:1575000-3007000 GCA_036589455.1 Ateles fusciceps
TATTTTTGTGCTGAGTGCAGCACTTTACACAGATTATCTCATTTAACCCTCTTGACAGTGGTGAGACAGACACACCTGTTGTCTACATTTTACATATGAGGAAACTGTGGCATGGAGAGGTCAAGTCACTTGCCCATGACCACATCAACTGCTACATTCTGTCTGTGTCATGGTGAGAAAGTTCTTCTCTGTGTCTAACTTTTCACTCTCCTGCTGTGGCCAGAGTCCAGTCCCTCTTTCTGACTTCAGGGGAATCCAGGAGTCCATGAGCAGAATCAAGGAAGGGGTTCCAGGACTCCCCCGGGTGCTGCTTTCCCTTCATCTCTCCTCCTCCCACACACACTCCCTGGGGGCCTACTTCACCCTGAGATTTCAATTATCACCTCTCTGTTGATAATTCCCAAAGCCCTCACATTCCAGGAGCTTCCCATGCAGCTGTACCACCTACAGTGACCATGTGAGCACCTGTTCTGAGCTGGGGGCTTTGCTGGTTTATCATGGATATGCTCAGCAGCCCTGCAAGGCGGGCCCTGTCCCTGATGTACAGATGGGAAGCTGGGGCCCAGAAGCAAGCAGCAAGCAGGAGAGCCAGAGTCCAGGCCACTCCCATCTGATCTCAGAGCCTGTGGCCTCCCTGCATGTGCTGCGTCTGGGCTCTGCCCCCTGGAAGGGTAACTAACGTCACCGAGCGGGTCTCAGTGACCCTCGATAACGCTCATGCGAGCGGGTCTCAGTGACCCTCGATAACGCTCATGCGCCTGAATTTCCAAGCTCAGTCCTCTTCCGGCAACTCAGCCAGGCGAATCTCTGCTGAGCTGCTCTGTCTCCTTGGAGGCAAGCATCCTTCTCCAATTTTTGGGTCTTCGATCATCCCTTTGTTTCGCAAAAGAGGTGGGGCCCTTCTGTCCTGCAGGGAGGGCAGAGGAAGATGCAGAGGGTTGGAAATCTGAAGGGATGAGAAAGCAGGGGATGGAGCTTGGACTGAAAGAAAAGTGGAGGAAAACAAGCAGTGTGCTTTTATTATAGACGTGTGTTTATTTATTTAAACTCAGATGGATTTCTATGTTAATCCATGTGTGCTGCTATAACAAGACCATAGACTGGGCCATATATAAAGAACAGAAAGTTGTTTCTCACAGTTCTTTAGGCTGGGAAGTCCAAGGTCAAGGCACAGGCAGATTTTGGTGCCAGATTTGGTGCTCTCTAGATGATTCCTTGTTGCTGTGTTCTACGGAGGGGACAAACACTGTGTCTTCACTTGGTGGAAGGGACAGAAGTGGGGGAACAGATCTCAGAAGCCTCTTTTACAAAGAGTATCAATTCCATTCCTGAGAGTGGGGCCCTCATGACCTGGTCACTTTCCAACGGCCCCACCTTCTAACACCATCACCTTGGCGATTAGGTTTCACCTTATGAATTTTGGAGGAGCATATACGTTCAAGGCATGGCAATTTGCGAAGGCGTAAAGTCAGGAGCTTGGGGTATGTGACTGCCTGGGGGCAGGGGAGGAGATGGGGAAGTGCAGGCCTATATCAGCCCATGCAGTTCTGGGAGCCCACTGGGGAGGGCCTGAGTGTTTTTCAGGGGACAAACATGTATTGAGCGCCTGTTGTGTGCCAGGTCCTGCAGACGCAGCAGAAAACTCGGGAGTCAGGCCCTGTCCTCCTGAAATGCACGGAGCTGGACATTCTCCCACCTCTCCTACTGCCCTGCCCCCACTGAGTGGCCTCCCTCTCCCTCCAACCCCACCTGGAGTGTTGATACTTCGGCAGTGTCCTGTCCTGGGAAGAGCTGAGTTCCGGTCCCTGCTCTGTTGTCACTGTGCTCTATGACTTCAGGTAAGAGTCCTTACCTCTCTGGATCTGAGTTTTCTCACCAATAAATTGAAAGACACCTCCTTGCTTCCCTGAGCCTACGCCCTCAAACCTCCATTGCTGACTAACCTCACTCCCTCCTGCAGAAGGGAGCCAGCCATGTGTGACCATTGTTCTCATTTTAACTTACAACCATCAGTTATAACAGGTGAAGCCAACACTAAAGTCACTCTGGCATTGAGCAGAGCAAGATTCCCTCCTACTCCCTGCCTGCAACTGGAATTGCTGGTTTCATTGCTGCCCCATGACTGCAGGCTGGGGGAGAATGGGCAGCTCCTGCAGAGACTGTGGCCTCCCTCAATGAATGTATTGACGCTTGTAAAGCTCAAACTTTGTCTCTATTGGAAATCAAGTGCAGAGAGCATGGATGGGGGCACTCAGAGGCAAACCCATCCTGGAGAGGTCAGGAGAGGAGTGGACTGAACCCTAGCCCTAGATGGTGGGTAGAGGGGAACTCTCAGCTCTGCCTCCTTCTGGCCACCCTCTGGCAAGCCTGTCACCCAGAAGATTGGAGATGACAGAGTCCGCTGCTCTCTGAGGGGTCCTGGAGGGCACCCCAAAGAGCACCCATGCTGGGTGTCCTGGAGGGATCCTCCTGGGCCTTGAAGTCTCTCAGGCCCCTTGAACTCACACCCCCTTGCCATGCAGTGCAGAAAGCAGGAGAAATTGTGCCTTTTCACTAGTAAAGGTCAACATCACCATGAAGCAAATGGCCTCTGACTGCTCAGGTACATGAGCTGCCACCAACCCAGGGCACGCAGGAGTCTGGAAGGCCAAATCCCTGAGAAGGAGACTCCTGAGTCATGGGGAGTTTCCAAGCCTCTTGGTGTCCTTTGAGACCCAGGAATGGGGAAGACACATGGAGGAGCAGCAGCGGGAGAGCAGCCTGAGGATCTGGGACTGGGGACCACAGAGGTGCTGGTTCCTGCTTCTCTGCCTCCTGCCAAGTCAGTGGAAACATGCTTTAGTGTGTTCTTGTCGTGTGGCAGGTACTGGGCGTGAAGCAGGTTTACTATATGCGGGTTACCAATTTGTTTGAATCTGGCGAGACAGAACAAACCCACACACAAATTTTACAAAGCAGGTGTATTCCTTACAGATAGGCAGCAAGGGACAACAGAAACCTAGGATTTGTTGTAAGCTGCTCTCCCCCAGGCTCAAGAAGGCTGTCCAGGGTGGGTGGGAAACTCATCAGTGCAGGCCTCACTAGCACTGCTGCTGAGGGACCCTGGAAAGCCTCTGGGTTTCATACCCTGGATTAACAGGACTTGCTGAGTCCTAGCACTGAAGGACATCCTATTTTTGGAGGAGCTGAAACAGAGCCAGCTATTCTGGCCAGTCCCTCTGGGTCTCAGGATGTTGTATTATCAGCACATTCTACAGTTATTCCTGATAACTATGAGTTAGAAAGCAGGAAGGATGGGTTGGTCCAAGAACACCCAAAGAACTGTCCTGCACTGAGCCTTCTGCTGGGATAGACCTGGGACTGAGACAGACCCAGGCCCTGCAGCTGTGGAAATGATAGTCCAGGGAGGGTCAAGCATGACCCCAGCACAGCACAGAAGCAGAAGAATTGCAAATGGGAGCAGGGACCTGGAGGAGACTATTGCATTCTGGGGATGGACAATTGGGGTGGGCATCAGGTGTCATTTGTGGTTTTCCGCCTTCATACTCCCCTTCCATTACTACCCACCACCATGATCACCATTCCCAGTGCCACCACCATCACCACCACCACCATCATCACCGTCACTACCACTATCACCATCATCACCAGTACCACCATCATCACCACTGCTACCATCGCTGTCACCACCAACACCATCACCACTATCATTGCCACTACCACCATCATTATCACAACCGCCATCACCACCACCACCACCACCATCACCACTGCTACTATCACTGTCACCACCATCATCACCACCACCACCACCATCACCACCATCACCATCATTACCATCACTACCAGCAACAACACTGCTACCATCACTGTCACCACCAACAGCACTGCCACCACCTCCACCACCACCACCACCATCACGACCACCACCGTCAACACCATCACCATAATCGCCACCACCACCATCACCACTACCAGCATCACCCCACCACCATCACCGCCACCACCACCATCACTATCACCATCACCGCCACATCACCATCACCAGCACCACCACCATCATCACTACCAATGTCACCACCACCACCACCATCATGACTACCAGCATCACCACCACCACCACTATCACCACCACCATCACCACCACCATTATCATCACCACCACCACCATCATCACCACTACCACCATCACCCCCACTACCACCACCATCACCCCCCACCACCATCTCCACCACCACCACCACCACCACCATCACCATCACCACCACCACCACCACCACCACCACCACCACCACCACCATCACCACCACCACCATCACCACCACCACCATCACCACCACCACCACCAACACCACTACCATCACTCACCACCAACATGATTGCCACCATCACCATCACCACCAACACCAACACCATCACCGCCACCACCACCACCATCACCACCAACACCATGATCACCACCACCATCACCATCATCACCACCACCACCACCATCACTACCACCATCATCAGAACCACCACTACCACCACCATTATCATCATTACCACCACCATCACCATCACCACCCCCACCACTGCTATTACCATGGCCATCGTCATGTTTATTGTCACCACCTTTATCATCATCATTGTTATCACAGCTCCGCTCCAGCCCACCCTGCATCAAGCTCATGTGGTCCAGGCACTGTGCAGTGAAAGACTGTGTGACAAGACCTCATTACCAGCCCTCCTCTAACAACTCCAAGAGGCAGGTTCTACCATTCTCCCCATCACAGGAGAGGAAACCCAGCACAAGGAGATGAAGGACATGCTCAAGTCCCTGTTGAATAGCTGGAGGGCCCAGAGGTGGCTCCAGCTCTCCACACCCCAACACAACACTCCCTCCACCACGACACAGCCTCCCATGGCCTGTCTCTGGGGTTCTGCAGATGTTGGCCACCATGATGGCCCCACCTCAGGAGGAGAAAGCAGGATGCTTGGGGCTGGGGGAGTCAGACCACTGCTCCCCTCCCAGCTTCATCACTCTGCCTGGCTGGGCCCCTGGACACATTTCTCGGGATGTGTGGGGGATGGGTGAGAGGACACCTACCCCAGGGACACCCAGCGCATGTGAGCACTTGGCTAAGAGTCTCTGCCTTCATTGGGACCTGGCCTCAGCTTCACCAGTTTCCTTCCCTGTAACTCTCTGTAATTCTGTCTGACCCCTGCTGAGTCTCCCCCCTCAGCCTCCTCTTGGCCTTCATTTCATATGGGGCCCTGCCTGTGCTCCCAGGACCATCCAAGGTCTTCTGGTCACATGGAGGATATTTCCATCCTAGTCCCAGACCCAGGGCCCTCACCGAGTGGCCTCCAGAGCCCAGCTCTCCTGAAGCCTATTCCATGTGAGGTTGGACGAAAGCCCCCTCCTCAGGCTCTCCCAGCCCAGCAGTGACAGCTGAGTGACAGGCAGGTGCCTTCTCCTGCCCCCTAAAAGGGAATGGCCCCATTAATATGGATCCCTGTTTGTGGTCATGGAATTTTAAACTCTATTTTTCCCAGTGAATGGTTTCTTTTAGTTTAAGCAGATAAAAACAGATAGAGCTGAGAGCCTGGAGAAAATCAATAAGTAATAAAAGTTAACACGAGAACAAACGAATGAATGAGCAGGAGCCGAGAAAGAGTCTGCAAGTGAGAGGCCTGGAGTCTGGTGCAGAAACTGCCTGTTGGAGGTGCTGGGGTGGGGTCTGGGGTGGGTTAGACTTGGTAACTTTGCCCACTGTCCACTGGATTCGTGATCTCCTCAGGAGCCCCTGAAGCCATGGCAGGGGTGGAGGAGCTGGATTAGAAGCCCAGGTGTTCTGGGGTACTGCTGTCAACATATTCATTAATCTATTCAGCAGCCATTTCCGGAGCACCTACTGTGTGCTAGGACAACCC
This sequence comes from Ateles fusciceps, assembly GCA_036589455.1. Taxonomy (NCBI): domain Eukaryota; kingdom Metazoa; phylum Chordata; class Mammalia; order Primates; family Atelidae; genus Ateles; species Ateles fusciceps. The sequence continues at coordinate 1,580,917 of JAZHEH010000733.1, forward strand.
AGCACAGTGGTGAAGAGTGTGAGTTCTGGCATCTGACTACCAGGGTTTACATCTCATCTCTGCCACTTGCCTGCTGTGTGTGCCAGGGCCAGTGACTCGACCTTTTTGTGCCAGATTTTCACATTTGCCAAGTGGTGGATACTAATATTAGTACTTACCTTACAGGAATATGATAAGAATTGAGGGAGATAATTGATACAAGTTCCTTAGATAGATGTCTACACATAAGCGCTTGGTAAATGTCAGTCATTTTTAATATTGTACTATGCTCTGTACTGAATACGACAGACTCAGTCCCTCCCCCTCATAGAGGAAAGAAGAAGAAACTAAGCTCAGGGAGGTGAAGGACTTGTCTGGGATCCCTATTTAATAAGAAAACTCAGAGTGTACCCAGGTCTCCACACCCCAGCACTGTGCCCCCTCTGCTGACATGACCTCCCAGGACCTCCCTCTGGGGCTTCCACAAAGGTTTAACATCTTTGTAGTAGGGACCACCAACTCTGTCTTAACAGACAAAGCAACAGCATTTAGAGCAACTTAGAGAGGTGGCACAGGCTAGCTGTCTGACCCACGCCATCCCGCTAGCCTGTCAGAGGGAGGACTTGAACAGGTCTGCCTGCATCAGTTACAGCTGTGTTTAATTGCAAGCAACAGCTAATCTGGCAAACAGTGGTGTGAAAAATGAGAGGTTTGTTTCCTTCACCTGAAAAGAGGTCCAGGTGTGGGTGATAGTTGGCCCTGACTAAGCTGTTTGTGATGCCAGGCAGGGCCCAGTTTCCTTCTACTCTGCCACCTTCAGTAGATGTGGCCTCTTATGCTCAGGTTTGTCACTTCAAGGACATGAAAGGGCTGCTACAGCTCCAGACATCATGTCTGGATAGCAGGCAGGAGGGAAGGGTTTGGGCAAAGGGCAAGAGAATTGTGCCAATTGAATCTATCCCTCTTATTCAGGAAAAGGAATCTTCTAGAAGCCTCACCTGAAAGAGATTTGATTCTGGACCAATCCCTGGCCAAGGAGATGAGATTACCATGGCTGGATGAGACCGACCAAGTCACCCCCAAAGCTGAGTTGGAACTACCCTCTCCAGTAGCAGGGGATCCCTGCCAATGCCGGCCACAGCCTCAACAGATAGGAGACAATTGGTGTTGGCCACACAGTGTGACCCCTGGGACACGCTGCCCCTCTACACTCTGCCAGCCTGATGTTCTTCACACCTCTGTCAATGTGCACTGAAGCCCCTGACTGGGCCAGGCCTGAAGCAGGTTGTGGGGCCACGGGGGTGAGTGAGAGGCGCCTCTGCCCTCAGGTGGCTCCGCATCAGATAGGGGGAGGCAATGGAGAAACGGGTGGTCCATTTAGGTGGTCAGGTCTGTGATGAGAAGGGAACGTAGGGCTGTGGGACACAGAGGAAGGAAGCCCCTCTTGGCATGGGACAGTTAGGGAGATCCCTGTGGAGACCTGGAGGCCCCGGGGCAGGGTTGGGGGAGAGATGGGGTGTTGAGTGGGCTGGGGGAGGGGTGGAGGGAAGGGTGGGCTGATAACCTTTACAATGACAGAGGACCAACCACCCTGGGAGAATAACCACAGCTGAACCCACAGGGCCTCAACTATCAGGCCCTGAACTAGGCACATCGCAGAGCCCTGAGGGGCAGGTGCTGTTACTGTCCACAGTGTATGGATGAGGAAACTGAGGCACAAAGAGGTTAAGTCACTTGCCCAAGGTCACACTGCTCACGTGTCATAGACCAACCTCCCCCACACCCACAACTCCCTCCCCCACGGCTGGTGAAAGGCCCCCGTGATGACCTTGTTTTTGCCTTATTATGAAGAAGAGGAAACTGAGGTCCAGAGAGGGCAAGTGACTTGTCTGAGGTCACACAGCACATCAGTGGCCAAGTCAGGCCTCTGATTCCTGCCCATGCCTTCACCTGCAGGCCACTCTGGCCACCTTCTTCTCCTCCTGGGCAGGGAGGTGACCCAAAGGCTGGAGGAGGCTGGGCACAAGAGGCCCAGGCAGCTCTGGAGGGTGGCATGAAGATGGAAAATGCCCACAGCCACCAGCAAACTTCCTAAACTGCTCCCCTCCTGCCCACCACACACGGCACTGAAATACAGCCTGTGAAAACGAAGGTCGGCTGGAAGTAAACAGGTTAGTAGTGGTTATTGCCAGTGCTTTGTTAATTAAGTGTCCTGAATACATTTAAAGCTGGGCATTTAATTTAGATTTATAGGGATAATTTAGATTTATAAGACTAGTTAATATGCATTAAGTACAGAAAATGCCTGTTGATTTTCATGGGCAACATTTATTGAGGTGTATAAAAGAAAACTATGGAACACTTAATGACTTTGAATTAGTTTGAGAACTGACAGGGAATGTGGGGGGTGGAGTGCCTCATCTCACAAGGCGTGGGCTTCTCTTGGGTGCCCTGATTCCATCCTCCCTTTGAGAGTTATTTAAGAGAACGCAGGCACCCCAGCATGGAGGAGGCACACACTTGGAGATGATGCTGGGCTGTGTCTGAGGCGGCGTGAGGGCTGCTGGGCACATGTGGCAGAGTGTCACCGTGGTGGTGGGATGGGAATCTGGGACCTTGGGGTCCTGTTCCAGTTCTGGTGCTGCCTGGAAGGTGGCCTGGGGCGGGGGCTCCCCCTCTGCTCTGGGCACTTTTATCTCCAGAGCTCAGAACCAGGAGGGTGCAGGATGGGGCACGGGGTGGGGTGTGGGGTGAGAGGGGTGGGGTGTGGGGTGAGAGAGGTGTGGGTGGATGCCCCTGCCCTGCTGGTGCTGACCTGTGGGGAACCTGGTCCAGATTCCTCGTGGGGGATGGCACTATGGCTGTGACTTCTCCATGCTTCTTGCTCTGCCACTGCCCTGCTGCGGTCCTGGGAGCTCTGCTCTCACAATTCTGAGGAGGCCGCATGTGCAAGGCCATGGGGCTCTGTGGGCACCGTGCTGAGCAGCACCCCACAGAGAGAAATAAGACAGTGAGGGCTCAGGACAGGGCCTGGAACAGTTCATAGTTTAGTGAGAAGATGAGGCCCCCGGCTCCAGAAGCTGGATACAGGGACAAGGTTGTGAGTTCAACTTGTAATATAATTCCGCAACTCATCAGATTAGATTTGGGGCCTGATTTCCAGCTGTGTCTTCCTCGTGGCTGCACGAATAGGACATTTCTTTAGGGCAACAATCACAGAGAATCTATGGTTCTCTGGCTATGTTTGAATGGCCCATGTTGCCACCGTGCCTCACTTGTTTGGCTCCCAGCAGCTGACCTGAGGAGCCAGGTGCCCCCAGGGATGCACCCGACTGTCCAGCTGGGCTTTCGGCTGCACACCTCGTGCTAAAATCTCAGCACCTGTTGTCACTAAATAGTGTGCCCTGGGTTCCACAGCTAATCTCACCGACAGTCAGGTCCTCCGTGTCCCAAACTGGAGGTAAGGACACCCGCCTTCAGCTGCTGTGAGGAGGAGATGAGAAAGCAGCATCTACCCATCACCAGAGCCATCGTTTCTTGACCATGGTGCTGATGGTCCCTGTGCCCTTTCTCTGAATCCCCCAGAGGAGACAGGCACTGTCATGGTCCCCCTTTTGCTTATTGGGAAATGGAGAGTCTGCCAGGTCAGTGGCACACCCAGGTCCCAAGCTATGAGTGGCGAGGTCAAGACACACGGCTGAGCTCCCGCAGCCCTGTGCATTGTCCACTGCCTGTGCACCAACCCGCGCCCCAGCCCAGTCCTTCTGCAAAGATGATGCACCCATTGTGAAGGGGGCTGGTGCTGACAGAGTGGAAGGCAGAGCTTTTGGACAAGCTAGTGGTGGACCAGGCCAGGGCTGGTCACGTGCAGCTTTTATGACTGCCCTTGCTTAGCACAGAGACCTCAGGGACAGGCAAACTGGTTATATGTGTTGAAATATTGCTTGATGGTCCCTCTGTGAGGGGACAAATTGCCCTGACATATTGGGCTGGAGGGAGAGACAGAGAGAGAGAGAAAAAGAATGCGCACAGGCTCGCATGTCAGGACAAGGCGAGTGTGGAAATGAGCTGCTTTTGTGGGCTACAGTGTCCAAGGGCATTTTGAAATACAAGATCCCTTCCCTAGCAGAGACAGGAGGGCACTTCCAGGTGCGGGGCTTGCAGAACACAGGGGCTTCTGCAGAGTGAGGGGGCAGGGAGATGCCGTGGAGGCAGCAGGAATGACTGAGTCCAGCTGCAGGATGGCCTTTGGTGAGCAGAGAAACACGTGCTCCTGGGAACCTGCTGCCCTCATCTCAGTGTGGTCCTGGGACCAGGTCTATTCCAACAGCTTACCCAAGCAAATCAGCCCAGCGCAAAGGCAGGGGTCAGGTGAAGTCTGGAAGGATGGCTCTGCCCTGTCTCCCACTCCAGGGGATCCACACTATGTTCAAAGGGTGTGGGGACAGATTCTGCTGACTGACCACGTAGTGGCCTACGCCTGCCTATAGGTGTGAGGGATGGAACAGGAGCTTGGGGAATCTTTCTGCCCTCAGAGAACATCTCTGGGTCACTTGACACGTACCTCAACTCCTCCTTCATGTGTCCTTTCAATAAGCGTTTGTTCGCCTGACTCCCTGCCCAGCTTGTGGGGGCCCTGAGGACAATGTGAATGGACCTGGCTCCAGAGGAGCTCCCAGACTGATGTGGAGACTGAGAACCAGATGCAAGCAGATGCTGGAGGTGCTGGGATGGCTCTTCACCACACAACAGCGTGGTTAAGAGGCACCGCCGCACCCCAACATGTATCGAGCACTTAATATGTGCCAGGCCTGAGGCCTCGTCATTTTACAGGAAGGGAAGTCCTGTCCCAGGACTACTGAGCCCATGGTGGGGTTGTGTCCTGGCTCCACTCCTGCCCTGCCAAAGCCAGACACGGGTAATGCAACCGGCTCCTTCCTCCACGTCTGTGCTGGGTCTCGAGCAACTGCTGAAAACACTGCATGCCAAGGAGGACGGGCACCATCGCCAGGGCACAGGTGCCACCCGTGGCTGTCACCAGTGTCATTGAGCCCTCCTGTGGCCTTCCCTTTCTCCCCTAGGACTATTTCAGACCTCTGCCCTTCTCAATTCTTGCATCCAACGCCAGTTCTGCCACTCCCTGCAGGTCGCCTTCGCCCCTTCAGTACTGGGAAATGGAGGCCATAGGGCACTCACCCCACTCCACATTTTCCTGATCTGTGTATCCTCTCCCAGCTCACGCACATTCGGCTCAGGTACCAGGTCAGTACTTTCCACTGGGCTCCGTCTCCTGCATCGGTAGACCATGTTGACCACACCTTCTCTCTCTCTTTCCATTTCTTCAGTTTCTTGAGCTCCACCGCTTCACACCTTCCTGTTTACAAGCTACTCAGACTATTCCCGCCCTTGACCTTAAATTCTTCTCTTCATAGCTCTCAGCCCCTTGAGCCACTGCTTTCTTGCCTTATCAGCAGCCACCATTTGAAGGAATTGCCTTGGTTCTCTCTTTTGGTTTGTTTCTTCCTGTTTCAGCTTCCTGGATAAGCCATTCCCCATGCACTTCACCTGACAAAAATGCTGACTCATTCTTCCAGACTCAGCTCAAATTCGGCCTCTCTCAGGACAGCGCAGCAGATGCTGTTGCTACCGCACTGCTGTGACCCGCCCTGGGTTGTCCTGAAGCGGTGTCAGCTCCTGGCACCCCGGCAGCCCCCGTCCTTGCATGTCTCCACTCTTTTCTGCCTGTGGGCTTTCTCCGGCACCATGGAAGCATACTCACCTGGGAGCAGGCACGGTGTTCCTGTGTGGAGGACCCAGCAGAGGCCAGGAGCAATCCTCTAACGATTGGGATGAATGTCAGTGGGTAAAAGACCCAGCCTCCCCAAATTCTAAGAAGGCATTTCTGATGTGTGCTCCACGTCAGAGGTCCCCAGTGGGAGGAGCCCAGCTGCTGTCAGTGGTCAGCATCGATCAACGCTCCCTTTGTTGGCTTCGCTCCTTTCCTGAATCATTCTTTGTGCCTCTTCACTGTGTTCCCTGGAAACACCTCCTGAATAAATAATCAGAACCCAAGTGCTTTTCTGAGTCTGTCTTGGGGCCACCCATCTAGGGTAGATGCCTGCTCTACCCGACCTCCAAGGGAGTGAAGTGCTCCCTCCTCCTCCTCCTCTCTGATGCCCACCAGGGAACTTCTTGTGCCAGAAGCTTTATGTCCTGTGCAAGACTGCAAGCGTCTTGGTGAAGGCTGGTTCTTATGATCTTTCTATTTTCACCACCAAGCAGAATGTCCTGGAAAAGAGATGACCATACAGTGTTTGTTAAGAGAGTAAGAGAGTGAACGATTGACCACATGAAGAAGAAATGAGTGTGCAGGGTATCTACACTATCTGTCCAGACTCTGTGAGGCAAGTTATATGAAGATGTTTGATCCTCTCAAAGCTGCCAACCTTCACCAACACCAGGAAGTCTACACTTCCATGCTCAGCCCAGTCTTGGAGGCCCATTGCTTTGCTCACCAAGCCTCCACCCTTTCTCCATGTGCTCTGTGCAGTACTTGGCATCTTCCTTCTAGGAGAAATCCTCAGAGTGCTGAGCCTCTTGGTGGGAGATTCTGCTGGAAATAGATGTTGGAAGTAGGTGCTTGGTGCCGCAAAGAAAAATCAGCACTGAGACAAAGGATCTTTTAGCAATGCAATTTTAACTTCCTGGACTGCAGGGAAGGTACTCTTACTAGCCATCTTGCTACGAGAGTACAAAGAATAAAGGAACACACCCAGATTTATCCCTTACGCATTTGGAGTCGTCCTTACTGCTGTGTCTGATCTCCGTTGGCTGGAGCCAGACCTCACAATCTAAATTAAAACCCAATTGACTAACAACTTAAAACTTTTCTAAACAGATAAAAGCAGTGGAGAGCTGGGGCATGCCTGTGAGCACAACCAGCACAGATATCTTGGTTAAAGGACAAGGACATAGAATGTTCTACGTGCCTGTAAGCATGGCATGTCTAACAGCTACATAGGATAGGGCTTACCAAAGTTATTAGCACACTTATTCTTTAACAAGAAAGGGAACTTTAAAAAATAGCTTTTCTATTTCCCACAGATTCTAACTCCAGTTAAACAAAAGCTAGAGGAGCACAGGGAAATGCTATGAAAATCTGGATAATCAAATGCCACCTCTCCAGAGATGTCAGGTTAGAGGAATGGATTTGTTTTAGCTGGACTTGTGGGCTCATCCAGAATCTAATTGCAGCCAATGAGAATGGCACCAGGGAATAATCATTTCCATAAATCAGTTTATTTGACTCAGATGTATCCGTGGATCAAGGTCTCTGGAGGAGCAATGAAAGTTGCCATTGGGGAGTTGAAGCGGATGCTCGAAAGCTGAGGTTGGCTGAGTTGCGTAGCCCACATGGGCTTTTACTCCCTGGGGAGGGATGGGACACTCTGAGCATGCCCAGGATGCCTGGTACACTCAAATGCAGCATCCTTGTCCCACAATCATTTTACCACAAGAAAAAAGGCTTTCAGAGGTGGCAGAGTGACCCAAGGTTACACTGTAGGTTGGTGGTGGAGCTGGGAGTTGGAGTCTGACATCAATCCAACCCCTGATTTCTCCACAGGGCAGGCAGGGTGGGACCACACTGAAATCCAAGACACATTCTCGACTGGTTTAGAGGATTTGCCTGACGTTATGTTAAAGACACTGGCCTGGGAATGACAGAATTTGGAATCTGGTTTTGGCTCTGCCCTTCACTTGCTGTGTGACGTTGGGCAAATCTGTTTCCTTTGCTGGGCTTCAGTTTCTCTATCTGTAAAATGAAAAGGTTGGTGATCTTTAACGGGATTCTTTGTTTCAAACATCGATGGCACTCTGGGCCTCAGTTTCTCCGTGTTTCAAGTGGGCACAATACTGTGCTACCTGGGATGCTGTGATGATCTCGTGAAATCCAGAAGCTCCTTAGCACAGCTGGAGGGGAAGTACACCCTGGAACCGTATTATCATCACTAGCTCACCTACAGTGAGGGGGTACTGAAGCCACTTCCCTACATGAGCTGGTAGGCAGTGTGAAGAAGAAACCAATGTGTCACTCCCATTATCCCTTCCCCACCAAGCCAAGCAGTGTTCACCCTGGGAGAGGCTCCTCCAGGTAAGCTGTAGACCCCTTGGGTGGGTCTCTGAGGCCAGGTGTGTTTTGCTGTTCCACAAGTGAGTTGGAAGCTCAGGCCTCAGGCTTCCAGCACAGAAACCTTAGAGGTATGGGCTGTGAGGAAAGAGCAAGGTGCAGAAGGAAAATGAGAAAGAGTGGGGGGTCAGGGAGAGGCTGGGAGAGGGCAGGCTTCTATCTTCAGTACTAAATGTCAAAAGCATGGGCTCTGGAAATGGAGAAACCTGAAATCAAAGGTTGGCTCCATTACTCACTCATTCAGTGACTAATTCAGAGAAAAGTTACTCAGTTCTGATTCTGTAGTGATCCTCCTGCCTTGGCCTCATGAATAGCTGGGACTTCAGGTGCTCACCACCACATGTAGCAAATTTTTATTTCTATTTTTTGTAGAAATGGTGTTTTGCTATGTTGCCCAGGCTGGTCTCTAACTCCTGGCCTAAAGCAATACTTGCCTTGGCCTCCCAAAGTGCTGGGATTACAAGTGTGAGCCACTGTGCCCTGCCGGAATGACACCTTTCTCTGAATGTCACGCTGGCACTTAGCTCTCCACTAGGTCCAGCTTAGGTTCTCAGTACTCAGTAGCCAGCAGCAGCAGCAGCAGCAGCAAAGCAGGGGCAGTTGTTGCAAATCTACAAAGTGATGTGTGCTTTGGGGTTGGGAGCACTGCAAAATATTCCTTCCTAACCATAAGGAAAGAAATACAAAGGGAATTTTTTTTCTGCAGATAAATATACAAGTTTGCCCAAGAGGTGAGAGGCTGGAGAGGCAGCCAGACTCAGGCCTGACATGTGAAGGAGTGAAGCTAATGACTTTTTTATTACATTAATGAGAGCAGGAATTATTTGCATCTGCCTGACAGTAATTACATTAGTATGAAGATCAGTTGTGAGTTCATGTACTACTGATAATGATAATGATCATTACAGTAAGTAAGGAGCTAAAGATAAAGGTTCATGCCAATAGATCAATCAGGAGGAAATGTAAATGAAGAACCAGGAGCAAATGACTGTCACATGTATAAGCAATGGATGTGGCCATTGAGTGGAGAGGAGATTCACAGTGATGGGGCACTGGCTGTGGCAGCCACCCTGGGGAGGGACACTGGCTGTGGCAGCCACCCTGGGACACTGGCTGTGGCAGCCACCCTGGGACACTGGCTGGGGCAGCCACCCTGGGACACTGACTGGGGCAGCCACCCTGGGACACTGGCTGTGGGAGCCACCCTAAAGCACTGGCTGTGGGAGCCACACTGGGGCACTGGCTGTGGCAGCCACCCTGGGGCACTGGCTGTGGCAGCCACCCTGGGACACTGGCTGTGGAAGCCACCCTGGAGCACTGGCTGGGGTAGCCATCCTGGGACACTGGCTGGGACAGCCACCCTGGAGCACTGGGTGGAGCAGCCACCCTGGGGCACTGGCTGTGGCAGCCACCCTGGGACACTGACTGTGGGAGCCACCCTGGGACACTGGCTGTGGCAGCCAACCTGGGGCACTGGCTGTGGCAGCCACCCTGGGACACTGGCTGGGGCACTCACAGGCGTTGTTTATATTCCTTCCTGGAATTTTAGGATTGCTGAGTTGGAAAGATTCAATATCAAATGAGGAGCAGTAGGTTAAACACCACCCCTCAAATCCCACAATAGGCAAGTAGTGAAGCTTGGACTCCAACCCAGCTCTGCCTGAAGCCAGGGCTCTGAACACTCATCAGAGTTGACCAATACCATGTCTGCAGGCTGGACCTTCCCAGACCCAGCAAGACTGGGAGACAGAGCTACCCAGGACCAAGGAGTATAGATGCACGGGGTTTGGGGACCTTTTCTTCAGTGCTGATGGTCTGGACAGGAATTATAACCCAGGACCATGACTGCAAGGCCAGGAGGCTGGAAATGACCAAACATGTTTCCATGGGGTGTTCCAGTAGCCTTATATCACGGAGTGTCTTGGCTGGAAAAGCCTTCAGGAACCATCTGGTGCAGCACCCTCATTTTAAAGGTGAGGAAATTGATACTGGAGGAGGGTGACTTGTCCAAGTTCATAGTTGAGTCAGTGCTAAGAAAGAGAGACTTGAACCCTGGGTTGGACCCCTCCCTGTTTCCCCCACAACAGCCTAATTAATGACTTTCTCTACATGTTTCTGTTTGGTGGCCTTGAAAAGAGCTGCCTAGATACAGTAGGTTGAGCCAGGTGAATTGTCTGTGAACTGAACTTTGCCTTCGTGCTATCATTTGAAAATCACCAGGTTCCCCTTTCTGATCCACTTTCACTGTTTCCTGGAGAGCCTTCTCCAAGAAGGCAGGCTCTGTCCGCGGTGCTGAATGGGATTTGCCTATTTCAACAAATGAGTACTGGCCTTCAAGTCCAGCCCATCTCTGTTCTCCCCCTGAAACCTCCCTCTCCGCTGTCCTCACCTACTCCAACCCCAAATGATGTTGCTGTTTGGGGTCTCTGGCCCATGTGATCAAAGTGAGTTTTCTATCTCTGATGAGCTCCGGCTACTGCTCCCTTACCAAGAGCATCAACCAGGGTTCCCTCAGCAACCTGTTAAATGCTTGTTGCCATGAGAAGCCTTTATCAATCTCCAGTTAGTTTTGTTTTACCATGGATCCAGCTCGTTTCTTTTGTAAAGCAGAGTGGGAGCTGTTCCCAGAGAAGGGCAGAGATCAGAATTAATGCCCCAAGGGGTCTAGTAATGAGGGGAAGGAAACCACACAATGAATTATGTGCCAGGTGATATGGTAGATGGTATTCATATGTTATTATGCATAATTAATCCCATTTCACAAATGAAAGAACAGATTCAGAGATGTTTGGATACTTGCCTGAGACCTCCCAGCTCATATATGCAGAGGCAATATACAAGCCTGTCCACTGCCTCCCTTTCCTGGAAAGCTGTCCTGGGATATGGCTGTGGAAGACACACAACTTGCTCTTGGGGTGCAGGGCCTGTGTTATTATTCCTAACTCGATGTTCCCAGGTCACCAAGTGAGCAGTGGGACCAGCAGCAGCGAGAAGAAGAGCCCACTCTGACATGTCTATATTCCTGCCTGAGATTTTAGGACTGCTGAGTTGGGAAGATTCTTTTAGAAATGAAACCTTTCCCCAAGTCCAGCATCACCAAATAAGTCAAGGGAAATAGTTGATAGAGAGTTTGGGGCTTGGAGTTAGCAGGTCTGGACTTTAGTCCTGACTTGACTACTTCTTGGCTATCTGACCTCAGGCAAGTAACCTAACTTCTTGGAACCTCCTTAAAATGGTGTGGAAGGTTAAATGCAGCACCCACGAGACCTGGTCCCCAGCTTACTTCTAGAAACTTCCCTTTCTCCTCTTTCCAATCCGTTCACTTGGTCATTTCAGAATACACCATGACTGAATTTGGACTCACTGTCTGTACATAGTTGATTGGTTCACACGTGAGGGTCTGACCCAAGTGAATAGACCCTTTGGGGTGTTTGAAGCTAGAATTGAAAGGGTAAGTCCCCTCTTGTTTTGGTAGAGGATACTGAGCTTTCATAAGCTTGGGAGTTAATGGCAGCCACATTCCTGGGGTTGGCTGGGGAGAACCGTGGCAGAGAACATGTGTTTGCAGGAAGAAAGCAAAGCACAAGCAAGCAAACAAAAACCTCAAACAGTAACAACAATGACTTCTCATAGAGGAAACAGTGAGCAAGAGGAAGAGAGCCCTTTCTGTATTGGCCTCTCGCCAGCCCAGCCCGCATGCATCTCAGCCCTTGGATTCCAAATGCTCCTCCAGCAATTCTGCACCTTCGTTGAGGTTAGCCAGAGTTGGCTGCCATTCCTTGAAATTAAAAAAAAAAGCCTAATAAAATTAATATAAACATAAGTACTAAAGATCACAGTCCTAGGCAGGGCATTCAATGCCTTTTGCCCTCCCTCAACAAAAACGATGATGCAATGTATCAGGCCTGCAGAGTTCCCTGGGAGACCTTTCCTGCACCCAACCCCACCCTGGGCTTTTGGCATTACCTCTAACCGAATGTCTCTCTCACCTTTGAAGACTTTCTGCCTAACCTCTGATCACTCTCCAATGCCAGTTCCTCAGGGTGGTCTTCCAGGATTGCCTTGGCAGAGCCAGTCCCAGCCCCCACACCATGAGCTGCACATGACAGGTGTCACTGAGACACCGGACCTGGAGTCCCCAGCTCAGGTACAGTACCCTGGCTGTCTTAGACCCTTGAGCAGGTAGAGGATGAAAATAGTGGTGCTACCCTGGGCATAAGTTTCTGTGTGCCCTCCCATTCCCTAGTGGGTCTCCCTGGTTCTTGGGGCCTCTGCTTCAGGGTCCCCAATACTCCACAGCCCCTGAATGCTTGGGTCTTGAGCCCCTGGGCCAAGCACTGAGGACAGATTTCATGCTGGTGGATCCCTTTTCCCCCTCCTTCCATGTTCTGGGAGACCAGGGGCCTGCCTTCACCCAGCCCACTTACCTCTCCCCTCCATGTCCCTGACAGGCAAGAATCCTGGAGAATGGAGGCCAAGGCAGTTTCTCCCAGGCCTTGTTCTATTGAAAGGGTGAGTCCTCTCTTGTCCTGGTGGAGGACATCATCCCCTCCTTTGACTCCCTGTCCTGCAACTCCTGTTCCAACACTATCCTGAACATGACCCAGAAACTGCTCAACTCCCAGTGCCCCTGGAAAAATGAAAAGGAATGAGTGAATGAGTGAGAGGCTCCCACCCATAGGAGGCCATTTGTCCTTGGCTTGTTGGGTGGGACCTGATCCCTGGTGGGGGGAGGTGAAAGCCACCTGGAGGTCCAAGGTCACTGGGAACCCACCGGCACCACCAAGCCCACCTGTCTGCTAATAGGAGCTCATGGCAGCTGCTCAACATGTGATTGGCTGAACAAATAAACTCATCTGATTGGTCTATCTGACTGGCAGTCCCTGCTGATTGGTTCCTCCTCTGATTATTTGCTTGATAAATACCTTCCTCCCCAGTCCTGGGTTGTATAAGTCACCCATCTTCCTATTGTTTATTCATCCTGGCTGCAACCCAGGAGGTAGCCTAGCAGAGACTACAGCCTTTGAGAGTACCTGGGCATTTGGCTCTTCCAGGGGCCATTGGGACTGTGGTGGGGGGTCCAGTCTGTCCCAGATTTCTTTCTTTTCCTACTCCCAAGTGGGGAGCTGGAACAGCTGACTTGGAAAAGTCTTTTTGCTTTTTCCACGAGTCTTACCCTTGAGCCCTTTGAGCTAAACAACTAGCTCAGAGACCCCACTCTCACCTTCTGTGGGCTTAGGGGGATGGATACAGTCATGTCAGGGGAAACCCTTGTTTTTCCAGGATCTTACAAACCAAAAGATGCACAGGTTATGTGGAGGACCTATGGGGTGTTTGTCTAGAAGCCCTCTTACCTCTTCAGCCAACAGAATCACCTTTGTGGTGAGAAGCCAGTTCCATGTTGTGGAGCTGAGGGTGTGTTCCTAGTCTTCCCTGAGATTTGACAGGTGGACACTTGGAGGGAGAAGATCTCTCCTCTGGGATCACACGCTGCAGGGACCATGGAGCCTGGGGTGGTGCATCTTCCCCATGGGGAGGAGAAGGGCTGCCTGAGGAGGCCATGAACAGAAGGAAGCAGAGCCAAGAGGCTGGGGAATTCTGGAAGATTGAGAAGGGGCCCCATGAGCTGCAAGGCTGAGAAGAAAGGAGGGATGAGGCTGAGGTGGTCACTGGGGAGCCTCTCTGCCCCTGGCCCTGGGGTTGGGTCATCCCTTCCCCAGCCCTGTCTGTGCCACACCCTATGTTGGGCATTGAAGCTCCTGGGGACAGGAGTGATGAAGACCTCTCCTGGCTGTCCGAGCTCCCTCCACCCCTAGACTGATGTTCTGTTGACCCTGAAGGGGCCCAGGGCCCTGGTCTGGCAATTAGGGGATGGAGGTGCATGTGCTGGCTACGTGACCACAGCCCAGGTCCAGAGCTGGGCCCACAGATGGAATCGGTCAGAACAGGGGGCCTGGGCTCAAAGGAGCAACATCCAAAACCAAGGCCTCTCCCAGCCTCCTCCTGAGTTACCTAAACAGGTGGGAGGGGAGCAGTGGGCCCTTTCCTGGCTTTCTGACAGTCCCGCCAGACCAATGTCCCTACCCTAAGCATCACAGCTTAAAGTGGAAGCTGTGAGCACCAGTCAGGAGCAGGTACTTACAGGCAGATTACCTGTACTGCAAAATTGCCGGGTTTCACATGCTCACACTCAGTGGTGTTTCATGTTGCAGGTTAAAATTAGTACATTTTTAAGAGCCACAACTTCCCAGAAATCTATGAATTTCTTAGATTCATCATCCTTTGTGGATCTGTCCCAAGACAGAAGAGCAAACAAGAAATAGTGCCATTTAAAGAAAAGAAAGAAGAAAAGGTAAAAGCTGTACAGTGGAAACGCCTTTTTACATAACATGTCTTGAAAGCACTGATTGCATTTTCCTACATTGTCATTGATGAGCCCCTCACTGGTGAGGGTGAGAGCAGGGGGCGATCGGGTTTGAATGTTATGGGCGATCGGGTTTGAATTGTATATGGTAGCACAAAGCAGACCCCGAAAGGTTCTGTGCTCCTGTTGCTAAGTGGAAAGGAAAACTGCCTTTTGTGATTCTTGGTGTGAATTGCCAGTATTCACGGACACAGAAAATCCATTTCCTGAGACTTAATTGAGGCTAGACTCCCACTGTCAAAGCCTGGCAGAGAAACTCAAAGCAGCGAAGAACAGAAGAGGGACAGCTCTGGACTTCATGAGGGTTTCTGGAAGGGATAAACAAAATGAATGGTAGCTGTGGGAATGGCAGCCTCTCCTGTGGGTCCATATTCACGTCTGGAAGCCCCCTTCAGACCCCTCAACTTGGGTGATGCCCACTGCTTTGATCAGGCGTCTTCTGTGCTGGGCCTCATGCCAGGCAATTTACAAGGATCGTCTCCCTGATTCCTCACCATGACTCGGAGGGACTTGCTATTATATTCCCCATATTGCAGATGAGGAAACGGGGGCTCAGAAAGAGAGAAGGGCTTTCCTAGGGTCACACAGCCAGGAGGCAGTGGATCAGGTCACAAGTCCTCAAAGCATGACTGTGAAGCTGAGGGTTAAACAAGGTGGTAGTGTGAGTGGACAGGGTCGTGTAAATCTCCATAAATGTAAATGATCATTCTTTCGAACTGTGCTAGTTTACACAACCTCCAGGAACACTGGCTCCCACAGGTGACTCTCATTCCAGATGTTTTGCTGATGCTGGAATCCAATCAGAATGGGGATCTTTTCTTTCTCCATTTTCCCAGCTCAATGGGAGTGGGGTGAGAAATAGCCATCCAGGTGCAGCCAGGAAAGAAGTCACAGGTGAAGAGAATTAAAGTTGCTCTGCCTGTGAGCGAGCTGCAATCAGTCTCATTTTCAACCTGTTTCCCACGATAACAGGAAGATCCAAGCCCTGTCCCTCCTCCTCCATACCTCACCCCTCCAAAGCCTGACCCCAGCCCCAGCCCTGGAGGGCCTGGATGCCCAGTGATCTGCATATTCCCTGCTTACTGGGTGTGGAGAAGGGATGGGGATGAAGTTCACTAGAGGTTTCAGGACCCGCAATCCGCTTTCTGAGTCAACGAGCACTTAGGAGCTGTGTATGATTCTCCTCACTCACTCTCTCTTTCTGCCTTGATGTCCAGCGCGTGTGGAGCGAGAACGGAGTGAACCGGAGCCCCAGGTGACTGACAAGGACAGGTGGCAGAGTGAATTGGGCCCTTTGTGGTTTCAAGCCACCGAGATTCGGGGGATGTTTGTAGCACAGCATGCTTGTCTAGATGGACATTGATACGGAGATCAGTGCTTCGGGTTGGAGATGTAAACTTGGGGAGTCATCAGAAATAGACAGAAAGCCACATTTTTCTTTTCAGATTAGATGAACCTGGGAGAGAGAGGAGGGAGAGAAACATCCCCTGTTTTTTCTCTGTTTCTAACATGAATGGGCTCACTACCTTCTCCCCCAAACCTGTCTCCGTTTTACCCTCTCCATACTTGAGTCCTGGGCTGATTCTCAGTCTTGCCTTCTCCCTCCCCCTGGCAGCTTGGACTCTCAGATCTCCACATCAGCCCTTCCTCCCCACCCCTATGGCCATGGTTCCAGGCATGGTGGTCCTGTGTGGGGATTGGGAACATGGGCTGTGGGACGGGAAGTGCTAGGTTCAAGTCTGGGGTTTCCCATTTACAAGCTGTGTGATACTAGGTCACTTAACCTCTCTGAGTTTTGCTTTCCTGGAAAAAATGGGACATTCTTATAGCATACTACATAGAGAGGTTACGCATGTTAAATGAGGAGAAGTATTTGAAACACTGAGTAGAAAGCCGGGCACACAGTTAAGCACTCAAGATTCACTCCCTAATGTGATCTCATTATTGTACGGTCAAGTCTCACGGTGGTTAATTTTGTGTCAACTTGGGGAGTGTTTGTGGATGACATTAATTTTTAAATTGGTGAACCTTGAATCAGCAGACTGCCCTCCACAGTGTGGGGTGGGCCTCATCCAATCAGTTGAAAGTCAAATAGAAAAAAAGATTGGTCTCCTTGAGGAAGAAGGAATTCTCCAGCATCTGGCCTTCAGACTTCACTGCCCCATTGGTTCTCCTGGGTCTCTGTCTGCCAGGCCATATGACAGACTTGGGCTTGCCAGTTTCCATAATGACATGAGTGAATCCCTTAAAATAATCTCACTCTTACTCAAGAATCATTCATCGCTCCCTACAGTCAAGCAAATAAGAAAGTGCAACCTTCTCACCCTGGCATCTGTTTTTGACTCCGTCTCTTATGGCCTGCCCCTGACAAGTGCTGCCTGCATTCGAACGCCTTGCCCCACCTCAGCCCCCTCACTAGCAAACCCACAAGCATAGGCTCCCCTGTACCCCCTCATGCACAGGCACACACACACATACATACACACACCTGCGGTCATATTTGCTCAAATACACACGTGAACATGCACACATGTGTACGCACTTTCTTAACACAGGAGATTACACAATTGCACATGTGCACGTCTTCACATCTGCACTGATCCTTCCTGAATGAAGGCCCTCAGGGACCACCTCTGACTCCTGTTCCAGGTGTGCTATGAAATTCACCATCAGATTTAAGGCTGAGAGGAGAGCTGGGCAAAGCCGAGCTGAATTTCATTTTAATTGTTTGTGGCAGGAACCCAATTTCTCAGGTGATAATTATAATAGTTAAAAATGTTGTTGTCAGAATGGTGAGGGGGGAGATGCTCACTGCTGGCTACAAGACAATGAGCAGGTAGAGTGTTTGTTCTCAGACAGGATCCAGGGGTCCAGTTCCAAGCCTCCCACCTCCAATGCAGTCTCGGGTAATTCTGTGGTTAAGTTCTGGGGATGGGAGAGGGTGGGGAGAGACGGGGAGCTCAGCCAAGGGGGCTGCTGTGCCAGGGCACACACCGGACAGGTGGCCCTTCTCTGTCTGGGCTAAGAGCCCCCGGCTGGGTCCCTGGAGACAGAAGGAGCCAGCTGGGCTGAGCCTCCTTCTGTGACCTGCCGCCTGGCGTATGAGCAGGATGTTCCCAGAGAAGGGCCGACTTCACTGGGCTGTGGGGTATGGGAGTCAGTGGGGTTGCATGGGAGGTGTCGTTGCAGCAGAGTCATGTGCAGGCTCTGGGGCTGGGCTGGCCTGGGCTCTGCTGTTGGCCTTCCATGTGCCCTGGATGAGTCTCTTGTCCACTCTGCATTGCCATGGCTCTCAGTAACTTCACGGACACCTCCCCAGCCAGGTCCTCCATGCAGCACCTGATGTCCCTCCCAAGGGAGCTCTGTGGGAGCAGGGCCTCATCTCCACTGCCCACCTCTGTGTCCTCAGGGCCTGGCACAGAAGAGGCTCATCCAAAATATTAAACATGTGTTTAAGAACTACAGGAATGTGTAAATAAGCAGGACAAATCCATGAGGCAGGCATTCTTGTCCCCCATTCAAAATAGGAGGAATTTGAGGCTCAGAGAGGAAGTAACTCACCCAAAGTCACACAGCTGGACAGCAGGGCCAGAGACAAGGCGGGGGAGGGTCAGTGACAGGGCTGGGGAGCGACGTGGATCCGGGGGAGAGCCAGCAGAGCTCAAATGTTTTACAAAGCTCAGCCAACATCAGGGAACTCAAGCCAGCATGCCAGCATGTGGGAAACCCCAGCGATCTTGGGGAATAAGAGGGAGGAGGTGGGGGAGCAGCCTCATTTGCACAAAGGCCTCACCTCCTCCAATCAGCTGGTTCTCAGGGGCAGGGACACCAGGGCCTGTCCAGTCACCAAGAGGTTGGGGCCAGATGAGGGTGGGGCAGGGCCAGGCCCTGCCCAGGTTAGCAGCCAGGCCCTGCCTTGTGCTCCTGGCTGCCCTTCCCACCTAGTTCTTCCACCGATGACCTTTGTAGGTCCTCCCAACAGCCCTGCATTAAGGGCAGGAATCATCTCTGCTTTGCAGATGAGGGAACTGAGGCTGAGAGAGGCCAAGTGACTTGTTCAAGGTCACACAGCAAGTCCATAGCAGACCCAGAACTGACCAGGCCCTGACTCCCAACCCAGGGTGCTGAGTCCTGCCCCTCTGGCTTTTCCCTGGCTGCCCTGGCCCAGGGCCCCTTGCTGGGCTCCCCAACCCCGTCCTGTCCTCTACTACAACCAGCTCCCCTCTGCTCCACCAAACTCCCCTGCCAGGGCTTAGCTCAGAGCTGCTGGAGACTCCCAATCCCTGCTCCAGCCTCTGAGCCCAGACCCTTTGCCCCCACTGTCCCCAGACACTGGGCCAAGGAGACATAGGATGTCTGGGTTAGCAGGACCCCAGGAGGCCTCTGGACCCATCCCCTGGAATGGTGGGAGCAGTGGTCTCTCAGCAGCCACACTGTGCCCCTCACCTCCAGCCCTGAAGCCCCCCAGGGCCTGGCTTGGGCAGCTGCTCCTCTCCCTGCATGTCTCCCCTGCTTCCTGCCTTATTTATCCCCTGAGAGAGTTATGTGAATCCAGGTCGAAGGTTTGATTTACAAACTTCCAGGGGGAAGGAGGGCGGCTGGCAGCACCTGCAGTTACTAAGAGGCATTTGTGATTTACTCTGCTGAGAAATGTTTGCTTCTCTGGAAGCATCCTCTTAGATTCTCCTCCTTGAAGTCTGGGATTTCCTGAGGCTTCTTTTCCCCAGGGAGCTGCAGGGTAGATGAGGGTGGGGGTGGAGCCTGAGAACCCCCACACAGTGAAGAGCAAATCTGGACAGTGCAGTTTGGAGGAAGAAGATAGGAAGATGGGCTTAGGGCTCATCCGGGGTCTGAGTTTGGGTCCCTGCCTTGTCTCAGCTGTGTGGCCTTGGGAAAGTCACTTGACCTCTCTGGGACTTGATTTCCTCATCTGCAATATGAGGATAATTATATCTGTTCCATAGGTAGTGAGGCTTAGATGAGAAGACACATGGAAGGGCCCTGCATGTGACAGGCGCTCAGCAAATCTGTATTCTCCCTTCTTGCCCGTTTGAGTCTTACCCGGATCACCTCCTCCAAGTCTCCTCCTAGAATTCCTCCTAGAGCCCTTCCCTGCACAGGCTCTCCTGCTTCCAGGGGTTCTGGACCTTGTTCTTCTTGAGGTTCTGCCTCTTCTGCAGCTGGAGGGGAAAGGCTTGGCCGCAGGCTGTGCTGGCAGGAGCAGACTGGCCAGGCCACAGGGCACCCAGAACGCACAGATAGTGCTGCATAAGCCCAGGGGTTGTTAGAGCACAGCTGCTTCCCTGCTGATGAGTTAACAAATCTTGCTGTTGGAAAAGCCCTTGGCAGAGTCAGGGGCCTCTGGGGCCCAAAGTTCTGCTGTGATCTAAGGGTCAGCAGAAGTCTGTATTGCGTCTGATTTCTAACAAAGTGAGGAGGGACTGGCAGGGGCTCTGGCCTTGTTAGGTGACCCAGGGTCTGACCTGTCTCAGGTGGGGGGGGTTAAACTCAGAACCTGGTGGTAGTGAGTGGGAAGGGTCAACACTGAATCAAAGGACCCCAGAGAGCTCCATGGCCTCCCGAAGAGAGTTTCTGAGTCTAACCAGAAACTGACAACCCCCTACACTACTGCATCACAGCAGGCAATGTTCCCAAGGAGGGAGCTCTGGTGTCAGATTGACCAGAACCCACCAGAACCCAACACTCAGGGCTGGCCCTGAGCAGATCTTGGCAGCCCCTCTGTGGCTGAGCCTCAGTCCTCTTACCTGTAAGGTGGGAGGGGTGGTTCTTCCCTCATATGGTTGTTGTACAGGTTAAGCAAAGTCCCTGCATGCTGCCTGGCAGACACATAGTAAGTCCTCTTCAGAGGAGAGCTGTGATCACTTGGAACCGTCTCCTGGAGGTAGAGTTGGGTAAGGTGTGGACTTGGGAGCCTGGCTGCTGGCTTCCATCCCTGCCTGACCTATACCAGCATTGTGACTTGTGACCTAACCTTTCTGTGTCTCAGTGTCCTTATTTGTAAAATGAGTTAATAGTAGTAAGTCCTTTCCAAGGTTGTTGAGAAGATTCAGTGAGATAATATTATAAAGTCCTAGAACAGAGGAGGCACACAGAAAGCCTTAATAAAGCCAGCTTTGTATGGTTGTATGCTGGTGTGGTTTCAAGGTCATTGCCCAGCCTTTTCTCTTAATGGTCCCTCCCGACCGCTACAGGCCAACTCTGCATCACCGTGGTCTGTGAAGGACACTGTGGTTTCCTCCAGGGTCTGCCCTGACCTCCTTCTGCCCCAACCGCTATCCCACCTTCACACACACACGTGCACACATGCGCACCCTGAACCCCGTGACTCAGGAGGGCCCAGGACCACCTCGGGCTCCTTCCTGTGGACAGTGCCTCTCCCTGCCCAGGGCTGCCCATCTGCACAGCACTGTGGGCGTCGGGCAGAGGCTTGGCAGGGCTGGCTCTGCCTTCACCTCTCCCTGAGCTGCCCCATCTTTTCATCGAGCTTGGACTCTGACAGCCCAGTGCACCGCGGCATTGAGGAGGGGCTTGTGATTGTCCCCCTCTCCAGGCACCAGGAACTCTGCAAGACCCTCCTTCTCTGTCACTGAAGGAACAGTTTTTGAAAAAAGGAGCTCTGCAGGCCAGCCCCATACACAGACAGGTGGGGACTTTGCCTACACAATAGGTTTTATTGCCTTGTTTTTGAATTAGTTGATAAAAATGTAAAATCTGAAGATTTTTCATAAAGTCACATGTGAGCAGCTGACATCCTGGGCCTTTCACCAGGCAACGGTGGCTAGAGCCACGTGCAGTAGCCCCTGTGCAGCTACACATAACCCCGGCTCTCCACGGTCCCCACCTGCCTCCATCTATCATTTGTGTTACCTCTTTGGCCCCTGATGATATCTGAGCTTGTAACCCTGCTGCAGAGGCCCCCTAGCTTGGCCTCTGTACAGATGGATAAACTGAGCCAAGGGAGGAACAGGGTGCCATGAGTTCACTCCATTCTGGTCGTCACCTCCTTGAGGGCAGGGACGTTGGTCTGTTTTAGTCACTGCTATATCCCACAAACCCAGAGCTGTGCCTAGTACACAGCAGGTGCTCAATAATATTTACTGTGTGTTAAAACTCTTGACTGTCACTTGGCAGGTTTCAGGCAGTCAACGCTCAAACCAGCTGCAGCCCAGCTGCATTTTCCTTCAGACTATCTGGTCCCAAGGCAGGTTCCTGCACCCGCATGTATGTGTATGACCCCTGCCCCACCGCCACATGCCCCCCTAGAAACACATACTCATTACCTCAACTCAGATGATTTTAAAGCCCAATCCAAATTATCCCTGGAGGGAGCGGCAAGCCTTCTGCAGAAACCATCACTTATTACTGTGGTACGTGACTTTTGGGACCAGGCAGGGTTCAGCCCAGGAAACGAGGAAGAGAAGCAAGGAGCATCTATTTTTATTTTGCATCTTCCCAGCAACCTTTTCTCTTGCTCCTTTAACATCCCCTAAGTTTCCTTTGGGAAATTAGCAGTAATGAAATTACACGTGGAAGGTTTATGTGATAGGAGCTGTCCTTTTAAACAGCAGGTGATGAGCCCAGTGGTGAAGGTGCTGATTTGGGCAGACCTGGGTTCAAACTCTGAATCCATGAAGTCCTGGCTACGTGGCCTTGGGCATGGCATTTCTGAGCCTCAGTTTTCTTATCCTCAAGATGGGGATACTAACAGTACCTAACTCATCTGGCTGTTGTGAAGGATATATGAGATAACACAGGAACATCACCAAGTCCAGCGTCGGCTGTGCATGGCTGATGGTATCATGATCACCAGCCTTGCGTGGATACAATTCGGTGAGGAAAGGCACAATGAAGAAACACTCATCAGCATGCTTTCCCATGCTGCTTTGCAATGAATTTCTCTGTCACTATAATCACAGGTAGCACGTCCATGTAATAAAATCGTGGTCCTCCCACGGCAAGCCAGTTATCTCTTCTACAGGCAGTGACTGGTACAGAGATAAATTTGGGACCCTTTTCAATAATCAGGAATTTTGGACCCTGGTCAAAGCCAATGAGATTTCTGACATCCACAGTTACAGGGATGCTGCAGTGACAGGACCTGAGTGTGCCCAGCCTTGCCTTCCCTGCCCCCACCAGTAACACAGCCTAGGCCTCAGGCAGCCCAGATTCTTCTACTCAGCCCAGAACTTTGAGTGCTATTAGCTGATGTTTGTGGTTCTCTTTCTTCCTGATGAATTTGTAAGTGCCCCCTAGGATGGGCAGAGATGACAGTTGTAATAAAATCGGTTCATTACATCCCTCTACACAGAGCCATTTAATGAACATGCAGCCGAAGGCACCAAGGCCCCTGAGCAAATGCAAATGAAACAGGTTCCACAGTCTCATTTAATTTGCTCAGAGTGGGGGGACAGGGAGGAAGAGGAGAGAGTATGGGACAGAGGCAGAGAAAGCAGAGAGGGTGAGGGAGAGAGGGTGTCAGGAGAGGGGATGAGGGGAGGGCAGAAAGGAGGGGGAGAGAAGGGGAGGCAATGGGGAAGCCAGTGAGGAAGAAAGGAAGAGGAGAGATGGCTCCCTTCATTATTTTGTATTTGACTTTCCAAAGCCCCCTTGCATGGGAGGCAGGGTTGGGTAGCCTCGTTACTCTCACTGGAAAAGTGAGGACACCAAGTCTTACTGTGTGCTGTGCAGGGCACTGGGTCTGGAGACCCACAGTGGATGAGACAGATAGGGTCCTGCCTCCATGAGATTCACAGTCTGCTGGAGGAGGCAGATCCGAAGTGAATAATTAAGTCAATAATATATGGAAGTACAAGTCAGCTGTGTGAGCGTGGCATGGTGATGTACAGAAGAAGGTGGACAGCCTTGTTAGAGGTGAGCTCTGAAGAGTGACGGCCTGGGCTGGGATCCCATCCCTGCAAGGCTGTGAGACCTTGAGTGAGTTGCTTAACTTCAATAGCCCTCAGTTCCTTGACTAGAAAGTTGAGATCATAAAATATCTACCTAATAGGGTTGGTACGAGAACTAAATTTATTAATACGTGTCAACGCTCAGATCAGTGTCTCAATAAATAAAGTGCTCAATAAATGTTAGCTATTATTATATTAAGAGCTAAAAGGGAAATAAAGAGATTGAAAGGTCCTGGCTTAGACCAGTAAATCAGGAAGGTTTTCTCCACGTAAGTGGCAAAAAGCTGGGACCTAGAGGGATGGGCGAGAATCAGTCCAGGGAACAAGGAAGAGAAGCAATGAGCATCTATTTTTGTCTTAAATCTGCTCAGCACCTTTTCTCTTATTCATTTAACACACTCTAATTTTCCTTGGGAAACAGCTTCCTATTTCACTTTCAGTCCATGTAGGTGGGGCTCTTGGAATAAGACCCCAAGCTCTTACCCCAAAGTGGGCACACTAGCCAGGCCTGGCTAATGAGTAAATTCCACTCCTGGTCACTCCTGGTTGGACAGGAGGTCAGCAGATGAGCCAGGCCAGGCCCCCCAGTAAGAGAAAAATACCAGGGACTTTTGCTTAAACTATCAGCAAAGATTATGATAAGCAAGCATGATGTACATTTGGAGCTACCTGTGACCATTTTCAACTAAGATAGTAGAACCTTCCTGAGAATGAAGTCAATGCAAAGAGGAGGTATCATTTAACTTCCTGGACCCAGCCATGCCTGATTGGACTTTCCAGGTAAAAAAAAAATAGCCAGTAAATCTCCACCCCTGCATCACCAGTTTCTTCACTTTGCTTATATTGAGTTGAATTTCTGTCCCTTGCAATGGAAAGAATCCTGTGTGATACTGCACATTCTTGCCAAAGGGCAAGGAGTATAATGAGGCCCTGTGGAGGGCAGAACCAGGATCTGCAGAAGAACATGAGGACTGTGTGTCAGATGTGGAGGGCCCGTGGATCCTGAGCATAAACTGGAAAAGAGGGGGAGATCGAATATAGGGGTTAAAAGGCTGGACATGCCCAGAGCAAAAACATCCAGCTCCTCTCATGGGTGCCCCTCACCGCCTTCCCAAAGGCCATGCTTCTCATTATGGCTCAATAGTTGGTACTGTCTCAGAAGGGCCGAGCCAAAGACCCAGAGACAGGACTGGAAAGGCCCTTAAATGTCATGTAGTCTAATATCTCCATATTTATCTAATTTCTAATTGGCTAAGCAATGCTTGAATATATTTTCATGGCATGAAGGACGTAAGTAGAGAGGAAGGAAAGGGAAAGAAAATGAAAGAAGACAAAAGGGAAGAGGAAAAAAATTCTTACCACATGGATAAAATAAGGAGCCTCATTTTCACATGAAGAATGAAGTCTAGAGAGGTTATATGACTCACCCAAAGTAACGCAGCTAATTTAAAGCAGTTGGGCTAGGCGCAGTGGCTCATGCCTGTAATTCTAGAACTGGGAGATGGAGGAGGGAGGATTGTTTGAGCCCAGGCATTTGAGCCCAGCCTGGGCAACATAGTGAGACCTGGTCTCTACAAAGGATTAAAAAACATAGCTGGGCATGGTGGCGATTGCCTGTGGTCCCAGCTACTTGGGAGCCTGGGGGGTTGTGGCTTCAGTGAGCTATGATTGGGTTACTGTACTCCAGCCTAGGTTACAGAGACCCCGTAAAAAAAAAAAAAAAAAAAAAAAAAAAGGCAGCTAGTATTATGATCTGGCTTGACATTTTCTATCCTATCAAAAATCCCATAAAACACATCCTCCAGCAAGGCTGTCAGATGACTGAGGACATGAATGCAGCTTCTGAAGCAACACTTCTCCCCTATCACGTACAAAACTCTCGAGACTATAATAACAGTAAGAACTACCTTTTCAAAGCACTGACCAGTCTCTGTACTGAGTGGTTTATTCTCATAATTTCATTTAGTCCTCATCACATTCCTATAAGGTTAGGTACCCCTATTATCTTCATTTTCTGGACACAACAACCAAGGCATAGAGAGAGGTTAAGAAATGCAGCCAAGTTCAGCCAGCTTGTAAGTGGTAGATCCAGGATCTGAACACAGGTAGTCTGGCTCCAGAGTCTACAACTTCATTTCTGATCACAAAACACAGTTTGCAAGAGGAAACTTCCCATAGAAACCAGCTAATTCCACCCAGAAGACAAAAGGAAATGAGTGACCCCAGAAGTCTGGAGATGAAGGCATCCTCTCATCTGCCCTCAGAGCTCTCCGAGGTGCTGAAGCCCACCATCTGTAATGGGCTGAATTCAGTGTTTGTCTTCCTTGAGCCCAGCCCCCTGGTTTTGGCTACTTTGACAACCCCTCTATGTTTTAAGTTGACAGCAGATCGCTTATTTTCCCAGAAGGTGCCCTAGCTGAGCCTTGGGCCAACAGTCCTGTTACCAGGCCATGTCCCTATTGGCCTTTTCTCTCAATCAAATCTTTACTCATCCCTGAGCTTAAAGGAAGAAAGGAGAAACAATCCCTGTCCCCACGGAGCTACAGTCAGTTTGGGGGAGATAAAGCAGACCAGGGACACATTAGATAAAATCCAAGAGTCTCAGCACAGCACACAATGTCCCACAGGATCTACTCTAGTGACACCTCTTGCCTCTGACATTACCTGTGTGCCTGCTGCTCTCCAGGCACAGGATACACCTCTAACCTCTGGGACCATTCCCAAGCTGCTTCATCAGGCCTGTAAGGATGGAGTAAGGAGTTAAAACATGAGTGGCACCACTAAATGGGTCTGGGGGTGGGCAGGGGTAAGGGCAGGGCCTTGTGAACCTTGTTGTGGGGTTTTAATTTTTCTTCTGAAGGCCACGTCCTGGAGCTACTGACAAGTGTTAAGTGAGGAACTGACATGATCAGATGTGGATTTCAGGGGTCAAGGCTGGAGACCAGGAGAGAGGAGGCTTTTGGAAGGTCCAGGCGGGAGATGGCAGCTGACCAAAGAGAGAGGAAGCCCTTTTCCACACATGTTCCTGCTCAATTTCCTTCCCAGCTTCCATCATGCTATACATTTTCTTTTTTTTTTCATTTGTTATTATTTGTCTATTATTTGTCTGTTTCTCTGAATGAAATTCAGTAACAAGGAGGCAGGAACTTTGTCTGCTTTGTTTTACCCCTGCATCCCTGGTTCCAGATACACAACATGTGGGAGAGTGGTGAGTGCAGAGAGGGTTGGAGCGTGGGAGATTGGCGATGGTGTATACCAAATATCCGGCATAGAGAATGAAGCTTAGGGGGCAGAATTTGTGAGGAGCCTTAGGGTCTGAGGATGGAGCCCCCACACTCTTCTGCTACAGGTCTGGGTTTGGGCAGTAAGCCTGAAAGTGAGACCAAATGGTCTCAGCTGTGGTGAGGGGCAGCCTGCAGAGGCTGGGTTGGGCAGGGTCTGCCAGGGCTCTGATGCGGACCCACTTTCATAGATGTAGATCACAGATGCCCAGGATGAGGCTGGGGCAGGGGGTCAGGTGCCAGTCCCTCCCAGAGACTCTGAAATCTGTGGCCAAAGCTTAGGTTTCCTGGAATTGTTTCCTACCCCCACCCCCTGCTACCATTTCTGTGATGTAAGGAACATAGTGATTTAGAGCATGGATGTAGAAGATCCCTGAGTGAGGTCATCTGGAAGGCAGCTCTGGCGCCTCATGCCAGGTCTGGGCTCCTCCGCCTTCCTGGATCCTGACTCTACTGCCATGACCATGGGGATGGTGCAGCCAGGGTCCCACACCCCACTGACACTGACAGGTGCCTCCTCTGGGAGGCCCCATAGCAGCTCTGGGGCTGTCCTAGAGGCTGTCCGTGCTCTGAAGGAGCTCCTGGTCTAGCAGGGTTGGGGGTTAGGGATAATAGGTAGATTGTTTATCACTACCCAGGGGCTGAAGAACTAATGGGAGCAAGCCTGGGGCTGTGGGGACCCTGAACACGGGCCCCTGACTTCTTCTGGGGGTCAGGGAAAGCTTCCTGGAAGGGAGTGATGCCTGAGCAGAGGAGCAAAGACTGCACTGGAATTAGACAAGTGAAAGGCGAGCAAGGGGCTCCAGGGAGAAGGACCAGCGAGAGGAGAGAGCTGAGGCCTGAGGGAGCAGGGTGTGGAGCTGGGGCAGGCAGGATGAGAGGCTGGAAGCATGAGTGGGGCTTCTTCATGTTCATCCTGGAGCTCCTGTTGTGTGCCAGATCCATCGCTGAGGGCTCAGAGAAAAAAATAGGTCTGTCTGCTCCAGAGACCCCATCTGTGCTGACTCAAGAGCCAGAAGGGGCTGGAGCCTCCTCCCTAATGAATCCTGGGTCTAGTGTGCACACATTCTCCAGCCCTGTCCTCCTGTCCCCCTCCTTCCCTCTCCTACGCATCCAGGGCACTAAAGCAGGGTGAGGTCTGGGTGAAGGAACTGCCAGCAGGCTGCCAATATCTCTTCAGGCAATTTGTGGAAGAGGTTTCCAGAAAGGGCAGCTGCGATGAACTCAAATGAACTGCAAAACTCTATTTAGTTTAAAGCCTTTGCAAACCAGGATATTGGTGGCAGGCAGGGTGGGGTTAGGGGAGACTGATTAGCAGCCAGCAGAACTGCCCCTGGAGCTCACCAGTCAGCAGATCCTGGCCAAGTGTCCATCACGTACCGGGTCTCATGCTGGGCGCTGGGGCTCAGAGACAGGTGAGACCCAGGTGGCCCCAGAGAGCTCACAGCCCAGGCCCCATGGAGAGATGGGAAACTGGCAGTTTCAGAACAGTCAGGCAAATGCTTGTGTAGGGGAAACACAGGAGTGTGGAGGAGGGGCCCTGAACCAGGGGGAGGTACCTGGGATGGAGAGAAGCGACCTTCTGCAAATGACCTGGCTCAGATTCCAGCTCCATCATTTACTTCCCAGACAAGTGACCTTGGCCAGATGCTTCAAGTCTGAACCTCAGTTTTTCTTCCGTGAAATGGGTATGGATAATAGCTATCCCAGCAGGGTTGCTGGGAGTGTTAACTGGGATAGCCATGTAAAGCCCACAGCACAGTGCCTGGCACACAGCAAGCACTCAGTACACACCAGCTGCTGGCCATCGAGCAGGGCTGTGCAGGAAGCTGGCGTCGGGGCAGGCCTGGGAGAAGGGGTTCCGGGAAGATGGCCCAGGACATGCAGAGGCCTGCACACAGCTGGCTCTGTGGGGTGAGTGTGGGGCGGGAGTGGGCAAGATGGGGCTGCAGAGGTCCACGTGGCCATTTCACAAGGGCCCTGTAGTCCATGCTGAGTGGTTGGGATTTTAGTCCTCAGAGCAGCGGAGCCATGGAAGGACAGTGAGAGCGGGCATGGCCTGTTCATGTCGGCTGCAGCCTGTGAGCTGGAGTGGGAGGGCCTGGGTCCAGGAGACTGGGCGGCTGTGCGGTGTCTTTGGAGAGAAGATGGTGCCCTGGGCTGGGTGAGAACAGTGTAGACAGGGGCTATGGAGGGGGGACACCAAGGAGGCAGGGCTGGGAGACCCCTCTCAGGGGCTGCAGGGGAGGCAGCAGCTGAGGACAGCCCAGGCCCAGCATTAAGAAAGGAAGGTGGTGGCAAGCTCCAGGAAGGAGCACGTGTCTGAGAATGGGGGATTCTGTGCTTGTGGGAGGGAAGTGCCAGCTTAGCCATGGGGGATCCACTGGGGCTGCAGCCCCTTCGGCCGACCTCAGGCTGAGGGAGGGGCTGCCCAGACCCCCTTCTTCCAGCCAGGCCCTCCCTGAACCCTGCAGCTGGTCTGGCCCAGCATGGCCCTGTAGCCCCCTCTGTGGGCGCTCAGGCTGCGTCCAGACTACGAAAACTGTAAAACTCCATGTAGTTTAAAGGCTTTGGAACCAGGCTATTGGTGGCACGTGGGGTGGGGCTATGGGGGGGGGCTGCCCACATGACCCCCTCACCTCAGCCCCAGCTGCTTCGGAAGGTGACCTTGAGCACTTCAAGCTGTGGCTTTCCCCTCCCCTCATGGAGAACATCAGCCTCCTTAATGCAGGGGCGCAAGGTGGCAGCCTCCCCCGCACAGTCAGGACCACAGCAGCCCAAAGCAGGAGAGAGTCAGGGACAGTGGGAGACAGAGACAGATGGTAACAGGGACTCGGTGACAGAAGGAGCCAGTGACGAGAGAGAAACAGAGGGAGGGGCTGCCGGAGGGAGGCCTAGAGACAAGGCAACTGGCCCCAGGGACTTGCATGGTGGTGGGGGAGTCCTCGGGCCTCCGATGACCCCCCTTCTCTGTGGCGGGTCTTCTCAGAGAAAAGAAATCATTCTCCATCCAATTAATCTAGTTAGAAATAATCAAGTTGTGGGGATCCGTGCAGCAGGGTGAGTGATTAGGAAAAATTACCTCCCTGCAAAGAGTTTAAATTTGATTTTCATTCCATAATCTAAAGACCAAATGCGGAAGAGCAGGCTTTCCGCACACTCTTCCTTTCTTCCTCCCTGCAGCCCCCACCAGCTGATGATCTAAGAGTTACCTGATGAAGGGGACCGGCTTCGAGGGTCAAACCACAATCTGCACAGTGACATACACAACTCAGGACAGCGACACAGTAACACACGCGTATGCCCACGCATGCACACGTACACACACACAGGTACACACAGGCACACACCCATGCACACCTGCCCACACACGCATCTCACAGGGATGCAGCAGCAGGCAGGAATCCTGAGTGCTGGTTTCATCTCTGCCTCCACTGGCTGTGTGAACTTCTGGCACTTTCTCTGGGTCTCAGTTTCCCACCTGTAACAATAACAGTTATAGTTCACTTGGGAGACCGCTTCTGGTCGTTGCAACTTAAAATGTGATTTTTCTCTCTGTCAGCCTCCCTTTCTCCTCCTTTCAAATGGAGGCTGACTCAGAGAAAATAAAGTCTGGGAGGTGGCGGCTCAGGGGGAGTTCATAAGTGAGGCCTCCCCCTCCCTCAGCAAACCGGAACTCACCGCAGCAGCCTCAGCTTAGCCTCGGAGCCCAGGTCCAGGGCCCAGGAGGGCAGAGGTGGCTTTGCCACTTCCACATGAACGTGCACACGCACCTGCACACGCATGCACATCACCTTTCACGCTGAGCCATGTCACCATGGGCTCCAAGGGATGGGGCTTATCAGACAGCACCAGTCCTAGCGCCAGGCCTGTGCCCCGCAAGGCCAGGACTAGCCTCCAGCCTCTAGTCCTTCCATGTTTCTCTGAGGATGGAGCTGGTGAGGGACTAGTCCAGAAAGGTGAGAGAAAGAGCATCTGGAGCCAGAGCTGAAGCTGTATTAACTTATGCCCTGCTGCTCCTTCAGCTGGAGCTGGGCCTTGGGGGGTGGCTTCGGAGGGGTGGTCAGAGAGCTGGTGAGGGGCCTTGAGCCCTCAAGTGGAGGCACAGCCCGCAGGCTGGGCGAGCGTGAGCAGAGGTGATGGCGTGTCATGAGGGGTGATCTTCGGCCCCCTGCAGGCTGCACCTGTCCGTCCCCTCCCTGCATGGCTGTGGCTGCAGAGCCCACCTGCATGACCAGAGGCTCCAAGGCAAAGGGCCAGTCCTGCCCCAGCAGTGGGAGCTTAAAAGGTTCTGGGGCAGGCAGTGTGGGGGAGAGGTGGATGTGGATTTGGGGACTGGCCTAGTGTTGAATCCCAGACCCTGAGCAGCTTCCTCCCCTTCTCTGGGCCTCAGTTTCCTCATCTGCCAAATGGGGCAAGGAGCCTGCCTGAGAGGACACGTGGGCTCCCCCTGGGCACAGGAGGGGCATCTGCAGGGGCTCAGTGCATGTTTGTTCCTATCCCGTCTGCAACCTTGCAGTGCCTGGCCCCAAGTCAGTGCCCAGCAAATATCGATGAGCCTGGGAACAGAATGAAATGAGCTCACGTTTGCGTTTGCACTCACAGCAACAAAATGTGTTGGGTAATCAAACAACCAGAGGCCTTGCTGGGTGGCATCCTCGGGGTTTGGCTATCAGGACATCCGGGAGGACTTCCTGGAGGAGGCCAGCCTTGGGCTGGGCAGGCTTTGAATAGAGGAGGGGGAGAGAGCATGTGCAAAAGGGGAGGGGCCAAGGTGAGGCCACGCCCTCTCGTGGGAAGGTGTTTGGGTTTGGGATGGGACAGATCTGGGTTCTACCTGGGCAGGTCCGTCTGCACTCGGAGCCTCCTTGCTGTCAGCTGAGAAGTGGGGGGGAAGAGCATCCCCTCCTCACAGGGTGGTCATGAGGCTGGCACAGGCATTTTGTGTATGCGGAGCCGCAGCTCACTGTGGGGCACCCAGGGATGCTCGGTACCAGGGCCTTCCCACCTCTGCCAGCTCATCCAGGTCAGCTACTCCCCCTCTGCCCCACAGGTGGCTTCCCCACCAGGTCACATGTAGTCTGAGCAGGGAGCAGGCTTTGGTTCAGGGACCTAGGGGGTTGAGCACATGCCATCCCTCTTGGAGAAGACCACCAGGCTCTACCTGGAGGGCTGGAGCCCATCCAGCCCCCACCCTGTAGGAATCCGGCAACAGAGAGGTTAAGAGAGTGGCCCAAAATCACCAGCCCCAATCTGGGCCTCTAAGCGCTCTGCTTTCTTTCTTTCTTTCTTTCTTTTTTTTTTTTTGAGATGGAGTCTTGCTCTGTTGCCAGGCTGGAGTGCAGTGGCGCAATCTTGGCTACTGCAACCTCTGCCTCCTGGATTCAAGCCATTCTCTTGCCTCAGCCTCCCGAGTAGCTGGGATTACAGGCGCATGCCACCATGCCTGGCTAATTTTTGTATTTTTAGTAGAGACGGGGTTTCACCATGTTGGCCAGAATGGTCTTGATCTCTTGACCTTGTGATCCGCCTGCCTCAGCCTCTCAAAGTGCTGGGATTACAGGCGTGAACCACTGCTCCTGGCCAAGTGCTCTGCTTTCTAACCAGCTCTGGGGTAGGTGGTGGGGGCACCTCCAAACACCTGGACCGAGAGCCTCAAGGATTCGTGTCTGCCCTCAGTCGTCCCTCTTTTCTCACTTTTACTTGCTCCCCAGGCCGAGAAGAGCCTGGAAACAGAACCCAGGGTCCCTGGGAGCCCAGGCCAGTGACGTGCAGAGCGTCTGGCTGAGGCCTTGGCCTGTGCCGGGCAGGGGAGGGTTAAGGCTTGAGCAGCCCTTACTGGTTAGTGTTTAACTTGCAGTTTCTGAAGGCCATCGGGAGCCCCATGGAGAAAATGTTTTCTCTCTTAATGGCACTGCAGCAGATTAAGGGGGGACCCATCTCCCAGAGAGCATTAAAAAGAGGCATCCATTATCCAGAATGGCCTGGCCTGGCACCTGGATTAACTTTCCCAGAGAGCTGGGTAGAGGAGGGGTCCTCTCATCCTTGCCATCAGCAAATTTTGCCTGGTCCCCCGTGGTCCAGGATCTGAGGCAAGGCAGGATGTCCAGGTACCAGGCTGGGAGGATGCTGAGACAGGCTGAGGTTCAGTTCAATGTGAAAGGCCTTCTGGTCCCAGTGGACCACAGGACAGCCATTGGCTCATTGGGCCATATTGCATAAGGCCTAGTTTATGCAGCAGAGCTGTCTTCTTTTGGTGCTCAGCGGAGTAAGCCTTTGGGTCAGCCTTTGGGTCCCAGCATGGACAACCCCATATGGAGGGTTATCCAAGGTCTCTCCTCCTAAGGCCTGGGGTGCAAAAGCCTGGGTGCTTAGAAGAGGCACTGAGCTTGGAGTTAAGAGACAGGGACTGTGTCTTGCCTCTGGGACTTTAAGAAAGTGACTTTCCTCAAAATGACCACAGCTCCCTTTTCTTGAGCACCTACTATGTGCCTAGCTTGTGCAGAAGCTTCCCATCCACCCACTCACTTGATCTCCACGGAAGTCAGGTGCTCTGTCCCCATTTTATATACAATAAGACAGGCTCAGAGATACAGGGGAAGACAGCAGAGCTCATCTACCAGTGGAGCTGGGATCAGAACCCAGGTGTGTCTCACCCAAAGCTCATGTTACTTTACTTTCCACTGCATGATATACTACCTCTGTGCCTCAGTTTTTTCACCTGTAAAATGGAAGTAATAGAGGGTTTGACAGTACCAGTGACATGATGGATGAAAAATACACCAATGCGTCATGCACCTGGAAAGCATGCAAGCGCGCGCGCACACACACACACACACGTGCGCACAGGTACGCATACTCACATGTAGAAGTTTAATAACCCCAGGATCCTGTTCCCAACAGATTATAATCCAGGAACGAGGTTTCAAACTGAGTGAGTTTTCTAAACAATGACCATTAACTGTTAATTTAGCATCTAAAATGTGAAAATGCCCTGATACTCAGCATGTGAGTATGTAAATTCCACAGTATATATCATAAGCTTTAAAATTGCTTACCGTTTTTTTAAACCTAGCAGTTCTGCCATCAGAAAACACAATGAAGCCTAAGTACTGAGCTTTGCATCCAAGGATGTTCACTGCAGTGCTGAAGATAACAGCCAATACTTGGAAACAACCCTAATGTCCAATAGGGAAAGGGATGGGTACCTTGTCGCGAATCCTTGTGATGGAATATTGTGCAGCGGATAAAAGCCATGATTGGGAAGCTTGTTTAATAGCACCAGAATGGGAGCGAGAACCAGCACCTGGTGCCCCATGTGCTCCCCACTGTGGCATCTCTGCAGGTAAGATGACAGGTGATTTCCATTCCTCCTGCTTGTTTTTCTGCATTGAGCCAAGCTATTTAAAAAGGATGATAAAACATACTTCACATTCCCATTTCTGGAATAGGCACGGCAGAGCATAATTTAAACTTGGCTCCAGGCCCCCAGTGAATCTCTCTCACTCTCAGCTCTATGTGCATTCGTCCCAGGGTGTCTCCAGCAATGTCACCACACTCAGGGTTCAGCCTGCAACCCAGCCTCTTCTGGAGTCTCCCAGGCCCCAGATGTCTCTTCCTGCAGGTTTCCATGCACTTTCTGCTTGCAGGCTCCACCCCTCCTCGTGCCCTACCTCCCACCTGCCCTGAGGGGGCTGACAGATCACCAGGTATGTAAGAATCGTGCCTGCAGGGAGGGGCCCCCCTCCTCTCTGAGTGAGGACAAGAAGGGAGCCCTTCTAGTTAAAGTAGTAATAATCACAAAATGAATGTTTTGGAACATGGCTTGCATTTGAATAGCTCCTGAGCCTTTTGAGTTTGTTGTTTGGTTCCAGAGAGTGGAAGCTGCCAGATACCTGACTTCTGAGTAAGTGGGACATGGCTGAGTATAACTGCACCTGTAGCCAAGACCTACACATTCACTCACCCAGTCTGTCATAATTTGGAGCCCCCGACTCTGCATCAAGCACAGTTAGAGATGCTAGGGACCCAGCAATGGATGTGATACACAAGGCCCCTGGGGTCAAAGTTGGGGGGAGAGGAACAATGAACAAGTAAATGAATCGAAGACGCAAGGGCCTCTCAGGTGCCGATGAGGGCTGTAAGGAAACGAGATCAGAGCTATGAATGAGGGGAGCCACCCTCACGGTGTGGGGCTGGGGCACCCAGGAGGACTTCTCTGTGGTCAAGTGATACACATACTCCACGCCGGCTCTCAACTTGACCGTGTAGCCAGCTTGCTCGGAGACAGGGGGAGTGGGCAGGGTTCCTTGGGTCCCTGGGAGTGCTGGATGGTGTGGTCAGTGCTCATGGGTCTAGCAGGAGGACACAGGCCTGTGGGGGAGGGGAGAAACACAGTGGGGTGGTGAATGTGACCACTTCCCTCTCAATGGCATATGTTTCCTGTCCCCAGGAGTTCAGACCACACAGGGTCCTCTGGGTGTAGCCCAGGGGAGCCCCAGAACAGAGATGACCAGCTTCCGCCTTACATCATCCCCCATTCGAAGGCTGGGCCAGGCTGGATGCTGCCTTTCCTGCTCTAGATCCACCAGGTCAGTGCCACCTCCACCCCACCATGGATGCTTCTGCTCCCCAGGGGGATGTCAAAGCCTGAGACTGCCTCTGCGTCTGGGTGGAAACCACACTGGAGTCCGTATGTCTGTGCGTGGGGAGACCTGCAAGTGCTCACATGTCCACGGTGGTGCGGTGTTCATACACAGCTGTATGAGTCTGCATCTGGGTCCAGTTTTATGTACACACATGTGCTTGTATGTGAGCCACAGGATCCTGGGTCTAGGTATGTCTGAGTGTTTATGAACGTGCGGGGTTGGGTTTGTGTGTGTTTGCGCAGCCTCATCTATTTGCTTATGATTTATTCCTGTGATTGACATTAGAAGCCGATGCCTCTCTGTCTTTCGACTGTAAGCGTGTTTCAGAGTGTTCTTACAGATGGGTTCTATGTGGCTGCAGAGCTGTGTCTCTTTCATTGTCCATTTCTGTGTACAGTATTCTGTATTTGTGCATCTGTGCGATTATGTATTTCTGCTCTCTGTGTATTTCTGATTTCTGTATGTTTGTGTTGATTGTTTGGCCACCAGTGTTTATGTATGTGTCCACGTATGTCTGTGTCAATCGGTTTGGGTCTGGGGTCTACCTGGGCCCAGGTGTTGCTGTGCTTGGGTCTGTGTGGCTGAGTGTCTTTAAGTGTCTGTGTCTGAGTTGTCTGTGTATTATATCTGTTGCTTTATGGCTCTGATCTTCTGTATGTGTCTGAGTGTCTGTCTGTAGAGAGTTGGTTTGTGGGTCTTTTTCTTTAGAAGGAGGATTTCAGTGTTTTCCAGGCTGGAGTGCTGTGGTGCGCTCATGGCTCACTGTAGCCGCAAACTCCTAGGCTTAAGTGATCCTGATCCTTCTGCCTCAGCCTCCCAAGTAGCTGCAACTGCAGGTGCACATCATCAAGCCCAGCTAATTAAAAAAAAATCTATTCGTAGAGACTGGGTCTCACTATGTTGCCTAGGCTGGTCTAAAACCCTGGCCTCAAGCAATCCTCCCGCCTCGGCCTCTCAAAGTGCTGGGATTACAGGTGTGCACCACCCTGCCCGGCCATGTTGGTCTTTTCATTGAACCATTGGTCTCCATGTTAACTAGTTTCTTTTTTATAGGTATGTGCCTAAGTGCCTCTCCTGCTCTAAGTGTCTGTATGTCTCTGTTTCCAGGTGCCCACATGTGCCTGCAATGTCCTCAGGCCTGCGAAGAGATCTCATCTCAGTCTTGTGGCTTTGGTAGAGGTGTCCCCATGTGATGGTCACTGACAGTCTCAGGAAGGCTAAACTGTGGGAGGCTTCGCCCCATCCTCTGAGGTAGTCCTCTGCCCTTGAACTAATTGAAATTAATAGGATACTATGCTCAACAACTGCCAATTACATCTTCTTTATAAACACACTTGGAATATTAACCAACATAGACCATGTGCTGGGCTCTAAAGCACATATCAATAAGTGTAAAAGAATTAGAGTAATACAGAGTATTTTCTCTGTTTACAATGAGATTAAGTTACAGAGGAATGACAATAATGCATCTAAAACCGAATACATATTTGAAAATTAAACAACATGCATCTAAATAACCCATGGATCAATAAAGAAATCACAAGAGAGATTAGAAAACATTTAGAACTGAGTGATAATAAAAACAGAATATCAAAATTTGTGGGATGCAGCTAAGAGACACCTTAAAGTGAATTATTGAGGTTATAATCCTTATATTAGAAAATAAACACAGTTTAAAATCAATGACCTAAGTATCTTAAGAAACTAGGGAAAGGAAAGAAATCAATATAATAGAAAACAGATGATAGAGAATGGCAACAAAGGCAGAAACTGGTTCTCTTAAAAGATTAATAAAATTGACAAGCCCTTAGTTAAATAACAACAACAACAACAACAACAAAAAGAGAGAGAAAACAAAAAATTTCTAACAACAGAAATGATAAAGGGGGCATCATTAAAAAATGTAGCCATTGAAATGGTAATAAGAGATTGTTATAAGTAACCTTATGCAAATAAACAACTTCAATGAAGTCGGCAAATTTTTTGAAAAACACAACTTATCAAAACTACTAGCAGAAGAAATAGAAGCACTGAATAGCCCTATATTTATGAAATAAATTGAATTTGTAATTTCAAACCTTTCTACAATGAAAGCTTCAGGCTTCAACGGCTTCACTGTTGAATTACATCTAACATTTAAGGAAGAAGTAATATCACCTTATACAAATTATTTCAGATGATAGAAGAAGAGGAAATATTTCTTAAGTTGTTATGAGATCATCATAACCTTGATAAAAAATCTGACAAGGACATTTAAAAAAAAGAAAAAATATGTCTCAAGAATATTAATGCAAAAGTTCTTAACAAATATTAGCAAATTGAATTCAGAAATATGTAAAAACGAGACTATATCATGAACAAGTGGACTATATCTAAAGAATGTAAGGTAAGGCCAGGCGTGGTGACTCATGTCTGTAGTCCCAACGCTTTGGGAGGCCAAGGCAAGGCAGGTAGATCACTTGAGCCCAGGAGTTTGAGAACAGCCTGGGAAACATGGCAAAACCTCATCTGTACAAAACATACTAAACAACAACAAAAACTAGCTGGGTGTGGTGATGTACGTCTGTAGTCCCAGCTACTTAGGAGGCTGAGGTGGGAGGATTGCTTGAGCCTGGGAAGTGGAGGTTGCAGTGAGCTGAGAGTGTGTCACTGCACTCCAGTCTGGGTGACAGAGTGAGACCCTGTCTCAGAAAAAATAAATAAATAAAAGAAAAAGAATGCAAGGTTCATTCAGTATTTGAAAATCAATCAATTTATTACATTAATAGAAAGAGGGAGAAAAACTATACGATCATCTTAATAGATGATGAAAATACATTGGACAAAATTCAATACACACTCATGATAAAAACTCTCAGCAAAGCTAGAAGAGAAGGGAATTTCCTCAATTGTATGAAGAACGTCTATGAAAAATGTATAGCTAACATTATGCTTAGTAGTTAAAGACTGAATGTCCCACCCTATCAGGAAAAATTCAAGGATGTTCATTTGAACCATTTCTAACCAATATTTTACTGGAGGTTCTAGCCAGTTTAATAAGACAAGAAGGAAATAAAAAGCTTAGAGCTTGGCAATATTGAAGCAAAACTCTCTGTATTCAGAAGCAACATGATTATCTGACAAAAACAAGCAATGGGGAAAAGATTCCCTATTTAATAAACGGTGTTGGGAAAACTGGCTATCCACATGCAGGAAGCTGAAACTGGGCCCCTTCCTTACACCTTATGCAAAAATTAACTCAAGGTGGATTACATATTTAAATGTAAGACTTAAAACCATAAAAATCCTAGAAGAAAACCTAAGGAATACCATTCAGGACATAGGCACAAGCAAAGACTTCATGACTAAAACACCAAAAGCAATTGCAACAAAAGCCAAAATTGACAAATGGGATCTAA
Organism: Ateles fusciceps; assembly: GCA_036589455.1. NCBI lineage: Eukaryota > Metazoa > Chordata > Mammalia > Primates > Atelidae > Ateles > Ateles fusciceps. The sequence continues at coordinate 1,619,762 of JAZHEH010000733.1, forward strand.
TTAAACTGAAGAGCTTCTGCACAGCAAAAGAAACTATCATCAGAGTGAACAGGCAACTTACACAATGGGAGAAAAGTTTTGCAATCTATCCATCTGACAAAGGGCTAATATCCAGAATCTACAAGGAACTTAAACAAACTTACAAGAAAAAAATGAACAACCACATCAAAAAGTGAGGAAAGGATATGAACAGACACTTTTCAAAAGAAGACATTTGTGAGGCCAACAAACATATGAAAAAAGCTCATCATCACTGATCATTAGAGAAATGCAAATCAAAACCACATTGAGATACCATTTCACACCAGTTAGAATGGAGATCATTAAAAAGTCAGGAAACAACAGATGCTGGAGAGGATGTGGAGAAATAGGAATGCTTTTACACTGTTGGTGGGAGTGTAAATTAGTTCAACCATTGTGGAAGACAGTGTGGTGATTCCTCAAGGATCTAGAACTAGAAATACCATTTGACCAGGCAATCCCATTACTGGGTATATACCCAAAGGATTATAAATCATTCTACTATAAAGACACATGCACACATAAGTTTATTGCATCACTATTCATAATAACAAAGACTTAGAACCAACCCAAATCCCCATCAATGTTAGACTGGATAAAGAAAATGTGGCACACGTACACCATGAAATAATATGCAGCCTTAAAAAGAATGAGTTCATGTCCTTTGCAGGGACATGGATGAAGCTAGAAATCATCATCCTCAGCAAACTAAGACAGGAACAGAAAACCAAACACCACATGTTCTCACTCATAAGTGGGAGTCGAACAATGAGAACATATGGCCACAGGGAGGGGAACATCACACACTGGGGCCTGTTGCGGGGGCTAAGGGAGGGGATAGCATTAGGAGAAATACCTAATGTAGATGACGAGTTGATGGGTGCAGCAAATCACCATGGCATGTATATACCTATGTAACAAACCTGCACGTTCTGCATATGTACCCCAGAATTTAAAATATAATTAAACAACAACAACAACAACAACAACACAACAAATCCTAGGCAACCTACTAAAATAAAAATATTGACAGAATTTAACAAGGTCATGGGATATAAGTGAACACACAAATTTATTTGATATACTAACAAAAAATAGCTCTTAAATAAAATTAAGAGAAAGCAGTATCAATTAGCAATAACCTCAAGCAATAAAATATTTTAAAATGATATTTTTTAATGTGCAAGACTTTGATGCTGAAAACTGTACAACAACACAGAAGAAATTGGAGAAGGCTTAAATAAATGGGAGGACATCTCATGTTCATAGATTGGGAGAACTGATATTAAGATATCAGTCCTCGCAAACTCAATCCACAGATTCAACCTAAAAATCCAGTTTGTAGAACCAACTGGTTCTAAAAGATATGCAGAGATGTAAAAGAACTGTAAAATCAAAGTTAGAGGGCACACACATAGATACGTGATTTCAGGACTAACTCCTGGTCGGGCGTTGTGGCTCATGCCTATAATCCCAGCACTTTGGGAAGCTGAGACAGGTGGATCACCCGAGGTCAGGAGTTCAAGACCAGCCAGGACAACATGGTGAAACTATGTCTCTACAAAAATTAGCTGGGCATGATGGTGGGTGCCTGTAATTTTAGTTACTCGGGAGGCTGAGGCAGGAGAATCACTTGGACCTGGGAGGCGGAGGTTGCAGTGAGCCGAGATGGCACCATTGGACTCCAGCCTGGGAGACACAGGAAACTCCGTCTCAAAAAAAAAAAAAAAAAAAAAAGACTAACTCTAAAACTATTATGATCAAACACAGTAAGATGGACAAATAGATCAATGGAATCGAATAGAGATGACTGAAGCAGACCCTGACATAATTCAATATTTTCAACATTAAAAAGGATAGTGTTTTCAACAAATGATGCTGAACTAAGTTACTATCCATATAGAAAAATAGCACACCCAATCCCCTACCTAACACCAAACATAATACTCAAAATATTATTTTGAGGTGGATCATAGACTTAATGTAAAAACACTATAATCCTAATAGATTTAAAAATGAAAAATATCTTCTAGACTTTGGATAGGAAAAATTTCTTAGGTAGACATAAAAAGGCATTAACAGAGAAAAAATAATGGAATGTACTTTATCAAAATTAAAACCTTTTGCTTTTCAAAAGATGTTGCTGAGGAAATGAAAATGCAGGTCACAGAGTGGGAGGAAATAGTCACAATGCATAGACCTGGAGATGGATTTTTATGTACTACATATATAACATATAAATAAGGACTACAAATAAAAATACACACAACTCAATAAAACATGAATAAACTTCTTGAGCAGTTACTTTACACAAAAAAGATATGGATGGCCAATGAACACATGCTAAGATGCTAATGTTATCATCACACATCAGGATATATAAATGGAAAACACCATGAGATAGCAGTCGTGGTTAAAATGAAAAAGTCTGACAATACTATGTATTGACAATACTGAGAGGATTTGGAACAACAGGAATTCTTATACAGTGCTTCTGGGAGTGTAAAATGGTAAAACTATTTTGAAAAACAATTTTGTAGCTTCTTATGAAGTTAAATATACAGTCACCCTGTAGCCCAGCAACTTGGCTTCTAAGCTTTTACCAAAACGGAATGAAAATCGTCACCCACAAATGGACGTGTACAAATATTTTCATAGCATTTTTATATGTAATAGTCCAAACCTGGAAATGACTCAGTTGTCCATCAAGGGTTGAATGAATAGACAAATTGTGACATATGAATAAAATGGACAATTACAGAACAATAAAAAAGCACAAACTACTAATAAAGATAGCAACATACATAAATTAAAAAAAAAAAAAACCATTGTGTGGAGTGAAAGAAGCTAGAAACCTACTGTATGAGTCCGTTTATACGAAATTCTACAACATACACAACTAATCCACGGCGTGGGAGCTATCAATGGTTGCCAGAGGATAGAGTGGGGGAGTGTGTGTATTGGGGCGATTGTAATTGGGCACAAAGGACATTACTGATGTAACGGAAATGTGGTGTGTCTTGACGGGGTGTTAGATGGATGCATACAAAATTTTTGTACATGTACATAGACGAGGGGAAGAGAGCACCCCTCACTTGCTCATCCACCTGGGTGGCGCTGCCGTCTCTCTCCCCACCTCTATTCATCACAGTCCGCGGGCCCCTCCCAGAGTCTCTGTCTCTCAAGCTCTACTTCCCTCTACTCCAGGGCTGGTCCTGCTGTCTAGATGGGGTCCCTCCAAGCCGCAGGCGGCTGATTTGGGTGGGAGGATCCCAGGAGGCATAATGGGGAGGGGAGAACGAGGTGGGGAGAGTCTGAATCACAGCTTGGGGGGTGCTGCGGCTCGCGCCCGACCCATCTCTGGAACCGTGTTGAGGGTGCTGACTCTGCCCCCAGAGGGGGAGCCGGGCATTTATCCGCCCACGCCCGTCCCTCCCTGTGAGGTGTGCTCCTGGATAAACTGAAACAGACCAGGCTCCCCCGCGCTGCCCTGCCCTGGCCGGGGCTGGTCTCGTCCCAGGACCCTGGAGCCGCGGAGGGGGAGTGGTCAGGGCGCAGGTGAACGCAGAGGTGGTGAGGAGACCTGGGCGCACCAGCGCCTTTTTCAGCCATCCCTCATCACCCTCGTGCCCCGTGTGCCTCTCCTTTCCACCTACTCCCTGCAAGGCGGTTGGAGTGGGCTTCCCAAAAGGCAAACCTGACTGTGTCAAAGCCCTGCCTTAAACTGTTGAGTTGCAACTCTTGGCCTTGGGAGGGTGGCGTCCAGCACGGGGTGCGACTTGGAGCGGTTCCTCTGGCTTTGACCCTGGATGACATGGAAACAGCGCTTTCACCCTCTTCAGACATCCCAAACTTCCAACAGGATGGCCACTGCTCACTTCCCTCCCTCTTCCAGTGTGTGAGGCAGCCCTGAAGATGCCTCTCAATGGTCCCTGACCCTCCATACTCACTTCCCTTGAATTGGGCTGGATTACTGACTCAATTCTAACTACTGTGCTAAAGAGATGGGAAAACCCTGGGTGCCCAACTGAGTGCTTCTCTGGAACTGTCTGCTCGGGGGAAGCCAGCTGTCAGGTCCTGAAGTAGCAGCTGTGAGTAAGGTTGGAAGCAGATACTTCTTCCTGGAGTCAAGCCTGAGTTGACTGCAGCCTGGGGGCCACCTTGATTGTAGCTTTGTGGGAAATCCTGAGCCTGAGCTGATGACCATAGATGGAGCTACTCCCACAGAGGCTGTGAGATAGTAAATGTTTATTGCTTTCAGCAGCCACAAGTTTTGGGGTTGTTACACAAGAATAGCTAGCTAAGTCCTCAGGGTCATCTGGGGTGTTGGTGTGATCCCAGAGCTCCAAGGTACTGAGGCCACCCAGCTGGGAGGAAGCCCTGCCTCTGCAAGGATCTGAAACGGCTTTACCAGCCTGGGCTGTTGCCAGCAGCGCCCGCCCGTTATAGATAGCCAAACACTGTCTGTACTCTAACCAGCAAGGCACCTCCAACTTCACACTAAATGCATAATTTGCTGCAAATTAAACTAATGGAAATAGAGTAATTATGTTGACTTTAAAAATACTTTCAGATACATACATAATTACCTATTTGATAATATAATCCATTACTATTGCATTTCACAAGGGACCCAAGGGAGAAGAGGCTGAGGCAGGAAAGTCAGAGAGAAGATGCTGAAGGAGGTGGGAGGGAGGCCTCGGAAACCTGTTGACCCTTCATGGGGGGTGGAACCCAGGCCACATTTCCAGGAGGGCAATTTCATAACACATATCAAAAGCCTTAAAAATGGCCATATCCTTTGACCTGATGAGACCAGAAATCTATCATAAGGAAATCATCAGAGATGAAGACAAAGATCCATGTGCAGTTTGTCATCGGAGATTCATTTATGGCAGCCACCCGTCGGAGACGTCTATGTGTCTAGCAATGGAGGATCAGCTAAGTAAATTAGGACTAAAAAATAATGATGATGGCTGGCCATCAAATGAAACCTTCCAAAGTAATTTATATTGGGAAAATGCTTATAAATAAGTATTTATAAGAGCTAGAGAAAAAAGCAGCATATAAATCTGGCTGTAAAGTACATTCCAACTTTTCTTTATATATACATGGGACTAATAAAACTCAGAAGGATGCATGTAAAAATACCAATGGCTGTTATTGTTGGTGGGGGAATTTTAATTTTCTTTTCTGTTTTTATGCTTTCCAAATTTTCTACAATGAACATCTAATAATATATTAATTAAACATTTAAATGGATGTAGGTGAGAAAAACGTTTCATGCCCCCTCACCCCGTGAGAGGTGACTTCCCGGATAACCTTTAGAATCCAGCTCTGATCTAAGGATCTCCTGGTCCACATTCAAGTATTCTTGTTCTGGTTGGGGCACAGGCTGCCAGTCATCTCCTATGATCCCATTGCCCCTTCTTCCTTAGTTGCAGAATGCCAATGTGGTTGGCATGTCCATCTGTCCTCTTCAGGTATATTACTTACCCCTCTCTTTTTTTGAGGTAGCTACTATTATCATCTACATTTTACATACACAGTGAGGTTAAATAACTTACTTAAGGCCACCTTGCTAGTAAGTGGCAGAGCAAGGAATCAAACCTAGGGAGTCTGACTTCAGACTCTATGCCTATGACCACCACCATGTTATGTGAGAACACATGATCCAAGAGGTGGGACAATTTGAGCCTGGCTCTGGCCAGAGACTATACTCAACAAAAAATATTTGTTGAGCAGTAATTATTATTTTTTTTCATTTTCATTTTCATTTTAGATTTGGGGGGTACATATGCAGGTTTGTTACAAGGGTATATTGTGTGGTGCTGAGGTTTGGTCTTATGTTGACCCTATCATCAGATAGTGAACATGGCACCCAATAGGAAGTTTTCAGCCCTTGCCCCGCTCCCTCAATCCCCCTTTTGGAGTCCCCATTGTCTACTGTTCCTGTATTTATGTCCATGTGAATCCAGGATTTAGCTCCCATTTATAAGTGAGAACCTGTGATACTTGGTTTTCTGTTTCTGCCTGAGTTCACTTAGGACAATGGCCTCCAGCTGCATCCCTGCTGTTCCAAAAAGACATGGCTTTGTTCTTTTTTAAGGCTGCATAGTATTTCATGGTGAAATGTGAGTGGGAGTCATGGGTGCAGCTCCCAGGGAAGCTCTTAGGTGACAGCTTTTGCAGTTGGCAGGAGTCTCTTTGCCCTCCCTCTTCTTTTCCTTTGTGCCTATAATGGGGCCATGATTGCTAGAGTTCCAGCAGAGCTCCAACCAGAGCTGTATTGTGTTCATGACACAACCTTTGGGATGAACTTGTGTGTTGCGGACAATAGAACAAACATGAAGTGGGAGCCTGGGACATTGACAAAATTGTGCATGAACCTACCACAGAAGCCCTGAAATTCTTAAATCCAGAATTTTCTTACATGAGGGGAAAAATAAATCTTTCTTTAAGCCACTATCTTTCAGATTTCAATTAGTAGCTGATTTATTTCCTAACAGTCACACTGAGCCAGGGTCAAAGATGGAAGACGATTCCACAGGAATCCTAATGAAATGTGTAAAAAACCTTCTCTTGGAGCAAGGGAGGGGATCTAAGATTCCTCAAGACCCCAAGTTTCTCTGACCATAACCTGGGCCATAACCCAGATGGTTAGAGTATGTGGAGCAGCAGGAAATGTCAACAGAACTGAGACCCTTCCATGTCCCCACCCCGCCACTTACCTTCAGCCTCCTCCCTGGCTCCTAGAGCTGCCCACAGTGTGAAAGGCACGGGGTGGAGCACAACTTGGTTAGGGCTCCGAGTCTGGAAGCTGACCCTGACGATAACTCTTCTGTTCCTGTTTGACTAATCAGCTCCCAGGGAGGCCGTCAATCAAGGGAGTGGTGACGCCAGCAGACAAAGTGAGTCTTGCCTGGTAGTGATGGGCCACACTTTCTTTTTTTTTTCGAGATAGAGTCTCGCTCTGTCGCCAGGCACCAGGCTGGAGTGCAGTGGCGCAATCTCGGCTCACTGCATCTTGCCTTCTGGGTTCAAGCAATTCTCCTGCCTCAGCCTCCCAAGTAGCTGGGACTACAGGCACGTGCCACCATGCCCAGCTAATTTTTGTATTTTAGTAGAGACGGGGTTTCACCATGTTGGCCAGGGTGATCTCGATCTCTTGACCTCGTGATCCACCCACCTTAGACTCCCAAAGTGCTGGGATTACAGGCGTGAGCCGCCTTGCCCTGCTCACACTTTCCATTAAATTTTAAATTTGGAAGAGATCTTAGAAGGCTTCTAGTCCAACTCTCTCTTTGATGCTTCAATTCCCTTTTCAGTGACCACCATTAACACTCACAATAAAAGCTGAATCATCGATAACCTCCTCATCAGCACCATCACCACAATCACTATCATCATCGTCATCATCACCACCAGCACTGTCATCATTACTCCCTTTGATTGAGCACCTAGTTTGTTCCAGGCACAGACTGTGTTTTTACAAACTTGAGTGTACTACATTCTTACAATAATGCGATGATGAAGATGTTGATTCCAATTTACAGAGAAGGAAACTGAGGCTCAGAAAATGTCAAGTGGCCCAAGGCAGCACAGATAATATGCAGAGGAGGGAGAGTTTCATCCAAATCTGTTTGATAACAAAGGCTAATCTGTATATAACACCTTGCAATTTAAAAAACTGATCTGTGCTTGCCCACCCCCCACCAGGAAGCATGATCCGTCATTGGTCAGAACTGACAGAAAGCATTTTGTCTTAGCAAAGTGAAACCAGCTTCCTTGTTGGTCTTACTCACATTCATGGTTCCTGGAGAGCCCACAGAATGATTCTGACCTCTGGCTCCTGTGACGGTCCCCCTGAGGTTGGAGGCCAGCGTTTGCATCCACCTGAGCCTCTTTTAGGATGGGCATCTGTTTCCTTTAACAACATCTGTATGAGTGACAACCCCTCATGCCTTATAACCGACAGCTTTCCAAGTCACCACTGTCTCTCTGGACTTCTGGGATCCCTCCTTCTAGTCTCTCTGATTCTACTTGCAACCCTTTCCCTCACAACAGCCTCTTTCTACCAAACAGCTGCAGTGATTTCTTAAGATCATGTCAATCAGATTTTGTCACTCTCCTACTCAAAACCCTGCAATGAAAATAAAAACCCAGCTCCCTGCCACGGCGTATAGACCAAGGTTTCTCAAGCTCAGCACTCTTGACATTTTGGACCAGATAATTCCTTGTTGTGTGGGGCTGTCCTGTGCACTGTTGGACACTGTCAGTAGCACCGCTTCCCAGGTATGACACTCAAAATGTCTACAGGCATTACCAAGTATGCCCTGGTCATGGGGCCACCCTATCTACCCTAAATATCGTCCTCCTGCCAACTCCTTACACCTCGTCTTGCATCTCTGTCCCATCACTCACTATGCTCCAACCACACTAACCTCTCAATTGTTCCTTGAACACATCATACTGATCCTACCCTGGAGTCTTTGCGTCTACCGTTCTCAGTGACTGGAGCATTCTCTTGATAGTTATCAGCCGAGCGCACACCCTCATTTGATTCAGGTCTCTGCTCAAATGTTATCTCCTTAGAGAGGGATTCCCTGGCCATCCTTTCTAATACAACCCCCTCATCTCCAGTGCCTTCCCATTAATCATTTTTTAATAGAATTTATTACTAATATATATTAGGAACATGTATAAAATAGACAATATTCCATATTATAATATGCATATAATACACATTACATCATCATGCATTATAATATATATGATGTAATGTGTATTATCATATATATCATATGCATGATATAATATATATTATAATATGCATAACATATTATAATTATGTAAATATATTTACATAACTATCTATAAATATTATATTATTTATTAATATATTATGCACAAATATATTATTTATTATAAATATATATTATGTAATTATATGTTATATTTATATCATTGTATAGAGATATATGTTATATATTATATATTTATATAATTTATATATAAATATGTTATACATATACATTTATATGTAATTTATATAGATATATTTATAAACCTAATAATACATATTATAATGTAAATTATGTTATATGTTATATTACAATATATTTTATACATATATACATTTATAATAGTATGCTATATTTATTATGTATTTATATATAATTCTATATATATGTTTATATAATTATATATATAAGGAATATATATAATATATAAATATATATATGGAATATATATATAATTATATATATGTATATAAGGGCCTGTAGCTGATCCTTCAGTAACCACTCTCCCAAGCGTAGTTATTACATAATTACATAAAATATATTTATATATGCATATATAACATATTATATATTATATATAGTGTATATGTAGTATATAAATATATGCTATATAAATATATATGCCATATTACATATATATTTATATACTACATACATATAATGTATATGTAGTATATAAATATATGCTATACAAATATGTAAATATATACATAATTTATATTTGACACATCTATTTATATATGTCACATATAAAACATTTATAAAACATATATTAATATATGTGTTACATCAGGGATATGTAAATTGAAGATATCATGAGATGGCGGACATGGCTAAAATTAAGAAGGCTGACAATACCAAGGTGAGGATGTGGAGCAGCTGGAATGCTCATACACTGCTGACGGGAGTGCAAAGTGATACAACTATTTTGGAAAATGGTTCAGCAATTCCTTTATGCAACCACCTATAGCCCAGCAACTTCACTTCTAAGTGTTAACCAAAAAGTACTAACCAATCTTTGTGTGTGTGTATACGTGTGCATGTGAAGTATTACATGTCTATATCTCACAGATGTAAACTCCATGAGAATAGGGACTTTGTTGATATTCTTTATTATTCTTTCTCCAGTCATTGGAACATAAGATAAACCTAAGAAAACTTTATTAAATGAATCCATGTGAGCTGGTTCTCATGCCCTTCTCAGTCTAAAGTGCTCGCACTTTAGACAAGGTTCAGCTTATCCATGACCATCTGGGTTTGTTCCTCAGAATTACACATAGGTCTGAGCCTCTCAGTTGCATAAGACTCTCACCTCCCTTTTTCTAGACTCCATACCTGTATTAACATGCCCTAAAAGGCAGCAAGATGTGCAGGGAAGTTTGTTGGTCAATAATGGTGTTAATAATAGCAACCTTGAATGGTTGTTGGGAGGACAAATCTCATGTGCTTACTAAGCACGTGGTAATCACTCAATAACTGGTGGGTATGACTATTATTATTGTTGTTGCTGCTGTTATTAAGCTAGCTAGGTTTTAGGACCCTCTATCTCCTGGGAAGAGCCTTGGCTGGGAAGGGACTGGCCTGGGGGGTGGGGAGAGCAGCAAAGAGACAGGTGCCATGAGGGACACCCCCTCCATGGTCCACCCTGAGCTCCCCCTCTCAATGCCTGGCTCCCTTCCCAACCTGTACCTTGATTTGTTTTTCTCATCAGCTCAGAGCCTTGCCTTGAATGCTAAATTCACATTTACATTAAAATCCCATCCTGTGAGTCTGGCTCGGACTCCAGCCTGTGGGGGATCTTCTTCCATCCCCAGTCTAGCATCCAAAGTGCTGGCTCTTCCTCCAAGAACCTGTCATCTGAAATCTGAGAGCTCCCTGGCTCCCCCAGTCAACGGACCGCTAGCAACGCCAGGGGTGTCTTTCCTCCTGGGGGACTGACATTTCCTGGGCAGCAGGGATTGTAGCTGACCCTTTAGCAGCCACTGTCCCAAGTGTGTGTCTCCTCTCTTTTAACTGAAGTGTTGAGATTATTTATAGTTTTGGAAAGAAGTTTATTAAGGCATAATTTATACAAAAAAGTCACCTTTGTGTTGTACAGTTTTATGAATGTTGACAACGGCATATAATCACTACAATAAACCACTACAATCGACATGTAGTCAGGCCTCTCCCCTGACCCTCAGCCCCTGGCATCCACCAGTCTGTTTGTAATTCCGCCAATTTTGCCTTTCCTAGAATTACAGCAGTTGCATTTGACAGAATTATTTACATGGTTAAGTTTAAATAGACTAGCTTGCTTTTTATTTTCTTTTTGTCACATCTCTTCTTTGTTGTTTCTCTTTTCCAGCCTTCTTTTGAATCAATTAAGTAATTTTTATAATTCCATTTTATCTCCATTATTGACTTACTAGTAATCTCTCCTTTTTAATGTTTATAATGGTTGCTTTAGCATTTACAGTTTCCATCTTTAACTTACTACAGTCCAACATCATATGATATTGTACTTCTTCATCTGCAGAGGAATATAACATTCTCCTTTCCTCCCTCTTGTCCCTTGTACCACTGTTGCCATAAGCTGTACTTACCAATGCGTTACAAATCTCCAATACATTGTTACTATATTCTCTTTCGATAGGCAATTATCTTTGAAAGAGATGACAATGAGAAAAATATTTCATGTTTACCCTAATTTTCACCATTTCCGGGGTCCTTTTCTGTGGATAGCACCACATTTCTATTAGATATTATGGTCCATCTGCATGAAATCTAGCACTTTGGGAGGCCAAGGTGGGCAGGGGCAGATCATGAGGTCAGGAATTTGAGATCAGCCTGGCCAAAATGGTGAAACCCCATTTCTACTAAAAAAACACAAAAATTATCTGGGCGTGGTGGTGCGCACCAGTAATCCAGGCTACTCAAGAGTCTGAGGCAGGAGAATCGTTTGAACCTGGGAGGCGGAGGTTGCAGTGACCTGAGGTCCTGCCGTTGTACTCCAACAGAGCGAGACTCTGTCTCAAAAAAAAAAAAAAAGAAAAGAAAAGAAAAGAGAGAAAAGAAAAAGTTCCTTTAACATTTTCTGTAATGCAAGTCAACTTTTGTTGATCTGAAAGATTTATTTCACATTTGCCTTTGAAAGACAATTTTTCTGGGTGTAGAATTATTGGTTGAAAGGATTTATACACATATGTTTAAAGATAACCCTCCATTTTCTTTGCAGCTACAGAGTTTCTGATGAGAAGTTGTCTATAATTCTGTATGTAATTTTTCTTTTTCTCTGGCTGCTTTCAATATTTTTAATCTCTAATTTACAGCAGCTTAACTGTGATGGCATGTATGTGTGTTTCCTGTATGGAGTTCTCTGAACTTCTTGGATTTATGGCATGCTTATTAAATTTGGAAAATTCTCAGCAATTCTATCTATCTATCTATCTATATCTATCTATCACCTCACTATATCTTTCTGTTAATCTTCGGGAACCCCAGTTATATGTATGTTAGACCACAGTTTTTGGGTGCTCTTTTTTTCACCGTTTTTCTTTTTTTTTCAGTTTACATAATTTCTACTAATTAACCTATTTTCCATTCTACTGAGTCTTATTCTGTTGTATAGTATGTTAATAAACCCATCAAAGCAATTCTTTATCTTTGATCATGTTTTATAAAAATTTTTCTTGCATTTCCATTTGGATTCTTTTTTCAAGTTTCCTTCATTTCTGAGTTTTCTTGTCCATTCAAGCACTTTTTCCATGCCTCTAACTAGATTACTTAGCATAATTATTTTAGTATCATTATTTTGAAACCTCTGTGTAAACATTCCAACCTCTGGGTCATCTTTGAATCGGGTTCTGTGACTGCTTTCCTCTTGTCAATAGGTTGTTTTTCCTTGCCGTTTTTTATCTCACAGTTTTTAAATAAATTCTGAACATTGTGAACATGAAAGTAGAGACTGAGGTAAGCAGTATTTGTGCCCAGAAATGGACACATCTATTCTTCCCTCAAGACGTTATTGTGATGATTTGAGTCACCTCTAGTGAAGAGTTGAGTCTAGCTGAATTTTGTTTGTGCTACACTCTCAGTGCACCCAGGTTTCAAATTCCTTCAGTAATGGTTTTTCCTCTACCATATTCTCGTGTTTGAGGCCCTTAGGAATTCCAGACACATCCTAGCTCACAACTTCACCTATAATAACTCATTAAAAAAACTAGCTGTTTTCTTCATTTCAGTTTTTATGGTGGCTGAATCTTCACTAAAGCTCTGCTAAGTGTGAAATCATTTATGTTTCCCTCTCTCCTCAAAGGGACTGGTCAGTATTTGAAATTTCATTCCGCTGTTTTATTTTGTATTTTTAAGTTTTTTTAAAAATTACTGCCATACAAGTTATCACAAATATAGTGACTTAAAATGACACTCATTTATTATTTTGCATTTCTGTGGGTTGGAAGTTTGGGCACTGTGGGGTCAGCTTTTCTCATGCGTCTTTGTGTTAATAGTTTTTATATAATTTTTAAAAATCAGCCATTGTTTCTTCAAATGTTTCCCCTAGTCTTTTTCTGGGACTTCAGTTGCATGTGTTAGATCTCTTGATAGTGTCCCATGGGTCACTGAAACTCTGTGAGTTCTTTTTCCTTACAGTCATATTTTCTCTTGGTGCTTATATTTGGATAGTTTCTATTTTTCTTCATCAGGTACATTCATCTTTATTCTGTAATGTCTAATCTATTGTTAATATTACTTAGTAAAATTTTCATATTCAATACTATATTTTTCAACTGCTGAGCTTCTTATGATCATTTCTCTCATTAGTGTTTAGTAGTTTTCTGCATATATTGTGCTTATTTTGTTAGATTTATACCTCTATATTTCAATTTTTTGTGCTGTTGTGACGGTATTATTTTTCTAACTTCAATTTCAGGCCGGGTGCAGTGGCTCATGCCTGTACTCCTACCACTTTGGGAGGTTGAGGCAGGTGGATCACTTGAGGTCAGGAGTTTGAAACCAGCCTGGCCAACGTGGTGAAACCCCGTCTCTACTGTAAATACAAATTAGCTGGGCGTGGTGGCTGGTGCCTATAATCCCAGCTAGTCAGGAGGCTGAGGCAAGAGAATGGCTTGAACCGGGGAGGCAGAGGTTGCAGTGAGCCAAGGCTGCACTACTATACTCCAGCCTAGGTGACAGAGTGAGACTCCGTCTCAAAAAAAGAAAAAAAAAAAAAAATTCAATTGTTCATTGTTGCTATATAGGAAAGTAATTGACTTTTATATTGACCTTGTATCCCGAAATGCTACTACACTCATTTGCTCATTCTAGAACATTTTTTATTTAAGATTCTGTGGGATATTCTATAGACAATTATGTCATTTGCAAATAAAGACGTTTTGATTTATTCCTTTCCAAAATGTATGCTTTCTATTCTTTTTCTTGTCTTATTGCACTGTCAGTTCCAGTATGATGCTGAGTAGAAGTAGTGAGAGGAGACATCCTTGCTTTGTTTCCAGTCTTCTGAGGAAAGTATCTAGTTTGTCACTATTTAGCATGATATTATCTGTGGGGTTTCTTTTCATTTGGGAGTTGGTCTTTATAAAGTTGAAAATCCACCTATTCTCAGTTTTCAGAGAGTTTTTTATCACAAACGGGTGTTGGATTTTGCCAAATGGGTTTTTACACCAATGATCTAATCATAGAGTCATGTATCTCCAACTAGATGTGAGACTCCTAGGGGCAAGGCCTGTGTCTCTTGCTTCTGTAATATATCACCAGGACTGGAGAGCAAGACTTGGCCCTGGCTGTCTCATCCTCCCCTTCCACCTCACCCCACTGAGAATCCAGCCCAGTCAATCAGACCTCTCCACGTCCTCCTCACGTGCCCACTTGCATGCTCCGGAACTCGTTATCTCTCAGCTATGTATGCCTGTCCTTCTTGTCAGGGGCTGTCCAAATCCTACCATTTTCCAATGTCTCACAAGGTGCAGTAAACATGGCATGGATTTGCAATTTACAAATACCTCATTCTAAATCCTGACTCTGTCACTTTCTGGATAGAAGGGCTGGGCATATTCAGAAAGTGGTATTCCTTCCCCAAGGCTTTGTTATCTCATTTGTAAATCCAGGAGTTGATAATAATCGCTGTGAATGGGTTGTTGAAAAATGTAATGGGGGATATTAATTTAATGGGAGAGATAACAGGACAGTATAATAAGTGCATGCCAATACATTTAAAACTTAGATTATATGGACATATTCCTAGAAAAATATAAGTTATCAAAAGTGACTAAAAAGAAAGTCTGCGTAGTCCTAGGCTAATTAAAATAAATTAAATAAGAAATTTAAAATTGTTCCATACAGAAAAATGCCAGGCATAGATTGTTTTGTAGGTGACTTCTACCAAGCTTTCAGGAAACTTCTCATTTCAAACTTGCAGCAATTAGAAAAAAGAAGGCAATTCTCAAAGAATTTATAAGGCTACTGTAATCTTGATACTAAAACCCAGAAAAAGGTATTACAAGAAAGAAAGATTATAATTTAAATACTCCTCATAATCATAGTTGTAAAAGTCACAAACATGATTATCACTGAATTACTAAATTACTGGATAAATAACCATGCTTTATGACCAAGTTGGGTTTATCCTAGGATCAATTAATATTAGAAAAATCTATAGATGATTGCTATGTTAACAGATTTATTTCAATAAATGCCTGTGGGAAATTTAATATCCATTTAAAAATAATGGTTGGCCAGGCATGGTGGCTTATGCCTGTAATCCCAGCACTTTGGGAAGCCGAGGTGGGTGGATCACCTGAGGTCAGGAGTTTGAGACCAGCCTGGTCAACATGATGAAACCCAGTCTCTACTGAAAATACAAAAATTAGCCAGGCGTGGTGGTGCATGCCTGTAATCCCAGCTACTCAGGAGGCTGAGGCAGGAGCATCGCTTGAACCCAGGAGGTGGAGGTTGCAGTGGGCTGAGATCACACCATTGCACTCCAGCCTGGGCGACAAGAGCAAGACTCTGTCTAAATAACAACAACAATAATAATAATTATTATTAACAAACTAGAGATAGAAGGAAGTTTTTTTAACCTGGTAAAACACTTTTACCAAAAGCCTACAGCATATGTTTAAAATCAAGAAAACACAAGGTGCTTTCTCTCTCCAATTCCACTCAATATTGTGTTGGAGATCCAACTACCCAACCAGAGCCAGTGGAAAAAGACAAGAAAATCAAATGAAAGGTTAATGAATGAGAAAAAAATTAAACCAAACCAACGCAAAATGTCAAGATTCTAAGATGTTTTTGACTGTATTTACCAGCAACAGAAATCATAGTTGAAAAGAGAATATTTACAATAGCAACCACAATATAAGGGACAGGAGAATATATCGGGCAAAAAATGCTCAAGATGTTTCTGGGGGAAAACTATTGAAAGGTACTCAAGACCTACATGTGCAGAGATATATTAAATTCATAGATGAGAAGACTTAATATTGTAAAGATGACAGTTCTCCTTAAATAGTTCCACAGATTCAATAAAATCCCAATCAAAATCCCAATAGCATATTGAAGAGAACTTGACAAGCTGACTATAAAATTCAGAAGAAAAAGGATAAGGGAAAAAATAACCAAGGCACACCTGAAGAACAAGTCAGGGGGTTTGCCATTTCAGATATCAAGATTTATAAGCCACAGTGACTGGAAGTAGACCTTGATCTAATTATAAGCCCAGTGGAAGAGAGCGGGTGTCCACAGACACATGTGTATGGCAAGTGTATATTACACAGCTGTCGTCGCAGACCAGCAAGGAAAAGATGATCCATGCCTCAACAACCGGTTATCCACCTGGGAAAAAAATCAAATCCCCAACTCAGAATACCACAAAAATCAATGCCAGATGGATAGAAATTTGAAGGCAAAACGCAAAGCTTTAAATATTTTAGAAGAATATAGACTATTTTTATGACCTTTGGTAGGCAAAGATTTCTTTACTAACGCATTAACAGTGCAAACCACAAAAGGAAAAGATGGAATAACTTGACTAAATCGCGTTCTAGGCATTCTGTTCTTCCAAAGACTACAAAATAAAAAGTAAAAAGACAAGTCTTAAATGGGAAGAAGATATTTACAACCTGTAATCAATAAATGACTATTACCCTAAATAGATAAAGGCCTCCTGCAAATCACCAGGATAGCAACAAACAAATGATAGAAAATTAGATAAAATATATAAACAGGCATTTCACAGACAAAGAAACCTGAAGGCCAATAATCATTTGAAGATATATTTCATTTCAATAGTAATCAGGGAAGTGAAAATTATGAACATAGAGAATTACCATTTTACACCCACCATTCTGGCAAAAATGTAGAAGCCTGATAAATTTGGATCTGGATATGGAGGAATGGAAACTCTTATACGCCACTGCTGAGAGTGGAAGCAGACAGCCACATTATGCAACAATTTGGCACTGTCTTGTAAAGTTGAACAAACACACCCACCACAAGCCAGCGATTTCCCTTCTGGAAGGTACCCCAGAGAAGCTCCTATGCAGGTGCATCAGGAAGCTTGTACGAGAATGTTCCTAGCAGCCTCATTTGTAATAAGAAACACACAAATGGAACCCTCCAAAGAAAGCGAAAAACTAGGACCAACTCAAATATCCATAGATAAGAAGATGGACCCATGAAATGTGCTATATTCCTGCAACAGAATACTGAACATCAGCAAAACGAATGAATTGCAGATACCCATGTCCACATGGATACATCTAGAAATGATGTTGAGTGAAATATCCAAGCCACAGAGATCCATCCATCCATCCACGCATAGCTAGGACATTTGCATAAAGTTCATACACATGCAACACTAAACATTGCCTTGCGTGGTGATACAGACATATGTGGAGAAACTGCAAAGAAAAGATAGACAAGTTGAACATGCAGTGCAGGGCAGTGGCCACCCCTGGGAGGCACTGGAGGAGGCAGCTGGGGAGGGTTACCAGGACCTTCCGTGCCCTTGGAAATATTCCACATCCTAAGAGCTGATTCATGGCAGTTAATTTTACTGCCAGGCTTCATCATTTATACATTTGTTATACAGAATTTTTATGAAAACCAAAGAGTATACGGTAAAAAGAAGAGGTCTAGTAAAGTGCTGTATGAGAGCTCAGCACAGGGTCTAGCACGCACGAATCATGTCGGCTAAGATTGCACATACTTTTTCTGGAGTCAGGCACTGCCCCAAGCGGTTGACACGGGTGGTCTCTTTTCGTCTTCATGGCAGCTCTATGATTGGTACCGATTTACAGATGAGGAAACAGACATCCACGTAGGTGATCTATGTGACTCTGTAGATCCCTCTCAGCTGCTGTAGCCCCACCTCGCACACAGCAGGAGCTCAGTAAGTGGTGAGGCCACTCTGATTCCTCTGTTCCTACAGTAGCAGCACCTCCTCCTTGACAAGTGCCACGTTGGACCTTGCATTCCTCTTATGCTAGCAGAATTCCCTGCAAACTCCTCCAGTACACAGTGCAAAGATGCTCCCTGTGCCTGCTCTGTATTTCCTGTGCCAGTGCTGGCATCCAGCAGGAGCACAATAGATGCTTCAATTTGGGTTGAGGTGTTATAGAACTCATCTCAAGTGTGGAGGACCCCCAAAAGCTCTGTCCTGTTGGCTCAAGAGGCTGGGAGAAGAGAGCTCAGGGGCCGTGAGGATGGGGCAGGAGGGCTGGGCACTCACCCTGGGAGCTGTAGCCATGGATGTCCATGAAGGACAGGCCCAGCCGCTCGTCCTCCTGCAGGGTGCTGTGGTCCTTTCCAGGCGGCAGTTGGCAGTGGCCTTGGTCATGTTCACTGGCTTCCTGGAGGGGGGGGGGGGGGTCGAGCGGAGACACAGGCACTGCGTGGGGCTGGACCCAGTGGTGGGTGGGAGGTCCCACAGTCAAGGGGCCTTGAAGCTGGGAGCTGGCAGCTGTCCTGGAAGCATCTCTGAATGCTGAGAGGTTCTGCCTCCATCCTTCACTCACCAGACCCTGAGAGCTGCTTCGTCCCCCAAAAGGGGCTGGTCCCCTGTCCTGGGGCCCCTTGCTGAGAGCAAGGCATGGACCTTGGGCATGGGATTCCAGTTCTAAGTCTCACTGGCCCCACGGGCTCAGGAAATGAGAAGGAAAGTCACTCTGGGCCCACTTCGGTGTCACAGCAGAAAGCCGCCCCACTGCACCCCAAAATAGGAAGGTGGCTAGACCTAGAATCAGATCAATTTTTTCTTTTAGCAGTGGTGATGGGCTGCATGAAGCCACCCTCCCTCTTCCCCAACCACATGGGTGTGGCAGCAGCCCAACTGAGAGGGAGTTCTTGTCGGCAGGGGCTGAGGTCCAACCTGGGCTTCTCAGTCCTGTGCCCATTCTTCCCAGAAACCACCAGGCCTGAGGCCATCATCTGCCACAAAGGATATGGAACAGAAACCTGCCAGGCTCCCTCTTCCTGCCACTCGCCATCAGCCCATCAACCGCACTCCCCCCCATTAGCCCATCCAGCTGCTGGAAGCAGCGGGGGGGGGGAGAAGGTGAGAGGTCCCAGTCCCTCCACTGGAGGGGCAGAGCTTCTGGAGCAGCTTCTGGGCAAGGGCCCTGCATGGCCCAGGCCTCCAGGCTCAGTTGCATGCATGAGGACAGCAGTTTGTGATCCTGGAGGAACTTGGAGAAAGTGGGAGGGAGAGGAGGAGGGGGAAGCAGGGGACAGCTCCATGATCAAGGGGCCAAGAAACAGGCACGGGGGGGGATGATTTGGGACTCTTGTCAAGGCTGGAGATGAGCCCAAGGGGCCTAGTCACAGGGAAGGCTCCGAGGAGAGAGTTGTTCACCTGCTCGGCCCTACAGCATTCAGGATGCAGGGTAGACCTGAGAAAGGACTTCCAGGTTATGAGGGCTCAGGGACACCGATCATCCGTGGGGACAGGGAGACCAATGAAAGGATATTCCCAGGAAAACTCCAGCCAGCCTGTCCTGGGGCAAGGGAAGGACAGGATGACCTCTGGATGCCCCTCCTGCCAGGACCAGGATGTCCTTTCCATGCTAAGACGACAGCTGTGTGTCCTCACTGGGACCACTGCTGTCAGGCACTGAGGAGGGCACAGCCTTCCCAGCCTGGATGGCAGACGACTCAGCAGGCCCAGGCCTCCTACCCCCCACGCCCTGCCAGGCCCTAGGCATCGCCCTCACTGTGGCCCAGGGTGGGGCCAAAGTTCCCTTTAGGGGAAGGTGAGGAGCAGCCTCTGTGGCTGTGACCTTGACTACTTTGAGTGGGAAGGGGCTAGGGAGAGACAGAGAAGGAGGGGAGGCGAAGAGAGAAAGGTACAGTAACAAGAAGAGAGAGATGGAGAAGAGGACAGAGAGAGAGGGAGGGACAGGCCAGGCCAGGCCAGCAAGCCACAGGGAGGACAGGCAGGGCCACAGACAGAGGACAGCTGGCCAGGGTGGCTGTGCATGGAGCCCAGAGAGGCCCCGTCAGTGAGCGGATGCTGGCCTAGAGGGCAGTCTCTGGTGGTGCCACAGCTCTGTTCCTAGCCCAGGAGAAACAAACCAACCCGATCCACAGATGCCAGAACCCGGAAGGGACACTAACGCTGCTGGCATCCAGCTGAGCTCAGTGCGAGATTAAGCAGATGGAATTTAATACAGACAATTTGGAAAGTTCTGCATTTGGTTTTGAAAACTAACTGCGCAAGCAGTGGGGGAGGGAGAGCTGCCTGTCCACAGCCCCTGCAGGAGTCGAGCCAGGGGCTCAGCGGAGTCACTGGGTGTTGAGTTGCTGGAAAAGCTCATGTGGGAATCAGCAAGGTAAGGAGCCGCCCAGTGGGGGAGGAGGTGAGAGACCTGCTGTCCTCGGGGCTGGCCCGGTGCCATCTGGGCTTGCTCTGCGAGCTGAGGGAGGAATGTTCTGGAAGGCTTGCAGAGGAGAAGACAGAGACAGAAGACAGAGTAGCATCGGCAGGCTGCAGAGTCAGCAGGGGCCTGGGTTGTGTCCCAGCTCCGGCACATTCTGTGACCTCCTATAAGTCCCTTGGCCTCTCTGAGCCTCAGTTTCCTCATCAGTAAAGTGGGAGTGGTAAGAGCTCCTATTTTTGAGAGCAGCTGTGAGGACTTTGTGTCCAGAACTGAGCGCCAGTGCCACCTTTGCTGGGCAGCCTCCCCTCCCACCTGCACACTGTCAGCCTTGTTTCTCTGCGGGTAGGTAGATTTCTAAGGCACCCAGACTGCCACATAGCACCACCACCACCGGAAAACCCTGCTCCCTCCACTACGGCCCTTTCCACCCCAGCCCCACCCCCCACTGAGAGTCATCTCTCAGGCCCTGGCTGGAGAGGAGTCACAGACTTGCCATGTTGGGGCATCTCCTGTGCTTCAGACTTGTGCTTTTCCATTTGTTGCTGGGCCTGAGTTCAAGTCAGGACCTGCTGCTGATCAACCAAATGGCTTAGGCAAGGTGCTTTCATCACGGTTTCCTCACCTGTGAAAAGGTAGTCAGAGCAGCTTTGAGGGTCAGAATCCAAGAAGCATTGAGTACATTCTTGGCCTGAGGCCAAGGACAGGCCCCAAGCAGGTTTTAGGGTGTCTCTACCTCTCCCTCTTGCCACAGAACTCAGAGCCAGCATCCAGCCACCATCATCCTGTAGCCCAGCGACTTGGCCTCCCATTTTCCAGGCCTGCTCCAGGCTCTGCTAGGTTCCTTCTTTGTCCGCCTTCACAGAGGCATTGCTGGGCCCTGCTGCCCAGCCTGAGAGGAGGAGCTCTCAGTGAGGTGGGGCCCTGGGGGAGGGGACCAGCAAGAAGGCCTCCTTGACCCTAGGCCTGCCAGGCCACCGTCTTCTGCTCCCACAGCCCTGGGCATGTCTCCGTCCTAATCCTGAAGGACCGAAGGGACTCAGATGGAGAAGCTGTCAGGGGACTTACCTTCTTGGTGAGTCCCATGTGCTCCTACTGGTCTCCCGGAGGCACAGACCATGGATCTCAGGGCTGCTCCCTGAATGTTCTTCCTCCTCCCTCCGTGGGGCTGGAAGCTTAGTGGGGAGCTCTGGAGTTGGGCTGTCTCGTGGGTCCTCCCTCACTCCTCTCCTGTCTAGTTAATGAGCTGGAAGCTTCCACAATGAGGCTGCTTTATTATTTAGCCTGCTGCACCAGTGGTAGAGAGGGAGGGGTGGAATGGGGGAGGTGGCTGGGGGAGATAGGGGAGTCCAGCAGCCCCGGGGTCTACCCACAGAATAGACCCCAGTGTTGAGGGCTCAGAACGAGAAAGGAGGGTTCTCCTCCATGCCCTGTAGCTCTCACTGGGAAGGTACCCCATGCTCATAGAAGGTAAGGGGCTGGGGAGCTGATGATGAGCCCAGCACCCATCCCACTTTACACTGGCTCTCCAGGTGATGCCAAGCTCACCCCACTCAGTCTAGTCCTGGTACTTCCCCACATGCTCCTACAAAAGCCCCTCTGGTCACCCATGTCCCTGCCTTGCTCTTGCTGCAATGGCTCCCGTCTCTCTTCTCTGGGCCACTGGGCCTTTGCACATGCTGCTTCCTCCTCCAACACCTCCACTTCCCCTCCCTGGCCTCCCATGCCCCACCCCCCACCCCCAAGCTTCTCCAGGCCTAGGTCTACTCTCTGCACTAGAAGGGACAATTCACTCCGCTGTCCTCCCCATGGGACTGGGAGCCTACTGAAGGTTGGCTCTGTGTCTGGCTCAGCCACTGTTTCCTCAGAGTGCAGGGTGGTGCCTGACATCTTAGCCAGTGTTTATTGAGCACTATGTACCAGGACTGTGCTCAGTTCTTTATAGACATAGCTCAATTAACCTCAAGGTCATCTTCAAGGACATACTGGAGATGGGGTGGAGTTGGAGCTGGAAACACAGACTTGAAGGGCAAGCCAGCTGGATTTGGATCCAGTTCTGCATTTACCAGCTGGGTGATCTTCATGAATTTACATAAGCTGTGTGTGCCTCAGTTTCCTCAAATGACAGTACCACCGTCATAGAGTTGTCTGAGGATGGAAAGAATAAATATGACTCTCTATACACACATCTTTAATACAGTGCCTACACCGATCGCTATGTGGTGTCAACTACTGACATTCCTCCTATTTTGCAGATGAGGAAGCCTCCTTCTCCCTCCATCCTCTCCTATCTCCTGTGCCATCAAAACTAAATAGATTCAGGGAGCTCAATAAATGCTTGCATGCTTGTTCACTCAGGCGTCTATGACAACTGAGGGGCATATAAGTTCAATAATTATAAGTCAGTTGTATTTCTATGTCCTAGCAATAAAAAAATTGGCAAGTGAAATAAAAATACAATTTATTTTCATAACAAAAAACAAAAATATGTACAAAGAGATTCAACTAAAAAAAAATACAAGACATCCCTATGAAGAGTGCAATAAAAATGGTCAGAATACTCCCATGGACACTTCACAATAGATTTATCATGGCTAATACACATTTGACAAAATGGACAATATTCCTAGTCATCAGGGAAATGCAAAATAAAACCATAACAAGATGCAGTACTCTCATCAAAATGGCTAAAGTTACCATCTGTTGAGAAGGATGTGGAGGCACTGGAACTCCCCTCCCTGCTGGTGGGGAATATAGGCAGGCCCAGCCACTTTGGAAAACAACTTGGCAGCCTCTTATAAAGTAAAACATGTACCTGATCCATGACTTGGTGGGTCCAGCTATTTTCCCTAGAGAAACAAAACAGACGCTCACAAAAATTCTATCACAAGAATGGCAGTTTTATTTGTATTAGCCCCAAATGACTCAACATTCCCGTGTCTTTCCAGTTTCTCCAGAGACACCTCCTCATTAAATAAACTATACAAGAATCTGCACCTGCACCCACCTCAGCTGCCACCCCGAATCTCTGACCTCAACCAATCCCTGTGCCAGGAGAATGCAAGACTCATTGGCCACAGGCCTGGGGCTCTGTACTCCCTGAGCCTGGGTGGGGAGTGATTCCTCAAGGACAGGGAGAAGGGAGAGGGCTGAGCAGTGGTCCCCAAGGGAAGTGGCACTGGGGGTGGGGCAGAAGCATCATGTTTTGCCGATGGTGGGGTCAGCATCGGGGTCCTGAGATGGATGCTACTGGGTCCTACCCTATAGCCCTGCCCACGTCCTTCAGCTGTGGAGAGTGTGGGCTGCCAGCTGCTGCCAGCTGCTGCCAGCTGGGCTCTCAGCTGGGGAATCATTTGCCGATCATCACCTGAAAATACCTGCGGGGTCTCACCTTTCCCTGGGATGACCTGTAGCCAGTTACTGGCTGACACAGTGGTACAAAAGGTCTGGCTCATTCCCGGAGCAGGACAGCCATGTGATGCCACATAGGACGCTCCGCAGCTCCCCATGGGTCCAGGTCAGGGCTAGACTGGACTGAGCCCATGCCCTGGCCTGACTTCTCACCAACCCTCCGCTGCTTCCCTCACTCCCCTTCTCCTGAGCGTGTGCCCTCTGCAATCTCACATGTCCCCATGAGTCCCTCTCCCAGGCTCTGCTTGTAGGGAGCCCAACCTATGCAGAGGCCCAACCTGGCCCTCGCCCACAAGCCCACCCTGGGCAAGCTTCCCTTTGGATCTTCTTCCCTGCATGGGGAAATTGGTCCTACCCCACCAGGCTCCGAGGTGGGCAGCTGGCATCATCTTGCAATCCCTCTCAAACCCAAACTCCCGCCGTGAACTCAATTCTCCCCACATCTGCTCTAGATCCTTAGGAAATCCAACATCCAAATCCCTTTCAACTCCAGGTTGCTTAATGGAAGATTATAAGCAAGCTTCAGAAGGAAGAAAACCAGTGTCTCCCAGGGCAGACACTGTCTGTTGACAAATACCACCAATATGTATTTTTCTCATTTTTGTGTAGATATACAGAACTAAGCTGATTAATATATTCTTCTTTCCCTCTTAGGTCTAGGACTACAATGGGAATCTTTTTGCCCCATGGTGAGCTGTGTACCAGGTTTCAATAAAGGTTTTATCTTTGCAATTACAGTTCATTAATAGATTTACAAAGCAAGGAAGATGGTGAGGTCTGTCTAAGAGGATTGTTTGCATTTCTTCTCTTTTAATTACAGTTATCTCCTGGACCAAAGCTCTTTGAAAAACAGAGAGAAAAAATACACCCTTCTCCCATCTGTTCCAGATATGGGTACAATTAATAAGGGAGAAGACAGGGGCTGCTTCTGGGCCTCCTGTGAACTGAGACCTCATCACCTCCTCTTCAGAGCTGCCCTGTGGGTGGGAGGCTCAGCCACCAGAGCTTGGCTAGCATCAGGTATCTTGCCATAGGAAGGTCTGCCCTGGGGATTTGGATAAGGACAGCCTTGGTTCTCTATAGAGCTACTGTTTCCTGGGCATCTACTATGTGCTAGAGGCTTTACAGGGCTCTTCTAATCTTAAACTTTTCTAAGTTTTAAACTTCACAGTGATTGATTTTCTAGATCTGTTTTGCAGACAGAAAGTAACTAAGGCAGAGAGAGGGGTTCAGGGCATTGGGCTAGGCATAGGGAGCAGGGAGGGGGCCGAACATTTTATGTATGCTAAATGGAGACTCAGAGATGTCCAGGACTTGCCTAAGGCACTCCAGATTGAGCTGGAATTGCAAGCCAGTCCTGTGACTCCAGCTTACCTGCTATTTTCACTTTCTCTTTGCTGTTATTTGATGAAACTTCCTGAGCCTTAGTTTCCTCATCTGTGAAATGGGCCCCAGAGACTGGAAAAGATGAGTATAAAGGTCTTGGGCTTTGGGGTGGTGTGTTTTAAGCGGGGGTGGGCTCTGGAATGGCAGGTGTGGGGCTGGTATGGGGCAATGTAGCACTGGGGCATCTGAGTCTCCAGAAATGAGGGCCTACAGTTTCATACACTAGCAATCTTCTCAGACCTGATCAGAGAGAGCTGATTTTATCCCTACCATTTGAAGGAATCCAGAAGCATTGGATCCCTTTAACCTCCTCCTCCCAAAGGCTTCTGAGGCAGGCAGTGACCTTGCTCACAGGGCAGATCGTATGAAAGAAAACTGGATTTTTGGAGATCACACCACTTCTCCAGCCCAGACACCTCCAGGCTGGAATGCAGTAGTGTGATCTCGGCTTGCTGCAACCTCTGCCTCCTGGGTTCAAGCGATTCTGGTGCCTCAGCCTCCAGAGTAGCTGGTAGTACAGACCCGTGCTACTACACCTGGCTAATTTTTTTTTTTTGTATTTTAATACAGTCAAGGTTTCACCATGTTACCCATGCTTGAACTCCCGAGCTCAGGCAATCCACCTGCCTCGGCCTCCCAAAGTTCTGGGATTACAGGTGTGAGCGACTGCACCTTGTCATCCTCCTGGATCTCTTACTGCAAGAGATCTGTGTCAGGGTCCCTAGGTTGGCCCTGCTTTGCTCTCCTAGTTTTGAACTGTCCAGAGCCTTTGCCAGATCAGGGGGTGCTGAGTGGTGGTGATGGGGTACCAGTGATGGTGACCAAGAGAGCCCTACCCAGTTCTTAATTTATTGCAGATGTCAAATGTTTTCTGTAAAGTCCAAGTGATAAATATCTGGGGACTAGTGGGCCAAGAGACAAATCAAGGATATAACAGAGGTATGGTATAATCATTCCCCTTTATCCATGGGGCTACATTCCAAGACCCCCAGTGAATGCCCGAAACAGTGGATAGTACAGTGCCCTAAATATACTGTGTTTTTTCCTATACTTACATACTTATGTTCAAGTTTAATTTTAAACTTAGATACAATAGGAGATGAACAACCATCAGATAGGACAATTATATAATACAGTGTAGTACAAGTTACGTGAATGTGGTCTCGCTCCCTCTCAAGTTGTCTTGTATGCACCGCAGGCACTTGGAGCCTTGGGAAATGAAAATGAAACTGCAGATAAGGGAGGACTACTATAACCAGAGAGAAAACAATTTTCCACAATTAAAGATGTATTAATGAACACTGAAGTTTAAATGTCATATAATGTTAACTTCGTGAAAAATTATTTTTCTCTTGTTTTTTTTATCATTTAAAAATGTAAAAAAAAAAATCAGTCTTAGCTTATGGGCCGTGAAAAACAAACAGCAGGCCAAGTCTGACTGGTGGCGGTAGGTTGCAGAGCCCTGGTTTCTGGTTGCCTCTCAGCTCCCAACTTCCGGGTGAGTGCCTGCTCTTTGATGGACTGGACTCTAAGCCCTTCTTTGCAGCGAGCATGGTATAAAGCTTTGTCAGTAGAGGGCGCCAGAGGGACACTGGAGGAAGGGGCCTCTTCCTGGTCCACAGTACTCTGTTTTGCATTTTCTAGTTCCTGTTGCATCTTCTCTTAGGTATAAACGCGGGGGGACATCCATTGGAGCTTTGCCCCAGGTGTGCGCCCAGAATGCATGGTCCTCGGCTACCTCGTAGCCCATCCTGAGCCCAGTGCCCACCTTGCTGTGGCCCAGCCCACACCTCCACCTGCATGTGCATGCCACTCTCTCTCCTGTGCCCAGAGAGGAGAGGTGTTTCCTGCCTGCGAGCCTGCCTGAATCTATGAACCAGCACCTGTGGGACCCTGCACCTTGTCTGCCATCCAGGAAGCTGCAGCCACAGACATCCAGAAAGGTCAGGACCCCAGCCTCTGGGGCGGTCCCTTCCAAGCTTGTCTTCTTCAGCCCTAGGGTGCTGTTCTGATTTTTCCTGACGTCGTTTTAGTCACTCCTCTATCATAGTTTAATAATTACGTATAGGAAACATCCCCTATTCGGATCACTGTGTGGTTTCTGTGTCTTGATTGAACTCTGATGGACAGGTCCCCAAGAAGCCCCCTCAGGCACCCTGGAGAGAATGTGAGCTCCCTAATCCAAACAGCGGGTGTGGGTCTGGCTCACTCACTGTGTGTCTAACATGGCTGAGGCAACGTGGCTGAGGCCATGTGACTGCACTTCCCTGGGCTCAGTTTGCTCACCCAGGAAATGGGGAGAAAACTTCCATCTCCAATGGATGCTAAGACTGTGAAGTGAGATCATTCAAATGAAGCTCAGAGCACCAGGCGAGGTACCTGCTGGTGTTCCAGACGGCAGAACTGCACCTTTGGAAGTGTGGTGGGGATCATGCGGGACAGTGTGTGGAGTGCCCGGCATGGGGCCCAGGGGGTAAGGAAGTGGATATTCAAAACCCAACCTTCCTCCCTCTCTCCCTCCGCTGCTCCTTCTTTCCCAGGATACCCCTCCCTCAGGCCCTCAAGGCCCTAGTTTCTCTCCCCAAGTCTCCCTGTGTGATGGTTAATACTGAGTGTCAACTTGATTGGATGGAAGGATACAAAGTATTGATCCTGGGTGTGTCTGTGAGGGTGTTGCCAAAGGAGATTAACATTTGAGTCAGTGGGTTGGGGAAGACAGACCCACCCTTAATCTGGTGGGCACCATCTAATCAGCTGCCAGTAAATATAAAGCAGGCAAAAAATGTGAGAAGAGAGACTGGCCTAGCCTCCCAGCCCACATCTCTCTCCAGTGCTGGATGCTTCCTGCTCTTGAACACTGGACTCCAAGTTCTTCAGTTTTGAGGCTTGGACTAGCTCTCCTTACTCCTCAAGCTCCAGCCAGCCTATTGTGGGACCTTGTGATCATGTAAGTTAATACTTAATAAACTCCTCTGTCTGTCCATGTATATATATGTACAAAGTTCCTATTAGGTCTGTCCTATTAGTTCTGTCCCTCTACAGACCCCTGGCTAATTTTGGTACCAGGAGTGGTTTTAGAGGAACAGAATATTAAGAATGGAGTTTTCATTGGCTTTGAGTTGGCTGCTTAATATGATTAGACCCCAAAATTCTAAGGACTCTACTTCTAATAGTATGGAGAACACTGATAGTCATTGGAATGAAATGTTTAGAGAGTTACACAAAATAAATGCATTTGACACTCCTGATTCACTGCTTGTGAGAGGCAAGGAGTTTAGCGACTCTATACATAATACCTTTGACCATATTCGGAGAACCAAGGAACATGATGAAGCTGGTTGGTTTCTCTTAAGTTCAGTGGACAAAGTGATGAAAGAAAATGGTGAACTTAGGGATTCTGTCTCCCAGCTTCAGAAGCAGATACTGAACCTCAAGTCTGCTAAGATTGCACTCAGTGAGAGTCTTATCTCCTGCAGAGAAAGAACAGAAATTGTGGGAAAACAGACACAAGCTCTTATCATGCTAGTCGCTGATCTGCATGAAAGATGCATGCACAGCCTTATTAGGTGTCTACTGTTAATGTGAGGGCATTGATTGGAAAAGAATTAGATCCTGCAACCTGGAATGGGGATGTGTGGGAGGACCCTGATGAAGCTGGGGACTCTGAGTTTGTACACTCTGATGAACCTTTTTTGCCAGAAGGAACAACTTCCCAATGCCCAGTAGTGGCAACATCCCCTCCCTGACTCATGCTGCCATAAGCCTTTCCACCTTTGTCTGAGGAGATAAACCTTGCACTGCCTGAGGCAACAGTAATGTCTTCCCCTGAGGCAGTTGCCAGGCAAGATAATGTTGGTTCTCCCCCAGGAGCCACCCCCAATGCTCCTGTTTTCTTCTAGACCTATAGCTAGACTAAAGTCCTGGTGGGCCCCTGGAGGTGAGTTTGAGAGTGTAACCCATGAGGAGGTGCGCTACACTAAAAAAGAACTGTTTGAGTTCTCTATATAAACAGAAATCTGGAGAACAGGCACGGGAATGGTTATTAAGGGTGTGGGATAATGGTAGAAGGAACGTAGAGTTGGACCAGGCTGAATTTATTGATTTGGACCCACTAAGCAGGGACTCTGCTTTTAATGTTGCAGCTCAGAGAGTTACAAAAGGTTCTAATAGTTTACTTGCTTGGTTAGCTAAAATATGGATTAAAAGATGCCCACTGTGAGCAAGCTGGAAATGTCTGCTCTCCCTCAGTTTGATGTAGAGGAAGGATCCAAAGACTTAGGGAGATTGGGATGATGGAGTGGATTAGTCACTTTAGACCTACTTGTCCCAGCGTCCCAGCTGGGAGGGTCCAGAAGATATACCCTTGGACCAATGCCTTGTGAAATTGCTATACTCTGTATGTCAGATCTAACAGTGGGAACCACAGTCACTCAACTACAAAATTTAAATGCAGTGGAGATAATTGGATCCCAAGGTAGCAAGGGCCAAGTGGTGGCACTCAGGCATCAAAAGCAAGGTGGACCTAGCTACCATAATGGACAGCCGAGGCAAAGCAGCAATCAGAATAGTCAGACTCATGTAGCGCTCTGGCACTGGCTAATTAATCACGGTGTTCCTAGAAGTGAAGTTGACAGGAAGCCTACTGCATTCCTACTTAAATTATATACAGAGAAAACTTTAGTTCAAATGGACAAAAGACTAATTTGAATTATAAAAACAGAGAATCATGGCCCCTCAATCAATTTCCAGACTTGATCCAGTTTATGAACTCAAAACCCCTTGAATGAAGGGAAGGCCAGGTCCCCTTGAGGAAGGACTCCACTATATTACCGACAATTTATGCAGTGAATTTTTCTCCCATCCTTCCCCAAGGAGATCTCCAGCCTTTTATCAGGGTGACTGTGCACTGAGGAAAGAAAAATGATCCAACATTTTGGAGACTACTGGACACTGGTTCTGAGCTGACATTGATTCCAGGGTATCTAAAATGTCACTGTGACCCTCCAGTTAAAGTAGGGGCTTTTGGAGGTCACATAGTTAATGGTGTTTTAGCTCAGGTCCAACTTACAGTGGCTCCAGTGGGTCTCTGGACTCATCCTGTGGTCGTTTCCCCAGTGCCAGAATGTATAATTGGCATAGACACACTTAGCAGCTGGCAGAACTCCCACATTGGCTCCCTTACTGGTAGAGTGAGGGTGATTATGGTGGGGAAAGGCCAAATGGAAGCCATTAGATCTGCCTCTACCTAGAAAAATCATAAATTAAAAACAATATCACATCCCTGGAGGGAATGCGGGGATTAGTGCCACCATCAAGGACTTGAAAGACTCAGGTTGAACCACATCCCCTTTCAACTCTCCCATTTGGCCTGTGCAGAAGACAGATGGATCTTGGAGAATGACAGTGGATTATCGTAAGCTTAACCAAGTGGTGACTGCAATTGCAGCTGCTGTACTAGATGTGGATTCATTGGTTGAGCAAATTAACACAACTCCTGGTCCCTGATATGCAGCCCTTGGTAAATGCCTTTTTCTCTATTCTTGTCCATAAGGCCCACCAGAAGCAATTTTCCTTCAGCTACCAAGGCCAGGATTATACCTTTACTGTCCTGTCTCAGGTGTATATCAACCCTCCGGCTTTGTGTCATAATCTTATTCAGAGAGACCTTGATTGCTTTTCGCTTCCGCAAGGTATCCCACTGGTCCATTACATTGATGTCATCATGCTGATTGGATCCAGTGAGCAAGAGGAAGCAAACACAGTGGGCTTATTGGTGAGACATTTGTGTGCCAGAGGATGGGAAATAAATCCGACTAAAATTCAGTCACCTTCTACCTCGGTACAATTTCTAGAGGTCCAGTGGTGTGGGGCTTGTCAAAATATTCCTTCTAAAGTGAAGGGTAAGTTGCTGCATTTGGCCCCTCCTACAACCAAGAAGGAGGCACGACACCTAGCGGGCCTGTTTGGATTTTGGCAGCAACACATTCCTCACCTGGGTGTGTTACTCCAGCCCATTTATAAAGTGACCCGAAAGGCTGCCAGTTCTGAGTGGAGTCCAGAACAGAAGGCTCTGCAGCAGGTCCAGGCTGCTGTGCAAGCTGCTCTGCCACTTGGGCCATAGGACCCAGCAAATCCAATGGTGCTTGAGGTGTCAGTGGCAGATAGGAATGCTGTTTGGTGCCTTTGACAGGCCCCTGTAGGTGAATCACAGCAGAGGCCTCTAGGATTGTGCAGCAAGGCCCTGCCATCTTCTGCAGATAACTGCTCTTCTTTTGAGAGACAGCTCTTGGTCTATTACTGGGCTTTGATGGAAACTGAATGTTTGACCACATGTCATCAAGTCACCCTGCGACCTGAACTGCCTATCGTGAACTGGGTGCTTTGTGACCCATCATCTAGCAAATGTGAGTTATGCATTCCATCATCAAATGGAAGTGGTATGTATGTGATTGGTCTCAAGCAGATCCTGAAGGCACACATAAGTTACATGAGGAAGTGGCTCAAATGCCCGTGGTCTCCACTCCTGTCACCCTGCCTTCTTGTCCCCAGCCTGCACTGATGACTTCATGGGGAGTTCCCTATGATCAGTTGACAGAGGAAGAGAAGACTAGGGCCTGGGTCACAGATGGTTCTGCATGATATGCAGGCACCACCCAAAAGTGGACAGCTGCAGCACTACAGCCCCTTTCTATGACGTCCCGCAAGGACAGCAGTGAAGGGAAATCTTCCCAGTGGGCAGAACTTCAAGCAGTACACCTGGTTGTAGACTTTGTATGGCAGGAGAAACAGCCAAATGTGTGATTATATATTGATTCATGGGCTGTAGCCAATGGTTTGGCTGGATGGTCAAGGACTTAGAAGCATGGTTGGAAAATTGGTGATAAAGAAATTTGGGGGAAGAGGAAGGTGGATGGAGCTCTCTGAGCAGTCAAAACCGTGAAGATACTTGTATCCCATGGGAGTGCTCATCAATGGGTAACCTCAGTAGAGGAGGACTTTAATAATCAAGTGGATAGGATGACCTGTTCTGTGGATGCCACTCAGCCTCTTTCCCCAGCCACCCCTGTCATCGCCCAATGGGCCCATGAACAAAGTGGCCAGGGTGGCAGCGATGGGGGTTATGCCTGGGCTCAGCAACATGGACCTGCACTCACCAAGGCTGACCTGGCTACGGCCACTGCTGAGTGCCCAATTTACCAGCAACGGAGACCAACACTGAGCCCTCGATATGGCACCATTCCTCGGGGTGATCAGCCAGCTACCAGGTGGCAGGATGATTATACTGGACCTCTTCCAATGTGGAAAGGGCAGAGGTTCGTCCTCATTGGAATAAATACTTACTCTGGATATGGATTTGCCTATTCTTCAGGCAATGCTTCTGCCAAGACTACCATCTGTGGACTCATGGAATACCCTGTCCACCATCATGGTATTCCACACAGCATTGCCTCTGGCCAAGGCACTTCCATTACAGCTAAAGCGGTGTGGCAGTGGGCTCATGCTCATGGAATTCCCTGGTCTTACCATGTTCCCCATCATCCTGAAGCAGCTGGATTGACAGAACAGTGGAATGGCCTTTTGAAGTCAGAACTACAATGCCAACTAGGTGACAATACTTTGCAGGGCTGGGGCAAAGTTCTCCAGAAGGCCGTGTATGCTCTGAATCAGTTTCCAATACATGATACTGTTTCTCCCACGAGTTCAGGAATCAAGGTGTGGAAGTGGCACCACTTGCCATCACCCCTAATGATTCACTAGCAATATTTTTGCTTCCTGTTCCTGCGACATTACATTCTGCTGGCTTAGAGGTCTCGGTTCCAGAGGGAGGGATGCTACCACCAGGATACACAACAACAACCCCAGTAAACTGGAGGGTAAGATTGCCACCTGGACACTTTGGGCTTCTTCTACCTTTAAGTCAATCGGCTAAGAAGGCCATTACAGTGTTAGCTGAGGTGATGGACCCTGACTATCAAGATGAAATCAATGTACTATTCCATAACGGAAGTAAGGAAAAGAATGCATGGAATACAGGAGATCCGTGAGGGCGTCTCTTAGTATTACCATGCCCTCTGATTAAGGTCAATGGGAAACTACAACAGCCCAATCCATGTAGGACTACAAATGGTCCAGAGCCCTCAGGAATTAAGGGGTCACTCCACCAAGAAAAAGACCACGACCTGCTGAGGTGCTGTCTGAAGCCAAAGGGAATACGGAATGGGCAGTAGAAGAAGGTAGTCAGCAATGCCAGCTATGACCATGTGACTAGCTACGACCACGTGGCCAGCTGCGACCACGTGGCCAACTGTGCCCACGTGACCAGCTGCAACCACGTGACCAGCTGCAGAAACAAGGACCGTAACCATCACGAATATTTCCTCCTTCTTTTGTTAAAAACATGTTTGCGCATGCATACATTTGTACTAACAAAATATCTTCATTTTATTTCCTTTTCCTTTATCATGTGACGTAAGATTTACTGACTTCATATCGGCATTTAAGCATTGTTAACTTTATGTGATAGTATTTGGGTTGGGGACTGG
Organism: Ateles fusciceps; assembly: GCA_036589455.1. Classification (NCBI taxonomy): domain Eukaryota; kingdom Metazoa; phylum Chordata; class Mammalia; order Primates; family Atelidae; genus Ateles; species Ateles fusciceps. Next base: position 1,653,803 of record JAZHEH010000733.1, read on the forward strand.
TGCATTTCTGATTGTACCAAGGATAGTTGTATTATTTTAGGAGAAATTATGACATTATTGTCTTTATTTGAAGATGATATATGATCTCAGGAGAGGTGTATGGGTTCAACTTGACAAGGGGTAGACTCGTGATGGTTAATACTCGATGTCACCTTGATTGGATTGAAGAATGAAAAGCATTGATCCTGGGTGTGTCTGTGACGGTGTTGCCAAAGGAGATTAACATTCGAGTCAGTGGGCTGGGAAAGGGAGACCCACCCTCAATCTGGTGGGCACCATCTCATCAGCTGCTAGCGAATATAAAGCAGACAGAAAAACGTGAAGAGGTAAGACTGGCCAAGCCTCCCAGCCTACATCTTTCTCCCGTGCTGGATGCTTCCTGTCTTCAAACATCAGACTTCAGGTTCTTCAGTTTGAGACTTGAACTGGCTCTCCTTGCTCCTCAAGTTTGCAGACAGCCGATTGTGGGACCTTGTGATCGTGTGAGTTAATACTTACTAAACTCCCCTTTATATGTATGTATCTTATTAGTTCTCTCACCCTAGAGGTCCCTGACTAATACACCCTGGGACCCTGCAGGGTCTGGGGTCTGAGGATGCCCCCTCGGCGGTGCTGGGAGCTGCCTGTGTCACTGAGTCTGTGAGGTTACTGTAGCGGCCACCTTGTCTCAGGGTGGGGAAGTGGAAAACAGGCCAGAGGGTGATGAGGCTGCATGTTCTCATCTGTGCCCTGAGCTCCTGGATGCACAAGTGTCTTCCCACACGGAGGCTGTGGGCTACTTTCTGGGCCTTGAGCCGAAGGCCTGTCCTGCCGTGGCCCAGGGTGGGTGAGGGGCTCCCCCTCCTTTAAGTGTGGCCAGAGAAAGCCAAGGAAGCTACTTGGAGAGAGGTCTGGCCAGCCAGGCCCTGGGGCTGCAGGATTGGTGGGTGCCTTCGCCCTGACCCTGAGAGGCTCCCCTCTCCTCCCACACCCAGGCCTCTGCACCCAGGGCTGTGGAGGAGTTCATCTGCCAGTCACTCTGTTCTTCTCTTCCTGGCTGGAAGCACAGCCCAGGCCTTACCTCCACTCTCCTGGCAGCCCTGCTGGGCTGCGTGGGTGAGCTGGGCTGAGTGTGTTACGGGGGGTTGCTGGGCAGTGGAGGAGGGGGTGCCTGTAGTCTAGGGGTGGGCACTTGGGACCCTCAGCAGCTTTTTCTCATCTTGTGAAGTGAGCTCCTGGTGGCTGTGAACCGGCTGTCTCTGGGCCCAGCTGTGTGTCCTGGAAGGTCTGTTCGTGGCTCAGGCCTCGGGAGGTCCCTTCCTCAATCCTCCCACAGTGAGTCATGCTGTTGCTGGCTCAGTCCCACCTGGTTTCCTGAAGGTATCACTCAATGCCTGCATCTGGCAGTGAGGTCAGCTCTCTTAGAAGGTTCCTGGGCTCCCACCAGCCTGCCCATGTTTCCACCTTGGGCTTATGGTGGCTTCCTTTCAAGTGGCAGGTCAGGATGAATAAGACTTTTCATTCCTTCAAACTCTGGTTCGAGCCCTGGCTCTGAAACTCTTTCACATGGCTCCACTTCCTCACTGGTCAAGTGGGGATTATAAATTCCTTGTCACAGTGCTGATGCAAAGATCCACTGGGGGTAATGCCTGTGGAGGCTTGGAATGTGGCAGAGTGGGGGGCACCCTTCTCTCCAGGGCAGGGTGGGCAGGAAGTCCTGCCTCCACTTTGTGCTGTGTGACTTTGGGTTCATGGTCAACCTCTCTGAGCCTCTGTTTCCTCATCTGTAAATGGAGATGTTGTGATGATGAAATAAAAGCAAAGACAAGTCTTTGCTCAAACTTTGTTTCCTCAATGAGGCTTCCCTGGCCATCATACTTAATTCTGAGCCCTGCACCCCCAACACATCCTACTCTCCGCCCCCAATATTGTGTTTAATTTATTCATACATTGTGTTTATAGTTTATTATCTGTCTGCCCCACTGGAATGTCAGGTCCATGAGGGCAGGAATGCAAGTGGCTAATAGATGAGATCACCTCCCCTCCCTTCCCTCCTTCCTTCTTTCTTCCTTACAAATGCACAGTATACCAGGACCGATGCCACACCCCTGGCATTTCAGCAGCGAAGAAGGCAGACAAGGTCCCTGCCCTCAAACAGCCCTCATCCAGCGGTCAGGACACACATACACAGGCAGAGGAGAGGAGCAGCAGCCCCTTTGGTCCAGTAGAGCCAGGGCCTGTCAGGTGCCTGAGCCTCAGACTCAAAAAGTCTGGAGGTACCTGAGCTGAGAGCCTGGGTCTGCACAGCCTGCGGAAGCCGCTCCCCCAACCTTCCCCCAGGGTGATGGTCAGAGCCTCCCCTGCCAGCTCACAGGGGCTCGGCCAGGCCAGCTCAGGGGCTATTTCAGGGGAGGTCCCTGAGGAGTGAAGATGGGAGTGGCTTGCGCCCTCCCCATGGCCCTCCCCTACTGGGCTCTGGGTTCCTTTCTGCGGCAGGCGGCCCTAGGACCCCAACCTTCCTGCTCCGGAGCTGCTGAAGTTGGGGTGGGAGGAGAGGGGGCTGCCCTGGATAGCCTATGGGACCCAGTGTGGATCCAGCCTTTTCCAGAATTCCAGCCCCTCCCTGCTTATTCTCCCATTTCTTTCCTTCCTCGGGAATCAAATTCCTTTCCAGAGAAACCTGAGCTGACCCTGGTAGGACAGCCACCGCTCAGAGCCCACTGAGAATACAACCAATTAAATGGGGAAATAAGGAAGAAGACCTCCATGGCGGGGCAGGGCGAGTCCATCAGAAGAATAAACAGACACGAAGCGACAGGGTGCTCCTGGCTTCTCGTTCTTCTGTTGCTTTTTATCTGAGCAAGACGAACCAGAAACCCAGCGGCTCCATGCCGCACTTGTCATCTCCCTCGTAATTAATATCCCTGGGTGAAAATCTGTTCAGCCGGGAGTACATCTGCTGAGGTGCTGGCCCCGCGGCTTTGTTACCTGGGGCTTCAGGGACCATTTAGTTCACTCAGCTGTGGGGAGCGGGTGTGGGGGGACCCCAGGGACGGATTAATTTCTGTTATTATAACAGAAAACACTGTGGAGGAGCCCCCAGCAGGCCGCAGCAGGGATGCACCCACCCTGGCCAGCTCTGGGCCTGGGGGGCGGTGGGTTGGGAGAGGAGAGAAGCCAGGGGGTGTCCCATTTCTGTTTCTCCAGGATGGGGGATGGTGGTGGTCCCCTGGAAATGATGGGTAGAGGAATCCTAAAAGCAATTTACAGTTGATGTCAAATACCAAGGTCTTCCTGGGAAGGATCTAAGTCCACTGGCAGGTTAACCAGGCTCAGGGGAAGGGGGAGAAGGGGTGGGGGCTTCTGGGACGGTTGGTCCTTCCTAAGACCCTGGATTCTTGAAGGGAGAGATAGGGTGAGCCAGGTGATGACAGGGAACGGCGGAGCATAGGACCAGCAACCAGGACCCCACATGCTAATGCTGAGAGGAGCTTGGTGATGATCAGTCCAAAACCCTCCTTCTGCAGATGCTGAAATGTGAGAGGGGAGGGTCTTGGGTGGAGGATTTTCAGATCTCATGGTCCCTTCCATGGCATCTGTGACGCACAGAATCTTGGAATTAGAGCTTCTTTCACAGACTCAAAGATACCTTAATGGAGTATTTGAATCAGAATCGGAGAGTCTTATCCCCTTTACAAAATCCCAGAATTACAGGATCACAGATGCATTCATAGAATCACAGACCCAGAGAATCTTGGGATTAAGAAATTGCTAGAAAAGACTCGAAACCACATTCACAGCAGGCTTGGCCCTTAGAAATACAGAATGATTCAGGGACACATGGAGTTGAAATAGACATGGTGGAATCAGCATTTCAGCACAGGATGTGACCTTGGTCCAACTCCCCTGGAAATGCAAGAAGCCCTCTCTTCACCGTCCTGAGAAATGACTTGAACTCTGGTAGGGATGGTGAGGCCACCACCTGACAGGGCCACCTCTCCCATTCTTGGGCAGATCAGCCTGCTGGTGCTGAGGCTAAATTTGCCCCCACATGACCCACCCACAGCTCTGTCCTGGCTCCTCCAGGAGATGAACATGTACAGTGATCTGGACGCCCACACAGAGGCTTAACCCAGCCCAACACAGCTTGATCCTTGGCCAGAGGGGTCTGTTGCCCTCTAGGGAAGGGGTGGGCACTAGGGCACAGAAACAGATGGGGCTGCTCGGCTCACCTGAACCCACTTCAGTTCACCCACACGAGGCAGAGGAGTCCAGTCTGCTCCTCTTCTGGAGGAGGGGCCAGTCAGGGACAGAGGGTGGAAGGTGGGAACCCCCACAGGAAAGTAGGCTCAGAGGTGCCCTGGAAAGAATGATGTCCCTTGGGTCCCTAGAGACAGGGAAAATCCAATCATGGTCTCAACTGCAAGGAACACAGCACACACACACACACAGACACACACAAAGACAGACATACACACACATAGACACACACACAGACATACATACACATAGACAGACACACACAGACACACACACATAGACACACACATAGACATACATACATACACAGACACACACAGGCACACACACAGACACTCAGACAAAGGTACCCTATGCCTCCAAGATAATACACAGCTATTAGCCTTAGCCCGATGCCCTCCTGCATCCAGCTCTTCTACGCCTCTGCTCTTGTTCCTTGCTGCTCTCTCAAATACTACATGGGACTACCCTTCACTCTTGTTTGGATTGGACAGGATCATCTTAACTAATGGCAGTTAGAGGACAGGTAAGTTGGGAAAAACCCAGGAAAAGTATTATGAATCCAGCACATCTGAAGTATGTGTCACCTCCCCTCCCTCTCTGGAGGCCCGGAGCATCCTGTTTTCCTGGTAGGGGGGTCCAGGCTGGCTCCTGCCCCCGTCTAGGGTCCCCTCAATCCTGCCTCAAGGCTCACCCTCTCACCTCCCAGGTTGCTGCCCTCTCCTTTCCTCTGAATTCTTGCTATTCCTGTTGGCATATCTGCTAATCCCTGGCTGGCCTCCCTGCATCTCCCATGCTGAAGCGTCTTCAAAAAGAGCTCCACACTCCCATACCCAGGAATAATTTCTGTTTTCCAGTGAACAGGGAAATGTTAATTATCACCAGCACCTTCCTGGTCTCTTTTGAAACCTCTGTCTCAGAGCTGTGTGATAAAGGAGCTAAATCCTAATTAATAACAGACAGCACCATTCTGAAATTGTGTTTTCCTGTTCTCAGAAATTATAATCAGCAAGGGAGGATGAGAGAGAGGTGAGAGGTGGGGGGAGAAAACAAGAAAAGAAAGAAAACAGTTGTTGAGCTGGGGGAGGAATCCCAGGGCTTTGAGAACACACAGCCCAGCCTCTGGTGTGGCCCTGGGAGGTGGAGTGAAGTGGTTGACCGTGGGCGAGACCAATAAAACCTGCAGAAGTGGATTTTCATTTCTGGACCTCTGATATCTGGACACATTCCACTCTCCATGTTGTGGTGGAAAGTTGATTTGTTCAAAGAAAATAAAATGTGCTGCCGAGCATTCCGTGTCCTGGGTACAAATCTGGAAAGGCAGAGAGTGGTTGTTTCTGAGTACAAACAGCTCTCACCCAGCCACTGCTGTGCCCGCTGTAGGCGGGCCACTGCGGGTAGGACGCGGCTGCCAGTGCTAGCAGAAGTGAGTCCTTAATCATCACAGTGGGCCAGGTTTTGTGAGCTGTAGACCGACTCTGTGTCTGGCAGCCTGATGAGGGCAGGCACTGGCATGGGGACAGCAGGGGGCTGGTGTGGGGGACACTGGGGGAAGGGCACTCCTGGCTGGGTGGCCATGGTCTCTGAATGTCCCCCGGGCCTCCTCAGCCCTAAGGCAGAAATGCAAGAGGTAACAGGGAGACCTGCATTTCACCAGCTCTGAGGCCAGGGAGACCTGCATTTCGCCAGCTCTGAGGCCCTCCTACCTTATCGGGAATTTGTTCTCTTGCAAGCTCCCCTGGGAGCCATTGGGTGTGCTCTGTAGCCAACGGCTCAGCTGTGGTAGGAGTGGGGTGTTCTCCCTCTTGCTGCCACTGGCCTGTACTTGGGAAGCCACAAGAAGGACTTCAAGAGCCTCAGTGGGGATGAAAGTGCCTAACAGGCTGGGTCCTCATGACCTCTGAGTTGCCTATCCTCCAGCTTCCTGAGTGGGACATGGTTCCATGCAGAGGTGGGGAGAATGCCTGCTCTCAGTTCGGCGGCACACTTTCTCCTGGGTCCTGGGCACCTAGCAAGAGCCAGTCCCTGGCAGCAGTGTGGTTAAAGAGCTAAACAAACGGGGTGTCTACTCAGAAACCTAGAACCTGGGAAGCAGCAGGAACCCATGCTCAATTGCTCCCCCAAACTCCAACTCTGTAGGGGTAGGAATAACTGTGCACCTGAGCATGTGAACGGCTCCACATTCCTGCACAGGTATGAGCTGCCTCCTGCCAACACGTCCTGCTGCGTGGACAGGCTGGACAGACGCTCATAAGAACAGGGGCTGCTGCAAGGTTGAGTATCAGGATTCACTAGGGGTGGCTGGAGGAATATTAAGGGAAGCATTAGGGAAAGGCTATAAAATATAGTCTCTAACCTTTTAGGAGGTGAAAAAGTTTTTATTGACTTATGGAATGGGCTAAAGGCAGCCAGTTCTTACTTTAAAGCTTTAAGTCGTAGGGTAAAAATTAAAATAATAAAAGCTTCCCCAGTTAAGTCTGTTTACCCCACATCCCTTTGTCCCTACTCTAATTTGGTTACTCATGTAAACTTTGTGCTAAATGTCCCTCTCAGTGGGAGGTCAAAGGGGAATTACTTGTTAATAATGTTTATTCTGGGCCAAAACCAAAAGCTTTTATCATTCGTAAAACCACTCTTTTAACCGTGTTAATTATTCACAAGCATGTTAACTTAAAACCTCTATTACTAAATCTATACTAAATAAATGTAACAAAAAAAACCAGAGGGTTGTGGTCGGTTAGCTGCAATTGCCCTCTAAAAGCAGTTAACAACCATCCCTAGCCCAACTCTTACACTACGTTCTGTGTGTGAGAGTGTATTTCATTAGTCTTTTGCTAAGTCAGGGTCTACAAAACAAACCTCCACAAATGGTGATCAACATCTCAGGTAGGGGAGGAATCAAGGTGAGGTCTCAGGTGGTAACCCCAACTTAACACCCATCACAGCTGGCACCCAAACAAAAACACCAACGTGATCAAGGTCTCAGGTGGTAACCCCAACGTAATACTCCAAAGCTGGCCCCTGAGTTGAGGGAGCCCATATGGGGAGGTGGTAACAGGGAGTGAAGGGTGCAAGCCTCGGCACCAGGCCCCCTGGGTTCATTTTCTGACTCCACCAAATGCTGAATGTGCCACCCTGGGTAAGTTATATAACCTCTCTGAGTCTCAGTTTTCTCATTATCATTTCTTTTCGACAGACGGAGAAACTGAGGGGCAGAGAGATGAAGTGACATGTTGAAGCTTTGGGAGTGTGAAGTGTCAGAGACAGACAGTCTGCTTTTATAGTCCAGGCCCTCAAAGGCCACACCAGCTTGGGTGAGACTCACAATTTGCATTTCTTTTTTTAAGTTTTATTTTTTTAGAGACAGAATCTCACTGTCACCAAGGCTGGAGTGTAATGGCGCAATCATAGCTCACTCTAGCCTCAACCTTCTGGGTTCAAGCACTCCTTCCACCTCAGCCTCCTGAGTGGCTGGGATTGCAGACACGTACCACCATTTCTGTTGAATGAAACAACAATTTTTTTTTTTTTTTTTTTTTTTTTTTTTGAGATGGAGTCTTGCTATGTTTCCTAGACTTGTCTTGAACTCCCGGCTTTAAGCAATCCTCCAGCCTTGGCTTCCCACTTCCCTCCTGGAACCCCACTTTGAAAAACACTGGTCTACAGAATAAAGGTGGTGTGGGGGAAGGGCTGGGGAGGAACATTTAGGGAGCGCTCACCATGAGATGGGTCCTGTTTTGTTGCAAGGGCCATACCATACTGAGTTCACCTCAGTTTCCATCCCTGTGAGTTATAAGGGATGGAAATTTATAAGAAATATACACACTCCCTGTGAAATGTGAAATGGGTTTGCTGTGAGGCTCCAATGAGTCAACATACCATGTGAAGTGCTCAGCACAGGGCTGTGTGCAGTAAGTACCCAGTGAAGTGTGAGCTGGTACTGTCACTCTGCCTCCAGGTGGTACTGGAGCTGCATCATCCCAGCTAATCACCTCGTGAGCTCTGAGGTCTAAGTTCAGACAGCAGATGTTTAATGGAAAGAAAGATGTATGAGCCTGGCCTGAGATGCTCAGGGTCCCTGGTGGGGCAGCGTGGACTTGGGCTGGACCTGGAGGTTTGATGAGGGGTAGGTGAGAGGGCAGGATAGGCATCTCTTGACATAGACAATTTTTTTTTTGCCTTGTGAAGTGCCAAAAACAGCCTTTCCATTAGATTAATGCTCAAGAGGTGTCCTGGGAGGGTGTGGGTGTGACTGAGGCAGCAGGAGAATGCCTAGATCCTAAACAGGGGGCAGGAGACTGAGGGCAGCTGCTGCTCTTCTGCTGACTTGCTGTGTGACGTGGGGCAGGGTCCTAACTGTCTTTGGTTTCATAGCATGTGATATGGTTTGCCTGTGTCCTCACCCAAATCTCATCTTGAATTGTAGCTCCCACAATTCCCACATGTTGTGGGAGGGACCTGGTGGGAGGTGATTGAATCATGGAGACGGGTCTCTGCCATGCTGTTCTTGTGAAAGTAAGTCCCACAAGACCTGATGGTTTTATAAAGATGAGTTCCCTGCACAAGTTCTCTCTTGCCTGCCACCTTGCAAGTCGTACCTTTCACCTTCTGCCATGATTGTGAGGCCTTCCCAGCCATGTGGAACTGTGAGTCCATTCAACCTCTTTTTCTTTATAAATTACCCAGTTTTGAGTATGTCTTTATCAGCAGTGTGAAAATGGACTAATATGGCATGTCAGCAAGGGAAGGTGTCAATAATAATCCAATTCAATTCCATTCTTCACAGACGGGGAAGATGAGGCCTGGAGAGGGCAAGCAACTTGAAGGAGGCCCCACCATGTGGATATTTGAGTGGAAGCAGAGCCTGCACTTCCTGGGCCATAAGAGCGGCTCTGGGTCCCAGCACCTACTCACCAGCTGGGTCATTTCGAACAAGTTACCCACCTTCTCTGAGCCTCAGTTTCTCCAGCTCAGGAAGCCCATCCACAGAAAAGCAACTCATTCAATGGGTGGGCTTCCCTTTGAACAGCAGCCACTGAAGTCCTGGCCTTTGCAGACGCAGGTCCTCCACAGCCACTGCCTGCTTCTGTTCCTGCCTCTCTGGTGAAATGGCTGCCTGGTTTCTAGGCCCAGACCAGGGCTGATGTATCTGCCTGTCACTGGGAGTCTAATGGATCACTGGACAAATTTGATTTTTGGTAAATCAGTCATTTGATGAATTGATATTTGCTAAATGAATTTTCAGCATATTAACCCAGAATCTCTATATCTGAGGGCTGTTCAAAAGATTAAATGAGATAATCCATGAGAAACATTTAGTATAGGGCTGGCACATAGTGGGTACTCACTAAATGTTAGCTGTAATTATGATTAATTATTATTATTGATACTGTCATTGTTGTGACAAAGTAATGCAGATGCTGGGCAGGTGAGGGAGAAGCTCGGTGGAGAAGGTTGTTGAGAAATGTTTAGTTGATGAATATTGAGAAATGCTGAGTGTATGATAGAATATATTGTTTGCTAGGAAGAACGATGGCAAGGAAAACCTAGCCAGCACCCCCCCACCAAGTAGAAAACTACTTGGGGCATTCCAAAGTGGCAGGACAATATATAAATATCATACAGGTTAAAACATACAGGTTAAGATATCGGACCCTGCCCCCATGGCTCGCCTCGTGGAGAATACTTTTTAGGTTGTTTGTGATCAGTGGTAAGCGGGCACCAGCTGCCTACTTGGCGTGTTTTGTGTTATGTTATACCAAACGTCTTTTTGCTAATGGCGATCACTTGTTCAGAGAGAATAAATGTGTGGGTCAGAGACTACTCAAGGCCCTCAGCCTGGAACGCCGTCAGCCCCTGAGACTCAGCTTGGAAGGCTGCTGGCCCCCCGGATAGACCCACTTTCTTGTTCTATCTGAGTGTCTGCCTCTTAATTCCTTCAGCACCACCTGGGTGGGGGTCTCTATGGCCGAGCTGGCTCTCAGTAGAGGGTAGTGGGACAGATGGAGTTGGGGGCTCAGGAACAGGTTGGGGTCTCAGGACCTGTCAAGCCTGATCCCAGGAAGAGGTCTGGTTAGGGACCAAGGCAAAGCCAGGTAACAGAGACGGTTAAGCTCAAGCTCTCAGAGCAAGGAAGGAGGCTTGGGGGCCAGGACCAGTTTGTCTATCCACAGCATTTGTACCTGAGCACAGGGTGGGGACTGGTTTGAGGGGGAGGGTTGGGGGTCAGGCAGCCAGGGCCCAGCCCAGGCTCTGATGGCCTCTGTCTTCCCTGGAGCCCTTTCTCTAAGGGTTTTTCGGCTCTGCCACTCTGAGCTGTGATATCACTTTTCTCCGCAGGCTTAGCTTGCCAGCCAGCCAGATGAATGCTCTTTGCTTTAAAACAGCCTCCCCAGGTGCCCGGAATCCCTGCTTAGCATCATTCCCCTTGGGTCAGCATTATCTTCCCAGAGCCTTGGGAGGGGCTACCCCAGCACTGGCTGTGAGCACCTCTGTGTCCCCACCTGGAGACGCACATCTGCCCAGGAAATGCACCTGTTTCTTTCAGCCCAGCACCCTGTGGCTACCCCCAGTCCCAGGAGAAGGGCTGCCTTTGGGCCTCCATTCCCCACAGTGATGAGCATTGTGAGGCTCAGCTTTGTCTTTCTGTCTCTTGTGGATACAGGCAGGTGCCGTGGCTGCTTCTGAAGTCTACACACTTTACAGTTACCTCAGACACAAAAAATTTTCCTTAAGTTGATTTGGGTTGGCTTTCTATCACTTACAACTGAAATATTCCAAAAGGTGTTTCATGTTGTTCTGTCTTTGCAGGGAGGAGCTGTGGGCTCGTGGATGAGCATCTTCTGTGCCAGGTGCTGAGCTCAGTGCTTCCTCCCAAGGCATCACCACAGCCCTCTGGAGTCATCATTCCCATTTTACAGAGGAAGACATTCAGGTCCACGGAGATGGAGTAATCTGCCAAAGACTCAACTGGGAACTAGCAAAGCTACTCTCCTGCACCCAGCTGTCTTCCCTTGCAGCTCAGTGCTCAGGCCCTTGGATGTCAGAGGACAGAGAACAGGGGCACTGTCCAGGCAACTCCCCAGGTCAGTCTATGGAACTGCCCAGGAGAGAGTCGGGGGGTGGGGGTAGTACATGATGTAGGGGTTGAAATCTGAGTACTGGAAAAAGCCAGATTTACACAGAAAATATTTTTTAAAATAACAGTTAAACAGCTTCAGCTTCTCTCCTCGGAGTAGTTGGGCTCACATTTGTGACTAACCAAGCCTCCTTCCTCTCCCTCTCCAACCTGGGCAATGGCAGGGGGCAGGGGCTGGGAAGGATCCCTGTCTCCTGGCTGTCCTCAGCACCCATGGCTTCAAAAGTAGGCACATTTCGAGATATCCAGGAAGAAGAAGGAAGCTGAGCCTAGATCTGCAATCTCTTACTAAAACAAAAGCAGTGTACAGAAAGCTTAAGCCACAGCGCCTACGCAGCTGGCACTGACTGGGTGGCCACTGCTCTTGCTTGGCTGCAGGTGAGGAGGTGCGGGCTCAGGGAGGCTGAGAGCAGCAGAGGAGGACCCAAGCCCAGCTCTGCCTGCCCCTCGGCCCTGGCTCTTTCTCTTGTTGGGGGCGCCTCCAAGGCTTTGTTACTCACTCACTCGCTCATTCACTCATTCCCTTATTCCTCCAGAAAACGTGACTGAGGACCCATCAGAAGCCTGGCATCTGGGAAGACTAGGTCCAGTAAAGACCGCAGAAAGACAGGGCAAGGGGCCCAAGGGAGTGCGGAGGCGCTGGGGGGAGGACAGCACCTGTCTGCCTTCGGGAATTGGGGGCAGAAAATGGGGCGGTGTGCTGGGAAGGACTGGAACCCACCAGGGATGGCTTATGTCATAGCTGGGATCGGATTTCCCGGAGCCGTTTGGTGGAGCGTGGGCCTGCCCCCTCTCCCTCCTTCGCTGCCTCCCTCTCTGGTCCCAGCTCCATGCCCTCTCCCCGCCCCTCCTTCCACCTCCTCCTTCCCTCACCAGGCCCTACAGGTGCGCTGGGCCCAGGTCCGGCTCTAGGGCCAACCCTGAGCCGATTGGTCCGCCTGCGGTCAGGTGTCTGCCCCGGTCCAGTCTCAGCTGTGGCAGGGGCGTGGCCACACAACACGTGCAGCTATGTGAGGGGGGTCGTCTCCGGGTCCAGAGGGGGTGGGGGCAGGGGTGAGGGGCGACACCTCAGGAAGGGACTGGCCAGGATCCTCACAGTAGCCCCTGGAGAAGCTGTCTCCATGTTAGGGGTGAGGTACCGGAGACCCTTAGAAGCGCAGTGCCCGACTACATGGGTAGCCAAGTCCGGACTTGAGCCCAGCCTGACTTCAGGTTCATGCTCAGAATCAAGCGCCATGTTGCCTTATTGCCTACCAAGCCCTGTGCTGGGGACACAAATGGAGGGCGCAGTGTCCTGCCGAGGGCAGCCCCATCACGAATCACGGAGGCCGAGCCTTCACGGTGGGTCATGAAAGGTGTAGGTGTCTGGATGGTTCCTCTGTTTGGACCTTATTCTATAGATGGGGAAACTGAGGCCCAGATTGGGGCAGGGTCTTGCCTGATGTGACAAAGCCCAGGTCTCCAGGAGGAACATGTGAGGTGAAGGAGTGTGGTCAGAAGCTGTGGGTGGGGCTGGCTTTGTTTGTTCACCAAGGATGCAGGGGCTTGGGGCTCAGACCCTGGCTACTGTCCAGGGCCCAGTACAGGCTTGGGTGGGATTCAGGGTCTTGTGGGTGGGCTCCAGGAAGATTAACTGGGCAGCCACGTGCAGGTGGATGGAAGGGAGAAGGGAAGGAAAGGGCTACTCCTTTGAATTCAGCTGGCGCAGACTCGATGTCATGGCAGGTGGTTGAAAAGAAAGATACAAGAAAGCCACGGCAATCACATGACCAATCTGGTGGAGTACCGCTGAGTGTGGAGTTCTACCTGCATTGGAGACTTGGAGCTTTTATAAAAAATGTTATAAAGGCTGCATTTTTCAGGAAGAGAAAGAGGGTAAGGGCCCAGTGCTGGGCATAAAAGTCACTGGGAGGGACACATAGAGCTTTTGTTTCTTATCTACTTCCATGAATCCTACCAGCTTTCAGGGGAGAGGGCTGACAGTGACATTTGTTCATTGGGAGCAGCCCCACCTTCCTGGAGATAATGGCCTGATTCCCCAAATGTCCCAGAATCCTCTAGAACTTAAGTGCCCCGAGAGCAGGGACCTCTTGTATCTTGTTCTTGGCCTATCTCTAGTGCAGCATCCGATGCTCAGTAAAGATTGGTTAAATGAATGGATGAATGTGAAATCATGTATGTTTTCCCCAACACTTCCACAAGTGGGGAAGCTTTTCATTCGCTCTGTGCTCATCCAGCCCAGAGATTATGAACCGAATTTTCAAAGTAAAGAGCTCAGGTTTAGACAGGTTTAATGAGTCACTCATTTCTCTATGGGGATCAACTGGAACTTGAACTCAGAAGCCTGGGTTCCCAGAGTATTCTGTATTGTGAATACTCTGGGCTATGCCCAGAGTCTGGTGGGTACAGGACTGGGATGTACAGGTGCTGCGCCATGCTGTGGGTCAGAGTATAGACTCTGGGCATAGCCAGACCTGGTTCAAGTCCTAATCTGCCTTTCCATAGGTGTGCCATGGTAGGTGACTTGGGCCTCCGTTGTGTTGTGAGAGTTAAGTGAGAAATGAGTGTGGAGCAGGGGTCCTCAGCCTTGGCACTACTGAGGTATTTGGGTCAGATAATTCCTCATTGTGGGGGACTGTCCTGTACATCATAGGGTGATTAACAGCATCCTGGTCCTGTATCCACCAGACGTCGGTAGCACCCCCTACCCCTGGATATGACAACTGAAAATGTCTTCAGACACATCAAAAATTCCCTCTGGGGGGGAAACATGGCCCCTGGATGGGAACCGCTAGAGTACAGCACCTAGCTCAGTGCCGGGCACAGGGGGCTGTTACTTTATTATCATTATTATCATCATTATTATCAGGATGATTGTCCATGGGGGCAGGGGCCTCACCTGTCTTGTTCACTGCAGCATCCCTGCAGCCTGTCCTGGCCTGGCACCTAGTAGGTGCTCAGTGCATGGGCCTGCAGCCCCCAGACTCCACTGCCAGCAGCCTGGGGTCTCCTCTGTGCAGCCGGATGGATTCTCCCTGATGCGCCACCTGCCAAAACAACAGCAGTGGACTCTCACGGAAGAGCAGTTTCTTGGGATTTTGTCTCTCTCTCCCTCTCTGTTTCTGTTCTTACTCCCCAGTCCTATGCTGGACTTTGGCAGAGCTGGTGGCAAAATGACAGGGGTCCAGGGTTTGAGGCCTTTTGCTCCGACTTTTATCCGCCTGATCTCACGCAGCTGCAGCTCTAGCTCTCGCTGCCACTCAGCTGCAGAAATGTCAAAACCATATTAAATCATAGGGCATGAGTGAGCTGTAAGATGACACTTGTCACCCACCTCTTGCTGTTTCTGAGGCTCTTGCGTCCTGACTTGCCTGTCTTGTGCTCTGAGGGCTTTGCTCATTTCCCCTGCCCTGCTCTGTAATCACACCTGTGGAATTTGAAATGACTTTCCTGGAATGAGACCTGGAGGAGGCGGGGTACATTTGTCCACAAGACGTAGCAAGTGGTGGCCAACATGCCAGACCCAGGAGCCCAAACCAGAGTGGCACAGGGGCGCAGGGTCTGGCAGAATTGACTTGTTAAAGGCAGCTGACAGCTGGAGTTACTTTTCCCCCTTTAAATTGTATTAGTATATTTTAACCACTCGATTGAAATATAACTTATATACGATGACCTGCTGTATTTAAAATATTCAATTTGATGTTTGACATACATAAACACCCATGAAACTATCCCATGATTAAGATAGCGAAAAATCCATCACCCCAAACTTTCCTTGTACCCCTTGGCAATCCCCCCCCAACCCACCCCAATCAACTGCCCTCTGCTGATCTGTGTGTTGTATTATAGACTGGATTCATTTTCTAGAGTTTGACATAAATGGAATCAAGCAGTGTCTGCTCTTTTTTATTGGGACTGACTTCCTCCGCACAGCTTAATGATGTTGAAATGTATTTATGTTGTTGTGTATCTCATTGGTTCACTATGTTTTTAATGTCGAGTGGTATTCCAGTGTGTGGATGTGCAATAATTTGTGTATCCATTCACTTGTTAATGGGCATTTGAGTTGTATCCAGTTTAGGGCTTTTACGAATAAAACTGCTACGAATATTTGTGTACAAGCCTTTGTGTAGAAAGTGGGTTCCTTTCTTTGTGACAAATATCACAGAGTGCAATGACTGGATCATATGGCAGGTGCATGTTTTGTAAGTTTTTAAGACACTAACATATGTGGCGTCTTCAAAAGCAGTATACGGCACTAGTGTATAAGTTTTAGTTCCTGCCAGGCATAGTGGCTCATGCCTGTAATCCCAGCACTTTGGGAGGCTGAGATGGGCAGATCATGAGGTCAGGAGTTCGAGACCATCCTGACCAACATGGTGAAACTCTGTCTCTGCTAAAAAAAAAAAAAAAAAAATTAGCCACGTGTGGTGGCGTGGACCTGTAATCCCAGCTATTTGGGAGACTGAGACAGGTTCCGAATTGCTTGAACCCAGGAGGCAGAGGTTGCAGTGAGCCGAGATCGTGTCATTGCACTCCCCTGGGTGACAGAGTGAGACTCTGTCTCAGAAAAAATTTTAGTTCCTCTGTATCCTCACCAACACTTGGTCATGATAACTTGACCTAATGTCTAATGACAAAGAATGTCTTTTCACCTACTTGTCTTTTTTGTTGTATTTTTTAGTAAAGTTTCTGTTTAAATCTTTGGCCACTTTTTATTGAGTTGCTATTCTTCTTATTGAGTTTTCAAAATTTGTATATATTACGGATACAAGGCCTTTATGAAATATGTGGTTTGGGAATATTTTCTCCCAATCTGTGGCTTTTCTCTCTCTCTTTTTTGTTTTGAAGAGCAGAATTTTTAAATTTTGGTGGAGTCCAATTTGTTAATTTTTTCTTGTGTGGATGTACTCTTGGTGTGGTATCTAACAAATCTTTGCATAACCCAAGGTCACACATATTTTCGCATTTTTTTTCTAGAAGTTTTATGGTTTTAGGTTTTGAATTTGACCTATAATAAATCTGGAGTTAATTTTTGTATATGGTTGGAGGTATGAATCAAGATTCTTCTCATTATTTTTTTGGTGGGATGTCATTCTGTCAGGCAGGTTGGAGTGCAGTGGTGTGATCATGGCTCACTGCACCTTGACTTCCTGGGCTCAGGAGATCCTCCCACCTCTGCCTACCAAGTAGCTGGGACTACAGGTGCATGCCACCAGGCTGAGCTAATTTTTGTGTGTTTCTTTTTGTACAGATAGGGTTTTGCCATATTGCCCAGGCTGGAAAGGTCTTGAACACCTGGGCTCAAGAGATCCTCCCACCTCAGCCTCTAAAAGTGCTGGGATTACATGTGTGAGCCAAAGTGCCTGGCCAAGATTCATAGTTTTGCACATAAACATCCAATTGCTTCAGCATAATTGTTGAAAAGACTATTTTTTCCCAGTGAATTGTCTTTGCACCTTTATAAAAAATCAGTTCTCTCTATGTGTGGGTCTATTTCTAGAATCTATTCTGTTTCATTGCCCAATTTGACTATCTTTACACCACACTAACTTAATTACTGAAGTTTTATAGTAAGTCTTGGAATCAGATAGTGTTAGACCTCTAATTTTTTCTTCTTCTTTTTGGCCATCTAGGTCCATTGCATATCCGTAGGAGGTTTAGAATCAATTTATCGATTTCTATTGAAAAATAAAAAGACTGTGGGGGATTTTGCATATGATTTAATTGAATTTATTGATCAATTTGGGGAAAAATTGAAATATTTAAATATGGAATCTCCCAACAAGAGTATGGTGCCTCTCTGCATTGGCCAGGTCCTCCTCAGTTTCTCAGCAATGTTTTGTAGTTTTCGCTTTCAATTTTAGCACATCTTTTGATAGATTTACTCTTATTTTATATTTTTGATAGTATTGTACACAGTGTTTTAAATTTTAACTTCTGGCTTTCATTGCTAGCATATAAAAATACAATTAATTTTCATGTATTGATCTTTTACTTTGCAACCTTGCTAAACTCAATTATTCATTCTGGTTGCTTCTTCTGTACAGCCCGTTAGATTTTCTACAGAGGCAATTATACCATGTATGAATAAAAAGTTTTTATTTTTTCCTTTTCAATCCAATAGCCTTTGTTTCCTTTTCTTGCCTTATTTCTTACCTAGACCAGTACAAATTTGCATAGATGTGGTGAGAGCAGGCATGTTTCTCTTGTTCCTGATCTTATACTATTTTACTCTGAAGAATGATATTAGCTATAGGTGTTTCATAAATGCACTTTGTCAAGTTGGGGAAGCTCCTAGTTTGCTGATCATTTTTCTAATTAATAATGAATTTTATTTTTTAAAAATTGACATTTATTGTGATGATGATATGGTTTTTCTTTTTCAGTTTCTTAATGTGAATTATGTAGTTTGATTTTGAAATATTAAACTAACCTAGAATAAACCTCACTTGACCATGATGTGTTACCCTTTTATTATTGTTGGATTTGGCTTGTTAAACTTTTGTTATGAAATTTTGTGTTTATGTTCACAAAAGATATTGGTCTGTGGGTATTCTTTGTGTAAATGTCTTGCCTGGTTTTGTTATCAGGGTGATGTTGGCCCTATAGAATGAGTAAGGAAGTGTCTCCTCCTCTTTTAATTTCTGGAAAAGTTTGTATATGCTTGGTATTATTTCTTCCTTAAATAATCAATTAAGTTCCCTAGTGAAGCCATTGGGACTGGAGTTTTTGTGTATGGAGAAGCTTTTAATTAGAAAGTCAATTAAAAAATATCTATAATACCTACTTCTTGATTAGACTTTGGTAGCTTGTGTCTTTGAGGGGGGTTTTCTATTTCATCTAAGTTGTCCAATTTATTTGCATAAAGTTGTCCATGATTATCCCCCTCATTATCATTTTTGCATATTCAGAATCTTTACTATGTCATGTTTCTCAATTTGATGTTAGTAATTTTCATCTCTTTCCCCACTCTCTTGCTCTCATTTCTAAACTGCCTGTCTACAGGTTAATCAATTTTATTGACTTTCTTGAAAAATCAGTTTTTGGTTTTATTGATTTGCTGTGTCAATGTCCTGATTTCTGTTTTGTAGGTTTCTGCTCTGTCCTTTACTCCTTCCTTTTTTCTGTTGAGTTTGGATTTAATTGGTCTTTTCCCCCTTAGTTTCTTAAAATGGAATCTAAAGTCATTAATTTGAAATCTTCTTTTCAAATACAGATGTTTAATGCTATAAGTTTCCCCCTAAGTAACATTCCTCAAATTTTGATATGTTATGTTTTCATTTTCATTCATTTCAAAATACTTTTAAACTTCTCTATTGATTCCTTCTTCAACTCATGGGTTACTTACAGTGCGTTATTTTAATTTCCAAATATTTGGAGGACTTTCTCAGATGTCTTTCTGTTGTTGAATTCTATTTACATGGAGATCACAGAATATATTTTGTATATCTCAAATCCTTTTACATTTATTGAGGCTTGTTTTACAGCCCAAGGTCTGATCAATATTATATAATCTTCTATATCCACTTGAAAATGTACAATCTGCTATTGTTAGTTGTAATGTCAGTTTAGGCCAGGTTGGTTAATCGGTAATTGAGAGAAGGGTATTGAAAGGTCTCATTATAATTTTGCATTTGTCTATCCTAGATATGGGATTTCTGGGTCATATGGGAAGAATACATTTAGCTTGTCAAATCATTTTCCAGAGTGGTTGAACTATTTTGCATTCCCACCAACAATGTATAAAAGTTCTAGATGATCTATTTCCTTGCTAGCATTTGGTATTTTATTTCAGCCATGCTCATGGGCGTGTAGTAGAATCTAACTGTGGTTTTAATTTGTATTTCTCTCATAGCGAGTCATGTTGAGCATCTTCCCACGTGCTAATTTGCCATCTGTCTATGCTGTTTCATAAAACATCTCTTCATATCTTTTGCCCATTTTCTAATTGAATTGTTTGTTTATTTTACTGTAGAGTTTTGAGAGTTCTCTATATATTCCAGACACTAGTCCTTTGTTGGATATGTGATTTGCAAACATTTGCTCCTACTCTGTAGCTTGTCTTTTCATCCTTTTAATGAAGTGTTTCGAAGAACAAGAGTTTTTAATTTTGATGAAATCCAATTTATCAAATGTTCCCTTTATGTTTTGTACTTTCGGTCTCAAGTCTGAGAACTCTGCGTACCCCTAGATTGTGAAGATTTTTTCCCCTATGTTATGTTCTAAAACTTATACAGCTCTGCATTTTACACTTACATCCATGAACCATTTTTCAGTTAATTTTGCATAGTGTGTGAGACTTAGCATGAAATTCTTTTTTTTTTTTTTTGGCCTATGAATGTTCAATTGTTTCAACAACATTTGTTGAAAGGGCTATTTTTTCTTCATTGAATTACTTTTGTACCCTTGTCAAAAATCAGTTGGTCATATTTTTGTAGGTCTGTTTCTGAGTTCTCTGGTCTGTTCCATTGTATGTCTATCTTTCTTCAGATATCTTTTCCCATATTTAAATTATTTGTTTTCTTTTCTTATTGTTGACTTTTGAGGGTTCCTTAAATAGTCTGCATACAAATTATTTGTTGTATATGTTGTTTGCAAATATTTTCTTCCACTCTGTAGCTTATCTTCATTGTCTTGATAGTCTTTGGCAGAACAAAAGTTTTACATTTTGATGACATCCAATCTATCATTTTTTAATTTTGTGGACTATGCTTTTGGTAGTGAAGAGTTTGCTAAGACCTTGATATTGTATTCTAAAAATTATATAGTTTTATGCTTTCTATCTTTATCTATAATCTATTTTGAGCTAGTCTTGTATAAAATGTGAAGTCAAGGTCAAGGTTATTTTGTTTGATTATGGATGACCAATATTTATAATACCATGTTTTTTAAAATACTATCCTTTCCCCATTGATTTGCTTTTGTATCTTTGCCAAAGATCAAATGGTTGTATTTGTGTGAGTTTATTTCTGGATTATCTACCCTGTTCCATTGATTTAATATGTCTGTCTTTTTGCCAGTATCACACTGTCTTAGTTACTGTAGCTTTATACTAAGTCTTAAAATCAAGATTTGCTTCCTCCAACTTTGTTTTTTCTTTCTAAAATTGTTTATCTATACTAGTTCCTTTGCCTTTTCATATAAATTTTAGAATCAACTTCTTTATATATGTGAACAATTTTTCCTTTACTTTTGATTGGTATTGCATCACATCACATGGGGATATCTTCCAATCTATGGACATGGTATTTCTTTTTATTTATTAAAGACTTAAAAAAATTTCTTTCAGCAGCATTTTGTAGTTTCTAGCATATAAGTACTAGGCATGCCTTATTAGATTTATACCTAATTATTGCATTTTTTTGGGGAGCTATTGTCAATAGTATGCTTTCAAAGAAATTTTCACTGGATATAAAGTTATATGTTCATCATTTGTGTGTTTGTGTATGTGTGAATTATCTTTCAAAAAAAATAAGAAAAGATCTTACAAATCTGGTGTTCTTCATTTTTTTGTGTGTGTGTGTGTAGCTACCTGATACCATTTTCCTTCTGCCTGAAGGACTATCTTTAACATTTCTGTATTGAGGATTTTTATATGTCTGAAAAAATTTTTATTTTACCTTCACTTTGAAAGATATTTTTACTGGTTATAGAATTATAGGTTCACAGATATTTCTCTTTCAATACTTTAAGAATGTTGTCTCGCTTTCCTCTTGCTTTTATTGTTTCTAAAAAGAAATAGGTTGCCGTTGTTATCTTTGCTCCTTTGTACTTAAATTTTTTTTTCTCTGATGGCTTTTAATATCTGCTTTTTATCATGGCTTTAAGACATTTGGTTATGATGTGCTTTTTATCCACTTTCTTTGTGTTGGGAATTTGTTGAGATTCTTCAGTCTCTGGGTTTACAGATTTTGTCAAATTTAGAAAATTTTCTGCTATTATTTCTTGAAGTATTTTTTTCTGCTCTACCCCCTTTCTCTTTCCTCTTTGGAGACTTGAATCACCAGTACATCAACCTGCTTGAAGTTGTTTCACAGCTCACAGATACTTTTTTCAGTTTTACAAAATTCTTTTTTTCTCTCTGTATTTCATTTTGAATAGTTTCTATTGCTGTGTTCAAGCTTACTAATTTTTCCTCCAACACAGTATACTTTTCATCTCAAACACTGTAGTTTTTATCTTTTGAATTTTTATATGGCTCTTTTTTTTTTTTTTTTTTTTTTTGAGATGGAGTCTTGCTCTGTTGCCTGGGCTGGAGTGCAGTAGCAAGATCTCCGCTCACTGAAACCTCTGCTCCTGGGTTCAAGTGATTCTCCCACCTCAGCCTCCTAAGGAGCTGGCACTACAGGCATGTGCAACCACACCTGGCTAATTTTTGTATTTTTGTAGAGATGGGGTTTTACCATGTTGGTCGGGCTGGTCTTGAACTCCTGACCTCAGGTAATCTACCCACCTCAGCCTCCCAAAGTGGTGGAATTGCAGGTGTGAGCCACCATGTCTGGCCTTGTTTGGCTCTTTAAATGATATTTTTTATGTCTCTACATAACTTTTTGAACATATAGAACACAGTGTTAAGAGTAGTTTTAATGTCCTTGTCTGCAAATTCTAACATCTCTGTCAGTTGAGGGTTGGTTATAATTGATTGATTTTTCTCCTCATTATGGGTCATATTTTGCTGCTTTGTATGCCTGGCAATCTTTAATGAGATGCCAGATATTTTCAATTTTACCCTCCTCAGGCGGCAAATATTTTTGTGTCCTTATAAGCATTCCTGAGCTTTGTTTTGGGGCCTAATTAAGTTGCCTGGAAACTGTATAAGCCCTTTGGGTCTTTCTTTTAAGAATTGTTAGGTGGGACCAGAGCAGCGTTCAGCCCAGACCTAATTTTCCCCACTCCCAAGGCAAGATTCTTCTGAGCACTCTACTTAATGCTCAGTGAATTAGAAATATTTTCCAGTCTAGATAATAGGACCAGCTCTGTCCCAGTCCAGTGCAAACATGGGGCACTGTTCCCTCCAATCCTCTTGAAGTATTCTTCCCCAGTCTCAGCTCTTTTCTTCACACTGGTATGCGGTTTGGTGCTCAGTGAAATACTCACTGAGGGTCCTCTGCAGAATCCCAGAGCTCTTCCTCTGTACAGTTCTCTCCTCTCCTCTCCAGCGTTCTGTGCTATGAAATCTACCTGCCTTATTGTGCCAAAATTTCAGCTTCATCTCCTTAATTCAGGTGTCTACCAGCTCCACCTGGTTCTCCCTTCTCATGCTGTGAAATCCTCAAGGCTGTAAGCCAGAGCAGCCATGGGCTGAACTCATCACATTCCTGTCTCTCAGGGATCACTGCTCATTGCCTGAAGTTTAGTGAACTGAAAACTGTTGCTTCATTTATTTTGTAACAAGGTTTGAAGGATAAATCTAGAACCTGTGACTCCACCCTGGCAGGAAGTGGAAGTCTGGCAACCTGGGTTTCCTGGCTGCCATGAAAGGGCCAGGTAGATCTCTCTTTCCCTTTCCAGGACTGAACAAAGTGAAAATCTTCAATTCTCCATTAGTCGCTGGCTTTGAGATTTGCTCCTACAAGTATGTGTCTACTTGTGGGCCATTCACAAGGAATGGATTTTTTTTGTGAATAATATTGAACCTCCTCACCTCTCAGATATTGTGGATTTTTAAAAGTTCATCATCACTTTAGTAATAGTTTTTGGTGAACGAGAGATTTGAAGGTCTATTGTTAATTTAGTAACAGGTGAACAAGAGACAAGAAATGTATTTTTTCAATTGTAAGACACATTCCACTCTTACTAAAAAATAGACTTTATTTCTTTTAAAGCAGTTTTAGGTTCATAGCAAAATTAAGCAGAAGAGACAGAGACATCCCATATACTCCCTCCCCTGACATGCACAGCTTCCCAAATTATCAAAATCCCACACCGGAGAGATAGATTTGTTACAACTGATGAACTTACATTGACACATCATTATAAGCCAAAGTCTATGATTTACCTTAGGGTTCACTCCAGGTATTGTACATTCTATAAGTTTAGACAAATGCATAATGACATGCATTCACCCTGGCAGTATCATACAGAATAGTTTCACTGCCCTAAAAATCCTCTTTGCTCCACCTATTCACCTTTCCTTCCACCCCAACTCCTGGAAACCTCTGATCTTTTTACTGTCTGTCTCCATAGTTTGCCTTATCTAGAATGTCATATAGTTGGAATCATATAGTATGTAACCTTTACAGATTGGCTTCCTCTGCTTAATAACATGCATTTAAGTTTCCTCCATGTCTTTTAATGGCGTGATAGCTCCTATCTTTAGCGCTGAATAATATTCCATTGTCTAGATGTGAAATGGCATCATTTGTCTCGGGAAATGCCCAAGGTTTGTTGCCCCACGCCAAGGAAATCGAAGACACGGACACACAAGGAATGAGTTTAAGAGCTGACAGTTTAATAGGTGAAAGAAGAAGAGTGCTTCCTTGCACAGAGGAAGGGATCCCGAATGGGTTTCTGGGTTTGGGGTGAGATGTGGTTGGTTTTATAGATGCACTTGAGGAGGTGGTGTCTGATTTACATAGGGCGTAGTGGATTGGTTGGAGCATGTGCGTCATTTACATAGCTTGTGAGGAGGCTGGCCATCCCACCCTAATCTTTTATTATGCAAATGGAGTTTCTACCTGGCTGGTGCCATGGTGCCTGCTTTTCTTTGCACATGTGGCAACAAAGAAAAGGAAGAGGGGGCCTCCATATAAAATATATCTGACTTCCAGGCATCCCTTTTCTATTGGAACAACTGCTGGCATTCACCTACCCAGGCTTCCAGCTTGCTCATCTATGCTTGCAGCTTGATTTTTCAGGCTGCTTTTTGTTAGATAAGAAATTATTTGGGAGCTACTTTTTATTAAAAGAAAAACCTTACCAAGGACTCCTTTACCCTCACTAACCACCTAAATAATTTCTTTTTAGCTCCTGTATCAGATGTACCACAGTTTAGCCGTTCACCTAGTGAAGGACGTCTCAGTTGCTTCCAGGTTTCAGCAATCATGAGTAAAGCTGTTACCAACATTCATGTGCAGGCGTTTGTGTGGACCCAAGTCTTCTACTCCTTTGAGTAAATACCAAGGAGCATGATTTCTAGATGGTAAGCATATGTTTAGTTCTGAGAGAAACTGCCAAACTGCCTTCCAAAGCGGCTGTACCACTTTGCATTCCCACCAGAAATTAATGAGAGATCCTTTTGCTTCACATCCTCTCCGGCATTTGGTGTTGCCCATGTCTCGGATTTTGGCCCTTCTAATAGATGTATAGTGGTAGTTCATTGTCTTCATTTGCATTTCCTTGATGATATATGACAGGGCGCATCTTTTCGTGTGATCATTTGCCATCTTTATCTTCTTTGGCAGGTATCTGTGAAGGTCTTTGGCCGATATTTTAAATGGGCTATTTGTTTTCTTACTGGAGCTTTAAGATGTAGACCAAAATTAAGATGTGGAGGCAGAAATAATTTCACAAATGTTTATTAGAAACCACATTTGAGGGTCAACCCAGGAAGACACACAAACAAAGCTGGATGTGTTCCCAAGTCTGTTGCAAGTTAGAATGCCTTTATAAAAAAGTTTAGGAGAAGGGAAGGGACTCTGTATCAGAGTTGTCCATTTTCATTGGAGGGTAGAATATGGAATTTATGATCATTGGCTGCAATGACACATACAGGTTAAAATGTTTTATGTACAAGACAATCAATAAAATTTCCTGATTCAGAAACAAATCAATGTCCTTTTCAATGTCAGTAGGTTATGTATTAATCTGTCAACAGTTTGAGGAAGTAACAATAAGGTTTAAGGGACTCATGATTAAGATTTTTTTTTTGAGACAGTCTTGCTCTTTCACCCAGGCTGGGGTGCAGTGTCAGGCTCATGGCTCACTGCAGCCTTGACCTCCTGAGCTCAAGCAATCTTCCCACCTCAGCCTTCCAAGTAGCTGGAACTACAGGCATGCACCACCATGCCCAGCTAATTTTTGTATTTTTTGTAGAGAAGGATTTTTGTCATGTTGCCCAAGCTGATCTTGAACTCCTGGGCTCAAGTGATCAGACTGCCTTGGACTCCCAAAGTGTTGGGATTACAGACATGAGCCACTGTGCCCAACATTTTCTGTATATGTTGAATAACATTTATGAAATATGTCTATTGCAAATTTTTTTTTCTCAACATGTGGGTTGTCTTTTCATCCTCTTTACATTCCATTTTTTAGAAACATGAAAATGCAAAAAATATCTGAAGGAAATGCAGGATTAATAGCTAATATTTCAGGTGTTCACTATGTGCCAGGCCCTGGCTCAGAGCTTTGTAGGCATTATCTCATTTAATCCTTCCAAGGACATTGTGAGGTGGGCGCTATTATGCTGTGCCTTTTAAACATGAAAAAGTGAGGCTCAGAGGGGTTAATCTCATGCCCCTGCTACCCTAGCTAGTCAGTAGCAGAGCTGGACTGGAGCTCAGGATGGCTGGGTGCCCCCAAAGTCCAGGCGTGCAAACACTGGGCCCCGGAGCCCCTGGGTTGGTGAACACACAGGCACAGAGCTGAGGCCCCAGAACAGACGCAGGTCACCCTGGAGCGAGCTCACCTTCCTTCCTCTCCCATGCCTGCCTCTCCTGGGCTCAACTCAGATGGCCATCTCCCTAACTCACGCCTTGCTTTGTTGAAGTTCATGTCTTGGCAGTTGACTGCTTCTGGGATTGGGAGAATACAAAGAAAACATGATTTAATTTTAAAAATGACACCTTTTAGCGTTATCTTTTCCCTTCAGATGAAATTGTAGTTCTCTGAAATGTACTGCTTTATTTTCTTCACTTCAAAAGAATATGTCTTATTTTTCATGGTGAATCTTAGGAGACCTGTCCTGGGATATGGTGGGAGGAGCCTGGGGTTCTTACTAGACCTGCCCCCTCCCGAGTCCTCCAGACCATCAGTCAGATAGGGCAGAGGGGTGTCTACTGAGGCACTGAATGTGCCCAGCAGGAGGAGTCATCCTGTACCTACTGGAGGGGCAGCCCCAGGAAACTAAAGGAGCAGCTCTGACCTGGAGTGGGAGAGGGGGAGGCTGAGCTCTTGACTCAGCAGCTTCTCTGCATTGCCTGATCCAGGCCCTGTGCTGCACCTTCGCTCCATTAAATCATTTAATCCCCCTGCACGCCCTGTGGCGTAGGTGTCATTACTATCTCTGTTTTACAGGTAGGGAAACTGAGGTGCAATTTACTTGTCAAGAGCCGCATAGCTACTATGAATGTGGCAGGAGACGAAGCCCCAGGCTGGGTGTGGCCCAGGGCTCCTGCAGTGAAGATGAAATCAAGCCTCAGTGACTGACCATCCTGTGATCAGCCTCAGCTCCCTCACTTGTAAAACGGAGATGTGTTGGGGATTGGTCAGAGTGGTGGGGAAAAGCTATAGGGAAAGGACAAAAACCTTGTGAAAGGTTGGAAGGTTTTGCAGAGCTCTGGGAGAGAATAGCTGAAGGCAGCTCTTCTATAACCCTGAGGCAGAGGGCAAGGAGTAGGTACAAGGGAGTGTGGGGGAATTTATCTTAAAGAGGCTTGTTTACTTATGTTGACCAGGAACTGACCGTTGATCATCCCTGCACATGATGTTCCCTGAAAGGGAAACAGTAAATGTTAATTACCTGCAGGTTGTGTTGGCTCAGGTTTTCGGCATTGTGTCTGCACTGAATAAGAGCAAGCAGCTCCAGCTTCTCGGGGCTGCTCTCTGGCCACTAAGAGCTGGACAGCTCCCTGGCCGCTCTTACACTGCATACCTGTGTCTGAGTACTTATTTCGTCCGTCGCTCGGCCAGGGTCTGTAGGACAGACCCAGCAAAGAGAACGACACTTCCTTGGGGGACAGTGGACAGGGAAGATCAGCAGAGAGCCCCTGTGTGCCTACTTCTGCCAGGGTCTGGGGGTTCCTAAGGGCAGTCTTGTCCAAACCCTGCTGTTCCTCTCAGGGTAAGTGTCAGTGGCTTTAGTCAGTGCCTGGACAGACTGGGCGAGGTAGACTACACCACGGCACAAGCAGGCAGGGGAAGGCAGAGCCTCCTGCTGACACCTCCCTTCCCTGAGACAGTCATTACGCCTAACTCAGAAATGATCACACAGTGTGCTGAGCCCCTGCCCGGCACGCAGTGAGTACTCGCTCAGTCAGGGTTAGTTCCTGTTTGCCGTTTGTGCGAGGCTTTCAGTATGAACTCTCCAGGAAGGTTTTGTGTTTTGTCCGTTGCTGGTGTGTTTCCACTGTGTACCCTCAGCCGGGCTCAGGCCCTTCCCTGCCCGGCTCAAGGCTGTGTCTGCAAATCCTGCCTAGAGCCTCCCTCCTGCTCTTGGCAGCTCAGGAAAGTCCATTGCTCGGATCAGGGCTAAAAAATGTGTCTGAGTTGAGGCTGAGGCTGGCGGATGGCCTAAATGCAGGAGTTCGAGACTAGCCTGGGCAACACGGTGAAGCCCCATCTCTACTAAAATACAAAAAATTAGTCGGGTGTGGTGGCGTGCGCCTGTAGTCCCAGCTACTTGGGAGGCTGAGGCAGGAGAATTGCAAGAACCCAGTAGGCAGAGGTTGCAGTGAGCCAAGATTACGCCACTGCACTCCAGCCTGGACAACAGAGTGAGACTCCATCTCAAAAAAAAAAAAAAAATGTGTCTGAGTTGCTGCTTTCTGTGCACTGTCACCGAGGCACTGGTCTGACTCCGTCTCTCTGTCTCTATTGTTCTCCCTCTCTCTCACACAGTCACACACACACACACACACATTCATAACACACACACACTCATAACACACACATATACACATTCACATACACATGCACACACAAACACACACATGCACTCACAAACATGCACTCACACACATGCACACACACACATACACATTCACATATACATGCACACACAGACACAGACATGCACTCACACACATGCACACACCTATATATTCTCACACACATACATTCACACACACTGACATGCATGTAGACATGCAGTCACGCGTGCACTCTCACACATTTACATACACACACACATGCACACATACACTCACACTCACCCACCCCGCAAACACACACACATACAATTCTCCCCCACATTTACACATCATACACTTAAGTGCTCACTCACACACACATGCTCACATGCACACTCACATGCCCACCCTCCCACTCACACACACATGCACACTCACATTCACACAACACACACACATGCTCACACACACACACCCATCCACCCCATTCACACGTATTCACACATACACCCTCACACACATGCACACTGACAGGCACACACACACACATTCACACACACATTTACACACATGCACACTGACAGTCACACACACATTCACACATACACACACATGCACACTGACAGGCACACACACGTTCACACATACACACACATTTACGCACATGCACACTGACAGTCACACACACACACTCACACATACACACACACACACACACACACACGCACATGCAGTAGGATGTGAGTTTTCCATCTCACGCACGCCCCCACCCCTGCCTGCATATGGTTTTCGGCCTTGAGGGTGGGCAGAATCACTGGCCAGGAACTCAGGGGCTCCCGGAAGCCGCTTCCTCCCTGCATGTGCCTCTCTCCTGGATGATTCTTAGTGACCACATGGTGCCCCCTTTCTTGAAAAGAAACCGAGCACCTGTCCTCCTCCTCCTCAGCCCCTCATGCTGCAGACAGCGAGCAGATTTCCAGGGTCTATCCGGTCAGTGGTTTTGATGTGTGAGGGGCACAGAGACCACATAGGGGGCCGGACTCCGGGGGGGGGAGACAGAGGTGCTGGCAGGGAGGTGGAAGGCCCCAAAGCCATTCATCCCTCCCTTCCACATGTGATTCCCCAAAGGCTGTCTGTGTTGGGGGAGATCACAACCTCCATGGGATGTCTGAGTTTCCCTTTCCCTGAGCTGTGTCCAGTGTGATTTCTTCTTGCTCTGCACTCCCTATATTCTTCAAGGGCATCTGGTCCAGGCATCTCATTTCTGCCCTAAGGAGTGAGGCTCAGAGAGGGGCAGTGACCTGCCCTAAGCCACACAGCAGCACACTGGGGCAGGTTCAGGACTATGGCATGGACTTCTTGACTCTGGCCTGAGTTTTTCCTTGACTCTAGCCGATTTTGACAACCCAGTCAAAGAAAACATGCTCTGGGCTGCGTGGGCGCAGGTACCCGGCATCAGTGCCGGGAGGGCCTCGGTGCTAAGCAGTCTCTTTGTCTCCAGTCTGGCTTTTGTTTCTTTCTCTTAGGGATTCCAATTAGGGGAGCATTTTTTGTCGTTTTTAATTCTCTCATCTTTCACTGTGTTTTCTTTTCGGGTAATCTGTAGCTTGCAGGCACCGAAATATGACATGTCCATTAAAATGAAATGCAGTAAAATATAATTGAACATATTTCTTTCATGTCTGAGCAGTGGATTGCTTTCCCTGGCATATCCCTATTTCCACTTAACTCCTTCCTCTTTTTGTCTGAGGTTTTTCCTCTCCTCCCCGGAATCTCTGGGATTTGAATGGCTCCTGGGCCCTTGCTCATCAGAAATCCACACAGGATCCTGTCGCTACAGATCACGACCCCATAATGGATAAACCATGTTCCTGGGACCAAGGGGAGGGGAAGCACCAGTGTCCTTGTGGGCCTGGGAGGGGTCCCCACTGATGATGGGGAGGATGGGGGTCTGTGAGTGGGATTGGGAGGGGTTTCCCTTGGCGCAGAGACCCTCCTGGGCACACGCTCCTGGTGGGTCCCTCTGTTGCTCTAGAGCTGAGCCTGCAGTTTTGTGATCCTGACTTGCAGCCAAAACAGCTATTGGGGCCCCCAGTTAGCAGTGAGTCATCAGGGACTCCCAAGACATGACGGTGAGCTGGGATTCAGGTCAGGAGGGGAGCCAGAGGCATTGGAGGGGGTGAGTAGGAAGGGTGTCACTGCCTCAGCTTACCCACTGCATGGCCTTGGGTGAGTGACCCAACCTCCCTGGGCCTCAGTTTTCCCATCTATAGTATGGGCATATATAGTCACAGCACAAGGAATTACATGGAGGATTAAACCAAACAATGCCTGTAAGAAACTGAGTACAGTGCTTGGCACATGGTGGGTCCTGAGTGATGGAGGCAGGTAACAGTCATTCATTCATTCACTCACCAGCCCATTGTGAGGCCTCCTATGTGCCAGGCCATGCACCAGGCGTCAGGGAGAGAAGAATGAAACCTCCTGTCACCTGGGGTAGCTCACGGTCTAGTGGAGACTGGAACCGGCTCTGGGAGATGGACATAGCGGTGTTTGTGGGAATGGAGGAGGGGATAAGCAAAGTCGGCTCCCAGGAGAATCAGAGGAGGCCTCCTGGAGGAGGTGACACTCAAGCTGAGCCTGGGATGGGGCCTGAGTTCCAGGGGCAGGGGTCGGGGGAGTTCCAGGAGAGGACAGCAGGGTAAAGGCTGGGAAGCATAAAGAGTGGTGGTGAGGGTGCCAGGGGTGGTGGGTCTGGCTGGGCCTAAAGGCTGGAGACTGTGGGGGACAAGTGGAGGGAGGTGGGCAGGGAAGGCTGGTGGGGCAAGATCACAGTGGACCTGAGTTTGGACTTTGTCAGGCTGATGCTGGGAGCCATAGATGTTTGGGGGGCAGGGGAGGGCTGTAGTCAGAGTGTCAGGTACTTCTGCAGATAGCAGCTTTGAGTGAGAGCCACAGTGAGACAGTGTCCCTCCTGTTACTCCTGTTGCTCAGGCTCCACCTGAGGCTTCACAGAGTGAGCGTCATCTGTGTCCCTGATGCGGTCTCAGGGGCTCATAGCTGCAGACATGTCCCCAAGTCCCCGAGTTCCCCAGGCTGTGGCTCGGAGCCCCGGCCCTGCCTCTTTTCATCGTGTGCCACTGTGTTTGTTCTCTAGTCACCCTTCTCTGAACAGCACTCCTCCCTCCTTACCCTCCCACTGGTGTTTACTAAGCTCCTGTGATGTGTCGGGCACCGTTCTAGGGGCTATGGCCGTGAACAAACAGATGACAGCCCCGGCCCAGAGCGTACAGCTCCATGGGGGCCCAGATGGTCACTGAATAACTGGGGACCTCCCCCTGGGATCAGTGCAGCCAGGATGAGGTTGCAGAGGTGACGCTTGTGTTTTAGGGGGAGGACTGAATACCTGGCCCAGAGCCTACACACAGTAGGCGCAAAGAAAATGCTGATTCTTTCAGAGTCCGGCCCGCTTGCTCCTTTACCGAGATCATGTGACACTTATGGCCGAATCACTCTCTCTTCCCCTCTAAGGTGGAGACTGGCTTTATCTACAAGTGGCCATTTGCCTTGAAGCCCCTTGGTAGACCCTCGCTGTCAGAAAGTGCAGCTGCAGCCAGGCACAGGAGCACAGCAGAGTGGGCCACAGGCCTCCCAAGGCTGCCCGGGACACTGCAGGGGCTCTGTCTGCTCAGCCTCATCTCCTGAGAGCAGGTGTGTGAACCCAGGGCCTCCTGCTGGGGGTCACTGTGTGGTGTCTTGGCTCCACAGACACAGAAGTGGGGGACCCTACGCCATCCTCTTCTCACATGAGGCTCTCAGTGACTACACCCATGAGAATGGCACGAGGGAGATTTCAGAGCCACCAGAAACCTGGCAGCAGGTGTTTCTTCATTGTTTCTTTCCCTTCGAAGGACTTGGCATGGGGACATAGCAGGAGCTACAGTCACAGGCAGACACCAACAGTGTCTCAGGCTAAAGAAGGCTCTGAGCCCCTGGCTCCGCCTCAGGACCTGGGGCCTGCCTCTCTCCAGCAGGGACACCAGGCATGGCTGGAGGGAGGCTGGGAGACAGACTCTGGGCCTGGTAGAACCTGCAGCAGGGCAAGTGTGTGCTTTGAGGCAGAGCTGCAGACCCAGGCTTTCACGGAAGCCTTCCCGCACAGACCTCAATCTTCTCTGAGCCTCGGTTCCCCTTCTGTGCAGTGGAGGGGGGCTATCATCAGAGCAGGTGAGCAGATTAAGGGGTACAGTGCTGGTGATGGGGCGGGGCACACAGCAGATGTGCAGCAAGAGCCTGCCTGTCCTTCCTCGAGTCGGCCTGGTGCGTCCTGGATACTCAGCGACTCAAGCATCCTCCTTCACAGATGACAGTGAGCACAGAGCAACTCGGTACGGGAACTGCCAGACCATCTATCCCTAAAGGCCGTGGGGATGACGTTGCTCCCTCTGAGGACACAGCCTTATGGGCCTTGAAGGCTGCTGAGGTTTCTGGGTGGCCCTGAGAAATGCAACCATCCCAGGGGTCTCACCCTGAAGCCTCCATGAACTGTGCACATTGAAATGGAGGGGCAGGCATCCAGGAGTGAGGTGTGGGCAGAAACGGGGTGATGAGGAGGGTGAGGGTAGCCGGGGTGGAGGGAGAGGGGGATTGGTGACAGTAGCAGTACCAACACATCTCCACTTGCAGATGAGGGGACTGGGCACAGAGGGGTTGACTGCTTTGTCTACGGTCACGCTTTGCTGGGTTCAAACCCAGGAGATCCAGCTGCACAGTGGGACTCTCAACCATAAACCCGAGGAGGAAGAATGAATGTGGGAGAGGAGCTTCGGGGGAGCCCATGGCCAGCCTGGCACAGTGCCCATCCCGCCCCCACGTCCCTGGTGTGAGGTGACAGGCCGGGGCAGGGCTGTCATGCGTGACATCGGTAATTGATGAGGGCAGAGCACTCTGGTCTCTCTAAGGGGAAGGAGCTGCTCCAGGGCATAATTGCAGGCTGGGGGAGGCATTGATCTTGGCACATCGAACACAAATCTACGTGTCAGGCCTGTAAATCACCCACTTAATGGGCCTGGAGATGCCTGGGAGGGGCTCTGGCCCCTCTTGGCACCTCCGCAGGCTAGAATGAGGCTGCAGGTGGATTTGCCAGGGAAGGGCAGGGCTGAGCCTGGGCAGCCAGGATAGAAGGAGAGGGTCACTGTCCAGCTGTAAAGTCACCCTGCAGCTCAGGATCCTCCAGGCTCAGGGCATCACCAAGTGAGAAAGTTAGGTCATGACCATTTGATAAATATCCTTCCCCGCCCGCCCCTTGCCCAGCCGTCCTTCCCTCCCTTCCCCCGTCCTTCCCTCCCTCCCTTCCTCCCTTCTTCTCTCCCTTCCCTACATAGGCAGGAGGGTAACAAAATGGAACCCTAAGCATGTGTGTCCAAAGGCATATTTATAAGGACCCACACGTGTGGGCACAGGCACACCTGCTGTGCCCTGAAGGGCCATGTCCACCCAATGCCAGCCTCACAGAACCCAGAGCAACCCAGGCCCCTTCTCTGTTTTGTGGCTCCCAGAAAAGTGAAAAATGAAGGAATGTTAAAACAGTCACAAACACAGGGATATAACTTGAATGTTTACATGTACAATTAATGCCTTCATTAAGAAATATATGGTGTACTGTAATTGTATGATTTGCCAGATAACCACAGGGTTTATTACAAAGCTCATTTGTTCCACATATGAGACAGAGTAGATGGGAACCAGGAGCCACGCAGGAGGAAGTTGGAGGAATGTCTTGCCTTCTTTCCACCTGTCCCCGTGTCCCTGGGGCTGTGGGAAAATCTCTTAGAGGCAGGATCAGAAGCTCACATTTGAGGCCTTGGAGATTGTGAGGTATGTGGTCCTTTCCCAGCACACAGACACACACACATGCACACATGCACACACACACACACCCATGTGTGCACACACTCACTCCGGGTTGGAAGGCAGTGGATGTGGCATTTGCAGGCATAAGGTTTTAGAGGTGAAGGCACTATGTGTCATTCTTGTAATTTCTTTCTTTTTTTTTATTTTTGAGACTGAGCCTTGCTCTGTCGCCCAGGCTGGAGTACAGTGGCTCAATCTTGGCTCACTGCAACCTCTGCCTCCTGGGTTCAAGCGATTCTTCTGCCTCAGCCTCTGGAGTAGCTGGGATCACAAGCGCCAGCCACCATGCCTGGCTAATTTTTGTATTTTTAGTAGAGATAAGGTTTCACCATGTTGGCCAGGCTGATCTTGAACTCCTGACCTCGGCCTCCCAAAGTGCTAGGATTACAGGCGTGAGCCACCATGCCTGGCCCATTCTTGTCATTTCTGAAGACAAGAATGGAGAAATGGCATGTCTGTGGTTGGAGGAAAGCTGGCACCAGGGACCATCTCAGAGGCATTTCTGCAAGTCATGGATGGCACATGGCCCCAGACCCTCTCCCAGGGGTCTGTAGACTGGGCCTGGTGGGGGAGGAAACAGCCACCTCCTGAGGTCCTACTGTGCGCCCTGGTGTCTGGTGCTCTCATATTTGTGGGCTTCTGGACCTTCAGCTCCTCAGGGCAGCAAATGTCATCAAGCCTGTTATTTTTAAAGGAGGAAATGGAGGTAAGTAACAAATGCCCAATTTCATGTTTGTACAGTTTGGTAAACTCTTAACAGGTATTTTAAAAGGAAGAAAGATGCTGTTTCTACAAACCAACCCCGTTCTCTTCATGACTCCCAGGGAAGCAGGGAGGATGAGGGCTGCGCGGGTCTCCCACTGGCTCCCACGCCCCTGCCCGCTGTGACTCACCGGGTCTTCCCTCATACCGCCTTTTCCAGGCGCCGGAAATGTGAGACATGGGTGGGAAAAAGAACAACAAACACACTCATCCATTTTGCCAAAACTGGCTACCCTCCCTGGTTAACCCACAATTATGTGAAGCGGTTAACAGAATTCTCATGATGGAATGGATCTGATTTCCTACCTTGATCCTATTTGCTGAGAAAATGAATTCTGTCAAATCTCTTGAAGTCGACTGTCAAAGTAAAGCATTTTGGGAAAGACAGATCTCTCACTCTGATGGCAAAATTCATTTGATTTGGTTCTTTAATCCAGTCTGCCTGCGAAAGCTGGAGCTGAAATTTTGAAGCCTGTTCTCTCTTTTCTCTGCTGCTCCATCTCTTGGTGCCCTGTCCTCCATCTCTTAGAAAATATTGCAGCAAAGAATTGCAGCTGGTGTAATGATGACCATTTTGTTTCTCACGGCTATTTTTTAGGGAGAAAATGACAGAGCACAAAGCCTTTTCTTTCAGTGTCTGTTTGGGAAAGGGAGAAAGGTGCTCACTGCTAGTGCCAGCAGGAACAAGGAAAGGGCTCAAGGGGATGGGTGAGATTTTGCAGCCTCAACATCTGCGGGAGCAGGAGGGACATCTGGGAGGATGGCAGTGCCTCCTTCCCGACTGAAGGAGGCGGCAGTGAGTACTGATTTTTTCTGATCCCCGGTTCCCACCCTGCACCCTCTTTCATGATTCATCTCCATGAACCTGCCAGAAGCTTCTGTTATATTTTACAAAGCATTCTGCATCCATTATGTTCATTTAATCATTAATTGACTCCTTGGCTCATTCATGTATTCATGTTATTCAGCTTCTGGTAATTGGGGTTCACTGTGGGTTGTGACCCATGTGAAGCTCTGGGGTAACAGACACTGACAAGACACAGCCTTCCCCTGCAGAAGTCCAGGCTCTAATAGAGGAGAATGTGCACAGATAGCAGTGACCTGGCCTGGTAAGGATTATGAGGATATGAGTTGGGCGCATAGTAGGTGTTTGCATCCTGATGAATGCACTGGGTAAGAAGTAGCAGAAACCAGCAATAGTGGCTCAAGCAATTGAGGTTTTATCTAATGATCATGCACAGAAAGCTGTCTGGTGGGAGATGGTTTCAGGGTTGTTGTGATGCTATTTCATGTCATCAGTGGTGGGGACGCATGACAGGCAGGCTGGTGACACCGTGTCTTAGTCGTGAATTGGCAACTCATATTCTTTGTGAAACAGGATACAATTATGCAGAACTTAAGCATATGCTAATGAGGGATAATTACACTCCACATTTATAAATTTATGAAAATATGCAAAAACCATTTCTGACAATTATACACCTACAGGCACACCCGTTTAATAACTGCTCGAGGCTCCTTGCCAGCACCTTAATGTGAGCTTCGGGGCCACGTGGGACCTGAAACCTGCAGCCCAGTCCTGCTGTGGAGGTCTCCACTGTCACTGCTGCCAGCCCCATGCAGACCTGACCCACTGCCGCCCTTCTTAGCCTTCTTGGCCCTCCCAGCTCCCCAGAAAGAAGGCCTCGTCATCAGACCTTGTGGGGGAGGGACCTGGGAGAGACCCTGAAGACGCTGGAGGGCAACAGCTTTTGCTGGAGGTCACCACTGGGAAAACAGATGCACAGTGATCCCAGCATGAAGATTTCAGCTCCCATCTTTTCATCCAAGGCTACAGCCACTGGTGGTGCTGCCTCTTAAGCTTCACTTACTCTTCGTTCATTTGTTCATCCATTCAGCAGTTTTAATTGTGCACTGATTTTGAGCCAAGCCTGGTTCTAGGTGCTGAGGATGTAGTGGAGACCAAACTGCCCAGTCCTGTCGGCACGGGGTCTGCCATCAGGGTTGCGTTAGCGGTGATTCTCAGGGGCAGACGGAAGCCTGGGTCGGCCATCAGGGTTGCGTTAGCGGTGATTCTCAGGGGCAGACAGAAGCCTGGAGGTTTTGGAGGAGACTTTTTAGCCCTGTCATCGTCTCTCTGTCTGTCTCTGCATATGCAGCCGTCACTTACAACGAGGCACACGGCAGCACCCTGCCATGCAGGGTCCCCATCAGGCCATCAGGTACTCCCCTGCCCCCATGAAGGAAGACACAGTCCTCCTACTCCTGAGATGGGGTACTGACTGGTCCCAGAGCTAACAAGCAGCAGAACTAAGACTAAAATCCAGGCCTCTCCCCATGGCCCCATCTCACACCACTCCCAACTCTGTGCCCAAGATGCTGTTGTGCTGTTCCAGGGTCATGTGACATTTAGGTTCTAAGAGTCAGGTGGTGTCTCATTCTTACAAGAGACTGTCCTACTGCTCCGTAACCCTTACGCCATGATTTTGACAATTATCTTAAGCTTTTCGCACCAAATCTTCAATGAAATTAACATATCATTATACTACTTTACTTAACACGTTCCAACTCTCATCTTCCATGAGTGTAGCTGTCAGTGAATCTATGAAAGGATACCTGCCAATAATAATAATAATAAAAATTAGCTGGGCACGGTGGTGTGCAGCTGTGGTCCCATATGTTCAGGAGGCTGAGGTGGGAGGATTGCTTGAGTCTGGGAGGTTGAGGCTGTAGTGAGGGTGACAGAGTGAGACTCTGTCCCAAAAAAAAATAAAATAAAAGAGACCTGTCCCCCAGAATGCAGGTTCGCTCCTCCAGCCTGAACCCTCCCACTTCCCTTTGAGATCATGTCCACACCATCATCAGCTGCTCTCATCTCCGGAGCCCTCTCTAAATGTGAGTTTATGGCTGTCACATAATGTTATCAGCCATGACAATGGCAACTAGAACAATTATGGCGAACCATCAACTCCAGCTGGATTTAGAATCTACAGTGAGTCACAGCCTCTCAAGCTGAGGAGGCCGTCTCTCACCCCAGACATGTCTGGTGGGTTCTGCCCAGCACACAGTACTGGCTTAGTTATAAAGTTACAAAGTAACGGATTCTGTGCTCATGTGGGCAGAAGACACCGACCCTCTGGGGCAGTGCTGCTCTGTGCCACTGGGCATCACAGGGAGCCCACCTGGGCTGTGTGGGTTCCAGGCTCTGGCCTCCTGTTCCCGCTCCGAGCTGTCGTGTTCTCTCTCCTCTTTGCTCTCAGGACAGCATCTGCAGGTAAAGTCCTGGGGTCTCTCCTGGAGGATGTTGGTGCATTTTGATTTTACACCCTGATGGGGGAGGCTTGGTTCTCGTTCAAGGTCTCCGAGCCCTGACACCAGTGCTGAGAGGCAGTGTGGTCCATTGCTTAGGCTTTGGGTGACTGTGATTTCCAGCCAGGGCTCCCCTTCTTATTGGCTGTGAAACCTCAGGAGAGTTGCCTGGCCTCTCTGAGCCACATCATTTTCCCCCTCTGTGAAATGGGCACAGCAATACTGACAACATCAAGTGAAACATTGAATGAAATGAAGCAAGTGGAGGCAGATTTCTGGGTTTGAATGACACTTCCAGACACTCTTGGAGGTGGGAGTCTGGGCAGAATGAAGGGCCTGGGCTCCTCCTCTGTACCATGGTAAGTAACTGTGGCAGTCTCTGCTGCGTAGGATTCTCCAGGGAGCTCACGACCTAATGTGAGTGAAAGGTCTGGCACACAATGCACCTGTGGTCTCATATACTCAGTCCCATATACTGATATGCCTGTGGGCCCATACAGTGAGCCCCTGATGGGCATGAACTGGCATTGTTACTATCGTCATTCTGCTTGCAGGCAAACACCTCACCTTATTTTTGTGCATCAAGCCCCTGATGCAGGATCTGGGCATAGGAAAGACTTGACTCTCAGCAGAGCAGGAAGAGCAGGGACCCGGGAGCAGATTGCCCAGGTTTGAAGGCCGGCTCCACCACTTCTGAGCTGTGTGACCTTGGACAAGTTTCTAAACCTCTCTAAACCTAAATATCTTTATCTTTAAAATGGGGGGAGGGAGTGGGCAATAATAGAGTCTCCTTCATAGAGCTGTTGAAATAACTAAATGAATTAATGCATGGAAAGTGCATAGCAGAGTGCCTGGCACACAGCAAGTGCTAAACCTGTGCTAGCTTTGATTATTCTAGGTTCCAAGGGAATGTCGCACAAAAGGGCCTTGAATAATCTCCTTTCTGCCACCACTGCACTTAGAGATGAAGAAACTGAGGTCAAGAGACACTAAATTAAATGTTTGATGACAAGACAGTATATGGCTGTGCTAAATGAGGCAGGGCACACAATTAGATGACAAAATGATCTATAATAAAGGGCTAATTGGGTGGGACCGATGCTAAGCAGACCGGGAGCCTGAGAACAGGGGAGAGAAAACCGCCGGCCTGGGACGAGGACAGCCTTGGCTAGGGCCCAGGTCTTCTTGTTAATAACATTGAGTTTTCTTTTAAAATAAGAATCCGCACTTACTGTAAAACACTTGGATAGCATGGGATACATGAAAAATAGCATATACATCACTGGCATTCCACTTCCCAAAGACAGTAGCTGCTGAAAGTATTGATGTTGCTCCTTATTCTTTTTCTGTTCATATTCAGGTGTATCTTTTCATAAATGATTTCCCAACAGTGGGACTGTGTTCTGTGCGCTTCCTGTTTATCCTGTTGGTGCGGGAGAAATCCTCCGATTGAAATAGTGTGAAATGGCTAAATACACAACACCCGACACTGGACAGATGCAACTGATAAGTTTATTAGTCACACACACTCACAGCCCGAGGGAGGAGGATGCTGTGTTTCATGTATGGCCCCGTGAAACCTGCACTCAAGAGCAGAGAGGACCAGTGGGGGCCGTGGGAGAAAGGCTTTGTAGTAACAAGAGGGTGAGGTGCCTGCGGAAGAATGTAACTGG
This sequence comes from Ateles fusciceps, assembly GCA_036589455.1. Classification (NCBI taxonomy): domain Eukaryota; kingdom Metazoa; phylum Chordata; class Mammalia; order Primates; family Atelidae; genus Ateles; species Ateles fusciceps. The sequence goes on from JAZHEH010000733.1 coordinate 1,693,627, forward strand.
TTTGAAAAACTCCCCGTTGGCAGAGAGCCGAGGCCCATTATGTGAAGATCAGGTGGAGCGCAGCTGGCCTGGCTGATAGGGGAACTGGCTGGGTGGGGAGACTTGCCTGTTGGGCATACCTGGTGGGAGCCCAGGAACTCACAAGTAGGACTTGGGGGTCCTGTAAGGCTCAACATTGTCAAGGCAGCAGATGCAATTTTGGAGTATATGGTACAGAGATTGTCAGTACAAGCTAGGATGAGATTTGGCAACTCCGCCCCACCCTGAAACAACAAAGGTGATTTCTCACCCTTATTGCATGTCCACTGTGGCCAGCAGGGAGGGTTTGGCTCATCACAGGCACCCGGGGACTGTTGCTGATGGAGGCGCCACCGTCTGAGGATATCAGCGTCTCTGTGTGGCTTCCGCGGTCACTTCAGCAGGGCAGAAAGGTCATGAAAGCACGTGCACTGGATCTTAAATGCTCCCACCTAGACGGGATGCTTCACCAATACATTCACCAATACAAGTCTCAGAGCACCCTCATGGGAAGGCCAGGGGGGAGCTGTCGCTCTCCTGAAGGCCCAGGACAGAGGTGGACATTTGTGAGCCTAGCTGTGTCCTCTTCATGGAGCAGATGCAGATTTGGGGATTTCTTACTTGACACTCCAGTTTGACCAGTTTCCATCTCATTATATACTCTTGGAAATTGTCCATTTGATTAAACGGACGTTTATTTAAGTAAACTCACATTTTAAAAATCTGGATAATTCCCTTTTTAAAAAACTCTCCAGAATCACATTGCTATGGATTTTATTCTTGAATCTTTCTCCTATAAGGAGATACTCAGTAAAATGGTATGACGTTTTAAAAACGAATAATGCCTCACGTATCTAGAGAGAGTGAATAACCCTGAAGTCCTGTTGGTTCAACCTTAAACCCAGATTCCAAATCTTCTCACCATCTCCAGGCTGCCCCCCCGATCCCACAATCATCATGTTTGGACCCATGCAGTAGCCTCCTGGCAGGTCCCTGGCTCCACTCACTCTCCACGCAGCAGCTAGTGTGACCCTGTGACACTCAGGGCTGAGCTGTCTCTGATCTGCTTCTAAAGTCCCAGGCTCCTGCCTCACTGGGCACATCCAAGATGACAGTGCCCCTGGGCCCCCAGAGTTTCCAGCCCCCTCCCCACTTGGCCCACCTCATCCCCTCTTCTACTCCCCCTCCAGCCCCTCCAGCTCCTGGAGCCCTTGCCATTCCTAGCGACAGGCTCTGCCCCTGCCCTTGCATCAGCTGGAACTTCTCCCATGTCTGTCCTGTTCGCCCCTCGTCCTTGCCTCAATGTCACCTGCTCTGAGAGCCCTCCCTGACCCTGATTTACAAGTGTGACCAGCAACCCCTGCCCCCTCCACTGCTTCCTTTTCCTCCAGCCCTCTCTCGCACCCTGCGATCCCCATCTGATGCTCTGTGTCTGTCTCCTTCTAGATCTGAGCTCCCCACACAGAAGCCTTATTTGGTTCTGGGCTTTCCCCTGCTGCCTGGGACAGCAAATGCCCACTAGGCACCCAATGAGTATTTGCTGAGAAAACAACGACTTTAGCCCTGGCCATGTCCTACGGGGAAGATGCTGCCTAAACGAGGGGCTGTCTCATTATTCCTCAAGGCAGCCCAGGGAAGCAGGTTCTAGGGAAACCCCGGTGTTTCACCTGAGTGCACAGACCTGGCCTGGCCTGACTCGGCTCACTGCGATGTCCAGCTGCACCCAGCTAAGGGGGCGGGCTTGGATTTCCCACCTGGCCCTGCCCTTCTAGACGTGTGCGGCTGCTCCAGAGTGTTCCAGGGAGGGCAAGGTGAGGCTGGGAAGCCTCACCTTCTCCCCACACCATTGCCATTGCTGGGAATCTTGCTAATTTGTTGGAGGAACTGGTGTTTCATGTACACATCACAACTGGAGCCAGCAGGAGCATCCCTCACAGAAGTTCTGCTGGCTAAAGGAGGGAGTCCTTGTGACCTCATCTACCCCAGGCCCCAGGGCATTTGGGACAAATTTAGTCCTGTGCCTTACATGCCCAAGACCTGCATCTCTGCTCAGGGCCCAAGTGGAAGGTTCCTCTGAATACGTCTGATTTCACGCTGAACAGGCTTTGAGCTTTCGTTGGCATTGGTCCCATTTTCGTGGATAGGGGTTTTGGGGGCCTAGGGCCTTATGGCAGGTAAGGAAATAATAATAAGAAAAATCCTTCACATCACAGGGGAGAGTGAGGATGGTCCATTATGAAGTGAATGGAGCTAACTTGTAGCTAAAAATAATTTGGCTACATGACTCATTCCCATCTTCTCCTTGTAGTCACCAGCATGCACTGAGACCTCCTCTCCTCTCCCTGATTCCCCCTTACTCTCACATGATGCCTTTTTTTTGGGTACCATTATTATTATTATTGCTTAACTAGGAGACAACGTGTTTTGCAACATAATTTTTATGAAGATCCTCCATGTTAAGGCAGGGGGGGAAACACAGCAGAGCTAATAGTGTACTTCCATTTGCAGTGACCACATAAACCATTTTTTAAATTGTAAAAAAAAAAAAAAAAAAGGATTAGAAACTGGAATTCCATTAATGTCAGTTACAGCTGGAGACAGAAGGAGGAGTGGGCAGACATGGAGCCCACCCCACTGCTCCCCAGCTTCCCTTGCTCCTTCTCTCTGGCCCCATATCCCCCAGTCTCCCCTCTCCTCCCCGAACCCAGGCTTCACAGTGAACCTTAGAAAGTTAATCGTCATAATAGTAATGCTTATTGACAGCAGCGTATGCTCCAGCTGCTGAGCTGGATACTTTATATTAAAAAACATTTCCATTTACCCAAAATATCGTTTATGTATTCTCCATCATTTCCCTATTCATTGGACAGTTACCAAACTCTATCATAGTCAAGACGGCATTCAGGAAAGCAAACCAGCATTTCCTGAACAATTATTATATGCCAGTCACCATTATCTCCGTTTATACCTACCATGATTTCTTTCTTACAAAGAAGTCAAAGCTCATGGCTCTGGGTTAGCATTACACAGCACTTGCTCTGGGTCTCTTGGTCATCCAGTGAGGGTCTAATAGACAGTGACATCTTCTGTTCACCTGTCTCTCTGGTAAGGAGCTCTCCATCTGATCGAGGGGCAGTACAATTATTGTTTCTACTGCTGCTATCATCATAATTACCAATCTGCAGCAACAACAGCCACAGCTACACTTCCTTGCAGAGCCCATGTGATTTGAGCTGTGCTAAGCATCTACTCCTAAGATGACCTTTAATACACAAGGTAGGAGCTGGCCCTGGCGACAGAAACAGGTAAGTGAGGCTAAGGACTCACCCAGGGTACCAGTAACTCAGTGCCCAAACCAAGACACCAGCCCAGGACTGGTCCATCACCTGGGCTGGCATTTAACACAAGGAAGTGTGATTTTAAGAGAGTAGAGAAGGCCAGGTCTGCAAGGTGAGCAGAGAAGCCGAGAAAATCTGGCTACAGAAGGAAGCATGAAACAAGTGGAGAGAATCCAAGAAGAAACCCATGAGTGGGTGGATAGTAGGGGTTGCCTGGGTCCCTGTTCCATGCTGAGTCAGACCCAGGTCCCTTACGTTCCCTAGGACACCTGGAGCCAGCACCCACCCCCTTCATTTTTGTTTGCTGAAACTAGACTGAATGTTTTCCTGTTATTTACAAGGAGCTCTGATTCCATGCCAAAAAAAAAAAAACCCTGTTCATTAAAAAAAATCTGTATTAAAAAAGCTCCATTTCTAACACTGAGTGTCTTTCTCAGAGAGCCCTCATAAATAACAGAAAGGAGTTTTTTGCAAACCTTTATGGAAATTAAACCCACAATTCGGGCACAGTTGTTTAACAAGTGATAATTAACTGCTGACAATATAATTTCAGCTTGGAAGAAAACGTGTTTTTCATTAAAAAGTAATCAAAGAGATCCTTGCATTGGGGTGTGAGGTCTCCTCTGCAGGAACTCAGCTCCTCCACTGACAGAGGTTCTGTGTTGGCACTCAGTGCCTGCTGCTGCCTGCCAGAAATCGGGCATGAGTCCCAGAACACTAGGATTTCAGGTCCCTGGGCTTTCTATGCCCCACAAAATCCAGGACAATTCCCAGAAGCCGACTCAGCCACCCCTTTCTCAGTAAGGGCCGATCCTCCTCCTCTGGGCTTCTCCAGTCCTGAATGTACCTGGAGCTGGCTGGCAGGGGCTTTAGTTCTGACGCCAGCTTCAGGGGAAGAATGAACACTCTCATCTCTGCAGCCTGTATCATGCCCAAGGGTCTGCAGGGAGTGTATTCCATCTTCCCACTTCACAGAGGAGGAAACTGAGGCTTAGAGACACAGAGTCGCTGGTTGAAGACCACACACACAGCTGATGAGGGCCCAACTGGAGAGAAATGTGAACTCTGACCATCTGATTACCACATCGAGCCACCTCCATCCCATCCCCCAACTCCTTTTCTCTAATGAATTCATCTGTTCTGGCTTCAATGTCCTCGTCTGTAAAATGAAGATAGTAGTAGTATTCTCCTTGTGTTTGAGGATGAAATAAATGGATATATATCAAACAGTTAGTGACTGACACATAGTAAGCCCTTCGTAAGTGTTATCTACAATGCTTATTGGTTATTACTATTAATGCTAATACTTTTTCCCTCCAACCTGTGAAGCAGTTGGCTCTGTCCCTTTGATCATCTCTGTATCCTCTTTGGGACTCTATCCGGATCTCCAGATTCCATTTATGAGGGAATGTGATACTGAGTGTCGGGTGAGGCGTTGCTTCCCAGGTCCTGAAGGTCAGAGTCCTCAGAGGATGGATATGCCCATTTTCTCCTGGCTGCTGATACAAAAAAACCCACTTGTCTGACCTGTGCTCACCTGTGGCCAACTATATCTGTTGGAACATTTTTGTTCCCATTTTCATCCTCTAGGTCTTCCTAGGAGTCTCCAGAATTTACACTCCCTCCCATATACCAAGGAAAACTCTAAGATAAGTACATTTAAAATAAAGACATAAAAGAAATAATCAAAATCCTAGAAATAAAACCAGATATTATTTTAAAAGAGCAGGAATATTGAGAAACAAAATATTTTCCTACAAATAAAATGTATAATCTTTGGAATAAAAACTTAGCGAATGAATACATGATTAAAGTAACATAAAAGGCAAAGCTGAGAAACAAAAATAAAATCCTGAGCACCCCAACAGACTAAACAGATCTCCTCTTCACCAAGACAACCCCAGAGAAACCTTAAAAACTGAGTTCCTGGCCATAAGAGGACAGGAGGCTGGGCACACAGTGTTGTACCTTTCCCTTGCTAATTGCCATTTGTCTGTCTTCCCTAAGGGTTAAACAGCAGTCAGCCCTTTTGAAAGACTCATGCCACTGCTGATTTCAGCCAATCACCTGATGCTGTCCTTCCCTTCTGGGCTTTTGACGCAGCAACTGACCAGCATTCCTTCCTGATAAGAGGCCACTGACCACGAAGTGGTTCTCGCCAGGCTACAGAGGTTGTGCAATGAGTTATTTGTGTCTTCTGCTTCATCTTTTGACATCAGAGGGCTGAAAACTCCACCTTGGATCATGCTAGCACCCTGATTTTTGAACATGAGGAACACAAAGAGACATAAAGTTCAGTTGTGTGAGCACGTTTCTCCTTTCATAAATATTCATGACTCTTACTATAGCTTATTAAATATGTATACTTGGCCAACCCATTCAGCAAACATTACTGTTTTATCCTTCCCCTCCCTCAAAATTTTTGCTTTTGACTTCTGCCTTTCAGTGTGTGGGATGGCCGGCCTGTAGGCTGCAACCCTTTATAAGAAATAAAGCTCTTCTTTCCAGATTTATAAACCTAGTGATTCTTCAATTGACAAAGCTAAAGAGAAACTGTGAACACGAATGTAGACAAAAGGAAACTTGCCAGAGTACAGGTCAGAGACGCAAATTGGAGTAAAATATGGAAGTAAAACTAAGAGAAATTAGGTTAGTATAAGATGATCCACCTTACATGAAACAGGAGCTCTAGAATATGAGAAAAGAATGAAAGAGAAAACACTCAAATCAATAAGGAGCAGGAATTTTTCAGAATTTATAGAAGATGAATTTTGGATTCAATAAGTCCTATGAATCCTAAGAAAGCTAAACCAAACTATGTGTATATCTAGACCTGAATCTACTAACACCTATATCTATGAATATTTCGATGGGAATTTATAAACTGCAACTACAAACACAACGTTGAGAAGAAAAATAATTCAGAGGCAAATGAGAATATACTACATTTATTTACAAAATACAAATGTAAATAATAAAATATACTATATTTATAAAAATGTCTAAAACAAGCAAATCTAATCTATGGTGTTAGAAGTTGTTATCCTTGGTGAAGGGACTAGTGACTGGATTGGAGCATGAGGGAGATTTGGCTATGCATTTTTTTTAAAAAAAGGTTTATGTTAAAAAGGGAAAAAAAGAAGGCAACCACAGAAAGATGGATCACAATGAAGGAAAGACACACAGTGAGATGACAGTGGACTACACAGTGGCAGCAATAGAGACCAGAAAACGACAGAATGTTTTTGGTACCGAGAAGAGTGAAGTGGAATTCTAGTTTCTGCTATACCACCAACTAAAAGATGATGAGACAGGAAAAAATATATTTTCAGATACAAACTGAGAGTTTACTGCTCAGGAGATCTTGTTAAGGGAACTGATAAAAGATCAGTTCAAGAAGAAGGACGTTGAACCTAAAAGGAAGGACTAAGAAGAAAACAGCAACAGTATGCAGAAAGGTTAATGTGCTTAAGGAAAATGGAATTAATTGGTAGCTAGATAAAACAAGCAAAACCAGCAACAATAAGAGTAAGAACTAAGTTGTTACAAAAAGAAGATAGAATCATAACACTATATAAAACCAGCATTCAAATGGGAGTGAAAGCTGGGTGTGGTGGCACACACCTGTAGTCCCAGCTACTTGGGAGGCTGAGGTGGGAGGATTGCTTGAGCCAAGGAGTTTAAGACCAGCCCAAACAACACTGAGAGACTCTGTTTCTAAAAATTAAACAAACAAACAAACAAATAAATAAATATATATATATAAATATAATTTGGAAGGGGGATATCAGAGTTAAGGTCCTGGTGTTGTTAGGGAGAGGGGGAGAGATTTATTAGCATTAGTCTGTTTTAATTCAAATATGTGATTTCATTTTAAGGTAACTATTAAATGGAGCAAAACAAAATGTAGACTTTCAAAACCAAAAAGTAATAGAGAATGTTTGATCAATATAATAAACAGAAGAAAATGAGTGAAAAGAAAGCAAAGCAAAAAGCAAAAAAAGGAAAAGAAAGAAAGAAAAAAGAAACAAAAACAAAAAAACAAACTCAGGATCAACAGAAATCACAAATAAGTTGAAAAAAATCCTGCTATTCTTACTTTAGTGAATGCCTTTACCCCTCTGACCCTGTTTCCTCATCGGTAAACTGGAGAGAATAGCGTGTTTTGTTAAAGGATTTTAATAGCTAGTTCCATTTGAGAGCGATCGTGAGGATCAATTTCAGTAGGCACCACAGGAGGGCGGGTTGCTGGCACTATTGCTAAGTGACTCTGCGCCAGGCACAGCCCTCAGTGCACCCCATGAGCCATCTCACTTAACCCTCCCAATAGCCATATGAGGAAGAGACCACTGTCATCTTCACTTTGCTGATGAGGAAACAGGCCCCTGAGGTGAGAGGCTTGCGGAAATCATGCAGCTGGGGAATGGCTGAGCCTGAACACAGCTGGAGTCTTCTGACCTTGAAGCCACCTGTTGACCCTGTGACCTTGACCAGTTGAGGTCACCTCTCTGGGCCTTGGTTTCCTCATCTGTTCCTTGTGGTGCACAGGGCAGTCACGAGGCTGGGCAGAGATGAGGTGTGTGAGCTTTCAGCAGTATTCCCAGCATGGACCACCCAGTCCATGAGTGGTGGCTCCTGCTATTAGCATGACTCATGCTGGGGTTCACTGCTCTCACCTCTGCTGCACAGGTAAGGAGCCCGAGGCCTAGGGAAGCCAAGAGCTGGTGTCACCTTGCTGATCTGCACTGACTTGTAGGCTTCAGGCCCTGGCTGGAGTGTGATTTGTGGGAGGGGGCTTGCCTGATTTCACTGATTTGTACCCAGGGCTGGGCCTGGGTAATGAATGAATGAATGAATGAATGAAGGATTCTCTATGCATCCATTATTCCCACACAATGTTCTTCATGCCAGGAACCTCCCCAGATGAAGGCAGCTCTGAGAAGCCTCACAGTGTCAGGACAGAAGAAAGCTTTCCCCTCAGGACAAACAGGCCCCAGACTTCCAGCTTTATTTGACTCCCTAGCACTGGTCATTGTCAGACACATTTTACATATTCATCTTTTACGATCCATATTCCCTGGCATACCAGCTCCATGAAAGCAGGGGCTTTGTCTTATTCCCCGCTGGGTCACATGCAGTCGGTGTTCAGTAAAAGTCTGTTACTGAAGTGACATCACTGCTCTGGACCTCAGTTTCCTCATCTGTACAGCGGGAGAATGATTCCCCTTTGCAGCTGTTGTGGGGACACAGTGAGCACAGTGAGACCCTCTCACCCAGTCCTCCATGCGGAAACCACTGGCATGGGTGAGCAGCTGCCCTTCACCCCCCCGGACCCCAGGGTCTTGTGTAAGGAGTGAGTTTTATGCTCAGCACAGTGTGTCTCTTTCTGCCCTTCTTTGATGGTGGGGATTTTCCCGGCCAGGCTTTATTTTATCAGAATAAGAAATTATCTAGGTGGCTCAAGCAGTCCATCAGGAAATTTTCAAAGGAACAAAAAAAGCAGGAAGTGTCTGTCCCAAGACAACTCTGTTGTGTCTTTATTCTTCATTTGGTCTGTAACAGCATCAGCCTGTTTTGGATATTCACAGCATCCCAGGGACAATGCTGTTTTACCCACATTCCTCCATGTATACCTGTGAGAGGTGCTATCCTCACTTTGGAAATGAGGAAACGGAGGTTTGGGAGGTGAATGAAACTTGCCCAATAACGTGGCTGGGCTGAGACTCATACTCAGGTCTGTCTGACTCTGAAGCCCTCATTGCTTTTGTTCCTTAAATTCCCAGAAACTTCCAGTCCCTTACCAAATAATCTCTAAGAGGGGCCAGTGCTTTGTGGGAAAGGGCATTTTAAATGCCTGTGTTTAATTGTGTAGAAGGAAACTTGATCTGATTTTATAGGAGCCACTTCTGCCTATTTCTTTCTCTCTTTTAAAAATAACTTCTTCCTCTATCTTTAGGGGCAATTTGTGATGATCAAGGACAATTTGAAAAATGTGGCAAACAGAAGGGCAGCTGGGTCACCTGTGGCTCCCACACCCAGAGGTGGCCTGGGGTGTCCTTGGCTGTTGATGAAGGTGAGCAGAGTTCCCTTGATCCAGTTCATGGGGGACATGCTGGGGCGGCCCCTGAGGCTGGACTTGTTAGGGGAGAGCAGAGCATGGGGGAGAGTCCAAGTCAGAATGGCCCTGCTGGACCGAGCCTGTGAGATGACCGGTTGGGGCAGTCACTGCATCTCTGTGCCCAAAGCTCTCAGCTAAGGTGGGGAGACATGCTGGACCTGGAATCACTGGGGGTGCTACAGGTGATAGACCTGAAGGTAATTCATGGTCACATGATTCCCTGGGCCCACCAGGGCCACCTCCAGGTTCCCGGACCCTGGATGTGGAATCCGCTAGTTTGGCTGCACAGAGCTGACTGTCGTGCTCTCTCCACCCATCCTGGCTGCTCACGGGATGAAGTCCATGCTCCTCTCCATGGAAATCCCGGCCCCTCATGGTTGGCTCCTGCCTCCCTCTTAGACTGGCCTCCTCTGTCTCTCACAGCCCTGCCTGGCCACTGCCATCAGGCCTGACTGGGGAGGTGTGACTGTCACTCAAGCTGGAAGAAGTGGGCACAGGGCGGAGAAGTGAAGCATCAGGAGGGTGGGACACAGGTGAGGGCCGAGGGGCTGTTCATTGCCTGCAGATGGGACCCAGGTAGGTGCGGTTTCCACTGCCTTAGAGCAAGAAGACAATGGAATGGGCTGGATTATTTAGGCAAACAGACATGTAGGAGCAGGAAGAAGTACCAGAATCACAGATGCAGACCCGAATCACAGCATTCAGTCCACACAAGGGACAGCAGGGCCGCATCGATTCCTTGTCAAGGGACCTGGATCCTCCCCAGCCCCTCCAGGCAAGTCTCCACCCACCGTCAGCCCTGCAGGGGTGAGACCCACAGGCTGACCTCTTATCAATGCCGACAGTGCCAGGGTTGGCATGGAGACCCCAAGATGTGTTGTCTCCTCCTGTGCTTTCACTCAGCGCAGACCCCATGGCCCCATTCAGAGCCATCAAATCTCACTTTCTTCCCAAGTCCCCCCCTGCTTGTTTGCATGCTACCCAGGCCCACCCAGTGTTAGAGGAAACACAGGGCAGCAGGAGGAGTCGAGACAGGTGGAGTCTGGGGGAGTCAAAAGAACAAGGGACGGCTGGAGGATTGTGACAAGTGACACGAGGACATGCGGTGAGAGGCGTCTGTTCATCAAATCACCGTTTTTCTGAAAGGGACCCAGGGCAGCTCCTAAAACACGCAGTGTACACTAAGATCATTCATTCATTCCCTGGTCCAGTGCTTACTGAGCACTTACTATGTACCCAGACCCACCACTGCTGCTGAGATGCACTGAGGAGGGAGACTAGATCCATTTCTTCAGGATGAGGGATGTGGTGGGTGTGACAAACTCTGACCCAGATCCAGGCTTGGTGTGAGAGTTCCCCAGTTCCTCAGTGAGTTTTGGAATTTGGGGAACCATCCTCATTTTACAGGGGGAGTAACTGAGGTCCAGATGCAGGAGTGACTGGTCTGATGGTTTGGGCCCAGGTTCTTTGAGTCCCTATACCCAAGCTCTGCCCACAGCATCACCTGGACTCAGGGTCTCATGAGATGATCACGGTGACAGCTTAACCCTTATTGCTTATTCCTGGGCTACACAGCAAAACTTCTCAGGCTGACATTAATTACTCTGCTTGGAGATTAATTTTTAGGGAGATAGTAAAAATGTGTTGTTTAAATATTGATTATTAAAACTGTTATGTAAATTGTGTTTGCAGCATAATTGGTGACCTAAATGTGAAAGCAATGTAGGCATTGCTTTCTCTTTCCACTATACCTAGGGTTTATCCTAGGGAGTGGCTCACGCTATACCAGCATTGATATTTGGTTAATAATGTTCTGATTAAATCTGAACTGAAGTCACTTTAGGAACCTTCTCTTAGAGGAATGCACTGATTTGCCAAGACCTTGGCCCCCAGGCATCTGCGTGGAGATGCTTTCCTTGGAGTTGGAGTTTTCTGCTCTGTAAATCGCTTTCCCTCATGTCCAGCTGGAACACGTTCAACCATTTATCCGTTTATGTATTTTTACAACTATTTGTTTGCTGTTTCTTTTCTTTTTACATCCATTCATTCATTAGCCTCTTCAATATTTTCTTTTGTTTATTGTTTCACCTATTTCTTCACAGGCTCGTTCATGTGTTAATGCATTTCTTGTTTCAGTCCTTGGTTCATTCATTCCTACTTCCATTGTTTGCCCTTTCATTTATTCATTCTCCCTTCCATTGTCCATTGTACACCCGGCTCCTCAGTCATCAACCATTCCTTCTGTCATCCTTTATTTCATTGGTTCATTCATTCGCTCACTCCTGAACCTGCTCATTCATTCATCACCTCATTCATGCATTTACTTGTGATTCCTCAGTTTATTGGTTCACTCAATGATTCACGCATTTTCCAATTAATAATTAGTTCAGGCATCAGTTGACAAAAATAACGTCTTTGTTAATGTGCTCTGTGCATTGAATGTTTGTCCAGCGTGACTCTTACCACTCTCACCACTCCCACCCCAGCATATTCTGTGCATCTCAGTCACAAAGGACCTTCCTTCTGGGGCCTACCTTTGTTGTTGTTGTTGTTTAGACAGAGTTTTGTTCTTGTTGCCCAGGTACTGGAGTGCAATGGCATGATCTTGGCTCACTGCAACCACTGCCTCCTGGGTTCAAGTGATTCTCCTGCTTCAGCCTCCTGAGTAGCTGGGATTACAGGTGCGCGCCACCACGCCCCGCTAAGTTTTGTATTTTTAGTAGAGACAGGGTTTTGCCCCATTGGCCAGGCTGATTGTGAACTTCTGACCTCAGGTGATCTGCCTCGACCTCCCAAAGTGTGGGATTATAGGTGTGAACCACCGCACCTGGCCCCTGCCTTCTTTTTACAACACACTTTTTGCTATGGTGTAGTGTGAAACATACACAGAGAAAGGGAGAGATGCTCCTCAACTTCATGTCTCTATAAACCCATCATGAGTCGAAAATATCATAAGTAGAGAATGTATTTAATACACCTAACCTACTGAACATCATAGCTTGGCCTAGCAGACCTTAAAAGTGCTCAGAACACCTACATTAGCCTGCAGCTGGGCGAGATCATCTGGCAACACAGTCCACTGTAGAGTGTCCTTTGTTTACCCTGGTGACCGCACGTCTGGCTGAGAGCCACAGCGCATGGTCACTGCCTGGCATCTGGAGAGTGTTGTAACTGAATGCAGCTTCAGTCGATCACTGCTTGCAGGTCTAATTAACAAGAGCAAGGTATGGTAGGAACAAAGTGACTTTATTAACCAAAACTAGTAATGGGGAAGTGGCTGGATTCCCATCTAAGGTAACCATTTTGGTTCCTGGGGGGGAAAGCAAGGGCGTGAAAGGGGGAAAACTTGATATGGAAGGCATATGAGAATCGTGCTGAGCGTAAAAATGTCTGTATGTCTTATTTCAGTGGCTATGACGGGTCCCATCTACAGGCTGCCATCATCTCAACAATGGCTGGGTTGTTGACTGGCTGCCTTGAAGTAATCTCCAGAATTTTGTAGCTGGGTCTCTGGGCTTGGTCTATCTGTCTCAAGATTAGAACTTCTAAGAAGGCATGTAATTAGATACCAGATACAGTTAGATAACTATGAAGGGAGTAGATATTGTGAGAAAGGAAGGGACTTGGAGTCTATTTTAAGGCTAAGGAAAAGGCGTCTGTAGTTTGCTTTTAAGGTTGTATCTTGAAACTCGAGGAAAACGTAAAAAAAAGTTTTAAAATATATTTTGAAGTTAAGCAGCCTGGTTACAGTATCATACTGCTTTCTACTGAACACATATTGCTTTTGCAGCATTGGAAAGTTGAAAAGTCATAAGTCAAACCATTGTGAGTGAGGGACTGTCTGTACATACATCATAAGTATCCAGCTCAAAGGACTTTTCATTCCTGAACACACCCATGGGAGGAGCACCCAGGCCTGGCGCCACCCCAGCATCCCTCCTGTGCCCTTCTGTATTTCTTAGTTACTATCTTCATTTTGGTGATACAGTTACTATCTTCATTTTGGTGTCCCCTGGTGCCAGAACTTGAAGGGTTTGAGCCCTGTGATTCAGTTGGGAGGTGAAGGGAACACCTGGGGGGGCATGGGGAGGTGAGACAGGGAAAGGAAGCCATGTAATAAAGGCTGTGTTATGAATGTGGGCCCCACTGTGGGGGGACTGGAGGTATATCAGATAGGAAAACCCAGGAGCCAGTGCCAGGCACGTGCTCCACAGTCACCCCACCAGAACAGTGAGAGAGCTGGGGTATGACCATAGAACTGCCCTTAGGCATGGGTTGGGTACTCTTCCCTCCCAGGGGAGAGGCATTAATTCCCAGGCAGTTAAGTCCTCCCACCAGGGCATCAGAGTCGAATTTGGTGACCAGAGAAAGCCTCCAGGTAAAGAACGCAGAGGCTGGTCCTGGCCTGCAGTAGTGAAGACAACACTGAACACAGGGACAAGCTCATCTGATGGTGGCTCCCTCCTCCTCTCCACCCCCGCTCCTTATCATCCTTCATCCAGGCTGCACCTTGACTTACTGTAATGTTCAGATCAGAAGGATCCTTCAACAGCAATGGGCTCAATGGCTTCATTTTACACACTGGGGAAACTGAGGCCTGCAGGAGGGGAGATCATCCAGCCCGCTGTGGGAGAGCCCAGCCCAGGCCCCTGCTCGGGTGTGGCTGCTCCTTTTTCCTCACTGGGGTGATGTCTGACCTTGCCTGTGACTTCTCTGTCAGGTGCATTGACGGAGAACAGAGCCGGCAAGCACGGAGCTGCTGCCTTTGAAAAGCGGGAAGATAATTTGTCCTGATGCTGTCTTTGCTTTTCAGAACCGCCCTTCGCTGCTGCCCCACAACACACACACACACACACACACACTTAAAAGCCACATTTGCCAATCCAAAGTGGCTGTCAGTTTCACTCCAAAAGAAATGTGTGTGATCTCTCACTTGTGTGAACATAGCGTGCTACCAGTGTAATTACATCCAGTTAAAGTTCCATCGAGAGAATATACTACAGGAGAAAAGGGTTTGATGTGGGAGAATTCCAGCCTCCGCATATGTACTTTCACTCCTACACTTGTTTCGTTTAAAATGAGAAAGAGGACATCACCTTTAAAGGTCACTCTCCCTTCAGAATATTCTGGAGAAGAGTCACGTAAGCACATGTTGAACGTGTGAAAGGTTAGGGTTTTATCACGATCTAATCCTGTCCTCTGTCTTTCTCCACTGCTGCAAAGATAGCCTCTCCTGCACAAGGGACTCGCCTCTGCTTAAGGGACTTACCTCCTGTTCAAAAGACTGCCCCCTGCAATTTCATCAGCAGCAACTTTTCTTTGCAGCTTCAGTTTGCCCTTTTCCTCTTCTAGGAGAGATTAGATGCAGCTACTGGGCTAAGAGACATGAGGCCAGGCTGCTGAGAGACTCCTTTTCAGAAGCCTCAGCACCAACCATGTACTAGGAATCAGAGGCATCTCCTGAGGGGCTACTGTCTTGTCTGCCAGGTGCTGTCCTGGAGACTTTTGGAAAAAATGCATTATTTATAACTCACAGCTCCACCCTGCAGAGGGGAGGTTTCCTGATGCTCCCACCATCATTTCCTGCCTAGATTATTGGCAGAGTTGCCCAGCTGGTCTCCCTGGTTCCACAGCTGGGCCTGCGTGTAAATCGCACCTCACTCCTGCCTATGGGCACAGGGGAAACCGGATTGTTCTTGCTCTCAGAGTGGATTGTGGTCACCGAACCAGCAGGAAGCGCACAGAGAGGGTGCAGAGCCCCTCCCTATTCTCTAATTTGGGGGGGTTAGAGGGGACAGGCACAGAATTGTCATGGTCTAGCAGCCTACCTCTGGGAAGAGGGTTGCGTGTGCTGGTTGACATCACTCATGGCTGGCAGTGGTTCTAAGGGTCCCAAGTGGGAGGATCCACTGATCATAGTCAGCAAAGAAAATTTCGTCTTTGGGTCATGCTTGGTGCTTGGGCCAGGAGTCACTGAACACTGGTTCACCTACCAGATGTATCTGGGACACTGGGCATCTCCTCCCTCTTGATGTCATGTGATTCCCTGAATAATGGTGAGGGTCACCATTTGTTGAGCATCTTTTTCACTTGTTCAACAAATACCTATGAGTGGGCACTGGGGCTACAGCAGGGGAACCCTACAGACTTGTTAAATGACAGGGGCGGACAAGCGAGACTCCCAGCTATGTCAACACGTCCTTGAGGCCTCGCCACCCTGCAAGAGCTTCGCGTTCACATTCGGCCTCTCCCGCAATCAGTTTCAGGCTCTGTTTTCTTCCCCCCTAATCCCCTGGCACTTGGTGTTTTCATATCCTTGGAGCTGGGGCTGGGGGGTGCGGGGGAGGGGAACAGGTAGGCAGGTGGAGGGAGGTGGAGCTGGGGCCGGGGGGTGTGGGGGAGGGGAACAGGTAGGCAGGTGGAGGAGGTGTCGCAGAGCCGCGCGAGGATTCTGTTTGTGCCCCTAAGAAATGAGCAGTTTTACGCAAATTAATTTAAGCACAGTCCATTACTAAAGAAGAAAAAAAAAGAAGCCATTTGGATTTGTTTTCTCGGTCAGCTTCTCAAGCCTGGTATTATTCATCAGCTGAGCTCATCAGGAGCAAACATGCTTCTTCAGGAGTTTTCTAACAGGAAATAAATGCCTCATTAAGTTAAACATATTAACCTGAGAACAGTCCTGATGTCAGACAGACTAATGAACGTCATTATAGGGAATGTGCAGCAGTCCTCAGAGGGCCCCACCCTCCATCAGGGCTCCCACAGATTGGCTCAGCTACTGCAGGATGTGGGGATCATCAGAGGAGGGAGGGGGATGGAAAAGAGGCTGTTGCTGGAGCTGTGGTTATGGTCAGCCCTGTGAGCGGTGCCCGATTAATTCTGGTGTCTTCAAACGCCTGCCGAAGGGCACAGGGCCAAAGGAGGGGCCCTATGTGACTCACTGTTGGGTCAAAGGGTGTTGGGGCCAGAGGTTGCAGCCTCTGAAACAGGAGGAAGGGGAGGAGGGTCAAGTCGGGCATTAGAACTGCAGGTTCTGTTCCCAGGCCTTCTCTATATAGTGCAGGAGGCTCAGTTCCAGCCCCTCTCCAGCAGGCCGAGCTCTGCGCTGGGCACTTCCACAAGCGTGAAGCATGGCTACCCTTGCAGAAACCCGGACAGAGAGGGGTTTATGGTCTGGGGTTGTGGCTGAGGACACTGAGGCTCAGAGGAGTGAAGTGACTTGCCCTAAGGTCATCCGGCTTGTGGGTGGGAGAGAGACAGGCCTGGGCTGACCGAACCCGTGCAGGTTTCCCCCTCAACCGCCCCTCCTGCTGCTTCCTGGTGCTCTGTCTTCTACTCCCTCCCAAGCCCTCCTTCAGGACTCTGGAGCATCTTCATGGGGGCTGTGTGGGAGGGGACTCTCTCCACCACCACACAGGAGCCAGGGTGTTGAGCCCCGCAAGGCTGAGGAGCCGGGGGGACCCTGACTTACATGCGGCTCAGGAAGCTCCGGCCGTGGTAGAGTAGAATCACTGTTCTACATCTCCATTTTTCATCAACAAAATGGGGCTGAGTCTCACCACCCCACAGGCTTGCCGTGAGGATCACATGAGCCGATGAAGGCACAGTTATCCACACACAGCTGGCGCTTAGGACGTGCTGGTCCCCCCCCAACTCTGCACTGCCTTCCTGGCCCGTCTGGCTGGGTTTGGTCCTTGGTGAAGAGCCAGGCTGATGGAGTGGGAGGGGCACAGCTGCCCTTCCCAGAGTCCAGTCTCCAGTCCCACAGTCCCCACACATTCCCTGAGACTCTGTGACTACCTGGTTTCGAAGCAGAGACGATGACAACGTGGTCTCCCTCACCAGCAAGTTCAGAGCGAAGTCAAGGAGATGACCCCAGGGCACTGGAGAAAGTCCTGTCCCAAAGGCAGGGACAGAGAAGAGTGAGAAGGGCCTGGAGACAGAGGCAGAGTCACAGAGGAAATCTGGGAGTGAGCATGGAACAAGTGCCTTCGATGTGTGAGGGGCCAGCCTCCCCTGGGACACAAGTGAAGAGAATTCTGCCAGGTGCTGTCCTGGAGACTTTTGAAAAAAATTCACTATTTATAACCCACAGCTCCACCCTGCAGAGGGCAGGTTTCTGATGCACCCACAATCATTTCCTGCCTAGATTGTTGGCAAAATTGCCCAACTGGTCTCCCCGATTCCACAGCTGGGTCTGCCTGTAAATCACACCCCACTCCTGCCTATGGACACAGGGAAACTGAGCTGTTCTTGCTCTCAGAGTGGATTTGAGCCAGCAGGATGGGTTCAGAACCCCTCCCTATTCTCTAATTTTGGGGGTTAGGGGGAACCATGGTCCAGCAGCCTGTTGCTGGGAGGAAGGGTTGCATGTAATATAAAGGGCCAGGCCAGCTAGAGGCCTGGTACAAGGTTGAGAGGCAAGAGGAGGAAAAAAAGTAGAAATTCATATTTACAGCCTTCCAAAATCCCAGCCTACCCTCAGCGTCTTCCTCAGCACTGATCTAGCAGAATGCACATAAGCCAGGCAGGCACATGGGCGATCATGTGGACGAGCTCATTCCGTTTAAAAAGAAAACAGAGGCGGTTATTATTACCCTATGTGTCAGGTGAGGAAACTGAGGCTCAGAGCTGCTGAGTAATCAGCCAAGGTCATGGAGTTCATAAGAGCTGGGATTCACTCCCTGGTCTGTTGGACCCCAGGGGCCATGATTTCCTCACTGGCCATGGTACCTCTTCACGTTCAGCAGGTCCTGCTGGACAGTATCTGTTTGCCCTGAAAAGCAGAAGCATCTGGAAAATGTCTGCTGCTGGCCCCTTCCCTCCCTGATGTGGGGGAGGCATGAAAACCCATTATTCCCAGTCTTGAGTGTGGAGAGGCAGTTGGTGGCCTCACCACCATGTGTTAGCACAAGCCAGAGGGGCCCAGCACAGGCCTGCGGTGACTCCTGCGACTCAGAGCTTGTGTTTCTGTCTCACAGGGCAAGCCCAGCTGCTCATTTCTGGGCGTGGCTTCCCCTCACTGTGAGCACCTGCTTTTTCATAAGTTGAATGCTGAGCCTTCTGGCTGAGTTCAGAGGCTGCAACTTCCTTGCAGGTTGGAACACTTCAGGTATCGAATGGTACAATACTGTGTTTAATTTCACTGCAATTATTTCTGCAATTATGTGTTGAGCACAATTCTCCCCCGTAAGTTCTTCCTTGGAGAACTGCATCCAGCTTTGTGAGACAACTTAAAAAGAGACAAAAACCTCAAGCTTGGTTAGAGGAGACAGCTTGGTGAAGGATGTGTGATGAATAAATGAATAATGCTAAAAGCTGGAACTGAGGAAACTGAAGAAGGCGAAACCCTACAGAGACGAGTTAGGAGAGTTGTCTTCAAATACAGCAGCCCCCTTTTAGTGGAGGATGGGTTCTACGATCCCCAGTGGATGCCCGAGCCCCAGATAATACTGACCCCTATGTATACTATTGTTTCTTTCCTTAAGAACTTTCACCTTTTCACTTAAAGGAAGCACTTTATGGCTTCTTTTTGTCATATCTGAACAGCCAGCATCACTGCTCTTATGCCTTGTGGCCATGATTAAGCAAAATGAGGGGTGACTTGAACACAGTGCTGCAGTACGGACACAGTGATGACTGAGCCGACTGCCAAGTGTCTATGGGATGAGAGGCCTACACAGTTTCTCATCCCATATGCCTAAGGGAGGATATGCCCAAGGGAGAGTTCACCTCCCGGCGGGACAGAGCTGCACAGCACAGGATGGCATCATGATACCGAGAGCGGTATGCAATTTAAAACTTATCGATTGTTTGTTGCTGGAATTTTCCAACTAGTATTTTGGTACTGTGGTAAACTGCAGGTAACTGAATCTGTGCTATAAGACATTGGGCCCTTGCCCCTCTCTAGCACTCAGAATCTTTGGAAATTACTACAATTTTTCAGATATTCTAGAATTAAAGGAACATCCCTCCTTCCCCTTGGTCCTCTTCCCCACTCCCCAGTCATCTCCTGATCTCTATAAATGGTCTCTGCTGTTTTGGAATTGTGGCCCTGAGGTGGCATTTCTGGTTCTCTTGCTCCTCACTACCCTGCACATGTGAGGATGCCTAAACCATGGGGGGCTGAGGGAGCCACAGGCTGTTTCCCGACTAGTTGTG
Organism: Ateles fusciceps; assembly: GCA_036589455.1. Lineage (NCBI taxonomy): Eukaryota > Metazoa > Chordata > Mammalia > Primates > Atelidae > Ateles > Ateles fusciceps. The sequence continues at coordinate 1,713,262 of JAZHEH010000733.1, forward strand.
AGGTTTGAGGAACACAGGCCCCTTTTATGGTGGGGGGTGGACTGGAAGGACTTCTCAGTTCCCTGCATGAGTCTGATTTGCCCGCCCATGAGGCTCCTTTGATCATTCTCTCTAGACTTGGAAATGCCCCAGCCCTCACTGAAAGGCCAGTCAGTTTTCGCAATATTTAGTCCAAGGGGTCTTAGCCAAAGGCCCCTCCTTTAACAATTGGCCACTTTCCACTTGTGAATAGATTTAATTTCCACAGTCTCTTAAGTCTTTTCTTGAAATTGACCTCCCTGTGAAAAATACGCTTTGGAGACATGAAATAACCAACAGAGAGCCTTAAATGAATTGCACTTTATCAAGCGGAAAAAACGATGTGCTTGAAACGGCGCTACATGGGAAATGGAGGGCTGAGAGCTTCCCTGTGGACCAGGAGGGCAAGGTAAGGGGGACCACAGGGCTGAGCTCAGTTCTTTCTACACCGCCTGGGTTCACCAGGGGAATGTTATGTGCTGGATCATGTCTTCTGCTGTACCATGTGACATTTCCTGCTCTGTCCCTACCTCTGTTCCGTCTGAGTCATCCTTTCTCCCCCTGGGGGAGTGATGGCTTTGCCTGAGAAGGGGAGGTAGGGATGGGCCCCACCCTTTGCCTCCTCCTCCTGGGCCCAATCTCTTGAGGAATGAGCTCCAGAGGAGACATGGGCAAAAGGGGGGGCGCAGCAATCCCAATTCTGTCCCCCCCAAAATGTGGTAGGGTAGAGATATCTCAGCAGAAACCAGAGGACTGTGAGAAGCCCCTGCCACCCATTCCCCGAACAAGGGGTCTGAGGGAGGGGCTCTGTTCTTCTAGACGCTCACTTGCCAAGTGTTTGCTGAGGGCCAGCCTGTGCCCAGCTCTGAGCTAGGGATGCAGATTTACAAAGGGCCAGAGCTCAGGGTACAGGGGTGGTGCACCCACAGCATCTGATGCAATCTCTAGGGACATGGTTATACGTGGTGCAGGCCCATGGCAACGGGGGGGTCCTCCGTCCCTCAGCACCTCCTGCCTGATGGCCAACCCCCTCCCAGGTCTACAGCACACCCACCTTCTCCCCCTCTGAGCCCCAGGGCTGTTACTTCCTTAATGTGCCTGCATTCATTATTATCTTCAAGGAGAGACTCAATCAGCAGATGAACGCGACAGACCTGCTGCTGCCAACGGAAGGCTCCTGCCTCCCTGGGTGCAAATGGAGGGTCTGCGGCAGCCCCTGAGAATAGCCAGGCAGAACCTGGGCCTTGGAATCAGCAAACTCAACTCTCTAAGTGCTGATACAATGCAGCCCCACCGCAGACAGAGAGTGTCCTCACACTGCTGCCACACCCCGCACGTAGATCTGGCACCCCCATGGCTGGAGAGGGGCTGGGCTGGGCTTCTGCACTGCCCCACCGATTGGCCCTCTGCTCTCTGGTCAGCTTTCCAGGCTCGGCTGCTGCTGCTGCTGCTGCTGCTGCTGGTGGTGGAATTGGGCATTTTGTGTCCTTTGACAAGGCATCCCGGGCAGAGCTCTGGGAGGCTTGGCCTGGTTGTCCTGCCTCTCTGGGGGGATCTCTGAGGAGCTGCTGGCTTTGAAGCAGCATGAGAAGCCTACTACTAAGATGTAACAGGCACGGCCAGAATCCCAATGCCACATCCCAGCAGGCACTAAGCAGGCCACAGGTGTGTCACGGGCCCAGGTCAGCCACATTCTCAAAGGCTGTCATAAACTAAAGGCACAGGGTTTGCTCAGCTGTAGACGCCTGAGGCTGGGTTCAAAGAAAATGCAGATGCTTTGAAAATAACAATCGCTCTCACAGTCTGAACATGAGGGAACAGAGTAGGCTGGGCCCTGACAGGGTTTCCTGAACCCAAGGGACAGCAGGCCATGGCCAGGGTCTGAGCTCTGCCACCTAAGGGCTCGGCCTCTGCAGCCACTGAGACCTGGCTTGCAATCCCACTCTGCCACCTCCCACCTGTAGGATGTTGGGAAAATGACCTGGCCTCTCTGAGACCCAGTTTCCACAACTGTATGGTGGATTCTGGGTACCTCCTATTTCAAGTTTATTTTCTCCATGTGAGGACAGAAGTGAGGAAGGTCATGCCTTCATGGCATGGACTCTGGCTTCCCATGGGCACAGAGGACCCCCAAGCCCTGGACTGGGCATGAGGAGGCCTTGGCTGGAGTACCTGCCCTGCCCTGTGTCTGCTGTGGGCACTGAACCTGGGCACGGAACCCCTGCTGTGGGCATGGAACCCCTCACCTGCTGCTCCCACAGGCTCTTGAAGGGAAAGGGCCTGGCTCGGAGAGGGAGGAGAATCATGGCATCCTGGAGCTGGGGTAGACTTCAGGGCAATCCCACGCTGCATCTCACAGGAGAGGAATTATCCATCACTCTCCTGTCCTAAGGTGGTCCCAGCCCCAGGGGCAACCAAGGGGCTGGGCAGGTTGGTCCAACCTGGTTCCTATCGGCCATTGAGACCCTCAGCTCCCTGCAACGACCACAATTCACCCCCTTTGCCTGCAGAGGCAGCTGGTATTCTGTGAGGAAGACATTTTCTGGTACTAGAAAACTGTGGGAAAGAGCAGGAATCCTCCAGGGACACTCCCCCACATCGAATATGTGTGAACCAACCCAGCTTCCAGGTTTGCTGAGCTCACCTGCCTTACTGCCCTGACCCTCTCCAATCTCCACCCCAATTAGGTGACTTTTCCAGTCGGCTTTGGCCCCTCCTGGGGTCACCTGAGTCAGACTGGCCACTGCAGACGTGGGAAGGGGCCCTGCCAGGCTCCCCTGGCTGAACTGGGTGTTTCATGACCCTGGAGCACCACAGGCAGTGGATGAGCCTTTGTCAGCAGCTCACAGGGAATCTGGACAAGCAGGGTCCATGGGGAGGGATCCGAGCCCTGCTTGCCATCTCGGCCAGTGAGGCGAGGGCACAGCAGGAAGAAGGCAGGCGGACAGAATGGGCTTCACACATTTATACTCATCTTACTGCTTGCTGGGTGCCGGGCAACTGAGCAGCAAAGAGCTATGTTGTAAACCAAAGAAAAATGACAGAGGTGAGTCTCAATTTACAGGTGTATTTTGGTTGAGGGTGTGCCGGGGGAAAATGAGACACAAGCCATAGTAGGATCTGTGGTCTGAACTTTTTCCAAAGGGGATTTCGAGGGCTTCAATATTTGAGGGGAAAAAGCAAGCAGAAGGGGAAAGAAGGAAAGAACAAAAAAGCGGGGAGAGTGTGGTCACGTTCTTGTGGGGCTCTGATGAGCACTCACTGAATCCACACATTGCATGTGAAAAGGACAGGGTGGAGGAGCAGCCCATTGGTATCTGTCTCCTACTCAGCAAATCTGCACTTTATATAAAGTAAATATAGAATGGAGAAAGAAATCAAATACGTGTTTGTCTTGGGGTGGGTGGAGGGATGATTTCTAGTCTCCTCTTGCCCCACACCCTTGAGGATAAGCTGTTAATGTAACGTCATCAGGGAGAGGAAGTCTGCCTGGGAGACGTGGAATTCTATCCTGCAGTTCTCTGTTTAGGAACACAAGGAGCAGCAGTTCTGTGTGTGACTCACATTCCAAGATTAACGTTCTCCCTTTGACATAGTGAGTTTGGAGTTCTGAGATTCTGTGTTCCTTTCACAGTGTCCTTGCCTGGCTTCCAAATAATGGAACTTAGTTCTCTGGTATTCTGAGGGGGAAAAATGAGTTCTAAAAGTATTATCTCTTATTTATAGGCGAGAATTCAGAGAGGTTGGGTAACCTGACTTAAGCTTCACTTCTAGTAAGTGGTAGAGTGGGGATGCAGGGAAAAGTGGCCTGTCTCCTGAGCTTGTGTACCTCCCACTGTGAGACAGAGGTTGCAGAACCTGCCGGACAGGGGAGATGCACCTGTGAGGCGCTGCCAGGGTCCCAGCACCTGTGGGATATGGGGGATACACCTGTGAGGCAGCTGCCCGGGTCCCAGCACCTGTGGGACAGGGGAGATGCACCTGTGAGGCGCTGTCCGGGTCCCAGCACCTGTGGGATATGGGGGATACACCTGTGAGGTGCTGCCCGGGTCCCAGCACCTGTGGGACAGGGGAGATGCACCTGTGAGGCGCTGCCCGGGTCCCAGCACCTGTGGGACAGGGAGATGCACCTGTGAGGTGCTGCCCGGGTCCCAGCACCTGTGGGATATGGGGATACACCTGTGAGGCTGCTGCCCGGGCCCCAGCACCTGTGGGATATGGGGGATACACCTGTGAGGCGCTGCCCAGGTCCCAGCACCTGTGGGACAGGGAGATGCACCTGTGAGGCGCTGCCCGGGTCCCAGCACCTGTGGGATATGGGGGATACACCTGTGAGGCGCTGCCCGGGTCCCAGCACCTGTGGGACAGGGAGATGCACCTGTGAGGCGCTGCCCGGGTCCCAGCACCTGTGGGACAGGGAGATGCACCTGTGAGGCGCTGCCCAGGTCCCAGCACCTGTGGGACAGGGAGATGCACCTGTGAGGCACTGCCCGGGTCCCAGCACCTGTGGGATATGGGGGATACACCTGTGAGGCGCTGCCCGGGTCCCAGCACCTGTGGGACAGGGAGATGCACCTGTGAGGCGGTGCCCGGGTCCCAGCACCTGTGGGATATGGGGGATACACCTGTGAGGCGCTGCCCGGGTCCCAGCACCTGTGGGACAGGGAGATGCACCTGTGAGGCGCTGCCCGGGTCCCAGCACCTGTGGGATATGGGGGATACACCTGTGAGGCGCTGCCCGGGGTCCCAGCACCTGTGGGACAGGGAGATGCACCTGTGAGGCGCTGCCCGGGTCCCAGCACCTGTGCAACAGGGAGATGCACCATGTGTGGGGAGCTGTTTGGCCCTGATGTAGGCTAAGGCATGTTATCCCAGGGGGTGCAGTGGCCCCTCCATTTGCATCCAGGAAGGCAGGAGCCTTCAATTATCAGCAGCAGGTCTTTTGTGTTTATCTCGGGATTGAAACTCTCCTTGAAGATAATAACTAAAGCAGGCACATAAATGGGTGAAGGAGGCAACAGCCCTAGGGCTCAGAGTGGGAGAAGGCAGGGTGTGGTGTAAACCTAGGAGGAGCTTGGCCACCAGGCAGGAGATGCTGAGGGATAGAGGTCCCCCATTGCCTGGGCTGCTGCTTATGGGGGAGGAGAGACCCCCAGTCTCATCCCTCAGCTTTCACTGAGGAGGTTGGGAGGGGCGGCAGGGGGAGGGAGTCCTGGAGGAGGAGCCAGGCCCACAGGGGCTTCCCATCCTGGGGTCACCACTTCCCTGCTGTGTGACTTTGGACACACTACCTCCCCCTCTCTGAGCCCTTTCCTCATCTGTAGGTAGGGATAGTGCTTCCATCAGCCCCCTCCCTCCCAGGGTGGACCGGGGGAAGAGCCCTACAATCAGAACAAATGGACACAGGGAGGCGAGGGGCAATGAGTGCTGTGATCAGGGCTGGAGAGCTGGAGGCCACCACAGATCTGGGATTTGGATCCAAACTGTTAGTTCATGCAAATTCTTCAATGTGGGCCCAGTGTTCTCACCTCTGAGATCTTCATCCAAAGCTTTTAGCCTCCATAAATCATTTTTAATAACGTACCACCTTGTAATGACTGCAGAGCCTCAAGAGAATAAGACGCACTTCAGACACCATGAACTAATTATTGTTAGGTGAGTCAGTCACAATCTGGGAGCAGGGCTGCGTTTCATTTGGAGTCTTTGATTGCTCCTGGGTACTACGCTGGGGCTCTGGGTGACATTTACTAAGCAGAGCTCTGAGCTTATTACAGGCACATGTGACCAATGGCCAGGAATGACTTATGTGGGGAGCTGGGGATTGCAGCTGGGCTTGCACCTGGAGGTTCACATCTCCAAAGACAGGAGCAGTGGGAGGGAGGGGACCTATGGTATCCCTTTGCTCTTTCCATAAGGTCCTTTAGGGTTCCTTAGGGTCAGGTGGGTGGCCTTCAGGTGGTGACTTAACCTTTTAGATCCTCAGTTCCTCTACCTGAAGAGGTAAGAAGAGGAAGTAACAGTCCCAGGGCTCTTGGAGAAGCAACAGCAGAGGTGTGTGGGTGTATGTAGACCTAGAAGGAAGGGCTTGGCCAACAAACCAATACACTCTACCTGACAGAGTGGTTGTGCAGGTCACAAGGTCAGGGCAATGGGAAGCTATCAGCATGGTGCCTGGTAGCAGTTGCTCAAATCTGTCAGTGCTGTTGACTTGAGTTGGGTCACAGATGACTTATTGAGCTGGGGGTGGGGTATGATGTTGACGCAGGATTTTTCTTGGTCGTTTTGCCAGCTGGGGACCTCTGGCTGTTGATCCCCCTGCTTGGATCTTGCTCGGGCATACTACCTGCTGCAGGAGGTGGCCCACCCATTTGGCCCGCCCTAGCCATGCCTGGGTTGTGCATCAGCTCAGCCCATGGCTGGACTGGGTGTGCCCCAGACTGCCTGTGTTATAGCTCCTACCCCGAATTCAGTGGGTCCCAAGTTCTTGTTCCATATCCAAGAAGAATGAGGATATGCTGACAGTTGAAGGGTGAGGGGGAGGAGAAGAATTTTATTGAGTGACGGAACAGCTCTCAGTAGAGAGAGGATGCGGGGGTGGTCCCCCACTGAAGTTGGGGTGGCTTCTCTTCCAGTGTGGCTGAGTCTGGGGCTTTTGTGGGGTCAGAATAGGGGAGTTCATGCTGACTGGTTTGTGAGTATGCAAAAAAAGGTGAAAACAAAGACACCACTCAAAGGTGGGCATGACAGTGTGAAAAAACAATTAGGAAAGGGTAGGTATATGTAAAATAGATGGAGGGTGGGGGATCAGTAAGAGGAAAGCATGCCAAATGGGAAGACAGGTTCTCAATCTGGTCTGTGGATTTGACTTGCAGCTTGGCTTTCAGGTTTTAAACTGTCTTTGGCTTGGAGGTGGGGTTTCACCAGAGATCTGCCCCATCTGCCCAGGCATTTGACTGTCTCCTGCCACTATCAATGTGTCATCCCTGAGGACTGCAATGGGGCAGTGGCAGAAGGATGGGTAGAGGCTGGGGTGTGGGTGAGGAAGACGCATTGGAGAAAGAAGTGGAGGTTGGGATGGGTGGGTACCTGGGAGTGTTTGGTGTGCCATGGACATTTTATAGCAGGATGTGGGGTCTCTGCTTAGGGTCAACTCTTTCAAGAATCATGGAGGACACAAGGAGAAAGGGGTGAGGAGTCTGGAGAGGAAATAGCTCATCTTTCGGGAAGAAAATGCAGAATAGAAAGAGCAACTGGAGTCAGAGTCAGGAGATGTGGGTGCTGGACCAGCCTTTGCTGCTAAATTACTCTGTGACCTGGGGCAAGTCACTCAGCCTCTCTGCAGTTGGTCTGCATATCTGAGAATTAGAAGATTTAACTACAGGATCTTTAAGAGTCCTCTCAGCTCAGACCTTAACTCTATGATTCTGTGTGATGCTTTCCTCACCCCAAACTGAACCAGAAGTTTACCTGCTAAAACCAGCCTCCTGACAAAGCAAGGCAAGTCATCAGCCACAGTGCTGGCTCGGCAGCTCCCGAGGTTACTGTGTGGTCTGTAACAGGGCTGCTTGGGTCATTCAAGTCTGGGGCTGGTGTGCCCTTGTCTCTGGAGATGACTTGATTGCTTGATCTTTCTTGTAGGAGGAAGAAAAAGGGGACATGGGGCAGTGGGAGATGAACCTGACTTAAATTCCTGGAATAAAGAGGAACAGGGCAGCCATCAGGCTTTTTTGTTACCAAGGGACTTACTGATTTGTACTACTGGATAGTTCAGGAACAGGGTGGCCTTCAGGTGTAGCCTGACTTAGGTACTCAAATGATGCCGTCAGGAGACGCTTCTTCCCTCTCTATATTTTGGCACCACTCCTCCATGCAAAGCCAGTCTTGGACACCTTCTTCCTGGTTTTCAACTTGAGTCCAACAGAGAAGAGAGCTTCCCTGCCCCTTCACAAAGACTCCATCCTTAACTAGACTTTAGTCAGTCTCCTCTGAGCCCGCTTCTCCACTAGCTCTCCGCTGTGGCTTGCCTTCAGCAACAATCCCCCGACCCTCGATATCTAATCAAGTTCCTCTTAGCAATTTTGCACCCACTCCCTCACTCTGTTCATTGGCTATAAATCCCTAGCTGCCTTTGCTGTATTTGGAGTTGAGTTTAGTCTCTCTCCCCCAGGTGCAACAGTCTTGAATAAAAGGTCTTCCTTGTCATTTTTAACAAGTGTCAGAAAAATTTTTCTTTAACACCTAATAACTAATTAAAAGTCCTGGGCCCAACTCCCATTGGTCCCAAAGGCCATAAGCTCATCCCTGCCCCAATTACCAAGACCAAAGACATGGAATGTACTCATTAATTTAATCCAATTCAGGGCCCAGTACTGGAGCTGGTGGGGTTAACCCCACTCCAGTCACATGGGCTGACAAAAAAGGTTAGGAGTTTCACAAAGAAAATTCCGGATACTCCTTTACCAGTAAAAGGGTACAAGGTAGTGGGTGGCAAAAGCCCACAGATGTCTTCTACTGAGTAGGGGTGGGGGGGGGAGGGAGGGGAAAGAAAAACAAACATGTTATCAGAAACCAAAGAGAGGAGAAAACCAACTTATTAGTATTCACAGTAGATCTCATTTTATTCTCCACAAAAGCTAGTAACTTTTAGTGATTCTTATCCTAAGTCTAGAATCCTAAAGGTTTAGAGCTGGAAGTACCTTGAAAATTCCTTGGTCTAGCACCCAGATCTTGGCTTCTAGTACTATTCTCCAATAAAGTGGATCATAGATTCTTAGGGAAATGCCTGATTCTAGGTCTTGGGAAAGAAAAGATAAAAGATGAGCCTGGAGCATCTTGTAACAGTACCAGAAAGTAAAGAAGTGCTCAAAAACAAAATGATGGGGGCACAGCAAAGGGTCAGAGGAACCCGAGACAGCTCCCAAAGATGGAACAATTTCAGGAACAAAATAAATAATGCAGTACTGGATTAAAATATAAAATATAAAATAAATATCCATGAATCCATACTGACATAAATAAATAATTGAATAAATAAATAAATGGGAAAAAAAATACAAATCTTCCTCACAGAAGACTTTCAAATAATTTATACTGGCCCCTCTAGGAGGTGGAGGTTAATTCTCTAAACTTTTGTGTGGCCCTCACTTAATGATTCGCTTGCGAAGAATAGAGCCCTGTGGAAAGGGAAGGGGTGGGGCACCCGAGACTGGAGAAATTCTGCAAACCTTAAACAAGTGATTGAGTTTAACATCGCCAATGATAAGTCATGGATAGCCTGCCCCCCGATATGATGACATGAGAAAGGCTCTTCACCACTGTTGAATTCTTCCCTCAAACCCAGAACCCCAGTTTAATCAGAAAGAAAATACCAGGCAACCTCAAATTAAGGAGCTTTCTGCAAAATACCTGACCAGTAATCCTCAAGACTGACAAGGTCACAAAAATTAAGGCAAGACAGTCACAATTAAGGGAGTGACAACTAAATGTAATGTGGTATCCTGATGGGAGTTGGGAACGGAAAAGAGACATAAGAGGCAAAACTGGTAAAAATCTAATAAAGTCAAGGTTTTAGTTAATAGTTATCTGCTAATGTTGATTTTTTAGTTTTTTTTTTTTAAATTGTACTTTAAGTTTCTGGGGTACATGTGCAGAATGCGCAGGTTTGTTACATAGGTATACACGTGCCTTGGTGGTTTGCTGCGTCCATTCCCATGTCATCTACATTAAGTATTTCTCCTAATTATAGCCCTCCCCAATCCCCCCCCACCCCCCTGCTATGCCTCTCATAACCCCGCACCCCCCGACAGGCCCCGGTGTGTGATGCTCCCCTCCCTGTGTCCCTGTGTTCTCATTGTTCAGCACCCACTTATGAGTGAGACCATTCGGTGTTTGGTTTTCTGTTCGTGTGTTGGTTTGCTGAGAGCGATGGCCTTAGTTAACTAAGAGGTGAACATTAAGGAGAACTGGATGAGGGAGTTCAAGGGACTTCTCTGTACCCTTCTTGCAAATTTCTGGTAAATCTACACTCTCCTAAAATTAAAAAAAAAAAAGTACGTAAAAAACTCTGTTCTATCCCCCTCATTTCGACACATGAACAAACAGAAACCCAGAGAAGTTGCCTGATTGTAGAAAGGTCTCATGGTGCATCAGTGGAAGACCCAGAAATGGCAGTCAGCCCAGAATGATGGAAACCGGACGAACAGAGGCCTAAATAAATTACGGGTTTATTTTTCTCGCCTAAAAGGGCATCTCGTAGTGACCACTCCTGAAGGTCCAGCAGCTCCAAGATGCCAGCAGGGCCAGCCTCCTCCCCTATTTCCTCTTGGCGGCCTTAGCAAATGTGGACGCACTGCAGTCACAGCATGGTGGCTGCCCCTCCCCACTGGGCCTTGAGTCCCCTGCTAGGGCTGGCAGCCATGGGTCCACAACCAAGTCCAGCAGGCTCCGTCTCTCTCCGGGCTGCTTCCCCAGCATGCCCTGCGGCAACCTCCACTCCCCCTCATTGGTTGGAGGTGTGTCACATGACTGACTAAGGTGGGGGGTGGGGAAATGTATGCTTTCCCATTTCATTGGCCAGGGCTGTGTCACATGACTACCACAGCCAGGAGGGAAACGTAATGTTTTTAAGCAGAGGAAATTGTTCCCAACCAAACAGGGGTTTTGCTAGTAAAAAAAACAGAGGAAGGTTAATATCACCTGTCACAGTCTCTGTCCTGCTACTTGACATCTCATTTTCACACTTGCTGCCTCATTGGATCCACACACTGGCTTGTTGGTTGTCCTGAGCAGGCGGTGAGATGCTGAGTGCATGCCAGGGGCCCCACAGTGAAGTACTGGCTGAGCCAGGCTAGCCTCAGGGCACCCAATGAGTCCCAGAAATCTGTATTGCTGCCCTCCTTGTCTGCCCCTCTCTCTCTCTGTTTTAACTGTCTGCTTTTCCGGCTTCTCTGACCAGCCCGGGTCAGCACATTCCTGCAGCCTGGAGAGGAGGGGCAGTGGTTTATCACTTACATTGCTGACACCACTTTCAAGTTGAATTTCACTTTAAACAAACCTGCTATTGAATGTGTCACACTCCTGCATTGCTAGTGCGGAGGTTTTGAAATAGTCTTTCTGGAGGACACTTGAGCAGCATCAATCACAATTCAAAATGCACCTATCTTTTAACCCAGCAATTTTGTTCTAAACGTTGGTGATTCTGAAAAGCTCAAGGATATGCATTTATGCAAGGAGGTTCTCTACAGCATTATTTGTAATAGCAAAAAGCAAAAAACAAAAAGAGCATATCGGAGACTATCTAAATGTCCAACAGGAGATTCGTTAAATAAATAATGAAGCATCTATACTATTGAATACTAAACAGACATTAAAAAGATTGAGTTTGTTCTCTTGCACTAACATGAGAGGATCTCCATGACATTTTTGAATACAGAAAACAGTTGCTGAAAAATATGAACAGCACGATGCCCAAAACTTCTATTCATTTTGGTTTGTGCACAGATAAATATCTGGAAGGAAGTGCACCTTGCTAGGATACCCTTGGGAAAATCTATCATGGGTCTGAGACTCATTCATCTTTATCTGAGGCCATTTGTGTGTAAGATCCCATCCTTTCTTGTCTGCTCAAGCACATCACCCTAGCAACCCTCCCTTCCCTGTTGTACTATCAAGGTTCTCCTCTCCACTGGATGACTATCATCAGTGCGCAAACGCGCCATTATTTATTTCTACAACCACAAATAATAAAACATGCAATACGATAATAAATAAAACCCTCTCCTGCTACAAACACATTGCTTTGCTTTGCTTATCTTTACAGTCAGATCCCTTGAAAGCACTGTCTCTACTCACTATCTCCTGCTGCTTGCCTTCCATTTTCTGCTAAAACACTCCTATCTATCCAAAACTGCTCTTGTGGAAGTGAAGAGCAACCTCTACACTGTCACATTAGTGATCAGTTTCAGTTGTCATCTTACTCAACCTATCCCTCCCTTCTCCCTGAAACTCCCTCTGCCCTCTGCTCCCAGAACCCCTGCCCCCACTCTTAGTTTTCCTCCTACCTCCCTGGCTGTCCCTTCTTGCTGGTTCCTCCTTGATTCCACATCCTGTAAACCTTGGCTATACGCAGGCTCCATCCATGATCCTCTTCTTATCCTCTCTCACTCCCCTGGGGGCCTCACCAGACTCATGGTCTTGACAATCTGTTCCTATGCTGATGGATCTGAAATTTACATCTCAGCCTGGACCTTTCCTGAAGTGCAGGCTTGTACCTCCAACTTCCTACTGAACATTTTCACCTGGGTGTCCAACCGACATCTCAGACTTTACACGTCCCAATTAAAATCCCATCGTCCAGTCCTCTCACTTCCCAACTTACTGCTCCTACCATCTCCCTCATCTCAGTTCAGGCAACTCCATCATCCTCCCGGACCAGAAACCTGGAGCTGTGCTTGAATCCTCCTTTTCTCTCACACCATGTCACATCTGTAGCAAACCTGTTATCTCTTTCTCAAAACATTTCCACAACTGACCACTTCTCATCACCTCCACAGCTGCCTCCCTGGCTGCCCTCCCAGTCCCCACCCTCTCTCTCTCCTGAATGATTGCAGCAGCCTCCTAATTGCTCTTCCTGCTCCCTCCATTTCCCCTAAGGGCCAGCTTCTCACAGTGTAGCCAGAGAAGCCCTGTGTGATCCTAGTGAACTTGTCAAATCTTGTCCATCATCATCTCAGAACATGTCAATCATCCCATCTCAATCAGGGAAGAATCCAGCATCCTTACAATCGACCAGCTAGGCCCCACCCCGCACGCCACTTGCCAACCTCATTTCTGCTATTTCACTCCAGGTACTCTGACCTCATACTTTTCCTTGAACATCCCAGGCCTGTCCTGCCCAAAGTCCTTCACACTTGCTGCTTCTCCGCCTGGGGTCCCCATCCCTCCCCAGACATCCTCGGGGCTTGCTCCCTAGTCTTTAGTCTTTTCCCAAAATTCTTCTCAAGGAAATTTTCCTCACCAATGTTGCTTCAGAGGCCTTATTCCAAGATCCCTACGGCCACTCCCCTTTACTGGTTTGATTTTTCTTCCACTTGTCATCTTCTTACCTACTGTGTCACTGACTCATTGTTCATTGTAAGTTCCAAGTGCACAGGGAATTTTGTGTGCTTTGTTCACTGACATATCCCAAACACCAAGCACAATGCTTCCATAAATGTTTGTTGAATGAATGGAAGAATGGAAGTTAACATTTTCTGTCTTGCGAGACACAGATGGGACAAGGCTGTGGACAAAGGCTCTGGTTATCTACTGCTGTGTACCAAGCCGGTCCACAATTAGTGGGTTTAAAACAACAATCATGGTTTTCTTTTTTTTCTCATGGTTTCTGTGTGTCGGCAATTCAGGAGAGGCTTAGCTGGGTGAATCTGGGTCGAGGTCCCTTGTGTGGATGCAGTCAGATGGTGGTTGGAGCTGGAATATCAGGGGGAAGTGGCATATCAAGGGGGAGCTGGAATATTGGGGGGAGCTGGGATATCAGGGGGAGCTGTAATATCGGGGGGAGCTGTAATATAGGGGGAGCTGGAATATCAGGGGCATCTGGGAGCTGGTCAGGCAGTCACAGGACTTCTCCATGTGGCTCCTCCATGGGGGCTACTATGGGCTTCCTCACAGAACAGTGGCCTCAGAACCCTCGGAATCTTACACAGAAGCCTTGAGCTCCAGCTTGACTGTTCCTGAGGATGAGAGGCAGCTTCCTTAGTCCCGGAAGTCATACAGTGTTACTTCTGAAAGAGTCTTTTGATCTTCCAGTCACTAAGATCATCCCCAGTTCAAGACAGGGGACAGATAACCAGCTCTTAATGAGAGAAGTGTCAGAGAATGTGTGGGCCTGCTTTTAAATCACTATCGTCCATCCTCTGGCCACAAATTATTTTTTCCTGCCACGTACAAAATATAGAGAGCCCTGCAGGTGTCATTGGTTATGGCTTCAGGCTTCAGATCTAGGATCACGTCATGTCTAATAAATCAGGTCCAGGTCAGACGGGGAATCCTCAGATGCGGTTCCTCTGTTACAATCAATGTGAAGTCATGTGAGCTGAAGAGTCAAGCTACCTGCGCCCTCTTACATCCAACATGCAATTGAAGGATTGGCATATGACGGCACCTATAGACATTCTCACACAATAGAGGGAAAATGGGAGCCACTATTCTACACCAATTCAGAAATCAAGCTGAGTGCATGTGGGCAGTTCCCTGTGAAGGTCCTACTCCCCTGGAATTTGTTTCTGATGGCGCTGCCTGCTGAGTCTTCCTTCCATGGGAACTAGTAAAATGGAGGGGTTAATTTGATCAGGTCTGCCTGCCCCTCTTGCTTTTGGTTGCTAGCTTACCCTTCCCCGCCACCTTTTTTCATGAAGCTGAGAACTGAGGTAGCTGAAGGCCTTGCCGACAAACACTGAAACTTCACCACTTTACAGATAACTTTCATAGGTCACCATGGTCATGGTCACTTCGGTTGTTTTTCAGGTTCCAAACAGTTCAAACTGGCTGAAACCACCGACCATTCAACTGGGCCTGCACACATGTCCAAGAGGTGGCCTTTTGATGTCAGAGGGCTCAAAACTCCACCCTCAGATGATGCTAATGCTGCCATTTTCTGTACATATGTCCTATAAAATACCATGAATCCTGAGTATGCATGCACAGAACAAACCCATTGCTCCATTTTTCCCCAGTGCCAATCACCTTTGCCCACGCCTTAGAATACCCTACTTCTCTGATCCATAAATATCTCTAAGGCTTATCTTCAGGGAGGTGGGTTTGAGAGCTGTTCTTCCACCTCCTCATTCTGCAGCCTTGTGAATAAATCTTTTGTCTTTCACAAAACCCATGTCACAGTGATTGATTTACTGCACGCAGGAAGAACGAACCTGGACCTGGCCGATAACACTAGCCCATATTTCAGCTAAGTATTTTTTTAAACTTACTTTTTGGTCATAATAGTTTAGGGTTCCAAGGATAAGCCACAATTACTTTAAAAACTTTGAGAGTTTCTTATGAACTAATCTAGAGTTGACTCCATTAGGTGAAAGCTATACTCTGAAATCTCTTTGAGATAAACCCTTCTCTATTTTGAGACTGTCACAGACAAATATACTGAGACTCTTGGAAGCCCCATTAACAGAGAAGATCTGCAAGGCCCATCCTCTGTATCCTTAGAGAGCCTTCTTTTTGTTTTATACATTCTTTGAAGCACCACCTTAGACAGTCTGAGGTCTTAGGAAAGAATTCAATCATCTTGGCTTTTATCCCTGGCCTGAGGATCTTATTGGAGAATCATTTGCCATTTGAATATGAGTGAGAGACTATTTCATTTTCAAACTCAACAAGTCCTGGCTCATTTACATTGAACAGTTCAATCTTTAGCTTAACTGTCTCCTCTTGTATTTTATCACAGGCAGTGAAAGAAGCCATGTGGCAATTTCATAATTCTTCCTGGAAATCTCCTGAGCTAGACCAATTTGTTCATTAGAATATGTTTCTATGTTCCATGTTATATAAGGCCACACTGTTGCCAAACATTTCATCATTAATAACAAAAGCTTCCCTTATCCAGCTTCAAAAAACACTTTCCTTACTTTGCTTTAAGTCATCACTTAAGTCATCACCTGCTCTGGGCCCTTCAGATTTCTGCCTGTTGCCTGATACAAAAGACAATATCTAATGTTTTGTCTTTTTGTTACGACAGCACCTCATTCCTAGTACTAAATTCTGGTCTTGTTATAGGTTGCTGAGAAACCAATCATTCCAAAAAGTACTGAGTTCAAGCAATAACCATCATTTTATTATTTTTCTCCCATTCTGCATGACTTTGACTAGGTCATGGCTGGGTGGTTGTGGCTCAGCGTCCCTCATGAGGTTGCAGCTGGACTGTCGCTACAGCCAGAATGGTTGTGGGATGGGAGTCTCTACGGACAGACCAGGTAGCTCTCTTTCTACATTGTAGTCTCAAAGCTTCTTCATGTGGTTTCTCTGGGTGAGAAGAGTTTGGGCTTCCTCACCATGGTGGTCTCAGGGTAGTCAGAGTATTTGTATGGCAGCTCAAGGCTCCAGCATGAGTATTCCCAGGACCACGTAAAAGCTTCATTGTATTTTATGACCTAGCCCTGGAAGACACATAGTGTCACTTACACTATATTCTATTGATTGACCAATCACTGAGATCACTCCAGATTTGCAGCAAGGTGACAGAGGCCCTATCTCCCTGATGGATGGGTGTCAAATAATTTGTAGACATGAACATTTTTTTTCAGAAAAAATTTTTGGCAATACCTGCCCATGATATCAGCAGGGAAAGCAGGGAGATGATTTTCCACTGCCCTCTAACCTAGAAGGAGGCAGTGGCGCTCAAATGCCCCTGCTAGTGGTGTCTGCAGGGTCCAGTGGTGAGCTGACCCTCACCTCCACCCACCCAGCATCAATATGATCTAGCCAGGCAGTGTGAGGCTGGGCTAGTCAGCCCTGCACATGCCCTCTCCCACTCTGGTCTCAGCAAGGAACAGCTGGGAGCTGGACCTCCACGCACTGGGCAGCAATGAGATTGAGTGAGGGAGCATGAGGCAGAGCTTGTAAGCACTCTGGTCTCCCCCACCCACCCTGGTATCAGTGGGGCTCAGTGACGAGCTGAGCCTCTGCCCCCCACCTGGCATCAATGACATGGAACAAGGTGGTGGGGAAACAAAACTGGTTGGCACGCTGCTTCCCTCTCTCCACTTCCTTGGTGTCAATAGGACCCTATAGAAGGGACATTATGTGACTTCCAGGGCTGGGTCATAAAAGATGAGGAAGCTTTTGCCTGGTTCTTGGGAACGCTCACGCTGCAGCCTTGAGTTGACATCAATGAGGCAGAATGGGGTGGTGCTGGGAGGCAGGATTATTTGCCATTCCACTCTCCTTGCCTGTTGTCTGTGAGGCTCAGCAGGGATCGGAGCCTACACCTGGCATCAACATTAGGTATAGTGAGGTAATGGGAGGCAAAACTGGCCTTTGCATTTTCGTCTCCTCTCCTCTGGTGTCAGCAGAGACTAGCAAGGACTTGAGCTTACATCCACCCTGGGAGACAAGTCAATGCAAATTGGTGCCCCTCTTTCACTGAAAGGCATCAGGGGTGCCAGCAGGGGAGCTCCCATCTGCAACAAGCAGTGTTAGTAGGCACTCCACCTTTTTTTTTTTTGAAACGAAGTCTCACACTGTCACCCAGGTTGGAGTGCAGTGGCAGAATCTCAGCTCACTGCAACCTCTGCCTCCCAGGTTCAAGCAACTCTCCTGCTTCAGCCTCCCAGGTAGCTGGGACTACAGGCATGCACCAAGGCACACGCCACCATGCCCGGCTAATTTTTGTATTTTTAGTGGAGGCAAGGTTTCGCCATGTTGGCCAGGCTGGTCTTGAACTCCTCAAGTGATCCGCTTGCCTTGGCTTCCCAAAGTACTGGGATTACAGGTGTGAGTCACTGTGCCTGGATGGCACTCCACTTTTGCCAAGGTGGTGCTGGAGCACTGCAGAAGGCTGATCACATGTCCTTGCCCAGCCCTTACACTGCACCACAATAAGGGACTGCTTGCTAGAAAAGAAGATCAAGTGGGATCCTGAGTTTCATAATATAATATTCAAAATGTTCAGGATATAATAAACATTAGTTATGCCCAGACCCAGGAAATTCACAACATGAATGAGAAGAAAGCCAGTGGTTGCTGACACTGAGATAAATCAGATGTTGGAATTTGGTGATGGACTTTTGGAGCAGGCATTATATGAAGGATTCAACGAAAAATTGAGATCTCATAAGCAAGTGAGAAAATGGAAAATCATAGCAAGGAATATGATTTATTTAAAAAGAACAATGGAAATTATAGAATCGAGAAATAACACAGTAACAAAGAAAAGATTTGTTGGATGGACTTATTAGTAGAGTGAAGATGACAAAGCAGTGAAACAGTGAATTGGAGGACAGATCAATAGAATTTACCAATCTGAACAAGGAACAAATGAAGTAATAAAATAAACTCTCAGAGACCTGTGGGATAATGGTTGAAAACATCCCAAATGATATGGGTGGGTTGACAGAAAAAAATGGGAAAAGATATATAAGGCAAAAACTCACTGAAATAAAAGGCGGGGGTGGCTGTATTAATATCAGGCAAAGGGGACTTCAGAACAAGTGACATCATTGGAGACAAAAAGGGACATTTTACAACGACAAAGGACAATCCACGGAGGGCCCCAAACAGTAGAGGCGTAAACATATGAAGTAAAAGTTGACAGAAATGAAAGAAAAAGTAGGCAAATCTACAATTGAAGATGGAGAGATCAGCACCCCACTCTCAGCAATTGATGTAACTACTATAAAGAAAATAAGCAAAAATATAAAAGAGCTCAACAATGCCATCAACCAGCAGGCACTAACTGACACATATAGAACATTGTATCCAACAACAGCAGAATACATATTTTTTCAGGCACTCATGAGATAGTCACCATTATGGACCATAACCTATGCCAAAAACCCAAACTCAAATCCTATGATTTCTGTGTATTTTCTGACCTTAATGGACTCAAACTAAAAATCAGTAACAGAAAGACAACAGGAAAAGCTCCAAACACTTGAGAATTAAACAATACACATTCCAATAATGCATGGATCAAAGAGAGTGTCCTATAGAAAAAAACTAGAATTAAATAAAAATAAGCATATAATATATCAAAATATGTGGGGATGCAGCTAGAGTAGTGTTGAAAGGGAAATTCATAGCACTAAATGCTCACAGTAGAAAGAGAAACTTTTTAAGTATCAAAAAACTAAAAGAAAAAGGCAAAATATACTTAAAGAAAGAAGAAAGAATAAAATACAAAGCTGATATTGATGAATTTAGAAACATAAAAAGTAGAGGAAATAAATGAAACAGAAAGGTAGTACTCTGAAAAAAATCAAACAAACCTCTAGAAAAACTGACAAAGATAAACAGAGAGGACAGGAATAACCAGTTTCAAGAATAAAATAGATTATGTCACTTTGCAGTCACTAAAATTAGAGTAAGAAAATAATAGAAACAATTTCACAGCCATAAACTGGATAATTAAGAAGAAATCAATCAATTCTGCAAAACCCACAAACTACCAAAACTCAACCAAGATGAAATAGAGAGAGGAGAAAAGGGGAATAAAAGAATATTTAAAGGAATTGTGGTTGAAAACATCCCAAATGATATAGGTAGTTTGAAAGTAAATGGATGGAAAAAGTATAACTAGTTCTATAACTGACCATTAAAAAATTGAATTCATAATTAAAAAGCCCTCAAAAGAAATCTCCAGTACTATATGGTTTGAATTGAGAATTCTACCAGTGGTTAAAGAATTAACACCAATTTCACAGAATCTCTTGCAGAAAACAAAAGAGAGAGCACATTCAAACTCATTTTATGAGCTAATGTTACCCTGATACCAAAACACACAAAGACCCTAGAAAAAAGAAAGCTACAGACCAATATTCTCTTGAACTTAGATGCAAAAATTCTCATTGCAGTATTTGCAAATCGAATCCAGCAATTATAATAAAAAATAATTATAAACTTTGACCATGTAGGATATACTACAGGTGTGCAAGGCTGGTTCAGCAATCAAACAATATCATCTACCATATTAACAGGTTAAAGAAGAAAAATTATATAACCATGTCAATCGATGGAGTAAAAACATTTGCCAAAGTCAGCATGGCAAAAGTTCTCAGCACACTGGGAATGGAAGGGAATTTCCTTAAGGTAATAAGAATATTTACCAAAAAAATAAAATCGACAGCAGCAACACCACATTCCTTACATTGTAACTAACATTGTATTGATGTGAAAGACTTCATGTGTTCCCATGGCAATCAGGAACAAGTCAAGGATGTGTGTGCTCTCTCCACTCTTAGCTGACATGGTACTGGAAATTCTAGACAATGTAATAGGCCAGGTGCAGTGGCTCACCTGTAATCCCAGCACTTTGGGAGGCCAAGGTGGGTGGATCACCTGAGGTCAGGAGTTTGAGACCAGCCTGGCCAACATGGTGAAACCCTGCCTCTACTAAAAATACAAAAATTAGCTGGGTGTGGTGGCAAGTGCCTGTAATCCCAGCTACTTGGGAGGCTGAGGCAGGAGAATTGCTTGAACCCGGTAGGTGAAGGTTGCAGTGACCCAACATTGTGCCACTGCACTCCAGCCTGGGTGACAGAGTGAGGCTCTATCTCAAAATAATAACAATAATAATAA
Source organism: Ateles fusciceps (assembly GCA_036589455.1). Lineage (NCBI taxonomy): Eukaryota > Metazoa > Chordata > Mammalia > Primates > Atelidae > Ateles > Ateles fusciceps. The sequence continues at coordinate 1,733,581 of JAZHEH010000733.1, forward strand.
TAATAAATAGTGCCATAAGGCCAGAAAAATAAATAAAAAGCCTAAAGGCTGAAAATGAAGAAACAAATCTGTCCTTATTTGTGGAAGACATGGTTATCTACATTAAAAACCCCAAGGAATCTATAAAACAAAATGAAACAAAATTCTCTATAAGTAATAAGTGGCGTTAAGAAAAGTCACAGTATACAAGATCAACACAGAAAACTCAATCGCAGTTCTATGTATTAATAACAAAGACATGGAAACCAATATTAAAAACACAATGTCATTTACAATTGCCCAGAAGAAAGTTAAATTCTCGGATATAAATGTAAACAAGCTTGTATATAATCCTGTATGTCGAAAATCACAAAATGTGGATGAAATAAATCAAGGAAGACCTAAATAAATGGAAAGGCATACAATGCTTAGATGGGAAGACTCATCACAGTAAAGATGCCAACTAAAACAATGTTAAAAAAGAAAAGTGAGATCACTATATTTGACATTAAGCTTACTGTATACCTAGGGTGATCAAGACAGCATAGTGTCGGTGAACATATACACACAAATATCAGTGAAACAAAATAGAGAACCCGGAAATAGACCCATGCATATATACCCAACTGATTTCTGACAAAAGTACAAAAATAACTCAGTAAGAAAGATAGTTTTCAGTGGGGTACTGTGGCTCATGCCTATAATCCCAGCACTTTGGGAGGCCAAGGCAGGCAGATCATGAGGTCAAGAGATCAAGACCATCCTGGTCAACATGGTGAAACCCTGTCTCTACTAAAAATACAAAAATTAGCTGGGCGTGGTGGTACGTGCCTGTAGTCCCAGTTACTTGGGAGGCTGAGGCAGGAGAATCTCTTGAACCTGGGATGCGGAGGTTGCAGTGACCTGAGATTGTGCCACTGCATTCTGGCCTGGTGACAGAGTGAGACCCACTCTCAAAAAAAAAAAAAAAAAAAAAAAAAAAGATAGTTTTCTGGGTGTGGTGGCATGCACCTGTGGTTTCGGCTACTCAAAGTCAGCCGTGTCTGTGCCACTGCACTCCAGCCTAGGCTACAGAGTGAGGCTCTTTCTCAAAAGAAGAAACAATGTTTTTAAAATAAATGGTGCTGGAGAAATTGGACACCGATAAGCCAAATAGGTAAATAAAGCTCAACCTAAACCTCAAATGGATCACGGGCTTAAATGTGAAACATAAAACTATAAAAGTTTAGGGAAAAAGAAATAGAAGAAAATCCTCTGGACTTAGGACCAGGTGAAAAGTTCTTAGATTTGACGTCAAAAGCATAATTCATAAAAAGAAAATTTGATAAATTGGACATCATCAATTTAAAAACTTTTACTCTGCAAAAGATTTATGGAAAGGATTAAAAGACACACCTCTGACTGGGAGAAAGTATTTGCAAAGCACACATCTTACAAAGGGCTTTTGTCTAACCTGCAAATAGAATTCTCAAAACTCAAGAGTGTAAAAAAAAAATCCAAATAGATCTAATTTTAAAAAGGGCAAAGGACATTGAGAGACTGAATGTACAAATGGACATTGGCCAGACCATAAGTAAAAACAGAACTTTGGCCCACATCCTGCAGCAACCTACCCCAGGGTTCCTGCAACAAACAATGCAGGAAGCCAGCCAGCCTTAAGTCAGACTTGCAGGAAGCCAAATTGCTATCTCTAGTGACAATCCAGGAAGCTAAACAATCACTTCTGCAACATTTGGCCCAGAAGGGCGAGGACTTGATTAGAAACTGACAGCTTCCCTGATTTTTGCCCCTGCCTCCATCATAGAACCTTCCAGCATCACCCAAATGTGCTCTCCTAACCGATCACATAGGATGCCTTGTTCCTAGTTTACCTGTCTACAGCTTTCCCATGCCAGCAGCCTCCAATCAGGGTAAACCTGAAGCCTTCCCATTTTCCACTACAAGCCTCTCCACTCCCCTGCCTGCCTTTGAGCCTCTGCCAAAATGCAAGTGATGGTGGTTGACTTCATTGCTCTAGCAAGCTTAGAACAAATAGCCTTTGCTTTTCTCATTTTGTTGATCTTTGTTTATTTTCACAACATGAAGAGACATTTCACTGAAGAGGGTATCAGAGCTGGTGCACTCCAGATGCAGAATAAGCACATTGAAAGATGTTGAACACCATCAACCATTAAGAAAATATAAACTAAAACCACAGTGAGATGTTGCTACACATCTATTAGAATGGCTAAAATTAAAAAAAAAAAGTGACAATAGGAAATGTTAGTGAGGATGCAAAGAAATGGATTACCTCATTCATTGCATGTAAAATGACAGAGTCTGGAAAAGTCTGTAAAATGATGTAGTCACTCTGTCTATAAAATGGTACAGTTACTCTGTCTGTAAAATGATACAGCCACTCTGGCAGCCTCTCACAAAAGTAAACTGATCAATGCATCACCTTGTTCTATGATTATTTCTGTTGAAACACCACTTACTTAATATTATACAGTATTGATACAGACAAGAGGTGGGGAAATACTAGGTAGAATATGGCAGTTCCTTTGCAAAGGCCCCACCCTCAAGCTTGGAAACTGTGGGCCTAGATGAGAACAGTTATCCCCTGTTTTCCTGCCCAAATGTTACCTTTTTGGCCTTCCCCAGCCCCCTATCCTGTGTCCATATAAACCCCAGACCTCAGCTGGCAGAGAGACAAGTGGCTGAACATCAAGCAGAGAAGAAGCAACTGAGCTTCGGAGACTATGAATAGACACAGCTTAACTTCAGAAAGCACAACTTCAGAGAGGAGTCTGACCAGAGATGGTGAGCTTCAGGGAAAGATCATCTTCTTCCCGCACCATCCCCTTTCCAGCTCTCCTTCTGCTGAGAGCCACTTCCACCTCTTAATAAAATTCTTCACCTCCATCACCCTTCAAACTGTTCATGTAACCTGATTCTTCCTGGATGCTGGACAAGAATTCGGGATGCCCTGGATGCAGGAACCCAAAAAGGCTGTCACACTGACTCTTCACTGAGCTGCTTAACACTTAAGCTATCTGTGGATGGCAAAGCTAAAAGAGCAGTAATTGTAACACACTCCTAGACGCTGCTGTGGGGCTGGAGCCCAGAAGAGCTGGCCCCGGCCCTGGCACCCACTCACCTGTGTCCTCCTTCCCAGGAGGGGTTGAGCCCAGCAGGTTGGAGTGAGTGAAGGTCGTTCCTGCTGTTGCCAAAGTGACTGGCTGGACCCAGAGCCACTGAACTCCAGTTCCAGCCTGTGAAAGGGTGAGGGAACTATCCCATCTCAGTGTTGTCGATTTGCTAACCTTGAACTCACCAGCAGCAGCATCTTAACTCAGGCCTGAACAATGCTTATTCAACTCAAGTACTTTCTCAGCAAGGCACATCGTAGCCTTTTTGTGCTCAGGAACACTAGACAGCATGTCAGCACTATGTTTGGGACCATTTCAAATAGCAACATCACCAGCAAAAAGCACAAAAATACAACATGCATGGCACTAAACAGACCTGGGAAAGGTATTTGTTCATAGCATGAGAGCTGAAGACAAGAAGGCAGAGTGTCACCTTGTTTGACTTTACCTGGGAACATGTGCACCTGATGACTCAACTTTTTCACTGTTTGCATCTGTTGGAAAATGACAGTAAAAGTGCTGCAAATGTTGATTGGGAGTTACATTAAATTTTAGCACTCAGGTGAGTTTTAGTGAATAGTGAGATTGACTCATTGCATACACATCCACCGACTCACACACCCACAGAGGCGGGGGGTGGGGGAGGCAGATGGAGCCAGCTTTGGAGTAAGAGCTATTGACAGTGAAAAGAAATCTTACACTTTACCAAAGGATTTGCCAAAGGCGTTCTTTAACTGCTGTGCTCTCCAGAGATCACAAAGAAGGATTTTGATTTACAAACAATTTTCTTCCATGCTCAGATGCAGCCTTTGAGGGCGTGTTCAATTTCTGTTTCAAGGTCTGTATAATTCAACCAACATTTCCCCCAAGTTCCTACTAAGTGCTGGCACTGTACTTGGCACGGTGGGGAACAAAAGTGAAGACAAGGTCTGTGTTCAAAGGGAACTGGCACCACCAACTGTCCTGGAGGAGGCTTTTAAAGACAAGCTGCTCAAAAGCTGCGGCCAGGGGCAATTTAGCAAGACCCTCCTGATTTTCCAAATCCACCCAGAAGCTCAGATTAAAAAGGCAACTCTGCTCTCACAGACTCCTGGGTGGGGCGGGGGGAGGTGTCCAGAGAGTTGCAGGTGCAGGGAGAAGGGTAGCTGGAGATGGAGGCACAGCTCCTCTGCCTCCCTTCCCCACCATCATTGTGCATATTAGACTAAAGGGGCATCTTATGAACAGTTTTTTAGGTTATGTGTTGACAAGATGGTCTCTGGAACTATGATAAAAAGAAGTTGGGAGAAGTATGTAAATTCAAGCCTAGTTTATGCCCAGAGAAGAGCAGTGAGGCAGGTGGTGCTTTTCCAGAAACTTGGCCCCCCACCAACCAGGCAGGGACCCAGCAGCTCAGCAAGTTGCAAGGGAGAGCAAGGTCCTGGGGAGGTCTTGGGCAATTGGAAAGAGCCGGTTCACTTGAATGGACTGTTTTTCTCTGGGTGATTGCCAGCAAATCAATCCTCAGCTGTGCCACCAGTGTTGTGCCTGCCTCCCCCGCTCAAGGATACCATGAAGAGCAGTAATCTTGACAAGATCTAAATAGAGGTGTCCTGAGTAGAGTGGACGGAGACCACGTGCAGGCAGCTCTCGGGGAGTCCATAAATCTGGGCTGATGAATTACCTGGGCAGGTGCCTCTGTCACGAGCCTCCCGGCTCAGGACAGGAGCGGTGTAATTACCTGTCTGGCAGTGGTTGTCTGGAGCGAGCCGGTCCATTTTTCTCTTTTATTATTGTTGAATTTCAGGAAAGTGTCCTCTGCAGGCCCCTTTCTAAATGTTGGATTTATGTGATGACCCCATTAGTGACAAGGGCCAGGGTGTGTCCTGTGGTGAGGAGAACTCGGCCCCTGGGCCTGCTGCCCAGAGGCTTCTCTCAGAGAGTGTGATGGGCGGGGTCCCCATAGCCACCACTGTCCTCCCCATTGGTGGCCTCATAAACATCCCTTCCCGCCCCCTCTGCCTGCTCTGTGGACTGGGCCTGCCCTAACCTGAGGCAGCTGGGAACAGCTGAGGTGAGGAGTCTTTGGGGTGTGTCTGGGGGGGCATCTCCAAAGAGACAAAGGAAACCCCAGTTTCCTGAGGGGTAACTGTTTCCTGTCTGCCCAGTGAGGACTCCTGGCTGGCCGAGGACATGTGGGCCCTGTGTGCTTGTGACACCAATGAAAATGGACAGGGATGACACTCTCTCGTCCCATGCCCAGTGCCGGACGCTTCACCCCTCCCCCTCACTCACTCTTCATGAGATCCCATTTTGCAGATCAGAGAGTAAGGCAAAGAGTGGTGGTCACAGACAGGAAGTGGCCTTCCTGGAGTTCCAGCTCAGGCAGGGGGGACTCCACACACCTTTGTCAAATGCCAATCCGTGGTCTCCAGTCCCCACAAGGGTCGTCTGACCCTTCATGGACTCACTGCAGCTGTGGCTGGTTAACTGGCTGGCAGTGTTGCAGGCCATGTCCCCACCTGCCTATGTGCATCCTGTATGAGGGACCAGACCCCATCGTCTCCCTACTGTACTCCAACATCTAGCAGAGGGACTGGTGCATAGTAGGAGTTTAATAAATGCATGCAGGAGAGTGGAAGAATATGTGTGTGAGAGGAAGTTTCTGAGCATCAGTCCACAAAGCCAGTTGTTTATGTCCACAGTGAGGGGTGGGGTGTGGCCAGGCAGCAGCACCTGTTCCCTTGGTTTATTAACTTGTTCATTCATTCACAAGCTTCAGTTGAATGCCTGTTATCAGTCCAGCTCTGCGGGGAAGTATCTGGAGAGACCAGGGGTAAGAAAACAAGAGTTCTGCCTTCACGAAGGCAGCAAGAAAGGCAGGACACTGAAGAAGCAGTGATGGCAAAATGTAAACTTGTCCCAGGAGCTCTGAAACGTGACAGAAGGATTGAGTTACATTATGAAAGGTCTCTCAAAAAAAGTGATATTTAAGCTGAGATTGAGAGAATGAGCCTAGAAGGCTCTAGTGGATGTAAATTTAGCACAAGTCAACACTATTATGCACCAATAAACCCTTAGGCTGAAGTAGTGAAAGGCTGATATCTAGAATGTGGGGAGTGAGAGTCTGCCTGTCTATTTGAGCTGGTCAGAGGTTGGCTGAAATGTTGAATTCATAAGAGAGAGGCTATTATTGTTCTCCTGCTTTTTTTTTTTTTTTTTTTTTTTTTTGAGACAGTCTTGCCCTATTGCCAGGCTGGAGTATAGTGGCACCGTCTCAGCTCACTGCAACCTCCGCCTCCTGGGTTCAAGGAATTCTCCTGCCTCAGCCTCCTCAGTAGCTGGGACTACAGGTGCGCGCCACCACACCCAGCTAATTTTTGTATTCTTAGTAGAGATGGGGTTTCACCATGTTGGCCAGGGTGGTTTCGATCTCTTGATCTCATGATCCACCTGCCTCGGCCTCCCAAAGTGCTGGGATTACAGGCGTGAGGCACTATGCCCTGCCTATCCTTCTGCTTTTATGAACAAGGACTCTGAGGCTCAGAGAGGTGAAGTAACTGACAGAGGGTCACTCAGCCAGTGAGTGGCAAAGCCAGTACCACCAAAGCCCAGGCTGTGGAAGGCATGGTCTTTTACTTTAAAGGCACAATCTAGAGGTTGCTTGTGTGTGCAACCATGTACACAAAGACACACAGACATGTACACACACATACACTCAACTTCTGCTCCAGCACCATTGGCAGAGCTGGGTCATGTGAAGGGAAAATAAATCTCAGGACCCCAAAATCACTAAGCCAAAGGGAAAACTCAAGCTGGGAACTGCACAGGCAAACTTGTCTCCCATTTTATTCTGTTGAATTTCACCCTGGTAATGTACATTGACAGCTAATCTTCACAGGTTCAGGACAAAGGACAGAACTCTAAGTCATCCCTCTGCTCACCTGAGACAGATGCATGTCTGATTGCTTCCTCTGATGCAAAGATGCAGATTCACTGAGCTAGACAAAGGCATAAGTGACTATTCCTCTGCCCACTTCCCATGTAAAGTGTGTATTCAGTTAAAGGTTGATCAAAAAGACTCAAAACAATGCAACCATTTGTGTCTTATCTACCAACACCTTTCATTTGTTTTTTATTTTATTTTTTTGAGATGGGGTCTCTCTCTGTTGCTCAGGCTGGAGTGCAGTGGCACGGTCTTGGCTCACTGCACCTTCCACCTCCTGGGTTCAAGTGATTCTCCTGCCTCAACCTCCCACGTAGCTAAGATTACAGGCACCCGCAACTGCACCTGGCTAATTTTTGTATTTTTAGTAAAGATGGAATTTTATCATGTTGGCCAGGCTGGTCTGGAACTCCTGACCTTAAGTGATCCACCCACCTCAACCTCCCAAAGTGCTGGGAGTATAGGCGTGAGCCACTGTGCCCAGTTTACCAACACCTTTTAAAACTTTTTCCTCTTTCTGCAATATTCACCTTTTCCTCTTTAAATATTGGAGCCCTGAAAATCATCTTTGGAGAAAGGCACAGACTTGTCTTTTGGGCAGGCATCCTGAACCTTGGCAAAATAAACTTCTAAATTGAGTTTTGAGATGGAGTCTTGCTCTGTCACCTAGGCTGGAATGCAGTGGCGTGATCTTGACTTACTGCAACCTCTGGCTCCCAAGTGATGTGAGCCTCAGTTCAAGCAGTTGAAGTGATCTGAGCCTCAGTTTTCTAATCTGTGTAATGAGGATTATGTTAGGATTTGGGAGGAACAAATCAGTTGATGCAATTAAGTTTCAGCGTGGTGTCTGGCACATAGTAGGTGCCTACTGAACAGTAAGTCTTACTTATGCATTCAGTAAGCAGAGGTTTAGTGAGCACCTGCTGCATGCCAGACCCTGCTCAGGGGAGTGAGAACTTGGTGGTGAAGAAAAAGCTAAATGCTTTGTCCTCGGACATCGTAGAGTCTGGATCAAAGGACTGAGTGTGAATCACTCACAATCGACTCTGAAGGGGAGAGTGAGGTCCTAGGAGTGTTAGTGACAAAGGACCCTACTGGGAAGACGGAGAGAAGAGGATGGGCACAGAGGCATTGGGGTCGATGCACAGGCCTGGCTGCCAGGTTCAGTGAGGAGAGGAGGTGCCCAGGACAGCATCCAGGCTCCTGGCTGTGGCCACTGCACAGACCGATGGAGGTGTTACTCATGGGGCGAGGAGACTGGAGAAGAGCTGGGCTTGGGGGTGCAGAGAGTTTATGATCTTGGACTTGTACGTGTTGGGTTTGCAGTGCTTTTGAGACTCTGCACCTGATGTATAGTTGGGGGACTGGATCTTACTTTGCAGACCCCTGGTGGGGGAGGCCCTGAGGGGGATCCAGAGAACTGTCCAGCTCTGCTCTCAGGGGCTCATACTTGGCTGGGGAGGATCCATGAACCGTCACAAGTAAAGGTTGTTGTTGAGGAGAGAGGACATTCCTACCCTGATGGAGGTGTGGGGTGGCAGAGGTCAAGGTCAGCTCTCAGGGTCACATCTGAGCTGAGTCCTAAAGGATGAGCGTGACTCACCAGGAAGAGAAGGGGAAGGACACTGAGGGCTGAGCGTTCCTGCAGAGGCCCAGATGCTGAGGAGGGAAAGCCATGTGGTCGTGGAGCTGGAAGGATTCAGGACAGCTGTGTGGCAGTGCGGAGGAGGAGGCTGTACGGGAGGCTGGGAGCCACAGGGATCAGAGCAGGAGAGGCCTTGAATGCCAGTTGTAGGGTTTGCATTTAACCTATGGGTCTTAGGGACTCATCAGCCCATTCCATTTCATCAGGAGGATGTGCTCAGGGCTGCCATGTTTGAGGAAGGAACTTGGGTGCAGGTGAACAGGGACAGAGGCTCTGGCAGCAAAGAGATCGGCTAGAGGCCAGCGATGATGCAGGTGACAGGAAAGGGCAGGGCAACTACATGGTGACAGCAATAAGCGAGTACATGGGAGCAGCCTCAGGGAGACAGAGAGGGCTTGGGCCAGTGAGGGGCACAGTGTGGATTATGGTCAGAGGACTCAGGCTCGGTGGAAGAGTGGGTAACACTGGACGTTCTGTGGGTCATCAGCAGGGACAACAGACGCACCCTGCAGGGTCATCCTGCAGGGGATAAAGTCACGAAGTGTGGGTTTGGGACAGGACATTATTATATGGACACATGTAACAATCTTCCCAGCAACCCTGGGAGGTTAGGTGCTGCTGTCACCCCTATTTTATAGATGAGCAAACAGAGATGCAGAGAGCTTTAGTAACTTGCCTAAAGTCACACAGCTAATTAGCAGCAAAGCTGGGGCTTGAACCCAGGCACTGGCCCCGAGTCTGTGCTCTTGACTGTGGTGCTGCCTGGGCTGCAGGAGATGACTGTGCTGTGCTGCTGCCCTCAGGAGTTCCAGTGCCACAGATGGGGCCACAGGCAAACTGGGTGAAGTGGGCCAGCACCTCTAGCTGTGGGAATCAGAGCTCCAGTGCCACAGATGGGGCCACGGGCAAACTGGGTGAAATGGGACATTACTTCTAGCTGTGGGAATAAGAGAAGACTCTCAGGAGGGGGTGTCATTTCAACTTGGTCCTTAGGGTATGGAGTGTTTGAACAGAGTTGTGGCATGTCAGTCAGGGTGGTCACTGCAAGCAACACAAAATGATTGTGGATGATGAAAGCAAAAGAAGATGAGGTTATTTCAAGAATCACTGGGACAGTCAGAAAGCCAGGGCTGTGGCACCAGGACAAGTGACACAAATCAACCAGTGGATGGCAACGTCTCAGCCTCCTCCGACAAGTCCTGGAGGCTACAGCTCCACAGGCTTCACCACCTCCACTACCACCACCTGACGCTGCAGGCTTCAGCAGAACCCCTGCGGTCTCTTCCCCACGGAGCCTCCAGCCTCTGCTGCCACCCTTGCCACCCTTGCCACCATCGCCAGAATAGGCTCAGCAAGGAGAACCATTGCCACTGGGCTTCTGGCCCAAAGTCTAGACCAGGAGGTGCAGGGGAGCTGATTACAGAAGCCTCATCACGTGACTTCACTCAAGCTGTAAGGGAGACTGGGAAAGAACATCTTCGGCATTTTCAGGCTCTGTCTCCTAAGGTGCGGTGGGGGGGGGGGTTCCCCAATCAGTAGGAGGAGATTTCTTGATAATGTAACAGACACACTGGACAGGGCTATGGCCATCCCGTCAGGCGACAAGGTTGGCAAATGTGATGGTGAAGAGGAGGAAACGGCATAGACCACACGGAGGATGGTTAGGGTGCAGCAGACAGATGAGAGCACAAGCTCTGTCCTTAGAAGGTGCTTCTCAGCTACTACACATTGAGACAACTGAAAACAGCAGTGACTGAGCAGTGTGTGTACGAGCGCACTTGTGAGTAGCTGTACCACAACAGGGCTAACACTGGCTCTCCCTGTGCCGTGGCCTCTGTGAACTCTGCTGGCTGAGGCTGAGTGACAGTGGCTGAGGATGCTACTTTCTGGCAGCCTCTGTGTCCCTGATTGGCCTCCCGGGTTCTGGCGGTTGGCTGCCTACCTGCTCCCCCATGCAGCATCTCTGCTGAGAGCAGAACCATGAACTGTCCTGCACCTCTATTTCTGGGACATCACAGCCCTAAGCTTTCACTCATTCACACTTTCACTTACTAATGCACACTGAGTACCTCCCGTGAGCAGACGGCCCTGCTCTCCTGACTCCTATCTGCCTCTTGATATTCGTCATCTGCAGAGGCAGCTATGGTGGGAAAGGTGCTGACCAGGAGGTCAGGTTCCCTCTGGCTCTAGTGAACTACTCTGGACACTTGGGCAGGACACTTGACTTCTCTGTGCCCAATTTTCCTGTCTGTGAGACGTGTCCCAATAACCCTACTGTGTGGTTTTTTACATCAGCCTGGCACCTGCCCCTGCTGAGACCACTCTCCGTTTTGTATTCTGTATCTCACCATGAACTCCCGCCTCTTCTGGATACTCAGATGTCTCTTCTCCATCACATAGCCTGTGACTCTCAGATTCCCTGTGCCCCTGCTGGAGAAACCCAGGGCTGGAGAGGGAGGTAGTCTGGCTTTTCCTAACCCACAGGAACCAGTGGGTGCATGGATACGCCATTTAGTGAAGATGCTCTCTCCACTACCAGGTACATTGCATGGCCCTGCCAGGCTGGCAGACCAACACTCTAGCACTTTGCAGGCCTGCTGCTAAGCGCCCATGGTGGTTGGCGATGTGACCCCTCCCCACAGTGGCAAGAGAACATCCCTGTAGAGAAAAGAAGGGGGAAAGAGGAGAAAGGGAAGAATGGGAAGTGGTGGAGGGAAGAGGAGAAGAGAAAGAGGAGAAACAGGGGAAGAGAGAAGAGGAAGAAATGAGTGAAGGAGAAGATGGAGGGTGGGGGGTAAGGAGGGCAAAGAAGGAGAGACATAAAAGGACAAGCAGCAGCCGGGTGTGGTGGCTCACGCCTATAATCCCAGCACTTTGGGAGACTGAGGTGGGCAGATCGCTTGAGGTCAGGAGTTCAAGACCAGCCTGGCCAACATGGTGAAACCCCGTCTCTACTAAAAAATACAAAAATTAGCTGGGCGTGGTGGCGAGTGCCTGTAATCCCAGCTACTTGGGAGGCTGAGGCAAGAGAATCGCTTGAATCCAGGAGGTGGAGGTTGCAGTGAGCCAAGATGGCGCTACTGTACTCCAGCCTGGGTGATAGGGCGAGACTGTCTCAATCAATCAATCAATCAATCAATCAGCACTACAGGGAGGGATGAGGGGGAGAAGATACAAGGGAAGAAGAAGGGAGGGAGACCATACAGTGAGGAGGAGAGTGGAGAGGAGAAGGGAGGACAAAGGCAGGGGTGGAAGGGGTTGTAGAGGCGGGGGAGTGGGCAGGAGGGGAAAGCAGAGAGAGCAAAGGGGAGAAGCGGGGGCAGGGGCAGAGATGGTTGTGGAAAAACGGGAGAGGGGAGGAAAAGAAATAAAAGCATGGAGGAAGCAACTGCCTTAGAAGGTGGAGAAAGGGATGGAGTAGAATGGCAAAGGGGGGATTAGGGGAAGGAAGATGTGGGGGGAAAGGAAGGAGAGGAGGAAGGCAGAAGCTACCCTCAGAGCTAGCTTGCAAGGGCTCTGCCCACCTGGACTTCCCCAGAGCAGAGGGGCTTTGGTCTCTGAGATGAGACTCCCCGAAAGCTTTCCACCTTTGCTCACCAGCAGGTCTGGCAACTGGGGGACAAGCAGGCCTCATGCACAGTGGTTGCTTGTTAAAGGACCCCAGCAGAAACAGCTCCAACAGGCCTATCTCTGCCTGCCAACAACTCAGCCTGTCTCAGATCCTAGCAGGCCAGGAGGGGCTGGGCGGCAGGGCCAGGATCCCACATCTAAGGATGCCATGTGACATGGCCGGGCATGGAGGCTCACACCTGTAATCTCAGTACTTTGGGAGGCCAAGGCGGGTGGATCCCTGAAGTCAGGAGTTTGAGATCAGCCTAGCCAACATGGTGAAACCATGTCTCTACTAAAAATACAAAAATTAGCCGGGCATGGTGGCGGGCATGTCTAATCCCAGCTATTTGGGAGGCTGAGGCAGGAGAATGGCATGAACCCAGGAGGCGGAGGTTGCAGTGAGCTGAGATTGTGCCACCGCACTCCAGCCTGGGCAACAGAGCAAGACTGTCTGAAAAAAAAAATGCCTGTGACAGGACAGGAACTTGGCTGGATTTCAGGACAGTTCGGTGCCAGGCACATGTCAGCCAAGAATTTGCTGAGCAACCTTGGTCAAGCCACTTAACCTCTCTGGGCTTCAGTTTCTTGTCTGGAAAAAGAAGAGCTGGCAGGGTGTTCCCTTTCACTTTAGGTTTCTGTGGCTTCTGAATAAGAATAACTCAGAAATATATTGATTACTTGCTATGTGCCACATACATATAGATAAATCGTGTATATAAATATCTCGGAGAGAACTGTGTGTCTGTCGCGGCTCCAAGTTGCTCACAGGAACTTAGAAACTACATAATGTGCCTGAGGCCAGGCAGCCAGTGAGTGACAGAGTAGGCTTTCCCCAGCCCACACTCGAGGGAATCCCAAGCCTGCCCCCAAATAGCTCCATTTCCCCAGAGAGGGGGCCACTTTGTTACAAAGGTCCCTCTCCACAGAGACAGAACACGGAGGCCGATTAAAGCCCTTCAGCTCCAGAATCATTTTTGTAATCGACGCTCTGTGATTGTGAACTGGGCAGCTGTCGGCAGCTGTCTAATTTTAGCTGGGTCTTTGCAGGCTTCTCACCAGGCTCACCCGCCCCTGTGGACGGGCAGAGAGGTTCCAAGAAGCATCATCGATCTTTTGACTAAAGTATCTTCAGGAAATACAAATCTGCCATTTCTCAGCCCGCTGTCTGTTGTGACGGCACAGAAGAGATGCCACCGGGAGAGCGAGAACCGTAATTTCATGTAAAACCGCACGTCTTGCCTGGTCCTCCGCAACCCACCTCTTCCCTGCCTTGGCCTTGGCCTCCCAGCTCAGTCCTGGGAAGTCGATGCCTTGTACTGTTTCAACTTTGGCAGAGCGATGGGGGAAAGCTGTCAATAGGTGTTAAAGACATTCCCAGTTGTGGGCAAGCTCCCTGCTGGGGGGCCCTGGCCTCTGGCAGAGAGGTGGCACTGATTTACTTGCATGAGGGGGATTTAGTGCTCCCATCCTTGGGCACTCTGCCCAGTGTAAGTGGCCGAGGAGGCAGCAGGGGAGGGCCTGGATTCAGAGAACGAAACACCGTCCTTAAATAGCAACAGCCTCTCATGAGCATAGCGGCCCGACGGATGGGACCCTAACCCACAGAGGGGGAAAGGTGACTTGTTCTAAGGCCGCGCAGCAAGTTTAAGTACAATCACAACTTCACTACTGACTGTGTGGCCACGAGCAAGTAACTGGCCCTCTCCGAGGCTCAGTTTCCTCAACTGTGAGATGGGGTTATGCTTGTACCCACCTTATAGGGTGATTGGGAGGGTTAACTGAGTAAAAGCACATTGAGTACTTAGTGTGGTGCTGGAAAGACAGAAATCATCTGAAATAATAGTTATTAATACTAGCAGTATTTTTCAATGTTAATCTGTTTGCTTAACTTAAGATGACATCTATCAGAAGACACACCATCAATTTAATAACAGCTTTTAGACGGAAGAAAACAAAAAAGAAATAGAAAATGAAATGTCTGTCAATTGAAGGACATGTCTTATTTTAGAACGTTTAAATACGTGTCCCAGAATTGAAGAAATATGATATCAAATCAGAGAGCTCTTTTAGATCTCAGATTCTTGGGACTCTCCCATTAGTTGTCAAAGTGTGAGAACGGAAGCAGTGTTGTCCGGGGAGACCAGAGCTTACTCTGCTACCAAGTGGCTGGGTGACCCCAGGAAAGTCCCTCTCCTTTTTGGCCTCAGTGTTCTGCCTAGACAGTGCATAGGTGGCATGTGATGATCCCTCAGGCCCTTCTAGCCCTGTGTCTGGCGGGAGAGGTGCGAATTCCTCTCTCTGTCCGTCCTGCAAAGCTGAGGGCTTCTGGCGTGGGGCCACCTCCACTGCCATGCTAGATTTACCAGCCCACAGGATTTCTGGAAGGCAGGCACCAGCAAGGGCCGCGGCTGATTAATCCTCCCTACTTAGGGGCTCCCAGGGCTGCCTTTGAGGGGATGGAAGGAAGAACAGGTGGGCAGAGCCAGGAAAGGGAAAGCAGAGGAGCCACAGATTCCAAGTGGGTCTGTTTATTTCCATGCACTCCTGGTTACCTTTAAACAGGATAAAATTATACTCCAATGCCCTTCATCTCTACATGGTACTGCTAAAAGAAGAGCAACTTGACATTTTAGGAGTTAAAAAAAAACAGAAAACGTGAGAGGTACGTAATATCCAGTGGCTGCTGAGGATGGGGCATTTTTGGGAAGCTCAGATGTAAATTTCCTTGATGTCTTGAAAAATAAAGCCAGAGCAGCATCCAATGGCAAGAGGGGGAGGAGAATATTTCAGGAGGAAAGCCAGCTCCCTCCATGGCAAAAGAAGGCTGGGTGGGGGAAGGAGTGGGGGCAGGCTGGGCTCTGAGATACTCAGGGGAGGATTTGGGGGCTGATGCAAGAGCTCCGGCACCTGTGCTCCCCCAGGAATCTGCACTTCTTAATCCCCCCAGTAAGCTACTCCCCAACCCTTTGCAAATAGGCTCCTGACCTACCTTACTACGGAAATGCTCTCCGAGATAAATCCTCATCAGAAAATCCCTGACTTGGGCCTCAGCTCCTGACTGCTTGCCAACCTAGCCCTCTTCCTGTTCACCTGTGGCCCTGGCTCCCCGAGCCCTCGCTTCTGTCCACTCTGTTTCTGCTCCTTCGTCCCCTTCACTGCTTCCTCTCCGAAGATGCCCCCAAGCTTTGTTCAGGAGACTTAGGAACCTGCAGTTCAGGATCGGAGGCAACAGGCACAGAGCACTAAAAGCAAGCGAGACTCCAATGTTGCTAAAGATAAATGCTACTTTTTTGTTTGCCGTTTAAAAAAAAATGATACAAAGCCTTAGAGAAATATCTTAGGCACACTCCCAGGGACTTAGTGCTGGGCTTGGAGCACTGTTGGATAGGGTATTTGCACAGCCACTTGGCAGCTCTGACTCACGTGTTCTCATGTCGTTCTATATTCTGGTGTTATGGCTACAATAGGTGGTCTGAGCAGGGGTCTAAGCCAAACCCCTTAGGCCAACTTAAAGCAAAGGCAAGCAACTGGTATTTTTCTTTTTTTTCAACAGAGGATGGTGTTCAAAATGCTCTTCTTTTAGTAAACTTATTTCCCCCTTTTTTTCTGAGCCACTTGTCCCCTCTCCCAGTCACTCCCATTGCCCTGTGGTTCTAAATTCTTAGCACATCTTGAACAAGAGCCTTTAGCTTGAAGGATGTTCCATATTTCATCTTGCAAACGGTCTTTGCCTCGGAGCATGGCTTTGCTTCATGAATGTGCTTGCTGTTTTTCTTGTAAAAGCCCCTTCTGGCTGGGTAGGAAATCACCTCTAAACAAAATCTTTTGATCCTGTGTGCATCCCACAGGTACACAGTCATGTTCCCCTAGTAACACCCAAACCCCTCCTAATTAACCCTTCTGAAAAATATCCGGGATTTATAGTCACTGTTGCTTTCACTCACAGAGGTGATGGATGTTTTCAAGCTGATGTAAGACTGGAGGCAGCATGTTCAAAGATAAAGAGGATGAACTTGGAAGCAGACTCATCTGGTTTCAAAATCTGGTTCCATAATTTGCTGAACATGTGACCTTGAGCAAGCAGCTCTCTACCCTCGGTCACACTTTTCCCCATAGCAATGGCCGTACAGGGTTACTGAGGAGCTGAGCACGATGCCTGTCACATGGCACAGTGAATCATGGTCCACGGTCCTCAGCTGTCTTCTAGTAGTTCTCCAGTTGCATTTTAATCATCGATTTATTTGCCTGTAGTCCTCACAGGCTCAAAAATTCCTTGAGGACAGGAACCACGTCTTGTACTCTTGGCATTGAGCCAGTGCCTGTTATGCAGTAGGTGCCTAATAAATGCAGCCTGATTTAGTGGAACACGATGGCATCCTTTGAATACCCCTTTACTCCAGTCATTGTGTTCTCTTCTTTAGAAGCTCTCTGTATGTGTCAGATTTCCCTAATCTGTCTTCCGTGTCTATCATTCTCTCTGTATTCATTATTTTACTTAACAGCAACAACGTGTTTTATTATGTAATTTTAGATTTAGACATTTCATTTTTGATTCTTTTTTTTTTCTTTTTTCTTTTATTTTTGAGGTGGAGTCTCACTCTGTTGGCCAGGCTGGAGTGCACTGGCATGATCTCTGCTCACTTCAACCTCCGCCTCCAAGGTTCAAGCGATTCCCCTGCCTCAGCCTCCTGAGGAGCTGGAACTACAGACATGCACCACTATGCCAGGCTAATTTTTTGTATTTTTAGTAGAGATAGGGTATCACCATGTCAGCCAGGCTGATCTTAAACTCCTGATCTCAGGTGTTCCACCTGCCTTAGCCTCCCAAAGTGCTGAGATTACAGGTGTGAACCACTGCACCTGGCCCATTTAATGAAAAATCACACACACACACACACACACACATACACACAGCTTTTTCCCTAGCATGTAGTTAACACTATGAAACATGATAGTGCAATGACTTCTTTTGACCTAGATAGCTGACTTTTTTGGTTACATTTCATTACATTGAACAAGTTTAGTAGATATAATATCACTAAATGGAAAAAAAGAGAATGAATTTAGAACCTGTATTTTCTTGATGTGTTTAAGACCGAAGGATTATTTTTATCCTGACAGGGCTCCAAAGATTGTCTAAAGAAAATGAGGTTATTTATAAACTACCTGGAACACCTGCCCAGAACCTCATCCCAGGATAAGGTAATGGTATCACAGATTTCTGTGAAAATGCTTTCATTGTATCACAGGGATCTTCATTTGCAGGCTGAGTGCTTGATGATGGTAAGATGATCATGTATGTGAAGTTTGCCCAACTGTATGCACATGTTGACGGAAACATGATTGGATGCTCTTATTAAGAGATCAATTTAAAGATCACCCTTTCTTTTTGAATTCTCCTCCATTAGTTCAGCAGCCAAACCAAGACATAGACATTCCAGGACAACAGAGAAGGCTGTGACATGCCTGTGAAATTCTTCCCTAGCTACTAGGGGAAACAGTTATTTTGTCCATCACGTGACCCGTAAGTTCTCTAAGCACCTCTGTAGCTATGAAATACTCTGGCTAGTGGGTGAGGTACAGTAGGCACAAAGTTTCTGTAAGTGGATCCGTGTTGGTGTTATCCAATTGGGACAGGTCATCACAGGTGGGGGTCCTGAGAGTGGCCCTCATGCCAGCGCTGTAGCCCACCTTGAGGTGGCCCTGAGCGTGGCCCACTGGATGCCATGCTGTGCCTGGGCTACAGGGCAGGGCAGGTGAAGAACTTTCATATATTGAGACAGAGTCTCTCTCTGTCACTCAGGCTAGAGGGCAGTGGCAAGATCTCGGTTCACTGCAGCTTCCTCTTCCTGGGTTCAAGTGATTCTCCTGCCTCAGTCACCCAAGTAGCTGGGATTACAGGTGTGCACCCCCATGACCGGCTAATTTTTGTATTTTTAGTAGATAGGGGGTTTTGCCATGTTGGCCAGGCTGGACTTGAACTCCTGACCTCAGGCGATCCCCCCACTTCGGCCTCCCAAAGTGCTGGCATTACAGGGGCATGAGCTTTCATATTCATTTCTCTGGCTTTGTTCTTTTTTGTTGTGTGTTGAGTGGTTTTCTGAAACTGATTTTCTTCTGTGTCTCTGATGGAATTTCCATTCATGCTTGCTCACTGTTATTGATTGTACAGCATTCACCTCTGTAATATTTTCATTATAGCTTCTTTTATTTCTCAAGATATGCCACTCCTTTTTCATCTGTCTTAATAATTTTCATCAATAACTCTCTTCGAGCCCTTAGGCTCTGAGTTTTTTGTTTTGTTTTGTGTTCAGTTCTGATGCTAGCTTCTCTGAACCTTTGTTCTGATTCTTGGCAATTTCTCATATAAAGAAAGCCTCTCGTCTACCTTTTGATTGTGTGCCTTTTCTCTCGTTTCTTTTTCCTTTGCAAGGCCTGGCTCTGTGTGCTAGCTCCCGCGTTTGTTTCTTGCTGGCCCTTATTTATTTCCTAATAGAGCTGGCCATTTGCTGCAGCAGAAGAGGCAGGGAGCAGGGGTGCTTGTCCTTTGCTTGCCTTTGGGTTTGTCACCCCAAATGTGTCATTTTCTTTTCAAAGGGAGGGAGATGAGGGCCCCTCCATTTTTAGTCATCAAGCAAGAGTTTAGCATGGCCCTAGGCAAATCACATAAGGCTGCAGGTTCTCTGTGTGCTGTGCCCTAGGGGATCCACCCTGCCTGGTTCCTTCTGCAGGCCTCTTCATCTCGGTGGCATCTGGGAGACCAGGTGTGGACCCTGTGGCTGAGGTCTCCTCGGCCCCTCTCCCTCTGCCATGCTGAATCAGGGCCCTAGGTCCCTTGCAGTGAGTCCACTGCCACCTCCCCTCACACCAATCAGAAGTTTACTGCCAGGTCTTTCAACGAGTTTGATGTGCAGCGTTTGGCCTCCACATCTCATGTGATAACAATCTAATTCTTCCAGTGCTTGGAAGTCAACCCTGATTCCTGTGTTTCTCTCATATCCCACAATGAACCCATCCACAGAGCTTGTCGGCTCCATTTCAACCTGTGTCCAGAATTCAATCCTGTCTCACCCCCTGCATTTTGACCACCCTGCTCTGTGCCATACCTGGACCATCACCTCTTGCCCGGACAGCAGCAATAGCCTCCTACGTGGTCCCCCCTGCTCCCTCCGTTGTCCACGAGGCTCATGGTGCCATGTCATTCCACTGCATGGGAACCCTTCCAGGGTTCTCAACATGAGTCAGGCCAATGGATCCCCGTCCTCTCTGGAGCTTCAGTGTGACTCTGCTCTGCCCCTCCTCCTCTCCCCTTCTTCTCCACCTGCCTCCTGCCCTGCATCCACACCAGCCTCCTTCCTCTTCCTCGACGCTCCAGGAGCCCTCCTGTCTTGCCTTGGCACAGTGGCTTCTGCTGCCTGAAAGGTGCCTCTCCCGTCTGCATGGCCAGCTTCCTTACAATTTTCGAGTCTTCCTTAAATGTTGTCTTCTCAGCCAGGTCTGCTGTGGCCATGTTCTGCAGCGCCTCATCTTGCCCACATCCTCTGTATTCTCAAATTCCTTGAACTTGCTTTACTTTTCCTTTGCCTTAGTGCTGACCTCACATTTACTTCTTTATTATATTTGTTACCTGTTTCTTCGTTTTAGCATGTAAGCTGCCTAAAGGCAGGAAAATTCTCCGGTCTACTGCAGTATCACTTAGGGCCTAGGGTCAAGCCTGTCACACTGTTGGCCTTAATAGAGTTGTTGAATGAAGGAAGGAGTGAATGAAGGAATGCATGAATGCAGAGATACGCAGGTCCTGCTCAAAGTCGACCTGCCCTCAGAGCCCAGCCCCATATTTACCTCACAATATTTCAGACCTTCAGCACAAAGAGGAGGTTGGTCCTGTGGCCTTTTCTTTGCCTGATGGAAAGGGAGACAACTTGTTTCCAGCTTTTCATCTTCTTTTTTTTTTCCTGTTTGCAGTATTTCTACCCTTCATTGTTAGCAGACCAAAGTTAACATTAACTGGACAGCCCAGGAAAATTGTTCCCAGCCTAGAGCCCCTCTTATCACAGGGCCTGTGGCTGCTTTGATTCCACTTGGCTGGCATGGTCCCTGCATGTGGACACAGGTACAAGGTGCATCTGGCTGAGGGCCTAAGGCAGGAGGAACAGCAAAATGGAAGCCGGCACACTCCTTCACCAGAAGCTGCCATCCCTGACTACACTCTCAGCTCTCAGACACCACCCGCACCTCTACTTAGTCAACTTTACAAAGTTCATATTCCTCCTGTAAATGATGGTACCGGTCAACATAATGGACATGTTCTTATTCCCTAGTGAAGCAAGAGGTAGAGTTTCTCTGCTACCACCAAGTCCATTTCCAAATCACTTCGGCCCCCAGCTGCCAATCTGTAGTGGAATGAGTGATGACAGATGGCTAGGGTTTGCTCATCACTCCTGACCCTCTGCAGTAGCTGCTGTCTCACTTCTCTTCTGGTTGGAATGCGCCGATCTCCTCTGCAGCCCACCAAGCCTGCCTCTCTCCTTGGATTCTCATTGGAGCCTATTAGGAAAACCAATCTGCCATCAGATGCTGGGTGTCTAATGAAGTCCCTTGACATTCAGAGAATGACACTGTAGGGTCTGTCACTCCTGCATCGGTCTCACTTGGCTGTGCTTGGGGACGAGACTGTAGTTCCAGTATGTGTAAAAAGCCCAGGCAGCAAAGGGAGAAGACTGGGGAGAGTAGGCTAGGTTCTGGACCCCAAAATACAAGGAAGAAAGAGAAGAGTCAAGCAACAAGTCTAATCTGGGCTCTGGTGGGGCAGACAGTCCATCCTTGGGTCATCCTTGAGGCCTCTTTTCCCTACCCACCCCAATGCCAGCCCATCCCAACATCCCAAACATTTCTGGAATCTGCTCATCTCTCTTAGTTCTATGGTCCTGCATCACCATTTCTCCTGGACAGCCCAGCTGTGGTCCAGCCGCCTCCCTTGCCCCTGTAGTCCATTCTCTGCACAGCAGCCAGGTTAGTCAGATCCTTCTTCTTTCCAGTGGAATCCCATCAGTTAGAGGCTTTAGCATTAGAGCACGTCATTCCCCCGACCCTTTTAAGGCCCTGCGAAGGCCCCTAGCAATGTGCTTAGCAAGATTTATCAGTTCAAGAATTAATTGGGATTCATGGTTGCTTAAGAAGCTTTAAAAAGCCCTGAAATCTCACAGCTGCTTAATGAAAAAACACTGATAGAGGTTTTCCCAGACTTGACAATAGTCCTAATGATCTATCGGACATCATCAATAAATTGCAATGGTGAAAATAAAATGTCCCTAAACCATCAATAATAAAAAACCAATTTCTATCAAACGCAGCTAGAGGAAAAGCTAAATAATCTTTCTTCTCTCTATGAAAAGGATATTATGAAATCATTGCCACAGAAGATGCATTCCAAGAGAATGCCCAAAAATGTAAGGGAAAAAAGTACTCTGGAGACTTGTCAGGAGCTAATTAAAAAACACAGTGTTATTTTTCTTGATTCTGCAATGTTTTTGGTAATTTTTAGCTTTTTAAAATCTGTAATGTATTGTGAATTCTTTTCTCAGTCTAAATAAACGTTCAATTACATAGCTCATTTTGATTTCTAATTCTGGAATCTGGCTCTTCTTTCTAAAAAGGATGCTCCAAATTGTATGTTTCAGGTCCCACAAAATGTGAATCCCCCTGTCTCTGAGGGCTTCCCACTCTACCTAGAATAAAACATTGCCTCCTCCTGTAGTCCTGCTCTGCTCACCGGGCTGCAGACTTCTAGGGTTTCTCTCCTGCCCTCTAACTGCTGAGCTCAGTCTTATGTTGGCAACTTTGCATTTGTCCTATATCCTGCCTGGAACCTCCTCCTCTAATCTTCCCTTCCAGGGATCTAGGGTCCAGCTCAAGGCTACCTCCTCTGAGAATCCCTGGTGGACATCCCTACTTAAGATGGAGCCGCCTGCCTGCCCTGCCCCACCCTCACCCCTGCTCTATCCCTCTGTTTTGTCCACTTCACAGTGCATACTTCTATCTCCCTGAGACTAGCATGTTTCCTCTTCAGTGCCTGTCACCTCCCCAGGGACCTGTGGTCACGTGAGCCCCAGGAGCGGTGGGGTGGGGGGGGTTCATGTCTGTCTTGTCTGTCATATCACATAGAATGGTGCCCAGCTCACAGCCAACACCTACGGGTAATTGCTGAGTAGACTGTTGTTTATAGTTTGAGTTGGCAACTTCTTCCGGAAGATGAGTTGGCAATATGCTCCAAAAGTGTTAAAATGTGCAAACCCTTTCACCCATGACTCCTACATCTAGAAATTAATCCCAAGGAAATTATTAGAAAGATATACAAGAAGAGAAATTAACCTCCTGATAAAAATCGAAAGAGTCAATCAAATTGGGGTTTTAGTCTTGCATCCACCAATTAAATAGCTGTGGTGTGACCCTGAGCGCGGCTAACATCTGAGTCCTGGTCCTCATCTGAAAAGGGGGGTGGTCATAGGAACACAGCTCAGTGCTGACTAGTACTGTATTCCATGATGCTTACTATGGTGTTGTTTATGCTGGAATAAAATCTGAAAGATCCTAAATATCTAACCACAGGGGAGTCCAGATCAGTGCCACCCAGTTGAAGTATAATGCAACACAAACTGCAAATATAAACACATATGTAATTTTTAATTTTTCTGTATGCACATTAAAAAGTAAAAAGGAACAGGATGGAATTAATTTTAATCATATATTTTGTTTAATCCAATATATCCAAAATAGTGTTTCAACTTGTAACCAATATAAAAATTATTAGTGAGATATTGTACCTTCTTTTTTTTGTGCCAAGTCTTCAAAAATCTGATTTGTATTTTATGCTTACATTTACTTCAAACTATAGAAATGAACCCAGAAAGGATAGTCTTTTTTTTGAGTCTCAGCCCATTGCCCAGGCTAGAGGGTGGTGGTGCAATCTTGGCTCACTGCAACCTCCGTCTCCTGGGTTGAAGCGATTCTCCTGCCTTAGCTTCCCAAGTAGCTGGGATTACAGGTGTGCACCACCACACCAGGCTAATTTTTGTAATTTTTTTAATTACCTGAGGTTAGGACTTCAAAACCAGCCTTGTCATGTTAGCCAGGTAGTCCACCTGCCTCAGCCTCCCAAAGTGCTGGGGTAACAGGAGTGAGACACAGCACCCGGTCTGGAAGTATAGTTTTTATGCTTATGTTTATTTCAATTCAGACTGGCCACATTTTCAATGCTCAACAGCCACATGTAGCTAGCAGCTACCACATTGGAATGTGAAGCTCTAGATAATTTATAGGCAACTTTAAAATACTGTACAGCCATGAAAAAGCCTGGTTTCAAAAGAATAATCATGCAAGAAAAGCTCACAAGATGAGATTCAATGAAAAATGTAGTGTAGAAAACCAGAAAAGTATGCTCCCACTGTTGTTAATGTAAATATGTGCTTATGTTTATTTGAGTATGTAAATTGATGTGCATATTGCAAGGATATGTAGCAAAATCCTAACGGGTCATCTGAGGAAATGAAATTATGATAATAGTCATGTTCTCTTTCACACTTTTTCACTACATGCCTGTATTCTTTTTAGAATCAGGAGAAATATTGCCATTTTTAAAGTGTGCAATGTGTGGTTAGCCATCTTGCACCATGACCTGACTGCAGTGGCCATTTGTGGATATGAGATGCTGGATTAGAGAACTGGTCCCAATTTTCCACCTTTCTCTGGACCCATGCACTCTGCCACATGACTGCAGCTACTCCCACAGAAGGTAGAGTAAATCTCTGGCCTCTTAACTTTGGGTTCAGCCCATGACTTCTTTTAGACAATGGTATGTGAGCAAAGGTGATCGTTGTCAGTTCAGAACCTAGGCCTTAAAGGATACTGTGTGTTCCTGTGTGCCATCCTGTGCTCCTGCCATTTTCATGAGAAGAAGATGCCCTGTCTTGCTCTCTGGTTCTAGGAAGGTGAGGAGTACATGGGGGCAGATTTGCATCTAATCTGGGGCTCAGAGCCACCAACCTGTGGATGTGTGAGAAATACATACTGATTGTACCATGTCCCACCAATGTTTGTGGTTGTTATAAAGCGATAGCTGACTAATGCAGTGTTGTTCAACTCTTTCACATGTACTCTCTAGTCAAAAAGGCAAAAGTTGATTGGAATTATAAGTCAGAAAGCTGAAATCAAGATGCTATTTGATGTGCTTGACTGTGTCCCCAAAAGTTCACATGTTGGAAACTTAATTCCCAATGCAGCAGTGTTGGGAGGTGAATCCCAATAAGAGGTGATCTGATCATGAGGCCGGAGACCTCACAAGTGGATTAAGGTTGTTATGATGAAAATGAGTCAGCTATTTTGCGGGGTGGGTTGTTTTAAAAGTGAGCCTGGCCCTTTGTGCTCTTTCTCACTCTCTTGCATGAACTCTCTTGCTCTTCTGCCTTCTGTTATGAGATGACACAGCATGAAGGCCCTCACCAGATGCTGGCATCATGCTCTTGGACTTTCCAGCCTCTAGAACCATGAGTCAAATACATTTCTGTTTATTTTAAATTACCCAGTCTTAGATATTATATCATAGCAATGAACACTTTGAAAAATCAAACAATAAGACACAAGAACACTTTAAAAAATTAAAAAAAAATACAATTACCAAAGATCTCCACGGCAAAAGAAGCCCAGGCCTTAACTCTGTAGCCTTGGCTCTGTCTCTGACACTCTTGATTACTGAAACCTAAAGTCAAAGAAGGACAGAATTTCCTTGTTCTGAGGTATTACCCAGTCCTGAGGATACCAACAAAAACTCCCAAACCTCTTGATTTGAGAATACATTTTTTCCTCCTTGAAAAATTATTCATGGTCATCTTAGAAAATACAAACAAACCAAAAAAGAAGGAAATTTAAAAAAAGACAAAAGAAAAATTGCTCACGATGCCATCACCCAAAGACAACTTCTATCAAACATTGGTGTATGTGTATATCAATATGTGTATGTGTGTTTGTATGATTATATTTTTCCTGCAAAAAGGATAACACACTATACAGAACATACTGTTCTATAATCTATTTACATTTACTATAACGTAAAAATTTTGCTTTGCCACTTAACATCTTCCACAGAATAATTTTGAAATGCGAAATTATTGCCTTGTTTTCACTTGAGTGGATATAACATAAATAACTCTAACTCTTGAGGTGCATAGATTATTTCCAGATTATTAGATTACTCTGTGTTGCTCTTTAGCTATTATAAGCAACATCTTATACATTAGATCTCTGTGTGTATCCCTTCCCTGATTGTTACTAAGAATTAAATTCCTAGAGGTGGGATGTCTGGGTTGGGACACATGTTTATAAAGCATCCCCTTATCAGAGTGTCATGTCCTCACCTGTCTGATGAGAGGGACTCAAATTCTGCATCATTGTCTTCCCCTTTCCCCAGCTTCCTATTGTATTCAAACACCCCCAGGAAGGAGAAGTCCCTGGAACTAACATTGTCCAAAGTCCTTAGCTTGACTAGGTCAGACCTTCCCTTCAGAAAGCAGAGCTCTGAGAGAAGTGGGAGCTGGAAAAGGTGAGCAGTGAGGGTGTCAAATCTCCCCTCGCCCGCACACAATCCCATGCAATGGATCCTCTCCCTGCAGCCTTGTGGGGCAGGTGAGGAAACTATTCCCAATGGCTACCTGAGGCTAACTCTGCATCTGGACCAATTTCACAGCCCAGAGCCCTGGAGCTGTCACTCTCTGTCCCTTAGCTGTCATTCCTCTAGGCAAGAGAGAGAGGAGGTTGACCCACTGTGTGCATGCTTTCCCTTACTCAGGTAAACCCATGTCTGAGGTTCCACTGGCCACCTGTGACTCTGCCTCACTCTGGAGCACAACATGTGGGGGGGAAAGAGCCTGGGACCCAGGTGCACGTGGGAAACCTAGGCTCTAAGCTGGGCTCAGCTATTAACCCAACGGATTTCCTCACACATAATTTCGCCTCTCCAGGTGTGACATAGTCTGTTCAGCTGTTCACAAAGCATGTTTTTTTTTCCTTCCTGTGCACACAGCAAGATTATGCCCCCCAGCCTCCTCTGTAGGTAGGTGGGACCATGTGACTGTGTTCCAGCCATTTGCACATGAGCAGAAGTGACATGTTTTGCTTCCACTTTGGGCCCTTGAGAACCTCATAGGAGGAGTTCCTTCCCTTTCTGCCAACCTGATACAGATGAACCAGGTGACCTTGACCTCAGAAACCAGGTGTTGAACATGGCAGAGCTACAAGTTGGAAGGGGCATGGGTCAAAGGTTGCCCCCTGCAGGGAGCCACCCACCCATCATAAGACCTATCCTCAACTTTACCTGGGAGATAAACTGGCTTTTATCGTGGCAGACACTTAAATGTTAGGGTGAGGTCTTTAGAGTTGCTAATATCATCTTAATATATGATGATATTGTAACTGACGACTTTATTTCCTGGTCTATAAACAGAAGGAAAGAAGAGAGTCAGCACCCACTGAGGATCTATTTTGTGCAAAACCCTGTGCTCCACACATTATACACATTTGCCCTTCAACTCCCTGCAAAATGCTATGATCTTAGGACTGTTATCCCAGTTTTCTGGGGCACTGACTGAGCTGCGATCCAAATGCAGGACTCCTGGATCCTGAGTTCATGACAGACACAGCTTTGAGGTTCTGGAGAACATACCACCCCAGGATCCTGCTGGCTCCTGCCACCCACCTAGCGAGCAGAGTGGTAAAGAACGTGCTGACTGGAGTCCAACCAGCCAGGACTAGGCCCTCACCAGAGGAGGGCTTGGCCTACCTATGCCTCAGTTTCTTCATCTGTCCAGCAGGGCTACTGTGAAAGTATCCACCACATGGGGTCATTTGAGGATGCTTTTCCTGATTAGGTTCAGGAAAAGCGTTTTTACTTTACCTCCGTTGGAGATCTCCAAAGCTCTGCCTCGCTGGGGGAATTAGGAGCCCATCGTCATTATTCCTTGTTACCTAGGAAGCCAAATTGCCTTTGATGTTTTATCGGCCTGACATTTTCCTTCAAAGAATCTCCACCCACTGCTGTGAGAGTTGCTGGTTTCTACCAGTTTGATGAGATGAACATCAATTACCTCCCAAGGGGAAGTCTGACTCTAAAGGCTCTGAAATAAAAGGGGAAGAGGTTTGATTTCACTGGGGCTGGTTTTGAGAGGACTGGTTTTGGGGGCTGCTCCTGAGGATTCTGTATGTAAATTCCCAGGAGAAGCAGTGGGAGGCCTGGACTCTGCAGCCACATCTGTTGGGTGATGAAAGCTGGATGGGGAGGCTGTTCCCAGGAAAACGAATCCCGGTGCTGGCCATGTGTTTCTCTGTGACATCACATGAGGAAGCCTGGGTTACGATGGCCTTGATCTCCCCCCACCAGCTCTGGTCTCTGTGGTCTGCCCCCAGCTTCCTCCCAGGACTTCATGAAACCTCAAATCTATTTGTGCAACCTCAATTCAAACAAGTCCATTAGCTTCCACCCAGTGAAAGTCATTAGCTGTTACTGGCTTTGCTGGCTCACAGCATTTTCCAGCCAGAAAGGATCTTGGATGTTTTAGGACCCTAGCTCCTTCAAAGACTATAGCTCCTTCACTGCTTCAAGACTTCTAAAGGGCCCTCCGGCATTTAGATGGAGTCCGATTCCTTCCACACAGCATTTGATTACTTGCTGATCCGAGAGCACTCCCAGCCTTGCCTCTGTCTTGGCTCTGCCTCTGCCCTGCATGGCTACTCACCTCTGGCTGTGATAGAAATGGTCTCAGTGTATTAGGCATCTTTTCAGGTCTGGGCATTTGTACCTGTCTTCTCTGTCTGGAATACTCTTCATCTCTCCCATCTGGTGACATTTTCGGCACCCACCAGGCACTAGATCAGGTGTCCCCCTCCTTCTTGAAACCTTCCCTGATCCCACCAGGGGGACAGAGCTGTTCTGCCTTCCATGCCCTAGACACCTTTGCCAGAAGAGTAACTCACGACGCTTGCTGGCTCCTTTCTTTTTGCTGTTGTTGTTTTGTTTTTTTGAGATGGAGTCTTGCTCTGTCACCAGGTTGGAGTGCAGTGGCGTGATCTCGGCTCACTTCAACCTCCGCCTCTGGGGTTCAAGCAGTTCTCCTGCCTCAGCCTCCCCAGTAGCTGGGGTTGCAGGTTTGTGCTACCACGCCCAGCTAATTTTTGCATTTTTAGTAGAGATGAGGTTTCACCATGTTGGCCAGGATGGTCTCGATCTCTTGGCCATGTGATCTGCCCGCCTTGGCATCCTAAAGTGCTGGGATTACAGGCGTGAGCCACTGTGCCTGGCCGGCTGCTCGTGTGAGTCAGCTTAGACATCTGCTTATTTGCTATGTCCTCGAAAGGCCTTTCCTCCATAGCTACACATGTAGAAAGAGAGGGAGATCTCACTCTTTTCTCTTCCAATAAGGCCACCAATCCAATAGGATTACGGCCCTGCCCTTGTGACCTCATTTCACTCTAATTACCTCCTAAAAGCCCTATCTCCAAATACAATCACACTGGGGGTTAAGACGTCAATATATAAATTTTGGGAGGACATAGTTTAGCCCACAGAAATAAAGGACCCTTTAAATTGGGGGGCTGCTTTTAAGTTTTGTGTTCCTAGGAGAAGCCTCTATCCCAGGACAAGTAGAAGAGTCTAGCACAGGGAAGCATTGAGTAACCAACCCATCAGACAGCTGAGCTGAGTTGAGAACAAGATAATGAAGACTTTTGAAGATAGAAACTTCTATGAAAAGGAAATTTTTCAGTTTCTAGAAGCAGAAAACAAAACACAAACTCTCCAAAACAATAGAGGGAGTTTACTGGCCAATGGGCTTCAGGAGTGGTTTGATCAGGGTGTCAGGTTCACTTCTTGATAGTTTTCTCTACTGTACCACCTTTCACATATTGATTTTGGCCTCAGGCTGGCTTTTCTCATGGAGATAAAGCTGCATTAGGTTTCAGTTCAAAGTCCTCATCCCAACCATTCAGAGACATCCATATCACAGAATTCTCAGCAAAAATCCTAGAATTTGTACTGATTGAACCAGTTACTTGGCAAGAGGAATATGATTCCCTGAGCAGCTGACAAATAATGTCCCACCTAGTTTTTTAGATGGTCACTCTCAATGAATCCTCAAGGCTGGACATAATGAAATACTGAAAAACAGGAATTTTAGTCTTTCCTCCCTCCCTTTCTTCCTTCCCTTCCTTCCCTTCTTTCCTCCCTCCCCTCCCCTCCCCTCCCATCCCCTCCCCTTCCCTATCTCTTTCCCTTTCCTCTCCCCCCCTCCCCTCCCCACCTTTCCCTTCCTCCCTCCCTCCCTCCTTCCCTCCCTCCCTCCCTCCCTTCCTTCCTTCCTTCCTTTTTCTCTTCCTTTCACAAATTATATATAGTTATTATAAGTGAGACTCTGTACTAGATGTTGAACGCATATATGAGATCAGGACAAGATTGCAAGCTCAAGCTGTTGAGAATCCTACTTAAAGGGATTTGGAGATTATCCAGAAGGCAATGAGGAACCATAAGGAGATTGTAAGAAGGTGAATGACTATATTAGTTACCTATTGCTGCATAACAAACAACCTCAAAATTTAACATCTTAAAACAGAAAACATTACCTCACAGTCTCTGTGGTGCAGCGATCTGGGCAGAGCTTACCTGAGTGCCTGAAGTTCCAGGTCTCTCACATGGCTGCAACAGAGGCCGTGGCCAGGGCTGTGGTCATCTCAGTGCTGACTCTGAGAGCATCTACTTCCCAGTCCACTCAGGTGGCCCCTCCACAGTGCTCCTTGCAACATAGCACCTGGCTGACCCCGTGATGAGCAATCCAAGAGCGTGAGAAAGACTATCCGAATGGAAGCCAAAGTCTTTTATAATCTAGTATTAGAAGGAAATCCCATCTTTTCTGGAATGTTCTATTTGACGGGAGGCAATATGTCCAGCTTACACTCAAGAGAGAAAATTATACAGAAGTATGCAAGCCGGAGGTGAGGGCTGTTGGGACCATCAGAAAATCTGCTTGAAAGATAAAGCAATGACTTACCTGCAGCTCAACATTGCAGAGTAATGCCAGCACCAATGTCACAGCCTGCAATGGCATAATGAGGGCAATGACTAGTAAGGGAGGGTTTAGGGGTTGGCAGGAGAAAATCGTGTTGGACTAGATGGACTTATTTATTCATTCATCAAACATTTACTGAGTTCCCACCGTGTGCTAGGTGCTGGAGGGGCTGCCATGACAGAGAGGTCCCCCATGTCTCCTCGCATGAATATCAGCGTCTGGAAAGAAAGATTGAATGAGTGGTCCTGTACTCGTTGGATGTCAAAGAAAAGGGCAAGGGGCAAATCTGTGAATAGCACATCTCCACCCTTCCAAACGGGACTGAGGGGAGTCAGGAAAGGCTTTCTGGAAGAAGACAGGTTTCAACTGAACCCTGATGGATGAGGAGTCAGGGGAAGGGCTGGGCACAGAGCATTCCAGGGGAAGTGTCAGTTTAGGCCCCCTTGGGGATGGGTCTCCCTCCACACTTATCCACACCCCTTTCTCTGTCTCTGTTTCTGCTCCTGGCTCAGTCTTGGCCCCAGCCACTGCCCCTGCTTGGCCGGCCTGTGTATCTGTCCATTTTCACACTACTGATAGTGACATACCTGAGACTGGGCAATTTACAAAAGAAAGAGGTTTATACACTTACAGTTCCACGTGGCTGAGGAAACCTCACAATCACGACAGGAGATGAAAAGCACATCTCACATGGTGACAGAGAAGAGAAGAGAGCCCGAGCCAGGTGCAGTGGCTCACGCCTGTAATCCCAGCACTTTGGGAGGCCGAGGTGGGCAGATCACTTGAGATCAGCAGTTCAAGGCCAGCCTGACCAACATGGTGAAACCCCTTCTCTACTGAAAACACAAAAAAGTAGCTGGGCGTGGTGGTGAGCACCTGTAGTCCCAACTACTCCGGAGGCTGAGGCTGGAGAATCACTGGAACCCAGGAGGTGGAGGTTGCAGTGAGCTGAGGTCGTGCCACTGCACTCCAGCCTGGATGACAGAGTGAGACTCCACCTCAAAAACAAAAACAAAACAATAAAAACAAAAGCTTGTGCAGGGCAACTCCCCCTTTTTAAAGCCATCAGATCTCGTGAGACGTATTCACTATCACAAGAACAGCACAGGAAAGACCTGCCCCCATGATTCCATTACCTCCCACTGGGTCCCTCCCACAACACGTGGGGAATTCAAGATAAGATATGGGTGGGGACACAGCCAAACCATATCATCCTACCATGCCATCTGTCATTCAAATCCCTGTTCCTCTTTGTCCTTCAGGTCTCAGCTTGAAGGTCGCTTGTCAGAGAGACTTTCCGTGTCCCCCACATTCTAAGGTGGTTGCTGTCTAACCGTCACTGTGAGTAAATCCCCATGGTGTCACCGTTTTCCTTCCTTCCCTGCACCTATTCCTACCCAGAACAGTCTTGCTAATGCATTATTTACCTGTCTCTTCCTCCCCCACTCCAGAATATCTGCTCCCTGGGGCAAGGGCCTTATCTGTTCATTGCCACACCCCAGGCCTGCACACAGTAGGGCCTCAGTGAGCCTTGGTGGAACAGATGAGCCTTCCTCCAGATCCCAGCTTCTCTCTTTGCAGCCTCTGACAGGAGAGATGCCTGGGTGTGCTATGGATTCAATGCTTTGTTTTCCCAAAACTCTTGTGTTGAAACCTCATCCCCAAGGCGATGGTATTTGGATATGGGGCTTTTGCAAAGTGCCCCAAAGGTTGAATCCTCATGAAAGGAATTAGTGTCCATATAAAAGTGGCCCCCAAGAGCTCTCTGGACCCTTCCGCCATGTGAGGACACAGGGAGAAGGGCCACCTCTGAACCAGAAGCAGGTCCTTAGCAGACCTGAGTCCCGAACTGCAGTTCTAAGCCTGCAGAGCCGTGGAAATGCGTTTGTTTGTTGTTTAAGCCCCAGCCTATGGTATTTTGTTATGGCAGCCCAAACAGGCTTCGACAGATGGCTACCAGGGGTGACCGGCCTCCTGGGCAGTTTTAAGCCCTCAGCAGGGTGACCTCACCTCACCCAGACCCTCCCCTTGGCTGCCCGTCCTGACCTTCCCCACAGGGCAGCACGAGGAGCTCAGAGCCCCAGGCCGGACCCAGCCAGGCCCTCCTCTGTCATGCTTTATGGCTCCTCTCTGGGCTCCCGACATCAGCAACATTTTGAGAGTTTGGAGAAGGAGCGTTAAGGCCAGTCAAGTGGATAATTCATATTTTTAAAAAATGGGCCAAACATGGATTTACACAGTAGCTTGTGACAAACGCAGCTTCAGGAGACTATCTGGCAGGAACATCCATTTTTCCAAAGGGCACCACTCCCCTGGGAGAAATAATGAGGGCTTTTTTGAGATTCTGATCATTCCCAGGTGCTGACAGGCCAAAGCACTGAGAACCACTGCGGCTCAGTGCTCACGTGTATGCCCAGCAGGGTCTATTCTTGGGTGTCTCAGCTAAGCATCCAGCTCCCGGGTTGGCCTGTCTTGTCCAAGGTACAACCTTGTGGTTCCTTCCTCCCTCCTGCTGACATGTGCCCGTCTCTACTGAGGTCTCTGTGACAGCTCTCTGGAGAAGGAGCACTGAGCGCTGGGCCTGCCAGGGGCTGGGGAGGCAGGACCAAGGTGGAGCACGAATGGGAGCCATGAGCCCCTCATGATGTCCATTAGTGCAGGGCCCCCAAGCCCCAGGCCACATTAGTAACTGGGCCGCATAGCAGGAGGTGAGTGGCAGGCAAGCATGAGTGAGAGAGGCTCCATCTGTATTTACAGCCGCTCCCCCTTGCTCGCATTACTGCCTGAGCTTCACCTCCTGTTAGATCAACAGTAGCGTTAGCTTCTCATAGGAGCTCAAACCCTACTGTGAACTACACGTGCTAGGGATCCAGGTTGTGCACTCCTGATCATTCCTAGGTGCTGACAGGCCAGAGCACCGAGAAGCACTGCAGCTCAGTGCTCACGTGTGCACCTGCACACTCCTCCTGTCACCCCCTGGACGCTCAGCACCTGGTCTGCTGCCAGCTCAGAGGACAGCACAGGCCATGGAGCCAGACAGATAGGGTGTGAGACCCTGTTCATGAAGAGGTGACGAAGGACCAGCTGCATTGCTGCTTGGCTGTGGGCAGCGATGCTACCAGGGGTATGTGTATATGTGAACCAATTGGATGGTTGCTGTTCTAGATGCAGGCTTCAGGGCTGGGTACTGTACAGCTTCCCAGCATCCCCATAAAGCAACAGTCCCCAGTCTTTCTGGTACCAGGCACCAGTTTGTAGAAGACAATTTTTCCACAGACTGGGGCGGTGGGGAGAGGGGGTAGTTTCAGGATGATTCACATGCATTACATGTGTTGTGCACTTTATTTCTTCTATTATTACATTGTGATATATAATAAAATAATTCTACAACTCACCATCACGTAGAATCAGTGGGAGCTCTGAGCTTGTTTTCCTGCAACTAGATGGTTCCATCTGGGGGTAATGGAAGACGGTGGCAGATCATCAGGCATTAGATTTTCATAAGGAGTGTGTAACCTAGATCCCTAGCACGTGTAGTTCACAGCAGGGTTTGCGCTCCAATGAGATCTAATGCCACCGTTGATCTAACAGGAGGTGGAGCTCAGGCAGTAATGTGAGCAATGGGGAGTGGCTGTAAATACAGATGGAGCCTCTCTCACTCATGCTTGCCTGCCGCTCACCTCCTGCTATGCGGCCCAGTTACTAATGTGGCCTAGGGTTTGGGGGGTCCCTGCACTAATGGACATCATGAGGAGTTCATGGCTCCCATTTGTGCCCCACCCTGGTCCTGCCTTCCCAGCCCCTGGCAGGTCCAGTGCCCAGTGCTCCCTCTTTAGCAGCCTGGCATGCCAATCTCCTGCCATCCTATCACTGACTCAGAGCTGGGATTCTGGCCTTGCAGTCTCCCGGGTCTGGGGCCACAGGATCCTGCACAAGCTCAGTTGCTCTGGCTGCTGGTCCTGCCTAACCTGGGCCCCATCCATCTCCACTGCCTCCACCTTAGACCAAATCCCATCAGACACAATGGAACCCTGCAGTAGCCCCAACATGTTCCCTGTTCATTCTTGCCCCACTTCCTGTTCCTCCTCCATGGCAGGCAGGGACATTTTAGCAAACTTTGGATCCAAATTAAGCCCTGATCCTGCTTTAAACTCCTAGTATCTTTTTTTTTTTTTTTTTTTTTGAGACAGAGCCTCACTCTGTCACCCAGGTTGGTGTTCAATGGCACAATCTCGGCTCACTACAACCCTCGGCTCCCAAGCTGAAGCAATTCTCCTGCCTCAGCCACCCGTGTAGCTGGGACTACAGGCACATGGCCCCATGCCCAGCAATTTTTTTTTTTTTTGTATTTTTTGTAGACACAGGGTTTCGCTGTGTTAGCCAGGATGGTCTTGATCTCCTGACCTTGTGATCCACCTCCCAAAGTTCTGGGATTACAGGCGTGAGCCATGGTGCCCAGCAAAACTCCTAGTATCTTAAAACAAAATCTGAACTCCTCATCATGGAGTGACAACCATGGTGCTGGCAGGGAGCAGATGGCCCACGTGGGGGAGAACTGAAGGGAATAGAATTGGGGGGAGGGTTTTCCAAGGTGTGGCAGGGATACAGGAAGCCAGCAGGGGATGGTGAGACCCCTGGGGCTGGCAACAGTGGGAGGCTATTTCCATCTTAGTACTGAAGGGACCAAAGGAGGAAGCTGTTACCAGACCCCAGAGAGAGCTGCAGCCTTGGGAGAGGAGCTATCTGATGGAGCTGGGGTCGTGAGAGAGAAATGCAACCATTGCTGCAATGGCTGAGAGGGAGGGAGCCAGGAAATAAGCACTCATCCTGTCTCTACTCCTGTTCCTTGGTCTCCTCTGGTGCTTCCAGAATCCGCAGAAGCTGGGGCACAGGAGGACACAGGAGCCCTGTTGATGTTATCCTCGCAAGTCAGTCTTCTGGCAGGAGGCTGAGGGTGTGTCTGGAGGGCACACAGAGGGTGGCAGCACATGTAGCCCCAAGGCCCACCGGATGTGCCCCTGCCTGCCCCTCCGACCTTATCTCCTACCTTCTGCCCTTACTGTTCCCACTACACTATCCTCTGCTTAGTGATATGGTTTACGTATGTGACCCCACCAAAATCTCATGTTGAATTATAATCCCCGGTGTTGGAGGTGGTGCCTGGTGGGAGGTGATTGGATCACAAGGGTAATTCTCACAAGTGGTTTAGTACCGTCTCCACTTGGTACTGTATAGTGAGTGAGTTCTCACGAGATCTGGTTGTTTGAAAGTGTGTAGCACCTCCCACCTTGCCCTTTCTTCCTCCAGCTCTGGCCAGGTAAGATGTGCCTGCTTCCCCTTTGCCTTCCGCCGTGATTGTAAGTTTCCTGAGGCCTCCCCAGAAGCAGAAGCCTCCATGCTTCCTGTACAGCCTGTGGAACCATGAGCCAATTAAACCTCTTTTCTTTATAAATTACCCAGTCTCAAATATTTCTTTATAGCAATATGAGAACAGGCTAACACTCAGTTTCTCAAATACAAGGAATCCATTTCTGCCTCAGGGCCTTTGCACCTGCTCTTTGCTGTCCCTGGAAGGCTCTTCTTCCTCATCCTCTCATGGCATTGAGATCTCAGCACAAATGTCACTTCCTCCTAGGGGCTCTGCAGACACCCATCCATCTCTGTCCCCACATGCCCCGCTATCACTTCTGTCACATTGCACTCCTTTATTTGTACATAGCATGGATCTCCATCTAACATTTGTGATTTACTTCTTTTTCCAGGATAGAACGTGAGCCTCCCGCTGTCCCCAGGGCAGGGACTGTGCCTTAATTATTCCCTTCTACACCCTCAGCACTAACAGCACACACCAGCGGCTTAAAGATGGCTTTAGAGCGGACTCTCTGATCACAGCAGTAGGTCAGGGTCAGGAGACCAGCCTCTGAAGCAGCACTGAGTTTGAAACCCGCCTTTGACATTGGGCAGATTTCTCAACTCCTGTGGGTCTCAGCTTCCTCCTCTTTGAAATGGAGACAATAACTATGAAATTAAATGAGTAAACGTGGGAAACATTTTCACACTTGGCTCCTAGCAGGTGCTAATGAAGCACTTACTATTATTCTTGTTGTTGATTTCGGGGAGCATCAAGCCCCCAGGAACTGCTCCCTGCTTTATTCCCTGGGGGCTGCGCTGCTGGCCCTCTCCTTCTGAGACTCTAGACTGTGTCTCCCTTCAGTCCTTCAGGCATGCTCTGACCACCCACCGTGCCCACTCAATGCTTTCCCCTTCCTCTCCTTTCCTCCACAAATGCCTCCTCCGTACCACCATCCTCCTCAGGGAAGTCTGGTGGGGCAGCGGGGGATGGGGGGATCTCACCCGGGATCAGATCAAGCCATGTTATCCATCTCCTCCCTGGCTCCCTGCTGGGGTCATTCATTTCATTGTAATTAACCAGACAGTGTTTGACTACTCTGCCAGGATCCCTTTGTCTGGTTTCCCGCTGTAGTACCAATGCCTGGCTCTTTTGGCATTCAATCAATATTGCAACCTCCTGGCCTCTGAGTCCTTCCAGGTCCCCACTGCCCCACACTCCAGCCAGGTGTTCGGCTCCCTTTGTGGGTCAGGCTCATCTGTGATGGGGGTGGAGGGGTTCCTGAGCAGGAAGGCTAGCAGGGGACTTTTGATTCAGGGTCAAGATGCCTCCTCACAGCTGGTAACACAACCCTGGCCTGGCTCTGCCTGATCACTGGCCTGGCTTCCAACCCCTGGTTACCCTGACTTTTTTGTAAAAGACGCAGTTCTTCCTTCCCCTCCTTCCCTGGACATTTCCTGAGCTCCTCCTCTGAACTGGACCCTAGGGCTGTAAGTTGCTGCTCTTGACCTCAGGGTCTCCCAGTCTCCTAGAGGTGTGAAGTGCTGTGAGAGGATTGGGAAGTAGACACAGATGGAAAGCAGGGGAGGCCCTAACCCAGCCTGCCGGGTTTCTGGGGGAGTGATCAGGAGAAGGCTTCCCAGGAGAGGTGTCTCCTGAGCTAAGTTTTGAAGGATACAAAAGAGCTGGCCAGGGGAAGTTGAGGGAGAAGCATTCCTGATGGGGGAGCAGAGCATGCCTGTCTATCCAGTGGTGAGAGAAAGTTGGGGTGTCTTCTGGGAGCCCCACAGCAGACAGGTGAGGAGAGGTGGAGGGGAGGTGAAACTGGAGACTTGGTGTGGCAGATAGCAACGGGCCACAAATTCCTTCCACCTGTGAGGGCGTGCCCTCTGCTCCAGGATGTAGCTGTTTCTCCACACCTTGAATCTGGCCTTGGTCTGGTGACTTGCTTTTGCAAAAAGGGGCATCAATAAACACAAACAGCAGGTTGAAAAGCCCTAACCCTTTCCAGTACCTGGGAACCCTCAGGCACCACCGTGTGGGTAAGTCTGAGCTGGCCTCTTGGAGGATGAGAGACCTTGTGGAGTGAGGCCATAGCCATCAGCCCTCCCTGCTGTCCTGGCTGAGACCCAGGCACGTGAATGAGGCCACCTGAGACCATCCAGCCCCAGTAGAGCATGTCGAGACAGGAAGAACTGCCCAACCAACCCATGGAATCATGAGACATAATAAGCGTTTGCTGGTTTAAGCCAATGTATTTTGGGATGATCTGTTATGCAGCAGAAGCTAACTAATACATGGGAGAATGGATTCCATCAGTGCGGGGGCCTTTTGTGCCTGGCTGGGGAGTCTGAAGTTTGTCACTGTGACTGTAAGAGTAGACTCTGGGGCACAGGTTCAAATCCTGGCTCTGCCACTTACCACTGTGGGACCTTGGGAAGTTCACTTTATCTTTTATAAACTACAGAGGGACAAAAATACCTTAAAGGACACTAAGAGTAGCGCATGGGTAAACCAACACGAAGTGCTGACAACATTACCTGGCACGTCGGAACAGCCCAGGAAAGGCAGCCTTTTTATCATCAAATTTATCTTGTGACATTCCCCCTAGAGCTCACCTGTATTGGCTGACTCAGCACGCTGCCCTTGACTGAAGTAACACCTGACCTGGTCTTTTGTCTCTGCCCATAGGGTGTTCATTACCCCAGTGTGCCCAGGACCATCCTGTTTTTAGCACCCATAGTCCTCTGCCCCAGGAAGTCCCCCAGTAGTCCCAGGTACTTGGTCACTCTACCTACTAGGCCACCCCTAGGTCTACAGAAATTTCCAGTCCCAGCCCACCCAACTGCCCTAAGATGGCAGAGTGTCCTCTCCCCTCACACAACTGAGACCCTCTTGGTTTTAAAACAATAAACATGTGCAACAGACGCAGGGCTCTGAAGGAGTATCATTCTGCATGCACAGGAGCTGACAGCCATATTGTTAGGTTGTTCTCAAAACACCTGGGGGCCTTTGGGTAATGACTGTGTCTAAATGGAGCACTGGAGAAATTGTCAATGACACCAGCGTTTCTACAACAGGCTGTTTGACTTTATGAGAAGTTAGTAAAGCATGGAGCCAACTCCTGCAATGAGCACCTCCTGTCTGTTCTCAGACAGGGGCATCAAGACCCTTTGTTTTTGCTTCTCCCACCCCAGCCTCAGAGCTTGGGGCTTCCAAGGCCTGGCGGGTGGTCCCTCTTGGGGGCTTGGGAAAGGGGAATGTGGGGGGTGCCAGTGTCCCTGGGAAGAGTGAGGTGAGTGATGTGGGAATCAGGGGATGTGATTATCTCATTTCATTAAATCTTTATAAAGGATGCTCTCTTGCCACTTGTATTTGCATTTAAAGGGGGTCAGAGACTGACCTGTTCTGACGACGAAAGAAAGTCTCACCCCTTGAGGATTCAGGGGAGAACACAGAATAGGCTGCAGAACTCCTGTGCTCTGAACTAAAAGATAAAAGGGCCTACGAGGCTCAGACTGGACATGGTCCGTTTTTCCAGGGAAGGAGGCCCACCAGGCCACCTGGCTGGCTCCCGCGTCCTCCTAGAAGATGAGCCCAGAATGGCCTGTGTGTGCACATGTCCTGAGGAGGCACACAGGCCAGCGGCTGGGATGATAATAACAGACCGGACCCTTCACTAGAAGCCAGCCATGAGGGTGTGCTGCACAGAGCAGGGCCATACCTGGCAGTCCTCCCTGTCATCGGGGGCCCTTTGCCTAGCACCCTGGTGGAGGGACAACGCTGCTCCCTACCACCTGCACCTGGGTCAAGGGGCACCACCTCTGCCTACGTGTGACTCAACCGCAGCACCAGGGCGGGGCAGTGCTGGGGGCAGGGAGGTGAACAGGACCGGCAGGCCATAGGGCAGCACGGCTGGGTGTGAATCCTGGTCATTTCCTGACCAGCTGTGTGGCCTCAAGGAAGTAACTCCATTCTTGTTCTTCAGTTTCCTCATCTGTGAAATGGGAACAATCATGGTCCTGCCTGTCAGAGGATGCTGTGAGGATAAAATGCGTTGACACCACTAAGGAGCTATGAGCAGGCGTGTCCCCCATCAGCCCTTCAGATAAGAGGCTGGGAAGGAAAACGGTCTGACAAACTCATTCTCACTGACAGACAGGGCAATAATAAACTTCATCTGTTGGTGTAAAGAGCTGCAAAGCCTTGGTCGGGCACTATCCTCCCTCTGGCCATAATCATTACATGATTTTCACATGCAAATAATTCTCAGGATCTCCCAAATCTCACTCAATTATAGCCTAAGTCAGGATGTCCTGGACCTCATGATCAAATCAGGTCCTTAGGTGGCTGAGGCATGACTCTTTCAATCAAGAGATCCAGAAACTAAAATGACAAGAGAATAGTCCAGATAATCTTGGAACCCTGGTGGGCAAATATTGCCAGGTTCTGCCACTGCAGAGGGAGGGGATGCCCTTGACTGGGGCCGAGGTCTGCCTTCTGAGAGTACATTGTCCTCTGTGGTCTTGGCCACCTCCTTGGGGTGTTGGCTCCACTTCCCCTCCCTGCCCTCTATAAAAATAATAAAATTTCTTATAAGGAATTAGCTCAGGTCGGGTGCAGTGGCTCATGCTTGTAATCCTGGAACTCTGAGAGGCAGAAGTGAGTGGATCACTTGTGTTCAGGAGTTTAAGACCAGCCTGGCCAACACGGTGAAACGTTGTCTCTACTAAAAATACAAAAATTAGCTGGGTGTGGTGGTGCACACCTGTAATCCTGGCTACTTGGGAGGCTGAGACAGGAGAACCGCTTGAACTTGGGAGGCGGATCTTGCAAGTGAGCTAGGATCACGCCACTGCACTTTAGCCTGGGCGACAGAGCAAGCCTCCGTCTCAAAAAAGAATTAGCTCAGATGATGATGATTACGAAAGTTGAGAAGTCCCCAAATTTGCTGTCTGCAAACTGGAGACCTAAGAAAGCTGATGGCATAGTGTAAAGGCCCAAGAGCCGGAGAGGCAATGGTGTAGACTCTAGTCCAAGTCTGAGGGCCTGAGAACTAGAAATGCTGAGGGTAAGAGATTGACGTCCAGCACGGGCAGTCACACAGAGAGTGAATTCAACATTCCTCTGCCTTTTATTCTGTTCAGGCCCTAAAGGGATTAGATAATGCCCACTTACATCAAGGAGGGCCATCTGCCTTACTCAGTTCACCAGTTCAAACAGCAATCTCTTCCAGAAACACCCTCACAGACACACCCAAAAATAATGTTTGAGCAGATACCTGGGGCATCCCCTGGCCAGTCAAGCTGACACATAACATTAACTGTCACAGACACTTTGATCATTCTTTCTGGAGATCATTTTGCCAAGGTCTGCAGGTTCATTCCACATACTTTCCAACTTCCAAAGTACTGTCCGTTGCTCTGTGACTACATAACATGAGTCTTCATTTTTCAAACCTGCTGTAGGAGCTTCCTCTCCGCCTCTCCCGCCTCCCCTGACAATTTGCTTGCCATTTTTTCCTAGACTTTCCTCGCAGATTTTTTGCCATGTGTCTATCTTTGCACAGTGTCAATTTTACTTCATTCAATTGATAACCAAGTCACGAGGTCCGCCTGTGTTTCAGGTGAGTGGAGACAGACTCCGCCTCTTGAGGAGAGGGAGCTGCCCGTGACTGCGGTCGGATCTGCCCTTTTCATACCCAAAGAGTCCATGGTCAACACTGCTTAGGGCATTTTAAAAAATGTGATGCTTCAAGTGTTGATTGCTATTAATGTGTCTTGCCGCTCCTAAAACCACTAGAGGTTTTTTTTTTTTTTTTTTTTTTTTTTTTCAGAGTCTTGCTCTGTTGCCCGGGCTGGAGTGCAGTGGTGCGATCTTGGCTCACCTCTGCCTACTAGGTTCAAGCAATTGCAACCTCCACCTCCTGGGTTCAAGCGATTCTCCTGCCTCAGCCTCCTGAGTAGCTGGGATTATAGGTGCACGCCACCACCCCTGACTAATTTTTGTATTTTTAGTAGAGATGGGGTTTCACCAGAGTGGTCAGGCTGGTCTTGAACTCCTGACCTCGTAATCTGCCTGCCTTGGCCTCCCAAAGTGCTGGGATTACCTGCATGAGCCACCACACCCAGCCTGGAGGTTGTTTTTAGCCATGCCTGGGTAAAAATCACTGAGCTGCAGAGACCTGTACAGCAGGTTCCAGACCCCGGTCTCCTGGTGTGCTATGCGATTTTCCTACAGGAGTCACTGCTTCTCCCTGGTTCACCTTTGAACATCCACTCCTTGACTATTTACATGGAACCAGGAATCCTGTTAGTCACAGATGGAGAGAAAAACGAAGTTGTGGTTCCTACTTGCCGAAGATTGCAGCAGAAAGTGGGAGTTTCAGTTCAATTGTAGCCTCAGGGACACAATCTATTTTTCCTCCCATTCCTGTTTTACTTTTAATTTTTAAACATAACTGCTATCCATGATCACACTCACCGAAATTAATACCAAGTCCTTAGTACCTGCAAGTATGCAGACATATTCCATTTTCCCATGGTTTCATAGATGTTTTGTTTCTGTCTTTGTTTGATAATTTGTTTGACTCAGGAGGCAAACGGATTTGACACATTGTGATTGGTTGATAAATCTGTCTCTTTAATTGAGAGTTTCTCCTTCACGCTTTATGTGCTCTTACAATTTATTTGTGGAAGAAACTGGGTCATTTGTCCTATAATTTTCAGAACAACCCTTTGATGCAGCTACTTAAGGTCCACAATCCCTACCCAAACCCTGGGCAGACCCTAGCAATGAAAGCCCAGCAATACTTCTTCAGCGCTGAGTGGTTTAAACATAGACTATAAATAGCCTCAGAGCAGCGTTGGTCAGTTTTTGCCATCAAAGTAGTTTTAAAGGCAAATTAAAGGAAAAACAAACTCCAACTTTCTCTTGGGGACTTTGGGGATTTGGGAATTGCAGGTAAAGGGAACCCAAATTATCTAACGTGCAGTTGAGGAGACTGAGGCACCAAGAGGATGAGGGTCATCTGGGGTCACCTGGCTAGTGGCGGGGAAGACATGGGATTCACAGCCAAGCATTCTGGGGCACATCCAGGTTTTAACCCCTGTGCTGAACTGCCTCCCCTGCCACCTGCTCGGTCCCAGGTATAGATGGATGGGGTTCTGATCCTGCCTGGGCCTCTCGATGGTGGAATGTGATCCAGGCTGGGGATCCTGGTGAGCCTCCACTTCCCTTGTCTGTGAGATAGGAGTAGGGCTGCCTGCCCCTGGAATGCTGTCGGGGAGGATGGGATCTGGGATTCTCCCGCCTCAGCCTCCCGAGTAGCTGGGATGACAGGCGCATACCATCACGCCCAGCTAATTTTTGTATTTTTAGTAGAGACAAGGTTTCACCATAGTGGTCAGGCTGGTCTTGATCTCCTGACCTTGTGATCTGCCCGCCTCAGCCTCCCAAAGTGCTAGGATTATAGGCATGAGCCACTGTATCCAGCCTGGAGGTGGTTCGATGCATGATAGGAATCCCTGAGTTGGGCCTGATTCTATCACTTGTAGGGCATGAGTGTGTGTGGAGGCCTCCTTCCTTGTCCCCCTCCTCTGCCCACCCCCAGCTCTGTCCTCAACCACTGGAGCCTGGCTCCCCCATGGATGACACAACCTGCAGGTTAAGAGCCATCCATCCATCCATCCATCCATTCCACCCTCTCCCAACAGCTGCCCCTGCGTCCCCTTGGCCTAGGGCTGCTCACATAGGCAGTGCGGTTGTTCTTGGGAGAAGGGACATGATAGAGGCTTGCATAGGATCTAAAGTGGGCTTGGAGCATCCAGGAATTACAAGGCCCTGGCCAGGGAGAAAGAGCAGAGCATAGGAAGGGAGATGCCGGCTCCAAGAGCTATGTCCTCTGTGGAATCCTCAAGTCAAGGGGCTGTAGGCAGCCAGAAGGTGGCTGGAGTGGAGCTCTCCAAGGTGAGAATTCAGGGCAGGGGCCCCTTTTAGAGGAAGTGGGGGCTAAAGGCAGGGCTTCTGTAAATGCTTCTCCCCTCTCTCTCCCTCCCCCTCCCCTCAAGGCTTCCAGAACTGCCCATCTCCTCTCCCCCTCACCCCACTGCCCATCTCAGCTCAACCCCACTCCAGTCCACACCTGCCCTCCCCTGCCCCTCTCAGCCCCCAGTCTACTCGGCTCTGCTTAGCGGGTGCACGGCTGGGGGAACTTTATAGAAACCTCTAAAAATGAGTTTTCCCTGCGTGTCAATCCTTCATGTTCTCACTGCACTACTCCCTGAGCATTTTATAGCACAGAAAAAGAGAAAGAAAAAGTCAGCCTGGCATTTATTGAGATAAATAGAGGGAGTCTGCAAGGCTGAATTGTTAAAAATGCATCTTCACCTGTGCTGGTGACAGGAATGCAGCTGATAAGTCCTGTCTCCTTCGTCTTCCCGAAGTGTCTCTGCGCAGAGAGGGGCCTTCGTTCCCATCTCTTCCGACAACCTGGCATTCAGGCTGCAGGAATCTCTGAGACAGGAAGCAACCTGGAAACACCTTTACCATTCGGCTCTGTGCAGTGCACTGGAACTCTTCTGATTGATTTCTCATTGTTGCCTCTCCTGGGAGAGAGTGGTGGTGGTGAAATGCAGCCTGCTGCACTTCAGCATTTGCCTGTTCAACAAATTTGCTGCTATGGGTCACACCTCCCCAGGGCAGATTAGCCTTAAACAAGAAGCACTGATTTTACTCTCAAGTCTTAGGAGCCCAGGACCCCCTTGTGCGTGGATCTGCAGATGGTTAGTGCGTAGGCTTTGCTGGTTTGCTATCTTCTGAGTCTGGGGCCTTGGCTTTTACGGGTTGACCTATATGGCTCTGGTCCTCATGGCCTGGCCTAGGCTGGCCGTATTTGCATGAGATTACAAAGTGCTGGGAGGGTTGGGGGAAGGTACAGACCTTCTTGAGCTCCAGGTGCAGAACTGGCAGGATGTTGCTTTTGACACATTCTTTTGGCCAGAGCAAG
The DNA here is from genome assembly GCA_036589455.1 of Ateles fusciceps. Lineage (NCBI taxonomy): Eukaryota > Metazoa > Chordata > Mammalia > Primates > Atelidae > Ateles > Ateles fusciceps. The sequence goes on from JAZHEH010000733.1 coordinate 1,778,334, forward strand.
TTACAAGACCAGCCCAGATTTAAGGACCAGAGAAAAAGACTCCAAATTGCAGTGTGGGAGATTCGGAGTCACATTGCGAAGGGCGAGACAAGCAAGTGGGGTGGGTAATTACGGACATTTTTGCAAACAATTTGCTTATTTGCTTTATTGCATTGAATCCTTGAAACCGCCCAGTGAGGGGAGGAGTTACTAATGCCATTTTTTCAGGTGGAGGAAGAAGTTACTAATGCCATTTTTTTCAGGTGAGGAAACTGAGACTGAGAGAATTCCATTTGCTCATTCCTTTGTTTCTTCTCTCTTGATTGGGCATCTCAGGCACTGGGCACTGCTGGCACCAGGGACGTAGCTGTAACCCAGCTGAACTCAGCCCCACACTGGGGAAGACAAAGGAAGGGGCAGACATGTGAATGGATGAGGACTATATGGGAAGATTCTTGCTAAAGGGGCACGGGGCTGGGGAGAGTCAACATACATGAGGATGAGGTGGGAGAGTCAGAGAGTGTTCCCAGAGGAAGTTCTAAGCTGACCTCAGAGGAGGAATTAGCTAGGCAAAGAAGGGTGGGGACTTGGCCCAGTGGCTCATGCCTGCAGTCCCAGCACTTTGGGAGGCCAAAGTGGGAGGATCACGAGGTCAGGAGATTGAGACCATCCTGGCCAACATGGTGGAGACCCCATCTCCACTAAAAAAAAAATACAAAAATTAGCCGAGTGTGGTGGTGGGTGCCTGTAATCCCAGCTACTGGGGAGGCTGAGGCAGAAGAATCGCTTGAACCTGGGAGGTGGAGGTTGCAGTGAGCTGAGATTACACCATTGCACTCCAGCCTTGGCAACAGAGTGAGATTCTATCCCCCACCCCCCAAGAAAAGGAAGGGTGGGGAAAAGCTTTACAGATAGAGCAAATAGCAAGAAAAGTCTGAATTGTTCAGTGGACAGGAGGTCGCAGGGCTAGAAGCGTGAAGCCAGGTCCTAGCCCAGATGCAGCTGCTGCTAGCGTGGGAGTCTCAGGGCAGCATGGATGGGTCAGCAGAAGAGTTTACAGAAGAGCTCGCTGAGAAGGGTTTCTGGAAGTCCAGAGACACCGTGGGTGGTTAGGGAGTCCCCACCAAGCCTCCCTCCCAGAGCATGGAGGCCACACAAGAAGGTGGTAGCATCTCAGATGGAGAGAACCTAGATCATCTCTGCTGGAGGCAGTGTCCACCCAGAGGGAGTCCTAGCCAGGACCTCTGCTTGGGCTTTGCTCAAGAGAAACCAACTTGCATTGAGTAAAGCCACTGGGATTCAGGGGCTCTCTGTTACTTCACCCACTCTGATATTACCCAGTCCCACTCCTCATCAACCTTCATCAGCCAGTATTCATCAAGCTCCTCTGTGCACCAGGGTCTGTGTCACGAGGACACAGGCGTGGATGAGAACAACAGGAAGCCTCAGATGCATTTGGGGAAGCAGCCAAAAAAAAAAAAAATGATTAAATGAACAAATAAATAAAATCATCACCTAGACTGAAACTTGCTGTGAAGGAGATAAACAGGGTGTTAAGATAGCAAATGCCAGATGCAGGGAGGGTGTGTGGGATGGGGAGGGGACTTTGGGAGGATGCTTGGGAAGTGCCCGAGAGCAGGAGGGAGCCGCAGGGCAGGAGGAGGTTCCTGGAGAGAGGACAGATGCCATGTGCTCCCAGCTTTATGCAAATTCTCTTCATCCTCCAGCAACCCTGGAAGGGACTGTTATTGACTCTGTTTTACAGGGAAGGGAACCGTGGCTCCAGAGAAGTGGAGTGAAGGAGCCAGGCAGAGTTCAATCCCCCTCTCATGGGGCAGGGATGAACCAGGGCAGGTGGGGGCGGGGTAGGGGAGAGAAGAACTTGGCAGCCTTACTGGGCCCAGTACCGAGATCCTGTGGGTGACCTGGGAGTCCCTGGGACCCCAGGGATATGACCACAAGGGATGGAAAAGATGCCTTTGGGGCCAGAAATTCAACCGGGTGTCATGAGGAGGAGCACAGGGCCGGGATCTGACCTACACCGTCCTGGGCTAGCTGTATGCCCTTGGGCAATGTGCTTAACCTCTCTGAGCCTTCTGCACTCATCTCTCACATGGGGGAGCAGCACCAACTCTCAGGGCTGGGGTGGGGAGTGAGGGAGAGGAGGTGAGTCAGTGCCTCCAACCTGAGAGCCTGGGGCTCGGTTCTCTGCTGCTGTCTTTCATTCCATGGGGGTTTCCTGAGCTCCGATGACACACAGGCTCTGTGTCCACGCCCATCATCTGGCTCCCCCAGGCAGGGGACATGGGAGGATTGTGCACTAGATGGAATGCCATGGAAGCAGGGACCCTGTCTGTCCCCACTGCTCTATCCTTGTCACCTAGAACACTGCTTGGCACACTCTGGGTACCTGATTCGTATTTGTCAAATGAATGGAATATTTCCACTTTATAGATGAGAAAACAGAGGCCCGCAGAGTTAAAAGGAAGCACTCCAGTCACACAGCTGGTGGTCAGGGCAGCCAAGACTGGTCCAGGCGTGGAGCCTCCTCGACCCGTAGGGTGCCTCAGTGAGTGTTTCTCTGGTGCCTGGGAAGCGATCCCTCAGGCTGGGCTTCAGTTCGATGTGCTCAGGAAACCACCAGGAGGCAGGTCCTGGTACTTCTCAGACACTTGGGGCCCAGCCAGTCCTGGCTCAGCCGGCATCCTTAGAAGGGCAATGTAGGTCTTGCGGGGGACAAGCAGGGATCAGCCCCGGCTGGGCCCAGAGACAGTCTGTGGGCAGGCTGGGAGAGGGGGATGGCTGAGGGCCCCTCTGCTTCCTGGGGCCTGGGCAGGGCTGTGGGCAACCCTAACCTACTACTGCAGTAGGAGTGAACCAGACACCCAAGCCCAGCCTCGTACCAGGGCCTCTGCGCTCGACCAGGCTGTGCTGGGATTTTTCCTGCCTGTGGAATCTCTGATGTGTCCAGCTGAGCATGAAAATGACCCTTATAAAGTGTGTTTCATTTCAGAAAGCTCTTCTGAGATGCAAACTCTGGCCAGTTCTCACATCCACCCGAGGTGCAGAGCAATTTGTGCTTGATTAAGTAAAATGTTATAGGTCACAGTGTGACCATTTTAAAATCTTCCTCTCTTCTGCTTTCCACCTCTCACAAACCATTAATTTTCAATTGTCTTCTCTGCTTCCTAGCTTTTTACTCTGTGCCTCTGAAACAAGACCCCTTCTGTCTTTCTCCTTCTCTTCCTCCCAACCAGTATTTTTGATCCTGCAGTGTTCCAGGCCCCAGGAAAACAACAGTGCATGAGATACCTGGCCCTTGTGCGGTTTCTAGTCTAAAAGGAGAACAAGAGAGGAAGGAGATTAAAGCTGGACAGCACCCCTGCCCTGCCTGAGTCTCCTTCATGGGATGTGGCAAAGGCTGCTGGGACTTGGGACCTCAGGATGGTTGATTTTGTGTCAATTTGGCTGGACGAAGGGATGCCCAGGGGGCTGGTAAAACCTTATTTGTGGGTGTGTCTGTGAGGGTGCTTCCAGAAGAGACCAGCATTTCACTGGGTAGACTGAGTCAAGAAAAGCACCCTACTGCTGTGAGAAAGGCTCTGTACCATGTATTGAAGGCCTGAATAGAACAAAAATATGGAGGAAGGGTGAATTCATTTTCTCTGTTGGAGCTGAAATGTCCATCTTCTCCTGCCCTCAGATATTCAATACTCTGGTTTTCTGGCCTTTGAATTTGGGGACTGAGTTATCCACAGGCTTTCCTGGTTTTCCAGCTTGCAGGCAATGAATCATGGGACCTCTCAGGTGAGAGGTGAGCCAATTCCTATAATCTGTCTATCTATCATCTATCAATCTATCCATCTATCTTGTCTCCTAGTGGCTCTGTTTCTCTGGAGAACCCTAACTAATGCATGCATAAATCAGTGATGTTCTCATTCCTCTGTGTCATCCCTCTTGACTGGGCATCTCAGGTATCTCAGGTTCTGCGGAAGCAAAAAATGGGAGGTAAGTAATTGTGATGATTGGGTGAGCTGCCACTGCAAGGCGTCCCCTGATTAGTGCACTCCTCTCCCAAAATGACCTTCCCGCAAGGACTGGACTTTGCCCAGTCATCCCCATAGTCTGGGGCCCTGCCTCAGGGTGTGTATGTAACAGGCAACTATAAATATATCTGTTGAAAGAATGAAAGGAGAGTGGGCAGGAGAGAACAGGGGTCTGAGATTTAAAGAATCGCAGACTCAGCTCCCCTGGGTTTGTGTCTGAAAAGCTGATCTGTGCAGAGAATCAATGTGTCTCCCACCCACGCAGGCAGCTGGCTCCCAAAATGGTAGTGATTTTGCTGGCCCCACCCGCACATCAAGAATATCCTTCAGCAGCTGAGCTGATGTGTATTTTCCTGCCTGCCTCATGTTGTTTAGCTTCTTCAGCCTCATTACGGGAAAATAGACTGTCAACATGGGCTTCAGAGGCAGAACAGGGGAAGAGAAATGGACTAATTTTCCCAACTGTGGACATTATGGGGGAGATTATTACCTTTGAAGGCTGCTGCTGGCATGGGGAATTTGCAAGGGAAATCACAGGGCCCATTGGTTGTGCATTTCTCTGCTGATGAAACACTTTTCAGGCACGGTCCGCATGGCTGCTGGGGCTGACTGGCTGATGGAATGTGATCTAATAGCCTTATTAAAGGCACTGAGAGACCATAGTTCCTCTCACAGCAGATGGTCAAGGATGCTATTTTCATTCAGACACACCTGGGTCCAAAAGCAAGTGAACAGGACAGTCCTAGCAGCTCTGACTTTGTCTGCCACCACCTTCTACCTGGGGACTGCCTCCACCTGACCCCGGATACAGCTCCATCTGCTCTGGGGAGAGGGTCCTGGGCAGACCTGCCAGAAAACTTAAGTGTCCTCATGGAGTATTCCAGACTCAGAGGGCTAAGGATTGAGAGCAGCAATCTGCAGGCTTCACCTCCCTCCCTGCGTGCTCTTTCCCTCCACTGTGTCCCTTAGCGCCAGCTTGAGTTCCCCTTCCTCCAAGCATCCCTCGTTGATACTTCCAGATGATGCTGGCCTCCTAATTCCAGTAGGACAGCGTGGGGCTGGGGAAAGGGCATGGGGTTTAGTGGCAGAGGCTTGGGTTTGAGCCTCCCGTGCCGTCCTGGGCTGTGTAGCGTGGGCAAATCACTGGCTTCTCTGGGACTCCGTTTTCTCCATTAAAATGTGGGCAGCAATAACAGGGACAGCTACCAGGCTGTTTCCTCTTTGTTTTCAGGTCAGCCTCCTTCATGGGATAGTGACGTTCTCCATGGCAGAACTGAGAATGAATCATGGGACCTCTCAGGTGAGAGGTGAGCCATTCCTATAATCTATCTATCTATCATCTATCAACCTATCCATCTATCTTGTCTCCTAGTGGCTGTGTTTCTCTGGAGAACCCTAACTAATGTATGCATAAATCAGTGATGAAATACAGCTACTCAGTACTGTATTTCCTTGGTCAAACCAACACTTTCCCATTCTCGAGAGCTTTCTACCTTTTTTGTTCAGCTTCACTTAGTAGTACCTCAAGAGCTGTCGGGACACATCAGAAATATGAGGAAATGGCATTTCAAAAAGGATCAAAAATAGACATCACTGGTGGCCACTGAATTAATCAGTCCAGCCAGTGTGGACACTGACTGTGTGCTGAGCCCTAGGCTTTATAAAGAGCTGGGAGAAGGAGGCCGGTGCATAGTAGGTTCATGATCATTCTTAGCTGTTATTCTAATCATGATGATGATGATGGTGATATGAATAATGGTAATGGTGACACTTGTTCCTCATTTCCACAACCACTTTCCATCATCAGTCTCGGCTCCTCCTCACTGGTGCACTCCCCTAAGGCTTGGACATCGCAAAGAGGCTTCATTCCTTCTCTCTGGCTTAGGTAATTCTATGACCCACCTATAACAGGAAGGACACATTCATTTTGGCTCAGGTCACACTGCGTATTAAAGCTCCCTGCAGCCAGGCCAGTGTTGAGCCAGGATGACATTGTGATTTTTGGTTTCTGGTCATGGTGTGTGTGACTTATTATCAGGCTGATGCTTTTCCTCTGTTTCACTTCTTATAAAAGAGACCATCATAATGGAACTTGTGCTATTTTTTTTTCTATGAACATCTGGTCAAGACTTTCTTGTACAGAATCATACAAGACATATATGGTCCATTTCTTGAACCACCAACTTGAGGACAGTACTAGGAGATCATCTGATCCAACTGTCTCATGGTGCAGTTGGGAAAACTTAGGCCCGGAGTGGGCCCAAAGGGCACCCAGGAAGAGTTCGTGTGCCATTTTCATGATCTTGTTTAGTTGCCTTTCAAGTTCTCTTGTAGCACATTGAGCTCTCTTTAAGAAAATTGTTTTTGAACCGAGCACAACGGCTCACGCCTGTAATCCCAGCACTTTGGGAAGCCAAGGTGGGTGGATCACTAGAGGTCAGGAGTCGGAGACCAGCCTGGCCAACATGGTGAAACCTCATCTCTACTACAAATACAAAAAAATTAGCTGGATATGGCTGTGGATGCCTGTAATCCCAGCTACTCAGGAGGCTGAGGCGGGAGAATTGCCTGAACTTGGGAGGCGGAGGTTGCGGTGAGCCGAGATTGCGCCATTGCAGTCCAGCCTGGGTGACAAGAGCAAAATTCTGTCTCAAGAAGAAGAAAAGAAAAGAAAAGAAAAACGATGCCAGGTGCGGTGGCTCATGCCCGTAATCCCAGCGCTTTGGGAGGCCAAGGCGGGTGGATCATGAGGTTAGGAGATCAAGTCCAACCTGGCCAAGATGGTGAAATCCCGTCTCCACTAAAATTACAAAAATTAGCTGGATGTGGTGGCAGGTGCCTGTAATCACAGCTACTCAGGAGGCTGAGGCAGAGAATTGCTTGAACCTGGGAGGCGGGGGCTGCAGTGAGCCGAGATCGTGCCACTGCCCTCCAGCCTGCGTGATACAGCAACACTTCTTCTTAAAAAATATATATTTTTAATTCTTTGCTAGCTAATTAATAGATCTCCATTTCTTCAGGGTTGCTTTCTATTGATTGATTATTATTAGACCATGTTTCTGTTTCTTTGTATGTCTTGTTATTTTTGTTATTGTTGTTAGAATTTTGGGATTTTTGCATTTGAAAAAAACAGTCACCTCTACTAGTTTTTACTGACTGGTTTTATACAGGAAAGATCTTTACCAATCGGCTTGGCTAGACATTCTGGGGGTTTCTTAAACTGATAACAACTTCAATTGCCCGGAAAGCTCTACCCCTTTACATACCCCTGCTTCTATGTTATTGGTGTCACAAATCACACATCTCTACATTTTGAAATCCTTAGCATAGTTTTATATTTATAGTCTTTATGATTTTATCTTTTAAAATTCTGTACCTACCTCAAATATGATTTATATGCCACCACTACAATATTACAGAATTCTGTACTTGCCCATATATTTCACTTTACCAGAGATCTTTGTATTTTTATATGCTTTCAGGTTGCTGTCCAGCATCCTTTTGACAAAGATCTGTCTTGGAGTTGTCTGTGGACCCCATCACCGCATGCTGGTGTGTTGTCAGCCCCCCAGTGGCCCCTTTCCCTCCTTCCTACCTAGTCACCCCTGAGCAAGTGGCCATTTAGAAGTGGAGCTAATGTGGACCTCAAGCACAGGCCCAGCCTTTCACCTGCATTAGCTCATGAACCCACACTGCAGTTCTAAAAGGCAGGTGCTGTCATATTCTTTATGTTGTACACGAGGGAAATGAAGCACAGAGAGACCCAGTCACCGATCTGAGGTCACCTGGTGAGTGAGGAGCAGAAATGAGGTTTGAACCAAGGTGTGTTTGACTCAAGCCTGTGCTTTTGACTCCCCACATCACCAGGAGGAGGGAGCATGAGGGCCCCAAAGTGGGAGGGGGTGGGGCAGGCACAGGCAGCCCCGTCCCTGGGGTCCACCTTCCGCTCTTTTGCACCGCTCTTCTCAGTCCTGCCTGGCCCTTCTGTCTGACTCTCTCTCCTAGGCCAGGCCACATCCTCTCTTGGTCTCTGGTCTCTGAAAGTGAAGGACAGAGGCCCCCAGAGACTGGGTGCTATCATTATCCCCACTCACGAATGAGGAAACTGAGGCAAAGAGAGATTAAGTAACTTGTCCAACATCAGATGATTGACTCCAAAAATCTGTGAACAAGTTCAAATACTTCATGTAACTCTTTCCAAAACCCCTGCTATCTGGGTACCTAAGAATTGGCCACATTTCAGCTCCACTGTCCTAAAATCTGGCACTCAATCTTCTGCTGTGACTGAAGTTCTGGGTTTGGCCTACCCCCCAGTGAAGGCAGTTCCTGCCTCCGGGCCTTTGCTCATGCTGTGCCCTCTCCCTGGAGCACTCTTCCCCTGCCTGTCCATCACTCCTACTTTACTGGGTTTATTCAAGACCCAGGCCAGACATCACATTCTGTGGACAGACCCACCCCCACCTCCACGCATCCCTGCACCCGGCACATCCTTCATCACAGCACTTAGTGGGTGGGGCAGAGGGGACAGGATTCCCGCCCTGTCCTCTCTGTTCACTCGCCCCTTCCTTCCGGCAACATTCACAGAATGTGACTTCGGTCCTAAGACCTGCATTTCTAGAAGGATGATCAACCCCATGGTGATGGTATCATTATCTCCATTTTAGAAAATCTCCCACTCAGGTTTTGTGATTCCTGAAACCACAGGCCCCGCTGGAAGGGAGTAGTCTGGGAACTCTGACCCTGCTCCAGGCTGCCAAGGTCACTTTGGAGTTAATGGGGGCGCTCAGAGGCAGTAAGAGTGCCCCTTTTCTTTATCCACGTCAACGCCTCCTTCCTGCAGCTGTGTGTGCAGGAAACGTTCCTCCTCCGTGTCACACATCACAACACCATTGCCGTTCAATCAGCAGTAGCGTTAATTAAATATGAATTGATTGTGAGAGCAGTTCTTGAGATGTAAAAGTGATACACTTAGGCATCAGGTAATTAACTCAAAACAACAGGCAATAAGCATGGAGCCAGGTTACTACAACAACCGGGCAGACATCATTGAGATTCTTTTTACCCCTTGACTTTGAGGCTCACCTGTGGCTGCCCAGTTCTTATCGATTAGCAATCCGTTAAAAATGTATGACAAATTGAAATTAATTGGCCCCAGTGAGGGGTGAGATTGACCCAGGCCAAGGCTCTGTGTGGCCTGGCCAAGGCAAGAGTGGAATGGAGGAAATCCTGGAAAGGAAACAGCAACCACACAGACACTCTCAGGGGGCATCAACCCTCAAATGGTTCTCACAGGCTCTCCCTCCCAGCGGGGGTCCAGGCTGCTCTTCTCACTCACTTTCACCATGGCCTGGGCCTCCAGTGTTACTGGCTCCAACCCAAGTATCTCCCTCCAATGGCCAGGACGCAGCCCCTTTCTCCCAGGTAGCCTCACCCCACCATTCAAGACCCTTCCTGATACAACCGCCTTTTTCCATCTCCATTTTCCTCCACGCGCCCACCTTGTGTCTGTCCACACTGCATGATCCCCAGCACTTTTCCTGAACTGTTTTTCAGGACTTGCGAGCCTTGAACGTGCTGGTTCTTCTGTTCTCCTTTGTTGTGCCTCTGACCCTTTCCCCTCCCTTAGCAGTCATCTTGCTCCACTCCACTGAGGTGGGACAGCTCTCTGCCCTGAGCCTTCGCTTTAGGCCAGCTCCTGACTGCTCTGGGGCTCTGAGCTTCTCCCCTGCCACCAGATGACTCGTACCCCAAGGAATCAGAAACAGAATGAGGCCCAGGCACTTGGCAAAAGCCAGAGACAAGGCTTCCTGGTTGCAGGAGGAACTCATTATGGTCCCACAGTCCTACTCCCAGGCCCGTCCGGTAACGATAACAACAGACTTGACTGTCCTCTGCGTCCTGGCAGCCCCATTATTGTTAGAGTTCTTGGGTTGCTGGGGTAAGTGAGTCTCAGACTGCTGCCTTCTAGTGGGGCCTGTGGTCCCAGGACTTACAAAACCTAGCGGGGAGATTTTCTCAAAATGAGGTAATGATACCATCACCATGGGGTTGGTCATCCCTCTAGAAATGGAGGTCTTGAAAAGGACGTCACACTCTATGAATGTTGCTGGAAGGAAGGGGCGAGTCGAACAGGAGAGGACAGGCAGGTCCTGGGGACAGAATCCTGTCCCTTCTGCCCCACCCACTAAGTGCTGTGATGAAGGATGTGCTGCGTGCAGGGATGCATGGAGGTGGGGGTGGGGGCTCTTCAGAGAACATGATGTCTTGAAGTATAAGTAGGAGTGATGGGCAGGCAGGAGTAAGGGTGCCCAGGGAGAGGGCACAGCATGAGCAAAGGCCCGGAGGCAGGAACTGCATTCATTGGAGGGTCACCAAACCCAGAGCTTCAGTCACAGCAGAAGATCGAGAGTAAGATTCTAGGGTACTAGAACTAAAATGTGGCCAATTCTAGGTTACCCAGATAGGGAGGGGTTTGGAAAACTTACATGAAGTGTTTGAACTTGTTCACAGATTTTGGAGCCAATTGCCTGATGTTGGACAAGATACCTAAGCTCCTCGTGCCTCAGTTTCCTCATCTGTGGGTGGGGGATGGTGGCAGCACCCCCTCACTGGGCTGGGGTGAGGACTAAACCCATGTATAGTGCTTCCAGCAGTGCCTGGCTCCCGCAGTTGTCATGAGGGCCACTGCGGGGATGAGTGCTCATAATGTGCTCGACACTGGTGTTTCCCTCTAAGCCTCGGAAGCACTAGGCAGGTGGGTGGATAGGACCATGGATCTCATTGAAGAAGCTGAATCCCAGGGAGGTGAAGTGGCTTCTTCAAGGTCACGCAGAAAAGTGCTAAGTCTGCCCCATCTGACACTGGAACCCAATCAGTGCCCAGCACAGTGTCTGACTCCTGGTGGGGGCTGCCCTCCTCCCTGTAACCCTCTTGGAGAGGTGCCTATAGCAGCCCAGGCAAGGTGGTTCACACAGAGGCCTCCAGCCGATGAGCTGAGAACACCCCCACCCATGCACACAGCCAACCCAGACCTTCTAGGGTGCTTTCACTCTCACCCCTCCATCTCAGGCCCCCAGCTCTGCTCACAAAGGCCCCTTCTCAGGAGATGGGGGCCTTCTCCCTCCTCTGAGCTTGCCCACCAGCCCTGCCTTGTCGTGGGTGCAGGAATAGTGCCTGTGTTAAAATCCATGTCTGGATGTGCCCCTGTTGGAGGAATTAGCTCATGTATACATAGAAAATCTCTGCAGACTTGTCTTCTACTATTTATTCTGGAAACTGGAACATGCAGATAAGACAAACACCTGATGCTAAAACTGCAGAATAAATTTACATTCTCTCAGCCATAGAGAGCTGCATCATATACACCCACTTCATGAACCAGGAAGAGGGAGGAGACCCACTCTCAGTGATGGAGGGGTTTTGGCAGGTGCTTCTCCAGCAGCAAAGGCCACGACTGTGGAATCCTGGCCTCTCAGGACCTAACAGTCCTGAAATCCCAGAGTCTTAAATTTCCAAGTCTTAGAATCTTTACTTAATAGAATCTTAAAACTAAAATTTCTTGAGGTGGTACCCAGGATCTTAGATTCTCAAGCCTTAAGCTTTTTACTTAATAGAATCTAAAAACTATAAAACATTGGGTCAGAATTGCAGAACCTGAGGCTTATGTCAGTTCTCAGAATCTTAGAATTTCCAGGTCTTTAACTATCAGCTTGCCAGTTGCTCAGCCCACAGCCAAGTTCCTTCCACTCTGTACCAACAAGTAGACTCCTGGCCTCAGTTTCCTCCAATGCCCCCTCCTTCAGGATGCCCTCCCTGATCTCTCACTAGATCAGAGTCCCCGTTACAGGTCCCATGGCTTCATCTGCATTGCCTTGTTAGGTCCCTACAGGTTCCATGTTACATTTATTTTCACGATGATGTCATTGAGTTTGTCTCCTCCCATCTCCAGAACTGGAAGCCCCTTGGGTGTGGGTTCAGTTTCCTTTGCTCTTACTGCATGCCTAGCACAGGACCTGGTACATAACAGGTGCTCAATCAGTATTTGTCAAATGAATGACCAAAGTAATGAATGATTTCAATGAATGAGTGGTTGACTGGCTACCAAAGCCTGTGCTCTTCCCACAAGGCTACAGGGAAACCCCCCATCGCCCCATATCTGCCCCAGAAGGCTGGGTTAGTGTCAGCAGCATGGCTGGGTAACCGGGAGCCTACTGAGCTCACATGGGTGAGGATGTGAGATCAGTGATTAACCCTCCCCCAGGCCTATTCTCATCCACTGAGAAACTTCTGGTCTCTGGTGTTGAGAGTGGCCTCATGGTCACTGTGTCTAAGAGCATAGGCCGTGGTGTGAGAGCCTGCATTCAAACCCAGCCCCTCCATCTAACAGCTGAGAAACCTCAGACAAGTTATTTGACTGCCTGTGTCTCAGTTTCCCCAGCTATAAGATTGGGATTGTGCAAGTTCCCATCTCTTTTTAAATGAGTTCATTAAGCTCCTAGCACAGCACGGAGTGCACAGTTGACATTCAGTGTGACTCTGCACATGCAGCCAGGTGGGAACACCCAGCAGATTTGGAGGTAGAAGCTGGATCACATGGGGCCTACGTGGCAGGACCCCTGGAAGAGAGAAGCCATCCTCAGGGAGTCAAAGAGACAGACTCAGTCACAGGGTCTGGGGGGAAGATGGAGGCCTAGATCCAAACAGCATAAAGGTGGAGCCTGAGCTCAGGCTGGCCCACCCCAGCAGTCTGTGTCTGTCCTTGGAAAATGGCTGCAGAGGCTAACAGAAGCTGGGGCCTGTAGAACCCAAGTTGCCCTGTTCCGAAACACATAAGGAACCTGGCAGTGAGGAAATGCATTGAATCAGGGGTCAGGGAAGACCTGTCTGAGGAGGGGAACTTTGAGCAAGGACCTGAGTGATTAATGAAGGAGCAAATCATGCCAAAAAGCCTTCCAGACAGAGAGAACAGGATGTGCAAAGGCCCCAAGGCAGGAATGTACTCGGTGTAGTCAAACAATAGCAGACCCGGTTTGACCTCCCTGGGCTGGGAAGACTGCAGGACTTTGGGGCACATCAGGAATAAGGGAGAGGATGCTTCCCCCAACACAGTCGACTTTAAGGTGGATTCTGTGCCCACAGTGGGTGCTTAAGAAGAAATGTGTTCAGTTCAGGACCCTACATGGCCAGGGAGATCCTGACAGCAGGTGCACTGAGAGAGAGGGCTAGGGTGTGAGGAGTCTGGAGCCTCTTTAAAAGACCTACCTCACTCACTCCTCCAAACCTTCCTATATTTGTGAGAAAGTCCTCATATGAACCCATTTTACAGGTGAGAAAACTGAGGCCCAAAGAGGTGAGTAACTTACTTTTATCACACAGCTAGAAGCCAGCAGAGTCAGGATTCAAGCCTGTAACCAGTAGACACAACAGACTGGCTGGTCAGTCCCACGTCACACCTCTCCCTAAGGACAAGGTGTTCTCAGTGGGTGATGGGAACCCACAGTCCACTACGGGGACCGCAGAGCAGGTATTTCTGTGTGCAGAGGAGGCTTTAGGGTCAGCGAACCTGGGTCTGAATTCCGCTTCCTTCATTTGCTTGCTGTATGATTCTGAGTGTGTTTACCGCACTTCTCTGTGTCTCTGTAAAATGGGAATGACAGCCATTACCCTGGATGGCTGCTGCGGTGATTAAATAAGAGAACGATGTAAACTTGCCCTAGTCAATGTTAAAAACGCTCTTCAGAGGCTCGGCGTGGTGGCTCACGCCTGTAATCCCAGCACTTTGAGAGGCCGAGGCGGGTGGATCACTTGAGCTCAGGAGTTTGAGACCAGCCTGGCCAACATGGTGAAACCTCGTCTCTACTAAAAATACAAAAATTAGCCCGGTGTGGTGGTGCACACCTGCAATCCCAGCTGCTCAGGAGGCTGAGACAGGAGAATCGCTTGAACCCGGGAGGTGGAGGTTGCAGTGAGACAGGTTTGCGCCACTGTACTCCAGCCTGGGCAACAGAGCAAGGCTTTGTCTCAAAACCAAACAAAAACAAAAACAAAAACAAACAAACAAAAACTCTTCAGGCACATAGTAGGTGTTAAAAAGTTTGTTCCTCTTTTAGGGACGCGGACCTTCAATATTCTCCTCTCTCTCTTGATTCCAGAAGATGTTCCTTAACCACATATAAGGGTGAGAAACACACATGCGCAGAAGCGCAGGATGCTGAGGCTCTAGTGCCCCCGCTATGCGGGCCCCTACAGGTCACTCCGTTTCTCTGACTCTCGGTTTCCTTTTCAGTGAAACTGGAACATGATACCCCCTGCAAGGCTGTTGTGAGGTTGAATGCGTTGATGCAAACTTGAGGGCCAAGCTTGGAGCTGGCACAGAGTAGACACTAAAATATGCCAGGCTTCCTCCTTTGATGAGAGGAGCTGAGAGACTCTTCCGGCCTGAACGTGCGGCAGACCGGAAGGGCAGTGAGACCGGAAGGGCAGTGAGACCGGAAGTGGGAGGAGCCTGAGGTGGGACTCCTCTGCCCCAGCCTCCCTGTGTCTCCTAGGGGGCCACAACACCTCCCTGACTCTGCATTTTTCTTTTCTTTAAAACATAGAAAATTATACTTGCCCCTAAACTTGAGCCGGGGGCGAGATTTGAGCAATGCCTCGAGGTCCTTCTTTCCTGGACCCAGCGAACTGCATGAGAATCTGGAAAGTGAGACAGAGAAGGACTGTCTCTGTCATGCAGTGGGGAGGGACCCAGATTGATATACTGAGAGGTACCCCATTTGGAAGCAAACTCTTCATTACTGAGCAAGTTTTCATAACATTGATTGCATCGCCTGTTCTCTGCATTTTTAAATTGCAAAACCAACTAGCTTTCCGGCAAGGGGAAGGGAAGGCAGAGCCCCAAATAGCTTTGCCGGCTCTGCCTTTTACAATGGCCCGAGCAATAAGACAAGGTACATGGCTATAGAGGGTGGCTGTGACAGGGAGGCTGCTCGCCACAGTATCAGCAGCCCCATCCACAGGATGAGAAGACCCTCTGAGACTCTGGGTCCTGAGGCTGGGTGAGACCCCTCAGAGCAGGCTGGTGGAGACTGGCGGGGGCTCCCTGGGGACGTGAGCTGAGCAGCCACAGATCAGATCAAAGAGTGAACACTCACTGGTGGTGCTCAAAAGTGGCCCCACGCCAGATGCAATGGCTTACTCCTGTAACCCCAACACTTGGGGAGGTTGAGGCAGGCGGATCATGAGGTCAGGAGTTTGAGACCAGCCTGGCCAACGTGGTGAAGCCTACTAAAAATATAAAAATTAGCCAGGTGTAGTGGCAATGCCTTTAAGCCCAGCTACTCAGGAGGCTGATGCAGGAGGATCAGCTTGAACCCGGAAGGCAGAAGTTGCAGTGAGCAGATCACACCATTGCACAACAGAGCGAGACTCCATCTCCAAAAAAATAAAAAACCACACACAAAAAAACAAGTAGCCCCACATCAACCCCCTCTCCCCCAGGACCTCTGAGTTTTTCCTCATTTGCCCCCATGTATATTTCTTTGAACACAGGCAGCTCCTTGACTGTTCCCTGCTGCATCCCTGGCACCTGGAACCTGGCATGTAATAGGTATCAATATGAGTGATGGTTACTCAAAGGAATGAGGGAAGATACCACAGCTTATTGGAAGAGAGGGGTTTTGTAATCAGAGCCAGTCTTGACTGGGGGCATCCTTGGGACAGGGAGTTTGCTCTGTCACTGGGAGAACTGGGAGTGAGCTGGGAGGCTCAGTGAAGATGATCAGACAGAGGTGATTCAAGCACTGACCATGGGATATGTTTGCGCTTAGGACCCTTAGCCTGCCCGGCTCAGGACCCTCTCCTCCACCCTTTTGCAGAGATTTTGGATTCTCTCTCTCTCTGAGTGGTTTGTTGTGAATCAAACATGAGTTCCATCCCAGCTGCCACTGCTAGCTAGGTGGAAACTCTGTGAGAAAGCAGCATATTTCAGTTGTCTCATCTGTAAAATGGGACTCCTAGTTCATCCAGCCTCTCTGGTTTGTTGAAAATGGATAGAAAAGTGCTTTGTAAAAGATTCAATGCATGCACATGTGTGCCCTGCTGGAGCTGCTGCAGCCTGTTTTAGAGCAAGCATCCGATTCATCAGCACAGCAGGGGATGAGAGGTGGAGGAGATTAGCCCCCAGGGCAGCTGGGGGGATGGGTGGGTGCCAGGGTGGGGGCGTGGTCATCCTTCTAGGTGTGCCAATCAGCAGACGGGTCTGAGAGGGAGAGTTCTTGTTCCCGGGTTTCTTGAGAGCCTCTGACCAGGCAAGAAAGGAGCTGGCAGTGGAAGAGGGAAGGGGGAGAAGACACCGTGCTAGGAAAAGTCATTCATTGATGAGGCAGGAACTTTTGAGGATCCCTTGGGTAATGGTTTCTCCTTCCTCCTGGTTGCTTTTTGCAGAAGGTGTTGGATGCAGAAGCTCACGTGAGCCACAGGTTGGTTACCAGGCAGCCCTAAGGCTGTCCATCCCTAAGCTAAGCAGCCTCAGCTTTGAGAAGACACACCGATTAACTCAGAGGACTTTGAGGCTGACCCAGCTGAATAGAGTCATATGGGGGTACCTGCAGGCGGACCCTGGGCTGGCTCAAGTGAAGAACACTTCTCCCCTCCCTACAAGCAGGCATGCAGAATCCCCCACAGGCTTTGGGTGAGGCCATTTCCAGGGCAGAGGCCAATAGCCTATGTCCCTGTCTGCCTCTCTCCCCAGCCCCGGACCAGCCACTCAGAGTCAAGGTAAGAGGGTGGAGGATGAACTGGCACATCCACGTCCACCTCCACTATTATGTTGACGAGACACTGCCAACCTCCTCCTCCTCCTCCTCCTACTCCTTCTTCTCCTTTTTTAAGACAGGGTCTTGCTCCATTGCCCAGGCTAGAGTGAGGTGATGCGATCATGGCTCATGGCAGCCTCAGTCTCCCGGGCTCCAGTGATTCTCCCACCCCAGCCTCCTGAAGAGCTGAGACCACAGGCATTTGCCACCATGCCTGGCTAATTTTTAAATTTTTAGTGGAGACAAGGTCTTGCTATGTTGCCCAGGCTCATCTCGAACTCCTGGGCTCAAGCGATCCTTCTCCCCCGCCTCCCAGAGTGTTAGGATTACAGGCATGAGCCCCCGTGCCCAGCCTCAGTCTTCTTATCTATAAAATATGATTGATGATGACACCATCCTCATAGAGGTAACATAATCTGCAATTATCACCCGTCCGGGATGTAAGGATATAAGGCTCACAGGATTCCTTTTACAACCTGTCAAATCACCCTGAATCTGGAGGTTAAATGCCCACACTCAGCCCTGCCTCAGTTCCCCCAACTTAGCAAATATGAAGAGCTGGGGTTAGCCAGACCTGAGTTCACACTGTGGCTCCATGTCTCAGCCCTGTGACACTGGACACGTCACTTAACCCCTTTGTGCTACCTTTTCCTCTTGGAATGAAGACAATGGAGCCTCCACAGGGGTTGGGGTAAAGCACAGTAAGGGGTAGTATGGGGGGGGCATGAAGCAAATGCTCAATACAAAGGAAGCATCTCCTCCCCCTCTTCTTTTATTTCTCCATCATCTTCATCTCCTCCCTCTTCCCCTTTCTCATCCTCTTCCATCTCCTCCTCGTTCCTCTCCCTCTCTTCCTTTCCCTCCTCCTTCTCATCCTTCTTATCTCTCACTGCACATATTGAATTTTATGTAATTGGGATCATACAATTTATTCAGCTATTCGGGTTTTTTTAAAAAAACTCACTGTATATCATCAGCATTTTCCCACATCATTGAAAATTCCTCAAAAGCGTGATGTTAATAGCTTTGTAATTGTACCGCATTTAGATGCACCATCATTTACCTCACCATCCTCGACTGTCAGATGCTCAGAGGCTTCCGGGGCTGTTCTTATACACATCAGGCTGCCATGAACATTTTGGGCACTGTTTTCCTGGGTCCCTGACCACTTTCAGCACAGATTCCTGCAGGTGGGATTTGGACATCAAGAAATGGAACACTTCCCAGGCTAGGGGTCTTTATCACCCAGTTGCTTCCCTGAAGTCTCCCTAACTGACACCCTCAGCAGCCCATGGGGGCGGTGCCTGTCCCCACTGCCAGAGCCTTGGCCTGGGGTGCTTGACTCCCAGTGACATGATCAACAAATCAGATCCCCACATGCCCAGGAAGCTTTGTGACAAACACAAGAAGCAGACTGGGGTTGGCGGCGCTGGCAGGGAGTCAGGGCAGTTGGTCCCACCTCTGTCCTCACCTGCTATGTGCATAGGCGTGTCCTTTATCCTTCCTGGGTCTCCATGTAGCCAATTGTGCAAAGCCTACCAGCTGCTGTCCCTCCCTCCAGCCCACCCAGTACCTAGAACACTACATGGCACACAGTAATAAATATTTGTTGAAGAACTAACAAGTGCTCTTTAAACACGCACACACACAAACACACACACACACACACAGCCACCACATGCTCCCCTTTTCCTTTGCCTGAGCTCCCATCACTTGCATTTCTTTCCTCCTCCCTGTGCTCTGCCAAAGACAGCATAGGATGGTGGTTGACAAGGCATATGGGAATCAACCACATTCTGCAGCCACGTGGCCTGGGCTCGAAAGTTACTTCATCATTCTCTGTCTCAGCTTCCCCCTCAGTGAAACTAGGCCTGCAGTGCTTACCTCATAGAGTTACGGTAAGAATTAATTAAAGTGTTACGGAGGAAATTTTAGAATGATACTTGGAGACAGAAACACTAGGTAAGTGAATTTGAGAGGCTACTTCCTGTATCAGGGTTACAGACGTAAAGCCTATAGGCACAAAGTAAAGATGTTTCCTGCCTACTCATCTGTGGTTTTCGCTGCCTACTTGGAGCAAGGAGGAGCACACTTTTCTGCTCCCCTTACATTATCTGGGTTCATGTGACCAGATCTCCGTAACGAGTTGTAAGCAGAAGAGGCTTAGGATGCCTCCAGGCTGAAGCACTTAATTTCTAGCAGGAGACCCTTCAATGCTCTCTTTCCTTGACCTGGGCATCTTGGAGGAGGCCTCATGCTCTGGTGCTGGAACTGCAGAGGCAGCCCGAATTGCCAAATCCCCTGGACCTACAGTATGAGCTGTGTGAAGACAGTGAGATTGGAAGTGGTCACTGCAACCAAGCCTCACTTAGCCTATTTACAAGGAGTCAAGCAGGGACATCAATGTGTAGTGGCTTCCTCGTGGGTGTTGGCAACGTGGGGAGAACCTGTCACCACTTGGCCTCAATTCCTGCAATAGGAAAGAGGGTCCCAAGTGGTCACATATTCTCATTTTTCAGGAGAGGCCAGAAATGAAAATTTTTATTTCAAATCTGAAAAGTTTTCTTGGGAATTAAATCAAAAAATTTTTAAACCTTGAGTGAGCTAAACAAATACTGTTTGTGGGTTAGATATGCCCAGAGGCCACCTCTGGCCTACATGACCAAACCTAACCCCTGTATCCTGGCATTTAGAACCTGTCATGGTTTGACTCTGGCCCCTCCCACAGCTTCCAAACCCTGACCCTGAGCTCTGGCCATACTGGGCCAATGATGAGACACTTACCTGGACCTTCCATCCATGGGAACTTTGGGCACAGATACTACTTGGCATACAGTGGTGGCTTGATTGCTCAAGATTTTATCTGTGATTACCTGGGAAAATGACCCAGTGGAGGACCACCCCCTGGCAGGTGCAATGATTCAGGCATTCAAAAGATATGAGGTTGCAGGGACAATACTCATAAGGGCAGCAGAGTTGGTTGGTACCTACCATCTGTTAAGACAACTCAAACATTTTTACTTTGTTGAGAATTGAGTCTAATTTGTATTCCCACCCTGTGGAAGGGTAATGAGAGACAGGGGGCTCTTAATAAGCCCTTAATGGTTAGGTG
The DNA here is from genome assembly GCA_036589455.1 of Ateles fusciceps. Taxonomy (NCBI): domain Eukaryota; kingdom Metazoa; phylum Chordata; class Mammalia; order Primates; family Atelidae; genus Ateles; species Ateles fusciceps. Next base: position 1,798,283 of record JAZHEH010000733.1, read on the forward strand.
TGAGAACTAGCCATCATGGTGGCTCACAAAGAGGCCCTTATCCCTTGAGGGGGAAGAGAAGACTCTGCTGAAAAGCAGATCAAAGATCTGATTGTCAGAGTCATAGCCTTCTAGACAAGTTTGAATGCTGCTCAGTCAAGAAGAGTCTGCTATACAAAGGTCAGGGCCTTGATGGGAAAACAATCTGAAACTCTGAAGCAGGGGACAAGGATAGCTAAAGATATTAACCCTGCAACCCTCCTCAAAACCCTCTGGTTTTCAGATATGGCCTGCCATTCCCGAGAAAGGTCCAGACCTTTTGCTGTGCTGAAAGATACTGCAGAGGCCTCACCTCCGTAAGGTAACAGGAGCCTCACTCAGCACCTGAGTCATCCCCGCTTCTGGCTGCCAGGCTGTTGTGTAGGGATTCAGTTCTAGCATCATTTAGCTTGGGAGCATTCTGGGCCTGATAAGCAAGAAACTATCCACCAAGAGTAACAAGAATTAGCTAACATGTACTGTTGGAGCAAGGGAGTAGATTTGATGTATGTTGATCAAAGAGTCATCATATAAGACTGCACGAACAGAACTTATTGACTTGAGAACATGTTGGGTGTAGAGACAAAGTGACTCCATCTTGGATGCTAATCTGCCATGTTGACTTCTGATTAGCCCCAGTCCCATGAATGTTTCCCCGATTCCTACTTTATCTGCTGTTCCCCGTGCAAGAGCATGTCCACCTTGATGATGTTATCACACCAAGTAGAGGCTATGATGCACGCAGCGCTGTTGCCTGTTCTAGAGGACTGCCTTTAATTGTCTTGCACAGAGCACTTACCCTTTCCCCATGGCATATAAGCCCTAGATCTTGGTATTAACAGCACAGAGATCTGCTTGTCTTGTGGCTACCTGAGACCATGCTTCTGTGTGTAAGTTCCCCCCAATAAGACTGAATCTGTCTGCCTTGTTCTTTGGTTTCTCACTCCTTCAGCATTTGGGAGTCTTATTGCATTTATGACTCTTTCATGGAACACTGGGGGACACGGGATTTAATAATCCAGCAAGGTCCCCAGAATATGCGCAGGAAAAAGTGATGGCTGATTCTTGGTGATGTGAAAGTGCCTGAGTTGCCTTGGCAGGTGGCAGAGGTAGGAATAGAGGCTGAGTGGAGTGGGAAGGCTGGAGTGGATTATGCCCACAGGAGGGCTCTGGGGACACATCATTCACCAAAGCCATCAGGAATGCACTGGGGAGAGGGGCACCTGTGTCCCTGAGAAGTGAGAATTGCTGTGTCCCTGAGAAGTGGTGTCTCTCATGAGAAGTGCTGTCCCTGAGAAGTGCTGTGTCCCTGAGAAGTGGGGCACCCGTGTCCCTGAGAAGTGGTGGCTCGCCTCTCATCTGGGATGAGGGGTCCTGAGTAATAGAGGCCAGCTGGTGGCTCTTACCACCAGAAGCAAGGGGGCTGCAATTACTAAAGTGACTGGTAAGGTAAGTGGGAAAGCCACGGGAACCAGATCTGTGGGAAAGTGTAGAGAAAGATGGCCACAGGGGTGCCACTTAGCACTGATGGTCAATAATAGACAAAGATGGATGCTCATACCAGACAATACCATTCAGCAATAGAAAGGAGCACACTATTGATACTAGAAACAACTTGGGTGGATTTCAAGGACATTACATCACATAGAAAAAAAGTCAGTCCCGAAAGGTTGCATACTGCGTGATTCAATTTATATGACATTCTTAATATGACAGAATTATAGAAATGCAGAACAGATTAGGAGTTGCCAGGGGTTAGAAATGGTGGGAGTGGGGGGATGGTGAATATGACTTCAGAGGGGTAGCTTGAGGAAGATCTTTGTGGTGATGAGATAGTTCTGATGTTGATTAGGGTGTGGTTGCAAAAGTCTACACATATGATAAGATGGATGTATAGAACTATACATCCAAATGGCACCCATGTCAATTTCCTGATTCTGATATTGTACTAGAGGTACATGAGTTGTAGCTATTGGGAGAAACTGGGTGAAGAGTATGTGGGACCTCTCTGCTATTTTTGAAACTTCATGTGAATCTATAATCCTCACAAAATAAAACTTAATAAAAGACAAGCATGGGGAAGGGCTTATAGAAGCCACTCCATTAAAACATAACAAGCAGTTGCTGAGTTATCAGACCTGAGTCAATTTTCAGATCTGAAACCTACTGAAGCGGTGGCCAAGTCCTCTTCAATATGGTAAGTGTAGACCGTGATGATTCTCTTAGTCCTTCCCCAGAGGGACTGACAGCGAGTCATGCAGGTGACTGTCCTCTGGGGGAAAGGAGAATAACCAGACATTTTGAGGATGACTGGGCACAGAGTCTGAGATGGCACTGATTTCTGGAGACTCAGCGTCATCATGACTCCCTTGTTAGAGTAGGGGCAGATAGGAGTTGGGTAGTAAACAGAATTCTGGCTAAAGTTTGGTTTGCACTGGGGCCACTGGTTCTGCAGAAACACCCAGTGGCCCATTCCCCAGTCTTAGAGTGAGTAATTGGAATTAATACACTTGGCAGCTTGTGGAACCCCGCGTTTGGGCTCTTGGCTTGTGAGATAAGAAGGAAGAAGTGAAAACCTCTGAAACGATCCCCTTCCTGGCCAAGATTACCTTGAACACAATATCACATCTCCAGTAGGGGGTGGAGGATGGTGAAGATTAGTGACATCACTAAAAATGGAACAGAGACAGTGTTCTTATCGTGTCTCCATTTGATCTACAAGCCTGGCCCCCTCGGATTTAGAAGAGCCTGGAAGATAACCTTAGGCCACTGCAGGCTCCATCAGGTAGCAGCCTTGATTGGAGGCAACGTGCGGAACACAGCATCACTGCTGGAACAGATTAGAGTTCTCAGGAATACAACCATAGACTTAGGAAATGTGATCCTCTCCATTTCTATTAGAAAAGAGGATAAGAAACAGCTCACATTCACATGGAACAGACAGCAAGACTTATTTACAGCTCTGTCACTCTGAGCTCTACAACTTTGGAGATCCTGGTCCCCAAAGACACATACTCTTGCTAGGACACACAGCAAGAGTCCCATTGAAACTACAAGTTATGGCCGCCCCCACAAGGCACATTTTGCAGAATAAGTTTCTAGGGAGAAAAGCCAAGAAATTAAAGCTTGCCCCAAGGGCAATCTCCAAAAAAGTGGAGTCACGATAGTGGCTGGGGGGGATGAATGTTGGTCCATAGGAAGAGGTAGGGTTGCCTTTATACAAGGGGGCAGGGGAGAAGGCTTGTGAGCCCAGGTAATCCCCTGGGTGTCTGCTGGTGCTCCCTGGCCCCACAGGCACTGTGAAGGAATGCGAACAGTACTCCTGGCTTGAGAAGGGTATGAACAGAAAGGGTTTACCAGTCTCCCTTCCCAGGAATAGGGGTTTATTCTATGACATACTGGGCGGGAAGTGCTATCTGAGACTGAGGGCATTTTAGAAAACAGAGGAGGAAGGTGGGCGGATGAGGTCGGGTGAGGTCAATAAAGGAGCTGGAGCTGTGCTTCCTGTGCTGAGCTTCAGGAAGGGAGGCCATGGGGGCTCTGGAGGTGCAGTTCCCCAAGCCCACGAGCAGAGGTAGAGCAGTGCAGCATGCTGGGTGCCAATGAGTGGACACTCTGAAAAAGAGAAAGGTGTTCAAAATTGGGAGTGGAGGGAGACTGGGTTGTACCAAAGAAGGAGGAAGAGGGGGAAGGGAAACAAGAACTCACAAGAGGAGGAGATGGGAGGGGAATCCGTTTGAGGTCCACGTCGGTTGGGACAGCAATGGTGTTTTCTCATCCCCTTCCAGTGACTTGCTGTGTGGTCTTATTCACTTCTGCATCCCAGGGCCTCAGTTTCCCCATCTGGTTGGTTAGTCCTAAGTGTGTTGTAAGGGATTATCAGGCTAATGTGTGCAAAGAACCTAGAATAAGACCATGAGAGCTCAAATACCGCAGCAATCATTGGGACTCTGACCCCTGTGGGCCTGGCTGAGCCTGCAGCTAGGGAATGTCTCCATCCTGGAAAACCCACCCTGGCCAGCAGTGAACAGCAGTTCCCGCTAGATCTCCTCCCTGGGGGCTGCGGTGGCTCTACCTGCTCCTCCCCCTCCCCTCCCTGTCCCTGTACTTCTCCCACTTAACAAACAGCTTCACTTAAAAAGCCATCTGGGAGGATGGATGGCACAAGGCACATTTTGCAGAATAAGTTTCCAGGGAGAAAAGCCAAGAAATTTAAGGCACAGCACTTACGATTCCAAACTCATTAGGCCCCATGACTCTGACTGCTGGAGAATTGTATTTCTGAATTATGAATGCATCCCTCACCCCACCATGGCCCAGTGTTCTATGCTTTGTCCCATTTGTCTTCCAGGGTGCCTGCTCCCCTCTTCTCCAGTTGCTTCCCTCCCTCAGGGTAAACTCCGTCATCTTTCACCAGGATGAGCTGCATCTGGGCTTTCCTCATCTGAGTCTCTTTTCCTGTGTAGTCACCGCCCCACCTCCAGTGGCTCTTCCCCTCTCCCTACAGGGGTCCTGAGTGAAGGGCTGTCTTCTGTGGAGTTTCCCAATGGAGGTTTGGGGCCAATGAGTGGATGCTCTGAAAAGGAGAAAGGTGTTTAAAATTGGGATGGATGGATGGATGGCCCTGGAGAGGTGTAATGAGCTCCCCATCTCTGGAGGTGTGCACAGAGGAAGGGTGAGCACTCAGTAGAGAGGCTTTGCAGGAGGCAAACATCAGAGAAGCTGAGAGCATGGGTTTCAGAGGCCAAGAGTTCTGGACTGAGCCCTGTCCATGTTACCCACCAAGTGTCTGACCTTCTGCAACCCACTTACCCTCACTGAGCCACAGTTTCTTCATCTGGAAAATCAGGCAGAATAATAGTTCCTGCTTCCCGGGGTTGTCATGGAGACAAAAGAACATAATGTGTGCAAAGCGCTGAGCAGAACACATATTATCATAGTCAGGAGGAGGGGCTGGGTGTGACACCCTTGAGCAATCTAACATGCAAAATTGCTGTCCTTTTAAAACCGAAGACCCTGAGATCCAATGATTCAATTATCCTAAGATTACAAGTCTTTAAAATCTTAAGGCTTTAAGAAATGATTTTGTATTCTACTAATTCTCTCACCTAAGGCTTATTAGTAAGGTGAAGCTTTGTGCTTCGAAGAAACCTGCTCGGAACCTTCATCCCACTGGCGGTACTTATCTCAGTCCTGCACTGTATGATGTCTGGGGAATATTTATCTCTGACCCTCTGTGACTCTAAGTCTTCCATCTTTATTCCCACCAGCTCTTCTGTTCCACTGGAGACACTTCTCCTAATCCCAGCCTTACCTACAGAATCCTTCGTCCCCAGCCACACCTGACTCCTCAGTGTTTCTAAACCTTCTGCACTCCTGGTTGATAAGGTTTGGCTGTGTCCCCACCCAAATCTCATCTTGAATTGTAGCTCCCATAATCCCCATGTGTCATGTGAGGGGCCCAGTGGGAGGTAATTGAATCATGGGGGCAGGTTTTTCCCATGTTGTTCTTGTGATGGTGATTAAGTCTCATGAGATCTGATGGTTTTATAAAGGGCAGTTCCCCCTGCACATGCTCTCTTGCCTGCTGCCATGTAAGACATGCCTTTGCTCCTTCTTTGCCTTCCACCATGATTATGAGGCCTCCCCCAGCCATGTGGAATGTGAATCCATTAAACCTCTTTTTCTTTATAAATTGCCCAGGTCTCAGGTATTTCTTCATAGCAGTAAGAAAATGGACTAATACAAGCTTTTTCTGCCTTCACCCCTCAACACCGAATCCATAGCTGCCCACTGAAATCTCACCTCCAAGATCTAGGTTCAAAGCAGCACTTCACAGAGGCTTAGTTCACCTCCCAACTGAAATCAACAATAATCGATGCCCTGCTTGGTGTTTCCAGTAATCACGAATATAGCAACAACTATATCACAGTTTGACTCATTATTATTGCTGGGGAGGAAACTTCTGACCTTCCTTTGATACCAGACCAATGTGTGGTGTCCTTCTAAGACCTTGTTCTACTTCCTGAGGAAAGAAGAGATTGGTCAGAGGTGGACACTGACTGGGCCACCATCACAAGCAGACAGGGTTAATGCATGGAAGGTGATGGTGGCCAACCCAGCTCTCTCCCTTCCACACCTCTCTGTCCACCACCTACAACCAGGAGGTAAGTCAGCACTGCAGATCCAGCCACGGTGAAGCCAGGGTGGGAGGAAGCAGGAAGTCTCACTCAAGTGTCCCTTGGACCTCTAATCATGGTGCAGTTGGCAACAGAAAAACCACACTAGAGATTCAGCGAAGGGTCCATCCGATGCAGGAAACTGGTTATAGGTAGGAGAGGGATGAGCTGAAGAGCCAGACGGATGATGAGGCCACCCGGAACACAGCAGTAATGGAAAGCAGCTGTCGTTCCTAGGACTGAAAGGACACAGAGACAAGAGGAGGGGAATGAGGGTCACAGAACCCAGGGGCTGACACCCTACCTAGGCTCAGATCGACCGGGCTCTGGATGCTGGAGCCTGACTGAGGGACCTCTGCTCAGGCCAGCCATCCCAGCCACCCGTTTCCATGGCAACCAGAACCCTCTGGCTGGGGTTGAGCCTCACGCCCACCCAGGCCCTGCCACTGGGAAGGGACAGGCTGAGGGCTGGCTTTCCTGCCCAAGGCATGTGCCCTGTCACAGGCCATGATGGACGGGGGGGACCAGGTGATTGGCCTGGCCTGAGCCGATCAGCCAGGCTGCGAGATCCGTAACCAGCTGATGTGGGGGGCTCATTACAAATCCCAGTGTCCCTCCTCTCCCCTGCTTGTTTTTCATCAAAATCTGGGAGGCAGCAGCTCAGGGAGGAGATGTGGGTGCGTTTTCTCAGCCTGTGGAGCCGAAGGCACCGCCCTCCTCCAAGATGTAAGAACAGGGCTCAGGGCAGGGTCAGATCAACCCTTGCGCTGGAATGGGTGGGCTCTAAAGGCTGCAGGAGGCCAGGACCTGAAAGGGGAGGACTCCTGGGCGCGAGTCTCGGCATCAGAGGCCTGGCTGCTCCCTGTTCACCCCTGATTCTGTTCTGGAGGCTGAATAGAACCCTGCCCTGGTTCCTCCCCGGCTGCCCTCTATTGATCCCCTCCACGGGGTGGATGGTCCCTGAGAGAGTGTCAGGTAAGGCTCAGGCTTTGGGGGCAGCAGACCTGGGGTGGCTTCTGCCTCCTCCCCCTCCTCTTGTTCTCTTCTCACCACACACTGCCATCAGGCCTTCTTTAGTCCCTCCAACACTCTACTTCCCGCCCCAGGGCCTTTGCACATGCTGTCCTGCTCCCTAGACCACTCTGCCCTGCCCCTACTCTTCATGTAGCTCTTCTTCAGGTCTCAACTTAAATATCTGCTCCTAACATCACCCGCTATCTGAGTTAGTCCCCAGCATTATCCTCCCACAGACTCTTGCATGTGGCACACTTGGAGACATATGAGGTCCAATTACACACTTGCCTGTGTGCCTCTTCCTTGAAAGACCATGTCCCCTCCTGACTGTGAGCCCCAGGAGGGTGCCGCCTTGTCTGAGTTGTTTATTTCTCACTCCTGCTCCCCAGCATGTGCCCGGCACATAGGAAGGAAGAGCTCAGCAAGTGCCCTGGGTGAATACGTGGAACTTTCAGAATGGAAAGAGTGAACCATGCAGAAGCCCGTGTCTCTTTAAGTCGGGGCAGAAAGAACTGAGAGTGTTGTTACTTGTTTTTATTTGGGGGATGTTGGTTTTCATTTTATTTTCTGTTTTAATAACTCACACTGCATAATCAGCTGGTAATTACAGCTTCCATCTCTGGTTTCTGGCTCCCTGACTCGGGCTCAGAGGATGGGGAACCGTTTCATATTTAATCAGTATTTGAGCTGGAACGCTCTCGGGGGAGCAAGCTCATGGGGTGTGGAGTTTGATTCTCAGTGATGTTAATTAGAACAGAAAAACAGCCTGAGCTCAGAAAGGGGCTTCTGTGGGCCCGGGTGACAAGATGAGAGGCCACGCCCCTGCTCACCGCATCCCCTTAGCCCATCCCTGCCCAGGGCTGGGGCAGAACTTGCTGTCCCTCTTGTTCCTGGAGTGCCTCTGCCAACCCGCCCAGGGAGGCAGGACAGCCACTGATGGGCACAGGGGGAATTGGCTGCCTCACCTGTAAGTCCTTCTCAGGAGCTTTCTGGAAGACCCAGGTGGCGAAAGGAGCAGGGAGAGATTAGGGGCATTTCTAGACAGTTGGCCCTATCTCCTCTCCAGTGGGGACAGGATTTTCCTTAATCAACCACCACTCTCTGTTCTCACCTGGCTGCCCGTGTTGGCTCCAGCCACTGTCCTCCAGCCTCTCCCAGGGAGGGAGCCCTGCCCTCCAGCCGCCCCAAAGAGAGGGAGCCACGCCCTCCAGCCGCCCCCAGGGAGGGAGCTCTGTCCTCTTTGAGTTCAAAGTACCCCTGTACGGAGACCAGAGGAGCACAGAGCTTGCTACAGAGCAGAGGTTAGAGCCTCATCTTCATTTGTGGAGCAGTGATCCTTCCCCACCCCCTGGCTGCAGTTCCAAGGCTTCCTTTTACTAATAATTCTAAATTTATTTATGGGAAGAGCAGGAACCGTGACCCCAAATGGCTCCTGGGTACATGGGCTGTGGTGCTTACCTGCTTGTCCTTCCAGAGAAGAGAAAAACTCTTCTCTCTGGGGGTTGGGGGCTGGACCCTGGGGCATGCTTGTCAACTTTTCAACAGCAGAGGCATGGGTGGGTGCACACAGGCTGGGGGCAGGGTTGGTCAGGGGCAGAGGGGAACAGCTGTGCAGAGTGGGTCAGTGTGACCAAGCAGATAGTGGGGGGAGGGTTGACTGCAGAGGGAACTTGGGAGCTACACAGAGAAGTTTGGGCTTGACCCTGAGTGCCGTGAGGAGTCCTGGAGGGCAGGAGGCCTTGGGGATACTGGGCGAGATGTGCATTTTAGAACGATGACAGCCACTGCATGAGGGTGGGCTGCAGCAGGAGAGATGGAGCAGGACCAGTTGCAGGAGACTGTTGCCTCATCCGGGCCAGACATGATGGTCCCCGGAGCAGATAAGGACAGCTGGATGCAGAGACGGCCTGGTGTGCAGAGAGAATGGGTTGGGAGGAGGGGAGAGGCTGAGGAGACAGGATGTGACCATCATTAGACGTGGATATGAGAGAGAAGGCAGTAGGGGGTGTGGTGACCAGATCTCCAGCCAGGGAGACAGCAAGGCCATCAGCAGGGCCACTTGGAGCCTTCTTAACTATCAACCCACTCATCTCCTAAAGGGCCCAGTCTGGGGCCCAGGGAACAAGAATAACCCGAGGAGTCACACCGAGTCTCATTACTCTTGATGGGGGTACCTGCAAAACCTCCACAGTGACCTGGAAACTGCTTAGGGGCGCCTGGGCTCCCTCCTCCTTCCACCCACATATGGCAAAGAAAAAACTCCTCTGAACATAAAAGTTTGGCTGGAAGTAAACAAATTAGCGATGGTGATGTACTGGCACTTTATTAATTACTTGCCCTAAATACGTTCAAACCCAGGCCTTTAATTTAGATTTATTGGGATAATTCAGATTTATAAGACCAGCTATTATGCATTAAGTACAGAAAATGCCAATTGGTTTTCATAGGAGATATTTATTGAAGGATAAAAAGGAAAATATGTAAAATCTAATTGCCCTTGAGTTTTCGCTTCACAGCTGACAGGGAAGTACAGGAGTAGGACCCATCCACCCACCCCACGAGACGCTCTCCTTGCCGTGGATTGTAATTTGTCTTCCCCTTGCTGTTCATTTAAATAAAAACCAGACATCACACCATGAAGAGGACACGTACCTGACCACAGTGGAAGTGACTGTCTGGGGCTGTGCCTGAACCAGCGTCAGGGTGAAAGGACAAGTGGGGTCGGGGATGTGTGGTGGAGTGAGCACTGGATCGGGAGTCTGGAGCCCTGGGCTGTGGTCTCTGCTCTGATTCCGGCTCCTCTGGGCAGATCCATGAACTGGGAGGGGCTGCGACTCGACGTTCTGGATGTCATCTCCAGCTCTGGAGTGTGAAGGATCTGGACAGGTGTCCCACCCCTAATGGTGGATGGTCACTCAGTCCTTCCCAGCTGTTGTATGAAAAGGCAGAGCAGCTCAGGGGGCACCGTGTCAGGCAGGCCTCCCTCCAGTGGGGTTGGGCGTCCACCACAGGACTGTGTGGACGTAGAGAATGAGAGCTTGAAGGTCAGGCTGCAAGCTGGGCTCATGGTCTGGTTGGTGAGACACGATGCCCAGCCAGCTGGGATCCGGCTCCGAAATCCAGGAACTGGATTTGGAAGAGGCTGGCAGGCTGTGAAAATGTCTGGGAGCTGCCATGAGGAAGGGCATTGGTGGTCATTACTCCAACCTCCCTCTTTTCCAGAGGGCTTTTGCACAAGATCCCACGGGCTGGTAGTGACAAGTGGAGGGACCTGGGATCTCCGGCCAGCTCTGCTGTTGGGCAGCAGTTTGACAAAGTACCCCAGGATGAATGTTGACCTCTGCCAGCAACTCTCCCCAGGCTGTCTCCAGGAGCCCAGGACAGTCACCTATGCCCACCCGCAGCCCTTCTTTCTTTGGTCTCCAGGAACTGACTCTGCTGAACCAGCCATTGCTCGGGATTCACGGACAGGAGCAGCCCCTGCAGAGTGGGAGAGGAGGAAGGTCTGCCTCCCAGGACTGCTTCCATGATGACAGCAACAATGACAGCCACGGCCATTTTTGATATTCACCAAGAACCACTTTCTGTAGACCGTCTCCTCTAACCCTCCTGACAGCTGTCTGAGCAGGGTGCTATGGTCCCACCCAGATGCCGAGAAGGTCTTAGAGTGGGTAAGTGCCCTGGCCAAGGTCACACAGCTAGAAAGAGGTAGAGTGTGGCTGTGTTCCCGATCTGCTGGCCCCAGCCCTTTCCCCAGCCCTTTCCCCAGCCCAGGCTGCCTCTCTAACTGGTCTGCCTGCAGCAACTCTCTGTTACTCACAAGAATGAGTCTTACCCCTACCTGTGGGTACTAATCACCCTTCCCAGTCTGACCCTTTCAGCATCTTCACCTGCCTTCCTCTTCCATCACTCGCACACTCAACGACAAATCATTCCCCAGACAAGCCCTGGGGTGTCAGTAAAGGAGTCATCAATGCCACCATAATGGTCCAGTGAGCAGCCATGTGGTCTCATTTAAGTAATTTTGATGCCACTGCATCTCAGGCACTACCAGAATCCCATTTTCCACTGGTAATGAGGTCCTCACTGCACACCAGACAACCAATGCCCAAATCCCATCCTTGATGGTTTGTTTCCTGGGATCACTCCTATTGGCAAGTGCTATAGCTGTCAGGGTTCATTTAAAGAAAATCTGAGAAAAAAAAAGACTTTAAACTTGGCAGATTGATTCAGGGAACTCCCTACAACTGTCTTAAAAGAGCTGAAAGAGAAAAGTGAGACAACCCCGGGATCAGTGACTTGGGAGGTACTGCCACCCCTAGGGCTGGAGGCAGGAGGTGGTGCCATGGGCTCAGGACTGCGCGTCCTGCTGACTCTGGCCAGGCTGGTTCACACCGCTGATGCTGGTGTAATCCATCACTGGGTCCACCACTGCCAGAGCCACCCACCTTCTGGGCAGCTGCAGCTGGCCCCTGTAGCTGCTGTCAGAGCCACAGAAGAAGCAGGAACTTCTTTCTTTTGCATATGCCAGGAAAGAGAGAAGAACAGCCAGTGGTACCTCCTCTGCTCCCGCCTTCCTCTGGAAGCTCCCATCGGCTGGAGCAAGCTGCAAGCCCAGGGCCAGGGAGCCTGGGGGAAAGGTTGCAAGAAATGGCAAGTACAATAATGAGGTGCAGTGACTTTGGGTTTGAGCTTTTACGACAAAAAGACACGTGTTTGAAACCCAGCTCTGTGACTGACTAGCTGTGTGACTTTCAGCAAGCACGTGACCTCTCTGAGTCACGGTTTCTCCATAAGTGAACTGGGAGGTAATAGCATCCACTTCACAGGGTTCATATGAGGATGAGATGAGATCAGCTCTGCAGAAGTGCCCACCACAGAGCCTGGCATATCATATGCCCACATTTTACTCCATGCCCTTGAACAAGCGCCTGGGCCTCTCTGGGCTCTATTTTCTCATCTGTTAAATGAATGAGGTTAGATTAAAGGCTCCCTGTGGTTTTTCCAGATTTGTTGGCTATGAATCAGCCCTAGGTGAAACAGACAAAGTCAGAGTGCCAGGAGAGCCAGAAGGAGGATCTGGCTGCCTGGATGGAGCCCAGGAGAAGACCGAGAGGCAGAAGCGACGATCTGACTGTGCTTGAGTGTTCTGAGTGGTGCATTTTGCTGGAGAGTGTGTCCAAATGACAAACGGATCATACTTCAGTGCACTCAATGTCAGTCCTAACTCTTGGCTAATGCTGCCCCTGGCAAGGGCACCTGTGGTCTCCATTCCCCTTGAGATGCTCACTGCCCGGAGAACAGGAACGTTCCTGGAACAGCGTGTTCTGCACACTATGCAAAGGGAAGAGAAGTGGCTTCCCCTAATGCCCCTCATGTAGATTCGGTTTGTAAACTCTCACACCTTCCAGGGGCCGCGGCTCCTGAGCTTTGAGAGTCTGAGTCATGACTCGAGGCTCAGGCTTAGGGGCTGGTTGAGCAGTTAGGGGCCTCATGCTAAGGAGTATGGGTTTTTTTGAGTCAGGCAGAGATGGGTTTGAGGTTCTTCTGACCAGCATCATTTATGAACTTCTCTGAGACTCAGCCTTCTTATTGGTTAAATTGGAGGCTGGCTGTGGTAGCTCACGCCTGTAACTGCAGCACTTTGGGAGGCTGAGGTGGGAGGATTGCTTGAGGCCAGGAGTTTGAGACCAGCCTGGGCAACATCACTATGACTAGACTAGAGACTGTCTCTACAAAAAATACAAGAATTAGCCAGACATGGTGGCTTATGCCTGTAGTCCCAGCTACTGGTGAGGCTGAGGCAGAAGGATTGCTTGAGTCCAGGAGTTGGAGGTTGCAATTAGCCATGATCTCACCATTGCACTCCAGTCTGGGAAACACAGCAAGACTCGGTCTCAATAAATTAATAAACAAATAGGAATAATAGTATCTATGGTGTGTGTCCTCTCATATCTTTCCATCCTTTTGATGCCTGGACACCCGCTCCCTCCATGTCTTTAGGGCAGCACTCACCACCTGCTCCCCAGACCACACAGTTCCGGCAGGATCACTGGTCACAGCCCTGCCTTATCTGCTGAGATGGGAGTAAAGGGCCCAGGCTGGACCAGTCATGGTGTCTGTGCCCCATACCCATGATGGGTGTAAATGGTCAGCCTGTGACTAATCTGATTCCTTTCTGGAATTATAGAGAGCGATACTGGGAGAGAACAACCCTGTCTTCCCTCTAGAGTCACTAAGTGAGATGATGTGAACTTGAAGTTGCCAACTGATGTGATTCTCACTCCTCTCCCTGCCTCCTCTTGAATTCCAGCAAAAAAGGAAGAGAAAGTACCTCCCACCAGAAGTCCAACAGGCAGAGGCGGCAGGAGATGGGGAGGGGAGAATGAGCAACCCAGTGGCTGAATTGGAGTTCCTGAATAGCTCTATTTGAAGCTATTTGTCTCTATCTTTTCCACTTCTACAGGCCATTCCATTTCCTATTTGGGGAAGCCAGCTTGAGTTGGATCTCTGCATTTTCAACCAAGTACATTCTAACTAATACATGTAATTCATTGTTATGTGGTCAAGATTAAATCAGATAATTTAAGTAAAGGGATTAAAATAGCTCATAGTCTTTGTCCAGTAAACATTAGCTTCTACTATTGTTGCTCTTATAGTTACTTGTCCATTCTATCCGTCTTTAGCCTGTGAGTTTCTGTGACACATGACCTTTGCGCCTGCTGTTGCCTCTGCCCTAAACACTCCTCTCAGCTCTTCACACAACTTCTCATCATTCAGGTATTAGCACATCTGTCCCCTTTTTTTGAGGGGCTCTTCCTAACCATCTGCCTTTGACCTCCTCATCAATCACTCCCTGGGGCACTACCCAATGTATTTCCCTCACCACAGATTTCATACTCACTCATTGGTAGTTTGTTCTTTGTCTGTTCCCTCCCACCAGACTGTGAGCTCCAAGAGGGCAGGAGACATGTAGACGCTGTCACCTGCATGCCCCCTGTGCTAAACACAATGCCTGACATCTGCCAGGCACTTATATCAGTCAGTTATTGCTGTGTAACAAACCATCCCAAAACCCAGTGTTTTAAACAGTGGCAATGTACTCTCACTCATGCAGCATGGCTTGGCTGTGGTCAGTGGCTGTAGGGGCTGGGCTTGGCTGGCTGGATCTTCAAGGTGCAGGTTTGCCTGAGCTTGTCTCCTTGCTATGTGCTGGGGTCAAGCCTCCCATGTGCGTTGCTGAGCCAGTGCTCCTGTAAACTGCACAGCAGCACTAGTCAATCTAAGCCTGAATGACATTAGCTACTTGAACCGTCTCTCGACCCTGAGCCAGGCTGCCTTCCCCCATCCAGACTCTAACCAGGCTCTGGACCAGCCAAACCCCACCATCAACAGCCTTTCCATGCCCAGCGCTGGCATGAAACACTGCCCAATCATCCCAGTCTGCTGAATTCTCATGGTGAGGGTGGCCTGAGTCAACAGGAGCTCAGGAGCTGAGAACTCATTTTAAGAGAAAGGATACTCATCTAAGCTCACCTCCTACTCTCTCGGGGGGTGAGAAAGGGAGCCTGCACAGAAATGTCATTTTCTGCTAATTTCAAAGTGTACAATGCACTTCTCTGGGCTGTTTTTTCTCTTAATGCGTACTGTCTGAAGAGAGCTGGGGGCAGTCCTTTCCCTGAGACTCCAGTCCATGCCCAGTCCTGGGAAGTCAGAGAAACCCCTGCTGTTCCAGCATCTCTCCTGCAGAGTCCTCTGCTGCCCTCTATCCTCCCCAGCCCTCCCTGTCAGTGGTGCTGTCTCCTCTGCCTCTCCTCTCTTCTCAGTCCTCAGCTTCCTCCAGCTCCCCCTCATCTTGGCCTCTCTCTTTGCCTCCTCCTCTTTCAGATCTATCTTGAGAACGATCTGGTTGCTGTGCAAAGATAAGAATTTTTCTGAGAACTTGATCAAACGAAGCACTGAAGAACCCCTGCCTTGATTCAACCAACCCTTCCTAGGATGCTTTATTAAGGGATGACTTGGAAGCAGCCTGCGGTGTCTGGGATCTATGCCACCCTCATTTTACAGATTAAAACCACTAACATCTGAGCTTCTCTAATCAGCTTCCAAAAAGTTTTTCCACCCATTAATACCAACTATTTCATGGGATCCTTTGAGAAGCCTGTGAGTTTGGCTGGACAGATCCTACTATCATTCAATCAGTGGAGACCCAGAAAGGGGAATTAACTAGCCCAGAATCAGGGAGAAAGTGAGAGGGAGAATGGTAACAAGAGCCCCTTAACTATGTGACTTCCCACACTTCCCAAGGTCGAATGGATGAGAGAAGGTGGGAAGCTAGCAAGGTCCTGTCCCGTCAGCTGGCATTTTCCTCGTGCAACCCCTGTGCTTGGAGCAGCTGTAGAGATAACCATATGTGTTGAGGATTGGTCCCTGTGTGTTGAGCAGTTTTCAGCACACAATAGGGCTGCAGAAAACACTACTAAATGAATTGGTGCCTGATGCATCTACAAATGGTAAGGCGGCCTGGACTAGCAGAAGCTCAGGAGCTCAGAAAGCTTTGTCATGAAAAATAAAATGCACTGGAACTCTCCTCCCACCCTCGCCCTCTCTCTGGAGTGGGAGGAGGACCTGCCCACAAATGCCACTTCTGCTCACCTGTGAACTGAGCAGCCTCAGCTAGCACAGTATCACCCATCCCTCCCATGTCTTTCCTATGGTCTCCCTCACCCTCAGGGATGATTCCAGGCCGCTGCCCTTCTCAAGCCTCACTCCAGCCTCCCGGGCTCTCACTTGCTGCCAGTCATCTGCCTCCTCTGATACTGAGGCAATGAGGCCATGAGGAATGCACTCCCCTTTCCCTTCATCTGGTTCTTCCCCATCCCAGGGCCAGAGGTGCCTGTCCTGGTAGAAATTCATCCTCCAGCCAGTCTCTGGAGCCTCTCCCCTTCTGCCTCTGCTGGGGCCAGCTCTCTCCAGCATCCTACCTCTTTCCCTCTGTGACCCTTTCCTTCTGTTCCTCCACCTCAGTCTCCCAAGACTTCTCTCATCTAAGCTGCCCAAACCTCTCCCCCTCCTTGGCTTAAAACAAATCCTCAGGTGCTCTCCTGGCCTTCCAGCTATTTCTCTCTTTCCTATCATGGAAATATCCTGCCTCCCATCCTCAGGTGACTCCAGCTGCCTGGATATGCCACTCCCATGCCTGCTTCAGCTGGAAACCCTTACTCATCCTTAGGTCCACTGAAAGGTCACCTGTTGGAGGAAACACTGCAGCAGATGCCGGTGCTACCCCACCCATGTCCCTCTGGCCATCCTGAGTTGTCCTGCAGGAGTAGAATGTTTCTGGTACACTGACAGCCATTTTCTTCAAATGCTCCCTTCTCTTTTCTCCTTTACCTGTGGGTTTGCTCGGGCACCACAACATCCAAGTGCAGGGCACTAAATGCATCCGAGGGACAACTCTTGAACTGTGGGGGATGAGAGTCACTGGACAAAGGCTCAAGCCTCCCCAGCCACCAGGAGGCAGTCCTGAGGTGTGCTCCAGGGGGTTCCTCAGGGGTCCCCAGAGGGAGGATCCCAGCTGTCCACACGGCTAACCACTTATGGAGACACTCTCTGTTGGCTTTTCTCCTTTCCCTGCACTCCTTCACTTGTGTTTCCTGGAGTCATAGAATCCTTTCCAACACCTTCAGAAGTTAAGTCCTTGTCTCAGGTCTGTTTTGGGGCACTCAATCTAAGATGGATATCTTTCTCATCCACCCATACGCAAGGGAGTTAAGGATTCCAATGTCTATTCGAGCACATCTTATGAGAGTTTTCCTCCTAAGCAAGACTGGGCTCCTCAAGACTAAGGGAGAGTTCCTATTTCTCTGTGTCCCCACCATCCAGCAAATAGATGGTGCACAAATGTTTCTTGAGTGAGTGAGAAAGTGAATGCACACATGAATGAATGAATAAAGAATTGTGTCTCTAGGGTACCTAAGCCAGGTGGACAAGTCCTGCAAAACAATTATGGATTTATGCCAATGTGTCTGGCCCTTTCAAAGCGAGCCTTTTCTGCTCACATCAAAAAGTCTGTAAACTCTACACTCTATTCAACCCCAGGGGCCCTTCTGTTTGCCTCCCCATTCTACTATCCTTAATACAATCATCTGCATGCTACCAGGACAGCCTCCTGTTAGGAAAAGTTTTCAGACTCAGCAGGAGGTCCTGACTCTAGTTAAATAAAGGTTAAAGAACAGAGGGAATTTCTACGACAACATGACATAAGTCAATGTGGCCTCCCAGAGAATGCCACTCCAGAGAGATAGATTTGTCCCAGCTGGACTACAGGGCTTATTCAAAAGTGCTCAGACAACTGCCTGCTCAGAGCTGATGAGAGCAGCCTGGGGAAATAGTCATTGAGACACATGCATTTACTGAGCCCACATAGGTGCACTGGAGTTTCCAGCAAAAGGAATCAAACCATTGTAGAGGAATTAAACTGGCTGCTGCCTGGCTGAAATCAGTTGTGCAGACCTTATAAGGGTTGGATCTCCTTGGGGAGACAAGATACTCTAAGCACAGGTGACATACCCTGGGAACTCTAACTCAGTACCTTGTCCAGCAAAAGATCATTCGTCAAATGAGAAAACAGGCTACAAACACTGAGTCAATGACAGTCCTGAGACTCTAAGCCTAATCCAGACAGCTTCTATTCCACCCATGGCTTCTCTGAAGAGCAAGCAGGGTGGGAATCATGTTGCAAACACAAACGAAACCTCGGACCTATTCACAGGCAACGTTCCCCATGGGGAACTGGAGACGCAGAGCCCTGAGATCTAATACTGACCACCTTGCTGAGTTGCTTCCCTTCTCTTAGTCTCCCTCCTCATCTGTATAAGAAGAAGGTTCATAATCTCTAAGGTTTCTTCTACTTCCAAAAACATGTTACTCTGGGCCTCAGTTTCCTGTCTTTCAGGTGGGCATAATATTCAACTTGCCCAAATGCTGTGAAGATCATATAAGATCCAGAAGCTCCTTGGCAGAGATAGAGATGTATGAAGTAAACCCTGGAACAATTTTATCATGGCTCACCATGTGCAGCAAGGGGGTGCTTGGAGCACAGCCAGCACCACTTCTGAACCAGTGGAAAGAACTAAGGGGAAAACTGATGTTAGTTCCCAGATAAGCAGCTCAAGAATCAGGGGAGAGGTTTCAGGCAGAGTTATAGTCATTGGAGTCTCCGGAAAGCTCCTTGTGGAATGAGGGGGAGGTGTCTTCAAGGCAAAATTTCCTTCACTGTCATGGCATTTTACTTGGAATCACAAATCTCAGGCTGCCTGAGTCCAAGGGAGAATTGGATGTTCTGGGGTGTAGGCAGAGAACTGGTGGGAGGTGAAGGAATGAGGAGGAAAAATAAAGGAACATAAAGCAAGAGGAGCAGAAAGAGGATGAGACCCTCTCCATAGTGCAAAATGCCAAAGATGTGTTTTCTGTGGTCAGAAACACCTGAAATCAAATATCTCCATCATTCATGAGTTAAACAATTGAGGAAAACTCACTCACACTTTCTAGACTTCAGTTTTCACATCTGTGAAATGGGGAATGAGAATGGTACCTCTTTCATAAGAATAATGCTGGCAAAGTATATTATATCTGGTCCAGGGAATTTCTAGCAGTGGTAGCAACAGCAGCAGGAATAGTTGTTTCAAATCTACAAAGCTATGTATTCTTAAGGAGGGGAGCAAGAATCCATATCACTGATAGTGGAGACAGGAGGAGAAAGGACCACGTTTTCGGAGACAGGCAGATGGGTTGGCTCAAATGAACAAAACCTGAAGAGGCACAGATACCAGGCCTTACAAGTGAAAGAATGCAGCTAACAGATTTTATTATGTTAATGAGAGCAAGGATTATTCATGTCAGTCTAACAGCAATTATATTAGTGGGAGAACAGTTAAGAATTGATGTTCTAATGGTGGCTGTAATGAATATTGTAATAAGAAGCTCAAGGCAAATTTTGTCTAGTAGATCAATCAAGAAGAAATTTAAATAGAGAATTATGAGTGAGTCATTGTCTTGTGTGCAAAACAATAAGTGCAAATGTTAGAGCAACAGGAGAGGGGAATTCACATGATTCAGTCTGACTGTGAGTGACTTCCCAGTGAGGTAAGCAGCCAATCTCACATAATGCTTCAGAGATGAGTGACATTTATAAAATTCCAGAGAGAGTGAGTAGTAGAGCCTGGGTCCAGGTTTGGTTCTATCTTACACCAAAGCCCCACACACTTTTCAAAGTTAACTGACTTTTAGCCTTTGTCTATGACCGTCCCTAGCCTCCTTTGCCTAGCAAAACTGGGTACCAGAATGGCTCAGAACAAAGGAGTGTGGACAATGGCAGGGAAAGTCTCCTTCAATGATGATAGACTATGCAGAACAAATAACCGAGAACTATAGTTTGCAAAGTTTACTAGGATTATCTGTAAGATGGCGGGGAAAACCCCCACACACTGCCATATGGAAGTTGTAGAATCTTTATATTAAGGAGATAGTTCCTGGAAAGGTCCTTGAGATCATCTGGTGCAGCCTCTCATTTTAAAGATGAAGAAAGTGAGGCCCAGATGATGAAGGTGACTTGTCCAAGGTCATGGCATGAGTGACTGATATGAGTCAAGGACCAGACCCAGATTTTTCTGATCCATACATTGTGCTTTCCCCACCATGACCACGATGACAGTCTCCGGATGTTTGTAAATATGAGGCTGTCTAGATAACATGCTATGCAGACGGAATTTACTGAATCAGGTGACCTGTCATAACCTGTCATGACCTGGGTTCCCCACGTGTCTTGACACCATTAGCCAGAAGACACCAGGTTTCTGCCTTGGATTGAACAATGCAGACATCTCCCAGCCCTTCTTCCCTGTGGGTGCCTCTGTCCATGGTACTGAAATAGGGTTCTTGCAGATGCATTCTTGTCTGTGTTCTGTTCCCACCCTTTGGGAGATGAATGAAGACTAGATGGACTGAGTACTACTGCGGGCTGGGGAGTACATTTTTAAAATCAATCCTATTACATTGTGATTTACAGAGTATAAAAAATTGACACATTTCTAGTTTTTAGGGCAATTACTTTTGACAAATTTATACTCATGGAGATGCACTATTAAGGAAAGTTCCTCCATACCTCTCAGCCATCAACTTCTCCCCATTGTTCCCTGTTCAGTATTATGATATATTATGGTACAGAACAGGCACCATGGATGGTAAAACCAGGGGGAGGGAAACGCAAACGTCAGAGAAGTCTTCCTAGGGAGGATGAGCTTTAAGTTGAGACCAAATTGAATAGATGTTAGTCAGGCAAACAAGTGGTATAGAAGAGACTAGGTCTGTATTTTGGGTTGATATCATTTATGCATCTATTTTTAGTTTTGCAGTTTTGAGGAAGAAGAATACCTTTTACCCCTCTGGAATCACATCTCACTCAGATGCTATTATTTTCAAGTCATCCAAGCTCATAACTATGTCTGGGAAATATCAGCCAACCCTTCTTCCCAAGGACCATGGTTTTATTCTTAAGTGGCTACCCCAATTGAGAAAGGGGCAAAAGCAGCCCTTTCCAGCCTCCACCCTGGGACACAGGGCATTGAGCTGGTCTGCTGAAAAGCAGAGAAAACCACATCTGCCACCATAGACACAAAATGTCTTTTGGAAAAGCAGTTCCAAAGTGGTTCCTGAGAAATTTAGACAAAGGTAGTAGATACATAATAATAACATGTATGCATACACCAGAACATGCACACAGAAGCACATTCACATGGCTCCCATATGCAGGTATGCATTACCACATACATGTGTGTACACCCTTTGCCTCACACCTAGTGAACAAACAGATGAAACATTTCATGACGCAATCCAGCTCTCTAAACTCCATAAACTCAGCTCCAAGTACAAGTAAACCACAGAGACTCAATAAAGCCATAAGTTGTGAGTCAGGGCAGCCACTTGTATTTTGGGGTCCTTAGGTTCCTCTGCTATAAAATAGGAGCTAGAGTGGTTGAGGACAGGAATTGAATTGGATTGATTCCCTAAGGGCTTTACAAGTATCACTGTAGAGGTTGGGACTTCCTCACCAGCAAAAAGTGAATAACAGTAGACTCTTGACAAGTTGCTGGAGGATTATATGTGAAACGTTTAGTGTCAGGCATGACAACTAGAAAGTGTTCATCATGGGGGAGTTTAATAATCAGCTAGGAAGTAGTTCTACCCTTCAACGAATGTGGTGATTGGGAGGAGACCAAGTGCTGGTGCCAGTTCTGCTCTGATAGGTTGTGTAGCTTAGGGAAAGTCCCTTTCCCTTTCCGAACCTCAGTTTTCTCATCCGTAAGATGAAAGTGATTGGATAGGGTGATGGAAGGCCTATCCAATACTCACAGTTTTTGAACTCAAAGCTCAGCTTGTACTAAACCTGTACCTCTTCTTGCCTTGTGTAAATCTCCCCTCCTTTTCTGTTTCCTTCCCATTTGCTTTACCCCAAACTAATAATGCCATTTAGGGCTTCTGTCATCTGTGCTGGGAACAGGCCCTTTATCCCTGATGAGCTCTGGCTACTGGCTTGCCAGAGGCGTCAGTAAGGGCTCCCAGGGCCACCAATTGAATGACTGTTGTCATAGAAACCCTCACAACTCTTCAGATATTTTTTCCCTCAACAACTTAGTTGAGGAACAATTGTCATACAAGCAACTGTGCATATTTATTGTAAAACCTAATAATAAAATAAGCTCCTTAGACAAGATACTGAGTGTATCTATCATCCACAACAATGATAGATGTATCCCTTTTTAATCACCCCTCCCACCTACTCCCCTCTCCTTCACCATTATCCCAAGTCAACCACTGATCTACTTTCTGTCACAAGAGATTAGTTTGCATTTTCTTTTCTTTTTTTAAATATATATTTTACTGTGTTTTAGGTTTTGGGGTACATGTGAAGAACATGTAAGATTGTTGCATAGGTACATACATGGCAATGTGGTTTGCTGCCTTCCTCCCCATCACCTATATCTGACATTTCTCCCCATGTTATCCCTCCCCAACTCCCCACCCCCCGCTGTCCCTCCCCTAGTTCCCTGCAACAGACCCCAGTATGTGATGCTCCCCTCCCTGTGTCCATGTGTTCTCATTGTTCAACACCCGCCTATGAGTGAGAACATGCGGTGTTTTCTGTTCTCATGTCAGTTTGCTAAGAATGGTGGTTTCCAGGTTCATCCATGTCCCTGCAAAGGACATGAACTCATCGTTTTTTATGGCTGCATAGTATTCCATGGTGTACATGTGCCACATTTTCCCTGTCCAGTCTATCATCAATGGGCATTTAGGTTGGTTCCAAGTCTTTGCTATTGTAAACAGTGCTGCAATGAACATTCGTGTGCATGTGTCCTTATAATAGAATGATTTATAATCCTTTGGATATATACCCAGTAATGGGATTGCTGGGTCAAATGGAATTTCTATTTCTAGGCCCTTAAGGAATCGCCACACCGTCTTCCACAATGGTTGAACGAATTTACACTCCCACCAACAGTGTAAAAGTGTTCCTATTTCTCCACATCCTCTCCAGCATCTGTTGTCTCCAGATTTTTTAATGATCACTATTCTAACTGGCGTGAAATGGTATCTCAATGCAGTTTTGATTTGCATTTCTCTAATGACCAGTGACAATGAGCATTTTTTCATATGTTTGTTGGCCTCATATATGTCTTATTTTGTAAAGTGACTGTTCATATCCTTTGCCCACTTTTGAATGGGCTTGTTTGTTTTTTCTTGGAAATCTGTTTTAGTTCTTTGTAGATTCTAGATATTAGCCCTTTGTCAGATGGGTAGATTGCAAAAATTTTTTCCATTCTATGGGTTGCTGATTCACTTTAATGACTGTTTCTTTTGCTGTGCAGAAGCTCTGGAGTTTAATTAGGTACCATTTGTTAGTTTGCATTTTCTAGAATTGGAATCATATAGTATGACACTCTTTATCTGGCTTCCTTCATTCAGTATGCTACTTTTGAAATGTACCCACATTGTTGAACATATCAATCCTTCCTTCATTTTTTATTGCTGAGTAGTAGTTTATTGTATGAATATATCACAATTTGTTTGCTCATTGGCCTGTTGAGTTGATAGAGGTTTGGGTTTTTCCAAGTTTTTTTTTTTTAATTGTAAATGAAGCTGCTATGAACATTTGCATGTGTGTATGAACATATGCTTTAATTTTCCTTGAGTAAATAACTAGGAGTGAAATAGCTGGATCACGTAGTACATGTATGTTTAACCACAAAGGAGCTATATCATTTTATATTCCCACTGGAAGTGTAGAAGAAATCTAATTTTTTCATAGTCTCACCAACACTTGGTATGATCAGTCTTTTAAATTTTAACCATTAAAATAGGTGAATTTTAGCAGCTCACTGTGGCTTTAATATGCATTTTCCTAATGACTACAGTTGTTGAGCATATTTTCATGTGCTTATTTGCTATTCATAAATCACTTTGATGATATTTGTTGAAAGCGTTTGCCTTTAAATTGGGTTGTCTGTTTCTTATATCAGGTTTTGATTTATATATGAAAATGTGTCTTTTAGCAGATCCATGATTTACAAATGTTTTCTTACAGTCTGTGGCTTATCTTTACATTCTCTTTAAAAGTGTCTTTCAAAGAGCAGACATTTTTATTTTGATAAAGTCTGATTTATCAGTTTGTTCCTCTATTAATTGTGTTTTTGATGTTATATCTAAGAAATATTTGCTTAAACCAATCTCATAAAAGCTTTTTCCCTGTGCTTTCCTCAGATGCTTTATAGTTTTAGGTTTTACATTTGATATGGATCAAAGTTCACCTTTGTTTGTTTGAATATGGATATCCAATGGTCCCAGAACCAGTTTTTGAAGAAAAGCCCTATCTCTTTTGAACAGAATTATTTTTACATCATTGTGAAAAATCAAGTGTCTGTATATGTGTGGGTCTGTTTCTGGACTCTATTCTATTTCACTGGTCTGTCATTCTTGATGCCAACAGCACATTGTCTTGATATTGTAGTTTTAGAATAAATGTTGAAATTAAGTACTGCTAGTCTTCCAACTTTGTTCTTTGTGTTTAATATTGTTTTAGCTATTCTAGGTCTTACATTTACATATAGATATTAGAATCGTTTTTTTCAGTTTCTGCAAGGTAGACTGCTGAGTTTCTGATTGGGATTGCAGTGAATCTATAGAACAATTAGGGGGAAACTGATAGTGTTTTGTTGTTTCCAGTGTGTAGAACTTCTGTGATATTTTATGTTATTGTAAATGTTTTTGTTTTTCTAATTGTTATTTTTAATTATTTATTGCTAACATATAGAAATACACCTGATATTTGTATATTGCTTTTATATCCTGCAGCTTACTAATCTCTTTCTGTAATTCTAGCAGCTTTGTTAATATTATAAATTCCATTAGATTTTCCACCTAGGTGTTCATGTTGTATGTGAATAAAGAGTATTATTTCTTTCTGTCTGTACTGAATGACTAGCTTTTCCTTGTCTGATAGGACTGGTCAGAACCTCTAGTATAATAAATGAATAAAAATGGTGAGAACAGACATCCTGTCTTTTTACTGACTTTAGGGAAAAATCGTTACTCTTTCACCATAAATAAGTATGATGTAAGCTATAGTTTTTGTAAATACTCCTTATTAGGTTGAGGAAATTCACTTCTGTTTCTAGCTTACAGAGAGTTTTCATTAGGAATGAATGTTGGATTTTATCAAATTTTTTTTCTGTAGATATTTTGTAGAGGTTTTCTGTTTTTTTGAGTTTGTTAATATGAGGAATCACATTGATCTTCAAATGTTAAACCAACCCTTTATTCCTGGCATAAGTCTCATTTAATTATTATGTATTACACACTTCATATATTGCTGTATTGTATTTGTTATAATTTTGCTTAGAAAATTGTCATCTATTTTCATAATGAATATTGGTTTTAGTTTTCTTTTCTTGTTATGCCTTTGTCAAGTTTTGGTATAAGAGAAATACTGGCCACAAAGAAAGAGCTGGGAAGTATTTACTCATCTTTATTCTGGGGGAAGATTTTTTAGAAGATTGCTATTATTTATTTCTTAAATGATTCATAGAATTTTTCAGGAAAGCCAACCGAGCTGCAATTTTACTTAAGGAAAAGATTTTTGACTACAAAATGTAGTTTTAGTAGATTTACTAAAGTTTACTTTAGACTTAGATTTAACAAATTTACTTGAGTTTTTGGTAGATTTACAACTATTCAAGTTATATATTTATTCCTGAGGGAGCTTCAGTAGTTTATATTTTTCAATGAATTAGTCCATTTCTTCTAATTTGTCAACCATATTGGCGTAAAGTCGTACAAAATATTATCATATTATTATTTTAATATCTGTGGAATTTGTGCTAATCTCACCCCTCTCATTTCTGATATTTGTTCTTTGTGTCTTTTTTCTTTTTTTCCTGATGGTCTGGCTAGAGGTTTATCAATTTTATTGATCTCCTCAAAGAACTGGGTTTTGGTTTTATTGGTTGTCTTTATTATTTTTTCTGTTCTTTTACAGCATTGATTTCACTCTGATCTTCAATATTTCCTCTCTTTCTTTATTCTGATTTTCATTTGTTCTTTCTTCTCAAATTTCATAAGATTGAATCTGAGAGCACTGATTTCAGACCCTTCTTTTCTACGATAAGTCATTAATATGAAAATAAAGGCTCTAGGTACTGATTTAGTGGCACCTCACAATTTCTGATATGTTGTTTTTAATTTTCATTGAGTTCAAAACACTTTCTAAATCCCATTTTTTATTTTCTTTTTGACCTATGGGTTATTTTAAAATGTGTTATTTAGTTTTCAAACTGTTGGTGATTTTCCAGAAAGATCTTTCCATTATTAATTTCTAATTCAATTCCATTACGGTCAGAGAACATACTTGGATTACTTGAATCCTTATATACTCATTGAGACAGTTTTCTGGTCTAGAATGTGATTTATCCTGGTAGGAGATCAATGTGCAGCTGAAAAGAATGTATATTCTATTATTGTTTGTAGTATTTTATAATTGTCAGTTTGGTCAAGTTGATTGATTGTGCTGTTTAAAACTTCCAAATCTTCACTGATTTTTGTTGTTCTAAATTCTGTGCGAGTTTATCTGCTTCTTCTTGCTGTTCTATCATTTTTGTTTTTTGTTTTTTCATGTATTTTAGAATTCTGTTATTAGGTGCATACACATTTAGGATTGTATGTCCTCCTAATGAGTAGACTTCTTCAGAATTAAGAAATTGTCTTCTTTATCCCTGATAATACTATTTTCCCTAAAATATACTTTGTCTGATATTAATATAGTCATTGATATGGTTAGGCTGTGTCCCCCACTCAAATCTCATCTCGAATTATCCTCACGTCAAGGGAGGGACCTGTAATCCCCACGTGTTGAGGAAGGGAAGTGACTGGATCATGGGGGTGGTTTCCCCCATGCTGTTCTCATGATAGTGAGTGAATTATCATGAGATCTGAGGGTTTTAAAAGTGGCAGTTTTTCCTGAGCTCTCATTATGTCTCTCCTGCCACCTTATGAAGAAGGTGCCTGCTTTTCCTTTGCCTTCTGACACAATTTTAAGTTTCCTGAGGCCTCCTCAGCTATGTGGAACTGTAAGTCAATTAAACATCTTCCTTTAGAAATTACTCAGTCTATTTCTTTATAGCAGTGTGAAAATGGACTAATACAGTCACTCAGATTGTCTTTTGATTAATGCTTGTGTGGTGTATCTTTTTCAACTTTTATTTTTAACCTATATGCGGCTTTATATTTAAAGTTTATTTCTTGTGTAGATGGCATACAGTTGGGTGTTTCTTCTTTATCCAATCTCACAATCTCTGCCTTTTAATTGACCTTTTCTTTTGACATGTTGGGTTATTAAGAGGGTTAATATATATGTAAAGATAGACATCAACTAACGCTTCCCCTACCTCCTCGCCCTCTCTGTTGCACATCTTTTAATCTTTACAACTGACTTCTCATCATGTCTCCTTTTGTGGCCCTTATTACAGTAGGTAAGTATATGTTTTTGTGTAATCCCCCTGTTCATGGCTCATTTTCCAGACTAGCAACTTGAAGCCCCAGGCTGGAAGATGCTAGTAAATGTATGAATGACTGAGTATAACAATGAATTGATGATCGAGTACAACCGAGGCCCTCACTCTGTACCTTTACCCACCTCCTGCCCGCTCTCAAGAGAGGAACCCCAGTCCTAGAAGGCTAGAGACAGGATTGAGATCACCAGCCTAGCCCAGGCCTTGGGCCCCTGACCTACGTCATGGGCCTCTCCACTCTTGCCTTCTCTGCTCCTCTACTCCTGCGTGTGAATACAGGCTTGTGTCCTCTCCCTCCGAGCACACTGAGTACAGTCCACATCACCCAGCAGGGCAGAGCTCTGGCTCTGCTGTTTCGAAAGAATAAACCTGGGTTGACTTCCATTGATTTATTTTACCCTTTTAGTCTTATCCCTGTGCGTGGTGCCTGCATGAGACTGAGGAGAGAATTCTTGACCTTGACTGCCCAGATCAGCTGCAGCTAGAGAGTAAACGGATGAGCTTTTCAGCGATTTCCCTCACTCTATAGCCGAACGGTGGTTCAGTGAGTCTGCGACAGAGATAGAGGTTGTGTGTAAGCTAAAGCCTCTGCCAGACAGCCTGCACACAAAAATCTCTTCCTGTGAGACTTCCTGCTGCTCCTGTATTGAGCCAGGGGCTCCAGGTGGCTCTTAGGGTGGACAAATGGAACTGCAGCTGTGTGTGTCAGCATCACGCATGTCCTGGTCTTGAGAGGTTAGAGCAGAACTGTGCAGCTCTCACGATGATCGGTCAACAGCCCTACTGACACATGCTCTGTGCCAGGCCTGTCCTGGGCTCAGGGGCCATAGAGATGGGTTGGACAACACCCCTTCCCTTTCGGAGCTCACAGTCTCGGGGCTGATGGATGAATTACAGCCTAGACTCAGAGAGTGGGTATAACTCAGCACAAGCTCCGTAGCCAGGCAGTAGGTATGGTTGGGACAGAGCCCAGGGCTCCTAAAACCTGGGCTGCCCGACCAGGACTTGCTTTGCAGGTGCCAGGCCAGCGTTAAGGATCAGACAATGTTTTTTTGCGGAAAGATCCCGACTTACAGTGACAATTGTGAATGGAGATGAGATCAGGATAAACAGACGTACCAATAGCCATACCCCGTCAGGTTCTAGGTACCTGGTGCCTGTTCTCTTTGTTCAGTGTTATCAAGTTTTGTCCTCAAGAGATGCCCTGGACCAATCAGGAATTTTTCACTTGAAAGTAACAGAACACAAAACAAAACAGAAACCAGCCAAACAAAACCAGCTTAAGCAAATGTAGGAAGTCAGAAGCACGGCTCACCGAGAACTGCAGAGCGGGGTCTCCCAAGGTGCCCTTTGACCCTGGGTTCAGGCTTGGGCTCCATCTCTCTGGCATTCTCTCCTCTCTCCTCCTCCACATGCTGCCATCCTTGCCGGCCAGTCACACCCTCACTCCACCAATGACCAGAAGAGAAGGAGTCTTTTCCGGGAGCTCCCCGTAAGAGAGAGGGGCGGCTCCTTTTTTCCCAGAAACGCCAGCAAACATCTCCTTCTCTTTCATTGGTCTGAAATGGGTCATGTGCCATTCCCTTAACCAATCACTGTACAGCAGGATAAGATAGACTGGCAGCTTAGACCAATCAGAATCCAGCCCTGGAGCTGAGGATAGGTTGTTCAGGCCACGTGGGGCGAGCACAGGGTTGGTCTGGTGGACTTAGCGAGAAGCCGTGAACTGGAGGCTGGGGAGGCAACAGAGCCCTAAGACAGTGGCTGTCACCTAAGATCATGAATATGATCGAGTCAATCAGAACTCATCCTGCTGCTCCCGGCCTGTCTCCATGTCCTGCCTTATGGCCAAGCCTGCCGCTCAGTGGCATGGAGTCCCCCTCTCCAGTACTGGCTCATGACTCCATTAATTTGCCCTTGCTGTACCCTCCATTTGGTATTTTCTTCTTCTCTGACATATTAGATCCGTAGTGTGACATCAAGTCACACATATTGGGTCCTTGTTGGGGGTTCCCAAGGCTTCTTGTGTGCACAATCATCCTGTCACTTGCAACAGTTACAGTTATGTTTCTAGGTCGCGTCTGCCCTCCCCAGCCCCCAAATAAGCACACAGACACACACACATGCCTCTTGTGAGTTCCTTGAAACCATGAGCCAAATCTTAATTAATCTCTTTACTCCCAGCCTCTAGCCACTGTCTGGTTTACAGAAGAGACTCAGTAAATATTTGTAGAATGAATGAACATAAGTTATTTTTGTTGAATACATGGTTGTTGTTAGGTATTTGCATTTTTTATGAAAGACAAAGCCGCAAGCCAAAGCTCCAGTGGAGGGGATTTTAGGCACCAGTGAGCTGAGCCTGGAAGTCTATTCTATTGTTTAGTGGCTGGGGAAGGATATGACTGTCACAGCAGGTGGAGTCTTCCATTCATTGCTTTCCAGTGCAAAAGTGGGAAAACAATCACTTTGTCTCCTGAAAACATAAGTATGTCATGGTAACAAACACATTTCCCTTTGTCTTTCCTGTGGGGGAGGAAAGTTCCGTAGTCTTATCAGGTTTTGCTGCCATGGTGTGTAGACAGATAGCTCCTTCCTGACACCCTTGTGGGCTGTGAGGGGGATGCCCTGGCTGACTCTCCAGCCATCTCAGCCCTCCAAACCTCTCATCCACGGAGCCCCCATTTGCAAACAGGGTCCTGCCCAGGTGGGAGGAGTCTGATGTTAGCTACAGGTTGAAAGAACCACATTTCAGCATCACATCCACAAACGTGGCTGCTTCTCTTGAGCTGACCTTGGCCTAATTTGATCACTGGGTCCCTCCCTGGTCCTCCAACTGACCTGCCCTCCTGGCACCAAAAGCTCCATGAATCGACTGGCCTCTCTACCTTCAAGCTTGTCTCTTCCAGCCTGCCCTCTGTTTTGCCCAAGGGTGCTCCTCTGGCAGCACAAAGGGGTCTTCTCAGCTGGAGACCCTTACCAAGTCCCATGGTGCCCTTGAGTCACAAGTCATGCAGAGGCACAAATATCAGCCAAGTACATGGCAGGCAAGCATCCACCCTTGCTTTTGCACCTGCCTTTTCCTCCTTATCAGACTGGTGAACTCTTACATTTCAGAACCCAACACCCATGGAACTGTTCCTGTAAACTTTATAAAATTAATCAGGAAAAAGGAGAGGGGGAGAGACGAAAATAAACGAAGCTTACAGCACATCCAGCATGGATCATTAGGTCAGCTTTCTCTCTGACCTACTTCCTCCTGTTGTTTGCTGCCTATTGCCCAGAATCCCACAGAACCCAGATTATAGTTCCCCTTAACTGCTCTGTAGATAACAACTTGAGCATTACAAAACGTTAAGTTTATCATTTGAGATATTCTTTCAGGACTTGCTTACTGATGAAAACTACTGACATCAGCTGGTCTAAAGAACCTCACAAGGAGCTGACTGTGGAGGAAAAGTTAAATATTAAATTTGAGCTCAACTGAACGTGGACGCAAACAATGGTCCCCAAGTCCCGGAGCAGGTCGTGTGAACCCCTTGAAGTGTTCACAGAGAAACCTCTATTTCAATCGATTCCTCCACATTAGTTATTGAAAAACAATAGATGATGGCAAAAACAGGTTGACCTTTTTGTGTTCCTTGGGCCCAGTCACAAAGGGCCCTCAAGACTAAGCCTCATGCCAAACAACTCGTTGTAAAAAGAGCTGGGGTCTCAGACTGTGCCGAAGCTTCATGAGACCACTCCTCGTCTGTACGTGGACAAGTGGCCGATTCTGGAGCCCAGGCTGTTGCTTCCCAGTTTGGTGATGAATCCTCCACAGTTTGGTGAGTGTAAATATATATATATTTCTTCTATATTTTATATATATATATAATATATATATATCTTCCCCCTCCCCTTCCCATTGCAATTTGCTTATTGTATCATTTGCTTATTATATCGATTTGCTTCTTATATTAATTTGCTTATTATATCATTTGCTTATTATATCTGCATTGCCATTTATGTGGGATAAAGCTTGTTTACCCTTAAAGGTATTGCATATGTGCCTTTTTCTCCTCCCCCTCTCATGCCTCTCATACAGAACATTTTTGGCGTCATGAACAGGATTCGAGAAGAAAAGTGTGCCACTTTTTGGCCGCAAGGACAGGGCTGAAGACTCGGAAACTTCTCATATCCCAGGATGTGAACTCCCCAGTTCTCCCGCTTGGCGATTGAATGGTACAGGGGAACTGGCCTTTGTGAGACTTGGGAATCTAAATTAGTGCATTTTAAACCTTTGACTGTGTGTGGAGTGCTGCAGCAGATTCCAGTCAGCAAAGGAGATACTGAGGGGGATCTCCTCGAGTGGATGGTGTTTAGTTACTGCTTACAAGTTAATGTATCAAGATAGGGCTGACTGCTACAAAAGAAATGTAAGCTGGAAAAGGAAAATGCTGATCTGACTTCCAGACTGGCCCTGGCCCAATGCCAGGCCTATGTCTTAACTGATCAGGTTCAAAGCTACAAGCCTATTGCTGAAAAAAAGCGGCTGTCTGAGTGGCGTTGGTCAGGGTAAAACTGGAGAACTAGTCAGAGGGGGGTTTGAAGCAGGTAAAAACCCAGCTCTCATCTCAAGAATGGTAAATTAACTCTAGTAAAATTCAAGGACCTTCACAAACTGTAAAATTCCTTGGCATCCTATGGAACACAGAGAAATGGTCCATTTTACCAAAGGCTAAGGCTAAAATACTAGAATTTGCAATCCCTACCACAAAAAAGGAGGCCCCGAAATTTATTGGCTTGTTTGAATTCTGGAGACATCATATTCCCCATTTGGGTAACACTTTACAACCTCTGCACGCAGTCACTAGAAAACGCTAAGGCTTTCACTGTGGAGAGGAAGAGAGCACGGCTTCTGAACAAGCTGAGCAAGCAGTGCAACTGGCCCTGGATCTATGCCCCATACGGAATGGGCCAGTAGAACTACAAGTAACTGCCCTAGATCAACATGCTAAGTGGAGCCTTAGGCAGAAACAAGATGGGAAGAGAGTATCTTTGGAGTTTATAAAAGAGCTAGGGTCCCAGGCTGCGCCAAAGATTTCTGAGACCTTTCCTCGTTTGTACATGGATGAATAGCCAACTCTGGAGCCCAGGCTGCTGCTTCCCAGTCTGGTGGTGAATCCTCCATAGTCTGGTGAGTGTAAATGTATTCCCTTCTCCCCTTCCCATTGCAATTTGCTTATTATATCATTTGCTTATTATATTGATTTGCCTATTTTATTAATTTGCTTACTATATCACCTGCTTATTATTTCTGCATTGCCATTTGCATGGGATAAAATTTTTTTACCCTTAAAGGTATTGTGTCTGTGCCTTTTCTTCTCCCCTCACACGTCCCCCCACACAGAACTCTGACTCACCAAAGAATGCAGATTTTGTCTCCTGATGAGTTCATCTCTCTTACCCCCCACAAATCAATGACCCCAATTTTCTAGCCCCTCGCCCTCTCTGATCCGCTTAAGAATCTCAGCCCAGAACACTTTGGAGACATGGATTTGAGGACCCCTCTCATCTCCCTGCTTGGCCACCCCATAATCACTAAACTCTCTCTCTGCTGAAAACCCTGCCCTCTCGGTGTATTGTTCTGTTACTGTGCAGTGAGCAAGGAACCTGATGGTCCTATAACATCGACATTTTCTCTCCATAATCGAATCAAACAATTGCACCAAGCCCCTTCCTTACTACTGTTATAATAATAGTAGTAGTAGCAGCAGTAATTATATCTGTCGTTTCTAGAGCATATTGTGTGTGCCAGGACCCACTCTTGGTACTTTTTCTGCCTCAATTCTTGACCACTTCACAATTCCTTTGTGAGTCTGACGTGATTAGCAGGTCCATTTCATAAAGACCTCACAGAGGTCAGGATCTAATCCAAGGTCACATCATGAAAAAAGAGGAGCTGGGGCTTAACTCAGAAGCGCCTGGCTCCAACCTCTTATTTTGCTACTACTGTGGATCTACAATGTGCCAAGTGTTGTCCTACAGCCTTGGGATAGAGCAGGAAGGAGAATGGTCAAATCCCTGCCCTTGTGGAGCTCACAATCTAGTATGTGGTAGAAAAAGGGGACAAATAATAAACAAATACACATATAAACAATGTCAGGGGTAATAAGGGCTACAATAAATAAATAAATAAAACAGGGTCAAGAGTGCCAGAAAGTGATGAGCTGGGATAGGTGACATTTCAGGGATATCTGAGACCTAAATGAAGTGGAGGGACAAGCCCTGGTTACAGCTGAGGGAAGCAGGTTCCTGGCAGAGGGAACTGCAAAGGCCCTGAGGTCAGAATAGGCCTAGTTGGTTTGATGATTGACAGGAGGTCAGTGTGGCTGGAGCACAGTGAGTAAATGAGAGGAGAAAGGAACAAGGTCACAGGGAGGCCTCTGGGGGAAGGGGATAGATCTGGGCTTGTGGGAGGGACTTGTGTGCTATGCCTGGGATTCTGATTTTTCCTCTGAGTGTGAAGGGAAGCCATGGAGGGTTGGGAGCTAAGGGGCCTCAAAGTTGGAATAGATATTTGTATCTATTTCTGTCTGCCACTTCTATGGACTATAAGCTCTGTAAGAACAGAGAGCATCCTATTGTATTCCCTGTTTCTAACACATAACAGGTGCTAAGAAAATATCTTATATAAGGGTCAGAGAACCAACGAATAAATGGAAAAACTTGAAGACCTTAAATAGGACAAAACTACAAAAGAAAAAAATCAATCAATTGGGTTTCATCGAAATTAAAAACTTTGCTTTACAAAGACATTTACGAAAATGAAAAGGTGGCCCATAGACTGTGCAAAACATATTGTATTTGCAAAATGAGCACAAAAAATGCAGTAAATAATTTTTATCCAGAATATATGACAAACTCTTAAAACTTGACAATATGGAGGCAAACATCTCAAAAAAATGAGCAAAAGATCTGAACAGACACTTTATTAAAGAAGATATGTAAGACATCTTCAAAAGTTCATGGAAACTTGTGGGTGGATTTCTAAATTTTTTTGCACCAAAATAAACTTGTATTAACTTGTTATAACATGCCTGAACAACAGCTAGTGAAAGGCACAAACAGGGATAAGACGTCAGTTTGAAAAGAGCCCCTATCAAAATTAAAACAAGAACAAACGTTCAACTTTTTTTTTTTTTTTTTTTTTTTTTTTGAGACAGAGTTTCGCTCTTGTTACCCAGGCTGGAGTACAATGGCACGATCTCGACTCACCGCCACCTCCGCCTCCTGGGTTCAAACAATTCTCCGGCCTCAGCCTCCCGAGTAGCTGGGATTACAGGCGTGCACCACCATGCCCAGCTAATTTTTTGTATTTTTAGTAGAGACGGGGTTTCACCATGTTGACCAGGATGGTCTTGATCTCTTGACCTCATGATCCACCCTTCTCGGCCTCCCAAAGTGCTGGGATTACAGGCATAAGCCACTGCACCCGGCCCCAAACGTTAAATTTATGGTGAAGTTTTGGTGGAAGAATGGTGAAATCATTGATGCTTTATGAAAAGTTTGTGGAGACAAAATGCCCCAAAGAAATTGGCAGTTTACAAATGCTTGGTGTTTTGTTGTTGTTGTTGTTGCTGTTGTTTGTTTGTTTTGTTGGGATCAAGTCTCATTCTGTCACCTAGGCTGGCACAGGGGCACGATCTCGGCCCACTGAAACCTCTGCCTCCCAGGTTCAAGTGATTCTCCTACCTCAGGAGTAGCTGGAATTACAAGTGCATGCCACCACACCAGGCTAATTTTTGTATTTTTAGTACAGACAGAGTTTCACCATGTTGATCAGGCTAGTCTCAAAGTCCTGACCTCATGATCTACCTGCCTTGGCCTCCCGAAGTGCTGGAATTACAGTCATGAGCCACTGTGCCCGGCAGATAGCTTGTTTTAAGAACAACAAGACAATGTTGAAAGTGAGCCTATGGTGGCAGACCATCCATGTACGTTTGCAAGGAAATAAATAATCTTGTTCATGCCCTCACTGAAGAGAACTGATTATTAATACCATAAACAACAGCCAACGTTACAGACATCTCAATTGTATTCAAAATATATGTAACTCTGACTGAAAAATTAAATTGAGCACACTTTCCCCTCAGTGGATGCCAAAACTGTTACACCCAGATCAGCTGCAGACAAGAGCAGTGTTTTCAATGAATATTTTAAATAAGTGGGATCAAGATTCTGAATTATTTCCTCAAAAAATTGTAACAAGTGATAAAGCATGTCTTCACCAGTATGATGCTAAAGACGAGGCAAAACCAAAGCAATGGCTACCAAGAGGTGGAAGTGGTACAGTCAAGGCAAAAGTGGACTGGTTGAGAGAAGGCCATTGCAGCATTTGGATGGGGGGATGCTCAAGGCATTTTGCTTGTTAATTTTCTGGAGGGCCAAAGAACAATAACATCGGCTTATTGTGAGAGTGATTTGAGAAAGTTAACCAAAGCCTTAGCAGAAAAACAGCCAGGAAATCTTCATCAGAGAGTCCTTCTTCACCATGACAATGAGCCTGCTCATTCCTTTCATCAAACAGGCAATTTTGCAAGAGTGCTGATTTTATAGTGTTGATTTGGCTTCTTCTTACTTCTTTTTGTTTCTTCATGTTAAAAAAATCAGTGCATCAATTTTTTCTTCAGTTAGTAATGTAAAAAAGACCACATTGACATGGTTAAATTCCCAGGACCCTTAGTTTTTAAGGGATAGACTAGATGGCTGGTAACATCACTTCAAAAGTGTCTTGACCTTGATGGAGTTTATGTTGAGAGATAAAGTTTATGTTTTTGTTTTTATCTTTTTTTTTTTTGAGACAAAGTCTTGCTCTGTCACCCAGGCTGGAGTGCAGTGGCATGATCTCAGCTCACTGTAACTTCTGCCTCCTGGGTTCAAGTGATTCTCCTGCCTCAGCCTCCTGAATAGCTGCAATTACAGGTGTGTGCCACCATGCCTGGCTAATTTTTTGTATTTTTAGTAGAGACCGGGTTTCACTGTGTTAGCCAGGATGGTTGCGATCTCCCAACCTTGTGATCCACTCACCTCAGCCTCCCAAAGTGCTGGATTACAGGCATAAGCCACCGTGCCTGGCCCTTATTTTTATCTTCTAATTAAATTTTCCATGAATTTTTGATGTCCTCTTGTATGAATAGCAAATAAGCACATAACAGTTTCTCAACATCAGGAGATGTAGGCAAGTAGAAATTAAAGTCACAAACCCACTAAAATGGTTAAAACTGAAAAGGTTAATAATGCCACATTTTAGCAAAGATGTTGAGGAATAGGCACTGCTGTAGGCTGCTGGTGGAATGTAAAGCTGTACAATTGTTTTGAAAAATGCTTGGACCATTTCTTTAAAAGTCAGACATACACGTACCATATGATAGGGCCATTTCCCTCCTCTGTATATACCTGAGATAAAAGAAAGCACTTGCTTAAGCAAAGGCTTATATATTGCATGTTTCATTACACTTTGTTCATTACATTTTTATTTGTAACCGTCCCACATATCCACTAATGTGTGGATGGATAGATTAGTTGTGGTATATCTATACTATGGAATATTACTCAGGAATAAAAAGGAACAAACTATTGATAAACATACCAACGTGACTAACCTCTAAAATTATTATGCTGAGTGACTCTATAATTCTACTTATAATTCTAAAAAATGCACACTGACATACAATGTCAGAAAGTAGTTTAGTTGAGGGAAGGGTAGGAGGCTGACAAAGGGGTACAAAGAAAATATGAGATAGGACGAGATGAACATGATCATTATCTTGATTATGGTGACAGTTTCATGGGTGTAGATGTATGTCAAAATTATCAAACTGTACACTTTAAATATGTACAGATTTGTGTCCATAAATTTAACTGCAGTAAAACGGTTTTTTTAAGCCCTCAGAGCCCTTGAATGAGACTGACACTTGGGGCTGGGTCTCTAGGAGTGCCCGATGATTTCCTCGACCTGCGTGTGACCCACCAATGATCCCAGGGAGACAGTAAGAATGACTCCCCAGTGACATACTCAGGAACGTGGGAAACATTTAATACACTTGATTCCATTCATCACTTCTCTCAGGAAGGTCATAACATTTTGACAACTTGGATGAACTTGATGACTCAAGTATCTATCAAAGTGCCACTAAAATGTCAGGCAGGACCCCACCTGTGTGCCTTGAGGTGGAGGTACCCATAGGAGCACATTTTTTTCCTGAGCTTGTCAGAAAGGCTGTTTTCCAAGGTGAGGGAGGTGGGGGAGGCCTGTGGAGGCTCAGGGTCATTGAGAAGCTGGAGATTCTAGATAACTATCTCCTAATAGGAGTGCCCCAATTCTAGCTATCTCCTAATAGGAGCGCCTATCAGTGCTCAGTGTGTGATTGGCTGAACAAATGAATTCATCTAATTAGTCCATCTGACAGGAGGCAGTTTCTGATTGGTTCCTCCTGTGATTTGCCTGCTGCAGTTACAGGCTGCTGTCTGATTGGTTGGCATTGATAAATGCCTCATGCCCAACCTTGGGTTATTATAAGGCACCCAATTTCCTATTGTTTATTCGTTCTGTCTGCACTCTTTAGGCAGCCTAGCAGAGGCCCAGTGCCTGAAGAGCTCCTGCGGTATTACTTCTTCTTCTTCTTCTTTTTTTTTGGGGGGGGGGGGGGGGAATGGAATTTTGCTCTTGTTGCCCAGGCTGGAGTGCAATGGCGCAATCTTCACTCACCACAACCTCCACCTCCCAGGTTCAAGCGATTCATCTGCCTCAGCCTCTCAAGTAGCTGGGATTACAGGTGCCTGCCACTACGCCCGGCTAATTTTGTATTTTTAGTAGAGACTGTTTCTCCACGTTGGTCAGGCTGGCCTCGAACTCTCGACTTCAGATGATCCACCCACCTTGGCCTCCAAAAGTGCTGGGATTACAGGCATAAGCCACCGTGCCTGGCCGATATTACTTCTTGCAGGGGCTAGGGGATAGTGGTGGGGGCTGAGTCCCGCCTCCAGTCTCTCCAGTAATCCTTTCTCTTCCTGTCACCATGCAGACAGCCCAGGGGTTGATGAGGCACAGTAGGGTTTCCCCCCTCCTCTCAATGCCTGTCTCCACCCCCCTGATCTGGCTGTGGATCTGTCTTTGCCCATGGTGTTTGGACAGAGTGGCTGGGGCACCAGCCCGCTGGGCTCACTCTCACCTTGTGTGAGCTTGGGTGGGGGGTGCTCCAGGCATGCAGGGAGACCCTCTTTTTCTCCATGCCATGTGGAAGACATGTGAACGTTTCACTCCCTAGCACTGCCGCAGCCATCACTGAGATTTGACATGTGGGCACTTGGAGAGAGGTGGTCCCTCTTCTCCAGAACTCCAAGCTGTAAGGACCATGGAAGCCTTTTCTGATGCAGCTTTTCCACAGTGAGGAGAAAGCCTTCCTAAGGAGGAAGCAAAGCTAAGAAAGGAGAGGAAGGAAGGAAGGAGACAGAGCCCCAGAGAAGCGGTTTGAGTCCCTGACTTCAGCTGTCCCAGAAGCCAATCCACCCCCCCGTATTTTCCAATTATGTGGACCAATAAATCAGTCTAGCTTTCCTTATTTGTTTTCTGCCACTTGCAACAAGAAGTTCTGCCTAAAACAAGCCACAATCAAGGGCCAGAGCCAAACTCCAGAAGGGAAGCAAAGTCTTAAGCTGAGATGCCTGGAACCTGGAGCAGGTGTGCGAGGGCGGGTGGGGCCGTGGGCGGAGCTAGAGGCGGGTCCGGCGGTGCCGATCAAGTTTGCTGGCCAATGGGAGCCCCGCCCCACCCGAGGAGGGACTGTGCATTTGCGCTTGTTTGTTGGTTTCACTCATAAAAGTTCACGGCATTCGGGTCTGGGATCCTTGGTGAACAGTAATAAAAATTTAGAATTCTTGAATAACAGGCATAGACTCTTAGAATCATAATGTTAGACAGAATGTTAGAATTCATTACTTCATTCAGTAACTATTTTCTGAATGCTCCCTTTGTGCCCTGCGCTGTGCTGGGAATAGAGGATTGAAGAAGACAAGTGTGATTTCCATGCTCGTGGGCAGTCCATTCTAGAATCATGGAAAAATCAGAGGTGAGGGGCCCGGGAGAGGGCTTCTCAGATTTATCTTTTCATTTTCCCAGAAGAAGAGGGAATGGCAGGCTTGTGGAGCGCCTTGCATGGGAGGGGAGGTCAGAAGGAGCATGAATTGGGAAGATTCTTCTGATCCCAGGAGAAAATCAGTATCAAAGCATGACTAGAGAGTGTGCCTTCATCCCCGTCCCATGGAGTTCAGTCCCCAGTGTCCTCATTGCCTTAAAGTAACTGCTCTTGCCCCAGGAGATCCACCTGGGTGTGAGCTGTTGCCAGGAAGGCCACTGCAGAGAAAGGCAGTCGTGGAGTGGCCCCTGCCTGAGGCTTCCTGAGCTCAATGGGAGGAGGCCAGAGTGGCAGTGAGGGACCTGGATGCCCACTCCTCCCCTCGTTCCTCTAATAACCACCATTTCTATCTCCACCAGCTCTGGAACACTCACTTGCAGGTTCAAGACCACTCACACTTGGGCACTGATGGG
Source organism: Ateles fusciceps (assembly GCA_036589455.1). Lineage (NCBI taxonomy): Eukaryota > Metazoa > Chordata > Mammalia > Primates > Atelidae > Ateles > Ateles fusciceps. Next base: position 1,838,206 of record JAZHEH010000733.1, read on the forward strand.
CCTTTATGTGGGTCAAGGAAGGACCCCTCAGGCAGTGGAACGTCTCAGGTGACCCCTGCCCAGGGGCCGAGCCCAGCTTTTGTTGCTTAGCCTTCTCCAAGGAAGACCCTCCCTGGGAAAGTTCTGATAACCACCACCTCTGACCAAGCCATACTTCCTGTAAGCACCAGAAAGAAAGTGATTCCAAGCTCTATGAACTTTACACTAACGGTTTCTACAAAATAAAGTATATGGCTTTTAATGCTCAACTTTCTTAGTTATAAGTGTGAGTTTTTATCTTTAAAGTAAATGAGTTCTTTCAGCTGAGTCAACTTAAGGAACTGAAATTATGTTGTATTCCAACCTTACTTTTGAATATTTCATGCATATATGGTTCATGCATAGGGTTTTAAAAATATTCGGACAGAGACTGATAATAAAAAGTAGTGGTTCCTTCAACTCTGCTCCTCAGAGGTAACCAATTTTCCTTTGTTTAGCTGTGTCTCCTATTCATTCTCTCATAAAGCTAAATAATACGTCTGTACCACTACCTCCTAGCGTCCTGCTGTGATGCTTATTTCTAGACTAGCCCATCTCCCCTTCTGCTGATATTATTATATTTGTAGTTCTTCTTTGGGTTACGTTGGAAACTTTACTTAATGGACCCATACACTTATTTCTGTAAAAGTAATGTTACATGTTTTCAGGTACAGGGAATCGCATTTGCTGGCTCATGTAATTGGAAAATATGAGGAGTAGAATTCATTTGGTTTCTGGCTGGACCTGAGGCTCTATCTCATTCCTTCTATTTCTTATCTCCACTTTCCTCTGTGCTGACCTCATTCTCAGACAAGCTTTCTCCACATTGAAGGAAAGATGCTTAAGCTACTTGGGTTCTATTCCTTGCAATGAGAGGGTCTGCCTAAAATAAGCCAAATTCAATAGACCAACCCAAATACCTAAAGGGAAATGAGGCCTGGAGCTGAGACATGGGTCACAGTTACTGAAACCAAGCCCTTGACTGCCCAAGGCCCTGGGGATTTCCATGTGAACCAAGACAAACACAGTCTCTGACCTCATGGAGCAGATAGGTCTAGTATAACAGATGCCAAAGAATATCATAAATTAGTGTGAATTTCCAACTGTCATAACTAATATGAAAGAGAGGGCTGAGGTGCTATAAAGGCATGTAGATAAGGGACTTGTCTTGTCACAGGAGTTCAGAAGGGACATACCTGTGGGGAGATTAAAGAGTGAGAGGTGGACTGGGGAAATGGGGTCAGGGGAGCATTCCTTCAGAGGGGACAGCCATGCAAAGGCCCTGTGGCAGGAAGAAGTATGTCACTCAAAGGAGACTAAAGATATGTGAAGATCTGGAGATTGGTGGGGGAGGGGGATGGACATGTTAGATATTATCCCAGAAAGGGAGGGGGAATGGATGTGACAGAGCAGGGCTGTGCAGATCAACATACTAGGTCTATTTTGTATTCTAAGAGAAAGGGAGTCATGGAGCAAGGCAAGAGAGACCAGGGAAAGAAGTAACCAGTTACGTGTTTTGGGAATATTCCTGGGCTGCCACATTGGGAACAAATTGCAATGGGAAAGTAGTGGAAGCTGAGAGCCCAGCTAGGAAGCTGCTGCTGCTGGACAGGCCCCTAAGCTAAGGAACGGCCTCCTGTTTGCCCCAGCCCATGCACCTGCCCCCTGAGCCAGGAGACAGGAATCATCCTCTTTTGAAAGAATCCAACATCTTTAAAAAAGCAAATAAACAAAAACCTTTCAAGATGTCCAGGATAAAGTCCAAAATTATCAGAAATATCAATAACATAAAAATATGAACCAAAATGAGGAAACTGATAATCAATGAAGAACAATCTTAAAATTAAAATAATCCAGATGTTAGAATTATCAGACACAGATTTTAAAGCATGTATTATAATTAACTAAAGGTTGCAAAATACATATACTCTCAGAATAATAAATGAAAAGATAGAAAATCCCAAAAGTAAAATAAAAACTCTAAAAATGAACCAAATCAAAAGTATAGAACCAAGAAATAGAATATTCTAAAAATTTCTAGATGGTGTAGTCAAAAATTGAAGGCAGAAGAGAGAATAAGGAAATCCCAGATTTGATGAAAGACAGATATTTACAGATTGAAGAAACTCAGCAAACCCCAACTGGGATGAATGCAAAGAAAATTATACCAAGACACATCATAGTCAAACTTTAAAAACCAAAAAAAGATTTTAAAAGTTGAAAACAGAGAAAAATGGCACATTATATATAAGAAAGAAAAAAGGTGATTGATTGCTGATTTCCAGTAAGAAGCAATGGAGGCCAGAAGATAGTGGAATGACATATTTAAATCATGAACAACACAGAATTCTATACCCAGCAAAAATATCACTCAAAAGTAATAATGACATAAAAACATTTCAGATAAAAGAAAACTAAGATAATTTATTAGCAGTAGCTCTTAACTGCTATAGAACAGAACTGCTATACAACTGCCAAGAACTTAGCTGATAGTTAACTCAATGTATAAGAAAGGCTAAAGAAAGTTATTTAGGCAGAAGGAAAATGGTAACAAAATCAAATATTCAAGAAAGTAGTAAAAAACAAGAGAAATGATAAAAAATATGGGTAAATCTTAATATAAAATTTTATTTCTCATTTTATTATCTTTAAGATACATTAGATTCTTTAAAGCAAGACAATACAAGATTGCATTGTGGAGTTTTTAATGTCTGTGAGTGTAATAATACATACGAGAACTACAACTAAAAGCATAGTGAGAGAGGACAGAAAGTAGACCCATAAAGATGCAAGGTGAAAAGTTAAAGGCATGTTTTGTTATCCTTGGATCCATCACATAAAAATTTAAAAAACAAAACAAAAACAAAGGTATAGCTAAAACACCAATAGATAAGTAAAAATGAAATGCTAAAAACAGATTCAGGCCGGGCACAATGGCTTATGCCTGTAATCCCTGCTGAGTATATGATAAATTATATTGTTTGCTAACAACAGCGGCGAGGAAAACTGGGCTGGCATCCCCAAGCAGAAAACTGCTTAGGGTGTTCTAAAGCAGTAAGCAGTATGTGTATATCATACACCAGTTAAAACTAATTCTTTAAGCACCGGATATGTGACCCTGCCCCAGTGGCTCCCTCATGGAGAATACTTTTTAGTTTGTATTTAATCAGTGGTAAACAGGCACCAGCTGTCTGCCTGGTCTATCTTTGTTCTATGAGAAAACACAGAAACACCTGTTTGTTAATAATAATCACCTGTTCAGAGAGAAGAACTATGTGGGTCAGAGTCTGCTTGAGGCTCTCAGCCTGGAATGCTGTCAGCCCTCTGAGGCTCTCAGCTTGGAAGGCTGTTGGCCCCCCGATAGTTCCACTTTGCAGTTCTAGCTGGGTGTGTGGTTCTTAATTCCCTCAGCACCACCTGAGTGGTGGTCTCTATGGCCAAGCTGGTCTCAGTAAATCCCAGCACTTTGGGAGGTAAAGGTGGGTAGATCACCTGAGGTCAGGAGTTTGAGACCAGCCTGGCCAACATGGTAAAACCCTGTCTCTACTAAAAATACAAAAAAATTAGCTGGGCAAGGTGATGCATGCCTGTAATCCCAGCTACATGGGAGGCTGAGGCAGGAGTATCACTTCAACCTGGGAGGTGGAGGTTGCACTGCTTCGGTCTGGGCAACTCCATCTCAAAAAAAAAAAAAAAAAAAACAGATTCAACTAACTGAAAAGAAGGCAGCAAAGAAGAAGCAGAGAAACAAAAAACAGTGGAGATGAGCATGGTATCAATTGTTGGATAGTAAATCTTACTTCGACCACATCATGGTCATATTCAATGTCACTAGTCTAAACACCAATCAGCAGAGCCCCCCTTCTTCACTTTTCTTTCATTCATTCCTTGCAAACCTCTCCCTACCCTGAGACGTAGCCAAAGGCATGGTTGTGCTACACTTTAGAGAAAAATCCATGGTGCAGAAAGAGACAGTGGGTCAATGGCAGAGTCCAGGATGGGAACTTCAGCCTCTCATTGACCTTCATGGGGCTGGGCTTTCCTTCGTGGCTCTAATGAGGTACGTTAGGAAGTGGTCTCTCCGCTGCTGGGAATTGTTCCAACAAATAACAAATAGAAAAAAAAAAAATGAACCTCAGGCTGTAAAAGGTGGATTAAACTTTGTTTAGGGGGCTCAGTTCCCATGGAGAGGATCATGAGAGCAGGGACAGCTCCCTGCGGATGAGATCCCAGGCTGCAAGATAACTCACATAGAGGCAGTAGGGGAAAGTGACGAGGGGCAGCGCCATGCTAAAATGCGGCAGCATGGTGCTGGAGGTGTATCAGGAGCTCAGGCATCCTGTATAGATCTGAATTCCCCCCAGCCAGCCAGAGAGGTAGGAGCAATGGCCCCATTGTACAGATGAGGAAGGTGAGCCCTAAAAGGGAAGCAGCTCCCAGAGGATGCAGTGCTCAGACTTGAACCAAAGTCTCTGCCCAGTGCCTCACCCTCCCTGCATGCAGGACAGGGACTCAGAGAACAGTCAGGCCTGTCAGTGCCAGGAGAATTGGTGGTGTGGGGGGGGGGGGGGGGGAGGGGGGAGAGGGGGGGTTGGGTTGCATTGATTTGCTTCCTTCCACAGAGAGCCACCAAGAGGTGAGTTTGCATGGCGAGGTAGTGAGCACCGGGTCCCTGAAGGGGGCAGGACCAGCACTGCCGTGCTCACAGCATTTCCTGCTGGTGGAGATTTGGAGCGCCAGAGCCCCTGGGGAGAAGCTGGTTCGCACCTGGGGCTGGGGCTGCACAGTGTCTTCAGACCTCGCTACCACCCCTGTGGGGTGCACAGTGGGCTCCACTTTATGCGGCTGAGATGAAGACAGACCCAGGCTCTCCTAGCTGGGGAAGAGCAGGTCCATGGCAGGGCCGCCTGGGCCCAGAGCCCCATGCCAGCCCCTCTGAGGTCTCATTCTGAGGAAGGCAGCAGTGAGGTGAAGACACATGTCTGCAGCTGGCCTGCTGCTCCCAACTCTCCAGCCCAGATGCTTCAGCAGTGATTGCTTTATTATTTAAATCATATTCAATTATTTTCACCCCTTTGGCTGGACATTGAGAAACGGTCTCAGCCACCGGGGTGGAAAGTGAACGAGGCATTGCTGGAGAAGAGGGAACAGGATCAGCTCCATAGAGGCTGGGGCAGCTCAGGATGCAGAGAAAGATCCAGGCCAAAGAGGCCGGCCAGGGGTCAGGGCAGTGGGCTCCCAGCAACCCCATCACCAACTCCTGCACGCTGAAGAACCAGGGAAGCCGGTAGCGAGGCTCAGCCCAAGTCCGAAGGCCTGAGAACCAAGGGAGGCCACAAGTAGAACTCTCAGTCTGAGGACAAAGGCCTCGGAGCCCAGGGAGCTGCTGATGTGAGTCCTGAGTCCACAGGCTGAAGAACCTGGAGCTCTGACGTTTAATGGCAGGAGAAGAAGGACATCCTGGCTCTGGAAGAGAGAGCCAGAATCAACCTTTCTTCTGCCTTTTTGTTCCATCAGACCCCCCAGCAGGATGAATGGGGCCTGTCCACCCACTGAGGGCTGACATTCCCCATTCAGTCCACTGACTCACATGCCAACCTCCTCCAGAAACACCCTCAGAGGCACACCTGGGGCAGCTCAACCATTCCAATCAAATGCCAAGCCACCTGGAGTTCCCTTTCAGCAGAAGAGGCCCAGGCTCCATGTCTGCTGAAGCACTGGGAGTAGTGAGTGCTTTCCCAGCTCTCCAGGTGTCCCTTAACTTAGTCACACTGATGTGCAAATCAACCAGCACAGGTAGTGAGGATCATTCTGCCCAGAGGCCACAGGGACCCTGGGATTCAGGATAAACAAACCCTCTTTAGACACAGCTCTCATGGGCTGAGGTCCTGGATTTCCATCCTGACTCTCCGCTAGCCTAGGGTGTGGTCCTGGGCAAGGCACTTCCCTTCCCTGGGTCTCCGTCAGAGGATGGAGGGGCATTTGCTGACCCTGTGGCCTGGGCCAGGTGCCCTCACCTGAACGTGGGAAGGATGGTGGGACCAGGGTAGTTGTAAGTAACAGAGGAGTCAGGAGTCCCTAAATCCAGCTCCACCTTCTCCAGCCCCACCTCCTTAAAGGGCCCGCTCTCTCCAGAGCACATAGTGAACTCCCACTTAGGCAGAGCGTGACCCTCTTGCCCAGTGCAAAAACTGCTCCCTCAAAGGCAGAGCAGGTACTTCGGTGGGTGCTGCAGACAGAACCTTGTGTAGATGAGGACTCCACCTGCCCCTCGACCAGATTAGGCCAGGGGAGGCCACCCTGACTCTCACACTCCTAATCATGTAAGGGGGAGGTGGCTGAGGCTGCCCCCGGCTCTGACCCCCAGGGCCAAGCACAATGTCTGCACACAGCAAGTGCTCTGGTCATCCCTGACATTTGGGGGGGCCCAGGGCAAGAGCACAAATGGACATCCACATTCCCAAATATTTAAAATGATAAACCAAACCACCAAACTGGTGAGCGAAAGATGCCCTACCCTTCTCCCTTAACAAATGCAGTTTTATAACAACCTAGGAGGCCAGTTTTGAGTTTAAAGTGCTCAGGACCCCTGGGGTCCCACCCCAGCTGTGGAGGTGCAGGAGAACAGGACTTGACCCCTCCTTGACCCACTCCCTTCTTTTCCTACCCCAGGTCCCTCCCACACCATGAGGGGCTCACATGCACGTGGACACCAGAGCACATCTTCAAGTCCCCTTCATAACCCCCACAACACTGGCCACTCCTCAGGCCTGGGTGTGCACTCACAGTGCAGGCCACCCTCAGGAGGATGGATCCGGGGACGAGGCCCACCTGGGCTCAGGAAGTGGGCTTTGGGATATCTGGGCAGGGAACGGTGCAGTCCCACGTATCAGGCAGTGATCTAGAACAGCGGGAGGTGTCAGGAAGACTCGAAGTGATCACATCATCCCATTGGCTCCATGGATTCCTTGTCCTCTGGGGAGATGCATGGCCAGAGCAGGGTCCTCTAAAGTATGGGACCCCAGGGCACAGGCCTCTTGCCCAGGTCTGAGGATGCTGTGAAATCAGCCCTGCTCCACATGCCAGGCCGTCTGCTTAGCTCTACTGTGGGATGGATGCCATCTGGTTCAAGCCATTAGGGAGAGCGAGACTCAAAGACCCCATTCCAAAGGCCATGGACAAGGGTCCAGAAACAGGACCTGAGTTCGGGCATGGAGGCCTAAGGACAGAGTCAGACAGAAAGGGGCCTGGACTCCAGGGAGCCATACAGGTGAGATTATCCTGATGACCTGGCTGCTTTACCTGCAGGGCTAAGAGACCTACATGCGCTGCATGGCTTCCCCAGGTGTCACAGTTTAAAGTGGAAACCGTGAGCACCAGTTAGGAACAGCTCATTCCAGACAGCTCTGCAGCAAATCAGTTCCCCATGAAACTGCCTGCGCTTACACACTCACAGAGCCGTATTTCATGCTGCAAATGTTTTTAGGAGCCACAACTTTCTAGGAGTTCATGGATTCCCAAGATCATCCCTCTTACGATAGCTTCCATGAGACAGAAGAATGAGTAAGAGGTGTTGACATTTAAAGAAAACAAAAGCGGGGAAAAGGAAGGACTCGCGCAGTGGAAATGCTGCTTTTTACATAATATGTCTTCAAAGTATTGGCTGCATTTCCCAGGTTGTTGGAGATGAATCCCTTGCTGGTGAGGGCGGCCTGGGGGTGGGCAATGCAGCCTGAATTGCTCATAGAGACACAAAACAGGCTCCTAACACATCTGTGCTCTTGTCATTCACTGGGTAGAGGAAAATGGCAATTTCAGGTGGATTTACAAGGTCATGAGCACAGAGAATCCATTTCTGCACACCACGCTCAGACCAGACCCACATGTCAACCTAGGTAGGGAGTGAGAAACAAGGTACAGGGGGCAGAGAGAAACAGCTGTCACGTGGGGTTCTGGAAGGGACAGGCAGAGCGAACGATAGCTGTGGGGATGACAACCCCTCCTGTGGTCCAGCCTTCACTGTCTAAAAGGCCCCTGCAGACCCCCCAGCTCGGGGTGATACCCACTGCCTGCGCCAGGCACTTTACGGGGATTATCTCCCTGAATTCTTGCTGCAGGCTGGAGGAAGGTGCTATTAGCATCCCCATTTTGCAGAGGAAACTGAGGCTCAGGAAAGGAGAGGGACTTGTTCTGGGTCCCATAGCCAGCAGGTAGAGGAGCAGGACACAAGCCCAGATGTTCAACTGCGGAGCCCACAATCCTGACCCCGGGGGGAGTCCTGGCCAGGGGATGGGGGAGGGAGCCTGTCTATCAGGCGCTGGCCTGAGCATGATACCATATATGCCTAGTGGTCCATTACTGGAATGCTGAGCTTGCAGGAGTTATTTATATCCTACCACTCAAGGTCATCGCCAAGGTCTGATTTTCACACGAAAAATTTGCAAACTTCGACATAAGTGGGTTAAAGTTATCTCACTCCTCACTGCAGTCCTGGGAGGGGGTATTCTTCTCCCTGACCCTGGGTCAGAGTGGTGAGGTCACTGGCCACCTGGGGCCACAAGGCTGTGTGCATGAGGCAGGGTCCAATTCCCTCCACTCGCTCCACACCCAGGGGCTCTTCCCTACAGAGAGTGGCCGCTGGGGCACAGCATCTCCCAGCCATTCTGATCCTCTGTCTCTCTCCTGTGCCTGCCAGCACTCAGGCTCCCAGCCCTCACCCTGGTGCTGCTGCCCAGCCCCCTCCTGGGCTTGCTCTGCTTCCAGGCCCCCTGCTGGGCTCGCCCCCTACCACCACAGCGTCTCTGCCTGGCCTGAGAGGGGTCCCTGCTGCTGGGCTGATGGGAGAGGGGCCGGCTCAGTCCTTCCAGGCAGCATGGGCTTTAACTGGTGCCTCCAGAGACAGCATGCTCGGCTGCAGTGGCCACACACAGCTTCTTCAGAGCTGGACCTGGGCTACCATGTTGTCCAGAGGTGCGATTCCCTGGTCAGGGAAGAGGTGGTGGGAGAGATAGTCTCTCGTCTGTGGTAGGCGTCCCCTGATTGTGTGCGCTTGGAAAGGTCACTCCCCTTCTACCTGATGCCCTCCTGCACTGCCCAGACCTCAGTATCTCTGACTATAAGGTTATGTGGCTGCGTTAGCTCAAGGGGCCTTCCTAGCCCCAATTCTCTTTGAGTCCCTAAGCCCCGGATGAGGGGTTTCTTTACATTCTCACAATCCAGGGTGGCCTGAATCCCTGGGAGTTCAGGGAGCCCACGAGAGAGCTCACAAGAGGCCTGAGGTCCAGGCTTCCACGCTTCGGAGCTGTCAGCAACCCTCACCTCATCACAGGTGGCACCTCACACCTGTCCCCTACTACTTACAGTCTTATTCTCTGAAACCTCAGGCCCTGCTCAGACCACCCCACCCGCTCCTGTAAAGCTCCCGAGTCCTCTCCCCTTCACTGCCATGCACACCCCCATGAAACCTGACAACGCATGGCAGTTCCAGCCCCTCCTGCCTTTTGGGGCGACTCAACTTCACTTTCTTCCCCATTCCCCAGAAAACAGGTCCTCCCTGACTGACTGGGACTTCAGGACACCCCCTAAACCCCCACCCCACCCTCCTTCCAGCCCTGAAGCACCAGGTCCCACAGAAAGACGCAGTGGTCTTCATTGCAGACTGCACAAGGGGAATCGAAAACCAGAGCCACACTGTGAGGTTCAGCCCTTGAATTGAGGTCCTCGAGATCTGCTTTTCCTTCCTCCCCCTCCGGCAGCACATCTGGAGGGGTTGCTGATTTCACATGACTAGAAACCCAGTTGTGTTTGCGCTTTGGCTGTGCTTCAGTTATTCTTCCCACAACCAGTCTCTTCTACTTCCTCTCCGGCCTCCAGCCTCCCACTGCAGGGCCCACAGGCTTTCTCCTCCTAATGCATCCTTTTACATTCCTGCAATTGCTTTTGGTCCCAGCAACATAGGTCTCCAGCTTTGCAAAAGTGCATACTCTCCACCCTTGGAGGGTTACATCCACACCTACCTTCAGCTTCCTCCCACCCAGACAGACTCCCTGATTTCCTGAGCCCCAATGCAAGATGAAAGAGCACGTTTGCTGTGAGAGAAAGCTCTTTTCCATCTTGCTGAAGTCCATGAACCAGCCCATGGGGTCCACCTGCCATGTCTACCTGTAAACACACTCCCCCAGGGAGAGATGGAGGCAAGGAGATGTGGGACCACCATAGGGCTATTGGCAGGAGCCACCATCACCATGGCAATCACCGGGCAGGCCGCCGAGCTCGGATCCCTCGGATGTGGCCTGTTTGCTCTCAACAATGCTGGGAGGGTGCCAGGGTTGGCCGCACCAACTCGGCTAGGCACAGCTCCACTCTGCTCCTGTTTCCCATCACGAGGGGGGGTTCACACACGAGCGTTGGTGGCAGAAGAACAAAACACCCATGTTACAGTAGCCACGCTGTGGTGGATCTGCCGTCCCACTGAGCACAAAGGAGTCGGGCCTGCAATTGCTGTCCGTTCTCTCCAGATCCTGTCCCCCTTCTATCCAATCTCCTATTGGCTCTGCTCCTCTGGCCGAACCCTGACTGATACATACAAAGTGGGAACTATTCATGTCTCTATTGTACAGCTTACAAGTGGAGAAGAATGTTGCCCCAGAATGGGCCATATGAGGAGTCTCACCAGATACCTGTTTTAGATTATCTTAATGATGAGAGTTTGGGCTTTTGAGCCAAAGAGATTTAGATGAGATTTTGCACTCTGAGTTGATGCTGTCATGGGTTGAGACTTTGGGAGATGTTGGGACAAATTGAATACATTTTGCATTTGGGATGGTTGGGAATCTTTGGGGGCAGAGGGCAGACTGTGATAGGCAGAATAATGGCCCTCAAAAGATATCCACATCCTCTATCCCTGGAACCTGTATATATGTCACCTTTCATATCAAAAGGGACTTTGTGGGTGTGATTAAATCAAGGACTAGAGATGGAGAGAATACCCTAGATTTTCAAGATGGGCCCCATGTAATCACAAAGGCCTTATAAGGGCAAGAGTGAGGCAGGAGAGTCAGAGAAAGAGGTGTGATGACAGAATCAGATCAAATGACGTGGGGCCACAAGCCAAGGTGTGTGGGCAGCCTTGAGAAGCTGGAGATCAGAAAGGCCACAGAGGAAAATCAAGGGGAAAAGGGCAAGTTGTACTAGAACCTCCGGAAGGAGTGGAGCTCTACTGACCTGTTTGAGACTGCTATCTTCAGAACTTCAGGATGATAAATGTGTGTCATTTCAAGCCATTAAAATTGTGGTGGTGATTTATTATAGCGGCAGAGGAAACTAATAGAGATTTGAGTACTGTCAAGTTTGCTTAATCACATTACATATGTTGATAAGCCAGTGGGCTTTCATGTCTAACCAGATGCTCGTTCACACACCAAAGAGAACACCCCCTCCCCCCGGGCCCTGCAGACACACACCTGCTGCATTCACGAACACACATCCCTGTGTGCACCGATGAAAGGTCTTCATGTGTGCACGGATGGGTGTGCCCTGTGTATACCAATGATGCCCTCCCCTGCACACAGCTGACCCTGGTCCCTAGGCATACTGGATCCAGCCTGGCACTGGGCTCTGTGATGAATGCATTTTCAGTACACCTGTAAACCCTCATCTAGGAGGCCCACTCCAAGTCCAGGGCTGCTATTGTGAAATGCTCACTAAGAAATGCATTCTTTCTCTCTCCTTCCTCAACAGTGGAGCTCCACAGACACTGGAGAGGCTTCACAAGTTTTGTCCCTTCCTCTTCTTAAGCTGATTTAACTAACCTTTGACGAAGACCCTAATACAGTGGGGGTGTTGGCAAAAAATACAAATGAAAAGCTCTGATTCGCCAGTTTCTGTATGTAAATATTTTCACCGTGGCCAATTTCAAGCTGTCAATGGTTTAACAACTGGCTTGGAAAATTGAACATTTGGCTGTCAATTGGCTTTTGTGAACTCCAGTGCATACCCACTGCCCAGTCCCAGAAGTCAGCCTCACTCCTGCAGCAGAAAAAGACAATAAACTGCAATTGTCTGGGCTTAATCAACTCCCAGCACAGAAAGACAGTCATCAGGAAGGGAGGCCCAGGTTTGAGAGGATGTGAATTATGTGCTCCTGGAGCTTCCTTACCCTCAGTTACCATCTTACTTGTCTTATCTTTATTCATTCTTACAGATTAAATCAGCACTGTCTTTCCATTCTCATTCTCCCGGTAGAATTAAACCACAGCAACAGAGTGAATTGGTCATAATGAAGGTGTTTAGCACACTTTTGACCTCTGCTCCCTGCCTCTTAAAGTTTCATAACCTGAAAAATACCAGACAGGCACACCTCCTGGGGAAAGCGGTTTGGGACACTGGGTGAGATGCTTGCCTCTTCCTTATCCAGAAGGGGAGGGGAGTCTGCAATGCCAGATCCAGGGGTATTTCTCCAGTTACAGGAGCATTCTGCACCTCATTTGTCCCATCAATGAAATGGGTCCAAAGCTGGTATCAGTATAAAGAGCACAGGCCCCCGGGGCTAGAATTTTAAATACAGGCTGGTCTGAGGATGCCAGGTGAACTCACAACCCGGCAGCAGGAAGAAGAAGAGCAAGAAGAAGGATTTAGCTAGAGGGGCCTCTTTTTAAAGCTGGAATGATCTTTGAGCCATCTCACAGCCCTCTGATCTGGGGACCCTCCACTCTGGAGGTGGCCAAATCTGTCTGCCTATTCACCTGTGAGACAGGTTAAAACAGATTCCTGGACCAGAGAATATTACTCTCCGGGACTGTGGCCTGGGCACCTTTATTTTCCAAAAACTCTCCTAATGGTGCTGACGCAGCTGGTCTGCAAATAAGCATTTAGAACCCACTGCTCTGATCCAAAGCTTCTTGACTTGGGCCATCCAAGTCTTGTGCTAAACAAGACCCACGCTTTTTCCTATCAGGGTCTCCTCTCCTTTCTGAGTGCATGAAAACTACAATTCCCAGCTTTCCCTGCAGGTAGGCGGGCCATGAACCAGTTCCAGCCAGTGGGAAAGAGACAAGTATCTCTTCTGGGCTGAGGAAGGAAAAGGTCCCTGCAAGCCTTCAGCTCTCTCTTCCCAGTTGTGGAAAACTATGGAGGCTTTGTATTAAGATGGGCAATATACAACATTACAGCAGCCTGGTTCCCTGGGTCACCCAGGACTGCAGTCACAGGAGAAAGTAAACTGCACTTGTTAAATTACTGAGATTCGAGGGTTGTTTGTTGCTACAGCATGAGCCTAGCCTAGGATCATGAGATCCCTGTTCCTCTAAGAATCCAGTAATTCTGTCCAGGAAAAGTGCTGCAAACATGATTGTCGGGGGAGGTGGCAGAGCCCTGGCATCAGAAAGTGGTTGACTCACAGGTTGGTCAGAAGAATTTACCAGCAACAGTATAGGTTTAATATAAAAGTGGTTTTTTTTTCCATGCAAATATATACAACTGTATTTTCATGGCATCCATTTACTTAGTCTGGCATTCTGAGGTTCTAGCAACATTCCTTGCATTTAAATTTTTTTTTTTATTTTAAATTCCAGGATAGATGTGCAGGACGTGCAGATGTGTTACACAGGTAAATGTGTGAGATGGTGGTTGGCTACACCTATCAACCCATCACCTAGGTATTCAGCCCTGCATGCATTAGCTATTTATCCTGATCCTCTCCCTCCCGCCACCCTCACCCCCAACACAAGCCTCAGAAAGAAAGAACAGCGCAGAAGAGTGCAGCGGGGCGCCTCAGCAAGAGCGAACTCAGCGCACCCTGATGGATTTTTCCTTAGGGGTATTTGTGGACCTTAAGACGGGAGCTTAAGCGTAGTCCGGACCATATTAGCCACATAGGTCAGGATAAATGATTTCATATGTGGACATTTTGGTCCCTTAATGTCAGCAAGGGTTGCACAATGAGTTTTGACATGCATGCATTCAGAGAGGTATAGAAATTTTTGTTACGTTTATATTCTTTAAAGCCTGGTACCAGATGCCTGCTTTATGTAAGAGGACAGTCTAATTATTTTTGAATTCCTCGGATAAAGAGTTTTGCCTCTGGACAATCTGCTTGATGGCCACCAGATGATCTTTGCTTTCCTTGATTATATTTGGGGTTCCCTGAGTATCTGCTCTGGTCCCCTTGCCTCCCTAAAATCCAGGCACTGTTGGCTTAAACCCTGCTAGTTTTACACTCTGTTGGTCAGATTTATGGCAAAAGCGACATTTTCCTCCCGCCGTTGCTCCACCTCCCAGCACTGCCTCCTCTTTGGTGGTGGCCTCTGGAGCTCAGTCCCTGCAGAACACCCAGCTCTCTGCTCCCCCACCCTACCTGGGATGGGTGTAAACTCACCCACCAACAGAATATGTAATAATTGTTACATTATTACATATTTGTAATGTATATGTAATATACCTTACAATTAGGGTTTGGATGTCCCTAAAGCTCACTGACAGACCTTTCATTAAGCCCTTCAGCTCCCTGGGGTTCATGGGGAAATTCTCCAGGACCCATGCCTGTCCACTGCAGAACGCTGAGAGGATTTTGCAGTCAGAGAACTGAGCCCAACTTCTGAAACCTCAGGCCTGATGGGGACAACCCTCACCTCACCCAGTGGCACCAGCAGCTGAAGCTTGGGCACCCGGTTCTAGTCACAGAGGGGTCCCGCCACCTCCCTGGCCCACTCCCCCGGTGACTGAGCAGCCAGTGGGAGGCTCCCCTAAGGGCAGTGGTCACTACGTTACATCCCTTGGGGCTGATGGAAACATAGATTGGCGTCATGGTCTGAGGCTCCCCTGGAGCAAACTTGCATGCTCCCATTTTATCACAAGTCATCCCCCGCAAATAAACTCCTGCCTTCCAGATTCCCTCTCAGTGTCTGCTTCCCAGAGAATCTGGGCTGATAGGCATGACATAGCTGCCCCACAAAATGCTTCTCTGAGCTTCAAAGTCGTAACGATGCCTCCTGCATGAGGCTTATCTCCAGGGCTTCAGTTGCTGAAAAGCACCAACGTTATACAGACCTGAGATTCCTCCTGCCCGAGTTTCTGCCTCCCCCTGCAGCCTGACAAAGGGCAACTCCCTGAGTCACTGGGACCTGGATTCAAATGCCAGGTCTGCCTCTTGCCAGCTGTGTGAGCCTGCCAGTCTCTGCTGTGTGGTTCACGTGTAAGAGAGTGTGAGAGTTTGTGTGTGTGTGTGTGTGCACCCACCTGCCGGACTCTGCTGTGTGGTCCACATGTAAGAGAGTGTGTGTGCACGCACCCATCTGCCAGCCTCTGCTATACGGTCCCCGTGTAAGAGAGTGTGAGTGTCTGTGTGTGTGTGTGCACCCACCTGCCAGCCTCTGCTGTGTGGTCCATGTGTAAGAGGGTGTGTCTGTGTGTGTGTGTGCACCCCACCTGCCAGCCTCTGCTGTGTGATCCACGTGTGTGTGTCTGAGTGTGAGTGTGTGTGTGAGTGTGCGTATGAGTGGGAGGGTGTGTGTGTGTGTCCCTGTGTGTGCACACATACCTCCTTCTCTGGGTGTGCATGAAGTCTACCTCAGTGTCTTCTCTGTGTCTCAGTCCATCGATGGAATTTCTCTCCCTCTCTTACCCACGTGCTCCTCCCCACCCCATGTTTTCTGCTGGTACCAACATGGAAATCTGGGAGACTCAGACGGGAGGGTTTCAAGGAAACCCGAATCAGCTTCCGTGCAGGCAGGCAGCTCTCAGCTGGGCGTTGGGAAGGAAGGAACATGTTACAAATCCAAAGGAGTGCCCTGAGTCACCTCATCTGGGGCAGCGGGAAAAACATGGGACTCTGAGCCAGAGAATCAGAGCAGGAGCCCACTTCTACTTCCTGTGTGACCTTCGGCAGGTTACTGAACTTCTCTGACTTCAATTTCCTCATTAACAAAATGGGGCTGCTGTAAAGATTCACCGAGTTCATTGCTATAGAACTGGAAGCCCAGTGTACGGCACAGTGGGTGCAATAAATAGATAGATGAGTCTGGACTTGAAAGGCTGCCCCACGTGGATGCAGGCCCAGAGGAAGACGACGGACAGAGGAACTGCCGGAGGTCAAGGAAGGAGGCATCCTGGAGGTGGATGCAGAGGACAGGCTGTGGGGACATTGCACAGTGTGGGTTCTTTCTCCTTGGCCCAGCCTCCAGCCTCTCCCTCCCCCGACCCCAGGCACTCCATTCTCCCCACAGAAGAGCTGCTCCCAGGGCTCCACAGAGGTAGAAAGCCCATGGGTCAGTGACCCCACACAACGGAGCTGTGAAGGATACTGCTGTTACAAGATCTTTGGGGCTTTGCTCTTCTGGTCAGAAATCTTTGTGGCCGGTGGTACCTTTGCCCCGAGTTCTTGTTCTGCATCCAGGAAGAATGAGGTAAGCAGACAAGTGGAGGGTGAGAAAGATGAAGAGGAGCTTTACGGAGTGCTGGAATAGCTTAGAGGAGACCCACAGAGGGTAGCTCCTCTCTGTAGGCAGATCTTCCCATGGAGCATTGAATTCACAGCAGAGGAGGCCCTAGAGATGGTAGTTCCTGTCTGCAGCTGGTCATTCTACCATCTCTCCATTCTCTGCCCTGCTCTGGCTGAGCAGGGGTGTTTATGCACCTCAGAGGAGAGAAAGTGTGAGCTGATTGGTCTGTGGGCAGTCATGGGTGGTCCCAGAAAAGGCATCGAAAGTCTCCAGTCACGTCAGCAGGTCTGGCAGCCCTGCTTCCAGTCTTCAGGCCCTCTCTGGCCTGAAGGTGGGGGCTTTATGGGGGACCCTTCCCCTTCCACCCAGGAATCTGTCTGCGTCCTGCTGCTGTTCATGACATCCAGGCTAGACTCTGACTTTGCTCCAAGATGGAGGCAGTGCCAACAGCAGGGAGAAGCCAGGCAGAAGGAGCAGACACTTCAGAGCCTGCAAGGGCAGGGAGTCTTCCTCGGCCCCAAGAGTACAGGGATGCCTGAGGCTGCAGCCACCAGTTTGGGCAACTGCAGCTGCGCCTTGGGTGGCAGGACTCCTGCCTGCTCCCAGCTCTCCAAGAGCACCCAGAGGCCTGGGTCTACTAACCCAACTTGGGTGGCTGTAGCCATCAGGGGTGGTGGGCGGGTGTCCAGGGCAGGGCAACATCACCAGGAGCTCCCCCATTGCCTTGGCATTCAGGGGTGGCCTGGGGCACAGCAGATTGCAGCTGGGGCCTGGCCAGAGTGGTGGCTCGGTGGTCACCCCGAACGGGGCCACTTTGGGGATACTACCCAGGCAGCCCCACACAGAACCTGCTCCCAGGCCTGGGAACCCAGCACCCTTGGCAGGTTGGGTGCCGTAGCCGTGCTGCTGGCCAGGCCCCTGAAGTGGGTGCCACTCCCACTTCCCACCCCAGGTCCCTGAAGTGCAGCCTCAACTCTGCATCAGGGGCCCTCTCTGCCCGACCCTGCTGCTCCCCTGCTTGCTTCTCCCCCCACTGGCAGGTGACCCGACCCAGTCCTGTCACAGTGGCCCCTGTCCACCTCCTCCCTGCGCCCTCCCTGCAGTGGCCAGCATGATAGCTGTCACCACACTGGACGGTCCACTGCTGCCATCACTCTGTCACCGATTTTATAGACGAGGACACTGCAGCGCGGGAGGCGGCCTGGCTCTGCCCTTCTCCACTTCCAGGCTCTGGCCCCTCCCTCTGGTGTCTCCACCACAGCCAATCCACCTCCCTCTTCTCCTCCCTTCCTGTCAGTGTCTCCCTGTCCCCCTCCTCCTGTCACTCTTGCTCTTCCCTTTTCCACTCGGCCATGCTACGCCCTGGCTTGGTGCCTCTGGTCTCCTGCCTGTCTGTTGTCTCCTCTGTCTGAGGCTTTCTCTGTCTCCCTGTCTCTCTCCGACTCTGTGTGTATGTAGATGTGTGTGTTTATTATTATTATTATTTTATTAAATAGAGACAGGGTCTCTCCATGTTGCCCAGATCATCCTCAAACTCCTGGGCTCAAGTGATCCTCCTGCCTCAGCCTCCCAAAGTGTGGGGACTACAGGCATGAGTCTCTGTGCCTGACCAGATAGATGTGTGCTTCTGTCTAGCTCCCTCTACATGCCTCTCTATATGCATCTCTGACTCTTTATTTTTTTCTCTGCCTCTCTCCAACCACACACACACACACACACACACACACACACACACACATATACACACACATACACACACATACACACACACACACATCTTCCCCACTCCTCTCCTGGCTCCTTCCTGCTGCCTGGGCACCTGGCCCTTCTCTGGTGGCTGTTTGGTGGTTGACCAGGCTCCAGGTGTCTGTTTTACTCTTGCCCAGGCACAGAAGCAAAGCAGGAGCCCCCGGGTGTCGGGGGAGGGGCAGAGAGCCAGGACTCAGCAGGAGGGTCCCAGCCTGGACCTGAACCTTCGAGGGAGGGTGTGGTTTTCCAAGTCCAGACATATCAAACATTTCCTTTGTCTTTTTCTCTGGTTTCTTCCACTGTCCAGCACCTCCCTCTCTTCCTCTCTATCATCACCTCAAAGGGTGCATGGTCAAGCCTTTGGGATGCCTGTGGGGGCAGGACACCCTGGGTGCAGAGCTTTAAACAGGTGGGGAGAAAGAGGGAGGAGGGCAGGAGAGAAGCAGAAGCAGGGAGGGCCCCTGCTCAGCCAGCTGAACTTCTCCAGCCCTCTCCATGGCTGGCAACCTCCAGCCAGCCCCCAGGCACCCTCTCCGTGAAGACCTGGCAGACATGAGCCCCGGCCTGCACCTCCCCTGCATCTGCGGCTCCTCCGGCATCCGGATGCGTTACCTCACTGTGACCTTCAGTAAGATGGAGCAAACACGTGTATTACATCGTATTTTGTAGATGGAAAACTATCACAGAGGGACAACTTGCCCAAGGTCACTCAGAAAGTAGGTCCAGAACCTGGACCTGGGACCCAGGTATCCTGATTCCCTTACTGAACTTTCCAGACTCCCCAGGGTCTCAGGCCCCCACTGCTCCCTTTACTCTCCCCAAATCTTCACTTGCTGGCTTCTTTTCCACACTCTTGTCTCTGCTCAAGTGAAGCAGAGACTACAGCGTGCCTAGTCTCCTTCCTCCAAGAAGCCCTCCCTGACCACCCCAACTAAAGCAGCCTCCTCCCCCTGCCTGGCACTTATTAACATCCCATCCTGTTTTACTCTGGTCACAGCCCTGATCACATATGAAACCAGCTTGATCACTTTTTGGGCAACTCACTTCCTCTGAGCCTAAAATCTTCACTGCTAAAGCAATGTCTATGGTGGCCCTGCCTCGCAGGGCCGAGCAGAAGAGACAACTCCTCCGGGTGCCAAGCACCTGCCAGGGGCCCAGTGAGGGCTCAGAGACCGCTGGCTGCTGTGAAGGAAAGAGCAGCCCCATGTCCTGGGTGCTGGGCCCTGGGACACAGGGGGCGACAGAATCTGATTTGGGGGTACTACCAGGAACATCTGCAAACAGCCATCCCACAAGGAGCAAAGCCTTGACTGAACAACAGCAAGAATCAAAGGGCTGCAAACATGATCAGTGCAGCCTGGGGGCGAGAACCTCATTCTCATACCATGGCCAAGTAAATAGAGGCTTAGAGATGGGAGGTGATACACGTGGGGTTGTAAGATTATTCCGCTAGTAGGTGACAGAGTCTGGATGAGACCAGACTCACCCCCCGTGCTCCTCTTCCCTTCTATCCCGTGACAACTCTGAAATCAGCTATGTTTTTAAATTGTAAGACAATTATCTATGAAGGAATTCGAGGAGATCCCTGGGGCGCCAGCTGGGCAGGAGGAAGGAGGCCAGTGTTGCTCATGTCACTTACTGAATGTGACAGTGACCACTGCTGGGCTCAATGTCCCTCCACAAGATGTACTGCAAGACAAGGAGTTGGTGTCTGGCTTCTCTTCCCTGGTGGCGCTGCCTCCAGCCTCCTGGAGGGCGACCAAACTCTGAAATGTTCTCTTACCCAGAAAGCCCCGGCTACTCTCTTTCTTAAGAGCAGTAAATCTCTGAGCTCCCCATCGCTGACCAGGGCAGGGGGTGAGGGAAGTGGCACCAGAAAGGCTTGCCAAGCCCCACAGTCTAAAGCTTGCAGCCTCTGAATGTGTCACCTCTAATACCTCCTGCTGCTGGCACCGGGGGCTCATAGACTTCCCTTCTCAGTCACGGTCTTCAAGCTGCTCTAGTCCAGCCCTATGTGACACAGAATCTGCTTCTACACCCGAGGAGGAGCTCGCCACCCACCTAGACTCCTCCAGGCCAAGCGCCACTGTGAAGCATGGGAGGGGGAAGAGAGGGGAGGCTCCTGAGGGCTGGGGATGCCCAGGCAGTGCAGAGGGAGCCCAGGCCTTGCTGTTGGGGTCACAGGCTCAGGAGCAGGGTTCTGAATGGGATGCCATTGCCCCTGGTTTAAGACCAGCTCCTCCTCTGACCAGCTGTGTGACCATAGCTAAGATCCTCAGCCTCTCTGAATCCACTGCTCCCTCTGTTACCAGGGGTCATGAGAGCGCCTACTCCAAGGGAACGTGGTCAGGACGCAATGAGACTGACTCCAAGGTGCAAAGCCTGGTGCTTAATAACTGCTCATTACTGCTGTAGATGAGCTTGGGGGATACAACCTTGTTCCATGCTCCTCTTCCACCACGTCCTTAAGAACACTTTGAACAGATGGCGTCACCCCTGTCGGCAGATGAGGGATCCAGGACTGGAGCAGAGAAGGAACCTGCCCAAGGCCACACACAGTCCCATGGCAGAAGACAGAGTTTCCAGCCCCAGGCAGAAACTCATCCATCCACCATGCTCTCTCCCCCGGGGCTGAAGAAGGCTGCCGTCTCTCAGTAGTTCTCAGCATGTTCTTCTCAGATGGCATCGGATCAATACCCCTGAGCTTGCCCATTGGCAGGGGAAACTTGCCGTCAGGGCCTGGCTCCATCAGAGCAGGTGCACGGGCCCCTGTTCAGAAGTGAGTTAGGCTCAGGCGGGCCCAGAAGCTCCAGATGGCTCCAGGAGCCTTTGAGGGCTCGGAGCTAAAATCTGGCCCTGCCCTGACTCCTGCATCTGCCCTTGAAACTTAAGACAACTCCAGAGGAGGGACTTCTGGGGCAAGGAATGCTCAGCGTGACTCAGGACTTCAGATATGTTTTCAATGGAAAAACCAGGAAGAAACAATGTCAGAGGAAAGCCCACATGGCTTTGCCTGTGTGCTGAGAATGGTAATATCACTAGTGCTGACTCTTACCAAGCCCTTGGTCTGTGCAAGCCACTGTGCTGAACGCTTGGTGTATACTATCCCCACCATGATAGCCCATGAGATAGACCCAGCTGTTATACCCATTTAACAGATGAGGAAGCTGAGGCCTACCCAGGGCCAGAAGGAGGTGAAGCTGGGATTGAAACCTAGGCCCACTGTCCTGAGGATGAACTGTCAGCTTCTTACTTAAGCACGCAACATAGAGATGCCAGTTGGAACTTCCTCATGGCGAGTGGCAGCAAATTGAATCTAGAGTCCACTGGGGAGGACACCTGTTTTCTTGAGAGCTCCTGAGTCCTGAGGATGATCAGAGGTGAGCTCAGGAGGGCATAAGAGGTCAGGGGTCCACCACTCATTCCCTCTCCTACCCCCAAGAACTTCTTCCTTTACCTTAAAAAGGCAGGAGGAGCCTGGTGACCCTGGTGAGCCTCCAGCCCCTGGTGACCTCTCCTGACTCAGTCCGTGGGCACGGATGCAAAGGGAAGGATCTGGAGTGTGTGCCTTGGGGACAGGGCAACCTAGCAGTTAGGAGCACTGGCACTGGAGTCTCATGGAACAGAGACTGAGCTCCAGCTCTGTTATTCACAAGCTGTGCATCGTTAAACAAGTTACCTTATCTCTCTGTGCCCACATTTCCTCACCTGTGAAATGGCATTGAGGACATCTGTATTTTAGGATAGCTTCAATGATTAAATAAGGAAATAAAAACAAATAGAGCTAATATTATAAAATGTATACTTGGTGTCAGGCACTCTTCTGAGTACTTTAAACCGTATTAGTAGAGGCTGAGACACGGATGGCGATACAGGCAGGCTGAGGCCATAGTCTATCCTCTGAAAAACTGTGACGAAATGAAGGCAAAGTACTTACAGCAGGGCGGGAATATCCTAAAATCAGCATTTCTCCATGTGCAGTCTGCATACCACCTTTCGTCAGAGTCACCTGGGGAGAGAAAGGTGGCGGTGAGATGGGGGGTGTCTACTTGAATTACAGATTCCTCGGCCCTGTCTGATACAGAATCAGAATCACTGGAGCCTAGGGATCAGCATTTTGAATCGACACATTGACTCTTGGCCAGGTGATTCTTAAGCCTCCTGAAGAGTTGGACTCGGGGACTGAGTGCAATGAAAGGGGGCATGAGTTTCTGTCACAAATTTCAAGGCCAAACAGCTAGAGCCCTGGATTCTAGAGCAAGCCCTGTCACAAACAAGCCACAGCGTCCTGAAGGCATCCGCGTTTGTCTCAGTTTTTCTGCACATATAACAGGGATTCTGCTCCCCACACCGCCCAGCTCATGGGACACACATGAGTGTGGACGTGCTGGTGACTGTGGATATGGCCTGGTAACTGCAGGAGGCCCGGAGTCACCCTGACCCAAGATTTAATTCTAGCTCTGCCACTGATGTCATTTTAATTTCCTTGTTGTTTCTTTTACTATATTTTAAAATTATTTTTTAGTGGTTGCCTTGGAGATTACAATGAGCAGAGTAGTTTAAAACAATTTAGCTCAGATTAATACTATCAATAGTGCATAAAAATTTTGCTCTCATGAAGCTCCATTACCTCTCCCTTCCTTTGTGCTATTATTCTCATGCAAATGATCTTCGTATATTAGAATCCCACCAACACAGAGTTATAATTACTCCATTGTTTCAGTTGTCTTCAAAATCAGACATGAGAATGAAAGGGTTACATGAAATACATTTACATTCTCTTTTACATGTACCTTTCAGAGATACCTTTTATATTTACCTTTTACAGATACCTTTACTGGTGCTGTTGAGTTCTTCCTGTGAATTCAAGTTACTATCCCTTCAAAGTCCTTTCATTTCAGCCTGAGGCACTCTCTTCAGTACTCCTTGTAGAGCATCTCTGCTAGTGACAGATTCTCTCCGTTTTTGTTTATCTGGAAATGTCTTAACGTCTCCTTCTGTTTTGAAAGATAATTTCCCTGGATATAGAATTCTTTTTTTAAATGTTAATACAAATTAGTTTATTATTATAACTTTAAATAAAGTAATACGTTTATGTTTGTAAATTCCCAATTTTGATTTTTCATATGGTAGATATTGATAGATATGACCCACCCACATAGACAAAAGATCATCAGTGATTTCTTTTTAATTTGCTGTCCTCTCTTTTTATATTAATTAATTAATTAATTTTTAAATTTTATCTTAAGTTCTGGGATACATGTGCCGAACGTGCAGGTTTGTTACATAGGCATACATGTGCCATGGTGCTTTGCTGCACCCATCAACCCGTCATCTAGGTTTTAAGCCCTGCATGTATTCATCTACGACAGTTTGATCTTTGACAAACCTGACAAAAACAAGCAATGGGGAAAGGATTCCCTATTTAATCAATGATTCTGGGAAAACTGGCTGGCCATATGCAGAAAACAAAAACTAGACCCCTTCTTTATACAAAAATTAACTGAAGATGGATTAAAGACTTACACATAAAACCTAAAACCATAAAAACCCTAGAAGAAAACCTAGGCAATACCATTCAGGACACAGACATGGGCAAAGACTTCATGGATATAGAATTCTTGATTCACTTTTTACATTTTTTCTTTGAGTACTTTGTATCTGTTATCACACTGCTTTCTGGCCTCCATGGTTTCTGATGAGAAGTGCCAGCTGTTAATCTCACTGAGACTTTCTCATATATAATGAGTCATTTCTCTCCTGCTGCTTTCAAGATACTCACACTCTCCTTGTCTCAGTCTTTTTGACAATTTGACTATCTGTGTCTAGCATGTATTTCTTTGCATTTATCCTACATGGAGTTTGTTGAACTTCTTGGGTTTGTAGGTTGATGTTTTCTTCAAATTTGGGAAATTTGCAGCTGTTACTTCCTAAAAATTTCTGTTTTTTTCTCTCTCCTCTCATTCTGGAAGTCCCATTATGTGTATGTTGGTATGCTTGATAGTGCCATATAAGCTTCTGAGCTTCTGTTATTTTTCTTCTTTCTTTTTTTCCCTATCTATTTCTCAGAATGAGTAATCTCTATTACTTATTTTCACATTCACTGATGTTTTTCCTTCTGCCAACTCACATCTATTGTTGAGTCACTATTGAAGTTTCCATTTCAGTTATTGTAGCTTCCAGCTTCAGGATTTCCAGTTGATTATTTTAAAATGTAATTTCTATCTCACTATTTAGAGAAACATTGTAGACTGTCCTCTGTTTCTCTGGACATGGTTTCCTTTTGTTTTCTGGACGTATTTATAATAGCTCTCTTAAAGTCTTTGTTTGGTAAGTCCAAACTCTGAGCTTTCTCAAGGATAGATTCTATTGAATGCTTTTTTTTAACCTGTGTATGAGTTGTATTCTTGTTTCTTTGCATGCCTTGTAAAATGTTTCTCTTTAAACCTGAACGTATTAAATATTCTAATGGGCAACATGCGAAATCAGATTTTTAATGACCTCCTTGGACTTTGCTGTTGCTGTTTCTGCAGCTGCTTCTCTGTTTAGTGGCTTTCTTGAACTTAGTCATTAAAGTCTGTATTTCTTACCCTGTGTGGCCACTGAATTCTCCACTCAGATAACTTAGTGGTCTGTGATTTGACGGAGATTTCCTCAAATACCTTGAACCAATCATCTCTCACCCTTTGCCAAAAGGCCCTGTGTGATTTCAGACACGCCTTCCACATTCCGATAGTTTACAGCTCTGCCTTGGCCCTGTGCTTCCTGCTTGCACAGGGCCTTAGGGTCAGCCAGAGAAGAAAGATGAGAGTTTTCACGGGTTTTCCTGGGTATAGGCCCAGTCCTGTACATGCAAAAGGCCTTCTGGAGTCCCAGGAATATGTTGAGACTTTTCAATGCCCCCTACCTATGGATATTTTACTTTCCAGATCCTCTTTTCAGTTTCTTGGCCTGCATATTGTTTGCTTCAACTGGTATTACTGTCTCATCAGCTGCAAGGGTAAACAATTTCTGCTGATTGTTTTAACAAACATCCTGAAGATAGGACTTTCCCCAGTGAGTGACCTCTGAGCTAGATCAAATAATGATAAGACTTGTAATGGGGCTTATCCAGTGAGCTGCCTGGTGGGGGAAAACGGTGAGCAGTTCTCTGGGTCTTTGGAAGAGTACCCAAACTTTGGTTTTCCCTCTCCAGCACCTGCTGTGCTGCTGGCTCTCACAGCCAACTGTGGCTGCTAAGTTGTTGCTTTTCAAGGCTACTGCACAGGAGGAGCAGAACAGGGCAAGTTAAAACACCACAAAACTCTCTGTTCGTACTGAGATGCAGTAGTTGTTTTGAACAGATACTCCTTGGATTGTTGCAAGCCTTTGATTAACTTTCAGACTTTGTGAAAAAGTTGATTTTGACAATTTTACCAGTGTTCTTGTTTCTTTCATAGAGGAGAAGACTGTTTAAAGGCCCTTGCTTTGCCATTCCAGAATTCCTACCTTAAAGGCAGCTATTTGTGCTATTATTTTCTATAATAGCTTTATTGATGTATAACTCACATATCATAAAAATCACCCATTTACAACGTACAATTCAATGGTATTTAGTATATCACAGATATGCGCAACCATTACCACAATCAGTTTTAGAACATTTTTATCACCTCATAAAGAAATCCCATACCCTTTAGCTATCAAACCCTTATTCCTCCATCCCCCAAGCCAGAAATAACCACTAATCTATTATGTGTCTCTACAGATTTTCATCTTCTTGACATTTTATATAATGGAATCATGTAATATGTGGTCTTTTGTAACTAGCTTCTTTAACTCAGCATAATGTTTTCAAAGTTTCTTCAAGTGGTAACATGTATTAATACTTCATTTCTTTTTATGTTCAAATAATGTTTTTTTCTATGGTTAAACATTTTTTTTATCCATTAGTCAGTTAATGGGCATTTGGGTTGTATCCACCTTTTGGTTATTATGGGTAATGCCACTGGAAACATTTGTGTACAAGTTTCTGTGTGGACATATGTTTTCATTTATCTTGGGCTCATACTGAGGAGGAAAACTAGTGGGTTTTACGGTGACTCTATGTTTAACACTTTCATGAATTGCCAGACTGTTTTCCAAAATGGCTACACCTTCTACATTCCCACCAGCAGTATGTGAGGAATCCAGTTTCTCCACATCCTTGCCAACACTTGTGACACTTTTTAGATTCTTCTGACTTTTCTAGTAGGTATGAAGTAGTATCTCATTGTGGTATTGAATTGCATTTCCCTGATGACTAATGATGTGGGGCATCTTTTCGTGTGCTTACTGGCAATTTGTATATCTTCTGTGGATACATGCATATTCCAATCCTTTGCCTATTTTGACTGAATTATTTGTATTTTTATTGTTGAGTTATAAGAGTTCTTTATATAATATGTTGTTTTTTTTATTATACTTTAAGTTCTGGGGTACATGTGCAGATCTTGCAGGACTGTTACATAGGTATTACACACATGACATGGTGGTTTGCTGCCTCCATCTCCCTGTCACCTACATTAGGTATATCTCCTAATGTTATCCCTCCCCAACCTCCCCACCCCCTGCTATTGCTCCCCTAGCCCCCCACCCCCCAACAGACCCCGGTGTGTGATGTTCCCCTCCCCTGTGTCCATGTGTTCTCAGTGTTCAACACTCACTTATGAGTGAGAACATGTGGTGTTTGGTTTTCTGTTCTTGTGTCAGTTTGCTGAGAATGATGGTTTCCAGATTCATCCATGTCCCTGCAAAGAACATGAACTCATTCTTTTTTATGGCTGCATAGTATTCCATGGTGTATATTTTTCTTTATCCAGTCTATCTTTGATGGGCATTTGGGTTGGTTCCAAGTCTTTGCTATTGTAAACAGTGCCACAATTAACATACGTGTGCATGTCTTTATAATAGAACAGTTTATCATCCTTTGGGTATATACCCAGTAATGGGATTGCTGGGTCAAATAGTATTTCTATTTCCAGATCCTTGAGGAATCGCCACACTGTCTTCCACAATGGTTGAACTAATTAACACTCCCACCAACAGTGTAAAAGCATTCTGATTTCTCCACATCCTCTCCAGCATCTGTTGTCTCCAAATTTTTAAATGATCACCATTCTAACTGGTGTGAGATGGTATCTCAATGTGGTTTTGATTTGCATTTCTCTAATGACCAGTGATGATGAGAATTTTTTCATATGTTTGTTGTCCGCATAATCTTTTTGATGTGCTGTTGCATTCGGTTTGCCAGTACTTTATTGAAGATTTTTGCATCGATGTGCATCCTGGATATTGGCCTGAAATTTTCTTTTTAGTTGTGTCTCTGCCAGGTTTTGGTATCAGGATGATGTTGGTCTCATAAAATGAGTTAGGGAGTATCCCCTCTTTTTGTACTGTTTGGAATTGTTTCAGAAGGAATGGTACCAGCTTCTCTTTGTACATCTGGTAGAATTCGACTGTGAACCTGTCTGGACCTGGACTTTTTTTAGTTGGTAGGCTATTAATTGCTGCCTCAACTTCCTATTCAACATAGTATTGGAAGTTCTAGCCAGAGCCATCAGGCAAGAAAAAGAAATAAAGGATATTCAATAAGGAAAAGAGGAAGTCAACTTATCTCTATTTGCAGATGACATGATTGTATATTTAGAAGACCCCATTGGCTCAGCCCAAAATCTCCTTAAGATGATAAGCAACTTCAGCAAAGTCTGAGGATACAAAATCAATGTGCAAAAATCACAAGCATTCCTATACACCAATAACAGACAAATAGCCAAATCATGAGCAAACTCCCATTCACAATTGCTACAAAGAGAATAAAATACCTAGGAATACAACTAACTAAGGACGTAAAGGACCTCTTTAAGGAGAACTGCAAACCACTGCTCAAGGAAATATAATCTGTTCTTATCAGATATATGATTAGCAAACACATTGTTCTAATCTTTGGCTTGTCTTTTAGATTTCTTGGCAGTGTCCCTTGAAGCACAAATGCTTTTGAGATAATCAGTTGGATTCTACCAATTGATTCTTGTTTTGGCCTCTGGGGCTACATAGAGTTAGTCTAATCTCTCTAGTAACTGCAAAATAAATTTAATAAACGCTATTAATTTGCATAATGTTGTACACAGGATGCAAATTTTCTGTGCTTCAGAAATTTTGTTCATAATTACTAGTACCATGGAAATTTCAGGGATTAGAGACTCAGCTGGAAATAAAGACAGATTATGTCACCAAGAATTCAAATGAACCAAAGCCCCTGTACAACAAGAGAAGCCTGGATTTACATTAAATTCAGGAGGCAGGTCAAGGCCCTTTAATGCCATACAGAGTAATAGTGACTTTCTAGGGTTTGCTGAGGAAACTCAAAAGCAGGAAGATTTGAGGTATCTGTTTTTTTAAAAAAGTCATCACTAACATTGTACTCAGTGGTGAAAAACTGAAAGTTTTTTCTCTAAGATCAGGAAAAAGAGAAGAGAAAAGGATGCCTGCTTTCACCACTTCTATTCAACATAGTACTGAAAGTCTTATTCAAAAAAATCAGGCAATAAAAAGAAGTAAAAGGCACCCAAATTGGAAAAGAAGAAATAAAATTATTTCTGTTCACAGATGACATCATCTTATATGTGGAAAATCCTAAAGATCACACACACATGCACACACACACACACACACACATACACACACACACATATGCAGAAACTGTTAAAGCTAATAAAAAAAATCAGCAAAGTTGTACAATACAAAATCAACACACAAAAATCACTTGCATTTCTATACACTAACAATGAGTAATTCAAAAAGAAAATTAAGAAGACAATACATTTACAGTAGCAAATTATTCATTTACAATGAAAAAAAAAATACCTAGGAATTAGCTTAACCAAGAAGTGAAAAACTTGTACCTTGAAAACTACAAAATACTGCTGAAAGAAATTAAAGAAGACACAAATAAATAGAAATCCCGTGTTGATAGATTGGTCCACTTAATATTGTTAAGATGCCAGTGCTGCTCAACTTGATCTACAGATTTAATGCAATCCCCATCCAACTCTAATGATTGTGTGATTTTTTTTTTTTCTGAAATAGAAAAACTCATCCTGAAATGCACATGGAATCTCAAGGGACTCCAAATAGTCAAGAACAATCTTGAAAAAGAAGAATAAAGCTGGAAATCTCACACTTCCTGATTTCAAAACTTATTACAGAGCTACAGCAATAAAAACAGTGTGGTTTTGACATAAAGACAGACATATAGGTCAATGACATACAATAGAGGACCTAGAAATAAGCCCTCACATATATGGTCAAATGATTTTGACAATAGCGTCAACACCATTCAATGAGGAAAGGACAGCCTTTTTAATAAACGGTGTTGGGAAAACTAGATATCCACAAGCAAAAAAATGAAGTGGGACCCTTACCTTATACTATATATAAAAATTAATTCAATGTGGACCAACGACTGAAATGTAAGAGCTAAAACTGTAAAACTCTTAGAAGAAAACACAGGAAAAACCTTTATGACACTGGATTTGGCAATGACTTCTTGGAAAGGACACCAACAACATAGATGAAAAAGGGAGAAAAAAATCAGTAAATTGCTTCATTTTTCCATTAAAATCTTTTGTGTTTCAAGGGATACTATCAGCAGAGTAAAAAGGCAGCCCACAGAATGGAAGGAACTATTTGCAAATTAATTTCTGATACGGGAATAATATCCAGATTACATAAAGAAAACCTACAATTCAACAATAGCAACAAAATTTAAAATGGGCAAAGGACTTAAATAGACTTTTCCCCAAAGAAGATATACGAGTGGCTAATAAGCACATGAAAAGAAGCTCAACATCACTGTCACTAAAAATTGGGGGAAATGAAAATCAAACCTCAATGAGATACCATTTTACATTCATTATGATGGCTATGATTTTTTTTAAAAAAAGAAAAGGAGGCTGGGCACAGTGGCTCATGCCTATAATCTCAGTACTTTGGGAGGCTGAGGTGGGTGGATCAAGAGGTCAAGAGATTGAGACCATCCTGGTCAACATGATGAAACCCCGTCTCTACTAAAAATACAAAAAAAAAAAAAAAATTAGCTGGTCATGGTTGTGCATGCCTGTGGTCCCAGCTACTTGGGAGGCTGAGGCAGGAGAATTGCTTGAACCCAGGAGATGGAGGTTGTGGTGAGCCGAGATTGTGCCATGGCACTCCAGCCTGGATAACAAAAGTGAAACTTCATCTCAAAAAAAAAAAAAAAAAAAAAAAAGGAAACAGCATGTGTTGGTAAGGATGTGGAGAAGTGGGAACTCTTGGGCATTGCTGCTGGGAATGTTCAATGGGATAGTCACTGTGGAAAACAGCATGTTGATTGCAAAAAAAAAAAAATTAAACATAGAATGTGATTTAGGAATTCCACTTCTGGGCATACAAAGAACTGAAAGCAGTTAAACAGATATTTGTACAACAACGTTCATGGAAGCATTATTCACAATAGACACAGATGTTCAAAGATAGATGGATGGATAAACAAAATATGGTACATACATACAATGGAATATTATTCTTTCTTGAAAAGTAATGAAATTCTGATATTTTCTACAACATGGATGAACCTTGATGATATGTTGAGTGAAATAAGTCAGACACAAAAGGGCAAGCATTGTATAATTCCACTTAACGTGAGATATCTGAAACAAATTCTTTGAGACAGCAAGTGGCATGGTGGTTGTCTCAAATTCTTTGAGACAGCAAGTACCACAGGCTGGAGGGCGGGAAAAATGAAGAGGTATTGTTTAATGGGTACAGAATTTCAGAGTGGGGTTGTTCTTGGACTGCCTATTAGTGTCCCCCCCAAAATTAATATGCTGAAATCCTTACCCTCAGTGGGTTGGCATTAAGAGGCGGGACCTTTGAGAGGTGATTAGGTTTAGATGAGGTCTTGACAGTGGACCCCCCCCCATGATAAAATTAGAGTCTTTTTAAGAAGAGAAAGAGGCTAGCATTCTTTCTCTGCCATGTGAGGACACAACACAGAGACAGCTGTCTATGAACAAGGAAGACAGCCCTCACCAGAGACCATATCTGCAGGTGCCTGGATCTTGGACTTCTCAGCTTCAGAATTCTGGTAAATAAATGTTTGTTTTTTAGGCTATCCAATCTGTACTATTCTGTTACAGTAGCCTGAACTAAGACAGAGATAATGAAAAAGTTCTGAGACAGAAAAGTGGTGATGGTTACACAGCAATGCTTAATGCCACTGAACTGTACACTAAATTTTATGTTATGTATATTTTACCACAATTAAACATGCAAAACACATACATAAATTTACATTTAAAAATAATATACAGAAATAAATGTATTAAATATCTGTGTTAGAAGGATTCTTAGGAATCATCTAAGTTTATCTCACTTTCCAGATTGAACATTTACCCACTACTATCACCTCCTCACCTCTACTTTCTGCCTCCAGGGAAGCAGAAAGGACATGCCTGCTCAAGGACATGTAGCCAATCCACAGAACTGGAATACAGCCTTTCTGACACTTCTGTCAGTGACATTCCCACCACACAGACTCATCAGGGAAGCAGAGAACACCATATTAGCAATAGCAGACCTTTCTGCTCTAATGCTTCTGTGGTCCACAAGAAACAGTGGGATGTGGGTGATAAAGCAAGTCCTGAATCTCCCAGCCTCTCTTTCACTCCCCAGCTCGCATGTGGCACACATCACTACTTCCCATTACATGCCCATGGCAGACATGATTAATTGATTATAGTACCTGCCCCATTAAGTCTGAACCTGACCTCACAACCTTAACTCAGTACTGGAGTTGACACATGGATGAAACCTGTCTACTTTCCTGGGTCTTCATAAACTGCATCTATCACCAGGAGAAGAAGGGCATAGAATGAACTTTCTCATTTCTTTCCAAAATTACTATCAGACATCTGTTATATTCCATGTGCTTGGTTAGAAACTTTACCCACATTACCTCAGCAATCCCCTCAATGAAGGCAAGTCATCCTACTTTACACATGGGAAAACTGAGACTACAAGAGACAAATACACTTACTTGCCTATGGCCAGCCTGTTAGTCATTCACAGAGCTGAAGCTGAAACCCAAGACTGTCTGACTTTAGCACCAACATGTGGAGGAGCTGAAGAGTCTCTAATGCTGGTCTAGCAAGCAGGTTCTCTTTCGCTAATGTCGCTTTGTTGGTTGTGTCTTCTTGACTTATATGTTGCCTTGACAAGGAGTTTGGGACGGAATTCAGGATCAGGAAGAGTGCTGTGATTGATTGGTGATGTCTGCCACAAGAGTGCAGAGCAGGACAGAAGTGTCACATGCATGCTGTTCGAGCTGAAGTCTCACACTTGCCAAAGCCCAGTGTATGAGAGCATGCTGGGTCCCACATCAGGACTTGTCCCTGGGGTGGTGCAGGTACATGTGAGCATTGCCTGCTCTTCCCTGTGATGGATGGCCATGCAGGCTTGTTCTACTCTAGAGTGCTGGTTCTCCAACTTTCTGTTCTTCTTCCAAGGGACACAGCCTTGCACACTCTCTTGGGTTGGTGCTGGGATTGAAAGAGGTAATGGATAGAAAACACTTAATGTCCAGGTGAAAATACTGGTGAAGGCACATTCATACTTCATTCCTCTCTCTCAACGCCAACCTGAAAAACAACACCACAAATGAAAAAAGGGTATGTTTTTATTAGGACTTATACTGGAAATTTCACACACAAAATCTGAAACATATCTACCAAGTATTGAAAAATCTATACCAGAACAAACAAAGAAACTGAGAATGGACGCAAACATCCTGGACGTACCAGCCAGTTTTATTAAAATAAAGAATCTTCGACTTGAGAAGTTGGTCCAAAAATCTTTAGCTTAAAGTGTTGAGACCCAGAAAGGCCCCCTAAGGAGTGGAGGTCATCGCTGGGGGAGACACGGTTGGATGCTGCAGGTCTGCAGAGAGATTGAGCTTAAGGAAATGTCACACTTACGTCCCCAACCCTACCTACCCAGGGAACTGGCAGAGGCTAGGTAGGGAGAGGGAGGACAAGGGCCCAGCCAATTTTTATTTTAATAAAACTGGCTGGTACGTCCAGGATGTTTGAGTCCATTCTCAGTTTCTTCGTTTGTTCTGGTATAGATTTTTCAATACTTGGTAGATATGTTTCAGATTATGTGTGTGAACAGTCCCCAGAGGCTGTGACTTAAACAGCTTGGCTGAGGCCATCATGACCACTGGGATGTCAAATACAGAGCTCTGCTCCCACTGCCAAGAAAATAACTGCTGTGGTCAGAATATCTAAGACAACAAACTGAAATGGAAGCTGCTAACCACTTGAGGGCATCTGTCCCATCCTTTCCCATACTATCATCCCACACAGAGCAGGCCCCATCCAGGAATGGGTTAAAAGAAACTGATTCAGGAACTCTGAATAGATGCTATAAAAAAAGAAGAAAAACCATGAAGACAGATGAAGAAAATATACTGCAAGAGGACCTGCCTAAAGAATTGGGGAAAGACATCAAAAAATTGTTTTCCATAGTGTTAAGGAATGACAGACAACATGTTATCTCTTTAAAAAAAAACCTAAAATGAATTGAAGTAAGAGCTATAAAATAACAGCACAAAGTTAAGTCAAACTGTGTGCATAGGTATGAAATGAAATAAACAGGAGAGGTGAAAGCTACATTCAAAACACCAAAAAAGAATAAGCATAATTAAAATACTGTAAGGAATATTGTGAACAAGTTAGAATTAACTGGAAAAAAACTTTGGTTTTTTTCCAAATTAGGTAGACAGTGATAGAGTTGAAAGACAAAGACTTTCAAACATATGGGTATCCAGTGACACAAATGGTACAACATAACCTAAGAAATAATGCAAGAAAACAATCTTAAAATTCAAACAAATTAACAAAAATTCCTGAATCTGTAGATCAAATCTTTTATGGAAAAAAATGGATAAAAATATGTCAAGTAGATTGTCATGATACAACTGAGATTCAAAAATAAAATCTCACTGGTCAAGTCACAATGATGGGGGGGAATCAGTTTGGTGCAAACTTATCCACAGCAATGCCAAAAGGTGGTGGAACCACATCTACCAAAGTCTGAAGGCAAGAAAATAGAACCCTATAATTTTATACCCAAGCAGTTGATTTTCCAGATGCCATGGAAACAGATACTCTGTCTCAGTTGTGCCAGGACACAAGAAACAATCTTCCTGACTCTCAAAAAATAGTACTAACAAACCCATCAAAAAATATAAAGAACTCAGGTAAGACAAGGCCAGCAATGTGTGTGTGTGTGTTTGAGGGGGATGGGGGAACAGAAGGAAGAGAAGAAGAAGGAGGAAGAGGAGAGGATTCGTGCTGAGTATTGAATCTGTATAAATGCATTGCAAAGTCTAAGCTTAAAGAGACACAGCAACTGTGGTTTCAGAAGAGCATGAAAGAGTATAACTTTGACACAATGTGACAAAATCAGGAGGTGGTAGAATGAAGGGTGAGAAGAAGTATAGGTGTTCTAATTTCTTAATCTTTTTATCCAGGCATTATCACATTCAGTAAAAGAATTTAATCAGTATTTATTTCAAAATCATGACTATAATGCTTAAGGATTTTCAAAATGTTTTCTGCACAACTATTCAACAGTATGTCTGTGTGAAGCAAAATTCATCTGAAGTTTATAATTTCTTCAATTTTATTACAATTTACATTTCTTCTCTTAAATTCAAGGAAACATATGATCCTTTTTTTTTCTGTCAGTCAGTCTCCTCTGTCACATCCTGTTTATGTTCATAGAGATATGCCTGGAATTTGCTCACCAAGAGTTTATCACAGTCGTTTCTGGGCCTTGGAGACGTTTATTTTACTTTCT
This sequence comes from Ateles fusciceps, assembly GCA_036589455.1. Taxonomy (NCBI): domain Eukaryota; kingdom Metazoa; phylum Chordata; class Mammalia; order Primates; family Atelidae; genus Ateles; species Ateles fusciceps. The sequence goes on from JAZHEH010000733.1 coordinate 1,873,329, forward strand.
TTGCTGTATCGTTCCATATTTCTTGAATTAATATTTACAGTGTATATTTGCCACTTTTCTGGAAGAAATCTTTATTTTTTAATTAAAACAGAAATAGAAGTATCAACTGTTGCACACCTGTGAGGTTTATACATTATTTAATTATGCCTCCCTCCATGCCTGTAAGCCATTGAGGCAGCTTACCAAAAATACACATAAAGCAAAATGACAATATAAATAACTGGAAACTGGAGGAGAGAGAGATTGGGATGAGGTAAGCACACAGAGATGCATGCCATTTATTCCTGTATCATTGCTAGAGCTCAGCCATGGACCTGGTCTTGGGCTTCCAAGTTGTTGAAACAAAGAAATGAACCCAGCCCAACTGTCCCATAGAACTGATATTTATGGTTTCTTTTGAATATACAGAGAAATTTACCCACCCAGTCTTGAAACCTGAAAAAGTTACATTTGTATTATTTTTTTCTTTTTGCGACAGAGTCTCGCTCTGTTTCTCAGGCTGGAGTGCAGTGGCACAATCTTGGTTCACTGAAACCTCTGCCTCCTGGGTTCAAGTGATTCTCATGTCTCAGCTTCCTGAGTAGCTGGAATTACAGGTGTGTATCTGCATTTGTCTTATCTGAGTTCCTTTCTCGGGAAACCAAACATCAGAACCCCCAGATAGTATCAAGGAGCTGAAATTCAGCAGATCACCGAAGCTGTACATCATTTCAGGGCACATGTGATAACAATACATTAATATAATTTGTAAATATCAAATTAATGTACATAGGCTATCCATTATCTTAAATATTTATCTATTCTTTATGCCAGAAACATTCAAATTATTGTTTCAGCTGTTTTGACATGTACAATAGATTATTCTAAACTGCACTTGTCCTATTTCTCTATCTGACACTAAGTCATATTTCTTCTATCAAACTGTATATTTGTACCTAATCAACTTCTGTTCATCCTCCCCTCCTCCTATTCTTTCCACCCTCTGGTAACCACCAATCTATTCTCTATCTTCATGAGATCCACTTTTTTTAGTTCCCACATGTGAGTGGAAACATCAATACTTGTGTCTCTGTGCCTGGCTTTGTTCAGCGTAATGTGCCTCCAGTTCCATCTATGTTGCTGCAAATGGCAGGATTTCATTCTTTATTATGGCTGAACACTATTCCATTGTGTGTGTGTGCCACATTTTTCTTATCCATTCATCCACTGATGGGCACTTTAGGTTTATTCCACAGTTTGGCTATTGTCAATAGTGCTGCCATAAACATGGAGGTGCAGATATCTTTTCAATGTATTGGATTACAGGACTGTCAGTGTCTCGCACCCGGACGGGCTCTCTCTGCCCTTTTCAGCCCCTTGCTGGCCTAGGGAGAGGCTGCAGTTTCTCACTGGCACATCCTCAAGGCTGATCTCAGCCCCTGAAGTCCCAGCTTCTTTGTTCCACCTTCCCTTGTGCACCCTGCTTCCCCCAGTGACTCAGCCCCAGTTTCTATCTCTTGAGCCTGGCTTTAGGGTAGATAAGCTGACTGCTGGCCCTTCCTCCAGCCCCACCAGACACGCTCTGCTGTGTTTCCTACGGTCTCTGGCTCAGTCACCAGGAGCCAGTCCTGCCCCTCTGAAGCTTGAAGAGCCTGTGAAGGTCTCTACCTGCTTCCACAGGTGTGTCCAAGAGGCAGGCTTGGGCCAGGCTCCTCGGGAGGGACTTGGTCATGTGTCCTAGACTGGGATGATTTGAAAGCAGAACCCCAGACAAGGGCTTGGGAATGGTTCCTAGGAAGCACAAACTAGGGGTAGGGGGGAATAAGACACCGGAGGGTATAATTGGGCTCAGGAGGGCTGAGCCAGCTCCCACAGCCCCAGAAGCAGCCCTCAGGCCAGAAGTCCGGGGGAGAGTAAGCCCTTGAGGTGAGCTGCTACCTGCTAGCCAGGGAACTGACCTCTGCAGCTGCAGGTAACCTCAGAGGTGGCTGAGGGTGGAACTAACCCTGGGCTTGGGAACAGATGGCCCCCTTTCCACTCCCAGCCCTCCCCTCCCCCATCTTGGAGATGCGTCACTGTTTAGTGTCTTGGTCCTTTGGTAGCTTGCTTAGGAGCCTGACAATGGAGTCTCTTATATCCCCTGCCTAGGTGTGTGTCTGAACAAGTTCCTCAACGTCTCTAAGCCTTCATTTCTTCATCTGTTAAAAAAAAAGGCCTCCCTCAGAGGGTTGTTATGAGGATGAATGGAAAAAGTGCACAGAAAAGGACACAGCAAATGTCCAAAAACGGGCCCTGGGACGGGTATCGCAGCTGTGGCAGCTTCGGGGGACTGCGGTGCCATCAGACTCCATGAGGCAGTCACAGCACCTCCTCTCCTGGGCACCTGCCCCTCTGAGGTCCCTCCTGATGGTTGCCTGGTGGCCTGTCTTCAGCCAGGCTGGGGAGACAGGCCCTGTCAAGTGTCCCCCCTTGTTCCTGGGCCAACGTCTGCTCCTGCTTCTCGGCATCCTCGTGCCCTCACTGTGGCCTCCACTGCATCCTGACAGCGTTTGGTGGGTGTCACTCTTCTCCCAATCTGCGTCATGCTTGGCAGAAATCGAAGCTGGCGTTTCGACATAAGGAGAGAACTCTGTAAAAATCCGCAGGGAGGATGTCAGGTAGCTCAGTGAGAGACACCGCCATGGTCAGTCACAGGGTGCCTGGCCTGGGAGAGATGCGGGGGGTCAGGGAAGACATGGCACAGTCTGGACAGCAAGACCTGTGGGGCACCACCTATCCCCCGATTGCCAGTCCCAATGATGGACGAGGGTCGCCCACTCCTGCCATGTGTGGGTGTTTCCTCCCAGCTAACGCCACATGCCACTGTGAGGCTGGTAACACGGCTCTCCCCATTGCACAGGTGAGGACTACACCTCCTAGAGGCCACGTGACTCACCCGAGGGGTCACAGCTTTGATGTGCTAGAGTTGGGACTTGACCATGGAGCACGTCTGCCCTTAGGACCCAGTGGCCAGAACCCTCAGCCACACAGGGTTACGGCAGCCACAGCCCTCATGTGGCTGTCACATTCCAAAGCAGTTTCCCACCCAACTGCACACTCGCTCAGTCTGCATCACCGCTGTGTGAGATACCAGTCAGGATGGTCACGCCCACCAGTCAGATGAAGAAACTGAGGCCTAGGGAGGGGAAGCGACTTACCTAGAGCCACCCAGGGCTTTGGGGTTAGTGGTGGAGGCAGAACTAGAGGCCCAGCCATAGGGCTTGTGAGCACTGGAGAGAAGCTGAAGGGAGGGATGCAGGCTGGAGGGTGAACCAGGGAGGGCTTCCTGAAAGAGGCGGGCTGAGAGGCTGGCTTGGGAGGACTGAAACAATGAGGCCTGCTGAGAAAGGAGCTCAGAACTGAAGGGCAAGGAGAGCTCAGATACAAAGGCCAAGAGGAAGAAGGCTGCTTTCCGTGTGGACACTGCAGATGATCTGAGATCCTGCGGCTGAGTCAGGGCCAAGGTTTAGATGAGAGCTGAGACCCTCGAGGGGCTTGTCTATCCGGGAGCGTGTCCTGTCTGCAAATAGGTTATTCAGACACCCTCACATGGCACTCACTGTGTGCCTGGCACCCCTGAGCAGCTCTGTAGCTGTGAGCTGACCTACACTGCACCTCAGGCTGTGACACAGAGACTCTCATGAGTGTCTGCCTCACAGGTGAGGTTAGGTCACTGGCCCCAGGTCCCACAGCCCTGAATGGTGCAGCCAGGGTCTGTGTTGCCACGATGCCACCTTGCCGCTGCGTGCAATGGCCACTCCCCTGCCCTTGCCCTCTCCTCCTCTCCTGGGAGGTCATATAGTGATGGCAGGAAGATTTCACCCAGGAAGCCATGTGTGGTCATCCAGAAGAGTCCACCACCAGCTCAGCCACCACACTGGACCACACTTGAGTCAGGGGCACAGAGCTGTCTGGGGAGATTGGAGATCCAGCACGTGGAGATGGGTTAAGCCCTGGCTTAGCCTTGTAACGGCTGTGTGACCTCAGGTGAGCCACTTAACCTCTCTGGGCTGCCCTTTCCTCCTGGGTCTTGCTTCCTGCCCCGGTGCCACGGGATGTTCAAGTGGATAAGGATGCATTTTACAAAACCGAGAGAGTTTATTGTGAGCCCGTGGGCATCACTGTCCCCACAAGGGCCTCCTCCTGTTCTCGAGCAATCCCTGGGCTCAGCAAGAAGCTTTTCTTTCCTCCCCCTGGTACAGTTTTTCCTGAAGTAAATCTCCCAGCAGGCAAGTAAATGAGAGCTACGACTGAATTGACGTTGTCAATATTCCTCCCACTGTTTGCCATCTCCTCATCCCTGGGGGACCTGGGGAATAGGCAAGAAAAATCCCTGCCTGAATCTGAGAGCTCTGATTCTCACCATGCCCTTGGGTTTTGTAAAAATTTGGAATGCCATAGTTGGGTCTGTGGTTGGAGTTATCCAGTCCAATTTCTTTACTGCACAGATGGGGAAACTGAGCCCCGAGGGTGGGAACAGCAGCAGAGGAATAATAACAGCTGCATCAGCACCTGCAGTTACAGATGATGGAAAGAAAATGCAATGTAACTGATCTCACAAAGATGAGAGAGTCACTGCAGCAGCTCCAGCGTTCACACCTCAGGCTCAATTCCAGAGCGAAAGATTCAGTGCGTTTGTCCTGCCACCTCCAGCAGGAGTTTTACTGCATCTCCTTGGCTCTTACTGGACTATGTGACCTCCCCCGATCCAAAGGAGTCCCCCGTCACCTGAGTCTACCATGCCTGGAACTCGTCGGATGCACCTGGGAGGTTGTTTAAAACACAGATTTCTTGGCTCTGCCTTAGAGATTCTGTTTAGGTCTGGGCTGGGGATCGGACGCCCAGGGGAATTTGTCACTGGTTCTCATTTGGGCTTTCCAAACAACAGCAAGCAAGTCACTGCCAGCTTACTGTGTGGCCTGGAGCAAGTCGCTCTCCCTCTCTGGGCTCCAGGTGCCTCCCCTGCACAATCTTTAGAGTGAACTGTATGAGCTGAAGGATTTCTTTCCAGTGCTGCAATTTCATTCCACCAGTCTACACTTATGAAGTATTTTATAGATGAAGAAATTAAGTCCCAAGTGGGGCAGAGCTGGAGCCCCAGTCCAGGTGTGCCTGGCTGTAAAGACTGGTGTTGCTCCCCCAACGAGACCACCCCCAGAGCTTCTCAGTTTTCTGCCCCTCCCACCCCTGCCCTCTGCCATCCATCAGGGTCACTCTGTGACGTCGTCTCTCCCAGTCAGGAAGACCCTGACCCGCGGACCCAGTCACGGCCAGCGAGGCCTCCAGCTCCCAGCACCAAGTCACTTTAACAGCTGAGGCTCCAGGCCCTTCGCTCCGGTTCCTGCTGGGCTATGTGGAGCCTGCAACTATTCCTCCCGCACCCATGGGTAAATGTCTCCTTCCCAGCAGGTGGGAGGGTAATGGGCATCTGTGCCACGTGGGGCCCTGCCTGAGGACAGCAACCAGGGAGCCAGGTGAGGAGAAGGGGGCATGTAAAGCCAGGGCTGGGGGGCTGTGTGAGGGGGAGGCGGACAAGCCGAGACCTCTGTTCTCATGCCAGTCCCACCTATCAGCAAGCACCATGTTGCTCCTGCCCGTCCGTAGACCAGAGGTGAGGTTTATGTCACCTGGTCCCAGGCAGGGCTCACATTCTGGGCTCCCATTGGGGTTGGTGTGAGGACTAGAATAATTACTAGATGTAAAGCTGAGAACGGGGCAGAGCACACAGCAGGTACCTACTAAGTGCTCGTGGTGGTGGTTAGTCTAGACTCTAGGACGGAGGCTGGCTCTGTGCAGCATGTTCACCTGTGTTGTTAGACGCCAGACCCTGGGTGAGAGAGGCTGAGTGACCAGCTCATGGTCACACGGTCAGAAAAGCAGGGCCAGGCTTCAAGTCTCCATCTGCCCCGAGGCCTGGACTTGCAGAGTCCCCTTAGTGACACCTACTGGCCTGAATCACTGGATCCACTGCTCCCAGGGGGGCACTGGCCACCTTCCTCTGAAGACAGATCAGCTAGAAGCAGGCTGCCCTCTCTGACTCAGAGCATGTGGTGGACTCTGCCCATGTGTCACCCTGGGCCAGGCCTCTGTCACCCCTGACCTCAGCCCTGCAGCTGCCTCTTCTCTGGCCTTCCTGCCTCCATCTCCCCTTGGTGATCTGACCCAGTCACTTCTATGATCCCTACTGGCCTGAGAATGAAGTTCACACACCTCACCTGGCATCCAAAGCCGTTGTCACTATGGCCTTGCTGATGAGGCCACAGCTCCATGTACCACTTTGGTCCAGCCTCAGTGGACCATCCCCCACCACTCCCGGCCTTTGTGCATCCTGCTCCCTCCACCTGGGATGCCCTTTTCTGCCTTGAATGCCAGATAAACTCCTACTCATCCCTCAAAGCCCAACTAAGATTTTACATCTCCTTCTCTGACAGCCCCAGGGTTGACCACCTGCCCCATGTCCCCTTCTCTCCCACTCACAGGTTCCTCATGCCCTAACCCTGAATGGCTGTCATTCTCCATTTACAAGTCTTCCACCTTGGGAGACTCTCAGGGCTTCAATGGCCGAAGCCACATCCAAGTACACAGAGTGCACGCCAGGAGGGTTTTGTCATCATGTGTTACTGAGCCCCATTGCCCTTGTACATGATGTCGTGTACGATTTCTTCCCGCTCGTCCCCAGAGCTCTAGGTCTAGCGTGCCTTTTTCTGGGAACCGTGGGTTATGGAAAAGAACAGTTTGCATTAGGTCCCTTAATTGGGCCTCCGAGACCGAGGCTCCACTAGCTTTAAGCAGCTGCTTCAATACTTTTATATACTGTTGCTGTGAGCTGATAACTGTTGTCCCATGATGAAACCCTAGCTTGGAAATCCCCTCGAACTTGGAAATCCAAGTAATTGGAACCCAACGGGCACCAAAGACTTACTGTGCAGTCAGGTCACTTTCGTTTTCAAGGGTTCCATCGCCATCTGCTGCAGCGTTCCTCACACGGGCACCACCTGCCATCTCTGCCCCACACACCCTGGCAGAGCGACGATGAAAGGAGTACTCAGATGCAGGGATGCAGTGTAAGAGCAGCTAGGCGACTGCCGGGCTCTAGCGGCCAGAGAGCAGCCCCGAGACGCCGGAGCTGCTTGCTTTTATTCAGTGCAGGCACAGTGCCGAAAAGCTGGAGCAAACACAACCTGCAGGTAATTAACATTTATCATTCCCCCTTTCAGGGAATGTCGCGTGTGCGGATGATCAAAGCTCAGTTCTTGATCAACATAAGTAAACAAACTTGTTTAAGATAAATTCCTCCACACTCCCTTGTACCTACTCCTTGCCCTCTGCCTCAGGGTTACAGAAGAGCTACCTTCAGCTGTTCTCCCCCAGGGCTCTGCCAGAACCTTCCGACCTTTCAGAAGGTTTGCGTCCTTTCCCTGTAGTTTTTCCCAGCACTCTGACCAGTCCCCCACAATTATTCATTCATCCACTCATGCACAGGGCTGCACTGAGCACCCACTCCAGGTTCCAGGCCAGGTTCCAGGAGCTGGGGTTACAGCACAGAGAGTCAAAGCCTTCCCGCAGGAGTCTGTTCAATACACCCCCTAGAGAGCATGTGATCATGCCTCAAATTAAGCACTCTGAAGGAGAGGAAATGGACACTCCAAGAGGGCGAACAAATTTAGATCAAGGCTGGGCTGGCAGTCAGACAAGTGTCCTGAGGAGGCCACAGGATGTATCGACTTGAAGGGAGACGGGGGCCAACCTGGCCACACAGGGGGCAGGTCCCAAGTGGAGGGAGCAGGGGAGCAGACACTCCGGGGAAGGAGAAGAGCATCCAGGAGGGACCTGGGGCCTGGGACCTCCAGGGAGGGGGACCGGGGTGGGGGCAATGAGGCCAGAGCAGTGGTGGGGACAGTGAGGCCAGAGCAGTGGTAGGGACAGTGAGGCCAGAGCAGTGGTGGGGGCAATGAGGCCAGAGCAGTGGTGGGGACAGTGAGGCCAGAGCAGTGGTGGGGGCAGTGAGGCCAGAGCAGTGGTGGGGACAGTGAGGCCAGAGCAGTGGTGGGGGCAGTGAGGCCAGAGCAGTGGTGGGGACAGTGAGGCCAGAGCAGTGGTGGGGACAGTGAGGCCAGAGCAGTGGTGGGGGGCAGTGAAGCCAGAGCAGTGGTGGGGTCAGGTCACTGCAGTCCTCATGGCCCTGAAGGGTGGAGACCCAGTTATGAGCAGAGGGAGGCCCTGACAGGATCCAAGCAGGAACATGACATGATCAAATTTTCATTTTGAGCCAGTCACTCTGCTGATGGGTGAAAAATGGATGTGGAACCAGGTAGGAGGAGGCGAGGCAGCCATGGGCTGTGATCAGGGTCAGGGGAATGGAGAAAACAGGGGGAGACTCAAGGGGAAATTCAGGTGAGGCCGCTATGGGCTGTGATCAGGGTCAGGGGGAATGGAGAAAACAGGTGAGGCAGCTGTGGGCTGTGACCAGGGTCAGGGAAATGGAGAAAACAGGGGGAGACTCAAGGGGAAATTCAGAGGTTGGTTGGAACAAAGAATGAATGACCACTTGGGTGAGGGGCTGATGGCAGTGTTATGGGGGGTCAGGCAGTGGAACTGCCCCTCAGATTCCCCCCACTTCCAGCACATGGCAGTCCAGGTCCTGGGGTGATGGGGGCCCCCAGCATCATGACTGAGGAGCTCTGTCCACCTCTGAATAATCCCCATGTGCTCTCTCAGGTGGAACTTGCTGCCCTGATGGGGCTGAGACAGAGCTGGAGGGGGAGCCAGGCTGGGGGCATGAGGTGTCTCCCTCTGAATCTTCCTGCATGGGTTGGGTGACTTGTGCAAGACCCTGCCCTCCTCTGGGCCTCAGTTTCCCCATCTGTAAAAGTGAGGAATTCCCTTCCAGCTTCAAGCTTCACCGGTGAAACCAATCTGCCACCCCGCAGCCCTCCCCCACCACCACATGAGCAAGGCTACAGGAGGGCACAGGGTTTTGGGGCAAGGTGACCGCCAGTGAAGTTCACATGGAGTCTTCTAGGGAGGCCCCAGAACCCAGTGTCCTCCCTGTGGTGGTCTCGGTGGGGAACCGAAGGGGGTAGGTTACTGCTTGTGATGTTCAGAAAAAGGCCCAAGTACTCTCCCCACCTACCCACCCTGGCATGAATTCAGTTTGGTAAAGTAGTAGTTATGCTGGAAATGTAATCATCATTTTGTATGATAAAGGAATTGAAAAATAAATTGAAAGTGTCAAGTACTGCATTAGCGGGAGTGATGGAGTAAGGCAGGGGGCTGGTCACAGGAAATTACACAAATTTTGGTTTTCATAATTGCAGGATTAAGAACCAAGTGTGACAGGGCCAGAGGAAAGGGGGCATCCCATGTGCCGGAGGTGGCTCAAACCAGCTCACAGAGTTGATGGGTAAATGTTAAAGAATTGTGTCAGCATGTTATTTAAACACAGACCACTATTAAAAATTAAATTAAATTAAATATAGCATTGTTAACATCTGATGAAAAAGTTACATTACAAACAAAGGTAATAAGTAGTCAGAATTAACTCCTAATTCTCTTTAATATTGTACCATTGCACATGCCTTTGAGATTATTTACATCTATCGTGTCTATCGAGGTTAATCCATTTGAGGTTACTCACAGCTATCGTATGGTGGAAATACTGTGTCCTAGCGCATTACATGTTTCTCTCCCAAACTTCCTGTTCAGTGACAACTCACTGAGGGCTTGACATTGACCGTGGCGGGAGTATTTACACCACAGAGATGGGCAAACGCCACTGCTAGTCAGGGCTTATTTTTCTGAAGAGCCAGTTGTTAAACATTTACCAATATACTACTGAGTTGGGAAAGACGGGAAGGCAAAGGCAAGAATAGAAGGAGGAGATTCCAGTCTGGAGGTGGAGTCAGCATTAGAGACCATCCAGCTCCAACCCCGAGCCACCATCCACACACTACTTCTTGGGCAGCTGGGCCCTTGATGAGCATACACACACACACATGCATGCACACACGCACACATGCACACACACACATGCACAAGCACACACACACACATGCACACACACGCACACATGCACACACACACACACACACACACATACACACACGCACATGCCCACAAAGGCACACATGCATGCACAAGCACACACGCACACATGCAGATACACACACGCACACGCACACACATGCACACACACACACATGCACATATACACAAGCACACACACGCACACACATGCTCCCCTGAACCTCGTGACTCAGGAGGGCCCGGGTCCATCTCAGGCTCCTTCCTATGGACAGTGCCTCTCCCTGCCCAGGGCTGCCCATCTGCATAGCAGTGTGGGCATCAGGCAGAGGCTTGGCAGGACTGGCTCTGCCTCCTACCTCTCCCTGAGCTTCCCCATCTTTTCATGGAGCTTGGACTCTGACAGCCCAGTGCACCCCAGCATTGAGGGGGGGCTTATGCGTGTGTGCATGTGCACCATGCACTGGTTGTCCTGTGACACCCTCCTTGACCATGGTTTCGGAAAGTCTTTGAAACATGGAGGCCGTTACCACAGAGACGCACTGGCAGGTATGCTTACAGTAACGGTGGCGGGAGCTGAGCCGCAGCCATCTCTGTGATTGGAAGCCTGGTCTCCCTCGTTCCACCTTACATGGGTTACTTGAGTTACCTACTTGACTCATGAAGACACTTGAGCTTGTCTCAGCCTGCTCTTTACACAGATGGGTAAACTGAGCCCACAGAGAGGCAGGGACTCCTCTGTCCACCCTACCCTGGAATGCCACAGGCTTGAGGACAGGAACAGATACAATGGGGTTACCATCGTATCCCCAGCGCCCAGAACCAGCCTGGCACTTAGGTGCACAATAGGCATTCGTGAAGTGTTGAACTTGTTGACTCACTCCCTGAGTTAGAGACACAGCCACCACCCACCTCCCCGCTCCCCAGGCCAGAATCTGCCCAGCCCCAGCTGTTTCTCCCTTTACTGCCAGAGCCCCAGACACTGCCTTCTTCCTCATACATATGGACAGGTGCACCCTGACCTCAATCAGCTCAGATGCCTAACAGCCCATTCTGAGTTAACCCCAGAGAGGAAGGCGAGCCTTCTGCAGGAACCATCATTTATCATAATCTTTTTGACCATGAGGGCTGTTTTTAACATTTAATAAAAGTGTGGAACCTCCACTTGCTACAAGCTGTCCTTGTAGATTGGAGGTAGCAGAGAGTAGCGGTGGTGAAGGCTGTGGTTTTGGGCGGAACTGAGGTCAAATATTCCGTTCACCACAATCTGACTGTGTGTCTTTGGACATGGCACTTTAATTCTCTGAGCCTCAATTTCCTCATCTATAAATGGGGATAACAGTACCTACCTTCAACAGGTGTTGTGGGGATTAAATGAAATATCCCAAGTAAATCCCTAAGCCCAGGGCCTCGGCACACAGTAGGTTCTTGAGGAATGGTGGCTGCTATTATTATATCACTGCCCCAGCAACTACCATTTGATCCCAGTGACGGAGGAAATATGCAATGGACAAAGGCACTAGAAATGCAGAAATGTTTCTCAGCAGCACATGCAGAGAGTACAATGGGGCTCTGTTATGTGGCAGGCCAGTTCTTCTGTCAAGAAATAGCACTTGGTACCCAGGTGAAGTCAGGGCCCCTTGCAGTCAGCACCCAACAGTTTTGGTCCCCTAGGTTGGGAGCAAAAACTATGGCTGTAGTCAAAACCAGTGGACAGTTCTGAACTTCAGTCAGGGTGACAGTAACAGCTGCCACCGGCCCAGCCTGGGCTCCCTTCCTACCTCCAGGCCATTTCCTGAGTCAGAGAGGGTAAATCCTCCCCTGTTCACCCCTCCAACCCCAGACACTCAGGCCTGAGTGGTTTTCTTCCCCTGTGAATACATCATCTCACAGGATGGACCAAGTGATTTAATAAAACTGGCCCGTTATATCCCTGTACATGGAGCCATTTAGTGAACACACCACTGCTGGCCCTCCATGGCCCCTGAGCCATATGCAAATAAAACAGGTTCCACAGTGTCACTTAATTAGCTGGGGAGGGGCAGGACATGGGGGAGAGGGAGGAGAGAGTATGAGACAGAGGCAGAGAAAGAGGGGTGGGAGGAGGGGAAAGATGTGGTCAGGAGTGGGGCAGAGAGGATGAGGAAGGGCAGGAAGGAGGAAAAAGGGTGGGGGAGGGGGAGAGGTAATGAGCAAGGAAGGGAAGAAGTGGAGAGATAGGTTTTTAAAAATGTGTGTTTGACTCTTCAAATCTCCCCTGAACAGAGGGCAGGGTTGAGCAGTCTCATTCCTACTGGAAGTCAGAACACCAGGTTCCATTCTGTGCTATGCAGGGTACTGGGCGCTGGGGACACACAGTGGATGAGACAGACAGGGTCTTCCCTCTGTGAGACTCACAGTCTGGTGGAGAAGGCAGGCACTCAGCAGATAATCACATCCATAATGCACAGACGTTCAGGCCAGCGGTGTGATCATCATGTGGTGATGTTTAGAAGTGCAGAGCAGCAGATCAGAGGGTGAGCTCTGAAGAGTCACAGTCTGGGTGGGCATCCCAGCCTTGCCACACACAGGCTGTGTGACCTCGGACTAATTACTTAACCTCTGTGGACCTCAGTTTTCTTATCCGTAAAATGAAAGCAAAATACCTAGCTCACAGGATTATTGGAAGGATTAATGTAGCCAGTAGGTATAAAGCCATTTGAACACTGCCTGTGACAGAGTAAGCACTGGATAAATGTTAGCTGAGAACAGTGAGAGCCAAAAAGGAGGGAAACGGGTTGGAGGCTTCTGAGCTAAATCAAGAGAGTATGCTAGGTCATCTCTGAAAAGCTGCTTCAGACCTGAGGGCTTACCCAGATGTCAAGAAGAGAGAAGGAAGAGCGGCCTTGGGCATTTGTTTTTGATTCATTTGTTCACATCCTCAATATATCCTCCTTCTCTGCTGAACATCGCTCTAATTTTCCTTTATGAAACAAATGACTCCCCATCTCAATCCATCCAGGTGGAGCTGATGCCACCCTGTGACTCCAGAGTGCGCTCACCACCCCTGCCCGTCCCATCAGCGATTCCTCCACTCTGCAAGGATGGAGAAGTAGGCAGAAGATCCAAGCCAGGCCAGAGAGTCATACTCTGTTCATCTGTTGTGCATTGCTATAAAGGAATAGCAAAGCAAATGGGTAATTTATGAAGAAATGAGGTTGATTTGACTGACAGTTCTGCAGGCTGTACAAGCATGGCACCAGAATCTACTCAGCTTCTGGGGAGGCCTCAGGAAGCTTTCAGTCATGACCGATGGTGAAGAGGGAGCGGATATGTCACATGGAGCGAGGAAGCAAGAGAAAGAGGGGGAGGTCCCAGACTTTTTAACAATCAGATCTCACAGTAACTCATTGCGGTGTGGATGGAGCTAAGTGATTCATGAAGATCCACCTCCGTGCTCCCACCAGACCCCACTTCCAATACTGGGGGTTACATTTCAACATGAGATGTGGAAGGGACACACTTTCAGACCATCTCACATACCAAGAACTTTTGCTAAAATTATCAGGAAAGAGAGAAGTGAAACCAGTGTGGCGTAAATGTGGGGATTTCCATAGGATGGTATTTCCCACCAGAGGGGAGAGCATGGCTGAAGATAACTCCACATAAAAGCACTGGTCAGGAGGTGGAAGACAAGTTATAAGATGCTATCCCTTAAGCCACTGGATTCAGCTGTGCTGAAAGCCATCAACGCTTCGACGTTTTAGTTGAATGGGCCAATAGATGCCACATTCCTTCTCTGCTTTGCTTAAACCTGCAGGGGTTAGATTTTCATCCCTGAAACTGAAGCTGTACTAACAAGTAAAGCACATTCTTGGCCAAAAAAGATGACTTGGAATGAAGCTTCACAAAAGCCTCAAATAATGGCAGTAAACCTGCGGTGCGGTGAATGAGGTGAGATGAGCCTCTGTGTATCAGTCTCGGGGGGACCAAGAAGGCTTGTTGTAAGCTGAGTAAGGGGTGAGGACCAATGTGGAGGCTAAATGACTCACTGTCCTCAGCGAGACGACTTCAGTTTCCTAAGATAGATGTCCTTCAGGGCCATCCCCCAGGAGCCTCACTTCTCCCCAAACCCAGACCCAGCTTTGTCCACTCCTGAAAAGTCCAGAATCAAAGGGCTTTGGCCAATCAGGACTGGAAGGGACCATTAATAACACTCAACTTTTCTTTCCTTTTGCATTGGCTGAGTAATATGTATGAGTACATTCTCGTGGATGTAGTGCATTCTCATGCAGGTATATGGTAAAAAGTCTGGCCATGTGGAGAAAGAAAATAACCTCGATTTACAAATTAGGGTGGGCCCAGGAAGCCGAGTTATGTACCTAAATTGTGGGGAGGGTTCTGTGAAATAATGCACGTAGAGTGAACAGTGCCTGATACTTAGAGAGTGCTCCAGAGTGTTCCTGGTGCTCTCGTACCACACTGTGGATGCCCGTCTGTTTCTGCGAAGGCTCCTGCATGGATCTCAGAGGACCTAAAGGGCAAGGATCAGACTGATTCGCCTCCTTTTCCTGGGAGCCTAGAACAGGCTGTGTGAAGAGTCCAGATTAGCAAAGTTTAATGAAAAGATGCATGAAGGAGGAGTTGGGGTGCCAGTGTGTCGGGGGACCCAGAAAGGGTCTCTGAGGGCAGATGATTGACAGAGGGGGTGGCCCCAGATTCCCCCACCCCATTCCTTACACCTAAAAAGCAAGAAGTCCTCACTCTGTGGCTGGCTAATGGAATGCATCCCCACACCTGTGGAAAATGAGTGCTGAGAGCCTCTTATGGAAGAGGAGAGTGAGGTCGCCCCTCTTGGTTTCTGTCCAAGGCCAGCCTTTGGGGTGATTCATACAGGTCATTTGTCAGTGCAGACCTGGCCTCAGGGGCTGCGGGACCACACTGAGGTGAAGGAAGCAGGTTCCCAGGAGCAGGGATTTCTTTTCTGCTTGCCAACGCCATGCTGCAGCTGGACTCAGTCATTACTCCTGCTCCCACGGCGTCTCCCTGCCCATTCACTCGGCAGGAGCCCCTGTGTTCTGCAGCCCACACCTGGAAGTGCCCTCCTGTCTCTGCTCACTTTTGAAGAATCCAATTAGTAGACATTCCATTTTCACAAAACACTCCTCTTGACATCCATCCTCCTGAGCACGAGCATGGGCTAACCTGCTCCTCACCCACTCTCACCATCACGTGTCAGCACAATCTGCCCCCTCGCAGAGGCTCATCAAGCCATACTCAGCACATGTCAGCAGGTTGTTCTGGCCCTCTGGTCTTCATGCTGGGACAAGGCAGTCACCAAACCTTGTCTGGTTCAATGTTCGTCTCAAATCTCTGCACATCACACCACCAACAAAAACAAAGCCCCTTACATGATGGGTCTTTTTTTTGGAGATGAAAACTAACCTTCAAAAATGAAGAGGAACCTAAGACATTCCCAGATAAACAAGAATCGAGAGAATCTGTTCCGAGTAGATCTACTGTAAAATGAGAGTCCTTTAAACTGAAAGCAAATGACCGTAAACAGTGACTTGAATTCACATGAAGAAATCAAGAGCACCCCCAAGTAACTACACGAGTGGCACATGTTAGAGTCTCCACTCTGCTTCTATCACTGGCCTCCTTACTTCAGCTAATACAACAGCCTTAGGCTTCCATTTCAGCTCTTATTCACATCCATCCCTTCAATTCCATTCCCACTGTCATTCATTCATTCATTTATAAAAAGATGTATTTAGATATCAAAAATATATCCATTTGAATATTTTAATAGAAACACTTATTTCATGGAGATATCCTGAAATCCCAAATCAAACTCAGTTAAAGTACATCTTGGTATCCTTGCATTCTGTGTCAAATTTCAGCAAAATTGGCCAACTCTTTTGAAAGTTATCATAGCATATACATAAATTTGAAATCCTGTAAAGGCTGTATACCAAAGAGGGTCTTCAAGTTGCTTATAAAATTAAACATACATTTCCCATGTAATCCAGAAATCCTCCTTATAGATATTTAACCCAAGTAAATTGAGTACTTCTGTTCACACAATAATATGTACACAGATATTTATAGCAGCTACATGCATAATTACCCCAAACTGGAAACTACCAAGATGTCTCTCAATAGATGCATGCAAATGGTGACACAGCCATGTAATAAAATACTGCCCAGCTATATAGAGGAACAAGTTTTAGTCACACACACGCACACACACGAGAATATTGACCTGTTGAACAAAATTAACAATGTAGCACAATATTTACAAATCATGTAGAAGTAAAACATGTAACAACAATACAAAGGTGGGAGAGGAGAAGTGGAAGTACACTGCTGAAAAGTTCTTAAAGTGAGAAATGGTGTGATGTTTCCTGGGCAGACTGTGCTAACGATGTCTGCTACAAACCCTCAAGCAACCACTGAAATGCAAAACGTAGAGTTGTAGTTAACAAGCCAACACAGAAGACAAAGTGGAATCATAAATAATATTCAGTCCAAAAGAAGGCAGAGAAAGGGAGAAAGGTATACAAATAACAGATAGGACAGATAGAAAAACAACGAGATCTAAAACCAAACCCAATCGTATCACCATGACAATCTCCTCTTCCAGGGAAGGAAACCAAGACACAGAGAAGGAAAGGAGCCTGCCCAACGTTATGGAGAGAGTACAGAGGGGGCCTGGCCTTCAGCTCAGCCTGCGGGGCCTGCGCTTGTAACCCAATGGGGAGCTTTCCCTCTGGCCAAAGACCTGGAAACTTCTGCTCCCCCAGCATTTTGCCTTCTGCCAGATCCCTTGGTCCATGTGGGCACAGGGCTGGAAGAAGCCACAGCAATGATCTGTTCAACCCCTTCATTTTATAGCTGGGGAAACTGAGGCCCTAAGAGACAAAGGGGCTTGCCAAAGGTCATGTCTTGAAGTAAGGCCACAGCTGGAATCACGGCCCTGCTGCCAGCCGGGTCTCTCCCACTTCCCAGACTCCCGGGTTTCTTCCTTCCCCCCACAAACTGCTGTGACAGCACCTGCCCTTGGTTTTCCCTCTTGTCCTGGCAGGCATTAGAAAGAGTGCTTATCACTGCATTAGAATCACCTTGGAAATGCTCCTGAGGTGCTTTCCAGGAGCCATTTATTTGAATTTCTTCCTCCATATAAGTACGTTCAGAGTCATCTGTCTTCCACGATCGGTAAACACCAGGCTTCTGACAGCGTTAGTGACTTCTCACTTCTCAGAGGGCTCTTGGCCCATCAGAGCTGGGAAACCCATGACGGATCACTAGCGCCTGCTGGGGAAACTGAGGCTGGGAGAGGCGGGACTTTCTCGAGGAGGTCACCTTGCAGGTGAGGAGTGAAGCAGAACCTGAACTCAGATGTTTGGGCTCCTGGATTCAAATCTCCCCTGAACAGCTGGCAGGGTTGGGCAGTCTCACACCCATTGGAAGTTATATGGATTCTGCTGTTTCACTGGCGCCCGCATCTGCTCAGCCTCAAATGTGGCTTTGACACTCAATTTCCAGGTGGGGTCATGATGACAAGGTCACCTTGTTTCTGCCCCTGAGTACCAGGCCATCTGATTATTTTTAAAAATAGTTTCATAACACAAATGATTCACACTGTTTGTGAAACATTCAACTGATACCAAAATATAAAGAAACAGACTGTAATGAGAGCCCTGAAGCAATGCCACTAGCTTTGGAGGGAATATTCTGCTAATCATCCCTGGCTGGTTGTTCTTCACACTCTAGTTCATGCTCCATCTCCTCCTGTCCAGCTCGGCACCAGGGAGGCTGCCCTGTGTGCACTACGTCAGGGGCTCTCGTGACAGCTGGCTTCTGTGCACTACGTCAGGGGCTCTCGTGACAGCTGGCTTCTGTGCACTACGTCAGGGGCTCTCGTGACAGCTGGCTTCTGTGCACTACGTCAGGGGCTCTCGTGACAGCTGGCTTCTGCTGGGTTCAGCCAATAGGAGGTGCTGCCAGGAGACCAGAAGATAGGAGGAGAGAAGGTCAGGGTATTTTTTCCTGCTTTTTCCTGGATTCAACTTCATGTCTGCAGGTGCAGGCTTACGCAAGGAGCAGGCTTAGGCAAGGAGCAGGTAGTCATGGTCAGGGGAGGCGATGACAAAGATGGCGTCTCCTTCACTCCTCAGGTCCTCCCCAACGTGCCACCCTCCCTCCCCTTCCCCTTCATTAGCTTTTGCAGAGGACTCTTCAAGACCTGGCATTGTCTCTTTCTTTGTTCTTCATAGGTGTCCCCAGCCACATTGCAAATGCCATGAAGGCAGGATGGAGTCTATCTTGATCACATGTGTAAGCCTAGTTCCCAGAACAGCACCTCTAGGTGCTTAATAAATAACTGTGTTATGGATGATGGGAAAAATGGAGAGCTCCCAGCCTGGAGGAGGATGTTGGAGGATATTGGAGAAGGATGGCCAGCACTCAGTAAATCATCCTAGGGGTACAGTGGTGGTTTAGGGAGAAGTCATGGAGGAGGGGCCTGAGCAGGATGCAGGATGGGAAGGGGCAGACCTGGGTCAACATTCAGTAACTCCCTCCCTCCCTCAATCATCAGACATTCCCTGGGCACTTTCTTTTTTGTTTGCTTCTGTTTGAGACAGAGTCTCACTCTGTTGCCTAGCTGGACTGCAGTGGCACGATTTCGGCTCACCGCAACCTCCGCCACCCAGGTTCAAGGGATTCTTCTGTCCTGGGCACTTTCTATGCCCCAGGCACTGAGATGGAAGTAAATGCTGGGCAGGTCAGACCCTATACCTCCCCTGAGGAGCTCTCAGTCAAAAGGGAGGGACAGATACTCCCCTAGGCACCTGAGATCAGGGAGAAAGAGCTGTGGTAGGGTATGCAGTGACTGCCACTGGAGTAAAAGCAATATTTACTGAGCTACCAAATACCCTGGGCCTTCAACTCTCAACCAAAAGAGTCCAGCTGCTTTCACCTAAGAGGGAATGTAGCTGCTTGCAGAGCCAGGAGAGTCAGCAGGCCATAGCCTCAGGCACAGCTGGGCTCAGGGGCTCCAACGACATCACCGGATGGCTCATACTCCTCATGTTTCTCCACGTTTGCTTCTGACTGTGTAGGAGCATCTTTCTCTTTGCTGTGGGATTTATCCATGAGGCAGGAAGGGGAAGGTGGAAGGGGAATCATAACCATTGGCAGCTCCAAGCTTAGATCATCCCATCCAGTGACTCCAGAGGGAAGAGAGATCTGCTGTCTCTTATAGCCATAGATAAGGTCCCAATGAAGGATTCTAATAGGCTGATTTTGGTCACATGCTCTTCTTGGACCAATCACTATTTCCTGGGGGAATGGATTGCTGTGATTGGTTTAGTCTAAGCTGATACATCTCTCTAAGGAGAGAGGTGGGGATAGAGTCACTGACCGATAATCTGGTCAGAATATCGGGCCTGGGGAGTGCAGGAAGCTTACTTTCCCAAAGGAAGGGTGACAGGAGTGATAGGTGCCAAAAACAGAGAGGGAAAGAGATGCCGGATGAACCAAAACAGCCCAAGTGCAAATTGCAGTAGATATTATGATTTCCTTTTATAAATAAAGAAACTGAGTCTCAGAGAAGCTAAGAAATTGGCATAAATTAGCAAGGGGCACAACACATCCTTCAACCCTTCTCTGCTAGACACAAGTGCCCCATGTTTTAGCCCACGGACGGCAGTGCTTCCCAGGAATACCGGCCTCTGCAGGCATCTCGGCACCTCCTGAGTTCCAGCAGGTTTAAACTCATAATTCCAGCCGAAATAGGAAGATTCTGAAAGCTCAGGCGTTAAGGTCCCTCACAAGCCCCATGGCTTACAAACCTAATCTTCATGATGGATTTAATTTAAGGACCCCTTTCCTTCTGGATCACAGTGTGCAGGAAAATGCCGCTCCTGGCAAGTTCTCGTCAACTGAGCCACTGAGCGCATCAAAGGGAACAGAGACCATGTCGGTGCTGCCAGGGGCAACGTCAACCTGGAGGTGCCAGGAGCATTAAGATGGCTGAGGTGTGAGCTGCTTGACGTGACGATTTTCTCCAGTGAAGCACACAGCTCAGAGCACTCAGACTCAGCTAGAACCTCCACAGGCCTTCCCATCTCCCCTGGCTCCTTTTCAGCAATGAGACCCTCCTATCCCTCCTGCCAGACCCAACCTGTCCGTTTCATTTAAGGAGTGATTCACAGCATACAGCTCAACAGGGCTAGAGGGACCTTGTGGAGCCTTTATTCCAACCTCGTTCATCTTACAGATGAGAAAATAGAGCCCAGAGAGACTCAGACACTTATTCAAGGTCAGAGAGTAAGTCAAGGGTAAGGCTGATCCAGAGAACATCAGGACCCCCAGAGGGAGGGCATCGCATGTCCAGGTCCTGGCACAGACACTTTTACATGCATATTTAATCCTCACACAACGACCCTGTGCAGTAGGTGTTATTAGCCCCACTTTATCCTTGGGTAAAGAAAGCTCTGAAAAATTAAATGCCATGCTCAAGGGCACTGAGCTGAGTTTGAAACTGCTTTGATTAGCACAAAAGTCCAAGCGCTGAAGCCCTGTGCAGGTCATTTGTCCATTGGCTGTTTGCTCTCTGTGCCATGAATACCACTGTGTGATGCTGGACCCAGCCGGCTGCATCTCCCCGGACTCCCTCGCCTGCTGGCGTCCAGTTAGCACTGACAATGGAAAGTGCCAGTGAAGACTGAAAGATGGGAGCTGGGGGGAGAAGCTGCTTCTGAAAGACGTTCTGGCTGTACCCGGTAGCTACCAGCGCAACGGTTCTTTGGTGACTCTGGCAATAGCTACAGTGGCCAGTTGCAGCTGTGCAGGGTGTGGGTGGCTCTGGCAGCAGTGGGCCTAGTGACGGATGACATCAGCAGGACATGCAGTCTTGAGCTCTGCAGCACCACCTCCTCTGGTTTGTGCTGCCAGGACTAGGGCTTCTATCTTCTTCTTTTCTTTTTTTGTTTTTTTGAGATAGAGTTTTGCTCTCATCGCCCAGGCTGGAATGCAGTGGTGCGATCTTGGCTCACTGCAACCTCTGTCTCCTGGTCTCAAATGATTCTCCTGCCTCAGCCTCCTGAGTAGCTGGGATTACAGGCGTCTGCCACCACACCCAGCTAATTTTTGTATTTTTAGTAGACACGAGGTTTTGCCATGTTGGCCAGGCTGGTCTCGAACTCCTGACCTCAAGTGATCTGCCTGCCTTGGCCTCCCAAAGTGCTGTGATTACAGGTGTGAGCCACCGCCCCCAGCCTTCCTTTCTTTTTCTTTTTGTTCTTTCAGCCCTTTCAACACTTTTATAATCAGCTCCCTGCATTCACTCCCTTCTGTTTGCAATTTTCTAGTGTACTTCCTGTTTTCTCTAAATGAGCCCTGAATGATATAGCACTTGGTATCAGCCGTGCCACCAGAAAACAGACCTTCAATAATGGGATTTGGGAGTGGGCTGTTCGACTTGATTAGGCTTAAACACAGTGAGAACCTCATGGCCAGGGACAATGGGATTGTGGTATTATGCCTTGGTGTGCGGGGACACTGAATCACTTAAATCATCACTTATGGTTGCCTGGGACAAAGTGCCTATTGAACGCTGAGAATTGTCAGCCCAGTGGCTGCTGCACTTGGCCTCTGAGGCAGTAATCATGACTATCAGAAGGAACGAGGGGGTGCAATGGCTACTTATGACAGCACTGGAGAGTCTGTAGAAAGAAAATGACAAGCACTGCGTTTCACCTCTCTGCTCAAAGCGTGGATAGATAACCAGCGATTAGATTGCCCTCAAGGAAACTTTTGTGTTTTATAGCTACAGGGCAGACACAAATGAAAATCAAATCTAAAATGTCAGCCTGTGGGTGGTAGAACTGCATCATCCGCTGGGCTCTCAACCTTACTGTCTCTTACTTGAAAGCGAAGGCGTTGATTGGGAAGGAGGGGACCTCTAGGAATGAGGTGTATTCCAAGTGCGTGTGCTGCCGCAACCCGTTTTCTAAATGACTTGTAAAACGGAGTCAGACTTACAGGCCAGAAAGGCCCTGCAGCAATGCCAGTCCCCAGGCCCGTGCCCTGACACCTGGGCCTTATAACCCAGCCTGTCTAGTGGAACCCGAGCCTCTATACAAGGAGGGTTGCTGTCTGGGGCCAGCGGCCAGCGCCAGTAGGAGACTCAAGCCCCAGTAAGAGACAGGAGCAGCACAGCTGCCTAGGATTTTGGTGCAAAGCCATGTCCTCTTCTGTAGATAACTATTCTGCATCTGAGAAATAGCTCTTGGCTTTCTGCTGAGCCCTGGTGTAACCAAGTGGCTTCATTTTTTCTAAGAAAAAGAAAATGAGTTACTATTAGTTTATAATGATTTTCTCTTTCTTTCGCCTCTCCTCTTCCGCTATTCCCTGTTTCCTACTTAGCCCTTCAGAAATGCAGATGTGACCTTTCACCTCCAGGGGACGGCCTTCCAGGACTTGCCTGGGACTTTCATCCGTCAGGAAGGTATATGGAAAGCATGCCTGCTTGGCCTCTTTCACGAGTTATTTCTGCCCAGGAAGGCGCCAACTCAGCTGTCTGGTAGTTAAGACACCGGGTTAGACGGGGGACCCCTTGCCTTCGAACACTCTCCCGGTTACCTTATAAAAATGTCTACTTTCTGCTCCAAAGGTGAAGCCAGGACATTTAAAGGCAGGACACTTTTTACCCCTTCCCCAAGCTGCCTCTGAAATAAATTCACTTTTCCTCTAGCAGATCTTGCTCTTGTTAGTGGAACTCTACAATGCAGCGAGCAAGTAATGTGCCGTTGGGTTACACCGGTAGAGGCGGAATGCCTGACCCTGGGGCACAGTGACATGACCCAGGCAGCCAGTCTTGCCTGGGTATTGCCTGGTCCACGGGGTTATAGAGTCAGCATGTGCAGCATTAGCCCAGCATCAGTCTGGGCCTGAGCACATCCTGGAGGCAGGTAAACTGCACAGGCCAGCGGCGAGGGTCTCAGCGAAGCAGGAGCGGCCACGAGCAAACCTCTCCAACACCGAGCTGGGAAGGAAGTGGCTGCTCATTGGGCCGGGGAGATCTCGGCAGACTCATGTCTCAAGAACCGAGCTTGCTGACTGGAAAATCCTGGCCTCTTTTAAAGGTTCACAGTCTTAGAGGGTACGTGTGAGAGGGTCGGGATTGATGAGGTAAGCGAGGGGTACCTTAGGTGGGGTCTAATTGGGATTAAGCAAGAACAATGCCTTGTGGGGGAAGATTCCCCACCATGCCTGTGAGCTATAGATAGGGTAGGAACCTGGGTAGGGGGTGAGGTTGGGGGAGTTCATCTGTAACCTCCAGGTTCCTCTAGTGGCACCGGATTTTTGTCCTCCGCTGACCTTGTGCCTTCTATTTTCAACTTTCACTTCTCCTTTTGAAATGCAAGGCTAAGGGGAAGTGGTCTTGAGAAGCTTAAGAGGAAGGGGTCTCCTTCTTCATCAGAGCACCCTCTCCAGTGGCACTGCCATCTTTTCCTCAACCCACACCTTAGCCTCAAAGAGCCTTCTCCTTCATCCATCATATTTGTTTCCTGTGACTTCTGGAACAAATGACCCAAACTTGGTGGCTTACAACAGGAGAAATATATCCTCACAGTTCTGAAGTCTGGAATCAAGGTGCCAGCAGGGCCAGGCTCTCTCTGTAGGCCGTAAGGGAAAAGCTGCGTTGTCTCTTCCAGCTTTGGGGCTCCTAGCAGTCCTTGGCTGATGGCTGCCTCATACCAGTCTCTGCCTCCATCTTCACACAGGCTTCTCCACCCTGTGTCCCTGTCTTCTCCTTTTCTGTCTCATAAAGCCGCTTGTCATTGGATTTAGGGCTTGCCTAATCCAGGATGATCTCATCTTGAGGTCTTTACCTTAATGATGTCTGCAAGGATCCTTATTCCAAATAAGCTCAGATTCTGATGTCTGGGTGGGCACACCTTCTCAGAGGGAGAGGAAGAACCACAGACCCACATCAGCTGACATATGCTAGACCAGCCAGAGGGGATTCTTCAGCACTCCAGAGGAACCTGAGACGGAGAGAAAGAAGAGTCCTCCCAGTGGGCAGGTCTTCAAGCGGCACACCTCTCCGTCCGCTTAGCTGCGATGGGAAAATAGGCAGAGGCAAAGATCTGATTCATGGGCAGTGGCTAATTGTTCGGTCAAATGCTCAGGGACTTGCAAAGAATAAGATGGAAGGATTGGCAATAAGGAGATTACGGCTTCAAGTGTCCACCGCCCTGATGCTGGCACAGAAGTGGCCTGGACTGCACCCTGCCCCACAGTTCCGTGGATATCTCCTTTGTGGTATGACGTCACTTTTTATTTTGATGACCAACACGGGGGAGACGAAGTTCCCATCCATACAGTGAGAGAGTGGCTCCTGAAGTGAGTCACGCCTCTCCGTCCACTGCCTTTTCGCTTCCTGCCAGCTCCTACATTCCATGGACGGGTAATTACATTTTACATAGTTTTCTTTTTTAATACTCCAATAAATATCACCTGTAAAAATCCATTGGCATTTTCTATACTTAATGCATAATAACTGGTCTTATAAATCTAAATTATCCCTGTAAATCTAAATTAAATGCCCAGGTTTAAATGTATTCGGGTCATTTAATTAATAAAGTGCTAGCATATAACCACGACTAATCTGTTTACTTCAAGCCAACTTTTCCTCTTTAAAGGATGTGTTTCTCTGCAATGTGTGGGTGGGGGAAGGAGGGATCCCAGGGTCCCTGGGAAGTTTACAAACTGTAGGCGCTGCCATCTTCAGGGTGCCCTCCAGAGCAGCCTGGGCCTCTTTGCACCTGGCCTCCTCCAGCCTCTGGGTCACTTTCCTTCCAGGGATGGAGGAGAAGGTGATCAAGCGGCCTGAAAGTGTCGGCGTGAGCAGGAAACAAGAAGTCTGGCTTAGCCATGAAAGTGCTGTGTGACCTTGGACAAGTTGCTTACCCTCTCTGGGCCCTGTTTCTCCTTCTGCATAATAAGGCAAGGACTAGATTGTCACAGAAGGCCTTCTTAGCAGCTGTGGGGAGGGAGTTGTGGGTCGTGGGGGTTGACCCATGATGCACAAGAGGTGTGACCTTCAAGTGACTTAACCTCAGTTTCTTCATCCATACTTCTGGCGTGGCGTAGTGTAGTACTAGCCTCATAGGGTTTGGGTGAACTTGAGACAAGGAAACAAATGGAATGTGCTTAGTTCAGGGCCTGACTAGTCAAGTGTCCTGTAAATGTCAGCTGTTACTATCCTCCCAGGGCCGCATCTCCCCGGTAGTTTGTCAGATTATCAAAATGATATTAAGAGATTTAGAACAAGTGAAGTGAAAATTGGGGAACACAGAGCTAAATCCTCAGTGCGCAGCGCCCGTGTCTCCTCCGCGTTCTCACTCCCTCACCCCTGCCTTTGGTCTTAGCTCCTGCTGCCGGTTCCCAGTGTGGACAGCCCAAGGTCCAGGGCTCCAGGGGTCAATTTCTCTGAGCATCTGGGAAAGGAAAAGCACAGATCTGGAATGAAACGTGCCTCCAAAAAGGCAAGAGCTCTCTCAGCATCGTGTTCACGTGTTCTTTGCACAGCTCAGGAGGCAGCGGCAGGGATTTAGGGAAGAGCAGCTCTTGGCATCCACAAGAACCTAGAACCCTCAGTGGGACTCAGGCCTGGGCCCCCAGCCCTCCTGGAGGACCTGTCTGTAGGAGACTCCAGGATACAGCCTGGAGGTGAGCCAGAGCAGGGTTTCCTGGTTTGAGCAGGACAGTAGTGAAAAAATGGACCCACCTGTAACCAGACTCCAATAGAAGACTGAAGCTGTGCTTAGGAACTGCAGGACACCACTGCCCTTGACATTCCCGGGAGGATCCCTGAGCCTCCAGCAAGGCCAGGAGGCGGACTCTGGGAGGCTTTAAGGTTGCTTCCCACAGTTGCAGGGAGCCGCATGACCTAGGAGGCCTCCACAGGAAACCCACCCTGAGATGAATGGGATCAACTGGGACCAGACTGTGCCATGCTAAGAGGTGAACACTTGAATAACAGCATCTCAAAGAGATTCCTTTGTGTTTCTAGCTGTCAGTAAATGTCTACCCAGCTACCCAGACTAAAAACCTGTTCATCAAGACCCACTATCCACTCTTCACCAACGTCCAGGTAACCACTGAATCCCTGCTCACCCACCACCTCCCAGCTTCCTCACTAACAGCACCTGTGCACCCATCCCTGCTACCTTCATGGGGGAAACTACCATGCGCAGTCCTGATGAACACTGAAGCCTCCAAACTGGGCCCAGTTCCACTACTCCCCAGCTCTCCCTCCACTTCACCCCTCCCCAGCCCTCCCTCCACTCTACCCCTCCCCTAGTCCTCCCTCCACTTCACCCCCTCCCCTAGTCCTCCCTCCACTCTACCCCTCCCCAGTCCTCCCTCCACTTCACCCCTCCCCCTAGTCCTCCCTCCACTCTACCCCTCCCCCAGTCCTCCCTCCACTTTACCCCTCCCCCTAGTCCTCCCTCCACTTCGCCCCTCCCCCAGCTCTCCCCCACTACACCCCTACCCAAGCCCTTCCTCCACTCCACTCCTCCCCAATCCCTCACTCTTCTCTACCCCTCCCCAGCTCTCCCTCCACTTCACCTGCCCCTCAGACCTCCCTCCACTACACCCCTCCCCAACTCCTCTCCTCTCCACCGCTCCCCCACCTCTCCCTCCACTTCATTCCTCCCCTAGCCTTCTTTCCACTACACCCCTCCCCCAGCCCTCACTCCTCTCCACCCCTCCCCAGCCTTCCCTCCACTCCAACCCTCCCCCATCCCTCCCTCCACTCCACCCCTCCCCTAGCCCTCCTTCCACTCCACCCCTCCCCTAGCCCTCCTTCCACTCTATGCCTCCCCCAGCCCTCACTGGTCTCCAACCCTCCCTCCTCTCCACTCCTCCCCAAGCTGTTCCTCTCTTCTCTCTTCCACCAGGCCTCCCTCCACTCCGCCCCTCCCCCAGCTCACTCCACTGCACTCCCCCAGCTCTCCCTGCTCTTCACTGCTCCCCACCCCTTTCTTCCACTCCACCATTCCTCTAGCCTATCCCCTACTCCAATCCTCCCCCCAGCCCTCCCTCCACCCCACCCCTCCCAGCCTACTCTCCATGCATTTCTAAAACGCACATCCCACAGTCTCCCCAAGGCCTCCTGCTCCCCAGGCTCCCCACCACACTCAAGGTCAAGGTCAGACCCCTCCTTGTGGTTCCTGAGGTCCCATGGGGTGCAGCCCCTGCTGCCTTATTTACCTTCCCAATCCTCGGCCACACCTCACCTCCCATGACCTGCGGGAGCCTCTGCGACTTGCCGACTTGCCGTCCTGCTGGCATCTCGCTCACTTGCCTTCTCTGGGGCCTTTGCATGAGCTCTTCCCTCGGCCCTGAAAGCCCCTCCCTCCTCACTGACCCCCTGCCCTTGGGCATCCAGGTCTATGCCCTGAGATGAATGAGATCAGCTGGGACCAGGGTCTTCCTGACTGTCCAATCCAACAGGGGCTTCCTCCGTGCTCCACAGTTCCATTCTCATCAGAGAACTGACCACCTAAATGGACCGCCCATTTCTCCACTGCCTCCCTCATCTGACTGAGAGCCACCTGAGGGCAAAGGCGCATCTCACCCACCCCTGTGTCCCCAGGACCTGGCTTCAGGCCTGGCCTAGTCAAGGGCTTCAGTGCACATTGACAGAGGAATAAAGAATATCAAGCTGGCAGAGTGCGAAGGAGCAGTGTGTCCTAGTGGTCACACGGTGTGGCCAACACCATTTGTCACTCACTAATACCCACCTGCCGTCTCTTCCTCCTTCTCTTGCCCTCATGGAGGATAGGTGCCTATTATTGGGAATAATTCTGATTGGTCTAAATTAGCCATGGTGATCTCATCTCTCTTGGCCAGTGATTAGTCCAGGATAAGGGATAGACTTTTCTGGAATAATTCTGTGCCTTATTGCTCTCCTTCTTACTGGCTGGCACTCAGGCAAAATGTCCAGCAGCTGTGGCAGCCATGAGGCAGCAAGCACAGAGACAAAGCCTAACAAGCCACGAATGGCAGAACCGAAAAGCAGAGACACCTGGCATGTGATGGCATCATGAGTGCCCAGCACCAGCAATTGTCCTCTGGACCTCATTTCAGGTGAGAAAAAATAAACCTGTGTTTGTTAAAGCTACTATTAGTCAAGTTTTCTGTTACAGCCACACACAGGTGTCACAGACCTAGACAGATCCCTATTCTGTCCCTGACTAGCCGAGTGGCCTTGGACAAGTCACTTAGCCTGTGAGCCACACTTTCATCCTCTGTCCAATGGACTGCTCCCCCTGTAGTATGCTTTGCAAGGCAGGGACAATAGCTGTCGTGTTCAGTGAAGAACTCGTACAAGCCTAACGTTGCTAACGTGCATCAGGAGCTTATTATGTGTCAGCAATTGATGGGAGCACTTTGCATAAATTATCTACCTTAGATCTTCCCAGAACACTGAGAGATAAATAATATTATCGCATTCTGCAGATGAGACACTGAGGCATGGAGTGGCTGAGTAACTCGTTCTGGGACCCACCGCTGGTAAGTGACAGAGATGGATTGTGAACCCAGAAAGTCCACGTTCAGCACGCATACTCCTGACCGCTGTGCTATCAACAGTGCCCTGGCACACGGTGGACACTCAAAGCATAGTGCTGAGTAATGAATGGACCCGAAGCAAGAGTTACTCAGGAACACACGGACCAGTGCAGCTCCTTCCACCACTGCCTCGGATTGCAGGGAAATGCTGGAGCAGGGATGAAGTGCGGAGCCCCTGAGCTTCCCCCCCCAACTCCCAATCAAGGCCACGCCTCTGCTAGGATTCTTGGCCCCTTTGGCGCATAGCTGGACTGGATTGACCAGACACCCTCCTGTGATTGAGATCATGTTTGCTTTCATGTTAACTTTTATGACTTACTGATTTTTCCAGTTTGCTTTAGCTGTGTCTATTTTTATTTGCTTAAAGTAATAGATGCTGTTTGGTGAGAAGAGCAGGATATGAATTCTATAATCACAGCCAGAGATCCTCTCCCATAGTAATGAGGCCATTGCTCCTGAGAGGGCAGGTGATGGGACCTGCCTATCACTCCGGCCACGAGGTCTGGATTGGCAGGGCCTGAGGCGGGGGTGTTCTCCTCTCATCAGGGTTAGTGGTAGGAGCTGAGCGCAGGCGCAGGCTCTAGGTGAGGGGTCTGGGTCTGGGTCTGCAGGCAGAGGCAGAGGGTTCGGGGTGGATGCAGGGCTGTGTTCAGTGGGAGGAAAGGGAAGGCCTAGTGTGGAAGCCCCAGCAGTGCTCAGGTGGGAGGGGTGGTGGGACAGCAGGCAGGGCTGCCAGGCCAGCCAGGGCCCCAAGAGAAGGTGTGAATGGCCCTAATTCCCTCTCCATTCCTTTCACTGCTTTTGTTATCTCTCGTCCCATTTGTGCCTCTGGCAGGGAGAGGGGCTTTTCTAGCTCCTAAACATTGTAGGTTGCTGCCCTGGCACATAGCACGGGCTCGATAAAAAATCCTTCAGCAGATGAACCACCCCATGCCATGGGCTGCTCAGCCACCTGTGTGCCAAAGTATTTGTCCCACCGTTCTTGGTAAATGAGTCATTTAGCATGCCAGTTTTGCCAACTAGTTTATGAGGAGTTGTTTATCTGAGAGTTGGGCTCTAGAAATGGATTTTCAGTGAATTGTTTAACTCGAAGAAGAGTGACACAGACTCAGAGAAGGGGGCAGGTTCTGGTAGGGTTGGGTGTGGCGGGAGATGCTGCCGAGGGGGAGGCTGGGACGGGCCTGGGAGGGTGAGCCGAGGGATGTGCTCAGCCCTGAGGTGCTCCTAGAGGGCCCCGGGCTGGGGGAGCCATGCCTGTATTTCAGTAGTAGAAAGGCTGGCCGGGGTGCCCTGTCCTCAGCCCCCACCCCTGCTCGTCTCCTGCTCTCAGGAGGAGCAGGTGAGCACAGCCCGAGTCCTCTCAAGTCCTCTGGGACCTTCGTTCTTACCTTTCCCTTATTTGATGGATGATTATTTTGATTTAGAGGCAACACTGAACCACAGCTGTGGCTGAGGAAGGAACACTGGCCCATGAATGAGAAGATGTCAGTCAACTCCAGCAACCTCAGACCAATTGCTTCCCTCTTGGGGCCTCAGTTTTCTAGTCTGTAAAATGGGCTATTAAACTCAGTGCTCTAAGGGCCCTTCCAGTGCCAAAATTCTGGTTCCTTGGGCCGGTCTCAGACATCTCCACGGTCACTATGAGTCTATGTGTGGAAGGGACATTGATCCAGCACCTTCGTTGCCTCCTTCAGTCCTCACCATGGTCCTTCCAGGGACTGTTCCTGTGACCCCATTTTCCAGACAAGGCATCCAGTGTCACCCAAGTGCCAGGATATTTAAACCAGGCCAGAGTATCTCTGGAGCCCAAGCTTCAACCACCCCTGTACTCACCAGCTGTGAGGCTTTGGGCAAGCGGCCTCACCTCTCTGTACCCCAGCCTCCCCCGTCTGTCAAACGGGGGATAGCAATTACCTCGACGGGCTGATATGAAGGTTAAATGGGTTAGTATATGTAAGGTGCTGGAGTAGGCACTGGGCACACAGTAAGCGATCAGTAGATGCTCACTGTTACTCTGCTCCCTGGAAATCCTACTGTTTGTTTTTCTTTTTTTTTTTAGAGACAGGGTTTCACCATGTTGGCCAGGCTGGTCTCGAACTCCTGACCTCAGGTGATCCACCTGACTCAGCCTCCCAAAGTGCTGGGATTACAGGCGTGAGCCACCACACCTAGCCTCCTACTGAGTGTTGAGTGCACTGGAGGCTCCTTATGAAGCTGGAGGGTGGTAGTGGTGAGCGCCATTGAAATGCTGAAGCCAGCAAGGTAAAGGCTGCTCAGTGTGAAGATGGCTCTTCCCAGCCCTCGCTCCGAGTTCCATGTCCCAAATCCTGTGCTGATTTGTGTTTCAGAACAATGAGAACACATGGACACAGGGGAGGGGAACATCACACGCTGGGGCCTGTCGGGCCTGTCGGGGGTGGGGGGCTAGAGGAGGGATAGCAGGGGGTGGGGGGGGGAATTGGGGGAGGGATAACATTAGGAGAAATGCCTAATGGAGATGATGGGGTGATGGATGCAGCAAACCACCATGGCACGTGTATACCTATGTAACAAACCTGCACGTTCTGCACGTGTACTCCAGAACTTAAAGTATAATAATAAGAAGAAGAAGCAAAACAAACCACTTACGGATAGTTAAGTGTCAAGTAGGGTGAGATGAGAGGCCCTCTCCCGGAAGTCACCCTGAGTTCTGCAAGCGGCTCTGCCCAGTTTCCTCTTCAACATGTTGTCAGCACCAGCGCCCTCACACCAAAACTAATTATTGAGCGCCTACTGTGTGCTGGGTACTGTGCTGCTGCTGCTTGGCTTGCAATGCGGAGCCATGCCTCCATCCAGCCCGCCCTTGCTGTCCCAGAGCAGCTCAGAGTCTGGGTGCAGGTGGGGCACAGTTATCCAACAGTCACAGCACAATGTGGAATCAGAATGTGACAAGTTTTAGGGAGAAGGCAAATGTGCTGTGGTTTGTGCCTCTGTGTGTACCCATGAGTACCTGTGTACACACGTGCCTGTGTCATTGTGTGTGCATGTATGTATGCATGTACCTCTGTGCACGTGTCTGTGTGTGCATCTTGTGTGTGTGTGTGTGTGTGTGTGTGTGTGTGTGTAGTATGGGAGCTCAAAGCAGCATTCTCTCTCTCTTTTCACACACATAGCCTCTTCTGCCTGGTTAATTGCCTAAGATCGGCATCTTCCTCTTTTGGTCCCACTCCCCACCTCTACCCCGCATCCCTCACTGTCCCTTGCTCTGCCCCCTCGATCCTGCAGAAGAACCTGGCTAGGGCCCCGGGAGGGGTCACCTGTGCCCTTGACATGGTGGACCCTGGACCTCCCTGCTTCCCACCCACCCAGACAGTAACATCTATGAAGCTCTTTGCGAAGCACAAAGATCCGGGCAGATGGAGATCAGCACACATCTCCTTACTTGATTACTACTCACATTAATGACAGTGGAGCAAGTTACCCGGATGACCAGTAGCCCCAGAGACATTTGCATAATTATGCCACCGTGGCACCATACCAATGAACCAACCAATTCTGGCTCACACTCTGATATGTCCCTGCCTGTATTGTCCCCCATGAGCACTCCATGAGGACAAGACCTGCGTCCCTTGTTTTCTGCTGCATTTGCAGGGCCTGGCGCACATCAGATGCTCAGTAAATGTCCATTCCTTGCAGAAGCCCCAGGCCCTCCCTGCTGGCTGCCATGAACCTTGTGCGCTGGTGCAGGCCAGCATTTGCTGCTGTACCTCCCCATCTCCCTGCAGCCAGGTGATCACATCCCCCAAGCTCCCGACTTCACTCTCCCTCTTCCCTCCTGATACTGGAAGTCTCCGTAGAGACTTGGAAGTCTATTTGAGTTCAAATAAATAAGCACACACCTAAAAACACTGCTTGTCTTCCCCCCACTTCTCTGCATCCATCCGAGTGCTGTTCTCACTTCCCCACCCCTCTAATCTCCAGCCCTCTGTGGCTTCCTTCTGCCCTCTCCCCAGGACCAATGGCCCCATTTGTTTTTGTTTTTGTTTTTTTTTAAAGCAATAGAATGATTGAAGAACTAATAGTTGATCAAACATCACCTGTCTCCAAGTGGGGTACAGAGCAGCTAAGCGGAGACTGTCCCCGCTGAGTTGCAGGACAAGGGCCAAGTGTGGGCATTTGCGGCACCCACATCACTGAGGGCCACTGAGGACCGCAGCGTGCTAGCCCACTGCTCACATGTTGGTGGCCCAGGGCCTGTTACTTCCCTGCCCTGCCTAAGTTTTCCTAAGTGTAAAATGGAAATAATGATAATACCACTTCCTAGGGTTGTATTAAATTCACATATTTTATCATTATTATAATAGAATATGATATTGTATTAATGTATAATACTATTATATAATATCATTATGATAATGATAAAATATATGAATTTGTATGAAACCAGGGCTAAACACTTAGGAAGTACTTAATTATTCCGGCAATCATCACAGCCTCATTATCATTCTCATTTTACTGAGCCTCACAACCACCTTCCAGGATGGTTGATACGATGATAAGCAAACTGGGACTCAGAGGACAGCCGCTTGCCCCAAGTCCCACAGCCCACAGCCTATGAGTGTAGCTTGAGTGTAGCCACAGAGAGAACGTGTGCTGGGCTCAGCCCTCCAGGACCTTTTCTCAGGCTGTTGCAAGCACATCGTATGAGTCAGGCACTGCAGAGAATGGCTCCAGGTTAGAACAAAGAGGATGGAGAATCACAGACAAAAGCTCAGGCATATACCAGAGCTCAGGGGAAGAGCCGAGGCTTGAACCCAGATCTCCCTGACCTCAGACCCCTGTGGTTTTCATCATTTGTCCGTTCATCAGTTCACTCATTCAGCGAACACTTTCTGAGCCCTCACCACATGCAGGCCCTCTTCTAGGCAAAGGAATCACATGGTGGTACAAGATAGACCCAGTTCCCTTGCCCCAGGGGAACTGATATTCTACTGCAGGGAAAAGAAAATAAACCTGGAGTGTACAGCATCCAGTGCTGTGAAGAAATGAAAGCAGAGTGAGAGGACAGAGAGCAGTGAAGGGCCAGCACATTGCAGTGCCTGTGAATGTTTCATTAGAAGGAATTTCAGGAGATGAGCTGTCCCCATCCCCTCTTGGTTCTGAGGGAGCTTGAAGTCTACTCTCGCTCTTTGTGGTATAAAATGATTCAACCAAAGGCACCCAAGACTGTTGCAGCAAGGGAATGTCCAGCCCCTGGACTCCCTGGGCCAATACAGTTTCTATGAAATAACCAGGTCCTTCATCAAGGTTTATTGAGGCCACCTTGTATCACACCCTTCAGATCCATTGTCTAGAGGGCAAGGACACATGGGCATATCCCAGGGATGTGGGAGATTTTTGTGCTCACAGAGGGACTCTGCCTGGGTATGGGGCTGCTTTGGAGGGGGAGGTCAAGGGAGACTTCCCAGAGGAGGTGGCACTTGATTTGGCTTTTGACCCAAGAATGTATTTTTTCCAGATGGAAGTGGATAAAGCGTGGGGGTGGCGACTGCCCAGGTGGAGGAAGCAGCCAGTCGTTGCTGAAGCATCTGGGTTAGGAGTGTGGGCCTTAGAGGGAGGTGGGCAGAGTTTTAATCATGGCAGTCAACTCTGGGCGACACCTCTCTGTGCCTTCATTTCCTTACCTGTAAATCCTAACAGCCCCTTCCTCAGGGGGTGTTGTGAAGATTGAATGAATTGGCCCTCAGAGCCCAGTTTGAGGAGTGCCTGGCATGGAGTCAGCGCTGGGTAATGTTAGTGACCTGTTCAGAGGCAGAGCCCAGAGGCAGCAGGTACAGGGGAGGGTGCAGGCTCTGAGACTCGAAGGGAGTGGCCTGACCCTAGCTCTGCTGCTTGCTGGGTGTGTGACCTCCAAGTGCTCGACCTGCCTCTGGGCCCCAGTTTCCCATCTGTAAGCAGGAGCTCAGGCCCACCTTGCAGGGCTGCTGAGTGCATCCACTATAAACCAGCAAAGCCCCCAGCTCAGAGCAGATGCCTCTGTGGTCATTGTAGGAGGCCTAGCTGCAGGCAGAGCTCCTAATGGGTGAGGGCTTTGGGAATTATCAACAGGGAGGGATAACAGAGGTTGTCAAGAGATCAGAAAAGTCTTCAGAGGTCTCTGTAACCCTAGGCTGTTCTAGGTGGGGTGGGGGTGTGAGGGAGGGATCTTAAAGGGTAGAAAAACTGCAGCTCTTCCCAGGTTCTTCAGGAAGGACGCAAATGCATAACAAAGGCTTCAACTGGACCAGATTATGAGTTTTCACACACTCCATCAGCCCTGCAAGGTAATTATTCCCACGTTATAAATGAGGAAATTGAGGCTCAGAGAGGGAGTGACCTGCAGAAAGTCATGCAAACCGAATTTGAACTCAGGGCTGTATTACTATCTCTGTAAAGGCTGTCTGAGCAAGACTAGTTTTGGGGTTTTTCTATATCATGGAATCCAGTCTCTTCCCAGTAGGCAAACCATTATTGGAGAAACGGTATGGAGTTCCATATTAGGAAGAATTCTCATCACTGCTCTGATGCTACAATAACTCCCAAATGCCTTGATAGATCTATGGTACGGAAGCCTCTAGAAGCAGACTCTGAGACCACTCTTAGACTCTCTAGGCTTATCTGTGGTCCTCACTCTCCACACAGATTAAAAACATCTGAAGCTCAGAGAGGCTGAGGGAGCTCCCTGAGGTTGCATAGCAGGTTAGCAGCACAGTCAGGCTCATACCCTGCCCCACCCAATTTTCAGGCCACTTCACCACCAGCTTCTAGATGGCTTCAGTGGAAGTCACATTCACGGATGTGTGTGAGTCCTGGATAGGTGAATCATGGCTAATATGGCTTGGAGCTGTGTCCCCACCCAAATCTCATGTGGAATTGTAACTCTCAATGATGGGGAGGGACCTGGTGGAGGCGATTGGACCATGGGAGCGGATTTCACCCGTGCTGCTCTTGTGCTAGTGAGTGAGTTCTCATGAGATCTTTACCACCTCTGTAAAACTGTAACAGAGGAAATTATGACAGTGAAAGAGATCAGATCTAACTGACTCCATCTTGCTTCTAACCTTTAAGCTGTCCTTGTTTATTCGTGGGCATAGGCTAAACTAACCTTGCAAAGAAATTCAGTTTCTGGTTGGACTCTGAAACAAAATTGATAATAGCCCTTTCCCCAAAAAGACCCCCTTCTTGCCTGGGGGAAAAGTCCGCCTTTGAAGGACTAACAACTTAGCTACAAGATTAGAAATTACAGTTTAAGGGTCATGCAGCTTCTGGCTCCAAGAGTCTGAACCTTCCCAAATTGCTCCTGGGGGATAACATCACTATTGTAAAACCTACGATCAGTGTTTGAGATACTTTGCAGACCCTGCACTTGATGGATCAACTGACACCACCCAGACTGGTGGTCTGGCTTAACCAGTTCTGTCATCCCACCCAGGAACAGAAGACAGCAAGAAAACTCACTTCCATTTCCTACGATTCCACCTCTAACCTGACCAATCAACACTCTCCACTTCCCGAGCCTGTACCCACCAAATTATCTTTAAAAACTCTGGTTCCTGAATGTGAACACACAGGGAGACTGATTTGAGTAATGAGAAAGCCCCGGACTCCCAGCCAGCTCTACATGAATTACTCTTTCTCCATTGCAATTCACCCGTCTTGATAAATCAGCTCTATCTAGGCAGCAGGCAAGGTGAACCCACTGGGGAGTTATGTGACAACGTGATGGTTTAAAATCATGTGGCACTTCCCACCTCACTCTCTCTTGGTCTCCTGCCATCACGTGAGGAAGGTGTTTGCTTCCTCTTCTCTTCCGCCATGATTGTAAGTTTCCCACTGAGATGGGAGAACGATAATGTGCAGCTGGTAGGTCTGAAGCGAGGGCCTGTAAGAGAATGGCATGAAATGGCTGGGCGCTTGGCACACGAAGGCCTTCTGTGAGCAGATTAGCTGGTGCTCTGGTGCATGTATAGGAAGCAACTCAAACTGGCTTAAGCAGAACAGCAAGGGACAGCTCCTGGAACCCACGGATGACTAGGCAGCCGGCCTCAGAAGGAGACAGGCCCAGGGCACGGCAGACCCCACTTCTCCTTGCTCCATCTGCAGGGCAGAAGAGAGTGGCCCCCCCTCGGTCCTGGGCACGGATGTCTCCTCCATCTGACAGAACAGCCCAGATACAACTGGATTCTCTCAGTCCCGGATTTCTGGCAGCGGGACTCCCCCTGGGTCTGACTTGGATCTGTTCTCTGGTTGTCTACTCTGGCTTGTTTGCTGTCATCTAGAAGCAGGTTAAAAAGGCACAATCCTGGCTTCTGGGAGGCAGGCCAGGAGGTGCTGAGGACAGCGAAGGGGTCAGCACGAGCTGTGCGGAGGCCTTCCAGAGTTCCAGGTCCCGTGTCAGCTCTGGGCCACCAAGGGAAACCTGGCCTGGGCCCTGTCCTTGAGAAGTTTACACCGGGGAGGGAAGACAGACGAGCATCAGGTGTGATTAGCAGGGCACGGGGAAGGCAGTGGCACGAGAACCAGGATCCCCCGGGCCCCTCCGGGTGCCAGGCTCCACACGCCTGCTTCGTCTATGCCTGCTGAGTAGATGCGATGGTCTTCCCGAGAGGAAAAGCCAGCCACACAGCACAGACACCACTGGGCCAGGGCTGGACCCCAAGCCTCCAGGCCTGGCTTTGGGATGGTGGCAATCAGGCCCCAAGCTGGTCGGTGGGGCAGCCATTCTGTGGCTCTGCTCCAGAGAGACCCCATCAAGCCAGGTCTCCCACAGCCATGCCAAAGATACAGCATTTCTTAGCTACAATCCTGAGTCTGGGAGAAAAGCAGGAAATGACTCATCCTCTTTCTCAGACATAAACACAACTCTGTGCTGTTAATATTTACCCAGGGGCTTCTCCCAAAGCCCCACACAAGGGATCGTGAGGAGGGAACGGTATGAACGATGACCTCTGCCGGGTCTGCAACTGCCTTCAAATGGAGCAGAGAGACTCTGAGTGCCAGAGTGAAATGGAGCCTCACAGCTCTGTCTGTCCTCCCCATTTGACAGAGGGGGACACTGAGGTCCAGAGGGGACAGGGGGCCCGTCCGAGAAAACCCAACAGGGTGGTGGCAGAGGAGGGAACAGAATGTGGGAGCACGGGGAATGGGAAGAGCACAGGGCTGTCATCTGTCAAATGAGAGAGCAGGAACCGACTGGGGGATGTTTCCCTGAGATGTCAAACGGCCCCTCCGAGTGTCTGGCAAAGAACAGGTACTACACAAACTCATCAAAGTCATGGTGAGGATGCCAGTGGTCTCCCCCCGCCCCACTTCCCAGTGTGCTTTGCACCGCCTCCCAAAGCCCTGTTCTGCCCTGCTCCCCACCCAATCAATGCATTGGACCAGGAGAAGACAGCTGCCCAGGCTTGGCCAATCAGAGTACCTGTGCTACCAATTCGAAATTGAGACAGGAGGCTGGTTGGGTCTCGTGGTTGTGTGAACTGATGATGCATATATTTCTGGTTTGTGAGAAATGAAAAAACCAGAGACCCAAAGTCTTATGAAGTGGGTGGGAGAGAGTTACTCTGCAATCTGGCTGGTGCTCCCGTCTCCAGTCCGGGTCCCTCCTGAGTCCTGGCTGCATCTGAGAGACCAGGGTCCTTATGCCAAACTGCCCTCTCCCCTGCAGCCGAGCAGATTCTGTCACTTGTGACTTAAGCAGCCCTGATTCCCACGAGGAAGAGGAACTTCCTGATGCTCAGAGGGGCCCAGATCCAGGTGGGCGCTGAGCTCAGGAGGGAGGTCACTGAGGTCCCTGGGAGGGCAGGAGTCCCATGGTGCTGGGGTGTCCCGGGCCTCTCTCCTAATTAACTCCTCTTGCTGTGTTTTCTCCCTCCTACTCCGAGTCCTTTCCTTCCTCATCTCCCACACCCGGCCCCCTCCTGGGATCCAGTCGTCCCTCAGGCATCATCTATAGCCCACTTGTGCCTGCTCATCCACTGGGCTGGCCACACTGGGGACACAGAGAGGGACAAGGCCATGTCCCTGTCCTCAGGGAGCCGCCAGTCTGGCTGCAGAAACAGACACAGAATCACTCACAGCCCAGCCTGGCCAGTGCTGAGATGGGGGAAAGACGCGGGAGGGGCTGGGGGAGCCAGGGGCCGGCCAGGCCCTGGACGTGGAGGTGGGGAGGGCTTCTGGGAGGAGGTGGTGTCTGGGCTGAGACCTGAAGGAGAAGTGGGGGAGCCAGGGTAAGGGGCTCTGGGGAGAAGGTTACTGCAGCAGCTGGGCACAGGCAGGGCACTGGCAGGGAGGGGAGCCTGGCGCCCTTGGAAATGGCAGGCAGTTCTGCCTGGCCAGGGCAGGGTGGGGAGGGGGGAAGAGGAGGGTGGGGAGGTGTGGAAAGATGGGGCTGGGGTCCACTGAGGTCAGACCACAGAGGGTGTGGGGAGGGCTATGGGAGGAAGTGGTCTGCCTGTAAGCATGGGGCAGGGGGTGTTCCAAGAGGATCTGGGTTCCTCAGACCACCCCCCTCCCCCACGAATGGCAGGGAGGAGGGAGAGGCTCTCTCTCTCCTCCCTCCCTCTGGCTTCTCTCTCTCTCTCCTCCCCCACCCAGCCTCTCTCTCTCTCTCTCACCCCTCTCTTTCTCCGAACTCCTCTCCCCCTCACCTCTACTCTCTTCTCTCCTTCTCTAATACTCTCACTTCCAGCATTTCTCTCCCTCTCTCCCTCCCTTCCCCTCCCCTCCCCCACTCCCCTCCCTCCTCCCCCACCCTCCTCCCCACTCCCTTCCCTCTCTCTACAGACCCCTCCCCACTCCTCCGGGTCCCGCTCAGCCGCACTTATGAGGACCTGCTGCGCCACCTTCAGGCCGCAATCGGGAGCAGTGTGGGGCGCCCGGACCAGGAGGAGGAGCGGGCCAGGCCCGCCTTGGAGGTGGCGGAGGTCCCGCCCGCACAGTCCCGGGGCCGCCCCGCCCCGCAGCCTGGGCTCCTGCAGCTCCGCGCCCACGCCGGCATCTGCGCCTGCCGGCTCCGTCTCCCATAACGACCCTAATTACCAGCCAAGCTCGGCTCCCCAAGGCCCGGGCGCCAGAACTGATGACTTTAATAACAATCCCCTCCCTTTCCCGCCTGCTCCTCCTCCGGGGGCCGCCGGCCTGAGGACGCAGCGATCTCTGCTGTCCTGGGAGGGCGGCCGCACGGGGGTTCCACAGCCTCTAACCCATGGGGAGAGGGCTCAGCCAGGGCGGGGAGGGGAGACTCACTCAGGGGGGCCCAGGAGAGCCTGGCGCCGCGCGCTTGTTCATCTGTGGCCAAACCGCGGTTACTCTTGCACCATCCTAATGTTTGCTCCGTGACCACTCAGGGACACCGCCCTACGCTTAGCGGGCTCTGGGACCAGGGACCCAGAGATGAAAAGACTAGGGCACAGTTCTTGCGCTGAGTGGTTGAAGCTGTGACATCGGCCTGTGACAGCTCCTGCGGGGCCCAGAGAAGGTGCTGGCACCCTGGTGGGGCTTCCAGAGGGTGAGGGAGGGGGCTCTGAACTGGTTTCGCAGAGTGGGTGGCATCTGAGCCGGTTCATCCAGGTGGAGTAGGAGTTTGCGGGGGAAAGATGATGAGAAGGGCTTTCCAGGCAGGGGACAGGTGCCCACAGGTGTGGAGGCTGGGAAGAGCAGAGGCTTTCAGAGATGGGGAGTTCTGTGTGTCTGAAGATGGAGGGGAAAGGGGGTGGGTTAGGCTGGGGTAGCATCACGGGTCAGGCTAGAAAAGGCTGCGTGTGCTTTTTGCTAGCCTTGTATTGATATTCAGTACTGATACAATACAAGCTAACAGCAACAATCATACAAATTATTATTATTACTATTAATATTATAGCCACTAATACTTATTAAGGGCTTCCTGTCTGTCCCGTGCTGTCTCAAGCACTTTACGTCTGTTGACTGAGTTAATTTTGATGACAGCCCCGTGAGGTAGGCACGATGGGAGAAACAGGCACAGAGACATTAGGTAAGTTGTCTAAGATGGCTCAGCTACTGAATGGCAGAGTATCCTCTCTCCGGAGCCAGCTTTCCTTCCTTTCACAGCACCCTTGCCCCCCCCACTCCAAAACCTCCAATTTAATTTTTCTTAGATTCTGCTTCCCAAGGAGAAAAGCACCTTCACCCATTTCCCCAGAGGCAATTTGCAGCTCGGAAGAAAAACAAGGGCCTGGAGAAAGCAACCTTTAACCCAAAACCATGATTTGCTCATGCTGGGCTCTTGGGCATCAGTTGGGGACAAGCTGGCTGGATCAGCAGTCTGGGGCTGCCTGTCCCACAGCCTCGAGTCCCTGGGCCTGACCAAGGTTGCCTCTTCTCCATCCCCACCCCAGAAAGCCTTGGCATTTCCAGAAACAGGAACCACTGCCCAGCTACTGCCCCAGCTGGGGGCACTGGCAGATCCGCAGTGAAGGTGGGGATGCAACATCGACCTCTTTAGTGCCGAGAATCCAGCCCCAGGCTCCGCCTCTGAGAGCCTTGGGAACGCAGGGGTTTGCAAGAGCCTGTCACCAGCCTAGAGGTTTTCTCTGGCTGGGCCGAGAGTGGGTGTCATCATGAAAGCAGACTTGCAATTGCACATCTTTTCCATAACTGAGCCAGAGGGTTGTTTCTGTTGCAACACTGGACTGGAGAGAAAGAAATGAGAGAAAATTGACTTGTTTCTAGCAGTGATCCAGAAAGTAAGTGTGGAATCTGCTTTGTGTTTGGATTATTTTTTTTCTCTCCCTTTCTTTCTGCATCTGTGCTTTGTCGTGACTAGAACAGGGATGAGGCCATGTGAGCAGAAATGGAGGCTACAGGACCAAGCATCTGGACCAGACTAGATCTGCCAGTGGAGAGACCCAACCAGGTTTGGGGGCCTCTGTGATGGCCAGGGAAGTCAAGCCTAGCCTCAGTAAGGACACAGGCACTGCCGGGATTTAATGACAGATAAGAAGGCACAGGATAGAAAGAGGCTCAAGAAAGGCAAGAACAGCTTGTGATCTAGCCCGTCTCCTCCCTGCCCCGCCCACTTTATGCTGCAGGTGCAATGGCTGGCCCCTGCTTCTCCTGCATGCCAGGCCCCTCCGTGCCCTGCTTCTTTGCACACGCTTCCTCCCTGCCAGGAATGCCCTTCTCCATTCATCCTTCCAGCCACGTGTCCCCTCCTCCATGAAGTTTTCGGAGGCTGCTTTTTACAACCCACATACTCATATACACGTATATATATATATTTTTGAGACGAAGTCTCGCTCTGTCACCAGGCTGGAGTGCAGTGGTGCGTTCTTAGCTCACTGCCGCCTCCGCCTCCCGGGTTCAAGCCATTCTCCTTCCTCAGCCTTCCCAATAGCTAAGTCTATAGATGCACACCACACTTGGCTAATTTTTTTTTTTTTTTTGTATTTTTAATAGAGACCGGGTTTTACCATGTTGGTCAGGCTGGTCTCGAACTCCTGACCTCAAGTGATCTGCTTGCCTCTGCCTCCACCTCCCAAAGTACTGGGATTACAGGCATGAGCCCCCACATCTGGCATACACATAGCTCTTTAAGATCTTCCCAGCCCCAGACATTCTCACTTGTAGAAACTCCTTCCCCCGTCAGACCAAACACAGTAAAATGCCCTCACGGCCCACATTCACCAGATTATATGCGACTAAGCAAAAGCTGGGTTGGAAAGGAAGGTGACCGTTTGATAATGTTATACTTTGTAGACATTTGATTAAACATTTATCCATTTCAACTTCACAGCTTCCCTTTTTTAATTTGAAGCCAAATAAATTGTTTTCCCAGACTGTCAACATTTTCATAGGCCCTTAAGAGCTCTTAGGTCTTGGCACTGTGCCCAGAACAGAGAGTCTGCTCCCATCAGCCTCCGGCCGGCCTATGGCAGGTGGAGTTTGGCTTCCCGGCTTGTTAGAGGGAGACCGTGTTCTCCAGCGGCCCTGCCCTGAACCCAAGCTGCTTCCCCTGATCTAATTAGCATCGCTGAGAATTAAACTGCACACTGGAGCATGCTCCTGTCCCCCCCGAGGGCATCCCAGAACTAATACTGCTTAAATATGAAATGGTTCCTGCCCTTGGGGCCCGAGTCAAGGAGGCACGAACCAGAAACAAGAGTTGTAATTACTAGCTCTGATTAAGCAATGTAAGTTACACAATACAGTAAAATACAACTCCTCCAGCAATGAAATAGTTAACACTACTTTGAGTTATTTCTCTTTTCTTTGAAGGAAGCACAGGCTGTTTATTCTTTACTCTCTTTCTATTCTTATGATTCCAGTTATTCATCCAGCTCAGTAAATTACTGAGCACCTATTATGTGATCTACTGGGTAAATTACTGAGCACCTGGTATGTGATGTACTCAGTAAATTACTGAGCACCTACTATGTGATGTACTCGGTAAATTACTAGGCACCTACTATGTGATGTACTCAGTAAATTACTGGGCACCTGGTATGTGATGTACTCGGTAAATTACTGGGCACCTGGTATGTGATGTACTCGGTAAATTACTGGGCACCTGGTATGTGACGTACTCGGTAAATTACTGAGCACCTACTATGTGACATACTCGGTAAATTACTGGGCACCTACTATGTGACGTACTTGGTAAATTACTGGGCACCTACTATGTGATGTACTCGGTAAATTACTGAGCACCTACTGTGGCATACACTGGGAGCAGAGACGAGAAAGACACATGTCAAGGTGCTCACACTGCTGTGACTCAAAGTCAGGAGGGGACTGTGGCCCCCCAAGGGCAGTTCACACAGGCAAGCACACCATGGGATGGAGCCAAACATGCCATATGCAACAGATTCCTTAAGAGCATAAGAGGAGGACTAACTCAGATGGGGGGTGATGTTGGGAGCTGATATTCAAGTTGAGACCTGAAGAAACAAATGACCTGAAGAATGGGAGCCAGAGTGATCCAGGTAGCAGGAACTGCCCGTGGGAAAGGCCCTGGGGTGGGAGCCAGTGCATTTTTTGGAGGGACTGCAGAAGGCCCTGGGGCGGTGTGCAGTGAGGGCAAGCATGGGGTTGTGGGGGAGGAGGCAGCAGCCAGCCCCTGCGGGGCCTCTTGACTCCAAGATCCCTGAGCAGCATAGACGGGTGTTAAGCAAGGAAATGACCTGGTCTCATTTGTTCTTTTTAAAATGACCCCTAGCGCCTCCAGGAGGTCAGAATGGGAGCAGGAGCCTAGTGAGGAGATGGAGGGGGGATGTCTAGGCAGAGCTGATGGCAGCTCGGACCAGAGCAGGAACCGTGGGGGTCTGGGAGTGAGGAAGTTGTCTACACAACTCCCCACGTTTCTGGCTGAGAAGCCGAGTGGATGGAGCTGCCATTTCCCGAGTGGAGAAGTGGGGGAAGGCAGGAGCAGGAGCAGGCTCAGGGCTGAGACCAGCGTGGGGCGGTGTGACTCCCGGGCTGCATCCCCAGAGAAAGGGAGGGGAAGCCAGAGCATCCTGGGGGTGTGCAGGGGAGAACCTGCTGGAGACCCTGTGTGGGTGTCCTCTCTGGAGAGCAGCATGAGCCTCCTGGAGAGTGGGCAGAGGGTAGGGAAGGGATCAGAGTGAGGGGTGGTAACTGCCCTCACCCTCCTAGCACCCCCCCAGAGAGGACCCTGGAGGAGGCAGTGGAGGGGCTCTGGTTGGTGGGAGGACCTGGGGCGGCTGCGATTGGTTTGCTGAGCTCTGCTCCTTCCCCACTTTGTCACCTGCTGGCCCTCTGATGGCTGCCCAAGGCCCGGCTCTGGCCTTTGCTCCAGCTCTGATCTCCCAGAATGGCTGGGGCCAGGTATGTGGAGGGCAGGCCCAGAGCTAAGGTGAAGGGCCCCTATTCCCAGGCCACCTGCAGCTGTAATCCTGGCCTCCCCAGGTCCCTGCCCTCAGCTGCCCCAGATAGCTCTCAGCAAGTACGGAGATAAACCCTGCAAATCTCCATCCCTCTCTCCCTGCAGCGTGTCTGCATTCCCAGGGCTACGAGGGGCTACTGCCCATTGGTTTCATTTGATTTGTTGTGTT
This sequence comes from Ateles fusciceps, assembly GCA_036589455.1. Classification (NCBI taxonomy): domain Eukaryota; kingdom Metazoa; phylum Chordata; class Mammalia; order Primates; family Atelidae; genus Ateles; species Ateles fusciceps. The sequence goes on from JAZHEH010000733.1 coordinate 1,918,055, forward strand.
TATTTATAAGCTTTCTATTTCTCAAACCTGAATATCTCCCTCAAGCGAGTGAAATCTGCTCTGCCGAGGGCTTTTATGAGAAGTTACAGATGACACATGGGAAAGCTAAGAGCAGGTTTATTTTTGAACCCTGAGCTCTGAAAGACACCTGTTCAGTCCATCCATCAGCTCCCTCACTCTGGCAGAAACTCTGGGTGATGTGCACAATATGCTTGGTCTTGTACTGGGACCGGGGGATACAGAGACACCCTGGACGGATGTACCGGATGAGCCCACAGTGTGGTTGGGCAGGGGGAGGAGGTCAGGGCAAAAATAGGCTATCACAGCATGGTGGAATCAACATTCATCCATTCATTCTTCAATAAATGCACGGGTGGCTGTGTGCCAGGCAGTGTTCTAGGCACAGAGGCTGTGCTGTGAACATAACAAACTAGATACAGCGCTGTCCCGTGTCACCCACAGTCTAGTAGGGGAGACAGATGAGAAACAAACCTGCAGGTCCATAACCTGTCAGGTCATGGTCTCCAGGGAACATAAAGAAAGCAGGGGAAGGCAAGGGCCAGGATGGGGATGGGGCTCAGCCCCAGCCAGAGGGCTCTGGTTGCCATGGAAACGGGTGGCTGGGGAAGGCTGGCCCTGAGCAGAGCTGTGTTGACCTGAGCCCAGGTGAGGCTGAGTCCCTGGGTTCCGTGACCACCATTCCCACTGTGCAGGCAGAAACAACCCTTCGCCACTTCAGAGCCCCCAGGGCAGAGGACTCAGGTTCCTCATGGAGCAGCCTTCATCTGCCACCAAGGTCCTGCCCGAAGAGTGAGCAGAGCCTAGGCCAAGCTGGCACCTTCAGGTTTCAAGACCTCAGCTGCTGAGGCTGAAAATGGAGGCCCCTGGAGCGAGCAGGGGAGGAACCAGGACTGAGCTTGTGATGGCCCAGAGGCTTCTGGCTCCACCTGCTCCTTTTCTGAGAAGAGCTGAGACCATGAGGGATGCCCTTACAGTCCCCCAGGCCAGCCCCCACTTCCCCACAGGTGCCTCTCCCTGACATACAAAGCCCCAACCCCAGCCAGCCCTGTTGGGGCCTCAGCCACTTCTGCCTCCGTCCCAAGTAGCTGGGCTTCACTTTGCTACATTGACACTGAGCTGCAGCCCAGGGAGAGCCCATGTGTCCTGTTGGCCCACAGCGCACAGCAGTGCTTTGTCCCAGTTTCTGGACCCTCTGCCCACGTGGCCAAGACTGGTCCTGGATCCTGAAACCCAGAGCCGCCAGCTGCCACCTTGTGTCCAAGCCACTCTTGCAGCACTCAGGCCTGGCGGGCCTTCCCTGGCCCTGTCTGCTCCCTGGAGCCACTGGCCGCCCTGAGTGCCCTGCAGGGCCCTGCTGTCCTTCTGCCCAGCAGCCCCCATTCTTCTTGGTGTCAGAACCCCCATCTTTCTTTGGGAACTGTCCCTCCCAACCCTGCTCAGTTCATGTGATTCTGTGGGGCGGGTCCAGGCACAGCCAGACAGGGCCTTCCATCGGCCATGCAGTGAGTAGATCCCTGCCGGGCACAGGACCCAAGCTGAGTCAGGGAACTCATTGCTGGGATTTTGCTATGGTGGTGAGGAAGGAGGCCCTCTAGGTCTTCTGGGGCAGATGGAGTGGTTGGGATGAGGCTCAGGGGACCCCACAGGAGGTGTTGGGCATCTGAGTCCTTGTGGAATCAGGTAAGAACCTGGATCTCTCTCTCTCTTGCTCTCACACACACTCACACACCCCTCTACACGGCCCAACACTGACAGCATATCCTGCTGGGAGCAGTGGGGGGATTCGACAGTGAATTCCTAGCAGAGCCCCTGAGCTGTGGAGACATGGAAGGGAGGGGGAGGGGGAGGGCATGGGAGGACAGAGGAAGGGAGGGGGAGAGGACAGGAGGGGGAGGGGAGCAGGGGATACTGGTGACCACCCCTGCCCCTGGACCCTGGGTTATGCAGCCCAAACCCTGGCTTTGGAGCAGCGTCCTCACCAGCTGCACACAGGATCACCTGGGAGCTTTGAGATGGCATCCTGCAGGCCCAGCCCAGCCCTATCATGGCATTAGGGGTGGGGCCATTGTGGGATGTCATGGTCAGAGGGAAGCAGGGGCAGTGGATCCAGGACCTTCCCCTTCTGCCCTGCCAGCCTCAGCTACCATATGGGGCAGCCCTGGGTACTCACCTGGGGCCTGCAGGGGTGGGTCCTGGATGCCTTCCTGCTCCTCGCCCCAGTCTGAGGAGGCAGCCGCCCAGGCTGTGGAAGCCACTGAAGGATGTTAGGCAGGAGAGCAACATGATCGGCCTGTGTTTGGGACAATCACTGTGCTGGGTGATCCAGCTGTCCCAGCATTTGTGCAGCCCGGGGCATGAGAACCAGTGGAGGCCACAGGCCAGTGACTGAATGTGAAACTTTACAAGTCACATCTGACAAATCCAACATGCTCCATTCCCCTGCCTGGACTGACACATTTTCAAAAGCATGTGGAAAGCCAGGTTTGAATTTGGAATTCTCAGACCCCTCAGTATTCTGCTTTGCACTATGGTAGTGTTGAGAAGTTGGGACTGACCACATTTAGGACCAGGCCCCCTCCTTTCCCCTCCCATGGCCCAGTCCCTCACCACAGTCTCATAGTGTGTGACACTCCACCCTGCAGGTCTGTGCTCTATTTGTGTACCTCCTCACACACAGCTGCATGTCTGGGTCAACAGGTTGGCATAATGGCACAAAGAAGAGGCCACATGGGTCCTGGGAGCAGGCAGGGATTCTGGGGCTGGGGTATCTGGAGCTAGAGCAGGGCCCTCTAAACCAGGGCCTAAACAAGGGCCCCCCTCACTCAGGTCTTGGGGTGTTCAGGGTGGATGCATTGCAGGGCAGGTAGGGCTAAGGAACCAGTAGGAGGGTGTGGGGCTGTCTGAGCCAGAGATCAGCAGGGGCTAAGATGGGGGAGAGGGGGGAGGTGAGGGAGAGAGGGACCCCAAAGGGTGTAAGATGTTAAAACTGGCAAGATCAGATAGTGCCCGAGGTGTGGGGGAGAGGGCAAGGAAATGACCACTTGTTTCTGATTGGGGTGAACAGGGGCTGCAGGGCATGAGGCTGAGGAGCAGTTTGGATGGGAAGATGAAGTTTTGGTTTTGATGTTTCCAGTGGAGAGAGGCTGTGGCCACATAGAGAGCAGCAGTTGCAGGAGCCCCAGACGGAAAGGTCCAGAAGACAGGGCAGCCTGTCCAGGTCTGCACTGTATGGGCAGCACTTAGAGTCCCTTGATGTGGACCACAGCTCAGGAGGAGCTTCAGCAGGAGGTGATCTGGCCATGAGCAGTGGGGGACCCATGGACGTAGATGAGCTCACACAGAAGAAGAGAGGAGGGTGCTGGGGGAGAACTGGAACACTCAGTGGGGCTGTGTATTAGTCCATTTTCACACTGCTGATAAAGACATACCCGGGGCTGGGAAGAAAGAGAGGTTTAATGGATTTACAGTTCCACATGGCTGGGGGAGGCCTCACAATCAATGGCAGAAGGCAGGGAGGAGCAAGTCACGTTTTACACGGATGGCGGCAGGCAAAGAGAGAGAGAGAGCTTGTGCAGGGGGAACTCCTCTTAATAAAACCATCGGATTTCTTGAGACTTATTCACTAAGACCCACCCCAAGCATTCAGTTACCTCCCGCTGGGTCTCTCCCACAACACATGGGAATTGTGGGAGCTACAACTCCAGATCTGGGTGGGGACACAGAGCTAAACCATATCAGGCTGCCATAACTGAAACAGACTGGTGGCTTAAACAACAGAAATTTATTTTCTCACAGTTCTGGAGCCTGGAATTCCAAGATCAGGGTGCCAGCGTGATCAGGTTCTGGTAAGGGCTTTCTTCCTGGCTGTGAATGGCCATCGTCTTTCTGTGTCTTCACAGGATGGAGAGAAAGAGACTAAGCTCACTGGAGTCTCTTCCTACAAGGGCACCAACCCCGCCATAAGGCCCCACCCTCACACCCTCATCTGAATCTAATTTCCTCCCAAATTCCCCATCTCCAGATGCCATCGCATTTTGAGTTAGGGATCAGTACATGAATTTGAGGGGGACACAGTCAGTTCATGGAAGCAGCAAGCTGTAAGGAATGAGGAGAGAAAGGGGGGCGAGTAGGTGGGCCTGAGGGGGGAGGAGGAAGTCTGGGAAAGTGTAGCAGAGTCTTGAAAGGACAGCAGATGTGGGTCTAGCATGGGGATGAGGGCAGAAGCTTCTTCCCCCAGCAACGCTAAGAAGCCAGACTGTGATAACTGCTGTGCAGTCATTTAAACAAGGTACGCTGGAGGCTTGTGCCACAGGACATTGATTTCCACTGGAAGTTGAAAGAAACCTCATAGAAATTCTACTTTTGACCTTGGCTTCCGAGAAGATGGGGTAGGATTACAACTAGCAGAGCTGGGGAGTAGATGGGGTGGTAGGTGAGGCGGGACAGGCAGGGCACAGGGTTGGAACGCTGAGGTTGCTGGCGCGTCCAGGACAAAGGCTCAGTAGCCAGGGCTGGATTTGAGCAAAGGGCACTAAACAGAAGCAATCTGGCACGTGGAAATGAAAAGACAAGCTCTGAAGAGGAACCAGGGACAGAAATATCTGGATGCTCAGGATGTAGCAGACAGCCCGGGGACGGGGACAGGTGCTGCTGCCAGGGAAATGAAGAATTGGTCTTGGGATCACACAGCCTTCGATTTCTCCAGCCTTAGATGAGAAGCAAAATGAAATCATACCATCTGAAAGCCTTAGCGTCGAATGAGGTCTTATAATTTTAGGATACTTGAATCATAGACTCTCAGAGACTGGTTTTTAAATCACAGAAACACTGAATCTTAAATCTCTTCAGTGTCAAAATCTTGACCACCTCCTCCTCCTGGATATGATCATGTGCATTCCCTGCTCAGCGCCTTGCACACGTGTCATTCAGTCCCCATGACAACCCCGGGAAGTAGGAATGATTATTTTGCCTGATTTTCCAGATGAAGAAGCCACAGATCAGTGAGGGTAAGTCAGTTGCTGAAGGTCAGGCACCTGGTAGGGCGTGGCCAGCGTTTGGCCCAGACCTCTGGGCCTCTGAAGCCCATGGTCTCAGCCTCTCTGCTGCTTGCCTCTTGCAAATTCTCTCTGCTGAGTGCTCACCCATCCTCCATGCACACTTCCAGTGATGGGGGAGCTCATTCCCCTCCCCCAGGGCCTCCCATCCATCCCAACTTTGGACTCATTGTCCAGTCTGCCTTGGGAGACTGTGCAGAAGACAAACCTTTCCCCAGGACTCCTGGAGGGGGAGAGAGCAGCCACCTGAGGTGGGGCGGCAACAACACAGGAGAGAGGATTGAATCAGAAAAGCGCCGATGCTGCCCATCCTGGCGAGAGATGGGGTTTATCCTGAGGGAGGGAAGCAACCGGAGACACCGGAGCAGGCCCCCCAGAAGACAGATGGTGTTGGAGCTCAGAACACAGAGAAGGCAGCCAGGCATGGGGAGCAGGGGAACACAGGAATGCGATTCTCCTCCACAGTCAGAGTTATGGGGCCTAATGAGATTGGAATCTAAGTGCCTTTATTTCCTCAGCTCCTATCTCTGAAAACTTATTCTGCAAATTGTGCCTGTGTCATCCATCCTCCCAGATGGCTTTTTAAGTGAGGCTGTTTGTTAAGTGGGGAGAAGAACAGGAAGATTGATCAAGAGGAGCGAACAGGCAGAGCTGCTGCAGACCCTGGGGAAGGAGACACAGCCAGACCAGCAAGTGGGGTGAGAGTGTCCAGAGAGAGCCCGGGGGATCCCCCCAGGAGGCATGGAGCACGTCCTTCCAGGATGGGACCCTTGGGTACAGCTGAGTCACATGACCAGGGTTCCAGTGACAGTCCTGACAGATACTGAGCTCCAGCGTAAGTCCTGGGTGAGCACTTTGGGGTCACTGGTCCCAAATATCCTCCCACATCCCCACGCAGCAGGTACTTTGACTGTCCTCAGTCACCAGAAGAGAAGCTCAGAGAGGTGCAGGCACTTGCCCAAGGTCACACAGCTGAGGAGAGGCTGACTAGGGATCGGAGCCAGAGCTGTTGGACTCTGGAGCCCCAGCTCTTGACCGGGATGTCGCATCACACAGCTGCAGACTGCGAGTGAGAACCTCTAGGCTTAAGGCCCAGATATCCGTGTCCTTAAAAGTCCCATCCTGTTCTAGGATGCCCTAATGCACAGCCAAGGTTGAGAACCCCTGAGCTGCCGCAACCACCACATTGTACAGATGGAGACACTGACACCCTGAGCCGGGGCAGCACTTGCCTAGGGTCTCACCGCAGGCCGGAGGGCCTAGAACCCTCACCCCATTCCCTGGTGAATTCCCAAGGTGACTGTTCGCGGAGCCGATCGCAGGGGAGGCATGAGGAGGTAGAACTGTCTGTGGCTGCACGTCTGCGGCCGCCCAGGTGGAGGGCCTGATGGATTCTGTTTCCACTTCTGCATCTCGAGGCTTCCTTTTTCCCCCTTCCTCAGGGCAGCCCCCCTCCTCCTCCCAAGGCATGCTTTGGGGGTCAAGATGGATCACAGCTGTCCCTGGTCATGGATGGCATGGCCACCACCCTGTGGCAGCCACCGTAGCCCAGGGTGCCCAGCAGCGGCTCAGTGAATGATTACAGAAGGGTAGGAGGCAGGGGCTGGGGGAGGGGCATGGCTGTGGGGCAGGGGAGCGCAGTGGGAAAAGCACAGCAGCTTCCTCTCGAGGCAGCCCCAGTCCAGGCCCTGCACCGTGCCCTCCCAAGCTCCAACTCACACGTGTAACACCAACCGGGAGGGGCCACGGGAGTCTCAAACAATGAATAATGCTGGAAGCTGGCAGGCACCTTATACTTGCAAATGGCGCCTTTGCCTCCCCCGGGGAAAGGGGTGTCTGCCCCATTTGTTAGGCCATGGCAGAGGCTCTCAAGGTGGTGGGAGAAGGTAGGCCAGGGCAGCCTCCCCCTCACCGCGAGCCTGGGTCCTCCTAGGTGAACTTTCACCTGACTGGATGCTGTGACCCCATTTCTGTCTCTAAAATGGCTAATTCTCTGGGCCAGGCTGGCCCCGCCCATAGGAAGCTGTCCTCATCCTGCCGACCTTCAGCCACTGACCTCCTTCCCTTCCCAAGCCTCTTCTGCGGCCTAAAATCCTCCTCAGGGTTCCCCCTTTGGCTGCTGAGGATCTCCCGAGGGTCCCTGGGGACCGGCTTTATTGCGACATGGTGTCTGAAAGCAAGCTGGCCATGAGCACCTCCCTGGACCTGCCTGGGTGTGAGGAGCCTGACTGGGGGCCCTTGGGGGTCACAGGAAGCCATGGGGGTCCTGGAAAGCCCGAACACGGCACCTTGTCCAGGAGGCCCAGGAAACAGGAGTTTCACTTTGTGAACCCACAGGGACTTGGACCCGGACGTCTGAGGAGCCAACATCCTGTCTTGTGAGGCTCCAGTCCCTCAGGCAGGTGGGCCCCTAGAGCCGCCCCCAGTCCCTCTCATGCTGGGGCCTCCTGAAAACGATTTTGTACCTGGAGCACAGGGGCAGGTGGGGATGGGACCAGCTGCCCTGACTCCCTGCTCGGGGGGCTCCTGGCCCCAGCCTGCTGCTTGTTTATCATGAGGCTTCCTGGGCCCCCCGGGATCCGATTTGACGATCACATTGCTGGGAGTCAGGGACCCCAGGCAGGGGCTCTGGCTGGGGGGGACAGGCAACCCCCATGCTGGGGGTGCCAGTCAGGGTGACTTCAGGAAAGCGACTAAGTGATAAAGACCCCAGCCTGGGATGCATCCCATTTCTTGATGCCCCAGTCCCAACTGCAGGAGTCTGTGCTGGCAGTGGTCAGGGACCCAGGGAAACGGTGCCTAAATGTTCATGGCAGCCTGCTGTGTATGAGAACAGCCCCGGGAGCCTCCAAGCATCTGACAGTTGAGGATGGTGAGGTAAATGATGGTGCATCTAAATGCGGTACAATTACGAAGCTATTAACATCATGCTTTTGAGGAATTTTCAATGATGTGGGAAAATGCTGATGACAAGAATGGTAAGGGAAGAGAAATGAGTATACAGTATGGTCCCAATTACATAATATTTTAGTACTGCAGAGAGAAAGATCAGATGATGATGATGACGATGATAATGATGATGATGGTGATCATCAGAGCTGCTATTTATTGAGCACTTGCTGTGTGCCTGCATGTTCTTTCAATAGCTCATTTCACCTCATTCCGCCCCTGCGCGATGGCAGCGGCAATAACCCCATTTTACAGATGAGGAGAATGAGGCACAGAGAGGAGGTTAGGGACCTGCCGAGGAGCCATAACTGAGACGGGACTTGAGCCCAGGCCTGGCTCCCTCTGAAATCCACTCTGTCCTCTCTACCACTCTCCGCGTCTGCCAGGCTACAGACAGGGCATGGGGCCGGCTGTGAAAGGCGTCCCAAGAGCTCCGTGGAGGACGTGCTCATTGCAATGAGATTGGTGTCACCACTAGCCCCATCTTACGGACAGTGACTCAGGGACCTGCTGATGGTGATGGGGCTGGACCAGGTCCACGGGCTATACCTCCCATGTTCCTCCCCCTACTGTGAGTGGCTGCATGGGGCTAGAGAGAGGCAGGCACAGCCATGGACCACCAAACAGCATCATAGCCAGGAAGAGGAGGTCACTGGACCTTCACAGCACTGCTCTGGGCACGGGCGACTGGGGTAGAGAACTCCTCCTGGCATCCCATCTTTCCAGGCTGACCCAGCTCCTCCTGGGGCAGCCCCAGTGACTCCCCCTTGCTGGTTCTGTCCCTGCAGAGTCTTTGAGTTTACCCAAGTGTCTCTCCTATGATCCGCACCCAGCAGGTGAAGGCTGGGCAGGAGGAGGGGGAGGCAGCCAGCCAGTGGCTGCCTTGTAACCCCCTATAGGCTCATTAGAGCTGCTTGTGAATCCATCACCTTCAGAGAAAGGCAAACTCCAGGGCAGGAGGATCCAGGAACCATCCATCACTCAAGGGCTCCTCACCTGGGGAAGCTGCAGTTCTTTCCCTGATTCACTGATGAGTCATCAAAATTTTCCTCCACACTGATTTCTGCCAGACACCCCACCACCACCCCTACCCCTAACTCACAGGACCTGCATCTCCTGTGCCAAACCTGGGCCTTGCAGAAACCCAGCAGCGGAGCTGGCTGGCAGGCTCTCCACCCAGGCCAATGCATCCACACTGAAGAGGAATCACATGAGGTCACCTGGATCTCATCCTCCCCACCCGAAGGTGTGAATATCTCTTGGGCTGCTTGTGTTGAGAGATCAAGATATTCTCTGAAATGTGGTACGGCAGCCTGAGCAGAGGAGTGAGGCTTCCTGGAAGGAAGAGGGGGATTCTCCCCACCTGCCCACTCCCTGCTGCCCCTTGTTGCCCACACCTCCCTCTGGGGGTGCTTGGAGCTGATTGTTTGAATATGGCCGTGCAGGTCATGCTTGGCTACTGGAGACCGCGGCCTGGGCCTCTTTCCCAGCACAAGCTCAGTTGCAGCCAGACCCCTTCTCGTAGCCATCAGCCGGTAAAGTGTACATTCACAGACGCTGGAAACGGGGCTGGGGGGTGGGGATGTCAATGAACTCTGTGTGTGTGCATTTTTCCTTCGCAAAGCATATTTCCTCCCCCATTCTTCACAGCCCTGAAAGTCTCAGGAAGGGAGAAAATTGAGTCACAAAGAAGTAAGCTGTTAATCAGCTAGTTAAACATGAGCTGAGCTCATGCTTGATTGATACCCAATCACTGCCTTCCCCTGAGACAGAGGAGCCTAAAATCTCTGGGCAGAGCAGACAGAAAGGGGTGCATACGTGGGGCTGGGTAAAAGGTTTTAAGAACAAATATATCCCCTCAGCCAATGCCTGTGTTCCCTCAACCTAAGGACTTGCAAATGCCTGCAGGAGTAGAGTGAACACCCTTCCCCTAAGACCATTCATCCCAGCCAGAAGAGGTGGCTCACGACTGTAATCCCGGCATTTTGGGAGGCCGAGGCATGTGGATCACCTGAGGTCGGGAGTTTGAGACCAACCTGACCAACATGGAGAAACCCCCAACTCTACTAAAAATACAAAATTAGCTGGGCATGGTCACAGGTGCCTGTAATCCTAGCTACTAGGGAGGCTGAGGCAGGAGAATTGCTTGAACCCAGGAGGCGGAGGTTGCGGTGAGCTGAGATTGTGCCATTGCACTCCAGCTTGGGCAACAAGCATGAAACTCCCTCTCAAAAAAAAAAAAAAAAAAAAAAAGACCATTCATCCCACCAGGGACCCTTTGATTCTGTGAAAATGCCTTCTCAAATGAGCTGAAGTCCATTAGTTCGTTCACTCATTCATTCATTCATTCATTCGTCTGAGCTCCTACTATGTGCCAGGCCCCAGACACACAGCAGTAGGTGCAGTAGACATGTCTTTGTGGAGTCAACATTTTACTGAGGAGAAAGATGGCAGACAAACAGCTACGCAGCCAGTCAGGAAGTGGAAAGGGCAGAGGGAAACAAAGGGTAAGGGGAATGGGGATGCCGGGTGAGGGGCAGTTGATATTGGGTCATTCTGGCCACCACTGGGGAATGTCCACTCCATCACCTGGCCCATGGCCACCCAGCGCACATGTGCTAGGAGTTGCCAGCCCCAGACTCTGAGGGTCTTGCTTATCTCCTAGAGTCTCCCAGCATCCCACAGGGTCTCCTTGGCCAGCAGATAGGGATGGCTGGGACTTCCTAGGGCCACTGTGGCCACTACAAATGACACAGGGTTTGCAAAGCCAGCCTGGTCTTTGCCTTCCCTTCCCTTGGCCACACGCTGAGCATTTTAAGGTTAATTGGTTTTGCAATTAAAAGATGCAGAGAACAGGTGATGCCATTAATTTTACATAAATGTGTTAGGGAATAAAGTGTTCCAATCTTCCGCACGTCCTTAAATGGAGCCTGTGTTTACCTCCAAATGGGATGCCTTCTAGGCATATCAATCTGGGCAGCTCACACAGCTCAACAGGGAGAACTCCTCATCCTGCTTGCCTTTTGGGGGTGTTTTGTGAGGTTCACTGGGTCTCGCGAAACATTATAGTTTAGGAGTAAGCATAATTTTCTCTGTCTTATAGATGAAGATACAGAGGGTCAGGGAGGTCCAATGACTCTCCTAAGGTACAATGCAAAGCTGGGACAGAGGAGAGAATTGAGGCACGGGAATTTCCGGCTTCCAGACTCATTGCTCTTCCTGCCCCACTGCATATTTAGAAGCCAAAAAGTGTATGAGTTTAAAAGAGAGAACTGAACACCTTCGCCAAATGAAACAGTCTGGTGTATTTTAGTGTCCGGTCTGTGTTGGCTCCATGCTTGGCCCTCAATTTACATCACTGTGTTCAACGCTCACAGTGGCCTCCAGCGGGGCATCATGTTCCAGTTTTACAGATGAGGAAACCGAGGGTCAGAGAAGAGCAGTGGCCTGCTGCAGCCCACACAGCAGAAGTTTAAAGCCTCCATATCCTCCGGCTCCTGGACAAGGTTTCTTTCCACCGCATGTGTGTGGCTACGGGCAAAACCTCTGAAAGCAATGAGAGAGAGGGGGAACACAGGCCTTCTTCAAATACGTGAAGCGCATCTTTTTTTTTTTTTGACATGGAGCCTCACTTTGTTGCCCAGGCTGGAGTGCAGTGGCTCCAACTTGGCTCACTGCAACTTCCACTCGCTTCCCCACCGTCCCGGTTTAAGCAATTCTCCTGCCTCAGCCCGCAAGTAGCTGGGATTACAGATGCCTGCCATCGTGCCTGGCTACTTTTGTATTTTTAGTAGAGGCAGGGTTTCACCATCTTGGCCAGGCTGGTCTTGAACTCCTGACCTCATGATCCACCCACCTCGGTCTCCCAAAGTGCTGGGATTACAGGCGTGAACCACCGCGCCCAGCCAAAGCACGTCTTTTAACACTCCTACCCCATGTCTCTGAAGAGTGTTTTCAACACTGACTGGAACCACTTTACATCTTTCTTGTATTTGATCCCTGCAGCGGCCCTCCAAGATAAAGGTCATCATTCCCATTTTTCAGAGGAGGAAACTGAGATGCAGAGAAAGGCAGTAAACACACTGAGAATCCTACAACCAGCAAGTGAAGGAGGCAGAATTCAGGCCCAAGTTCCCTCACTCTACAGCCCCTTTCACCCAGGGTGGCGCCTGCTCTGTGGTCCCTGTGGCACATGGCTGGTTCCCGACACCCACTGAGAACACCCCTGTCCTTAGGGAGAGGCGTGAGGTGGGGCTGAGCAGCTGCAGACTTTTGTGTCTGCTGGTTGCCCACTTAGATCCTGGCTCTGCCGCTTTCAGCCATGGGCCTGGAACGAGTTACTCGGCTCTCTGGGCCTCAGATTTCTCAGCTGTACAATGGGCTTAGAATAGGATCTTGTAAATACAGGATGCTCTGGAGGACTGAGGGAGGAGGCAAAGTTCTGTCCTGGCCCTTTCCGGTTTGCTTTATGACACGCCCCTCATTCTGTCATTATCTCACTTGTTTAATGAAGGGTTTTACCTCCATCTGCTTCGCCTGAGCAACAACCCCACAAAGGTATGGACCGCAGCTGTCTCAGTCCCACTGGTCTTCTCAAGTCACAGCCTGGGGCAAGGCACACAGTAGGTGTGAAAAGTTGCAAGTGGATACATTTGTAAACTGGCACACAGTAGGTGAGGTGCTCAGTTAGTGGACAGTTATTAGTGTTCTCTGAATCCTCTAGAGGCCCACGTACTCATGCCCCAGGTGAGCCTCTCCTCTCCTCTCCAAAGCCTCGCCTGACTCCATGCTCCTCCCACCCCCTCAGCCCTCTCACCTCTGCCTCTCGTGGCGTTTCTACGCAGCAGGACCCTGAGGTTACTGGCCAAAATGGAGCCTCCCAGAACGTCTGTGTTTAGATGAGCACTGTCCTTCAAAGCGTCCCCAGGATGCTGGTACTACCCCAGCCTCTGGCCGGTACCCTCTGAGCTCGTTCAAGTGCCACAGAAGCAAATCCTGAACAACCCCGAGCCCCCTCATCAGGCTGCCCTCTACTCTCTTGGTTAACCCTGTGGCCCAGGGTCACACAGGGGATCCTTGACTGAGCCTGGCCTTGAGTTTGGGTCTGTGTGACTTGACGATCCTCCCATCCACTTGGCCAGACCCACTGCCTTATAATCTGGGGACCCACTGCCTTATGATCTGGGGCCACACCTGGGGCCTCCGCGTGCATCCCAAACCTTACACCGATGGCCCCTGGAAGGCACCCCCTTCTCTTCTCCAAGAGGAAACACGCCAGGCCCTGTCCCTCCCCCTCCCCCCACCTGGCCCCCAGTCAGGCTCCTCACACTCAGGCCGTCTCTCCCCATGTCAGGGTCTCTCTGACCATGTAGGGCCCTGAACTGAATGTCTTCAGGCTTTTCATCGTCACTCGCTGTGTACTGGGCACCTGCCCTCAAGTTGCCCAGCCCTGGGGGGAGCATCCTCTCCTTATTCCTGATATGCCCCAAAGTCTCGGGCTCTTAGCAGCCCAGGGAGGTCAAGCAAGAGCTTTCTCTTCCTCAAACGCACCGCACACTCCTGCCTCAGGGCCTTTGCACTTACTCTTCCCTCTGCCGGGAGGGCTTTGCCCTCACATGTTGGAATGACTTGGCTGCTGTTTGGGTGTTTGGACAAGACTGTGGTTGAGGTCCCCGAAATCCTGAAATTCTGTGATTCTGACATTTGACTCTAGGTTTTACAGGCTGAGATCCTATTAAAGTAAAGATTCTAAGACTCAGCGATATAAGGGTCTAGGTTTTGATGACTGTGAGGCTCTACAATGCTGGCATCCTCAGAAGCGACCTCTGTCACTGGAGAAACTCCCATCAGAATACGCCATCATCTTAGAGTGGGTTCTTTTCCTCTTCCTGGGTCCCCCAGCCAACCTCACAATACACCATGCGAGTGTGGCACTTTGTGGCTTAGACACTGGAAATTCTTTCTGCATTTCTGCCGTCACACACTCACCTTATCTGCATGCTCCAGTCTCCGGAATAAATATTAGATGATGATGAATCTTTGGAGATTACTTTAGATGTCGAGGAGCGAAGTCTTCCAGGCAGGTTTTTGATACAGGGCACTAGTCCCGCCCTCTCTACAAGGTGGGGGCTTGTGATTGGGCCACAGGGAGCCCAGAAGAGGGAACATAGTTCCTCTTTCCTGCCTCAGGGACTGAGAAGAGCCCTTTGTCTGCAGAGACTACAGGCTGGGGTGGGGACAAGGTAGGAGGGAGGCTATCTCCCAGCAGGTCTGAAAGGAAAAAACTAGCTCGTGCTTTTTTGCTGTTGATATTACTACCCTCCTTTTAAGGAAGAGGAAACTGCAACCCACAGAGGTTTTGTGAATTGCCTGAAGCCACAAACATAGCTAGATGGTAGCAGTCTAGTAACTTGCAACCTCCCCTGGCTACACAGCTCCTGCAAAGCTCCTGCAAAGCTTGAGGGAGTTAACAGAGCAGTAAGTGGGAAGCTGAAGCCCCATTCATCGACATCAACTGCACCTTCTTACAAACCTCCTCCTTTACGCCACACGAGTGCATCCTTCCCGTTTAATCAATCTGTAATGGTGATTAGATGTGGACTGATTATGAAAGGATGCATTTAGTCACATGTAACGCACAATAGGAGGTAAACCAGGGTCTTACCAATACAATCGCCTTGCAAGCATCCTGTGAAGATCACTGCACCCTCTGCACTTGGGGCCTTAAAAGATACTCTCCAGCTCTTATTGATTAGTAAATCTTTACAAATTGATGGCCAAATGAAGTTAATTGGCCACAGGGAGGGGTGTGTTTGATGCAGGCCGTGAGTTTTATGGCCCAGTTGAGACGAGACAGGAATAGGAGAAATTCTGTAAAGGAAGCGCCAGCCACATGGACACCCCCCTCGGGTCATTGTCCCTCAAATGGCTCTCACGGGGTCTCCATCCCAGCCAGGATCTAGGCCACTATCCTCGCTCACCTGCACTGTAGCCTCAGCTTCAACTCTTGCTGGCTCGAATCTACCCTCTGCCCTGGCCATGTGAATGATTGTTCTAAAAGGCCAGCCTCACTGAAAACCTGCCATGGCTCCGTGTTTTCTAAAAATGCCTGGGCCTGGCATTCAAGATCCTCGGGATGGGGGCAGGCCTCTCTCTCCATCGCATCCCCCTCCACAGACCACCCTTGGTTCTGGTCACACTGAGCAATGGTCCCAGCGTCCTGAACTAAGTTCTCTCAAGCCTGTGGACTGTGGCCCTCCCATTGCTATCCCTCTGGCCACTTCACACTCACTATTAAAACCCAAGTGGGAGCTAAGCTATGAGGATGCAAAGGCATAAGAAAGACACAATGGATTTTGGGGACTCAGGGGGAAAGGTTGGAAAGGGGGTGAGGGATAAAAGACTACAAACTGGGTGCAGTATATACTGTTTGGGTGATGGGTATATCAAAATCTCACAAATCACCACTGAAGAACTTACTCATGTAACTGAACATCACCTATTCCCCAATAACCTATAGAAATAAAAAATAATAATAATAAGTAAAATAAGATATGTACTTAACAGCAACAACAAAACCCAATTTGCTTTACCTCCTCCAGGAAGTCTTCCCAGATAGCCCCAGACTGTTCTAATAGGGCCTGAATCAGTTTCCTAGCCCTACAATAAAACTGCCTAACAAAACCCAGAGAACCTCACTGTCTAATGTCAAAACACATTTATTGCTCGCTCCTCTGGGGTCAGCTGTAGGTTGGCTAGGCAGCTCTGTGGCTCTTGGCTGGACTCACTTACATGTCTGGGGGGTTCCACGGTTGCTGGCTGATGTAGGCTGACCTCGGCTGATGTAGCTGAACTTGGATGGGGTGACGGGAGAAACTTGGCTCTGCTCCGTGCGTCTCTCATCTCCCGAAGGCTGTCCAGCCATGTTCTCACCGCAGTGGTAAGAGGCAACAGCCAGCCCAAGTGTGTCACATCTGCTGACACCCCACTGCCTGAAGCGAGTCATATGGGGGAGCCATCTGCTTTCTGCCAAGGGGCAGGACACACTGCCCACCCCACAGCACTGCAAAGTTACATGGAAAACGGTGCTGCTCGAGAGGGGATAAGAAACTGGGGACCAATAATGCACTTTTTCACAAACCAAGATGCATAAGATGCATTCATCTTTCAAAGCTCACAGGACTCCACAATGCAGTAACCTTTTTATTCTTTTTTTTTTTTTTTTGAAATGGAGTCTCGCTCTGTTGCTGAGGCTGGAGTGCAGTGGCACAATCTTGACTCGCTGCAACCTCTGCCTCCCAGGTTCAAGAAATTCTCTGCCTCAGCCTCCCCAGTAGCTGGGATTATAGACGCCTACCATCACGCCCAGCTAATTTTTGCATTTTTAGTAGAGACAGGGTTTCACTATCTTGGCCAGGCTGGTCTTGAACTCCTGACCTCGTGATCCACCGCCTCGACCTCCCAAAGTGCTGGGATTACAGGTGTGAGCCACGTGCCCACCTGTAGCAACCTTTCAAAATTTTTAAACAGCTTTATTGTGCTACAACTGATTTCCAATAAACTGTATATATTTCACATACCAATTTGATGAGCTTGACCTATGTTCATACTTGTGAAATCACCTTCACAGTCCAGGTAACAGACATACCCATCACCCCCAGATGAGGTCCCCTGCCCCTGGGTCATCCCCCTCTCCCATCATTCACTGCCACACCTGCCTCCTCTGCCCCAGACAATGATTCATCTGCTTTCCACGACTATCAGTTAGTTTTCGTTTTCTAGAATTATATCTGCTGGAATCATACAGCATGTTCTCTTCCTCATCTGGTTTCTTTCACTCCGCATAATTACACTGAGATTCCTCTATGTGATATGTATCAACATTTCCTTTCTTTTTGTTGCTGAAGAATGTTCATCACATGGATCAATCACATTTTGTTCCTCCATTCACCTGTTAATGGGTATTTGGAACATTTCCAGTTTGTGGCTATAAATAAAGCTGCTAGAACATTTGTGCACAAGTGTGTGTATGGACATATGTCTTCTTCTGTCACGAGTAAACACTTTGGAGCAGAATGACCAGATCGTATGGTGGCGTGTGTTAAACTTTCTAAGAAACTGCCAGGCTGTTTCCCAAGATGGCTTTACGCTCTGCATTCCCAAAAAGAGCCCCAGTCACTCCTCGTCCCCACAGCCCTTGGTGCTGTCAGCCGCCCTTTATCCTAGTGGGGGTGAAGTGACATCCCACTGTGGTTTTATTTTGTCCTTCCCGATGGCTAGCGATATTGAGCATCTTTTAGTGAACTCACCGCTCACTCCATCTCTCCATTGGTGATGTGTCTGCTCGAAGAAAATCCATCATAATTAGGGTCTTCCTTTTATTATAGTTGAGTTTGAGGGTTATTTACATGTTTCGGGCATATCTTTATCAGATATGTATTTGGCAAATATTTTTCTGAGTCTGTGGCTTGTCCTGGATGAGATTTTTTTTTTTTTAATACATTGATCAATCAATGATTGGCAAGAGCTTCACTGAGAAGATCCGAGCTGACAGAATGAGTCAGGGTTCGATCCATTCCCTCCATAAAAATAATAAGCAGAGGGGCTTGTGAAGCCTCATCAAATCCGTCCTCCTGTCCCTGGTGGCCTGGACTCTATACAGAGAAGCCATCCTAAAAATTCATGATGGCAGTGGGGGGTGGGAGTGGCATGGGGGAGGCGGATTAGGTCCGGAAAAGCGCTCCCTCCGGGACCTCGCACAGTATCATTTTGCTGATGCAAGATCGCCCTCTTATGGCCAAGGTGCTTCCAGCCACTGAGCTCTGCCCCCCACCCCCGCCCCCCCCGGGGCTCTGCGAGGCACTGGAAGACAGATAAATGGAAACATTCGTTTCGGCTCCCAAGTTTCTGATGAATACAAGTGTTTTCATTCGCTGGGCAAATATCTCAGTGGAGATGGATGGAAATAGAACCGCGACTCAGGGAGTCCATTCCCACTTCTCCAGATGCTGAGGGAGGGGAGGTTGGAGGTGGGACTGGGAGGGAGAGAAGCTTGCTCACATGCCAGGCAGAACTCCCATGTCCCCCGGGGCCAAGAGCTTCCTGAGGGGCCCAGGTGTAATGTGCACACCACAGGACCTCGGCCCAAAACCCCTGAAATGTGGGGTTCCTGGCCGAGGATTTCTTGGGGTGGCCAGTGTCTTAAAACCTGCGGCTCTTGGGTCCAGCTCTCACCTGAACCCTCCAAACCTTCTCTGGCTGGCCTTCTGCAACCACTGGCCTTTCTCTGCTCCACATTACCCAAGCCTAGGGAGACTACCAGCCTCCTGCATTTCCTGCAGGACCACAAAGAGGAGACTGTGACCTGCCGCTGACATTCCAGAAGGCGAGGTCAAAGTGCGGTGGACCGCAGCATCAAAACAAATAAAATGAAAACAGATGCCCCTGCCTGGGGC
This sequence comes from Ateles fusciceps, assembly GCA_036589455.1. Lineage (NCBI taxonomy): Eukaryota > Metazoa > Chordata > Mammalia > Primates > Atelidae > Ateles > Ateles fusciceps. The sequence goes on from JAZHEH010000733.1 coordinate 1,936,533, forward strand.
TCCGGAGATCTCTCTGGCTGGCCTCTCCCTTCTGTGGCCCCTGACCTGCTGCTCTGGTGTTGACAACCCCTCCAGGGCTCTCTCTACCATCCCCCAAAATGCCAGCTCCTCCTCATACTCCTCCCCGTCGGCCATCGTGCCCCAACCCTGACTTCCCATTGCTAAGTACGAGGCACTGAGTCCTGCCCTTTGCTTACCTCTAAAGGCCTGGGAAAAGCGTCACCTGGCCCAGTCCTTGGTGACACCACTGTAAGCAGATGAAGAAGGCCTGCTGTGCAGTGCGCAGGAGCCTAGCCCGGAAGCCCGCGTTCAAATGTCCACTGCACCACCTACTGCCTGGTGATCTTTGGACAACTTCTGTAACTGCTGCGTGCTTCAGCTTCCCCACGTATAAAGGGGGGAAATTAGAAACTTCTAGAGTTTTCTAGAAGGTTAAGTGATTTGAAAACTTTGCTGGGTTTAGAATAGTGCCTGACACATAGTAAATGCTCACTTAGTGTGAACAAATACTCCTACCCACTCGCCCCACAAGCAGCTCGCTCTAAGTTGAATCCTGGACTGGCCTCCTTTCTCTTTAAGTGGATGATGTGAGTGGGAAAGGGTGCAGAAGATGAATATTTGCTCTTCCAGCCTAGAAAGCTCCAGAGGTCCAGCGAGGAAGGAGTTGTACTTCTGTGTATTTGAAGGAACTCCCTGCAGGAGTGACTCCTGAGGCTGGGCCATGATGAGCTGAAGTGCTGCTGGTGGAGGCATGATGGGGAGGAGACGAGGGGAGACAAGGGGGAGGCAGGCAGGGGGTCCCATGGCTGGGACTACATTCTTTGGAGATTAGAATCCGTACAAACCCTGCAGAGCTCTGGAAATTGTCAGCGATGGGTCAGACAAAGCTTACTCACTCACTCACTCATTCTTTTCGGTGTTTATTCAACAGGCACTTTATTGAGCATCTGTTGTATTTCAGGCCCTGGCTTAACACTAAGAAAGCCGCAGTGGCCACAAGACAGAAGCAATTTCTGCCTTCAGGAAGCTTACAGTCTAGGAGGAAGACAGACATCAAACAGTGAAGAACACATTTGACTACTTCATCAAGGGGTCTGTGTCCCCTCAGGTCAAGGGCAGGAGAGGAAGGAAGGAAGTGGCTTTTCAGTGGAGATACCAAAGGAGAGAGTGTTCTAGATAAGGTGTGGGGAGAGATGGGAAGAAGAACATCAGGCCAAGGAACCAGCACGTGCAAAGGCCTAGAGGCGAGAAGGGGCATGATTCTTTCTCCGGAGGAACTGCATGGAGACCCGGGTGGCTGGAGGCTGGTGACTAACTGGACAAGGACCAGGATGAAGCCAGAGAGGCTGGCATGGTCAGGTCTCACGGGGCCTTGAATGTCCCGTTATATGACTGCTTTTCAATCAGAGAGTAGAGGGTACTCACTGAAGGGCGGTGATGGAAAGCCAGATGACCTTGGCTGGGAGGGGCTTGGGCCAATTCTTATGTGAAACAGTGGGAGTGACCCAACCTCCTTGATGATGTGATCACTAAGCCTGTCACAAAACCCAGGCCTCAGAAACTCCTGGAACAGATTCATGCCACCCTAAAATTCCAACAATGAGATTCTGATCCCATGACCTGCAACACAGATATCTCAGAAACATTCTTATGAAATTAATAACATTCTTATGAAACTGGTAACACATGAATTACTAAGAGCAACTTGGCGAGCCCACAGATGTCTTGGGATATTGTTTTCCCTACCCATTTGGTTTCTCTTCGGAGATTTTGGTGAGTTGGGATCTGAGAGATGAGACACTGCCTCTGGAGGAAGATTTCTTACCACGTGTGACGGAGGAACAGAGTAGGCAAGTGCTCGCAGGCTCACACCTCCTAACACTGGGTGCAGATGCTCAGGAAAGCCCAGCCAATTCTGTGAACATTCATTCTTAAATCACACTGATTTTTAAAGGCCAGCATTTCCCAAACTGGGCTCAGGAGAACACAAGTTCTGGGTGGTGGTACCTGGTGTTTTGAGAACAATGGCTGAATATGTTTGAGAAAGATGACATGCAACACACAGTGTCCTGAGCACTTAGAGACGTCCTGCATTATGAAAACTCTCCGGAGGATGCAAAGAAAGTTCCAGAGCAGCAACTAAAACTTACTCTCACCGTCCTGTCACTGAAAAGGGAAAACGGAACCAATGGTAAAAACAACACATTTCATGGTGAATGGCCTTTCCGACAAAGAACACTTGGCGACTTGACACTGACTGCTGCAGCTACAGGGACCTCATTCTTCCCATTTCATCGTGAGCCCAACACAGTTTCTTTCATTTTATGGATTTATTTTTTTTTAGAGACAGGGTCTCATTCTGAAGCCCAGGCTGGAGTGCAGTGGTGCGATCACAGCTCACTGTGGCCTTGAAGTCCTAGGCTCAAGAGATCCTCCCACCTTAGCTTCCCAAGTAGCTGGGACCACAGGTGGGCACCGTCACACCCTACTAACTTTTTTATTTTTTGTCGAGATGGAGATTTTGCTCTGTTGCCTAGGCTGGTCTCGAACTCCTGGCCTCAATCAATCCTCCTGTCTTGGCCTCCCAAAGCCTTGGGATTATAGGCATGGGCCACCACGCCCAGCCCATCTGTCTCAATTTCATCCCACGCTGCCATGGCATTCATGTGGTTAAGTCTGTCCGCTGGTCCCCGTCAGGACTGGAGAAACTCATTCACTGGCCCCTTCAGGGCATAAGGGGCCTAGCATGAGACCTTTATTCACTAGGCTTAATTTTCCTGCTGTTCACCAAAGTCCACACCTCCTGCTGTGGTCTGAATGCTAGTGGCCCCCCAAAGTCATATGTTGAAATCTCACCTCCCAAGATGAAGGCATTAGGAGGTGGGGCCTTTGAGAGGTGACTAAGTCATGGAGAGGGCGCTCATGAATGAGGTTCATGCCATGGGAGCCCCTGCCTGCCTCCACCCCCATCTCCCCACCTCTCCCTCACGCCTCCACTGAGAACAGTTCAGCTCATTATGACACGGCCTCCACCATCACAACCTCACAGCCATCTACCTCTCCTCTCTCTCTCTCTCTTTTTTTCTGAGACAGAGTCTTGCTTTGTTGCCCAGGCTGGAGTACAGCGGCATCATCTTGGCTCACTGCAGCCTCTGCTTCCTGGGTTCAAGCCATTCTCATGCCTCAGCCTCCCGAGTAGGTGGAATTACAGGTGCACACTACCACACCCAACTACTTTTTGTATTTTTGGTAGAGATGGGGTTTCACCAGGTTGGTCAGGCTGGTCTCGAACTCCTGACCTCAGGTGATCTGCCTGCCTCAGCCTCCCAAAGTGCTGGGATTACAGGTGTGAGCCACCACTGTGCCCAGCCCCATCCACCTCTCTGATCAAAGGGACTCCAGAGAGCTGCCTTGTCCCTTCCCTTCAGCCATGTCAGGACAGCAAGAAGGTGCCATCTCTGCACCAGAAACCCATCCCCCACCAGATGCCAAACCTGCCAGCACTTTGATCCTGCATGTTCCGGGCTCCAGAACTGTGAAAATTACATGTCTGTCGTTGGTAAACCACTTAATTTCTGATATTTTGTTATAGCAGCCCAAACAGACTAAGACAATTCTGTTTACATTTGCCCTTCCCTTTTCTATCCTAGACTTGGAATTCTGGGTTCAGCCAGCACCCCAGGCCTGGGATCCACGTGGGCTAAGGTAGAGCTGGGAGAGTATTGGCTGCAGGTCAGAAGAGTGAGTCCTGGCCCCTGCACTGCCACCAATATACTGTGTGACCCTGGCAGATCATGTACCCACAATGGGTCTCAGTTTCACCAGTTGTAACATGAGGGGGTTGGACCAGATGATCCCCTAGTCCTTCCCTCCTCTGGTGGTCCAAGAATCCATAAATCTGTATAGGAAAGCTGTGCCCAGATAGGCATAGGAAAATGGTGCTAGGTCTATGATGATGATCTCTCCTTAGGAGGAGAGAAAGGAGAACAAACATCGGTCTGATTATGAACTGTGAGCGCCATGACCAGAAACTGAAAGACACAGGCTCATGCTGGTCAGCACTGGCCTGGGGCAGGGAACTTTAGTTCCCAGTGTGAGCTGAGCAAGATGCAGTCCTGACCAGAGCAAATGTGCCCCCCTCCTCTGATATGTGGGTCACAGGATGAACTAAGCCAGTGAGAAGGAATAAAGCCCCCTCCTTAGTGATGGAGCCTTGGGGGACATGGCCCAGTCAGGAGGGGCTGACACCTGATGGCGGGAGAGTGGATGTGGAAATGGGGGAGCCAGTGTCACCATCACCAGTATTAATTGTCATTGTCACTATCATCATGGTTAGAGTAGAGCTAAGAATTATCAGGAGCCTACTGTGCACCTGTCTCCTTCTCCAGAGCTCTTTATAAAGCAGTAAGCCCAGGGCCCAGCACACAGTAGGTGTCCACGCTGGTTGGACAGATTAATCCAATGGCTGCTGCTGATGTCTATTTTTTGCTCTTGCCAAAACAGCATCTCCTCACATTTCTGCCATTCACAGCCCAGCTCTCTGCAAACTTCTAAGAAGAGATTAAAGGAAAAGTCAGATAAGACTGCCCACATCCCCAAGACAGAAGTGTCACTCACAAAGGCCCACCTGCCATGAGCGCAAGGCTGCCCCTTCGTGCCACTGGGGCCAGTTGGCATCTTCACACCCTGAGCACAATATAAGGCAAAGTGTCTCTGAAAAGCTGGGAATAAATCCCACACGTGTGTCCTACCCTTCTCAGGCACCTCTGGGGCCCCAGCGCTGACAACTCCTCTGTTTTACCAAGGTTCAGCCATCTTAACAGGGACTTTAAATAACTCCCTTTTGCTGCCAAGAAATGAATGTGTGTCCTGCTGAGACATGTGCATTATGAATAGATGGCCAAGAGAGGTTCAAGGCCTGGCTGCTGTTGGACAATGACCACGAAGCTCCCTCCCTGTCCTTCATCCTTTTAAAGCCAGTTTCCAATGACTCAGCAGATCCACCATGGAATGCCAGGAGGTGTGCAGGGCTCTGGGCTCAGGGAGAAAGATCGCTCATGTTCCTATGCTCGAGGAGGTCATGGTCAGATGGCGGAGGCAAACCCGCCAGCAACACCCATCACCCACTCGCAAAGCACGAGACGAGAGGTCACAGCAATGGCTGCCATTCCATGAGCACCTGCTGTCGACAGCTCTACTCAGTTGGTGCCTACTGTGTGCCGAGGCCAGGAGAGTCACAGCTGTCACTAGCTCTCACAGCAACCTTCCCTGCCACAAGGTCAGTTTAATCATTCCCGTTTTATAGATGAGGACACCGAGGCTAAGAGAAGTTGGGAAACTTACTCAGGGTCTCACAGCCAGGGAGCAGTTGAGCCAACGTGTGTTCTGTGGGCCCAGCAGCATCGGGACAGCTCTGCCCACCCCCAGCCCTCAGACGGGGGGGGGGGTGAGCTGGGGTGAACTGAAGGCAGGTATGGTCACCTGAGCCGGGAGGTCGGAGACCAGAGACGGCGCTAGATTGCAGGTGCATTGTCTCCCTCTGATTATGGAGGTTCCTCATGGTCACCCACAGGAGTCCAGTTGAGTTTGGCCATCCCTGCCCAGCTGCCGAGCAAGAGATGGGAATTAGGTTCACCCTGTAAAATATCATTGTGTTTACCTACTCACGATCTTCTTACCACCTCTGCAATTCTTTAAATTTTCCTTTAGACACTGTGCCCCTCGCCCACCACGTACTCCTTGTCTAGGTTATTTGACCAGGACAGAGCCCAGCCCTGCAAAAACTGGCTCTAAGGTTAAACATGTGACTCGGGCCTGGCCAATCAGTGACTTCCATTCCACTGAATTTAGTGATTGGCTGAGAGATGGGGGTGTGATCCAGGTTAATCCAATCAGAGTTTGCCATTGGACTTTCGCTGAAAATAGCGTAGAAGAGGCTCTTTCTTTCCTTTCCTTACGGTTGCTAAGCTAGTAGAATGTAAGACTGGCATTGCAGGTGGCCATTGCAGGAGGAGGCTGTCTAAAGAGAAAACCGACACAGATAGACAAATCTCTGAAAGACAGAGTAAAATAGAAAAAGAGAGATGGTCAGGACAGACAGAATGTGAGCCCCAGAAGACAGAGACCCTTGTCTGTTTTGCTTTCTACAGTACACCTACCTGCACAGACTAGGTACAACTGCTTGAGCCCCTGGATCAAGACAGACTTGAAACCAGCAGTCTTCCAGATGTTCCAGTTTCATGAGTCAATGCATTTCTTTTTCTGTTTGAGTCAGTTTGCGATGTGCTTCTGTCGCCCGTAAACCAATGAGTCCCAATTCTACTCTGTAGCCACCACCAGAAAATACAGTACGTGACACATAATAGATGCTAAGTAAACATTTGGGCAATGAAGGAAAAAAAAATGAATGAGCCTGGCCATTTCTCCCTCTCTGCTTCCCCACCCACTGCACACAAGCTTCAGCCAGCCTCATGGAGACCATGGCTCTGGGAATTAAAACTCCATGAATAATCAACTGCTTCCCCATGGGAGCAGCAACGTCTGCCCAGGGGTCCCTCGGAGGAAGACAGCAGGGCTCAGGGAAGTGGTGGCATTTCCGTGCAGAAACACCATCCCCAGGAGATATTGGAAATGGGCTCAGAGAGGCAGAGCTGAGGGCTGGGACCCTGTTCCTCTGGCCAGTGGACACTGGGGTAGAAGGATAGTAACAGTAGTAACTCCACACACGTCCACCAAGCTTCACAATATGTCCACACAGAATGGATGAGCCCATTGGAGGAGGTAGCACTGAAATCCCGGCTCTTTGTCTTGACTTTTGTATAGATTCATAATATGTGTACATATTTATGGAGTACATGCAAGATTTTGATCCTCTGCCATTTACTAGCCATGTGATCTTGGGCAAACCATGTCTCCTCCTTGAGGCTAGGGTGTCTCATCTGCACAATGACCCACCTCACAGGACCATGAAGAGGAGTCACTGGGATAAGACTTCAGCTTGGTGACTGGCACAGCATAAGTGTGCAGTCCATAGCCAGTACCCGAGCGTGATTAGCCCCACTGTAGAGGCGCAGACACAGGGACTTACAGGTGGGCTGTGGCCTGCCTAGGGGGCAGCAGTGGGGGAAAAACAGGGCCTGAAGCCAGAGCCCTGTGACTTTCAGGCCAGTGCTCCACCCACTGCCTCCTGGGCTCTCAGGAGGAGGCTGACAGGGGGACTGCCTGGTGTCTCCTCAAGGGAGCAGAGATCCCAGAATCCCCCCCATCCTGCCAGGGAGCCAGCTTCCTGAGCATGCATCATTGGGTGAGTCCCAGGGTGCTCAGAAGGGTGGGCACTCTGAGGAGGACACCGAGGCCGGTGTCCCCAGAGGGGAGCTGAGCCAGAACATCATCCTCGACATTCCCACTGTGCCTAAACAAAACTATACCTTAATTTCCATCACCATAGAATGCATGCTTGCATGAATGAATGAATTCAAATACATCATTTTACCTGGAGGAAATGGAGTCCCAGAGAAGTCAAGTGATTTGCCCAAGATCAAACACTCTAAGAGTGCAGAGGAGGCTCAAACCCAACCCTCTGCCACTAAGGTCCATGCTCCTTCCCAACCCTACACTGCCCTGCAGAGCTTGGGGAAGGACTTAGGAAAGGAAGAGGCCAGCATGGGCTGGAGGCATCAGGGAGGGCTTCCTGGAGGAGGATGAGGAGCCCAATCTGGACCCTGAAGAATATACTGGAGAGGAAGAGCATACAGGGAGGGAGGCACAGCCCAGTTTGCTGCTCCCAAATCTTTAGGACTCTGGACCTGGATTTCTCCACGAGGAGGGTCAAGGTCTTCCTGGGGCAGGCTTCTCAAGACCCTCTCCCCAGAGCAGGTGGAGCTGCATCCAGGCAGGATGGGAGGCAGCTCCCAGGTAGAGGGTGGTGGGTCGGGTAAAGCAGGAACTGCTAGGAACTTCCTGTTCACGTGGTATCCGGCCCAGGTGCACCGGAATGGGAGCAGCGCCCTGCCCGTCTTCTGTAAGGGGGACCATGGTCTCACAAGTGCTTCTGATGAGGCCATTAGACCACACTCCATCAGCCAGTCAGCCCCACCAGCCACATAGACAATGGCTGCAAAGCGCCTCATCAGCTGAGAACTGAGTAACCAAAGGGCCCTGAGATTTCCATTGCAAATTCCCCACGTGAGCAGCAGCCTGCGAAGGTAAGAATCCCCCCCAGTACGTCCACAATTGGGACAATTAGTCCGTTTCTCTTTCCTGTTCCTCTAATGAGCCTGCAGAAGCAAAACAACATCAGGCGGGTATGAAAATACACATCAGCTCAGCTGCCGAGGGGTATTCTGGAGACTATTTTGGGAGCCAGATGCCTGCGTGGGTGGGAGATGCATCTGTCCTCTGCACAGATCAGCTTTCCAGATGTAGGCCCAGGAAGCTGAGCCGGCAATTCTCTGACATCTCATGTCTTTTCCCTCTTGTCTACTTTCACTCGCTTTGGCTGGCATTTGGTGACGTCAGTGAAATGCAGAGCCTGAGGTCGGCACCAGCGATTTGGAGACGGCTGAAACTCTCCCTAAAGACTGTGGCCTAGGCACCTCTCTTGCCTGACCCTAGTACCAGCCATCTGCCTGAGTCATATTCCCCACCCTTGGAGGGACTCTGAAAGCTGCAGTGTCACCATTCTTTATGCAACACATCTGTTGAGCATCTACTATGTGACAGCCTCTGTGTTCGGGGGAATCAACAGTGAGCAAAACCACCACCGTCCCTCCTGGAGCTCACTCTAGAGGAGACAGAGACTAATCTAGAATCACACAAAGCAGCGTAGAGTGATACGTGCTCCAAAGGAGGGGCTCGGGATGCTGTGAGAGCACATGACACAGGACAGAGTCAGGGGATGATGAGGGGTTTCAAGGCAGGCTGGGAGGGCGTCCCTGAGGCTGTGACCCTCCGTCTGCCATCTGAAGAACAAAGCAGAGTTATCAGGTGAGCCTGGAGCTCAGGGAGAGTGTTCAGACCAGGCAATAGCATGTGAAAAGGCCCAGTGGCTGGAGGGCTCTTGGCAACCACCAAGAAGTTCAAGGCCTACGTGGCTGAAAGGCAAGGAGTGGGTGGGAGCCCACAGAGAGAGCAGAAGCAGGACTGTGCAAGGACCTCACATCCCACTTTAGGGATCTGAGTCTTCATCCCAGCCGCAAGGAGACAGTGGAGGGCAAGAGGAAGCAGGGTTGATGTGATCAGATCTGTTTCCAAATCAACCCCTAGGCCACGGCATGGCGGGCCAAAATGGAAACGGTGCTGAACAGTGTGACCTGGAGGCAGGAGGATTGCGGCTTGTCCTGCAGGGGAGAAGGACAGCTTCCAGAAAAGAGGGGGATAGGAATGATGAATGTCGGCATCTGTGTCCCATTCATTTAGCCATTTGACACGCGATTATTAACACCAACTGTCTGCCTGGCCACCTATTCAGTGACGGGGTACTAGGATAAATAAGAACAACAAAGTGACTATCCACAAGGATCTCACAAGGGGAAGGACAGATATTTCCCTAATGTTTCAGAAAGGGCCAGCTCCCTGAGGAATGTCTGAGTTGCTGTGATAATCAGCTCTTATTGAGTGAGAGAGAAAAGACCAGGCAGGGATGTTTGGATATGAACCAATCACCCCCCAGATAAATCAAGAGGACATGATGAAAGGACACAGGACAGAGTCAGGCCGTCTGGGACTGAGAGTCACCCATGCCGTTTCCCTCTCCTTCCCTGTGCAATCCCCAGAAGGTGCCCTTCAAGGTGGGCTCCCGCAGTACTTCATCCCAGAGCAGGAACCTGAGTGGGCTCAACTTGGCTGATCACAGAACAGGAGGCTCCCAGCAACTCTGCAAAGTTGGTGTCTCCTTCCCCACTTTGTAAATGAGCAAATATAACATCAGAGAGGTAAAGACAACCTCCTAGCCTGGCTCTCAGCCTTCCAGTCCACCGGATGGGCAGTCTAGATGACTTCCCCACCTAGATGCAGGGGGGGCTGGAGCACATCATCCCTGGCTGGGCAGCCCCTGCCCAGCACTGGCCCTGCACTGTGAAGGGGAGTGTGAGCCCCTGGACAGCATGGCTGTCTCTGCCCCTCTGCGGTGGTGATGGATGATGCCCTGTTGCCCTGGGCCTCCTCCTGAGACCCCTGCATTCTTTTCCCTGAGCCTCTGGCTGACAGGACACCTCATCCAGAGGGGGAGCAGGGAAGGGGCTCCCAGAGGTGCCTCCACACTGGGCTCAGAGACGGGGGAAGATCTGGGCCATTCCAGCCGATTGTGTTCAGAACCTTCTGTGTCTGCCAGGCTGCTAATTTGGTGCCATCTGCCTGCATTCCCAGCGCCAAAGCCCTGGCATAAACAAGTTTTATTTTATGGTTCTTAAAGAAAGTTTAGGCAGAGGTGGGGAGCGAGAGGAGGGAGGCCTCAGAATGATCCAGTTCTCTGGGAACCAGGGTGTCATGTCTATGTGCATTCTGCTAAGAGGGCTGAGTGGAATTCATGGTGGGCAGGGGAGGGTTGAGTGGCCTGGAGGATGACGTGACTGTGAACTCCTACCTCCCCCATAGACTGGGGCTGCTTGGGCCTGAGTCATCTTCTTCCCAGTGCCCAACCCAGGGTCTGACCCAGAGCAGGTGTCAATAAACTCCTGCTGAGTGAATGATTGAGTGGATGAAGGACCCGTGGTGAAGGGCAGGGTGGGGAGAGCTGAATGGGATGTAGTGGGAGGCCAAGTAATTTCTGCGTTAAGCGCTGTAATGAATTATCCAATGGGAGGAAACCTGGGGTGACCCAAAAGATCTCAGCCTCCTGGGATGACAGAGTTAGCAGGACCTGCAACTTATTTCTTCAGCAAGGTGACGGGACGCCAATTCCATGATTTGGTTACAAAAGACTGTGGTTTCTGCCTTGCCGGCTGATTATTTCTATCACCTTCTTGTCTTCTGGGCTTTAGTAAATCAAGTTGCTATGTGGGAGACACCCCGTGGCAGGGAACTGAAGCATCCTCCAGCCAAGAGCCAGCCAGGAACTGAGGCCTGCAGCCTATCAGCCCTTTAGGAACTGAGTCCTGCCAACAAGTACGGGAGCTTGGAAGCAAATCCTTCCCCAGTCGAGCCTTCAGGTGCCAGCCCAGCCTAAGCTGATACTTTGATTGCAACCTGTGAGAGCCGCTGAAGCCCAGGATTCAGCTAAGTTGTGCCCAGATTTCTGCCCCACGGAAACTGTGAGATAATAAATGTGTTGTTTTAAGCCACTAAATTTGGGGGTAATTTGTTATACAATAATAGATAACAAATGTATATCCCATCAAAACCTCTCAACAGCCCTCTAGAATGTATGCTGATTAGCCCCATCTGTGGATGGGGGATACTGAGGCACAGTACCATGTTCCTGGGAGAGCTGGAATGCTGACCTGGGTCTGTCTGAGGTGAAACCTGTGCTATGCATTAGTCCTTCTTTTTACTGACTCGCAGGATCAGCTAAGACATAAAATTCACCCATAAAGAAAAGGAAAATCTAAAACTTGAAGGAATTATGTAAATACAAACCCACACACAGTTACTTGCAAATTCTCCTTCTTTCTCTTCATCATATACACTATGACTCACTCTAAACTCCTCGTCTGCACAGTGGGAAGGCACTCATCAATAATCTAAGTGCAAATCACCTTTGGCACTGCCATCCCTGTAATTTGGTTGGGGGAGGGTCCAAGGCACGTGCAGAAAAAGATTACAGTGGCCGAGTCAAGTGGCAGCAGTTGAAGAAACAGATGCTGGCATGTTTCCCAGTCTCTACTCCCATTTGTAAAGTAGAAGGACTTCAACATTCCTACAGAGCTACCTCCAAAGAAGGACATCTCAGGGGCAACATTGAGCCCTGGAGCAGGGGGGTGGGGGATAGATGCATACTTGGTAGAAAGGCTTTGAAGACCAGAAAATGATGAGGCTTCAAGAAGATGGCCAGTGGGCACACTGGGGGATCCCAGCCCAGGGGAAGGGGCTTTGGGTCACCTCCTACAGAGGGATGGTAGTGGAAGAATCCTAGCCTGGGCATTGTTCAGGACCCACAATGCTGTGGCTAACTCACTGTGGGGTCACTGGGGATCGAACTGACCCCTCTCAGCCCCAGTGTCCTCATCTGCAAATTGTAAGGTGAACTTTGAGGATGTGTCGCTCATGGAACCCATGTGGGTAAGAACAGTGTCTTCCAGTTCCCTGCAGTCTCCTTTTCCACCCTCTAAGTGCCTTGAAGGATGATAGAGCAGCAGAGGTCACCCCAGTCCTCCCCTGGAAGGAGATGTGGCCCCACCTCACACCATGATCAGCCCATGCTCCTTCTGATTCTTTAGGGACAATCACACAGGCCATTCCTGAAATGCACTGGGTCAGCCTGGCTTCCTGTGACCTGGGCCCCAGCTCATCTGTATTCATTCTGCACACGGGTTCTGCCTGCAAGAACGGCCATGAAGGTGTCTGTCCCTGAGCCTGCTGAGGGGCATGGATGTGGGAGTGGGGTGACCTATGCTCCTTGGAGGTTCAGGGTCAAGCCCTAGAGAGCCTCTGTGTCAGGCAGCTGCAGCACTATGCATACTAATTGATGAGAACGGACACATTTCAAGTGCCTACCATGTCTCAGGTACTGTGTTAGTCATATCCAGGCATTTTCTCACCTAATCTTCAAATTCTTACCCATGTCTCATGACAAGAAAGATCAGACTCAGAGGGGTAAAGCGACCTGCCCACGGTGGCACAGCAAGGAAATGGTTGAGCCAGAATTTGAACCAAGAGCCTACACCCTTAACCACTCTATGTCAGTTCCCTTTAATGAGGGCGCCCACCACTAGCCCAAGCTCTGCTCCTGTGAATTTCAGGGCAGGAACCAGGTGGCTCAGATTCTGCAGTGGGAGTCCAGAGTGGGGTCAAGTTTCCCAGACTCCAGGTGATCTGGTTTGGCCATGTCCCCACCCAAATCTCACCTGGAATTCTAATAATCCCCAGTGTCAAGAGCAGGGCCGGATGGAGACAATTGAATCATGGGGCGGTCTCCCCCATACTGTTCTCACGGTAGTGAGTAAGTCTTATGAGATCTAATGGTTTTATAAATGGGAGTTTCTCTGCACAAGCTGTCTTGCCCACAGCCATGTAAGAAATCCATTTGCTCTTCCTTCGTTTTCCGCCATGATTGTGAGGCCTCCCCAGCCATATGGAGCTGTGTGTCCATTAAACCTCTTTCCTTTATAAATTACCCAGTCTTGGGTATGTCCTTATTAGCAGCATGAGAAAGGAATCATATGCCAGGACTAACCACCACCTCAGGCCCCTGTGTTCACCGAGGCCCTTCACCTGGTAAGCTGGATTAAGACTGGTGATCTCTACCCGGTGATGTAGAAAGATGCTGGGGTGAGGAAGAGGATGTTTCCAAGAAGTCAGGAGAGCTAGTGGCTGAGGACAGCACTGGGTGCTGCTGGGGCATTTTGAGAACTATCACTTATTCACCGATGTGCATGTACCTTCCCCACAAGGGAGAAAGACCTGCAAAACCAATCAGCTCTGGTTCAAGTGCCCCTGGCTGAGCCAGAAGGGTGTTACAGGGTTTGTTTGTGTGGATGGAAGAGGCTGACCTGTCCTGCAACCTGAAGACAGGAGGTGGGGACGAGATGGGCAACGGAGCCCTCTCTCTGCATGGAGACGCTTCAAGGAAGATAAAGGAAAGCTTATCAGGCAGCATTCATGGTGTCAATAGCAGACAAGAATGTTTTTAACACTTCAGCCTTGCCAGCACTCCCTATTTATCTCAAGAAACACAAGTGTTTTCCTCTCTTCTTTTTTTGTTTCCGTTCTCCACCGCTATAAAATGCTCAGAGTCGCACAGTGCGAGATGAAGGGTTGACACGTGGTGAAAACTCATTTTTAGATTCCATCAAGTTCCATCAGCCTCACTCCCCTTTCAGCAGAACCCAGCAGACCAGCGGGCAGAGCTGGCAGGCGGGGGTGGGGGGTGGAGGAGGCGGGGGAGGGGTTGGAGTTGGGGACAAGCTGAAGGAGGAGGCTAGAGGGTGGGCAGTTCTGGCAAGGGGGGCGCCCACTGGATGGGCTTGTTTGGGTCTTGGAGCTATGGTAAGGGTTGGGAAAGGGAGATGACAAACATTTAGGGCAGAACTGCCTGGAAGGCAGGTCTCCAGAGGCCCCTCTGCTTTGGAGGCCCCTGATAGGCTCTCTCCCACTGCACCTCATTCCCTGGGGTGAGGATTCTGCAGAGCCAAGCAGAGGCCCCAGCAGGACTGTGACCCTCTTTAGACCTCACTCTGGGACCCCAGAATTCTCCCCCACAAGTGGCCCTGAGCCACCTCCAAGAGCCTGTTTTTCACTTCTTGCCCAGGTCTGGGCTGTAGAGGTGACCTGAGGGTGAACACCGTGCCCAGAGCCTGCACCCCAGGCCTGAGTGCAACCTAGGGGCAGCTATGGGGCAGCTTTTGCAATGAGGTGAGTCGTTAAGTCTACAGTCAAATTAACCCTCCCAACCCCTACACTTCCCAAGCAGTATGGTGACATCTCTGCTTTAGTCCCTGAGGGCAGGGGCCATGCTGCTTGGTCTGGCCCCAAGTGGGATTCCAGTGAGGGCTTGCCAGGAGTCACCCAGAGAGACCCAGTGGCTCTCCCAAGGGCACACAGCAATGTGATGGGCAGAACCTCTGTGTCTAGGCCTCGGTCAGCTCAGTGTGTCCAGCCTGAGCTGGGTCCCCCATCAGAGAGCCTCCCGTGACTTCAGGACTTTAGGGAGACCCATGGATGAGAACTATATGCAATTGTTCCAAACAATATGAGCACCAGCAGTGTCCCCCTCCAGCTCCATCAACACAGGGAGCAGCCGCAGCCGAAGCTGGCTGAGGAGGGAGGTGGCACCCCAGCAGCTCCCTGGAGTATGGGGCAGAGGCTCCAATGCCACGTAAGCTTCTGCAAGGCAGGCACTCTTCTGTGGCTCTCAGAGGGCCCCCATGCTCACAGTCTTCTCCACTTCTCTCCTGGGATCTTCAGCAGCCTCCACCTGCCCACCAGGCCTCACCCTCCCTCCTGGGATGCTGTATTAATTCACTCTCACATTGCTATAAAGAACTACCTGAGACTAGGAAATTTATAAAGAAAAGAGGTTTAATGGCCTCACAGTTCCACAGGCTGTACAGGAGGTATGGCTGGGGAGGCCTCAGGAAACTTGGGATCATGGTGGACGGCAAAGGGGAAGCAAACATGTCCTACCATGATGGAGCAGGAGAGAAAGAGTGAAGGGGAAAGAGCCATGTGCTTTTAAGCTACCAGATCTCACGAGAACTCACTCACTATCATGAGAACAGCAAGGGGGAAGTTCGCCCCCACGATCCGGTCCCCCCTCCCTCCAGGCCCCTCCTCCAGCACTGGGAATTAGACAATTCAACATGAGATTTGCATGGGGACACAAATTGAAACCATATCAGATGCTCTCTGCACTTGGTAGCCTGGGTCTTGGGAAGACGAGACTCCACTTCCAGGTCAGGCACTTGGGTTCGTCATGAAGCTGAGAGCTTCAGCTTCTGGCAAGTTCTTCTCTCATTGAAAATAAGTCACGACTCACCATTACTGGTTGTGGTGGCATCTTAAACCAGCATTGTTACTGAATGCCTTACCCGTTGCCCACAGGTGAGACCCATCCGTGGTTCTGTGGGGGAGGGGCTCAACCGGAATGAGGAAGGCTGAAGGCTTCGGAGTCAGTTCCATCACTGAGCAGTCCAGCTTCCCTGATCAGACCCCACATCTATATGATGGAGCTAACAGGCCCCACCACAGGTTGGGGAGGGGGAAAATGTATTACCCTCTGTGTGCCCTCCAGACCCACCTTCACTCCCTTCCCTGCTCTGTGCAAGGAGACGGACCTGCACAGACAGCATCAACAGGGCTCCAGTGCCCCCCGTGTCCTGGCTTCTGTTGGGTTCTAGAGGCACCAGGGGAGGCCGGGGGTGGGAGGAGGGAGAGGCAGGGGTGCTTACTCCCTGGCTCCCTCCCTTTGAGCCATGGCTGCAATGGCTGCCTTCCTCTTCTCGGACCCTAACCCCACTGGGCCACCCCTCTCCCATGCCAAGACACTGACCAATACGCCAGGAAGTGGATCAGTGCTGTTTTTGAATTTGAATGAGACGTCTGGTGGGCTTAAGTAGGGAAGAGATGGAGTTTCATTCCCCTTTTTTGAAGGCTTCTCTGGGCTGCTGCAGGGGAGTATTAGGGAGGCACACAGGGGTGGACGGTGGACATGTTGGAGCTATGGCAAGGTCCAGGCTGCTTTGATGGAATTTGGTCCACGATGGAGGTGGTAAAGACAAACCCAACATCAGGTAGGACAGGAGCCAGAGAAACTGGACCTGCAGAGAAATTCCGGGGTGCAGGGCCAGGAACCCCTGCTGAGCCTGGAGGCAGGGTTAGGGGAGCTCAGCGTGGAGGAAGGACAGGCTGAGGGCCCAGTGGAAGCTGGGAACTGCTTGGGTCTTAGGGAAGAGCTGCCTTGTGCAGGGACGCTAGAAACCAGCAAAGTCCTGCAACTCTGGGCAGCCTGCATCTCCACAAGGCACTAAATTAAGGCGTTAAATCGTGCCACGACCCTGGCCCTTTCTCCTCTTCTAATTGTTCCACACGCACACCCCATCAGTGTGGGAGGAGCAGTGATGTGTACTTCCTGAGAAGTAGGGCCCAGCCGAGGTCCCTGGTCCTGCCCCTCCCTCCTTCTTCTAGTCCTAGGGGACAGAGCGAGTGGAACGGGGGAGCACTTCCTGGTGTGGAAGCCAGGAAGTTTGAGTGTCTTTTCCAGGTTGGCCACTTCCGTGTGGAGGAGGGATTTGCTGTGGGTTGCTCAGACAGTGGCTTAACCACTCTGAGCCTCACTTTTCTCATGTGGGAAATGGGCTAACATCTAACTCACAGGGCTGATGTGAACCCTAAGTAAGATGCCGAGGCCAAGTGCTGTGCCTGGCCCTCTGCAGCTGCACCACACTGGGGAGCCCATCCCTCCTACAGAAGCTTGGCACTGAAAATCCTCCCAGAACCCAGCACTACTGTCATTCTGCCTTCAGCGTTCTCATAGGCCTCCATTCCCCCATCAGGACCATCTGAAATACCCTAGCTTGGCTGTAATGAATACATTTTAAACAGTCCTGCTAACTCCATTTTGCCCACCCTGGGCTGTGTTGCCCACCCTGAGCTGTGCAGGGCATTCTGTTCTGAGAGCTTGTGGTCTGAGACACCTGGCATCTTTGCAACCAATTTTCTGAGAAACAGGCCCACTGGCCTATACATCGTGTACTTGCAACCCTGCTACTGCTCACCCCACATCCTGAGTAAAAAACGACTTCAAGTACAACTTTTTTTGTTAGGCACCCCCCCTTCCCCTAGCCTGCTCCTTCTGCTTCTGTAATAATCTGCTTACCGCCCCTGACCCAAACCTGGTATAAAAATGTTGACCGCCCTTTATTCTGGGCCGAGAGGTTTGAGCTCTATCTGACTCTCGGACGCCGGCATTAGAAGTGGACTCTCAACCGACTCAGAGCGTGGCATTCCTGTTTAATCTCGCTCAGGTATAACACATCAAGGCTTCATGTGGGTAGCCACCACAGACCTTTTCAGCTTGGACAGTGGGGGTCCTTATTTCTCTGCTGAGCAACTTACCTGTAGCCCCAATATCTAACCACTGCACCCCCAGCCTCATGAGCCTGCTGGTTACGTTGGGGGAGATGCCGAAGGCTCCCTGCCCTGGAGCTGTGGCAGGAGAAAAGACACAGCGTTGGCCGAGGACCTGCTGCGTCCCCCAGCCCTGCGCTCACAGGAGCTTCCCACATTCTATTCCCTCCGAGACTGTGCGTGGGTAGAAGCAGGGGCAGGCACCACGAGGACGCACTGGACATGCGGGCCACTCCTGAGAGCAGGACGCTTACCTGGAGACCCAAGCATAGACCCTCCTGGGCGCACATGTGAGTGCTGAGTGACAGCAGCGATCAGATCTTTGGCCTGTCAGCACCTGGGAATAATTACAGTTCTAAAAACAGCCCTCATTATTCTCCCAGGGCTGTGGTGCCCTTTGGAAAAACGGATGTTTCCTGCCAGATCGTCCCCTGAAGCTGCGTTTGTCACAGGCTGCTGTGTAAATCCATGTTTGGCCCATTTTTAAAAAATGTGATTTATCCACTTGACTGGCCTTAACGCTCCTCTCCAAACTCTCAAAATGCGGCTGATGTCGGGAGCCCGGAGAGGAGCCATAAAGCGTCACAGGGAGCCGCCTGGCTGGGTCCGGCCTGGGGCTCTGAGCTCCTCGTGCTGCCCCAGAGAGCCAGCATGGCCAGTACAGGCAGCCGAGGGCAGAGGGCGTCTGCTCCGGTGCAGCAGCTATTCAGGAACAGCGGAGGGAGAGAGCCCGGGATCTGGAGGAAGGCTCAACTTCAGGCTTATTCATCCCAACAAGGCTCACTGTGGTTCTACCCTGTGCAGGCCTGTGGGGGAGCCCGGGCAGCAGCTGTGAACAGACAAGATCCCTGCACCCCCGGGACTCACACCATGGAGTGGGGGAGGCAGAAAGGGACAGGTAAACAACGCATCAGCAAGACTATTCCAGGTAGGGACAGGTGCAGCGAAGAAATCAAAATGGTATGATATGACGGTCTGGCTCAGGGCAGCCTGAACAGTGACAACCTTGGACTGTGGGGGACAGGAAAGAGCTCTTTGAGACCTAAAGGATGAGAAGGGACCCTGATGCAAAGAGTAAAGGGAATGCCCCAACAGACAGGGGACACCCTGGGGCAAAGGCCCTGACAGATGAGCTTGCTGGGGAGCTTTGATGATGGAGCAGTTAGCTCCACCTGGTGGATCCACAGAAGACAGCAGCAGGAGGTGACACCTGGGCTGCGAATGTCACAGGTGGGAAGAGTGAGGACTTTCCGGACTGAAGACAAAGACAGAAAGACTCAGACCTGAGCAGGTGCATACCATGTTGGAACAACCAGTGTCACGGTCAGAGGAGAGCTTCCATGCACGAGTGTGACAAAGAGGAGGCTGGAAGCGTCCTGGGGTCAAATGTGCCACCAAACTGAAACAGAGCTAAGGGGTCAGGCTCCCACCTAAGGCAAGGAGACCCACTGTTTCAGCAGCGAGAAGGTCACACTCGGGGAGGTGTTAAGTCCAATAACTTCTCAGGCCCCTTCCAGCTTTAAAATGCAACAAGCCAGCAATGCCAGCTTATGCTTTAATTGAATAAAAGTTAATAGACTTGTTTAATTTGGTTGCATCTGTTTTTAGCTTCCGGTCCTTATCCCAGCCATTGAGATAAAGGAAAGAACCACAACCAGAATGCTGAGCACAGATGCAGAGGTGTGTGCTGATGGGCCCCTGAGCCCTGGGGGAGAACTGGGGGCAGGCTCACAGAGACCAGAGCTGGTAGCCCAGGCTCCCTCCCATGGGGCCACACACAGATGGACACAGGCCAGGGCAGCCATTTTCATTCACCTCCAAAAGCCTTTCCCCCTCCGCCCTGCCCACCCACTGCAAGGCACCCAGACCTCCCCCCTGCTCCTGCCCTGAATCCTGGCGTAGCCCCTGGGGGAGAAGTCCTGGAAAGCCAGCCCCCACAAAAACAGTGCAAATCAGGTCAACCTTCCTCCCCTCCTATTTTAGATCAAGCAACCATTCTGCCTTTTGGGGGCAACAGGCTCATTTCTCTTCCCAGCTCACTAAACCAGTAGGACCCTGCGACTCTCACAGCAGGCAACGGGGGGGAAAAAGTTTTCTAGAACCCAAGCCCTTTGATGGAGAAGTCAGCCTAATAAATAATTGAGATGTCTGGGCTTCCTGAGAACTATGGGTGGAGGTGTCCCAGTTCTGCCAGCAAAGCAGAGCTTCAGAGCGCTGCTGTGGAAGTGAAGGAAAGCCTTTACTTAAAGATGAGTCAGGAAAGCAGAGGGCTGTATGGAAAGGGTTGGAGGTGGCCAGGGGAGGTGGGTGCAGGGTCACCGGCTTTGGGTGAGTATGTGACCCACCCTACACCCTGAGAGTCCACATTCGGTGGCAAACCTGTATGTTCAGGATCTCATTCCACACTCCAGAGACCCCACGTGTGGGATCCTGTCATGCAGCTCCATTGGACAGATGAGGAAACTGAGGCATAAGTAAACCAAGCCCTTCCCTGAGGGCCTGGACCCTGGCCTGTCAGACTGTAGCCTGCAGGCTCTTCAACACTCTGCTCACCAGCCAGGAAGCAAGGGCCAGCAGGATCCTGGAGTGTTAGGTCCTCCAGAACCTCTAAGCTGTGCCCAGCATGAGATCAGGATTCAGAAGCCCTGAGTTTGAATCCCAGCTCAATCTGCTCTGGTAAACAGAGTGGATAGTCCCAACATCACAGTCCTGTTGTGAGAGTGGAAAGGCAGATGTGCGTGCTGCAGGGAGCACGGGACCTGCACGGATTTCTCAGTGAATTCTGAATATTCTCAAGAGAGCATGAGCTGCACTGACAATCCAACCCCAAATGTACAGTGGCTCCAGCACAGCGAAGTTGTATGTCCAAAGCAGGTGGTCTTGATTGGTAGGTACCATGAGACGGAATGAGACTGGGTCTGTTCCGGGATAGCCCCTGGGGGAGGGCACCCGCCATCAACACCTGGTTTCCATCTTGCTGGCCGACTCTTTCTATTGCTTTCTTAGTCTGCATGCTCTGATGGAGGAGGCTGCTATGTGTGATGTCCCCCTGGGCAAGGAATGAAGGGCAGGTGGTCCTGCTCATCTGCACTCTCTGCACTGGATCAGCAAAAAGGCAAGGTCATGGAAGGTTCTCAAAGGCCGTGAGTGGGCATAGCACATGCTATGTGCTATGCTTCTGCTCACATGCTATTGGCTGGGTTGTAGTCACATGACCCTCCCTACCTGCAGAGGAGGCTGGGAGGTGTAGTCGTGCTATGTGCACAGGAAGAAAAATGTTCTTGTTTGGTTGAACAGTTGGACAGTCTCGCTTAACCTGGAGAAGTGAAACCATGTGTGAGGAAATCCAGTGGGTTAATAGCTGAGCCCAGCTTAGAGCCCAGGTTTCCTGCGTGCACCTGGGTCCCAGGCTCTTCCCCTCCACCTGTTGTGCTCCAGAGTGAGGCAGAGTCACAGGTGGCCAGTGGAACCTCAGACATGGGTTTACCTGAGTAGGGGGAAGGAGGTGCCCAGGTGGTCAACCTGCTGTCTCTGTTGCCTGCATGGGTAATAACAGGTAAGGGGCAGAGAGCGACAGCTCCAGGGCTCTGGGCTGTGAAATTGGTCCAGATGCAGAGTTGGCCTCAGGCACTCATTGGGAACAGTTTCCTCACCTGCCCCACAAGGCTGCAGGGAGAGGGGATTGTGTGCGGGTGAAGGGAGATTTGACACCCTCACTGCTCACCTTTTCCAGCATCCACTTCTCTGAGGGCTCTGCTTTTTTTTTTTTTAATATTTTATTGCGTTTTAGGTTTTGGGGTACATGTGAAGAACTTGCAGGATTGTTGCATAGGTACATACATGGCAATGTGGTTTGCTGCCTTCCTCCCTATCACCTATACCTGGCATTTCTCCCCATGTTATCCCTCCCCCAACTCCCCCACGTCTGAGTTAACCAAACTAAGGACTTGGGATAATGTTGATTTCAGGGACTCGTCTTTCCCAGGGGTGTTTGAATACAATAGGAAGCTGGGGGAGAGGAGAAGAAATCATGCAGGTCACTGAGGTCAAGTCCCTCCTATCACACAGATGAGGACAATGACACTCAGATACTACATGCTTTACAAATATGTGTAACTCAACCCAGATATCTACCTCTAGGAATGTAGCCCTTAGAAACAATCAGAGATGTACATGGAGAGCTAATGCACAGGATGTAGCTCATCACAGTTAAGAACTGGAAAGAATCTGCACGTGTGACTTCGGTTAGGTAAAGTTATTTATGCTACACCCATTCAATGGGAAGCTAGACAACAATTTCATCCTTTAATCCCATTCTGTTGTCCTAGGACTGGAAGATATCTTAGGACAAGGAGATTCTGACCTTTTGTGACTCTAAATCTTAGACACCAATAGCACCTGAAAATATGCTGAGATCATTAGGGGGAGGTCAGGGCTTCTTTGCCTTGGACATCTTTGAGAATTGGTTTGTTTATTTTCCCATGTTTTGGATTTCAGTTCACTTATCATTGCAATCCAAGTGTAGCTACCTGAGTACAGGTGAAACATTTCAATCACACCATATCAGTTAGCTATCGCTGTGTAACAAACAACCACAAAATCTGAGAGGCACACCATAGTAAGCACGCATTTCCACTCCTCTGCAGGTCGGCCGGGTGGTGCTCGGCTGCAGGTTTGGGCTGCTGGCCTGCTGGATGTGCCAGGCCATCTTCTTCCCATGACCATGGCAGACAAGAGGGCGCTGGGAACGTGCGAAACTTCTTAAGACACAGAACTCACAACTGTCACTTCTTCCCACATATCACTGGCCGGAAGAAGTCACGGACCAAACCGTCAGGTGCGTCGCTCGCATAAAGAGACCACCAGGCAGGTTAAGTGTGGGCAACAAGGCCGTTTATTCATGCTTGGATGCAAGTGGGCCAAGTCCGAAAAAGCAGTTAGGCAAGGGGAGTAGGAAAGGGGGTGGTTATATAAGTTGGGGCAAATGGTTAGTTAAAGGTGGTAATCTACCTTGGGGAGGAGAAGGGCATCCCGGGATGCATGGTCACAAGGGTGGGGGTCATCTCCTACAAATAGGCATGATTATAAGGGTGGAAGTTATCAGTTGCAAGCAGAGGGTAGAGTGTGGTAAATTACATAGTTACAGGGGTGGGAGTCTTGAGAAACCTAATGTCTACGGGGAAAGCTTCGCAAGGCTGAGCAGGAACAATGGTCAAATGTTGCAGGGGCAGAGCAATCAGTTGAGGATGGAACCAGTTGTTTCACTGGTTGCTCCAGACTTTCTAGCTCCTGGAGACCATCCAGAGGTGTACGTGCGGGTCACCAAGGCTGTAATGACCAAGCTTGGACTTGGAGGCCTGACAAATCCAATGTCAAGGGGCCGCGAGTGTGGCTCTGCCTTCTGTAAGTGAGGAACTGCACAGTCAAGTGTGTAGGTACAGAGAAGTCTCAAGAATTAGAGCCGGCGGTTTGATCCGCTGTCCCCCATCCACAAATGACAGCTGTGGTCAGGATGTGTTGTCTGTAAGGACAGTGAACATCCTCTGTACACTTTAAAAATAGTGCAATTCCTCCCCTGACTTTAAAGTAACACATGCTTCTAGTACAAATGAAGAGAAAATTAAAATTACCGTCATTTCATTATTCACAGATGGCCTGATTTTACTGCATTTTCTTGCAGTATACACATTCACTTGCACACTCCAGTAAACATAGGCATATATTTAAATACCAAAAGCAGGATCACAGTTTATTTGACTGTATGTCCTACCTTTTTCATTTAATCTCATTTTGTGAGCTTTTACTTGCATTATTAAATATTCTTTGAAAATAGACTCTTCAAGGATGTATAGTGATTTATCTAAAGGTATTGCATAATGTATCTAGACAATCCCCTGTGGTTAGATATTAAGGCTCTTTCAGATT
This sequence comes from Ateles fusciceps, assembly GCA_036589455.1. Classification (NCBI taxonomy): domain Eukaryota; kingdom Metazoa; phylum Chordata; class Mammalia; order Primates; family Atelidae; genus Ateles; species Ateles fusciceps. The sequence goes on from JAZHEH010000733.1 coordinate 1,960,179, forward strand.
TTATTCTACTATAAACAACACAGTAATGAGCAGTGTGGAACACAGTACTAGTCAGCACTGAGCTGTGTTCCTATGCCTGGCTCTGTGTAAGCATTCTCCATATGGGACCTCATGTGAGCCCCAGGCTTCCCTCTCTGGACGTTACCATTACCATTCCTATTTAGAGATGAGGAAACCAGGACTCAGAGATGTTAGGAACGTGTTCAGGGTCACCCAGCAGCTGTTTAACTGGTGGAGCCAAGATTAGAACCAAAGATTTATTACCAAGCCATGGTCTTTACTGCTTGGCTAAACCCCTTTGTGTACCTTTCTGATGCTTCCTTTGGGATTAATTTCTCGAAGTGGGATTAGTGTGTTTGTACATTTTGAGGGTCTCAAGACATATTGCTAGCACGTCTTCCAAAAAGAAGGTGTTCACTCAAACAGCAATCAGTAGTCTCTTCATCCACAGTGTTCACCATGTGTTGGGCACTGTTTGAGGTGCTGAAGATCCAGTCAAGCGTGTTCCAACCCCACTCTGTTTCCCAGCTGGTGAAAGGGACAGGCACTGTAGAGGGAACATCATACTTTCAGATAAAGAAACAAAGTGGAGGGTTGCCATAATGGCTGGAGTAGGGTGTGGGGTGGGAAGGGAAGGGGTCTCCATCTTAAATAGGATTATCCTGGAGGTCTTCTCAGAGGAGGTGGCCTGGAGCTCATCCCTGAATGACCAGAAGGGAAAATCCACAGGAGAGGTTCCAGGTAGGAGGTATAGCAAATGCACTCACCAAAGGAGGGCTAAGCTCAGTAGTTACAGGAACTGGGAGAAAATCAGGGTCTGCAGCATGGCGAGGGATGGGGACAGCGCTGGGAGTGGTGACAGGGAGGGAACAGGGAGCCTTGCACACCATGGGGAAAAAATTAAACTTTATTCTAAGTGCAGAGGAAGACCTCAGAGGCAGCAGATCCAGGTTTCATGGTTCTGAAAATTATACCATTTGGGGGGAAACCTTAAAAAAAAAACATAGGCTTAGGATTCAAAATGAGCTTCATAATGTAATATTTATTTAGAGTGGGAAAAAACCCCAACAAATTACAGATTTCAAAAAGCCAACCATTACCAAATACATTGCAAAATCGAGGAAAATCACACCAAATGCATTCCTTAGCATGCCGACACACCTTCATGGCTTTCTTCCCTAAATTGTTTACGCTGCGTCTTCTTTGTTCACCTCTGCGTAGGTCAATTATTTTGTCACATTGTTCTCTGTAACGAGGCCTGGCGTGGTGGCTCACGCATGTAATCCCAGCACTTTGGGAGGCTAAGGTGGGAGGATCATGAGGTCAGGAGATCGAGACCATCCTGGCAAACACAGTGAAACTCTGTCTCTACTAAAAACACACACACACAAAAAAAATTAACCAGGCATAGTGGCACGCTCCTGTAGTCCCAGCGACCCAGGAGGCTAAGGCAGGAGAATCGCTTGAACCTGGGAGGCGGAGGTTGCAGCAAGCCGAGATAGCGCCACTGCACTCCAGCCTGAGTGACAGAGCGAGACTCTGTCTCAAAAAAAAAAAAAAAAAAGATAATAGGAAGTGAGTTCAAGCTCTCCTCCAGCCTCGAACAGAGTCTCATCAAAGAGGCTTTTTGCTATGGACAGTTTCAAAAAGTTTCTTTCTCCTTCCTCATCCATTATGGATTATGTCATGCAAATTCTCAGGGTTGTTGTCAAATTAGGGAAATCCCTGCCAAGGGTCTTTTTATATGAACTGTAAGATTTCAGGGCATGGCAATGTTTCTTCACAGCTACTAATCCTAATTAAACCATGAATTAACAATACACATTGACCGCATTGCTTGGGGCCCAACTAGGGCCTTAGAAGGGGCTGTGGAGAGTGAAGGCCCCTAAACATAAGCTTCAACAGCCTCTGGTAAAGCCTCCTCTGTCTGGAAGGTTCTCATAGGGAGGGAGCTGGTCCTACCACGGGAGCTCCTGAGAAGAGAGTAGCAGGCAGGGAGTGGTGGGGGTGCTGGGAGGAAGCTGGGAGCTGTTTTAGGGGCTCAGCACAGGCCCCAGGCAAGGGCAGCTCTGGGCAGGAGGAGGGAGGATGCCTCTGGTGTTGTTTGGGATACTCTGTCCCACGAGAGGAGAAGGGAGATCTCAAGGACAATTTGGATTAGGCTTGTCGCTTGATGTCTCTCTTCCCCCCCCATGTTCTCTTGGGACTGAGGCCTGAGCATGCCCCATCCTCCCCACCACCCTCCTCACACAGACCTGGAGCCTGGGGCCCTGGCCACAAGGGGGTTCAAGTGGAGGACCCTGTGATGCCATCCCACTCAAGATACTCCGTGGGGTGCTGAGCACGTCTACGCAGGTTGGTCTGATAGCCTCAAACTGGGCAACCAGGCTGCAGTGGAGGTAGAGGAGAGAACCACATCCCACCCATGAGGAGAGGGAGCCCCTGCCAGCGACCAGGGGCCACAGCCCTAACAACGACATCCAGCAGTCACAGCTCCGCCAGCTGGAGCTGGAGCCAGACGGGTTTGGAGATGGGTTTGAACTTGATGGCAGTGGAGAAAGTCCCCTCCCACTTCTGAGCCAGGGAATGAAGGTGTCCATCAGGCTAACCTGTGTGCTGAAGACGGAGGAAAAGAGCCAGGGAAGCTGACCAGGTAGGAGATGGGTGTCGCTGCTGACAGTGGGCATGGTTGATACCAAAGGGTTACTTTCATCAGGTCAGGCTGCCCTGCTCACCTTGTTCACTTGCTTTTTGTCTGTTTTTTCCTTTTTCCATGAAGCTGAAGGCCTCTCTGCTGAACCCTGAAACCTCACCATCACTGGCTGCTTTATAATTACCATTTATAGGTCACCACGGCAATGGCGGCTTCAGTAATTTTTCGGGAACTTGGGCCAGCTCCCATCCAGTTCAAACTGGTTGATACCACTGACCCTTCAACTGACACTGCACACGTGCCTAGTAGGTGCCTTTTGACATCAGAGGGCCAAAAGCTCCACCCTCAGATGATACTAATGCCACCATTTTCTGTACACACTTCCTGTGAAATGCCATGAATTCCTGCTATGCTTGTGCAGAACGAATCTGTTATTTCATTCTTCCCCACTGTCAATCACATTTCCCATGCCTTAAACCATCCCCTTCCCTAATGCATAAATATTCCTATCCCCAAAGCCTTATTTTTGGGGGAGGCAGATTTGAGAGCTGTTCTCCTGCCTCCTTACTCTGTGCCCTGGCAAATACATCTTTTCTCTTTTGCAAAACTCGTGTCATCGTGATTGATTTACTGTGCACGGGCAGAACAGACCTGGATATGGCCAGCATATGGTCAGTGCTCATGAGTGGACTCTACTGGCTTTGAAGCCACTACTCTTCCCACCCTGGGGCCCCTCAGCCAGGGCCACCTGATACCTGAACCCCACCCTCCTGCAGCATCCATGCAAGCTGGACTGGACATGAGGCCTGGGGCTGAGGCAGGCACATCTTTCATGATACAAGTAGAACCAAGGGTTGGGTGGTTGGGGTTACAACATGGGGTACCCCTATGTTGCCCAGGCTGTCTCAGCCTCCCAAAGTGCTGGGATTATAGGTGTAAGCCATTGTGCCTAGTGATTACTGTAGTTGTAGAGTAAGTTTTGAAGCCTGGAAGTATGAGATCTTTAATTTCGTTCTTTTTCAAGATTCTTGTTGGCTATTCATGGCATTTCTGCAGCCGTAAATTGGGAATGTGGCTGGTAAGCACAGAATTGTGCCCCACCTCTGAAATCCATATGTTAAAACCCTAGCTCACCCATACCTCAGAATGTGATCTTACTTGGAGCTAGGGTCTTTACAGAGGTAACCAAGGTAAAATGAGGTTATTAGGGTGGGCCTTAATCCAACATGACCCTAACACACTCTATTAGTTCATTTTCACACTGCTGATAATGACAAACCCAAAACTGGGAACAAAAAGAGGTTTAATTGGACTTACAGTTCCACATGACTGGGGAGGCCAGAATCATGGCAGCAGGTGAAAGGCACTTCTTACATGGTGGTGGCAAGAGAAGAATGAAGAAGAAGCAAAAGCAGAAACCCCTGATAAACCCAGAAGATCTCATGAGACTTATTCACTATCATGAGAATAGCATGGGAAAGACTAGCTCCCCACGATTCAATTTCCTTCCCCTGGGTCCCTCCCCACAACACATGGGAATTCTGGGAGATACAATTCAAGTTGAGATTTGAATGGGGACACAGCCAAATGATATCATTCCCCTCCTGGCCCCTCCAAATCTCAGGTTCTCACATTTCAAAACCAATCATGCCTTCCCAAGTGTCCCCCAAAGTCTTAACTCATTTCAGCATTAACCCAAACATCCGTAGTCCAAAGTCTCATCTGAGGCAAGGCAAGTCCCTTCTGCCTATGAGACTGTAAAATCAAAAGCAAGCTAGTTACTTCCTAGATACAATGGGGGTACAGGTATTGGGTAAATACAACTGTTCCAAATAGAAGAAACTGGCCAAAACAAAGGGGTTACAGGGCCCATGCAAGTCTGAAATCCAGTCAGGCAGTGAAATTTTAAAGCTCCGGAATGATTTTCTTTGACTCCATGTCTCACATCAAGGTCATGCTGATGCAAGAGGTGGGTTCCTTCTTCGCTTCCATGGCTTGCCAGGGTACAGCCTCCCTCCTGGCTGATTTCATAGGCTGGCATCGAGTGTCTGTGGTTTTTCCAGGTGCATGGTGCAAACTGTTGATACATCTACCATTCTGGGGGCTGGGGGACAGTGGTCCTCTTCTCACAGCTGCCCCAGTAGGGACTCTGTGTGGGGGCTCTGACCCCACATTTCCCTTCAGCACGGCCCTAGCAGAGGTTCTCCATGAGGGCCCCACCCCTGCAGCAAACTTTTGCCTGGGCGCCCAGGTGTTTCCATACGTCTGAAATCTAGGCAGAAGTTTCCAAACCTCAGTTCTTGACTTGTGTGAGCAGTAAGGCTGTTTATCCGCTGGGGTGCATGTGGGCTGAGTCTGAAAAGAGAGTCAGTGGAGGGCGGTGGGTAGGAGTTGGTTTTATAGGTTTGGGGCGAGCAGGGGAAAGTTACAGGAGTTACAGTTTAGGGTGGTTTTTTGCAAGCTGGGAGGGGCTCATAGGCTGTGGAGTCAGGAGGTTGACCAAAGTCGGTTACAAAATCCAATGACCTTGTCAATTGAGACCAGAATAAGAAACCATAGAAGAATGTCTCAAGTTAGTCAGGCGCCACAAGGGTTGATCATTCTTCCACTTTTCACGGTCTTCCAGTTACTTCAGGATTTCTAATTCCAGAAGGCCCTCCAGAGATGTACGTGTGGGTCACGGGGGTCGCCATTGCGTCTGTGGCACCTTCAGTCTGCCTAAAAGACCTTACAGCCGAGAGACATGCACACAGGGAGAACACCATGTGATCATCAACGCAGAGATCAGGATGAGGCATCTCCAAGCAAAGGAACACCAGATTGCCAGAAAATCACCAGGAAAGGAAAGAGACCTGGAACAGATTCCCCCTCAGAGCCTGCAGAAAGAATCAATTTAGCCAACATCTTGATCTTGAACGTCTAGCTTCCTGCATTGTGAGATAATAAATTCCTGTTGTTTCAGATGCCCAGTGTGTGGCAGTTTGCTCAGGCAGCCGTAGCAAACCATTACAGTGATTGCACTGGTCCATTTGGGATGCTATAAAGGAATACCAGGGGCTGCGTGGCCAGTAAACAATAGAAATTTATTTCTAACAGTTCTGTAGGCTGGGAAGTTCAAGGTCAAGGTGCCTGCAGATTCAGTGTATGGTGAGGGCCAGCTTCCTAGCTCACAGCTTTATCACTGTGTCCTCAGGTGGCAGAAGGGCTAAAGGAGCTCTCTGGGGTCTCTTCTTAGAGAAGAGCCCTTTTATATTCATATAAAGGACATTAAATGAATTTTAGGGAAACACAAACATTCATTCTCTAACAGTGGCTGAATTAAAGTTCCTTAGGCAATAAGGAAGGGCATTCCAGGCAAAAGGAACAGGTGGCAAGAAGGTGGAGAGAGCAAGGCAAACAGTAACAGAAGAAGGCATGGGGGGTAATGGGGTAAACCATGGGGGTCTCCTGGACTCCTGCAGAGAGGAGTGTCAGGACACAGCCTCACGTCTGTGCAGGACCACTCTGCCCATGGTGTGAGAAGAAACCAGGGCAGGGAGGAAGCAGGGGCCAAGGGAGGGGTTGCTGCAGTGCTGCTAGGGGAGGGAGGATGGTGGCGTGGGCCAGCCTGGGACAGTGCAGTGTAGCGGTGAGAGGGGGCCAGACGCTGGACCCATGTTGAGAGAGGAGGGTTTCCTGGTGGGTTGGGTGTGGGCATGGGAGAAAAGAGGAGTCAGGGATGACGGCAAGACTTCTGGTCCAGGGTACTGTTGAAATGGAGTGGTCATTCAGAAAAATGAAATCCAAGTTCTGCAGCCTTAAAAGGTTGGTGACCTTTTAGCCATTTGATTGGAGAGAGAGGTTAATTGGGGGCAGCCTGCAAGGGACTCAGTTCCCCAGTTCGGCATTGGCAGGGATGATGAGCAGAGGAGGCACCAGGGTGGCAAGCCATAGACATTCTCCACACCTGGCCCCCCGTTATGCAATGAGGAGAGGCCTGAAGGAGGGAGGAAGAGGGACCCTGGGCCATGGCTCACAGAGACCTGGAGATTTAACAGGCTTTGCCACAAGTAGCAACAACCTCTTGACCCTGAAAAGTGAGGAAGATAGAACGCCCCCACCCCCACCACCCCAAGGGCAAAGGAAATGATGTGTTTTCTCTGAAGGTTTGTGGGATGATGATCCCAAATTGAAGTTAAGGACTAACCTGCTTCCCAACAAATGGCCACCACCTTGAAATTTGTAAAGACCAGCAAAGAGTAAAACGGGACCCCCCTGCCCACAGGAAATGCCTCTCTGATAAAGAGGATGAGCATAAGAGCGAACAAAGGAAGAACCTGCTTCCCAAGACGAATTAACCGAGAACCACAGTCAGGATGACAAAAACTCAGACTCAGAGAAAAGAGTCACAATTCAAAGAAGAATTATCCGTGGAAGTTATAAAATGAGAGGAGAAAAATGAGCCAGTACATCGTGGAGGGAGAAATGAAACAGATGAAAACATTAACAGAGATGAATGCCACATAAAAGTCAACCCCAAGATGATAAATCATAACTGGAAATTCCATTGGGGAAATGGAGAGGAAATTACTCACCTTAAAATGGAAAAGAATGAAGCTGTAATAACAAAAACAGTGAGAACGAGGGACATGGAAGGCAGAGAAGGAGATCTGGGACATACAGAGTGCTTCTGAAAATCAGAATACACAGATTTGTTCAAAGAACTCCAATACGTCCTCCTACATCAGGCTGTTTTCACTGGGCACCCACTTTGCAGCAGGTACTGGACTAAGAGTGCAGAATCTAAGTTACCTTGGGCAGGGTACAAGCAAGTAAGCAGATGATTAGATTAAAATGGGAGAAACAGCATTGATGCTGATTTAAAAACCAGAGGCAGGGCTAGGTCCTATGGAGGGGGAGGCCACGAAGTATTGAATGCCAGTGATGTATTGATGTTAATGATGTATTATTGAACGCCAATGATGTGTCAGACGCTGTGCATTGTGTGTGTCACTAGAGGGTTGGGAGTGATGTGCCCCTGTCCAGCATATGATGGAGCCAGAATTTGAAGCCAGGTGTATCTGCTTCCAAGCTCCTCCTTTTTCTCCTTGAACATGCTGCTTTCCAGTCTCACATAAGCATGAAGACACCTGTTAGCTATGTAAGTGAAAGTACCACTGGTGATAAATCCCAGGTATTTTTCAGCAGGGCTAATGATGAGGGGTCTGGGTCCTACGGTGTGGGGGGAGCACTGAGTAGCTGTGGGAGGCACACAGACTTTAAAGGCTTCATCTAGGAATGGTTTCCTACGCAGGCAGAAAGGGGCTTATAAGAACAGCAAGTGCCTTTATGAAGCAAAGCCATGTTCCAAGGCAAAGGCTATTGCCAGATAAACCACGGAGCATCCTTCAAGCCACAGGCTAGTGTCCAGGATGCGCAAATAAGTCAGGACCACAAGACAATGGCAGAGGCCAGCAGTGAGAGGGAGGGGACAGGTGTCCGAGGAAAGGGGGAAATACGTTTTTGGAGGAAGAGTGCTTTGAAGATCATCCTCTATGTGGAAAATCAGAGAAATGCAGGCCAGGAGCGGTGGCTCACGCCTGTAATCCCAGCACTTTGGGAAGCCAAGGCAGGCGGATCCCTTAAGGTCAGGAGTTCAAGACCAGCCTGGCCTACATGGTGAAACCCCATCTCTACTAAAAATACAAAAATTAGCGGGATGTGGTAACACATGCCTGTAATCCCAGCTACTCAGGAAGCTGAGACAGAATTGCTTGAACCTGGGAGGTGGAGTTTGCAGTGAGCAGAGATCATGCCACTGCACTCCAGCCTGGGCAACAGAGCGAGTCTCTGCCTCAAAAAAAAAGAGAGAGAAAGAGAAAAAGATGCAAACTGCCTGCCTTTGCTTTAAGTTGGCCTGAGGAGACTCGCCACCGCTGCTCAGATCAACTATCGTAGCCGTAAGCACAGACTCTCCTGTGTAAGAGTGATCGTGCTGGAGCTGCCAAGTGGCCGTGCAAACATAATACCCAGTAGTGATCTGAGCCCAGCACTGAGCCTCTTCATGTTTGTCCAAAGCTCTCTTCCTGAGGCTTTAGGTTATTTAGAACAACAGCAAAAGACCATTTACTTTTTTGCAGTATTCAAATGATGCTTGGTTTTGGTGCCCTCTGGGTGGCATGCCTGGAACCCTGATCTATGGTACACAGGTTCTCTGCCTGGGACCCATATCCCTGAATTCCACGCCCATTCCCAGGTTGGGAAGAAAAGCAGAGGAGAGAGCCCTGGGGGTCCCTTCAGAGTAGAAACATTGCAGATGATAGAAACAGGGTGGGGGAGCTGGATCAGGGGAGTGTCAGTAGGGTGTGGGGGCAGAAGACAGGGAAGAGGGCTTGGAGGAGGCATCAAGTTCCAGAGTGAGGATTTGGTAGCAAGAAGTCCTAAGGGAGAAGGCAGTTTCAGCAGCATGGTGGAGACTGAAGCTGATTTACAAGAAGTTAAGGAGCAGGTGAGGGTTGAGCAGGTACAGCTTCCTAGGAAGCCCAAGTGTGAGCATTTCTGCATCAGGCCTCCAAGGCCCTAACCTACCCCTGCCTATATGTCTCAGGTCACTTGCTCCAGTGGGACACACATGTCCCCCTCCCATTCCCTTTCCAACATAACCTTCCTTGCACCCCATACTAGAACAATTTCCTCCCCTCTTACCGCCAAACCCTGTATTGAAATTCAGAATCTTAGCATTAGAAGAGACCTTAGAAGTCACCCAGTGATCAACTCCTTCATGTCATAAAGAAACTGAGGCCCAGAGGAGGTGGGTGACATGTACGAGACCATGACAGGAGCAAGAGGAGGACAGGGTGCATCTGCCATCTATTCTCATGACACTGCTGCATGACAAACCAGTCCCAACTCCTGGCTTAACACCATAATCATTTATTTTCACCCTGTGTGTGGTTGGCAGCTATGGCTCTGCTGATTTTGGCTGGATTCAGCTCAGCTTGGCTCCAGACCACAGGTTTGGTTCAGATCTGCTCCGTGAGTTTCTCATCCTTCTGAGACCAGGAGGCTATCCAGGGCATCAACTTTCATAGGGTTGGCAGAAGCTCAAGGGGGCAAACCCAGCCACATGAATTTAAAACCTTTGCTTGCATCACACCTGCTAACATCCCATTGGCCAAGGCAAGCCCCATGGCCAAGTCCAAAGTCAAGGAAGCTTATGTGGCAAGAAGAAAGAATGAGAGGGATAAAGAACTGGGCTAGTAATTCAGGAGACCACCCTGAGTGAGGACTAGACCAGGTGTTTTGTCTCCTAGCTAGACCTCTTCCCTCATTCTTACATACAGACTCCAAGCAGTGGGTTCAGGGTTTAAATAGCAAAACTGTATTGGGAGAAGCAGTTTTACTCAAGGGTTTCATATAAAGCCAAGCTTCCAGCCTTGCTAAGGCAAGGGAAATAAGGACGCAGGAAACAGGACTTTCACATAACCTTCCAGAAGAATCTACTTGGAGACTTGAACCACTCAACTAAAAAATAATTCAAAATAAAAAACTCACACTGCTAAAACTGTGGTATGGAAAGACTGGAAATACTGAATCATTTTAAACATGAAATTAAACCAAACAATAATATGGTTACAAAACAGGACATAATTGTTATAGCTCTTGGAAGAAAAGCTACACAATAGTAAATAATAATTTGACGATAATAAACTGGAACAAAATCCCAGCAATAAATGAGAGATGGTGCAGGAAATGGGGTAGGGTAATGCTTCTTCATGTCCTCTTCTTCCATGGTAGGTAATCAATAGGCACAAAGCTGATCAGTCTAAACCCATGATGTAAACGTATAAAAATAAAATTTAAATCGGAGCACATACCAACCAAATTATAGAAAAAGTGAGGGGGGAGGACAAATAAAAATAAATCAGGAAGCAAATAACAAATGGTGAATGAAGCACCACGAAAGAATAAACATTGTTATATGGAAATTAGTGAGAGAAACACAACCTGAAATATCTGCTATAATGATAATTAGATACAAGATAAATAAAACTGGGAAAGTATTTGCTCACATTGGGTTAAAACATTTCTTATTTTTGTGTTCTCTGCCATTAACACCCCTAATGATGGGCAAAAGGATAGACCAATATAAGGCAATACCAGGCTATGTGCAGTAGCTCACTCCTGTAATCCCAGCACTTTAGGAGGCCAAGGTGGGTGGATCATCTGAGGTCCGGAGTTTGAGACCAGCCTGACAAACATGGTCAAATCCCATCTCTACTAAAAATATAAAAATTAGCCAGGGATGGTGGCACTTACCTGTAAATCCCAGCTACTCAGGAGGCTGAGGCAGGAGAATTGCTTGAAGCCAGGAGATAGAGGTTGCAGTGAGCTGAGATTGCACCACTGCACCCCAGCCTGGGCAACAGAGTGAGACTGTCTCAGAAAAAAAAAAAAATAGCAACACCAGAAAAGCAAAGAGTCCAGTGTAAATAATAAATTCAAGAAAACAAAGATGAGGCCAATGGAAGAAACAATGAAATTAAGTGGATAAAGAGGGTGCTATGGATTGGAGCTGTGTCCCCACTCCGATCTCATGTTCAAGTGTCAAGGTAGGACCTGGTGGTAGGTGATTGAATCATGGGAGTGGATCATTCATGGATGGTTTAGCACCATCCCTTTGATGCTGTTTTGATGATAGAATTCTCATACGTTCTGGTTGTTTAAAAGTGTGTGGCACCTCCACCACCCATCTTGTTCTTGCTCCTGATATAAAATGTCTGATCCCACTTTGCCATTATGAGTAAAAGCTCCCTGAGGCCTCCCCAGATACAGTGCCACCATGCTTCCTGTACAACCTGTAGAACTGTGAGCCGATTAAACCTCTTTTCTTTATAAGTTACCAAGTCTCAAGTATTTCTTTATAGCAGTGAAAGAATGGACAAATATGGAAAATTGGTACAAGGAGTGGGGTATTGCTATAAAGATACCTGAAAATGTGGAAGTAATTTTGGAACTGGGAAATCGGTGAGTTTGAAAGAGTGTGGAGGGCTCAGAAGATGACAGGAAGATGAGGGAAGGTTTGAAATTCCTAGAGACTTGTTGAAAGTCTGTGACCAAAATGCTGATAGTGTTATGAACAGTGAAGTCCAGGCTAAGAAGGTCTCAGATGGAAATGAAGAACTTATTGGGAACTGGAGTCAAGGTCACTTTTGTGATTCTTTAGCAAAGAACCTGATTGCATTGTGCCCCTGATCTAGAGATCTGTGGAACTTTGAGCTTGAGAGTGATGATTTAGGTTATCTGGCAGAAGAAATTTCTAAGCAGCAAAGCATTCAAGAGGTGACTTGGCTGCTTTGAACAGCCTATGCTCATGTACATGAGCAAAGAAATGACCTGAAACTTGAACTTATATTTAAAAGGGAAATAGAGTGTAAAAGTCTGGAAAATTTGCAGGCTGGCCATGTGAAAAAAGAACAAAAAACATTTTCTGGAGAGGAATTCAAGCAGCCTACAGAAATTTGCATAACTAAAAGAAAGGCAAGTGCTGAAAGCCAAGACAATGGAGAGAAGGCGTTGAAGGCATTTCAAAGATCTTCACAACAGTCCTTACCATCACAGGCCCAAAGGCCTAGGAGGACAGAATGGTTTGTTGGCCAGGCTCAGGGCTCCACCTCCCTGTGCATCTTCAGGACCCTGCTCCCTGCTTCCAAACTACTACAGCTCCAGCCATGGCTAGGAGAGTCCCAGGTACAGCTCAGGCCACTGCTTTAGAAAGTGCAAGCTGTAAGCCTTGGCAGCGTCTCTGTGGTGCTAAGCCTGTAGGTACACAGAATACAAGAGTTGAGGGTTGGGTGTCTCTGCCTAGTTTTCAGAGGAGGTATGGAAAAGCCTGAATGTCCAGACAGAAGCCTGCTGCAGGGACAGAGCCCTCATGGAGAACTTCTGCTAGGGCAGAGTGAAGGGGAAATGTGAGATTGGAGCCCTCACACAGAGTCTCCACTGGGGCAGTGTCTACTGGAAGTGTAAAAGCGGACCACCATCCTCCAGACCCCAGAATGGTAGATCCACAAGCAGCTTGCACATTGTACCTGGAAAAGCCAGAGGCACCAACACCAGCCCTTGAGAGCATCTGTGGGGGCTAAGCCCTGCAAAGCCACAGAGGTGGAGTTTCTCAAGACCTTGGGACCCCATGCCCTGCACCAAGTATGCCCTGGATGTGAGACATGGAGTCAAAGGAGATTGTTTTGGAGCTTTGACACTTAATGACTGCTCTGTAGGGTTTCAGGCTTGTACAGGGCCTGTAGCTTTTGGCCGATTTCTTTCTTTTGGGAAGGGAGTATTTACCCAATGCCTTTATCCCCATTGTATCTTAGAAGTAACTAACTTGCTTTTGGTTTTACAGACGCATAAGTGGGAGAGAATTGCCTTGTCTCAGATGACACTTTGGACTGTGGCCTTCTGAGTTAACGCTGGAATGAGCTACGACTTTAGGAGACTATTGGGAAGGCATAATTATATCTTGAAATGTGAGAAGAACATGAGATTTGTGAGGGGCCAGGGGAACAATGATGTGGTTTAGATCTGTGTCCTCACCCTATTCTCATGTTCAGTTGTAATTTCCAGTGTTGGAGGTGGGACCTGATGGAGGTGATTGGATCATGGAGATCCTCCTTCATGAGAGCAGTGGTTGAGACATGTTCAGCCTTACCAGGAACTAGAGAAATACAAATTAAAATAATGATAAATCACCTCATATTCTCATGCACAGCAGGTGGAAGTATAAATTGTTGCAATGGTTTCGCAGCACCCCTTTGGTGCTGTTCTCATGATAGAGTTCCCATGAGATCTGGTTGTTTAAAAGTGTGTGGCACCTCTCCCTCCTCCCCTTGGTCCTGCTCCTGCCACGTAAGATGACTGTTTCTGCTTTGCCTTTCTCAGTGAGTAAAAGCACCCTGAGGCCTCCCCAGAAGCAGATGCCACCATGCTTCCTGTACAGCCTGCAGAACCAGGAGCCACTGAAACCTCTTTTCTTTATAAATTACCCAGTCTTGGGTATTTCTCTGTTACAGTGCAAGAATGGACTAATACAGTGGGCTACTTTTAAATTATATTAAGGATACAATCACAGTGAAGATTAATCAATATGAACTAATGCTATAACGTTAAGATACAGTATATGAAATAATAACTGAAGGAAATGCAAAGAAAAATCCAACAGAAATATAGTATCAGGGTGAAACTTTGAATCTGCCTCTGTTGGTAACATATCAGGAAGAAACAGTTAAGATTATTTGAGGACATAAATAGCATAATTAATAAGATTGATAAGATTACTCTTTACACTGCAAACAAGAAATACATCTTTTTAAAATGTTTGTCTATTAAATGTATCAAATATCATATCCCAAAGAAAAGGCTAATAAACTTCAATACATGGAAATAGTACCCCCACATTCTCTGATTGAGGTTGTAGTGCAGATTTGTAGGGTGGACAGAGTGTCAATGAAAAGAGTCAAACTCTGTAAAATATTTGAAGAGATTTATTCTGAGACAAATATGAGTGACCGTGGTCTGTGGCACAGCCCTCAGGAGGTCCTGAAAGCACAAGCCCAAGGTAGTCAGGGTGCAGCTTGGTTTTATACATTTTAGGGAGGCATGAGACATCAATCAAATACGTTTGAGAAATACATTGGTTTGCTCCAGAAGTACGGAAGCAGGGGGACTTCCAGGCTATAGAGACATTTAAACATTTCCTGTTTGGCAATTGGTTGAGTTTGTCCAAAGACCTGAGATCAATAGAATGGAAATGTTCAGGTTAAGATAAAAGATTGTGGAGACTAAGGTTCTTTGGAAGTCTCAAAGTAGATGCCCATAGAGACAACAGATGACAAGTGTTTCTCCTATTCAGACCTTTAAAAGGTGCTAGACTCTCAGTTAATCTCTTCTGGATTGGGAGGGTCTGGAAGAATAGTAGAGATTCTTTACAGACACAGATTTTCCCCACAAAGGACAGCTTTGCAGGGCCGTTTCAAAAGATGGCAAAGAAACATGTTTGGGGGTAGAATATTTTGATTTTCTTCTTTGTCACATCATGTTACACTAGAGTCAGATTGCAAAGTAAGTCACAATACATAAGTTAAATAAAACCCATCTGATGAGAACTTACGGTTTGTAGGGCAGGGCTCCCTAGACCCCTTAGATAGGAATTTGGGCAAGATAAGAGAAAAAAAAATCAGAGCTTAGTCCTCAGAGAGAGGGTAAATAAGGTAGACTCTCACAAAATTGTCTTAAATGTGTATGGAAGAGTGAATATGTGAGAATAGATAGGAAAAGTCCTACAAGAGAAACTAAATCAAAGCAGATACTGATAGACTTGAGAAATAAGTCACAGTAATTGAAAAGCTGATCAATGCAAGAGATGCAGGGCACAATTGTCAAAACAAACAGAACAGAAAAAATAATAAGAATCAAAAATACACTCACATATGTGCATAAGTTAAGTACATAGGCAAACATGCGAATTAAATGTGTATGTTTCAACTCAAGGGGAAAATGAGTCATTGAATGAGCTGAATTGTGACAACTGGCCTGGCCCTGTGAGACAAAAAACAGAATTGAAGCTTCTGATAGAAGATTGTTTCTTTTTAAAAAAATGTCAAATAAATATCCATTTTAATAACACATAAGGGCATAATTCCTTATTTTATATAGACATATTTTTTATTATGCTTTAAGTTCTGGGATACATGTGCAGAATGTGCAGGTTTGTTACATAGGTATACACGTGCCATGGTAGTTTGTTGCACCCATCAACCCATCATCTACATTAGGCATTTCTCCTAATGCTATCCCTCTCCTATCCCCCCCACCCCCTGACAGGCCCCAGTGTGTGATGTTCCCCTCCCTGTGTCCATGTGTTCTCATTGTTCAATTCCCACTTATGAGTGAGAACATACGATGCTTGGTTTTCTGTTCCTGTGTTAGTTTGCTGAGAATGATGTCTTCCAGCTTCATCCATGTCCTTGCAAATGACATGAACTCATCCCTTTTTTATGGCTGCATAGTATTCCATGATGTATATGTGCCACATTTTCTTTATTCAGTCTATCATTGATGGGCATTTGGGTTGGTTCCAAGTCTTCACTATTATGAATAGTGCTGTAATAAATATACATGTGCATATGTCTTTATAGTAGAATGATTTATAAACCTTCGAGTATATACCTAGTAACGGAATTGCTGGGTCATATAGTATTTCTGGTTCTGGATCCTTGAAGAATCGCCACACTGTCTTCCAAAATGGTTGAACAAATTTACACTCCCACAAACAGTGTAATAGTCTTCCTATTTTTCGCATCCTCTCTAGCTCTGTTGTTTCCTGACTTTTTAATGATCGCCATTCTAACTGGCATGAGATGGTATCTCATTTCTAGGTCCTTGAGGAAGCACCACACTATCTTCCACAATCATTGAACTAGTTTACACCTCCACCAACAGTGCAAAAGTGTTCCTATTACTCCACATCCTCTGCAGTATCTGTTGTCTCCAGAATTTTTAATGATCATCATTCTAACTGGCATGAGATGGTATCTCAATGTGGTTTTGATTTGCATTTCTCTAATGACCATTGATGATGAGCATTTTTTCATATATTTGTTGGCCTCATATATGTCTTCTTTTGAAGTGTCTGTTCATATCTTTGCCTACTTTTGAATGGGTTTGTTTTTTTTCTTGTAAATCTGTTTTTGTTCTTTGTAGATTCTGGATATTAGCCCTTTGTCAGATGGGTAGATTGCAAAAATTTTTTCCCATTTGGTTGGTTGCTGATTCACTCTAATGATTGTTTCTTTTGCTGTACAGAAGCTCTGGAGCTTAATTAGATCCCATTTGTCTATTTTGGCTTGTGTTGCCAATGCTTTTGGTGTTTTAGTCATGAAGTCCTTGCCTATGCCTATGTCCTGAATGGCTTTGCCTAGGTTTTCTTCTAGGGTTTTTAAGGTGTTAGGTCTTTACTCCATCTGGAGTTAATTTTAGTGTAAGGTGTCAGGAAGGGGTCCAGTTTCTGCTTTCTGCACACGGCTAGCCAGTTTTCCCAACACCATTTATTAAACAGGGAATCCTTTCCCCCATTGCTTGTTTTTGTCAGGTTTGTCAAAGATCAGGTTGTAGATGTGTGGTGTCGCCTCCGAGGTCTCTGTTCTGTTCCATTGGTCAATATCTCTGTTTTGGTACCAGTACTATGCTGTTTTGATTACTGTAGCCTTGTAGTATAGTTTGATTACTGTAGCCTTGTAGTATAGTATAGGCATCAGGTAGTGTGATGCCTCCAGCTTTGTTCTTTTTGCTTAGAATTGTCTTGGCTATGAGGGCTCTCTTTTTGTTACATATGAAGTTTAAGGTGGTTTTTTCCAGTTCTATGAAGAGGGTCATAGGTAGCTTGATGGGGATAGCCTTGAATCTATAAATTACTTTGGATAGTATGACCATTTTCAAAATATTGATTCTTCCTATCCATGAGCATGGAATGTTTTTTCATTTGTTTGTGCCCTCTCTTATTTCCTTGAGCAGTGGTTTGTAGTTCTTCTTGAAGAGGTCCTTCACATCCCTCGTAAGTTGTATTCCTAGGTATTTTGTTCTCTTTATAGCAATTATGAATGGGAGTTTATTCATGATTTGGCTCTCTGTTTGTCTATTATTGGCGTATAGAAATGCTTATGATTTCTGCACATTTAGTTTGTATCCTGAGACTTTGCTGAAATTGCTTATCAGCATAGGAAGATTTTGGGCTGAGACGGTAGAGTTTTCTAAATGTTCAATAATGTCATTTGCAAACAGAGGCAATTAGGAAGCTCTGGCCGGAGCAATAAGACAAGAGAATATTACTCCTATAATTGTGGAATGGAAAACACCTTCTTAAGCATATCAAGAAGGCTGGAGACTATAAGGTATAAGACAGATGAAATTAACCCAAAATCAGACATTTCTGTATGTCAGTGGAACCATTGACCAAAACAAACAAACAAACAAAACAAACCCACCTTATTCTTGATGCAATGCAGGAACCAGGGGCTTCTGGGGCCCTGGTAAATGTTTCGTGTTTCTGATATGTTGCTGTTTATTATATATACACTTTTCTATTAAACATTAAAGATTTGCCATAAACAAGGTTTATATGGCAGATATTTTCCACACATATAGAAAGGGGTTAATCAACATTAATGCACACAATGTTACACACAATGTTAATAGAAAGGATTTTTTTTTTTTTTTTTTGAGATGGAGTTCCACCCTTTTCACCCAGGCAGGAGTGCAATAGTGCGATCTCAGATCACTGCAACCTCCACTGCCTTGGTTCAAGTGATTCTCCTGCCTCAGCGTCCTGAGTGGCTGGGACTGCAGGTGTGTGCCACCACACTCAGCTAACTTTATGTATTTTTAGTAGAGATGGGGTTTCACCCTGTTAGCCAGGATGGTCTCGATCTCCTGACCTCATGATCCACCCGCGTTGGCCTCCCAAAGTGTTGAGATTACAGGTGTGAGCCACTGCGCCCGGCCCAGGAATTCTTATAAGACAACAAGATGAATATACAAAGCACTCATGGATTTCCAGAAAAGAAATTTCAAGAACCAATAAGCAGATGAAAAGATGTTTAGGTTCTCTACTTATTAAGGGGATGCATATGCAGAGACAGGCTGGTTTTCCATTTGCCAGATAAGTAAAGACTAAGAAAACTGACAAACCCACTTAGCTTATTGGAAAATGGGCACCCTCACGCACCAATGATGACAGTGCTAATTAATTCAACCTTTTCAGGAAGGCAGTTTGGCAATACATGTGACAATGTAAAGGGAACATGCTTTTATCCTGATAATCTCATTTCCAAGGATTTTATTGATGGAGGTGGCCACACAAGTTAACCAAAAAGAAGGATGCAGCCATGTTTATTGCAGCATGATTTACTTTATAAGACCAAATGGAAACAAAAGGGAATTGATTTGCTAAATTAGTGCAACTCTATAAAATGGAATATCATGAGATGATGTCAAACAATGTAATCCTGCAACTATTAAAATGGAAAGACATCTATATCACCCTGCTGAGGGAAAATAAAAAGTGAGCATGAACCCAGAAGCCCATTTTTTGACATCAAGAAATAGAAAAAATGATATGAACCAGAATGTAAGCAATTCTATTTGGGTGGTATGAGTTGGAGAATGTTTTACACATTTGTAGTTTAATATTTGAAATGTTTATGATAAAACATATAGTGTTTAAAAACAAACAAACAAAGCCTTTAAAAATGAAACCCAGCTTAATATTGTTCTAGCTGAAAAAAACTAGAAAACAATTATGCTAATAAGCCACACTAAATTTTGAACAGAAAAGAATCTTTACAATGAGTTTTCTCTTTTTGTTGGTTTTCTAGGTTAACCAGAATGATTTGAAATTTTAACTTAATTATCCTTGCTTTGAGATTTGGTAGGAGTTTTGATTTTATTACATACGTATCTCGAAAGCACCATATTAAATGGTGGGGGGGAGGGGGGAGTATGTTGTCTGCCAATTACTTACAGATTAGATCCTGTTACATTAGATCTGTTTCTGCCTGGGGACCATACCCCAAGCTCATTCATTCACTGTTACACAACTATTCAGGAATGCAATTCCAAATTTATGCCAACTCCAGGATGAGCTAACATTTATTGGATATTTACAGTATTCTGAAAGTAGCACATTCTTTATTTTATTAATCCTCACACCCACTTTATGCTGTAGGTACAATTATTTATGAGTAAACTGAGGATTGAACCATTTAAGAGACTTGACTAGGATCATGCAGTTTGTAAATAGCTGAGCTACAACATCAGCTATGCCTCATTCCAAAGCTCTGATAAACAATATAAGGCACTAAGAAATAAATCTAGTAAACTATGTGCAAGACCTTTAAAGAGGAAATTATGAAATTTTACTGAAGGACATAAAAGGAAAACTGAATGGAGGTGGGAGCTATAACATGCTAATGGGTAGGAAGGACCAATATTCCAGAGATGTCAATTATCCCCATGCTAATCCATAAACACAATACGATAACAATTTTTTTAAATCCCAACAGAGCTTCAAGTGAACATGACAGGCTGATTCAAAAGTTTCCAGGGAAAATAACTTTGAAGGGCAAGGACAACTTACCTTTCCAAAAACCAAGATTTATGATTAAGTTCTCGAGTTTTAGACTGTGGGTGTTAGCGTAGTACAAGGTAAATAGGCCACTGGAGAAACCAGACACAGACCCAGATGGACACAGAAACTCCACATATGTGGAGGAGATGCCAGAAACAGGAGGGGAGAGGTGGATGACTCAACAAACAGCGCCAGGAAATTGGCTGTATGTTGCGGGGGAATGTTCACGTCTTATATAGAAAATAACTGTATAGGCCAGGCAAGGTGTCTCATGCCTGTAATCCCAGCACTTTGGGAGACCAAGGAGGGTGAATCACAAAGTCAGGAGATCAGACCATCCTGGCTGTCATGGTGAAACCCCATCTCTACTAGAAATACAAAAAAAAAAAAAAAAAAAAATTAGCTGGGTGTGGTAGTGCACACCTGTAGTCCCAGCTACTCAGAAGGCTGAGGCAGGAGAATCTCTTTAACCTGGGAGGTGGAGGTTGCAGTGAGCCAAGATTGCACCACCACACTCCAGCTTGGGCAACAGAGTGAGACTCCATCAAAAAGAAAGAAAGAGAGAAAGAGAGAAAGAAAGAAAGAAAGAAAAAGAAAGAAAGAGAGAGAGAGAGAGAAAGGAAAGAAAAGAAAGAAAGAGAAAGAAAAAGAAAGAAAGAAAGAAAGAAAACATTCATATAAAGTGAAACTACTGCAGAAAACCATGAAAAAATAAACCTTTAAAACAATTAGAAAAATTAAGAAAAAATCTTTATCATCAGGAAGTGGAAAATAATTTTTTACATGAAACACACAAAAGCACAAACTGTAAAGGGAGAGATTGATGAAATTGACTGCAGTGGGACACTTCCCTGTGATAAAAGACACCATGATGAAAGTTTTTTAAAAAGGCAAGATACAGACTGTAAGAAGAAATTTGCCATGCATATAATCAATAAAGAACTATCCTCCAGAATATGTAAAGAATTCCTAAACATTATTTTAAAATGACAAACTACCCAACAGAAAAACGTACACAGAGAAAACATGCATGGCCAATAATCAAAAGAGACATGTTCAACCTTACTAGAAACCAGAGAAATGCAAATTAAAATAATGATATATCATCTCATATTCTGATGCACAGCAGGTGAAAGTATAAATTGTTGCAAACACTTTGAGACCTGGCAGCATCCTCTAACACTGAAGACCCAAGTACTTGTCAACTCAGCAATTCCACCTATAGGTATCAACCACAGAGGAGCTGGGATGAAAACGCAGAAGGAGATACAGACAGGCATTGTTGTGTGCAGTAGAGAAAATGTAACATCTTCAGTAGAAACATGGTTATATAAGCTATATGATCATAAAAGAGGTTGGACACAGTTGCTCACACCTGTAATTCCAGCACTTTGGGAGGCTGAAGTGGACAGATCACTTGAGGCCAGGAGTTCAAGATCAGCCTGGTCAACATTGTGAAACCCTGTCTCTACTAAAAATACAAAAATTAGCCAGGTGTGGTGGTGAATGCCTGTAGTCCCAGCTACTTAGCAAGAGAATCACTTGAACCCAGGAGGCAGAGGTTGCAGTGAGCCAAGATCGTACCACTGTACTCCAACCTGGGCAACAGAGCGAGACCCTGTCTCAAAAAAAACCCAAAAATCATAAAAGGGAAAACTACAGAGTGGTTAACATTCATGAATTAAGTCCACAGGTATCAACCTGTGTGAATCTCCTACAGGCAATGATGAGAGACAAAAAGGGATGTGTCGGGATAGAATACTGATGACAGACGCAGGTTCAAGGCCAGCACTGTTGCTTTCCAGCTGTGTGATCTTGTACAGGTTACCTTGACCTCTTTGTTCCTCAGTTTTCTCACCTGAAAACAGGGGGATAACAACACCTAGGTTGTGGTAAGGAGTGAACATATCACCGCATGTAGTAAACATTTGGTAAGAATTAACTATTTGGAAGATGTATCTGTTTGATGCGTTAGAAATGGTGGATCCCTCTGCAGATGCAGGTTAGGGAATAAGACTGGACACAGAGTTCAACTGCACTTTGAACATTTTATTTCTTTCAAAAAAAAAAAAAAATAAGGATAAACAAGTACTATGAGAAAGTTCCTTTATGGTGCTGGAAATGGTTTTATCGTTGGGAAAAGTCAACACCGAGACAATGGATTTCTCAGCAAGGCCAATTTTACTTCCTGCAGGAAGGGTGCAGCTCACTGGCAGTCTTGCTGCGAGAGCACACCTGAACAAGGAGACAGGGACGTGTATAACTTTCATAACCTGACGCAATCGCCCTACTGCTGTGTCAGTTTCCATTGGCCGGAACGGGACCTCGCATTCTATGCTTGACCCAATTGGCTAAAAACTTGGAAATTTTCTAAAGAAGTAAAGGCAGAGCAGAACAAAAGAAAAGAGGAAGTAACTCAAGGAATGCTTAGAGAAGGGGCAACATTTTCAAATAAGGAAGGGGGAATAAGCTATGACCTAAGACTTGCCTGGGCTCGTCCAGGCATGTCGGGGTAAATTTCTAGGTTAAAGGGTAGGAACTAAGAACACAGATGCACTGATTTCTTCATTATGACTAACAGCTACTTTAAGATTATTAGCAAAAGCTTTAAAGTAAATTAACCTTTGAAGGAACTATTATTTATTTGTAATGAACTAAAAGGAAGGCTTTGAAGAAGAACCTTTTATTTATTCTGATTTCCTACAATGGCAATGGACAGTTTGTATCTTGATTGTGGTGGTAAATTTATGAATTTAGGCAAGTGATAAACTGTGAAAACTTCATATACAACACACACAAATGAGTGCATATAAAAGACTGCTGTAATCTATAATTTGAATAAGGTCTGTAGTCTAGTTAATACAATCATGCCAGTGTTGGCTGGACCCCTGATTTGGGTATGGTATCATAATTCTGTGAGATACCAGCCTCAGGGAAAACTGCGTAAAGGTTATATGGGACCTCTCTGTGTGGGTTTTCAAATTCCTGTGAATCTACAGTTATCTCAGAATTGTAAATTATTTCAAGATAAGGGAAAAGAAGTGAAGAATCTGAAGTGAATGAACAAACCTTTATGAAATCTCCTTGGGGGGTATTTGCATTTTCGGTAGTAATAATAATAAAAGCAACGACTCATAGATTTCCCTATGCCAGGGGATTTATCTGTATTAACAACTCTAAGGCAGGTGCTGTAATTATTCTTTTTTTACAGATGATGACAGTAATGCACAGAGAGGTTAAGTAACCTGCCGAAGATAGCACAGCTTCTACAATAGGGCACTAGATTCCAGCCCGGGCGGCCCAGCCCCTGAGTCAAGGCTCTTAATCGCTTGTTATATTGTAGCACCTCTCTATTCCCTATCATTCTCTGTAATCTACTTTATTTTAAAAATATTCATTTGTTAAAAGCTGAAATAAATAGTGGAAAATATTGTTAAAAGCAGAAATTATAAACCTTGCCTCATGGAGTGTTTATAAGAATTCAGTGACAGTCACAGATGTAGTCGGGTCTGAGGGGCCTTGGGTCCAGCTCCTGGCTGCGCTCCCCATGGCTGCTCCCGCCCACCGCTCCATTATGGAAGGCCTCACTGTCCCCGGCACTCCACAGTCTACACAGCCTCATGCTATGATGTACAAAGCCTTCTGGAATCCGTGTCATCCCATTTGTGCTGACAGAGTCCTGCATTCGTCCTGCTTTATGGATAAGGGGACCGAAGCCTGGAACAGACACAGGGAACAGGGGCTGAAAACCAGGTCTGCATGAGGGCAGGGCCTCTTAGCCACCAGTCACAGTATCTCTTAGGGAGACTGTGATGCGCTGCCCAGATCCTCCATCCAGGAAGGAACCCGCTGCCCCAGCGGATAGGGTTTACTGTCACCACACAGCCTTCAACTGTTCCCACTTCAGGGGCTGCCCCAGTGGCAAAGAGCACCTCACCACTGCCACGCCTTCCCAGAGTACCCTATGCTATGATTGACAGACAGGTGGGGTATGCGCGGCCGGGCAGGCCACTCCGGGAGCCCTTTTGTTCTGTGGCTCCCTGTGGGGTCAGTGGTCTCCATGTGTGCTGTCCAGGCCTGCTCTCCTTCCCTGCCTTCCACAGGCGTGGACCCCAGGAGCACATCCTAGCACACATTCTTCACTCCCTGCTCCCCCAGGGAAGCTGCACAAAGATGGGTCCCAGGAGACCAGGGCCAGGGCTGAAGGGTTTCTGGAGAGACGTGATGAGGCCAGGTGAGGCATGGAACCTCTCCTGAGCAGCCCCTCTCCCCCAGCAGGAGTGGAGTCGCCTCCCTTGTGAGAGCTTATGGTCAGGAAACTGGGAAGCCAAGCCACAGAGGGCTAGATAGGACCCCAGAGTGGCCCCAGAGAGAGCTGCCGGCCGTGGGCAGCACCCTTCAAGCCTCAGGGCCTGTGGGCGGGTCAAGGCAGCTCTTCCCAGTTTGTCTCTTATTTTTAACACAGTTGCCTCTGCTACAAAATTCGTTCTTTTTTAATAAATAATTTCTTAAATTATTTTAAAATAATTTGAACCATTTTCACTGCCTTACACCCTCTGGTTCTGTGCTGCAGAATTTTGTAAACAGAGTTGACTCTAGTTTTCCGTATCTGTAACTTCTTTCTCCAATGAAGAGAACCCTGGCTCTCATTATCTCCCTGATTGAAATCAATCTATGCAGCCTTCTCAGTCTCCCATGTGCCATGCCACATCACCCGTGGCTGCCCCCTACCCCTCTGGGGTCATTTGTACCCTGCATGTGGGAGGCATTTACTAACTGTTCATTTGGAGGAATAAGTGAGTGAATGAATGAATGAGTGAATGAATGAATGAATGAGTGAATGAGTGAATGAGTGAATGCTGGTCATCTCCAACCCCTAGCACAGTGCCTATGGTGATTTATGATGATTACATTATTATTAAATGAGCAAATAGATACGGGAGGATCAGCAGAGACCCGTCACTCACCATTCACCACGGATCAGGCCTGGAGTTTGACTTTCATGCATCTCTGAACAATATTTCCCTGAACCAGGTGAAAGTGTCAGCAAGACTGTGAAGGGCATCTGTCTTATTAATATTCATAAATTCAGAAACTCATTGGCCTGGAGTAGACTTCGGTGATGATAGAAACTGGGCGAGGGCCTATGTGGTATGAGAAGGTGAAGGTCAAGAAGCAGCGAAAACACAATCAAGTGTTTCTGTGTTGACACAAGGGGCTTGGGAAATGAATGCTATCACCATCCCCATATTCCAAAGGGGGAAACAGCTCTGTAACTGGGATTGCCCCGAGTTCTCTCCCTTTCTCATGCTTGTCACTCCTTTCTCTCTCCTGTTATCCTCAGTATATTTCCCCCGAGTGATCAGAGAGATGAAATCTTTTGCCTGCAGTCACTCAGACACATGGTGGAGCAGGGAGGTTCGTGCACCTGGAGGGTTCGGTTTGATAAGTTCACCTCCGACAAATGCTCCTATGGGCACGGGCATGGTTCCCAGGATGTCACTTCATTAAACCGAATGGCATGTGTTCCGTGGACTATCCCTGTGCTGGTGAATTTTAGGTATCAACTTGACTGGGCTAAGGGATGCCCGGATCACTGGTAAAATATTATGTCTGGGTGAGCCTACGAGGGTGTTTCTGGACAAGATCAGCATTTGAGTCAATAGACCTAAGAAAGATCTGCCCTCATCAGTGTAGACAAGGTGTCATTCAGTCAGTCCATCGAAGATCCAAACAGCACAGCACGTCAGAGGAAGGGCAAATTCATTCTATCTGCCGGAACTGGGACATACGTCTTCTCCTGCCCTCAGACGTTGGCACTCCTGGTTCTTGGGCCTTTAGACTTCTGGACTTACACCATCCGCCCCTCTGTTTCTCAGGCTTTTCAACTCAGACTGAATTACACTACCAGCTCTTCCCATATCTATTTACATTACTGGGTCTCCAGTATATAAGCAGGAGTGGATTTCCTCCTCTAGGGTTTATCACAGAAGGATCAGCCCCACCTATGGTCTGCGCCTGTCCTTGGCCGGGCTGCTGGCCAGAAGGGGCATAACCAGTGCCAGTGCTCAGGCCATTCCCAGGTCGTATTGGTCAAGCCGTTCTTGGGCCAGCCAATTAATTTAGGATGTTTACACTTCTAATAAAGTTGATAGGTGTGGAAATGAGGTTTCCAGTAAAAGTTCAACCACCAAAAGGAAAACAGCCTTTCCAGTGTGTTGTTACAGAAGCTGGGAGGTTGACACATGGGCACCTTGGATAGGATTGGCTTAAGTCACCTGAGGCCACCCACAATGGAGAGGAGGCGGTCTCCCAGGCCACGCTGCTGCCCCTAAGATGGGAGCTGCTGCCACATGCCAAGGCTAGTGAAGCCCATGGAAAGCCAAACTAACTCTGAAGAGTGAAAGCCAAACCCAAAGGCTCTACTTCGAACTCTCTGCACATTCAAAATTCTTAAAATGTGTTGATAGGAGCAGGATAATTTTTTAAGGTAATAAAGGTTCTATCTGGTATGTAGAAAAGTTTTTTGAATTAAAAATGCGTGCTCTTCAAAAGAAGCATTTAAAGAAAATGAAAAGACAAGCTGCAATTTATTTGCAGAGCATAGACCTAATTACTTGCATCTGAATATATATAAAGAGTATTAGTGAGTAAACAATAAAATAAGTAGTAGAAGGTTTGAATTAATAATTCACCAAAGAAAATATATAATGACATATAAGTAGTCAGAAGATATTTAACATCATTAATCATCAGGGAAATGTGAATGAGATAGTACCATGTAGCCACTAGAATGGCTAACATTAAAACCTGATAATAACAGATGTTGACAAAGATGCTGACTTACTGTAATTCTTATACATTGTGGTATAAATGCAAAATGGAACAGAATCTTTAGAAGTCAGGCTGGCAATTCCTTAAAAAGTCAAACACGCATCAATCCATTCCACTGCAGGATATTTACCAAAAGAAAAGAATGCACATGTCCACATAAAGATTTGTATGTGAATAACTGTAGCCCCTTTATTCATCATAGCCCAAAACTGGCAAAAGTGCCCATCAACTGGCAAATACACAAAACATGGTATATCCATACAGTGGAATACTACTGAGTAACAAAACGTACAAACAACAGATATGCACAGCATCATGGATGAATCTTAAAGACATTGTCCTGAATTGTAAAAAAAACAGATACAAAAGACTGAATACTGTATGATTTCATTTATATAAAATTTTAGAAGAGGTAAAACCGTAATGGCAGAGGGCAGATTAGGTGGCAAAGGCTATGGCTTGTGGGAGTCACTGACTGAAAAGAAACAAGCAAATATTTTGGGAATAATGGAAGTGCTCACATTGTGATTGTGGAGTGGTTAAAAACCTATATACATATGTCAAAATTCACCAAGTTGTATACTTAAAATTGCTGCATTTTATTACATCTACATTATATCAATAAAGCTGACTTTAAAAAATACATACCTAAAGTGGCTTCCATCATGAGTCCGGACTTGTGGGTGTATAAAAGGCAGACTGGGGAAACCTGCTGCATTTCCCCAACATTTTGTGTGCAGAGAAGCAGCTCCCATTAAGGAGCAGATGAGAGGGAGTTTCAGCTTCTCTTTTTTGTTGTTAGTAACTAGCTGGGGGACTTTGAAGTCAGGTGTTTTTTTCCCCTGTGTCTCAAAGGCCTCACTTGAAAGATTAAGTGGTTAGACTCTCAGAGGCTGCTGACCCTGCCCTGCCTGGAAAACACATGTCACCCACCCTCCCCCTCCAGCTCCCTTCCTTCTTCTTTCCTGGCAATCTCCGCTGCCTGGGCTCCATGTGCTAATTTTGACCACCCCCACCCAGGAATGACCTGATGCTATTTAAAGCTGGTGCTTCCATTTCCTGGGACCCCCTCCCTCTGGGAAGCCCGCACTCATTCTGCCTCTTTAGTCGTATAAGCAGTGCTGCATGCCAAGGACAGGAACACTACATCATCCTCCTGCTAACTCTACCTCATGCAAATAGGTGTCAACCCACTGCAAGAAGCCAACGGCCCTTGTAACAGGGAACTTGCACATAATTGGAAATATCTTAACACCCTATTGATGGCTTTTTCTCCTATTGTTCCGTGACAAAATGAAACAGTAAAAAATATTGATTTTTCTCTGGCAGGGAAAGGGGAAAGAAGGCTGAGTCTTAAAATGAAATTATGGTTATTGTTCTCCTGGTAGCATTTCTTCTGTGCCACCATGACAGATGGCTCTTTAAGTGACAACAGATTTGTACTTCATTAGGACCCTTTGGTCGAAAGATTGATGACGCTTCTTGGAACCTTGCTGCTCGTCCATGGGGGCAGATGAACAGGGCTAGATGCTTGCAAAGATCCGGCTAAAATTAGGCAGCTGCCGACAGACGCCGGATTCGCAATCATAGCACATCGATTTCCAAAGTGATGCCAAAACCCAGTGAGTTTTATTGGCCTGCTTGTTCCGTGTTTGTGGAGAAGGGCCTCTCTAACGAAGTGGTTCTTCCTCTGGGGGAATGGAGCTCTTTAAAGGCAGAATTAACTTTTGGTGTAGATGTGGAGTCAGAGGCATCCTGGACTTTCTGTACATCCTTAACTGGTAGCGCAGCTGCCAGGCCTGCGTCATCACTGCGATTTTCAGTTGCCCTTTATGATGAACCCAGTGCTCTCCAGATACCAGCGAGTGCCCCGGTCACTGGGGACAAGCGCAGGCTCCTGAGAGGCGATTCTAGATCAGATAGATGGAAGTGGGTTGGATGGTGTGAGCCAGCAGGCTGAGCGTGGACCCTTGCCAGCCAGTGGAAGCCTGGGGGTTTCGAGCAGGGATTCAGGACCCCAAGTGCTTGAGTTTGAATGCTGGCAAATCCATTTACAGCTGGGGGGATGGGGTAAGGTGTTTATTGCTCTGTGCCTCAGCTTTGCCATCTGTAAAATGAGGATGACCATTCACCATTAGTGAATACAGGCATTTGAAACGGTAGAAGTCCTCACTTAATGTTAGCTGCTGTGTGTCATCAGTTAGTTCTGGGCTCAAACTGAGACACTGCCACTTCCTGGCTGTGCATTCTTGGGTAAGTGACTCAAACCCCCTTGCTGCAGGGAGGGGATGACATCTTGCATGTGTGAAATGCCCCTCCTGGGGCTCACTCCAGTTACAGAGCCAGCAACAAGTCATGAAGGTCCACCCTGAGAGAACAGCCCACCAGCCTTCCAGGGCCAGAGAAGTGAGCACAGACAGGCATTTATTTGCAAGAGAGATGGTTAGTTATCCCAGAAAGGGTGTGAGAGAAGGAAAAAAGCATTACAGCCTTTCCATCCAACTTTGTAAACGTCATTGATTTGAGGCAGGAGTCAGTCTAGGGCTGCAGACACATTGATGGATCGGGCCTTTTAATGTGATCTGTGCTGCATACACAGTTGGCTCTAAAACGGCCTGAGCTGGAAAGCTGGTAAGGAAGAGGCTCAGTGATGAACCTGCAACATGAAAACGTCAGGTCACACACCAGGAAGGACATCCTTTCTGCGGCAATTCGTCAGTTACTAGAGTATTTAAGGTTTGCACAAATCTAGAAATAGCTCTTGTTCTATTAATAACTAGCATTTATTGAATGCATGTGATAGGCTAGGCCTGGCTCTAAGCACTTTCACATGTGGGCTCCTGTAAGCTGCGTAACAGCCCCATAAGATAAAGGCTATTATTCTAATTCACATTTTACAGATGAGTAAACTGAGGCTCAGAGGAGGAGACTGAGTAACTGGCTCAGAGTCACAACTAATAACGGATGGAGTCCAGATTCAAATCCAGGCCTCGTTCCAGAGTCTGTTCTCCAAACCATCTTGGTGCATTCCCTCTCTTGCTCATTCATTCATTCATTCTTCAAGCATTACAGAATCCTGCCTGGTGCCAGGCCTTATACCAGATGCTTGGTTCATAGGGAGGAGGGAGGCCCAGGCCCTGCCATGCGCTGCTGGGTAAGGATGTCACCTGGGCTGGGCAGTTGCACTCACTATTTGACACCTGCCTGGTGCTTATTCTCCTCCTTTCTCTCCCTTTGGCCTGTTTTCCTGAGCTGGCTCAGAAAGCTCCCTGTCCCATTCCCTTCCAAAGTTACAAAATAAACCCTGCTGCATACATGGGGGGTTCTTAACTAGGCCTGCAGAGGCTAGGGTACAGTGCATGTCCCTGCTACAGTCACATCTTCAAGGGGGAAAGCAACATCCCCGTCTCACCTATATGGCAGGGAGATTTTGAGGATTCTCCCAAGGCATGTGAAACTGTGAGGGCAGCATGAGCATCCAGTGCTCTGGAGCCTGCTGGGTACAGGTTTGGAATATTTGTCCTATTCTTCCCTATTCTTAGGGCCACTCCCAATGGAGGCTGGATTTATGGAGAATCCTTTCAGTGCTTCTGCTGTCTAGTTGGTCCCCACGGGTCTGGGACGTGCCTCCTGGCATGGTGGGGTGGTGCCTCTCCAATCTGCCACACAGGGGGAGTGGCACCTCATCAGCCAGTTCTCTAAGTCAGGAACATCCCAGCTTGGCTTGATTATGCGCTTCAAATACATTAGTTACTGCAACATTTGTCAGCCCTGCCCCACTGGTCAGGTGCCTGGAAGACTCCAATGCTTGGATCTACCATCTGAGTCTGACATGAGGCTGTGGTTCATCAGGCAGATCAGAATTTTCTTGTAGATGAGCAGGGAAGAAATGGGGACAATGATTAAGACTGAGCATTCTATATCTTAATTATAGGTCCAAATCTTGAGACATACATCCCAGCCCTCTTTGTGCCTCATATGGTAGGCTCAATAATGGCCTCCAAAACAGACTGACGTCCTACTCTCTGGAACCTCTCCATATGTTATCTTATGTGGCAAAAGCAACTTTGCAGATGTGACTAAGTCAAGGCTCTCGAGATGCGAGATTATCCTGGATTATCTGGGAAGGGCCAGTGTAATCACAGGGTGCCTTATAAGAGGGAGGTGAGGATGGGCACAGTGGCTCACACCTGTAATCCCAGTACTTTGGGAGGCTGAGGTGGGTGGATCACGAGGTCAGGAGTTCAAGACCAGCCTGGCCTTGGTGAAACCTCGTCTACTAAAAATACAAAAGTTAGACAGGCATGGTGGTGCGTGCCTGTAGTCCCAGCTACTCTGGAGGCTGAGGCAGGAGAATCGCTTGAACCCAGGAGGCAGGGGTTGCAGTGAGCCAAGATTGTGCCATTGCACTCTAGCCTGGGCGACAGAGCAAGATTCTGTCTCAAAAAGAAAAGAAAAAAAAAGAGGGCAGCAAGAGGGCCAGAGAAGACAATGGAAGGAGAGGTAGAAAATGTCAACTTAAAACTTAAATAGCAAACAGAGAGACAATCTCTAAAAGAAAATAACATGTACCCAGGAATAGGGGATTGCAGTTGGAATATATTTGCCATAGTAAACTGTATATGTATTCAGGGAGATAAAGGAAGACAAATGTTTTTAAAGGGGAAAAGGAAAAATCTTACGTAATTGTTTTGAGAGAATTATCCTTGGATATAAAGATCAGCAATATGGGTGATGCCAGTCTGAGGCTCCATAGGCAGTTGCTGGGCAGATGTCCTTGCAGTATTTTTAATGTAAGGTTCAGATGGTCTTTGTATAGGTTGTAGTTTTTGCAGTCTTTAGTGATCATTTTCATTATCAGGCATTTATGCCTAAGAATCTTCTCCTCATATCTTTCCCCAGCTCTATTTGTCAGGCTTTCTTAACACAAGTGACTTCATTTTGGTTTTGACAACTTTCACATTTCTACCTTTTGATCAAGATATTTCTTCAAAAACATCACTGATCAATCATCCTGTAGTTAGGGTTTGATGTCCCTCAGTGCGGGCACGGACCTGTCCCAGTTTCTGATCTGGTCCCCTGTTAGATGTAGTGAGTGGTGGCTAGGACTCAGCATCAAAACCCTTCAGGCTACATTTGAGCAACCAGGGAGGTTTAAAGGAAGTTACACTCAGACTAAGTCTACCCAAAGCTCTTTATTAAGTTCAATTTTGTCTGTGTTGTAGGTGTTTGCTTTCATCTCAAAGTGCTGGGCCAGCATTATAATGTTAGGAGTCGTGCTTGTGCAAAAATTTAACAAGGGACAGATACAAGGTTTCAGAGGGGGAAAATACAGCGTAAAATTAGTAGTAATGACAGTGCCAGTTTGCATAATGGTTTTGAGCCACAAACTTAGGTTTAAATGCAACCAGTTGAATAAAGCAAATGATGATTATTTTGTCAAGTGAAAAAGGTAAACATTTAAAGGAGTAAGAGTTGCATAGTGATATGGAGTCTTGTCTTGACACCTTGGGAAAACCTGTCTACAGCATGAAAATGTCAACTTCCGATTTTCGTTTGTAATTTGAATGTCTTTGGTTAAGACATCAAGCACTTTGGTGAACATTCTCTGTGGCCCATACATCAGGCATGAGACTTGTTCTTTTAAATCTTATCTAGTTTCAGCTTAGGGCTTTAGGGCTACAGTAGTTCCCAGTTTTAGTAATTCCATGAAAAAAATTTGGATTGGAAGAATCTAGAATAATTCAGGATCAAGTCTAATCTGTGTAGATAAAAAGAATTTGATGACAATGCACAGAACTACAATCAAATTATAGGTGTATTGTAGCTTTTCATTATAAATATACCTTTTACTCTCCATATTGATCATGTATGAATCGCATATATAAAAATATCTTGAGGCTAAAGGTCAAATCAAGGAAGACTTTAAATTTTCCTAAAGTCTTAAGATTTTTGGATCTGCCAGGAAGTGACAGTTTTTTTTTCACTCACTGTAAGACGAGGAACCCTGGAAACCAGGTATTCTACACACATTCTCAAATCTGATATTCCATTTGAATATAAAGAGCATATTTTAATGCATTTTTATAATAATTTTTAAATTAAGGTCAAGGCCTTAAAATAATGAAACAAATGTTTCCAATTGCATCTTGTTATAAAAAGAGAGCAGATTTTTATTAGACTTATGCAAAAAACATATTGCTATAAGAATACTCATCAATAGTTCACAAATTTTGAAGAAATCAAGTGGATAGAACAAGCTAATACTTCTATCTTTGTTCATAAAATTATACTTTACCAAATTGTTGTAAATTATAGTTTCAGAGAGAAATTTTTCATAAAAGTGGAAAATAAAACATTTAAGTAAATAACCAACAATGTTTTAAATGAAAGTCATTGTATTTGTCAGTTGCTTAATCTCATGTAATTAACTTTTGTTCTGCTTGATCTTGATTATTCATTTCATGAACCTATAAGTTTCTACATTAGAGTTTTGAAAGAAAACTTATTTCATCCATTAATCTTAAAGGTTTTAAAGAAAACTATATTTAAGAGTACTTGTTAAAGTCTTTTCCATGAAAAGCTATTTTGGATAATAGCCCATTGCAAACACTTTTCAAGAAAAATCAAAACAATAGCTATGGTTGACAAAAGCTTAGGATGCTCATGATTAAAGTCTGATGAACGCTCATTGCAATCAGCAATTGACAAAGAAATGTAGTTACTTTTTGGTATACAACATAATACACAGAATTATAACTAATGATATATTTTTAAGAATTTTATACAGTTTTGGAACATTCATATCAAGAACACATCCATAAATGTAACTGAAAGGTCTAGCATCACCTATCATTTGACAAGTTTCCCATACAATTTACCACATAATCCTAAAAAGTCAATACCTCTACAAGATAAGACAGGCATTCTTTGAGACACTTTAGGAGGCCAACTGGAAAATCCCAAAATTAATTCTAGGTCAAAAAATCTTAATTTAGAATTTTGATCTTGGGGAAGCCTACCAAAGGTGCCAAAAGGATCAAAACACTTGATCAAAATAGGATCACAGGTCACTGTGAAAGAATAATCATTCATTAAACCAGAGCGATAATAAAAAAGCTACAGCAGCAATACAGAAAGTTGCATAGACTTAAAAAACCTTAACACTTTCAAACCTCAGTTTCATATTGAGAAAACATAAATTCCTTTTATCTTCAGGGCAAGTTATTTCAGAGTTTAAAAAGATCTCTTCCAGTGTGATTGCTTCTCCTTATGAAAATCCCACTTAAATATACTGGAAGATGAATCTGCTTTTTTTTTTTAATGTACTTGAATTTAATCAGACACATGAAGCATGTCTGTCCAAGCTTATGAATGTACACAGTATTGTAAAGGAATGTAAACAAGAAAACTACTAGGTGAAGCAGGGAAATACACGGCTTTTAGTAAAAGTAAGAACATGTGAAGTTTCCTGGTAACATGGAAAATTCAGACATATTAAAAAAAAAAACAAGAGTACAGAATCAAGTTATACTAGAAGAAAACATTGCTTTTCTAGGTCTTTCAAGACAAAACATCTCAGTGTTAAGTCATAACAGGAGAGTTAGAACCAGAGAAAAAGCTACAGCAGCTGATTAAAAAGTTGGAGAAAGGTATCACCCTAAACGTTCTTAAGGGAGAATGAGCTGACGGCAATGATTCATGAACTACAAATCATGGGCTATGAGATAGAGCAAAAGTTGAACTTCTGAGATATGAATCTGAGTAGACTTAAAAGAAAAACTACCTCAAGAAATGAAATTACTCTTTTGAAAGAAAAGACAGCATTTCTAACCTAAAACTAGAGAAATTATATGGAAACTGTAAAATAGAAGAAGGACACAATTTGGAAGTTGACTATTAAAGGAATAGATTTCAGAATTAAAATTATAAAATCTGTTGCAATTTTGGTTAAAAGCAGACAAACAGTTCAAGAAAACCCTGTTGTTCTAATATAGGGAGTCAAATTTTTAGTTTTGTATTGGCATATTTTTAATATCAAAGCTCAAACTTTAGAAAGACTCATAAATAATTTCCTTCTAATTATTGCCAACCTGAATATACACTAAATTCCCTTTGTAAATTCATCTTTTGTGAACCTTGTTATAACTTACTCAGACAATTGATGACATGTTTAAAATTTCTGCTTTGTCCTATACTTCCTCTTTTTAAAATAGGTCATTTTACTTTAGGAAAACAATTTACCACATAATGTTTTTTCTCATACAAAATTATTCTCTTTTCTTTTTGACCCTTGTAACCAAAAATACATCTTCGTATGCATCACTTTCTTCACCTCTTCCTCCTACTTACTGGTTCCTTTCTATTCTTGTTTCTATTTAACTCCAAAAATCCATATTTTGAAACAAACTAACCTTTGAATCAGACAAAATTATTTTTTTCAAAATAAAAGCATTTAATGCATTTTTATAAATTTTGAATTAAAAACATCTTTTGGTACATTTTGGATACAGAATTACATACATGAATTAGAAATTCAACTCCTAGCAACCTTAATTTTCAGTGAAAATCTACAAAGCAAAAAATTTTGAATTGTCTGCCATAATAACCACTTTATAATTCTTTAAAAAATATTTTTCTGTAACATAATTGCAATGCACATTAATAGACCCAAACGTGTTTACTTTGTTATAAAATTTGTGAAGCCAAAACAAAGATATGTTTATGCTCAGCATTTTATTTCAGTTCTTTCCTTATTTGGAAATGATCCAGATACTTAATGAATATTTATTCTTTAATTTAAAATAACATAATTTTAAGGTTTTTAATTACACACAAATTTTATTTATAAACGCTTGTATCATTTAATTTTAATAACTTATTTTTAACAATTACACTTGAATTACTTATTCAAACTGAGATATTAGACAAAGACAGTCATCATTTCAAGTTATTTCCCTGGTAACCATTTTTATATCCTGTGAATAACAGGTGTTACCCCTAAGTAATACTCTTGAAGTTAAATATATGAAAATATCTTGCTAATAATTTAGAAGGTACAGCTGTTTTCATTAAACCACTAATATCACATTAGTGTTACTTTTCAAAGAATTGCACAAAGAAAGATTATTCTATTTTAGGCTGGGTTTGTAGTTTTATAACCTTTGTGTCAAATCCTGAAAACTTAAAGCCTTGGAAACACCTTAGAGGCAAAGTTAAAACTGTCTGACCAGTAAATCTAGGCACAAACGTATGCTCACGATTTTTAAGACATTTTTATTTTTATTTTGCCAACAATTTTAAAATTAACTTTAAAAATTACTTGAATCGAGTGCACTAAAAGAAATTTCCATTAATTAGTATATAGTTGACATGAGCATTTATCCAAGTCAATCTTAATAGAATTTCTTAGGGGATTTCTGATGGACTACACCAGATTTCCTTAACATGTTATCATATTTCTGCTGTAGAATCTGACTTAGGCAGTTATACTGCCATCAAAAACCACTTATCCATCCTGGTGGGGGAACAGGCTCTCTCTCACCTCTGCCCCATACACGTGCTATGGCTACACCTGGAGCAACATCCCGTCCCCTCCCTCATCTCACAGTCACTTGTCCTTCAGGCCCCTGTTTGGACCCTATCTCTGCTAGGAAGCCATCTGGTTCCCCCAAGACCGGGCCAGTTGCCTCTTCTCTGTGCTCCAACAAACACTCAGGTTGTGTCCTCTCATAGCTCTCCCTGGCTACAAAATATGCCAATTTAAAATGATTCATCAATTAAAAATGGTGCCAGGACTTTCATGGTGTGAATGAAGCAAGGTGCTGACTTTTCAAAGCACCCATTCTAGTCTGTCGTAATCACCTACTCTAAGGCCTGCTTTCCTTCTAAACTTTGTTCTGAGTAGCTGGAGGAACAAGGCTCAGGGTCATCTGCCTCCCTGGGATACAGCACTGAGCCCAGTACAGAGCAGGAGCATCACTGTTGAATGAAGGAAGCTTGGTCTGAACCATTTTCTGGGAGCCTTCACTCTATTGGAACAACATACACATAAGCAATGTAGGAGATGATCTGAACCACTTCCTGGGACCCCCCCCCACTCTATTGGAACATTCTAGCTGTAAGCCATGTGGGAGATTATCTAAGAGAAATGGAGACCCAGAAAGGCAAAGTCACTCAAGATCAGGCAGCAGATTATTGACCCAGTCCGAACTGGAACTCAGGGGACCTAGACTGAATAGTGGTTCCCCAAAAGAGAATCTCAATATGCAATCTTATTTGGAAGGAGGGTCTTTGCCCTTTTAATTAAAAAGCAGATTTCAAGGTGAGAATTTCCTGGCTTAGAGGGGCCCCTAAATCAAATGATAAGTGTGCATAGAAGAGACAGAAAAGAAGACACATGCAGAGAAGACAGTGTGGTGAGGGTGGGGCAGAGAATGGAAGGATGCATCTTGAAGCCAAGGAACCCCAAGGATTGCAGGCAGCCCCCGGAAGTGAGTGAGGCCTCAGGACCACCGGGGGAAATAAACCTGCCAACTCATCGATTTCAGACGTCAGCCTCCAGAACTGTGAGAGAATGCATGCCTGCTGTTTGCAGCCCCCGGCTTGTGTTAATTTGCTACAGCAGCCCTAGGAAAAGAAGGCAAGCTTCTACCAGCTCCTGGGAGCATCCATCACTGCAGTGCCACATTCCAGCCTCAGGCAGCAGCAAGTTTGTCAGATCGGGAAGACTATTTATTTTCCTCTAAAAGGTAATGACTATAGGAGATAACCAAATATTTGTGAATGTGTTAAAACCACATTATCAGCACATCAAGTGCAGAACTGTAAACGAGATGACCCCAGCCTGCCAGGCAGTGACAGGGCTGTTCTGCAAATGCGTCCATGATGGAGCAGGTTCAACAGGCCCCACTCAACCAGGTGGGAGATCCTGTGCGGCAGGGCAGGTAGACCCCAGAAAGTGAGTTTCAGATGCCCTGACTGTTCCAACTTACTAGCCATCAGAGCAGAAGACGAAATCTCCATTGTCTCATACACACATCAAACCAGCATCTTTCACAGAAAATCTCAAACTACTTTTACTCTAAGGGGAGAAACTAGCAACTTCTCATGTGGAATATGACACGTCCTGGCGTAGAGGAAAAAATGTTATAAAATGCAAAAGGGAGGGTAAATACAGTTTGTGTATGATACAGGATAGGAAAGTTATCAATTTATTTTATTTAATCCACACACAAACCATGTGGAGCAGGGATTATTATTCCCAAAGCTCTGTGCCTATTCATAGCTCTGTGACTGCTCCAAAATATATCTGCTGCAGGGCCAGGCACAGTGGCTCACGCCTGTAATCCCAGCACTTTGGGAGCCTGAGGCAGGAGGATCACGAGGTCAAGAGATTGAGACCATCCTGGTCAACATGGTGAAATCCCGTCTCTATTACAAATACAAAATGTTAGCTGAACTGTCGTGGTACGCGCCTGTGTTCACAGATACTCAGGAGGCTGAGGCAGGAGAATTGCTTGAACCCAGTGGGCAGAGGTGGCAGTGAGCCAAGATTGCACCATTACACTCCAGTCTGGGTGACAGAGTGAGACTCCGCCTCAAAAAAATTAAAAAATAAAAAATAAAAATATCTGCTGCAGAATGAGCTCCCGTTTTATAGATGAGGAAAGCAAAGTTTAGAGCACTCAGGTGACTCTACCCCGCTCTATTGTTAAAGCACCTCTGACTTCTACGTCAGACAGCCAGAACTTAATCTCATGTCTTCCACTTAACAGGGAGGGTGGTTCTGGGCAAGTGGGCTTGTCGTGCTCCCATCTGTACATGGGAACAATAGCGTCTGCCTACAGGGTTGCTTTAGGATTAAATGCAGTGACTTGTGTTAGAGCCCCCAACACTGTCCTGTCACAGAGAAGGGTCTCAGTGGGTGGTGGGGGAGATCGTTAGTCCTTGGTACAACCATAATCTGAACCCAGGTTGGTCTGAGACAGTGCTGGGCCTGTTTAGCACAGATGAGGCACACGGACACATGAGTCCAGTCTATCTGGCTGGCTCCTAATGGCTTGCTCTTCTCCACTTTGCGTTTTCCATTGCATTGGAGATGAGACTGCTGCTTCTCTGTTTGAGCTTCTGATGCCCCTAAATCAACAAGAAGAAAAAGGTTACTCTGCTGAATACAGTGATTGAGCCAAATTACCAAGGGGAAATTGATTGGCATACAATTCAGGGGAAAGAAGGCTGTGCCTGGAACTTAGGACATTCTCTGGGGGCACTTCTAAGTTCCTCTTTGTCCCATAGTAAAGGTTCCTGAAAAATACAACACCCAAGAAAGGCAGAACCACTGAGGACAGAGACTCTTTTCTTTTCTTTTCTTTTCTTTTTTTTTTTTTTTGAGACAGTCTCACTCTGTCACCCAGGCTGGAGTGCTGTGGCGTGGTCTTGGCTCACTGCAACCTTCCCCTCCCAGGTTCAAGCCATTCTCCTGCCTAAGCCTCCTGAGTAGCTGCGACTGCAGGCATAGTCCATGACACCAGGCTAGCTTTTGTATTTTTAGTAGTTGGCCAGGCTGGTCTCGAACTCCTGGCTTCAAGTGATCCACCCATCTTGGCCTCCCAAAGTGCTGGGATTACATGCGCAAATGACCAAGCCTGGCAAGGACAGGAACTCTTAAGGAATGACCACTTGGATTACTCTGTCAGATAAAGGACTCGCCCAACTGAGGTTCTAGTCGAGGGCAAAGAAAATATGGAAAGCGTAGTGGAAGAAGGAAGTCATAAATACCAGCTAAGTGCTTGTGACCAGTTACCACAAAGAGGACTGTTGTAGCTTTGCATATTTTCTCTTTGCACATGTTATGTGTATATATATGTATCAGTTAACTATATACTTTCTCTCTTACTATTTTATATTCAAGTTGTTGGAGGATAACCTCAATTTAGCCTTTAGGTGCTGTGGCAGAATCTGAGGAGTAATAAATACAGTCAGCAATTGAAACAATAGTGGCCAGGACTCTGTCTCTTCATTTTGGTGAAAGAGAGAATTTTTCCGCTTGTACAAAAGGTAGCTGCATTGTCTTAGTTGGAAACAGGAGTTGTTTCATTTTTATGTGGAAGGCAAAGTATGTGTAGAGGGTGTTTTTGGAAGTCAGGTAGCCGAAGGGATGTGCTGTGCCAGGGATCGAAATATTGTCTCTCAGCTACAAATTCTCCCTTTCTGCTTTGTGTATTGATACTGGAGCTCGACCCTGTAAACATTTCTCCTTCAGCATAATATTATTCTTTCTCAATATATGGCACTTGGGGCAGGGGGGAATGCTATGCTGTAGCAAAGGAAGGGGGATCCTCCTCCTGGTCATGTTGTTTCTCCACCTTCTAGGAGGCTGTCAGCAGTGAGATGTGAGATGAACAGTGATTTCCACCCAATATTTCTGCCACCCCAGTGGACCACTTCCTATAAGCCACCTCTGATGTCCCACACCCTCTAGCAAGTGTCTCATCCAACCACCTGGCTGGTAGTACAGACCACCTCTGATCTGCACCTTCTGTCAAGTTCTGATCCCCACCGGCATGTTACGTGTTGCTGTACAGCCACAACCTCTCCAAGGAGACCCGAAGCTCAGCCTTGGTGGTGGTGATGGGGGCCTCCTCTGAGTTCTTAGCTCCTTCTTTCGTTGTTCTGTCTCCCTCAGCACTGGAGGTAGTAGCTGTTTTGTGCATTTGCTATTCCTGTATTCCAGAGGGTCCTCTTTGACTCTTGTTGGTCGTTAACCATCTTTTGCAAGTTAATCGTTCTTGACACTAAATTTTCCCCCTGTTCCAGGTACCGGTGGGGTTTCTGTCTTCTGACGGGACCTGGACTTATTTGTAGAGTGATTCAGGCGAGCCATGGGGGAAGGACAGTGGCAGGGTAGATTTTGATCTTGGACAGACTGAGGCCATTTATTCAGTCAACACCGTTTATGGGGGCATCTCCTTGGTGCCCCCCACTATTCTGGGATTTGGGACCCAACGGTAAACCAGGACAATCCCTGCTGCCACAGAGCTCACAGTACAGCAGAATGTAGGAGAGCCTGCTCTTCTGTTGATTATCTGTGTGGCCTTGAGGTGACACTTCATCTCTGGAGAGCTTGAGTGTCCTCGTCGAAAAATGTGAACAATAAGAGTAATAGAGTTGTTGTGAGAAATTAAATGGGAAAAAAGCCTACCCAGATGCTCTTCAATTTACAGTGAGGTTACATCCCAATAAACCCATTGTAAATTGAAAATATCCTAAGTTAAAAACGCATTTAATACACCTAACCTACCGCACCTCATAGCTTAGCCTCACCTGCTTTAAATGTGCCCAGAATGCTTTTATTAGCCTACAGTTGGACAAAATCATCTTACACAAAGTCTATTTTATAATAAAGTGTTGAATATCTTATGTAATTTATTGAATACTGTGCTGAAAGTAAACAACAAAATGGTTATATGGGTACTTTAAGTATGAGTTCTACTGAATGTGTATCATTGTGGCATCATGAAATCACAAACCATAAGTAGAACCATTGTCAAAGTCAGGAACCATCTGCAAATGGACAGGAAACTGGTCCAGAGTAGTTAATTTGTGGTTAGTAAATTTGTGGCAGTCAGTAAATTTGTGGCAGACTTGGTTTTATAATTCAAATATTCTAACACCCAGCCAAGCGTCCTTTCCACCACTGGTGTCCATAGGTATGGACTCTGACTCAGCCCCCGCAGACTGTCCTGGCTCTGGGGGAAGAAGAGGGCTGCAGTGGACTTGACTGCACCTGAGTCAGGCTGAGCTGTTTCCTGAGTATGACCAAAGTGGGGAGCGGTTGATGCTGCTGCCACTGGGAGCCATTAAACAGGTGCCAGTTAGACCTCTCCCAGCTGCCCGGCTTGCTGGCTATGCAGCATTTCATCTTAGAGATGCTGAGAGCAGCCCCACTTGGGAGAGCTCAGCTGGGCTGGATCCTTGGAAGCCGGCTGTGGTACAGCTTCTCCCCCTCCGTCTTTCCCAAAGTCTTTTCTTCCCACCCCTTCTCCTTCTATGTCCATCATTTCCTCTTACCCCTCTCTCTGCCATTCCTGGCCCCTTTCTCTCCTTCCTTGTTTTAATCTTCTCTGCCTCCTTCTCTCCTCCCTTCTTCCCTCTTCCCCTCTACCCGTCCCTTCCCCCTTCTTCCCCTTCTTCTCTCACTCCTTTTCTGTTACTTCTTCTCCTCCTTCTCCCACATCCCCTTCTTTTCTCTTCTCTAGTTCTCCTCCTTTGTCTTTCCCTTTCTCCCACCTCCACCTTCTTTCCTTTAGTCCATCTTTCCTCTCTTTCCAATTTCTGTTCCCTCCATGGAGTCCCTCTGGCCACTCTGGAGAGATGACCATTCTCTCCAGCCTGCAGACCTCTCAGGCTGCACTGAAGGCTTCTTGCTAAAACCTTCTGCTGCCACTGGGCTTGCGGCCAGAAAAAAAATGAGACTCCATCTCTCCCTTCTAATTAGCTACTGCCTGCGGCTGTTTGGATGGGGACTGTGTAACTCACTTTGTTTCTGAACAGAACGACTCAACCTAAGGGCATCCATCAGTCCAGGAAGGCAGAGTCCATCTCAGCAGCACACTCAGCTCCGTAACCTGGCATCTGCTGCTTCCTGGAGAAGGACCTCCAGCCTTGGGCTTCCCCTGCAGAGGGCCAATGTGTCCTCAAGTTACAGAGCAGTTGACAGAGGGGGAATGCTGAACCTCTTACAGCTGGCCCCAGCCTACCTGCCCTGGCCTGGACACCGTGCTGTGGTTATGAAGAGTGGGCACAGGCTTTGGTCTGCAGATCTGGGTTCAAAGTATGCCTTTATTCCATCCTTTACCAACATCTTTGAGCCTTACTTTCCTTGTCTGTAAAATGGGGAAAATATTACCTGGCTTAGGGGGCAATTACAAGGATAAAAAGAGAAGAAACACGAAAAGCACCTTGTGCCATCCATGTCAACTGGTACGAGCTCAGCAAATGGTACTTTCTTATTCTTCCTCCCCATCACCTAAACTTTCAATGCAAACTATATTCAAACCAAAGGAATGTGCTCACCATGCATGTATTTTCTGGCTGAAATGTCTTGATCCTTCTCAGAACTCTTAGTCATGCTTCAAAACCCACCCTCAAATGTCACAGCTCCCATGAAGCATTCTCTGACCACTTAAACACTCCCCTTCTTTGGTGGAATTAGTGTCTCCCTCATACTGTTGCCATCTTAGTCAAGGTTCTTTGGTGTCGAGAGCCAGCTCCAATGCACAGGTATTTAATAATGTTTGCTGCTACTTCTGATGGAAACAGAACACAAGTGGACCTCCTGGGCACCAAGCCAAAGTGGGAAGCCACGGGAATCAAGACAGTGCGTCTCTCCTTCTTCCCCTTTCCCCTGGGGGCGTAGAGAGTCTTGTCTCTGCTTCTCACTATAGATTTTCTATGTCATTGAGCATATGGTTGAAAATGGGGGCCACAGTCCCACTACACATGCCCTTTTGGTATGGCTAAAATGAAATGCAGCTGTAAAGATG
The DNA here is from genome assembly GCA_036589455.1 of Ateles fusciceps. Classification (NCBI taxonomy): domain Eukaryota; kingdom Metazoa; phylum Chordata; class Mammalia; order Primates; family Atelidae; genus Ateles; species Ateles fusciceps. The sequence goes on from JAZHEH010000733.1 coordinate 2,003,374, forward strand.
CCCAGGGGTCCATTCCTGGGCCACCCAGTATGGCCAAAGGAGGAGCACCACATAACCAGTAAGCAATGGCACACCTTCAACAAAGGGTGTGTAGGAGCAATGCTCAGAGAAGGGGCAGGCACATGCTCCATCATGCCCGCCAGACTTCCCAGGGGGCTCTGAGCACACTGCTCTCACAGCCTCAGCATGTAGCATGAGGCTCAGGTTCACTGCCTGTCTATCTGCTTTTTTCACCAGAGAGTGAGCTCATCTTTAATGCTCCAGTTTGTTTCACAAGCTGGGACAGAGCGGATGTCAATGTTGCATGGAATGACTGCAGGAAAGGAGTGATGATAATTAAACAGCAAGGGTTGTTGTTCTCCACGATGCTGCTCTATTAGAATATGCTACAAGCTCATTATTTCTACACTTCCATTATCTGAAGATAATTATCACTCATGTTTCATCTAAGCCTATATCCACTCACCCCACCATCCATCCATCCCCTACTTATTCATCCATTCATCCTTCCTTTTCCATTTTTCTTCTCACATATTTCCATAATTTTTCTCTCCTCCAATCCTCTTACCACTTATTCACCCATTTGCCCACCCACCCATCCATCCATCCCACCCATCCCATCTATTCATTCACCTATTATATCCATCCATTCATTTATCCATTGCATCCATCCATTCATCTATCTCACCCATCCCATCTATCCATTAATTCATCTATTACATCCATTGATCCATCCATTTATCCATTGCATCCATCCATCTATCTCACCCATCCCATCTATTCCTTCATCCTTACATCCACCCATCCATCCATCCATCCATCCATCCATCCATCCATCCATGTATCCATTGCATCCATCCATCCATCCGCCCATCCATCATTTTTCCTTGGCTTTGTCCCATCTATGTATGCCTGAAAAAATCCAAGTCTCCAGGAAAGCATCCTCAGCTTCTCTGGAGAGTATTTCGTGTGTTTCCTGACAGGACTGGTCAACTTTCCAATGAGCTATCCAGTAGAATCCACCATTTACTTCTGGTTTTCCTGCCCACTGGTACTGAAACATACACACATGGACACACACACGCCTGCCAGGGATCACTGCTTCTACTGGGTGCTGAGAGTTTGTCAACTTCCGCTGGACACCACAGCAGCCTCTTTGTCCCCTACCCTTGCACTGAAGCCCCTGAAGAGCCAACACTTCATAGCATTTCATGGCAATGTGGGGTCCCAAAGCAATTATAATTTGTGATTGTAATTGTTTTGTGGAAATTACTTTGCAAGTGACAGATATCAGGACAAAAGGCAGGGATGGCGTGGAATGAGGAACAGAGACATCTTGAGGGTCTGGGGTATAGTAGGTACAAAATAAACATCAGATGCATGAAGTCATCAATGAGTGGGGAGCTTAGGTCTTGTTACACACTGGAAATAGATGTACCTCTACCTCAGGCTAAATTCATCCACACTGGCATCTCCTGGAGGGCATTGTTCTGCCCTTGCTTTCTTCCCACCTGCAGAGAGACAGGGAAGGGTGGGTGTCTATTTTTATACCTCAGAAGCCACAGGGGAGCAGAAGAGCAGCCTGCCAGCAGTCAGCACGTAGGCAGTCAGGCAGCTGACTGGGGCAGAGGGGGATAATGGAGGCTGCCACCTTGGTCTCTGACACTGCCCAGAAAATGCCTGTTAGCAGAATCGTGAATGGAATCCTCAGCTGCCATCACTCAACCCAGAGACTGAATTTGCAGAGGACACAGCACAGTGTGAGCCACCATCAGTCACATATGCACATATATGCATACAAACATAAATATTCAATATTGGTGGTAGTCCAGCTGCAGAAATCCCTATAATTAGTTAATTCTACACTTAGGAGACAAAGCCTGAAATTGCCAGAGATGTTCTTTCCCAGCCTCCTTTATGGCTTGGGTGAAGTCACATGACAAAGCTTCTCCAATCAGATCCCCCTACCTCCCAGTCTAGACTTTGGGCCAGAAGCCCGATGGGAAGTGTTTCTCCTTGCTGAGCCTGTTCTGGCAATGGAGGTGATGATGGCAGCAGAGACTGGCACATGTCCAACCACAATCCATGGGAAGCGAGATGGCAGGGGTCCACCTGCAGCCTGCAGGGTCAGTGGTGGTAGTGAAGGTGGTGCAAGCTGTGGGGGACAGAACTTGGTGGAGGAGGTCAAGATCCTGTTGCCAGTAGGTTGATTTAGGGCATCTGTTCTGATGCCACAACCCCTGAGCCTGGCTCTCTAGCCCTCCCAGTGATTCTGTAAATAAACTCCCTATTGATTTAACAAAGTCGTCTGCTTTTATCATACAAACTATTTTCCATTGATTTCAATAGCCACCCTGACTGGTACACCACTTCTCTGCTATTCAAACACTCCCTACCTTTAAGGATCAAGATAAATGATGCCCCCTTGTATTAGTCTATTTTTGCACTGCCGACAAAGACATATCCAAGACTGGGTAAATTATAAAGACAAAGAGGCTTAATGGACTCAAAATTATATGGGGCTAGGGAGGCTTCACAATCATGGTGGAAGGCAAAAGGTGCGTCTTACATGGCAGCAGGCAAGAGAGAGAATGAGAGCCAAGTGAAAGGGGTTTCCTCTCATAAAATCATCAGATCTCATGAGACTTACTACCATGAGAACAGTATGGAGGAAATTATTCCCATGATTCATTTATCTCCCATGTGTCCCTCCCACAACACGTGGGAATTATGGGAGCTAAAATTCAAAATGTGATTTGGGTGGGGACACAGACCATATTATCCCTCCTGGGAGTCTTCTCTGATTCCCACAGCTAGAGGTGCTGGCCCAGTTCACCCAGTTTGCCCGTGGCTCCATCTGTGGCACTGGAGCTCTGATTCCCACAGCTAGAGGTGCTGGCCCACTTCACCCAGTTTGCCCGTGGCCCCATCTGTGGCACTGGAGCTCCTGAGGGCAGCGGCACAGCACAGTCATCTCCTACAGCCCAGGCAGCACCACAGTCAAGAGCATGGACTCGGGGCCAGTGCCTGGGTTCAAGCCCCAGCTTTGTTAATTAGCTGTGTCACCTTAGGCAAGTTACTAAACCTCACTGTGTCTCTGCTCATCTAGAAAATAGGGGTGACAGCAGCACCTACCTTCCAGGGTTGCTGGGAGGATTATTACATGTGTCCATATAATAATGTCCTGTCCCAACGCATATTGTATGACTCTGTCCCCTGCGATGTGGCCCTTCAGGAATGTGTCTGTCATTCCCACTGGCAGCCCACAGAGCACTCCAGTATTATCACTCTTCCACAGTGTCTGAGTCCTCTGAACACAGTCCACACTATGCCTTTCACTGGCTCAAGTCCTTTCACTCCCCCTGAGGCTACTCCTGTCCACCAGTGTCACACCATTCCCACGGTGTCTGTCCTGCCCTCGTCTGCCACCTATACCATCGCAGGTCTCTTAACTGATCTCTTTGCTGCCAGACCCTCCCTCCTGCAACATTTTACCTTCCCAAAATGCTGCGGCCCTGAGCACATCCTCCTGCTGAAACTGGAATGGGCCAATAGGATAACGTGCAAACCCCGCACCGGGCATGCTAGGCCCCTCCTACTCTGGCCCCTGTGGCTTCTGGCCTCCTGTGCTGCTTCCCCCTCCCAGACACCAACACCGCAGTCTCCCTTGAACCTGCCCTTCAGCCCTTGGCGTCCTCCACATCTCTGCCTGGTGAATTGTGTTCATCCTCTAGGACTCAGCTAAGAGCTGACCTCCCAGAGCTGACCTTGACCTCCACCCCACAATCCCATAGCATAGGGGTGTCCACTCTCCTGAAAAATAACCCTTACCTGTGGCAGTCCATGGAGCCCCCATGTGTGAGCCCCTGCGTGCAGAGCTAGGCTGCTCTCCTCTGAAGACCCTCATGCCCTCCCAGCTAGGGATCCACAGAGAAAGACCCAGCCCCCAACTCTGCTTCAGGTGTGGAGTGTCAAAGGCATCACAGACTGGACGTGAGCAAGTCCAGACTCATGAGCTCCATGCTCCCCAGAAATGGGCCTTCTCTGGGTCCCTTCTTCCCATGTCTGGTGCCACCATCCATACAGTCACCCCAGCCAGGAGCCTTCTTTCCATCTCTGAGCTGGTCTTTCTTTCTGGAACATTCTCCTCCCTTTGACACCTCCTCTGATGTCCAACCCAACCTGGCATCCAGTCCTGCCCATGCACCCCTCATGTCTCTGAACCTGTCCTTTCCTCTCCATTTCTGGTCACCTCTGGCCTGGCCACTGCCTTGGCCCCCACCTGGCCCTGCCCTCCCCACCTGCTCTCTACTCCTGCCAGTTCTCCACAGCAGCCAGAGGGACAGTGTGGAAACATCACCCCATCACTCTCCCTCTGCTCCCAGCACAAGACAGAAGGCTCAGTGTGACCCAGACACTCTGAGACACCTGCCTCTCCACCTCTCCTTCCCCCACTCACCCCTGCCCTCTGCTCTCCAGTCATAACAGTCACCTGTCAGCCAAGAAGGTGTCGGGGTTCCCCTGCCACAAGGGCACTGCAGGTCTAGAATTTTCTTTCTCACCCCTGTACATAGAAAATGTCTAGTTACTGCAGGTCTAGGATTTTCTTTCCCGCCCCTGTATATAATAAATGTCTAATTACTGCAGATCTCAGCTGATATGTCATCTTCTGGGAGAGAACTCCTGCCCCAAGGCTAAGCCCAGATCCTTTGCAGCAGGCACCGCCTAGGTCCCACCTTCCCCTGCAGAGCTGATCTCTGTTTATGATTCGAATTCAGCCCTGGGATTCTTTAATCAATGGCCTCCCCCCTCTTCCACTAGACTCTGAGGTCCCTGAGGACTAGGCCTGCATCTGGTTTCCTTCACCTTGAATTCTCAGTTCCCTAAGTAGGGCCTGGCATGCAGCAGGTTCTCACTAAACACCTGCTTACTGGATGCATAAAGGAGAACTACTGTTTAGTAGTCACCTACTGTGTGCCAGTCCCTGTGCCAAGCACTGAACTGCATCAACTAATCCAACCCCCCAAATCCCAACCTGATCTTCATTGTAGAGATAAGAAACCGAGGCTCAGTGAGGTAAGTGACTGTCCCAGAGTCCCACAGCCAGCTGATGGCAGAGCTGTCTCAAGCCCATGTACCTCTGAGCCTTACCTCCTCATTCCAGTGACACTAAAATACAAACTCCCTCTTACCCCCACTATCAGTCTGCCTCACACTTCTCCACTCAGGCACCTGCCTCAATCATCAGATGATGAGCTCCCAAATTGTATCCCCATATCCCCAAACCCAGGGCCTAAGGACACCTTCCCTATTGATCAGTGATGGACAAAGGAAAAGGGAAGATGTGTGCGGCCTCAAATCCTGGTTTGTCAATACTCGATGGAGCTCAATAGATGCCCAGGGGTACTGGCTGCATGAAGGTTGGAGGAGAAAGCAAGGGTAAGCACAGAACTCCCATGGGCTCAGTGTCCACGTGGCTAGCGGGCTGATTGGGGCCCTGCTGGGTGAGCTGGGCTCTGGGCTGCCGTCTGCCTGCAAGGCTGCCCAGAGGTCTCCACCCCCAGCACACTGCTGCACAGTTGCCCACATGCCTTCATCTAAATGTCTCTAAAGACTCAGCAAAGGGCAGGGCAGACACAATAGCTGCGCTGTCAAATTACACAGTTAGCTCTTTAATGAGGAGCCGAGGGAGCATCCCCTTGGACTGTGGGCCTGGGACCCAAATCACAGTGATTATGAATTACTAATCTCCTTCAAAGGTCCTCAAGTTCTCATCGAACGTAGCCACGACAGATCAGAGCCTCTCAGCGCCTCTTGCCAGATTCCCTCTAAATCAGTAGATGTGCAGCTGTTGGGAGGAAAACAAATCAGGGTGAGCTGGGGCTACAGGGAGGGCTGGGTGCATGGCAACCAATCCATCAGGAGGCCTGCAGGGATGAGGCCGTCCATTCATTCCGATCAATAAATACCCTAGACTGGACAGTATTTTTCCCACCCTTGGAGCAATATGTGATCGTCAAACCCAGAGAGAGGGGTAGGAACAGCCTTTGTTCACTTTTAAAAGGGCCACAGGATGGGCACCAGGAGGCAGGTGTTTCAGAACCAACTGCCAGCCAGTGATGCCCCAGGATTGATCCCTAACAGGCCCGGATTTGAATCAGACTCTGCCATCTCCAGACAGAAGGGCTTTGGGTGAGCCTCAGTTTCCACACCTGCATTGCTGTGAATGAGGCTGGAGGGGCCAGGGTGGAAACTTGGCCTCACAGGGCTTTGGCAGTAGAACTCAAGTTTTGGGTCTTTGCTTTAGGAGAAGTAGGACCCTCTGAGGGGCTTTAAAGAGGGAGGACAGGAGTATTTTGCATTTCAAACAGATTGCTTAAGACCTTTATCTCAGCCCTTCTGTGGATTATGGGGACAAAATGGTAAAATGCTGCTGAAAAACTTAGACCAGTGATGACTCAGAGCAGCTTCCAGGAACTGACGGCAAATGTTTTGGGTGGAGTTGGGTGGAGTGAGAAGTAGACCAGAGGCTCCAGACAGATGTCTGCAGCTAGACTCATTAGAGCAGCAGCCCCTCCCATTATAGCAATGGCCTTACCCATCAGAGCAGCAGCCCCCTCCCATTATAGCAATGGCCATGCTCATCAGAACACCAGCCCCTCCCATTATAGCAGTGGACACGCCCATCAGAGCACCAGCCCCTCCCATTATAGCAGTGGACACACCTATCAGAGCACCAGCCCCTCCCATTATAGCCATGGCCACACCCATCAGAGCAGCAGCCCCTCCCATCATAGAAGTGGCCATACCCATCAGAGCACCAGGTTCTCTCATTATAGCAATGGCCACACCCATCAGAGCAGCAGCCCCTCCCATTATAGTAGTGACCATGCCCATCAGAGCAACAGCTCCTCCTGCCCTCCTGAGTAAGGAGCTGAGCACTTTACACAATTATACTCTCTGCCTTCTTACAGCACTTGATGAGGTGGTTGTTATCACCACCTGGTGTTACAGGAGGAGAATCTGAGGCTCCAAGAGGTTACTGACTTATCAGTTAGACCATGGAATCCTAGAGTGGGAAGGACCTTAGGGATATGCCCTCCAGGAGAACTCCCATCTCACAGAGGGGGGAAACTGAGGCCTGGGGCAGGGCAGTGGCTTGTCCATAGTAAACTGTTCGTGATACTTGAGGGCCAATCATCAGGAACTGGGGATACAGAAATGAATCAGACACAGCTCCTACCCTGAAGAACTTCCCAGTTCTTGGAGAGGAGGGTATTGGTGGGGGTTCCAACATAAATTATGTTTTGCCATTTACCATGAAATGGGCAAGCAGGGAAGTGTGTGGAAGGTGCAGACGAAATGTAGAGGAAGGAGGGATGAAGTCCATGCAGGCTGGGATGACCAGGGGCGGCTTCTGGGAGGAGGAGGCAGTGCCAGGAAGGCGGTTACATCCCCTGCCTGCCTTCGCAGGGCTCTTTCTGCTTCTCCACAACCACCTCTTACATGGTGATGGTGGCAGTGCAGGAGAGATAAAGACATTTTATGTGACAAGTTACCAAACTCCAGCTCAAAAGACACCTGAGCACAGATGCCCAGAATCAGTCACTGCGGCCATGTTTATAAATGAGAAAATCAGAAACAAATGAGTATCTGTGGACACGTGGTGGTTAAGGAATTGATGGAGCATCTGTACCATGAAATCTGGGCATCTGTTATAAGGAACACTGAGACAGTGTTGAGGTGAACAGAGGGAAACGAGATGTGATAAACTCATTGGTGCTTTTGTCCTGGGTGAAGAGGCTGGGTTTGCCTAGTGACGCTGAAAGAGTGGGGCACCTCCCTGTCCCTGTCCTCTGCCGGGCACCCCTCCGCCCTATGCCCATCTTCCTCTTTCCCCTGGCCACATACAAGTTACAGGGACACATCTGTCAGCTTCTCCCAGCCACACCTGAGGCAATGCCATTCATTTATTCACTCATTCATCCATTCACTCCCATCCACTCATTTATTGAGCACCTATTATGTGCTAGACACCATGCTGAACCCAAGGAAGCATGTGCAAAGGCCCTGGAGCAAGAGGCAGCAAGGCAAGAACAAAGAACAGGAAAACAGCCAGAGGGGCTGGGCCCAGACAGGAAGTGAGCGGCCAGTGCCAAATGGGGCTGGACAGAAGTGGGCCGGAGCGGAGGCTTCATGGAGGACTGTGGCACTTATCTCCAGAGCAATCAGCAGCCACAGGAGAGTTCTAGCCAGGTAGACCTCAATAGATCACATGGGAACTGATTTACCCAAATCAGTCCCCCAAGTTCAATGCCAGCCTCCAAGTTCAATCTTGCCCTGGAAACCCCCAGGGACAAAGAAGGGATCAAGGCTAACTGAGCCCCAGCTGCCAGGTCCCAGGGCCAGTCATTCTGGGTGCATCTGGAGAAGACAGTGATGCATGAATACAGTAGTTAAATAGGAACTATGTCAGGTGACACGTGCCATGAAGGAAAATGAAACAGCATAAGGGGAATAGAGTGGTACAGGGGCTGCTACGTTAGATGTAGGTGCCACGAAAGGCCCCTGGCAAAGCAGATGCCGTGCATGACATGAGAAATTGTTAGCAGCTGAAAGTAACCGAGTCACGGGTCTGCAAAGTATGTTAGCGGCGGAACGTATCCAAATCGGTGTGAGTCTGCAGCAAACTCAATTCTTGCCTCCTCAGAAGAAAGATTTCTACTGAGGGGCGTAACACAGAAGAACAGACCGAGGCAAGTTTTAGAGCAGGAGTGAAAGTTGACTAAAAAGGTTTAGAGCAGAAAGGAGAGGAAGGAAAGAAAGTACACTTGGAAGTTAACAGCTGGAACTTCTTCCTTGACAGCAGCCTTGGAGGGGGCAGGGGAGCAGAGGGGACAGCGACATGCCAGGTGCCACACCAGGGACTTTGCACTAAATGTTTATTTTTCACAATAACATTTGCTCGGTGGTTATTAAAATCCACCTTTAATATTTTAGGAAACTGACATTCAGAGCAGTAAAGTCGCCTGCCCAAGGTCACAGCCAGTGTGTGGCTGAGCTGGGATTCAGCCCCAGGCGAGTCTCACTCAGAAGCCGGTGCTCCAGTGCTAGGGACATGGTTACGGGTATCCATACGGGTCTGCAGCAACCTCAATTCTTGCCTCCTCAGCAAAAAGAATTCGACTGAGGGGCATGGGCAGAAGGAGAGAGCAAGTCAAGTTTTAGAGCAAGAGTGAAAGTTTACTGAAAAGCTTTAGAGCAGGAAGGAGAGAGTACACTTGGAAGAAGGCCAGGGGGTGACTTGAAAGACAAGTACACCATTTGGCCTTTTGATTTGGGGTTTTCTGCCCTGGCATACTTCCAGGGTCTTCCACCACTTCTCCCAACTCCTAAGATCTTATTGGGAAGCCTGTGATCACTACTTTTTTTTGTTTTGTTTTGTTTTGTTTTGAGATGAAGTCTCGCTCTGTTGTCCAGGCTGGAGTGCAATTGCACAGTCTTGGCTCACTGCAACCTCCACCTACCAGGTTCAAGTGATTCTCCTCCCTCAGCCTCCTGAGTAGCTGGGGCTACAGGTGCACATCACCATCTCCGGCTAATTTTTAGAGATGGACTTTCACCATGTTGGCCAGGCTGGTCTTGATCTCCTGACCTCATGTTCCACCCACCTCGGCCTCCGAAAGTGCCGGGATTACAGAAGTGAGCCACCGCGCCTTGCCAGTTCAGGTGTTTTCTATTAGAAGACTGCCTTTCCCTGGTGCCGGCTGTGACCAATTATTACTCTAGAGAAACAGTTAACAACCACCTGACCATCACCTGATGGTAGCCCAGCACTCCTGGTGTGTCTGAGGGTGGTGCAGGAGGCCCTCTCCTGCCCTGCTCCTAAGCTACCCACTGTAACAAAATGAGAAAGGGGCCATGCAGATGGGTGGGACATTCCAGGCAGAGGGAACAGCAGGTGCAGAGGCAGGAATGTGCCTGTTAGGCATCCAGGAGGCCCGTGTGGGGGGATGGGAAGCCTTGGAAGGACCCTGGCTTTTACTCTGAGTGCCATGAGGAGCCCTTGCGGGGCTTTGAGCAGAGGAAGGACACATCCTGACTTAGGTTTTCCAAGGACGTCGCCGGTGGCTGAGTTGAAAGCAGTTTGCGGGGGATGAGTAGGGAACCCAGAGGCTGACACCATCATCCAGGCAAGAGCGGAGGCTGGCCTCAGTTCATCCTGTGCCTCCTGTTTTGTAACCTCCTTTTTCCACCTGACCATGCCTCCGGGACAGCCTCCAGGTCAACACACAAAACTCCCCCCCCCATCCTTCCACACCGTGTGGATGCCTCATGGTTTCTTTCACCACTTCCTCTCCATGGACACTTCATGTGTTTTGGATTTTCTCAATTATAAACAGAGCTGCAGGGGACGGATCCTGGGCACCTGTGGTCAGATGCCCTCCCGCTGGATTTGGGTTACTTAACACAGTAACCACACAGCGTCCTGTCCATACAGGGGGAGGTTCTGTTCACTCCTGGGGGAATTCCTTGCTTTGCCCCCTTCCTCCTGCTCTTCTCACACAAACTCAGACCTCAAAGGCCTTGTTCAGCCTCGTGCTGTGTCCTGGGACAGCATCTGGCCCAGGGTGGATAAAAAGGCCTGTTGGTGAAGCTCGGAGTCCTGGAGTCCCACGGGCAGCCATGTCCCTAGCACTGGAGCACCAGCTTCTGAGTGAGACTCACCTGGGGCTGAATCCCAGCTGAGCCACACACTCGCTGTGACCTTGGGCAGGCGGCTTTACTGCTCTGAATGTCTGTTTCCCAAAATACTAAAGATGGATTTTAATAACCACTGAACAAACGTTGTGAAAAATAAAGCAAATGTTTAATGCAAAGCCCCCGATGCGGTGCCTGACATGTCGCTGTCCCCTCTGCTCCCCTGCCCCCTCCAAGGCTGCTGTCAAGGAAGAAGTTCTAGCTGTAAGCATCTTTCCAGCACCAACAAGATGTCACTGAAACATGGAGTGGAGGATGCTGGCAGTCAGTGTCCCCAGCTCCATGAGATCCCTTTCCGCCGGGGCCTGTGTCTGTCCGGGGTGTGATGGGACCCTCTCACTGATTTGTGGCCAGTCCGTCCATGCTCTGGCTCCCAGTATCCAATGTCTCCCGATGTGGGGTGGGGGCTGGTTGATGATGACGGTCCGGTCCCGCCCTCAGGCTTATCCCATGCTGTCCTATGCTGTTGCCAGTTGCCCCTTCTCAGGCACATTCTGACTTGCCATCCCCCTGCTTAGGAACATTCAGGGGCTCCACATTTCCCATTGAAGGAAGCTGGGCTGCTTAGCAGGTAAAGCTGCCTGTGATCCGACCTGAAAAAATAAATAATTGATTTATTTTTCATAATAACATTTGCTAGGTGGTTATTAAAATCCATCATTAATATTTAGTATTCCTGAAGGAAAAAGATCTAGGCTGGAGGGCTGGGCCCCTAATCTACCCAGGACCTCGATGCCAGGGAGGGGGCACGTGCCAGCCTCAGATGTGTGAGAGTAGGGGGACCTGGCTGGGAGGGAGGAGGACTCTGTTCTCTGGTTGCACAGGAAACTGGATTGCTGACCCACAGCAGCAGATAAAATATAGGTGTTCTTGTAAGCTGCCAAGTGTTGGATGCTTTGTTTCTCATAGAAAACTAACATAAGGAGAGGGTTCGGGGCACAGCCCTGCCTGCCTCCTTCTTGAGGGAGGGCAGAGTTCACTGGAAAAAAAATGCCAGCCCCAGAGAACCTGCAGAACCAGACGGTCATCATCAACCAGCCCCTGCCCCACACCTGGCACTTATTTAACTTACCAGCACAGCACCAGGGCCGAGAGGAGATTAGCAAGCATCTGAGATGTGCCCCATCTTCCCCTCCTCCCTGGTCCCCACTGACCCCGCCCCAGACGTGGCACTGTCCTCCCGTCCTCAGGCTTGTCCCATGCTGTCCTATGCTGCTGCCAGTTGCCTCTTCTCAGGCACACTCTGACTTGCCATTCCCCTGCTTAGGAACATTTAGGGGCTCCACATTTCCCACTGAAGGAAGCCGGCCGGCTTAACAGGTGAGGCTGCCCATGATCTGACCTGAACACGTCCTGTGGGGGAGAGGGAGCAGTGATTGAGACCCAAACCCTGGAGCCAGGCCACCACAGTCCAACTCCTGGCTCTGCCACCTGCTGAGTCAGTCCCATACCCTCTCTGAGCCTCAGTTTCCTCTTCTATAAAGTGAGGATGGCTTTCTCTCACAGAGTCTACTTCATAGAGTTGTTATGTGAATGAATGAGTCAACGCGTGTGAAATGGGTAGGAAGCCCGGTTCCTGGTGAGCTCTCTGTGCGTGCCCATTCTTGTGATCGGTTGGGTTGATATTTGGAGGTAGTTTACGCACGTTATCCTTCTGGGATCAGGCCTTCCTCCACCCTGCCCACCCTGCCTTTTGGACTGACCTCTCAGACGAAACTTTTTGTGCTTTTCCTTCTGAGCTCAACCAGAAGAGCTGGGTTTCTGTCACCTGTAAGCACACAGGCCAGGCCTGCCCCTAAGCGTCCTCATCCTTCCCTGCTCCCCACCTGAGACCTCTACTCCAGCCCTGCGACTGGCTCCTCCCACACACCAGCACGTTCCCACCCCTGTGTCTTTACTCTTCCGGTTCTCTCTTTCTGAATATCCATCTCTTAAACTCTGGTTCTCCCAAAATGCTGCATGTCCTTCAACACACCAGCACCCATGAACCTTGAAAGCCAAGCACAGAGGAAAGAGATGGCTTTCATCCCTGCTTGGCCCCTTACCCACGGAGTGAGCACAGATTCCTCGTTTAACCTCGAAAATCTCAGTTTACGCATCCAGCATGTGCAGGCGATAAAAGCCATCCTGCGGGGGTCCTGAGCGGATTGAATGCGGTACTTTACAACAATGCCCTGGTGCACAGTGGGTGCCTAATAATTGCTGGCTGATGCAGTCAGTGCTGGGCTGCCTTATGCCAGCTTTGCCCCCAGCACTTCACCTCCAGAAGGGCAGGCGGGAACCCCAGGGAAGCCTTACCCAGCAGCCTTGCTTTGGGAAAAAGTAATAGAAAATATTATAATTCAAAAGAGTAAATGTCAGAGGCTTGGGAAGGAGTCAGAGGTTCTGAAAATAAACACAGTCACTGAGAGGAGGTGGGGGGGGGGGGGAGAAGGAAGGGATGGAGGTGGAGGACTGGAGTGAGAGAGGCAGAGAGGAGATGCCAAGTGTGGGGAGAGGCAGAGAGACAGAAAGAGATAGACAGAGACAGAGAGCCAGAGACAGAGGGGAAGAGGGAGAGAGACAGAGCCCAAGAGACAGAGGGGAGGAGGGAGACAGACAGGGTCAAAGGCAGAGATCCTGGTATGTAATTACCTAAAATCTGAGTAGGAAGCATTTATCATCTATTGTCTCTAAGGCAGCCACTGTAAAACTTCAAAAGAACTTTGTTCTCCACACTCTTTTATCTTACCCTGAACATTGCCTTTCTGTCTATCCCAGGTCTTTAGACAAACTCAACCGTCAACCAGAAAATGTTTAAATTCACCTATAGCCTGGAAGCCCCCTATCCCCCACTTTGAGTTGTCCGCCTTTCTGAACCAAATCAATGTATTTTTAAAATGTATTTGATTGACGTCTCATGCCTCCCTAAAATATATAAAACCAAGCTGTATCCTGACTACCTTGGACACATGTTCTCAGGACCTCCTGAGGCCTGTGTCACGGGCCATGGTCACTCATATTTAGCTCAGAATAAATCTCTTCTAATATTTTAAAGAGTTCAACTCTTTCATCGACAAGAGTGATATGAAATGTTTTCCCTATACAGATTTGTCGATTTCTCTTTGCTGTTCTATCTATTTTCGTTTCATTATTTTTAAGCTCTGCTTTTTCATGTATTTGAGTGTAGGACTCATATTAATTTGATGAATTGAAAACTTTACCATTACCAAATGACACACTTTATTCCTGGTAATAGCATTCTTTGCCCTGAAACCTATTCTGATATTGATATAGCCACTCTTGCTTTTTATTGATTATTGCTAGCATGAAATATCATTTTTTATCCTTTTATTTTTATTTTTTCCTTTTAGAGAGTGGATCTTGCTCTGTCACCCAGACTGAAGTACAGTGGTACAATCTCAGGTCACTGTGACCTTGACCTCTTAGGCTCAAGTGATCCTCCCACCTCTGCCTTTGCTGTAGCTGGGACTACAGGTACACCACCATTCCTGGCTAATTTTTGTGTCTTTTGTAGAGATAGGGTCTCACTATGTTGCCCTGGCTGGTCTTGCACTCCTGGCCTCAAGTCATCCTCCCACCTTGGCCTCCCAAAGTGCCAGGATTACAGGTGTGAGCCACCGTGCCCAGCCTATCCTTTTACTTTTAATCTGTTTGTACCTTGATATTTAAAGTGTATTTCTTGTGACAGCATATACTTGAGTATTGCTCTTTAATCTGACCATTTCCACACGTAATTGATGATGTTTATACCACATTCACTTAACGCAGTTATTAATACAGTTAGTTTTTACACATAACCTAGTCTTTGTTTTCTGTTTGTCACATCTGTTCTTTGTTCACTTTTTCTTTATTTCTGCCTTCTTTTTAAATGAGTATTTTTCTGATTCCATTTTCTCTCCTTTGTTAGCTTATTACCTATAATGCTTTGTTTTGGTATTTTAGTGGTTACTTTCGGGTTTATATCATGTATGCCTCACTTATCTTTGTGTATCTTCAAGTATTATACCATTTCACATATGAGAATGCTAGACTGGTATTCTTCCGTTTCTTTTCTCTATGCCTTTGATGTCGTTCATTTTACTTCTACATATGTTGTAAACCCAATACTACAGTGTTGTTATTCATCTCCAAATAATCAATGACCTTTTAAAGAGATTTAAGTAATAAAAGAAAATGTTATGTTGGCCTGTGTAATTATTATTTCCAGGGCACTTTATTCCCTTGTGAGATCCATATTTCTACTCGGCTTCATTTTTCTTCTGCCTGAAAGATTGTATTAAACATTTCTTGTGGTGTCGATCTGCTGGTAATTAATGTTTTCAAAACAGGAAAAAAAATTTACAAAGACAAATTTTCCAATTTTGATAAAAAGTGTGAACCCACACAGGTCCAAGAAATACAACAAATTCCAAGCAAAAGAAAAAAAAAATCCAAGAAAGACAAAAACACCAAGTCACGCGAGATAGTTAATATTGAGTTCAACTTGATTGGATTGAAGGATGTGAAGTATTGATCCTGGGTGTATCTGTGAGGGTGTTGCCAAAGGAGATGAACATTTTGAGTCAGTGGGCTGGGAAAGGCAGACCCACCTTCAGTCTGGGTGGGCACCATCTAATCAGCAGCCCTCGCAGCCAGAATAAGAGCAGGCAGAAGAACGTGAAAAGACCAGACTGGCTGAGTCTCCTGGCCGTCATCTTTCTCCCGTGCTGGATGCTTCCTGCATGCAAACATCAGACTCCGAGTTCTTCACCTCTGGGACTCTCGGATCTTCGACCACACGCTGCAGGCTGCACTGTCTGCTTCCCTGCTTTTGAGTTTTGGAACTCGGACTGACTTCCTCGCTCCTCAGCTTGCAGATGGTCTATGGTAGGAACTCACCTTGTGATCATGAGTCAATTCTCCTTAATAAACTCTCCTTCGTATATGCATCTATCTGACTAGTTCTGTCCCTCTAGAGAACCCTAATACATCACATCATAATCAAAGGGCTCAAAGGCAGTGATTAAAAAAAAAAATCTTAAAAGCAGCCAAAGGGAAAAAGATACATTATTCACAGAGGAACAAAGATGTGGATGAGAGCAGATTTCTCCTCAGAAATCATTCAAGCGTGAACACAGTGGATAAACATTTTTAAATGATCTAAAATTCTAAACGCTACAAGAATGCCTTTCAAAAACAAAGGAGAAATACAAATTTGTTCAGATCTACAAACCTTTTCCTTTCCCATCCTTCAGGGATCACTGGGTCCTCTTTGCTTGGTGCCTAATGTTTAAAAAATATTCTTTTATATGTAGTTTTTTCCAGTTTTTTAGTTGTTTCTGGCAGAATGATAAATCCAGTCCCTGTCATTCCATCTCAGCCAGAAGCAGAAGTCATAGCTATAATTCGATGTGTGTTTGTGTGATTTTCCACATGCTGTAGTCCCCATTCCAGGAGGGGGAAAGGGGCATCTGTTTCTTACTCTCTGCTCTATTCTCAGCACCCAGCACAGTGTCTGGCACAGGGTGGATCCCCGACAACTAACATCTCTAAACTTTCATGTGGTCTCACTTAGTCTGGTGAATCCCAGAGCTTTAGATGACCTAGGAGGCACTTTGGAAAATCTAAATTAACGTAAGAAAAAAAGTCACATACCTGTGTCAAGGTGGAGAAAGGTCAAAAGAAAAGAATGGAGTCTCCAGGAAGTCAGGAAGGTTAAAAAAGACAGAATGGACATATCTGTTTTCCCACTCCACTGCCAGCCTCACCTCAAATCACAACACTTGTTATATGTACCCCGTACTGTGGTCAGCCAGCCATTTCCCATCTACCCCACCCCCATATATTCTCCACTTCTTCCTTTCATTAGGGATCCTGAGTTTTTAAACTGCATAAAATAAAAACTACACTTCCCAGTGTGCCCTGCAGCAAGGTGCATCCATGTGACCATTTCCTATCAATGGCATGCAAGTAATTGTGGGTGCACTATACAGGCTGTGCCCTTAAAGGGAAGGGTTCTACTTTTCATGTCTTGTTCTTCCTTCCTCCTGGATGGAGTGAGGACATAGAATTGATCTATATTTCATAAAATTAATGAGACCTACAAATTAGCAACAATAAGTAAAAGATGGAAGAAATCTGGGTCCTAGAATGTCAGGGGAGCTGGGGCAATTTGCTTAGAAAAGGACATCCTGGAATCTGCGACTTTGCTAATGGGAGCCAGTTCCTGTTGGGGCTCTGACTGCAACAGAAAATGCAGAGAGAAGGAGTTTAGGGCTGGAGGCAGGGAAATAGCCCTGTCGGCCAGCTGCCCCTTTTCCTACCCGTCTCAGCAGAGAAATCTTCCCTACAATCCTGAATTATTCTCACCCTCTTCCCACTGCTTTGAGTTGGGCCTAGCCAGTGTGCTGAGCAGGGAAACAGGGAAATAAGGAAAATTAATGGCACCACTGATGGGGATGACGGTTATGAATGGCTGGCTGTCCAGCAACCCACCCATCATGCCCTCTGAGAGAGCCCTTTACGTGGCAGATTCAGGGACCGAGTCTTCCTTACTGCAGGGCACGCTCTGGCCCTTGTCACCAGACCTAGTAGAGTCATCAAATAAATCCAACATTTAGATAAAAGGGGCCTGCAGAGGACACTTTCCTGAAATTCAATGGTAATAAAAAAGAAAAATGGATTGGCTCACTCCAGATAACTACCGCCAGAGAGGTAATTACGCTGCTCCTGTCCTAAGCCAGGATGCTGGTGGCAGAGGCACCTGCCCAGGTGATTTATAGCTCAGATTTATGGATTCCCCAAGAGCCGCCTACACATCTCCTCCCCTCTGGTTTATTTGAGACACTTTTATTTCGATTTTGTCAGATTATCGATCTTCTCTGTAACTTCTTATGTGGCGAGGGTTGGTGAGCTGAGCACCGCCCTGGGTAGCACAGTCAAATATTGATCTGCTGGCAATGACCCAGGAAGACATGACCCATTCAAGGGAGCCATTTTTCTCAAGCTACCAAAATCCTGATTTCCCATGCAACTCCTTGAGCTCTTGATATGAAGTCAATGCAAGCAGAGAGCCCACTGCCTGCACAGAGAGGAATTAAGGCTGCGTAATACAACAAGGATGATAAGCCTCAGTTTCCTCATCAATACAATGGGAATAAGGAGAAAGTTGCATACGTGCTTCTCAAATGCCTGAGTGAAAGTAGGTACTGAATTACACAGAAATAGATGGAACCCTTCTTACCAAACCAGCCCCTCCATTGCATTAATATTAAAGGTCACCAAACCCAGTATAGCCACAAAAACAGAAATTTCAGACATTGGAAATGGCATTAGGAGGTCTTGCAATCCATCATCCTGCTATTAGGCTGGGAAGGGCGTGTTCTGATTTTATTGATGACTCAGCCACAACGTGGAGAAGCAAAACCACCTGTCGAAGTCCCACCACAACAATGCTGCTCAGCCCCTTGACATTAACAGCAGCAGCCACAACCACACAGCCACAGCAGCAACAAGCAGCTCCCCGACCTGACCCTCCTCACTTGCAGGCACTGTGCCCTCTGCGCTGTATCATCTCTTTTTATCCTCACAAAGACCCAACGGGGTGGTTTCTGCACTCTCCCATTGTTTTTAAAGCATTTATTTTATCTTTTCTTTATTCAAAAGAAATATATCCTTGCTTTAAAAGATTTCATCAATAGAAAAACTCATTTCAGGCAGGAACAATACAATAATTCAGGGCTAGGCGTGGTGGCTCACACCTGCAATCCCAGCACTTTGGGAGGCTGCAGGTGGATCACCTGAAGTCAAGAGTTTGAGATCAGCCTGAACAACATGGTGAAACCCTGTCTCCACTAAAAATACAAAAAATTAGCTGGGTGTGGTGGCACATGCCTGTAATCCCAGCTACCTGGGAGGCTAAGGCAGGAGAATTGCTTGAATCCCTGAGGTGGAGGTTGCAGTGAGCTGAGATACTGATACTGCATTCCAGCCTGGGCAATGAGTGAAACTCTATCTCAAAAAAAAAAAAAAAAATTCAGGGATAACTGCAATCTGTCCCACGTTGCCTCCCCCCCCTGACGTCGGCAGCACAGGCAGGCTGCTGATGGCCGGGGTATGAAGGTGGTTGCAAGGGAAGTAAACTTCCAGGCTGGCTGGGGACATGCATAACTCGAAAAGGCCTCCTGCTCCCTCCTTTCCTCCCTCAGGCATAACCTGGACTTGCTTTTTCAAGTTGCCTATAGCAACTTTACCACGGTTTCAAAACCTCTCCCTCACTTACTGCAGGGCTCCTTCCGTGGGTTCCGCACCATGATGTGTTGATCACGAGCACAGACTAGCTGTTCCTCCTTCACCATCACTCTCTCACCTCCCTTCTGACTACAGCAGAGTCTCCTGGAGGCCCCATCAACCTGGGAGACCAGAGGCACCGGAGACCAGAGCACATCTGCACTCCCGGTGGGATTTATGAATGATACTGAGAGTTCTCACTAAATTGTACCTGGCAATAGTTTCTGAAAAGGTTTTTAGAGGTCTCCTCTGTGAGAGAGTTGACAGTGCCAGTTACTCTTTGAACACAAGTCTTCATCTTTGTTCCCCCACTGTGCCAAGCACAGTGCTCCATGCTGCAACTTGGGAGTATGTGGCTTGAATTGAAATGAACAGAACTTGAAATGGAAGTCGACCATGTGTTTAAGGGTTGCTTCAGAGCATGCAAGGGAAGGGTTTATAAATCAAAAGCTTTTCTGCTAGTCCCTGGAGAGCACAGCACTTCAAAGAAGGCTTTGGCAAATCCTTTAGTAAACTGTAGCATCCCTTTTTACTGTAAATAAACCTCACTTTGGAAGCTAAGATACACACACGTTAATATACACACATATACACACACACATATGCACATACATGCTAAAATATACACACATATGCACACACATTTATGCAAACACATATATGCACACACACTACACACATGCATGCACATATAAGCACACATGCATATGCACATACACATACATACACACATTTATGCACACATGTACATATATACACACGTATGCATACATTTGTAAAAATGCACACATGTTTATATATATACACATATGCACAAATGCGTGCACACACATGCACACACATATGCACACACATAAACACACATGCAAGCACACACATTCAAATATAAATATGCACAGGTGCACACATACACACATATGCACACACATTATATACACAGGCACACATGCATGCACATATATGTACTTACATGCACACACGTATATGCACACACAATATATACACATGCACACACATGCTAATATATACACATATACATGCACACACATTCCTGTGCATACACATATATGTAAAAATATGTTAACATTTACACACATATTTATGCACGTATGTGCACATACATGCACATATGTATGTGTATACACATACATACACACATGCATGCACACACATACACATATACATACATACATGTGCACACAAATGCATACATATACACACATGCATGCACATATATGCACACACTAATGTATGCACACATTTGCACACATGCATGTGCCTAATGCACATACATATATGTGCACACATGCACACACATGCACATACATAGATGTGGACATATGTATACCCACATGCATGTATATGCACACATATATACACATGTATATGCACACACATATGCATACATACAGTACAAATGTGCATGCACACATACAGTGTAAAGGTAAACCAGTGTCGTGTCAAAATATAAATAAAACACACACACATACAATACAAAGGTAAAACAATGCCAACAGCCAGAGGAGAAAATATTAAATTTTAAACCTTTTCCTAATAATCTCGCCACTCTCTCTCCCCTCAAGACACTGGCTATTAAAATGTGGGGGTGTTTTAGAAACTGCTTAGGTTAGGGCTATCTCCCTGCCTGCTCAGCCCCAAAAAGGACATGGATCTTTTTTTTTTTTTTTTTTTTTTTTGAGACAGAGTTTTGCTCTTTTCACCCAGCCTGGAGTGTGATCTCATTTCACTGCAACATCTGCTATCCGGGTTCAAGTGATCCTCCTGCCTCAGCCTCCCAAGTAGCTGGGATTATAGGCTCCCACCACCACATCCAGCTAATTTTCATATTTTTAGTAAAAATGAGGTTTCACCATGTTGGCCAGGCTGGTCTCAAACTCCTGACCTCAGGTGATCCGCCCACCTCGGCCTCTCAAAGTGCTAGGATTACAGGTGTGAAACACCGCATCGGGCCCAGTTTTTTAAAATCATAATGAGTAGGAAATTTCTGGGTACACAATGGCAGTCCACTCAAAAGGTTTCTTTGTCCCTGATCCATGGGAAATGCTGCCCTGGCCCTCATCATAAAAGATGGGGGGTACCTATCAATCTTCTGACTGGTGTACTTCCCCAGAATTGACACAGATTACTGGGTCTTGTTACTGAGGGAGGCTAAGCTCCCCTTCAGCCTCCCCTTCAGCCTCCCTTCAGCTGAGCCTTCAGCTGAGTCTTGTTTTGCAAGATGAGAATACTTCTGCGTCCCCATGTTGAAGATCAAGGTGGGGGAGGGGTGGGTTCTGTTCCTTTTTGGACTTCTTCAGGGCAGAACTCATAACCATGGTTAATATTTGGTAACACCTATCTTATCTCTTTTAAGACACCATTAAAAACTTTCTATTTGCAAAAGTTGTCAGAGTCAAAATGAAGTCACTTGGTCAAACCCTAAGAAAATGGAACTGGGAAAAGCCATGAATGGAGGGTCCTCATGCACAATTGCCTGATAACAAAGAACAATCAGAAAAGATGGTAAAAATCAGAACCTCGCACAAAGGTCACTGCAACCTTGCACAAACAATACTTCTGCCAGGACATCTGCTCAGCAACTGCCTGGGCCACTCTTGTTATTAATCCTCATAACCAAGGATAATTGTTTCAAAACAACTTATGTAACCCTCCTCATTTTACTTTTAAAAGCTCCTTTACCCTTTGCCTCTCTGAAGAGGCCCATAGTGTATAATACCACACATATTCCACACTGCAGTGCTCACTCCCAATTAAACTCATTATATTTGCAGAATCTCTCTGTGTTTGTTATTTAAGTTGAGATTTTCGATGAAAACATTGAAAAGAGGTAGACACAATTTCTATAGCAAGTACATTCTGAAAGTACCCAGACACCAGTCATCTACTCTTCTGTCTCTGCAGATATGTGATCTTTCCTCCAGGGACTCAGGGTTCTGCAGAACTTTGTACAAGAACAACCTATGTTATTCATCGCTTAGTCATCCTGTCATCCTGTCTGAGAAGGGAAAACAGTTGCCTTTGTTCCTTTAAACATTCAACAAATATTAATTGGGCATCTGCTCTTTTCCAGGAACGGAGTTGGGTGTTCTGGGTGAATCAGAGAATAAAACAGACCAAATTACTGAATTATCTGTAAGTCACTAAATTTACAGTAAAAAAATAAGTGAACGACATGGCATGACATAGAAGGTGCTAGGGAGGGAGGGAGGTAGGGAGTAGCTAGAAAGGCTAGGGGAGGTGCTATTTTAAATAAAATTGTTGTGAGGGGGGTTCCTTGAGGACTTCTGAACAAAGACTAAAGGACTAGTGGGCAAACCTTGAAGGTGTCTTGGGGGTGGGACCCAGACAGAGGAGCAGCAAGTGCAGAGGCCCCTGGGCAGGAGAGACCTGGGATGTTCAAGAAAAAGCATGAGTTCAGTGTGGCCAGAGCAAAGAGAGCAGGGAGAGAGTAGCAGGTTCAAGGTCAACCAGGTGGTTGTGCAGGGGGCTCAGTTCCTGTAGGGCCAGATGGTCCATTGTAAGGACTCTGAATTTTTCTCTGACCTAATGAGAATGACACGAGATCACTCTGCTGCTCTGTAAGGAAGAGACTCTTAGGGGAGAGGGAGGCAGCGGGGAGAGCAGTTAGGAAGCCACTGCAATAATCCAGGAGAGAGGGGACCGAGACTGGTATGGGGGACCAGGGAGGTGGCTGCGGATGTGGTGAGAAGTGGTCAGTTCCGGAGATGTTTTGAGAAAGGACCAGTAGCTTTGCTGATAGATGTGACATGTTGTACGAGAGCAAGATGGGTCCACGGAAGCTCCAGGTTTTTGGCCTGAGTAGCTTTAACTGAGATGAGGGAGATGGTGAGTAGGCAGTGGGATGCAGGAGCCTGGAGTTCTGGAAGATGTCAGGCTGAGATGTAAAGTGGGGAGCCATCCACATAAAAATGACATGTAAAGGTCCAAAGGAGTGAGGAAGGATAAGAAGACCAAGGACAGAGCCCAGGGT
The DNA here is from genome assembly GCA_036589455.1 of Ateles fusciceps. Classification (NCBI taxonomy): domain Eukaryota; kingdom Metazoa; phylum Chordata; class Mammalia; order Primates; family Atelidae; genus Ateles; species Ateles fusciceps. The sequence goes on from JAZHEH010000733.1 coordinate 2,026,418, forward strand.
CAGCTCAAGGCTGACTGGTCAAGGAGCCAAGAAGGAATTAGCAAGGGAAATAGAGGAGGAGCAGCCAGGGAGATAGGAGGAAAACCAGGAGATGAGGGGATCCCAGGAGCCAAGGGGAGAGAGGGTTTCAGAGAGGAGTAAGCCGCTTACCATACAGATCAAGAGTCATTGGAAGTTAACTATTGGCTTTATCAGTGAGGAGATCATTGGTGACCTTAACGAGAATGATTTTGGTGGAGCACGAAGGCTGAAATCCCAGTAGAGTGAAATGAAGAGAAAATAGGAGGAGGACAGTTAGCGATAGCAAGTATGGTGCTTTACTGTAAAGGAAAGCAAAGGTAGCAGGCGAGGCTTCGTTTTGGTTTTGATTTTGGGTTGTTTTATTTGTTGGGCGTGGAGAGATAACGTGGTGTTGGCACATGATGGTGATGACTCTTTGGACGATGCAGGAAAGAGAGCAGAGGAATTCTGGGACAATGACCTTGAGCAGCGAGAAGGAAGGTGATCTGGAGCACACACGGCCTCAGATAGTCCATGTTACCAGAGGGTGTCAGAGGCATTAAGGATTTCCTCAAGGGTCTCCTAGTACGAGTGTTCATCTGTCAAGATATTTACCTGTGCACATACAAAGTGATCAGAAAATTTATGCAAAGCAGCAGCAGACTGTTCTTATTTTTCATCAAACTTTTTAACTCAAAAATATGATGGACAGCCTCCTGAGCCAGTGCATAGGACCCACACTTATTATTTTTTAATGACTGCCAGAGTTGTGTCATTATTTATGTAATTAACCTCCTATGAATAGACATTAGATCATCTCAAATTTTTGCTATTACATTTTTACATGTGATGTGGACATCCTTGAATATATAAATATTCCTATGCGTGGAAATGACTTACTAGTAGAATTTAAATTGCTGAGTCAAATCCACATGCATTTGGCTTTTGATAAATGTTGTACAAACGTCCTCCACTAAGGTTATTCCAGTGAACCTCTACCAGTAGAATGTGAGTGAGGGGCTGGGACACAGGGGTGTGGCTGGGGGTTTGTTGAGTGTTTGGACTTGAATACCAGACTTGTTTAAAGTAGTTCAAGCTGAAAGTGGTGTCAGCAACATAGCTGACAAACCACTGCCACCTTCTCTCCAGGCTGCAGGAATGTGCTGACCCAGGCTGGTCTGGGAATCTGGAGAGGCAGAGAATTGGGACAGAGAGAAAACAGAGGCAAACAGAGAGGTCAGAAGCACACATTTCAGGGAGCCATTAGAGGCTCTGGGGATAGCTTGGCTAAACCAACACCTCGCTGTGGGGCCTGGGCAGGCACCTAGCCTCTTACTGCCTGTTCATAACAGCCAAAGAGCCTACAACAAATTTTAAAAGCAAACCCTGAAAAGGAGAGAATCTGATTTCCAGAGTTAATACACTGTAAGATTCAAAGGTTTTACCATGTTGGCCAGGCTGGTCTTGAACTCCTGACCTCAAGTGATCCACCTGCCTTGGCCTCCCAAAGTGCTGGGATCCAATGAGCTAGCAAATATAAATATGAGATGGCAAGTGTGTTAGTCAGGGTTGTCTGAAAGGATAGATCTAACAGGATAGATGTCTATATGAAGGGGAGCTTATTAAGGACAATTGACTCACGCAATCACCAAGTGAGGTCTCAGGACAGGCTGTCTGAAAGCTGAGGAGCAAAGAAGCAAGTCCGAGTCCCAAAACCTCAGAAGTCGGGAAGCTGACAGTGCAGCCTTTAGTCTGTGGCTGAAAGCCCGAGAGCCCCTGGCAAACCACTGGGGTAAGTCCAAGAGTCCAACTGCTGAAGACCCTGGAATCTGATGTTCAAGGGCAGGAAGCAAGATCTGAGAAGACCTTAAGTCTTTGCCTCAGCCTGATCCCTGCACAAAGACAGCATACAACATTTTTCTTTTCTTTCTTTTTTCCCCTCAAGACAGAGTCTTCCTCTGTCACCCAGGCTGGAGTGCAGTGGTGCAATCTCGGCTCACTGCAACCTCGGTCTCCCAGATTCAAGTGATTCTTCTGCCTCAGCCTCCCGAGTAGGTGGGATTATAGGCCCACGCCACCATGCCCAGCTATCTATTCTTAGTAGAGACGGGGTTTTACCATGTTGGCCAGGCTGATCTTGAACTCCTGACTTCAAGTGATCTGCCTGCCTTGGCCTCCCAAAGTGCTGGATTTATAGGCATGAGCCACCATGCCCGGCCCCTACAACACATTTTTAAAAAAGCAAACCCTTGCATCCCCCAATGATAGACCGGACAAAGAAAATGTGGCACATATACACCATGGAATACTATGCAGCCATAAAAAGGATAAGTTCCTGTCCTTTGCAGGGACATGGATGAAGCTGGAAACCATCATTCTCAGCAAACTGACACAAGAGCAGAAAACCAAACACTGCATGTTCTCACTCATAAGTGGGTGTTGAACAATGAGAACACATGGACACAGGGAGGGGAATATCACACACTGGGATCTGTTGGGGGGGTGGGGGGCTAGGGGAGGGATAGCAAGGGGTGGGGGAGATTGAGGAGGGATAACATTAGGAGAAATACCTAATGTAGGTGACAGGGGGGATGGAGGCAGCAAACCACCATGGCACGTGTATACCTATGTAACAATACTGCACGATCTGCACATGTACCCCAGAACTTAAAGTATAATAAAAAAAAAAAATTAAAAAAAAACCCTGAAGAAGAAGAGAATCTGTTTTCCAGAGTTACCACACTATAAGATTCAAATGTTAATTTTCAACAAAAATCTTCACAGGGCACCACACCGGATGTGTGCGGTGACTTCTAAATTCCTTTGTATATGCAGTTGCATCAAAATGTCCATGTCCTTAACTGTCTGACTCCAAAAAAGAGGGAGAAGTGATAAATGAAAGAGAAAAGTGTGTCAGTCCTTTAAATTCCCTGAAAGACTCTTCAGCCGGAAGGATAGGGACTTGCAGCAGTGGTGGTGAGGATTGCAGTGACGACTGCTCAGCACTGTCTGCATCGAGCATCCCTGTTACTGCGTCTCCACGACCAGAAGAAATCTGCCAACAGAGCAAAGACTCCATATAGATTCCATATAGACTCCATAAAGATTCCATATAGACTCCATATCAATGCCATATAGACTCCATATCGATTCCATATAGACTCCATATAGATTACATATAGACTCCATATAGATTCCATACAGATTCCATATAGACTCCATATAGATTCCATGTAGACTCCATATAGATTCCATGTAGACTCCATATAGATTCCATATAGACTCCATATAGATTCCATATATATATATATATTGAGATGGAGTTTCGTTCTTGTTGCTTAGGCTTGAGTGCAATGGCCCGGTCTCGGCTCACTGCAGCCTCTGCCTCCCGAGTTCAAGCGATTCTCCTGCCTCAGCCTCCCAAGTAGCTGGAACTGTACAGGTGCACACCACCATGCCTGGCTAATTTTTTTTTTTTTTTTTTTTTTTTTTTTTTTTTGCATTTTTAGTGGAGATAGGGTTCCACCATGTTGGCCAGGCTGGTCTCAAACTCCTAACTTCAAATGATCCACCAGCCTCAGCCTCCCAAAGTGCTGGGATTACAGGCATGAGCCACCGTGCCTGCTAGATCTCCAGTATTTGAAGGGCAAGGTCCTTACTGCCCATCCAGGCTCCCGCAGGCTGCATGTAAGCTGGTTCAGGAGCACACGCACATCTGCCTGCCACATGGCTGTGGGATGGAGGGCTGGAAGCTGCTACCCAACTAAGAGCTGAAGTTGAGGGAAATCGGCTGTGATGTACTGCATAAGCCTTCCCTCTAGAACTTTCAAGCCTTTGCATAGACTTCAGAGTTCCAAAATAGTTATATCAGACAGATTTTGCTAGTGCCACTGCTATTTAGATGGGAAGATGGATTCCCCTACTCCACCATCTTACCCTCAGGTGTGTGACCTGGAGACAGTCACTTAACCTTTCTGGGTCTTCGACACCCTGCCTATGAAAGTGACATTGAATAGATTTTAAGCATTCTGACCACAAATAAATGAGTAGGTGAGGTAATGCATATATTAATTAGCTTAGTATAGCTATTCCACAATGTATACATATTTCAGAATGTCATGCTGTACACCATAGATATACATAAGTTTTAGTTAATTAAAATAACTATATAAATAAGGAAATAGGATTGGTCTGAGAGTATGGAAGATATTTCTAACCCTAAACACCTAGAATTCTATACCTAGGAATACAGCAGCTCCAGTATCATTGTATTCTGGGGAAAGTGAAATGAAATCAATCATGATGCATAAATATTTATATTTTTCCCATCTACACTTTTGTTTCTGTTAATATGTTTTCTTTTCTTGCTCCCTGCCCCAAACCCACTCCAGGCCTCTATGGGTTTGTGTGGCCTAGTACCTTTTGATTCTTTTACTGATAAACAGTGCCCTCTCCCTAACCCTCAGTCCTCATAGGGTTCAACTCACTCATGGGATAGACCCTGATTGGCTTAAGGCTGTCAGCATCTTCCAGGCCTCTATCCTTTGTGACAATTCAGGGGTGGGCCTGGGTTCTTAGAGCCAGGGGCCTAGGACTTTTGATCAACCACAAGGAAGAGAAGTTCTCTCTTCTGCTGAGTGCCAGTCCTGATGGAAACCATCTCACCACCAGGAAAGGGGACTTGAGATCTCTTTGCATGGTAGAGAAATGCTAAAAGATGGAGGAAAAAAGGAGCCGGTCCTGCCGGCATTTGAGCCCCTGAGTCAAGGTGCTCCTGATGGCTACCCTGTCTCAGAGCTCCTCTCTTTATGTAAACCAAAAAATCCCTTCCGCACTCAAGCAGGGTTCCTCTGAGGTTCCTGTCACAGGAAATGGAAGAGCCCAGTGGCTGTCCCTCTCCAGTACCCAGGTCTCCAAGCTAAGACTGCCACAAAACTTTGCTCTCAGCCTCTCCTCTGGGGGTGTGAATCAGATCCATCTCCTGTTTCCCGTTCTCCTTGTTTTCTTCCCTCCAGCAGAGGAAGCTGCAGAAACCACCCTGTAATGGCATCTCCAAGGGTGAGGACATATTAGCCCTGGTCTCTAATGAACCGAGCAGCCCTGTTACTGCTGGGCTCAGCATCACACAGTGACCTGGAGGGTTGCCGAGTCGGCACTGTGGGTTCCTGCAGCTGACACGCCTTTCTCTGGCAGAAGACAATTTGAGCTAGAAAGCCACTTACCAGACAAAGTAGAGGGTGGGATGTAGGGGCAGGGAGGGGGGCATCACACAGACCTATACTGAGATGAGGCCTGACCCTCTGAGGGAGCTGAGGGGGTCTTAGAGATCCCTTAGTTAACATCTCTTATTCTGCAGATGTACAGAAGAAACTCAGAGAGAACAAGTGGCTTGTCCTGTGTCACGCAGTGATTCAGAAGCAGGGTGAGGCCCAGAACCCAATCCCTGCACTTCTCCATGGCCATGATATTCTCCAAAGGTCAGCTCTGCATCCTGTTCAGACTCTCCCATCCCTCACTTTTTCCCTCCCGTGAGATTCTCCAGAGTCAGTACTGGGGCTGCAGCCCCATCGGATGCCTGAAATGTCTCTGAGATTCTGCCCCACTGGGCTCCCCAGCTCTTCTCCAAGTGCTGTCCCTTCTGCCTTCACAGCACGCCCTCAAGGTGAGTGCCATGGGACCTACCAGGACCTGGGAGTCTCCCTCTGAGCTGGGCTCTGAGAACAGGCTCTGTGCCTTTTCTCCCATCTTAGGGATGCCCTGCTTTACCCCTAGTCAGGATCTGCCCTCCTCGCCTACCCTCAGCCCCCGTGGTGGGTGGAGCTCTGCCTGCCTGAAGACACACTGCACTCTGTCCGCTTTGTTGCTGGAATGCCTGACCCGACCTGGACATCGCTCACTTGCCCCTGCCTCTCTAAATGCTGAGTGTGCCTTGTCATCAGCGGTGGCGGAGGCTGCCCTAAAGCTGTCTTTTCTGTTTGGGCAGGAATGTCCCTTGCCCACATCTCTGAGTCTCACCTCTGGGCCATCTCAATGTTGACCCACTCTCCTGCTGCCCAGAGGTGCCTGGAGCCACCTCAGATGGTCAGTAATAGGACAAGTGAGGGCTGGAAGTCAGAGCACCACATCACACCTCACCGCAGTCAACAGCTGTCTGTGCACCCAACTCAAGCCACTGGCATTGATGGATTTGAGCACCTGCTGCCAGGCACTGAGCTAAGAGCTGCTCATAGACCCACTCCCATGGCCCTCACAACCACCCTGTCAGGAGGGTTCATCTGCTCTGCCTTCCAGGTGGGGAAACTGAGGCACTGAGAGATTGAGTCACTGACCAAGGTCACCCATCTGCCTCTTAGGAACTGGAAGGGTCAGAGGAGAAGAGAAAACTCATACCTCTCCTTCCCCACTGGCCCTGTCTACAAATATGTGGTTTCCAGTAACCTCCAGGGGTGACCTCGAGCTGCAGTCCACCTCCTAAATCCTTCCTGCCTGTTGTTTATCTGGAATCATCCTACTGATCCCACTGAGCAAATGTCAGAGATTGTCTCCTAAAACCGGAGGTGGTGGCCATCTGGCCGGCAGACACTGGGTGAAACCCCAGCCCTGCTTCCAAGAGGGACTTGTTCAACCAACAGCCCCTGGGGCATTGTGTCCGCAGAGAGGCCTGCTCCACTTTGAACATTGTGGAAATGACAAGGTCTCTTGTTATCCAAAATGATTTGTGGAAGTTGAAAGGCTTCAGGTGAAGATTTCAGCAAATCAACTGCTAGACTCAAACAAATGTCTTCACTTTCAGATAGACGCTTGGTTAAAAAGCAATGGGGTCATGAAATTTTAATTCAACTCTTATTTGTGTTGAATAATTGAGTATGGAACTGGAGCCTGCTGACTGCCCACGCCTGTCCCTAGAGAGGAAGCGTGCCTGCTTCCAGGGGAAAGCTGCAGACAGGCAGGCACTGGCGGCATCGAGCCAGGCTTCCTCCAGCCCTGGAACCATTCCTTCTCCTCTCAGGGAAGTCGGCTTCCTGTTTCCCGCACTAGTCTGCTGGCAGGATGTGGACAAATGGGAGGAAGAAAGGCAAGTCGAAGAAAAACTTGTGAGGCTGGAAGTGTGCAGAGACCCTGGAGCCTGGAGTCCAGCAGAGCAAGACAGGAATCCGATTCTGTAACTCCCTAGCTGCGGGGTTTGGGGCAAATCACTTCTCTGGGCATCCATTTCTATACCTGGAAAACAGGGACTGTAATTCATGGCTGCTGAGAAATGCTGATTGCTTTCCCCCTGCACAGCTCTCTTTGCTAGCCCACAAGGCTGCTTGCCCTTCTAAAGCTGAGATTTTTCATGTGTAAATTGGTGCCAACACCATCCACCTCACTGTGTTATTGGAAAAATTGTGTAACATGTACCTCATACTTAGCCAAGGTCTGGCCCATAGTCCCATAGTGAGTGCATGGCAGATATTGCTTTCCAGCTGCCAATTATTCAGAAATGTCACATTCCAAAATTTTTTAGAAGTCAGAATTGTCTCATAAAAGTCTACTGTAGACTAGTTAGTCAAGAAGCACCTAATGATCAGAAATCCACAGGCAGAGAATGGAGGACTTCCACAGACACCTGGACACACTCACGGAGCTTTATGACATTCCCGAAGTCAACTGGAGGAAGTGGCTGCCTGCCCCGGGCATGGAGCAGCATCCAGGGTTTGCAAAAGGCCATGATGGAGTTGTGTCTGTTTCCTTTGGTATATTCTGGGAACACAGCTTTACACACACCCTCACATCTTCTGCTACAAACTGCTGTTCAAAGTTATGTACCCTAATTCTGGAACTTGACTAAAGTAAGAACTTGATAGAAAGAAGAAGAGGAAGAAGAAGAAGGGGAAGGAGAAGGAGGGGAAGGGGAAGGAGAAGGAGGGGGAAGGGGAAGGAGAGGAGGGGGGGAAGGGGAAGGAGAAGGAGGGGGAAGGGGGAAGGAGGGGAAGGGAAAGGGGAAGGAGAAGGAGAGGGAGAAGAAGGGGAGGGAGAAGGAGAAGGAGAAGGAGGGGAAGGGGAAGGAGAAGGAGAGGGAGAAGAAGGGGAAGGAGAAGGAGAAGGAGGGGGAAGGAGAAGGGGAAGGAGAAGGAGAGGGAGAAGAAGGGGAAGGAGAAGGAGGGGGAGGGGAAGGAGAAGGAAAGGGAGAGGAAGGGGAAGGAGAAGGAGAGGGAGAAGAAAGGGAAGGGGGAAGGAGGGGGAAGGGGATGGAGAAGGAGAGGGAGAGTAAGGGAAGGGGGAAGGAGAAGGAGAGGAGAAGAAGAGGGGAAAGGAGAAGGAGAAGGAGGGGAGAGGGAGGAGAGGAGAGGGAGAAGGAGAAGGAGGGAGGGAAGGGGAAGGAGAAGGAGAGGGGAGAAGGAGAAGGAGGGGAAGGGAAAGGGGAAGGAGAAGGAGAGGGAGAAGAAGGGGAAGGAGAAGGAGAAGGAGGGGAAGGGGAAGGAGAAGGAGAGGGAGAAGGAGAAGGGAGGGGAAGGGGAAAGGAGAAGGAGAGGGGAGAAGGAGAAGGAGGGGGAAGGGAAAGGAGAAGGAGAAGGAGAGGGAGAAGAAGGGGAAGGAGAAGGAGGGGAAGGGGAAGGAGAAGGAAAGGGAGAGGAAGGGGAAGGAGAAGGAGAGGGAGAAGAAAGGGAAGGGGAAGGAGGGGAAGGGGATGGAGAAGGAGAGGGAGAGTAAGGGGAAGGGGGAGAAGGAGAAGGAGAGGGAGAAGAAGGGCAAGGAGAAGGAGAAGGAGGGGAAGGGGAGGAGAAGGAGAGGGGAGAAGGAGAAGGAGGGGAAGGGAAAGGGGAAGGAGAAGGAGAGGGAGAAGAAGGGGAAGGAGAAGGAGAAGGAGGGGGAAGGGGAAGGAGAAGGAGAGGGAGAAGGAGAAGGAGGGGAAGGGAAGGAGAAGGAGAGGGAGAAGGAGAAGGAGGGGAAGGGAAGGAGAAGGAGAAGGAGAGGGAGAAGAGGGGAAGGAGAAGGAGGGGAAGGGGAAGGAGAAGGAGAAGGAGGGGAAGGGGAAGGGGAAGGAGAAGGAGAGGGAGAAGAGGGAAGGGGAAGGAGAAGGAGAGGGAGAAGAAGGGGAAGGGAAGGAGAAGGGGAAGGAGAAGAAGGGGAAGGGGAAGGAGAAGGAGAAGGAGGGGAAGGGGAAGGGAAGGGGAAGGAGAAGAGAAGAAAGGAAGAAGAAGAAGAGGGAAGGAGAGGGGAGAGGGAGAAGGAGGGGGAAGGGGAAGGAGAAGGAGGGGAATGGGAAGGAGAAGGAGAAGGAGGGGAAGAGGAAGGGGAAGGAGAAGGAGAAGGAGAAGGAGAAGGAGAACAAGAAGAAAGAGATGCACCGAATGGGCATCTGCTACCAATAACCACGGATAACGATGTGTGCTTGGGAAAATGTAGTTTAAACTCCAGGCATAAGCAACATCCTCCCTTCCCTAGGCCACTCTCAATAATGACACTGTATTGGGGGGAGTACTCGAAGCAGAGGGCAGTGCAGAGCGGGACCAGGCTGTGGAGACCTGGGGTCAGGGTGGATGGAGCCCAGGCATGCCAGCGGGCCTCCAAGTCTTCATCCACAGCCACTGCTATGGCAAGGGTAGCAGCAGCCACTGGTTGGGGGCTTCCCTGTGTCAGGCCATGTGCACCTCCTCATTAATTCTCATCGCTACCTTTGAATGAAAAGGCTATTATGAACCCATTTTCCAGATGAGGGAGCTGAGACCTTGAGAAGGTGAGGAACTGTCCTGAGCTCACAGCTTGGGTCCAAATCCCAGGCCTGTGACTGCCTCTGGACCCTCCTGCTGGTGTCCATTTGTGCAGCTTGGAGGGCTCATCTCCACAACCACCTGGGAAGAAGGGGTTGATGGAAGCAGTGTCCTCACCTACAGAAGAAGAAAGGGCCCAGAGAGGGGGAGGCAGCTTGCCCAAAGTCACACAGCAGGGAAGTGGTAGAGTCAGAATGGGAAGAGCTGTGGGCCTGACTCTCCTCCCTCCAGGGCTCCCTTCCCCTGTTCCCCCTCCCAACCTTTCCAAGGAAAGTGCAGAGACAAGACAGGGGGCCTCTCCTCCCCACAAGCAACAGCATGGGCAATGGGGGAGCCTCTATCCCTCCTGCCTGGTGGCCAAGCCCCCTCCTAGGTCTAAGCACACCCCAGCTTCTCTCCCTCTGAGTCTCAGGGCTGTTACTTCCTTAATGTGGCTGCTTTAATTACTACCTTCAAGGAAAGAATCAGGAGGAAAACACAAAGCCTGCTGCTGGTAATGAAAAGCACGCCACCTCCCTTACATGCAAATGGAGGCCCTGCTCTGCAGCCCCTGCAATACCCTGTGATGGCCTCCATCAGGGCTGAATAGCTGCCCACACTATGCCCCTCCCTGTCCTGCGGGTGCCAGGGCCAAGCAGGGCTGCCACATCATTTAGAGTAAATAGGCAGGTCCAGGTCTCTGGAGCCAAATAGCCTGGTACAGGCTGGAGCCACAGAGGTGCCTAGAGCATTGACAGCACTGGGATGCCGGGAGACACAGGCCTGGGAACCCCTTTAGCCCTTGTACTGCACCTGGGCCTGGCTCAGCCTGGGTGCCACCAGGCCCACAAAGGTGAGCAGCAGGGGACACTGCTGGGGATTGGGGCACCAATTGGGAGGCCCTTCTCTGATGCTATCTGGATATCTGGAGCTACCAGGCCTGAGCTGGGTGCTCTTTCCCTTGGCTGGTCCATCCCCAGCCCCTCTGCTTTGATTATGGAATTTGATCTCCCCTAGGGCCCAGGAGCTCAGGCCCCAGGTTCCTCCTGGACTCTGCTGGTGAACAGTTGTCCAACCCTAAAGCCAGCCCTAAAACTAGGCCCAGCCTAGCCTGCCCCACTCCACCCCTCGGGAATAAGACACAGAACAAGGACAGGAAGAACCTCCTTTCACCCACAAGCTTCCCCTAGAGCAGTGGCTGCGTGGACAGTGGAGTGTGTGGGTGCCCACGTGGCAGCAGTGCCCACTGGGAGGTGTGAAAGCTTGGGAGGTGAACCTGCCTCCCCTTCCACCACTTACTAAATGTGAGGTTTAAGTCAGGTTACCCAACCTCTCTGAATCCCAGGTTCCTCACCTCTAAATAATACCTTTTTTGTAACGCAGTTTTCCCTTTGATAAACTCTGAAAAGCACTTACACGTTCAGCTTCTTCTAAGCCTGGGGAAGTCAGGGGTCATGTCTGTATTTTGCCACTGTTCCCAGTGCTCAGCTTATAGTAGGACCTCAGCAGATGTACATTAAGTAAGTGAATGGTCAAGACATCTCTGCCAGCCTCAGCTCTCAGCTCTGCTGGAACTGAAGGGCACCAGCACACAACGCCAAGCCAAGCACTTGCACATCCACGTGCCAGAGGCCCTGGAGTCCAGCCTCCCCTCCCCAGCCCCTCCTCTTGGATGCTCACAGGTCACCTGCATAAGCCCATCCTCGGCAATATTTTCCAGGAAGTGAGACTAAATTTGAGCGGGACCATGGAGCCAATGTGCCAAGTCTTGCTCTATTTCCATCCTTCTCTGATCCAGGTTCAGGCTGATGACTCCACCCAGGCCAGGAAGTGTATGAGCAGCTCATGTCCTGCCACTGGAATGCATTCTGGAACTCACTATGTAGCCAGGGCCGGGAGCACATCTGTCGGAGGGGAGCCCTGGGCCTGGCAACCAACTGAACCTGCCCATCCCTCTCTCGACTCACTCCTCGCTGTACAACCTGCATTTCTATCCTGGGACTGTTTCAGGACACCCTGCCCTCCCATGCCCTGTGGGCCTCACTCTGTCCCTCTCCTCCCCCTGTGGGAAGGCCCTGGAGCTCATTCATCAGCTGATGGGGCCTATGAGAGAGAAGGCGGAGGCAGGGGTGGTAGAGGCAGGGGTGTTGAGGAGAGAGCACAACCCCTCCCACCTCTATTCTCCAAGGCAAAACAATCACCCCTTAGAGAAGGTAGGAGAGTGAGTCAGACAACAGTGCTGGAGTAGGGAACAGAGCAGAGACGTGCCGCATCACAGAGCAGAGAAAAAGACCCAAAGTGTAATGAGCTCGGCTGCACCCAGGGCCCCGTCCTCGCCGCCCCCACCGTCTCAATGCATAGCACACCTTTATTTCCTTCATAGTTCATGCTTCAAGTGGATTGCTTTTCTTCTCTTGACAAGAGTGTAATTCATTTAAGGTTCTTGGATGGTTATTTTATTTCTCCCAGGTATATTCTGTATGAGAAAATCAATTCCAAGAAATTATTAGATCCATTAACAAGTGCAAGGCATCCCATAGTTGGAGGAAAGGGCTTTAGGCCAAGACCAGGAGAGGACAGAAAGCAAACTCTGACTGGGCTGTTCTGGGAGAAGACCTGGAGCAGAATTCACACCCAGGGTTTGGAAGTCTTCAAAACTGACATTAAAGTGCATCTTGGAGTCCAAAGAAGGTGATTAAGAACCTCGCAGAGCCACAGATCAGCCCCGTGCAGTGGACGGAGGAGAGTCCCTGGACTGAGCCCTGAAGCTGCATAGCTCCCTGAAGGCTGTGAGTGGGTTAGTGAACAGCCTTTTTGCTCCCATGTCCCCTTTCAATGTCAACATCAGGCACTGCACACTTGCTTGGGCAGTAGGGAAGAAAGAAACCAAAATAATTCTCAGTACTGTTCTCTTCCGTGGGCCAGGCAGGGCAGGAGAATCTGATCCAGGGGGGAGACCTTTCAGGAGGCAGATCGGGGGACTGAGGGAGGATGGGAAGGAGAGGGAGAGTGACTCCTTACATCCCAACAGCAGAGTGAGGTTACAGAAGGGCCAAGCAGTTAGGTGACTGCCAGTGAGGCTCCAAGCTGGGTCTTTCAGAGAGGTCTCCAAAGCCCAGTGCTCTCCCTGTAATGGCCTCCATGAGGGCTGAAGGGTTAACCATGAAGCTCAAAATCCCAGAGGCCTCTCCCTGCCTTCCCACTCCGTGATGAATTCAGTTCAGCAAAGCAATATTTATGCTGGAAATTTAATCATTTCTCATAATAAAGGAAGTGAAAAATAAATTGAAAGTGTCAAATACTGCATTAGGAGGGGGTGAGCTAGTGAGGCGGAGGGGCAACTGCCTGGCCTTCGCATCAGGCGATTTCACAGACCTGAGGATTTAGGCATGTTTCTGTCTCCATAATTATATGATCAAGAACCAAGGCGATGAGGCCACAGGCGTAGGGGCAGCGGTGTGCTGGAGCTGGTGAATGAATGCTCAGGAACTCTGCCAGCCAGTTGTTAAACACAGACAGTATTAGCAATTAAATAACATTAACTTACAATGAAATAAATTACATGAAAAACAAAGGCAATTGTTGTTCTGAATGCAAACCAAAATAAACAAACGAAAAAATCCAAAGGTAATACACACTCAAAACTCATCAATTTCTAATTATGTCATAATATTTTACTCCTGTGTATGCTTGTGAGATGATTTACTCACATTGCATGTGTATGATAGGGATACTAAATAATGATGTGTTATTCCGAGCCTCTCTCAAACGTCACATTTAGTGACATAGCATTGGTCATCTGAAGTTGGCCATGGTGGAGTATTTACACCACAGAGAGTGGTGGACACCACATATCAGGGTCCAATCAGGAGACAGAAATCACAAAAGTAATTGGAACAGGGAAAACTTCAAGAGTATTAACTAGTAAAAGATGATTAACTACTAAAAGAAATAAAACAGGATGCTAATACATGTAGAAATAGAAAACATAGAGAGAGCGCCCTCTAGGGCCAAGAAGAGTCCCCCAGGAAGGATTAATGTTGGAAGAGACTCACTTTGCTCAAGGCCAAGATTCAGCATTGTTGGAAATGGTATGGCTGTGGCCCAGTGGACAAAGGAGAAGTTCCCTGGGATGCCACTAACTAGAAATGGTCCTTAGTCAGTGGCCCAGTACTAGTGACTAGAAAGCCACCATCTGGGTGATAGCAAAGCTCACTGGAAGGTGAAAGCCACCAGGTACTCTAATGCCACCAGCAGTCTTGCCACAGGAGCAAGAAGAAGAAACCCAGAACCCGGACCAGAAGTCCCATCCTCTTCTATAGCCTTGCAGTGTCTCCCCAGCACCCCATACTGACAGTGTGTAACTGTCAGGCCTCCAAGTCCAAGCCTGGCCATTACAGCCTTGGTGACCTGCACATACACCTCCTGGTCTTCTCCAGGAGCCAGAAAGTCTGAAGTAACCGGAGGGCCATGAAGAGAAATGAAACAACTAGTTCCTGCTTCGACTGATTGCTCTCCTGCTGCAAACTTCAGCCATTGTTCCTGCTCAGCCTTGCAAAAATTTCCTCCCTACACATTAGGTTTCTCAAGACCCCCTCCCCTGTAACTATGTAATTTACTGCACCCTCCCCTCTACTTGCAACTGACAACCCCCACCCTTGTGATCATGCCTATTTGTAATAGATGACCCCTACCCTTGTGACCATGCATTCCATGACGCCCTTCCCCCTCCCTAAAAGAGATTACCGCTTTTAACTGACCATTTGCCCCAACCTATGTAACAATCCCCCTTCCTTCTCCCCTTGCCTCACTCCCTTCTTGGACTTGGCCCGCTTGCACCTGAGCGCTAAGTAAAATGGCCTCGTTGCCCACACGAAGCCTGCCTGGTGGTCTCTTTACGTGAGCAACACGCCTGACAATGGCATTACATCATCTGGCATAGAAGAAATGTGTAGAGGGTCCAGCTGCAGTATCAGAAAGCAAGGTAAAGGAGAGTAAAATCTGAGCTAAGAGGCAATAAATTGATAGTGGGCATATTCCCCTAATTCTCAGAGCATTCATAGAGAGATCTTTTCTAAAGAAACCAAGTGCTGGAAGTGGGCAAAGGTACAAGACCTCATCTGATGCTAGAATCCTCTCCGTAAAAATAAAACATCAGCTCCCAGCCAGGCATGCATGTAGTATATTACATATACTATCTCATTTAATTCTCACAGTAACCCAAAGAGGTAGGTAACTTTATAATCCCAATTTTTCAAATGAGACACTGGGTCAGAGAGTGGTGAAATTGTTTGTTCTAAAAAAAACACGACAGCTGTCGTTCCAGTCCAGTTTGTCCCAATATTATGACCCCCACTAGGTAGTTACCTAATCACTACTTGCATACCCATGGGGGGCAGCTTATTGCCTCTGGAGGTAGCTCAGTCCATCTCTGGACAGATTTGACTGTTGAAATACCTTCTTCTGGCCCACATTGAGGGCGTGGACTCCCTCTTCCACATGACAGTCCTTTCTGTATTTGAAAGTATTTTGGCCAGGCGAGGTGCCCCACGTCTGTAATCCCAGCACTTTGGGAGGTCGAGTCAGGAGAATCATTTGAGGTCAGGGGTTCGAGACCAGCCTGGCCAACATGGTAAAACCCCGTCTCTACTAAAAATTCAAAAAACTTAGCCAGGCGTGGTGATGGGCACCTGTAATCCCAGCTGCTGGGAGGCTGAGGCAGGAGAATCACTTGAACTCAGGAGGCAGAGGTTGCAGTGAGCTGAGGTCGAGCCACTGCACTCCAGTCTGGGTGGCAGAGCAAGATGCTGTCTCAAAAAAAAGAAGAAAAAGAAAGAAAGAAAATATTTCTTTTGTCTCTCCAAGGTTCTCCCTTCTGCAGGTGCAACAGCCCTGCTTCCTCCAGCATTCTGCATCACATCACCCCTTCATCAAGTTGGTCGTACTTTCTGACCAAAGACGCACTCCCCCTAGGGATGACCTTCCCAGGGCAGGGCCCCATTTCCTGCCTCTGCCTGTCCCAACAAACTAGCAAAGCAAGTCAAGTCAGATAATTTCTCTCTGGACCTGGGTTTTCCTATTCTGTAATTCTAAGGCAAAATAAAAATATGTCCAACTGGGTTTCTGTGACTGTCCACAAAATTACATATGAGCAAGCACCTAATGTGGTGCTTCCCTCAATAAAGATTGGAAGAAACTAGATATTTGGAGAAAATAGGGAATTATTCCCAACCCCACTGTGGGACAGAGCAGAAAATAGAATCAGAGGTTCCTGATACCTAAGCCTGACTTCTCTCATTTGAGAGGCAAAAGATGAGTATGCAGAGTGAGACAGGAGTATATCCACAGTGACAGCCATGCCTGGATCAGCCCTGCTGCCTCTGTGTCTTTTTCTCCTCTCCCCTCCCTCCTCTGATGATCCCACATCCTGCAGTAGCTGAGCGAATCTGTGTGAGCCCCCGATGCTGGGTGGGGCCCTCTAAGGACTGTTGCGCATTCCCTGTAATGACGTTCATTAGTCTGTCTGACTTCATACTGTTCTCAGGTTAATATGTTTAACTTAATGAGGTATTTATTTCCTGTTAGAAAAGTCCTGAAGAAGCATGCTTGCTCCTGATGAGCTCAGCTGATGAATAGATTAATGCTGGGCTTGAAATAGTTGATTAAGAAAATGAATCTCAATGACTTCTTCATCAGATACAGGCTGTACTTAAATTAATTTGTGTTAAACTGCTTAGGGGAAGAAACAGGAAGAAAATAATTCTTTGTGATTTGTCTTCCGTTTGTCCATTTGTTTTTCTCCCCTCCCCCCACCCACATCCCAATATCGGAGGATATGGAAATACCAAGGACCAGCGTGTGATGAGTTGGGGAAAAAGTGTCTACAATCAAGCAACCAGAGAGACCAGAACAGAAGGAGGAGCCCTTGTGTGGCACCCGAGGCCACGGTGAGGTATTCATATAGCTTCGAGGCCGGCTGGCCCCTCTCTGGCATTTAAAAGCTCTGTGGGGGTTGCCATTGCAGCTCCAGTACTCAGCACCTACTGCACACAAATAGGTATTTGTCCAATGAGTGAAGCAGAAACTCACCAAACAGTAGCTCTATTGTTATTCATGGAATCACATGAGATCAAGAGTGAGAAGATGCCTGATGTCCCAGGCACATCTGGTGGGCGAGCCCAAGTTCAGTGACCCCTGACCCAAAGGCCACAGATGACCCAAAGGCTGATATTCTTTGATAACTTGACCAGGAGCTCCTCTCCCCTCAGTCTCCCCATAGGCACCTGGAGTCACTGCCAGCCCCGAGTGACGCCAGCCAGCACGCACTTTCCTTCCTCCTGGGAGCACTGGGGCCACACCAATTCAGTGCCTGCCTCTGCCTAGAAGTCAGAGAAAATGGATGCAGTTGTCACTCTTTTCGTTTCCGTCCTGCCTGTTTAATAATCGACATTCCCTCTGAGGGCAAGTCTAGCCCCAAATGTAAACAATGGAGTGTGTGTGTGAACAATGGAGGAGTGGTGGGGCGGTCTGCGGTGGAAAAAACCTGGGCTTAACAGGAAGCAGGAAAGTTCTTGCATCTGAGCTCTGCCACCTGCCAGCTGTAGTAGCTGTTTATTGCTGCATAACAAATTGTTCCAAATTTAACAGCTTCAAACAACACCTATTTATCATCTCATGGCTTCCGTAGGTGAGAAGTTTGGACACAGCTTAGCTGGGCTCTCTGCTCAGGATCTCGGGGGCTGAAATCGAGGTGCCTTCCAAGCCCTGTTCTCATTTGTAGGCTCAACTAGGGAAAGATCTGCTTCCAATTTTATTCAGGTTGTGGACAGAATTCATTTCCTAGTGATTATAAAATGCAAGGCAGTTTGATTCAAAGCCAGTGGTGAAGAGAGAGCCTCTACAGCTCTCTGTGTCTGACCTTCTTTAAGAGGTCTCATCTGATTAGACTTGGCCCACCCAGTGTGACCTCCCCTTTCACTGATTTAAAGTCCGCTCATCAAGAGCTTTGATCACATCTGCAAAATCCCTTCACCTTGACCACATTCAATTTGTAAAGGAAGTGATACATCCTGTCCGCACTCAAGGAAAGAGATCATTCAAGGCTGTGAATTATTAGGGGTGCCCACCATACCAACTGAGAGATTATGGGAAAGTCTTTGCCTGTGAGGCTACCTATCCTCTTTGTAAATGATGATCATGTTGCCTTATTCAGGATTTGTAAAGTAATTAAATGAAATCATATCTATAAACAGGTAGGACAGCCCAGAGGGCACTCACAGAGTGTGTTAAATTGAGTTGAAAGATAAAGGAGGTGCTGTCACTAGGAACATGTAGAATTTTACCTTCCACCCGCCTCCTCAAATCTGTCTTCTCTCATTGCTACAGATGTGTTCTCTGATTCTATGTGGTTCCCAACTGGATCCTGACTCTGGAATTCTCCTGGCTTTCTGTCTTAGTCCACTTGTGCAGCTATGTTTAAAAGCCTGAGACTAGGTGATTTATAGGCAATAGAAATTTATTCCTCACAGTTTTGATGGCTGGAAGTCCACGATCAAGGTGCCTGCAGGTTCAGTGTCTGTAAGGGCCCAGTCTCTGTTCCCAAGATGGCTCTTTGCTGCTGTGTCCTTACATAGTGGAAGACAAAGGGCAAAGATGACCCCAGCTACTTCCCTCCAGCCCTTTCATGGGGCACTAATCCATTCTCAAAGAGCCCCACCTCTTCAAAACACCAAAAAGGAGGTTAAGTTCCAACATGAATTTTGGAGGAGACACATTCAAACCATGGCGCTTTCTTCCCAGCTCCCCCACATTCCTGGTAGTTCAGCCAACTTGCTGCATCTGCTCCATCAGGCCTGACAGCCAGCGCCTCTGGGGTCATGCATAACCACCTCACCATGGCTCCCAAATGTACCTCTTCCCTAATTTACCCAGTGCCTATTGGGTGAAGGCCTCTGCCAGTTCTCTTCAGCACCCTGGAAAGTCAGCCTGATTATCCTCCTCCTCCTCCAGTGGAGATGGCACGGTCAAGGGAGGCTTTGGTGTCTTGTATGCTGCACACCTAGGATGGACATGGCCTCAGGCCCCCAGCAGGAAGCCAGGTCCATCAGGCCACCCGCCTGACACTTGGAGAATCCCGTAGATCTTTGTGTTGTCATCCTGACTCTGAAGGTGCCTGTCATCTGTGGTTTCCAAGACTCGGGGAAGAAAGCAGGATGGGGAATTGGGAGGGGGCAGGAAGATGGATTCTAGTAGGGAGGGAGGCACTTTCTGAAGCCAACTCTGTCTTCTTCCCCTTGGCCTTAAGTGCACTGGGTAGGGCCAGTCCCTTGCTCTTCTTCAGCATTATTGACAGTGGCCACAGAGCCTTTGGTTCTGCACCCAACTTTTGTGTCCTGGCTTTTATGACTCAAAAACTAATACACTCATTCAGGGATTACCTCATTGAGCGGTCCTGCTCTCTTCTTATAGGTCAAGATCCAAGATTTTGTTTAATACTGCTTGAAGAACTCCTTTGAATATTTCTAAGTCTCTTTGACAACGTATTTCTTCATTTGTTGTTTCCCTGAGAAAGTTTTGCTTTCTGCTGCATTTTTGAAAGCTGTTTATTCTGGTATAGAATTCTGGGTTGACAGTTTTCTGTTTTTCTTTCAGCACTTCAAAGATGTCACTCCATGGTCTTCGAGCTTGTGTGGGTTGTGATGAGGAGTCTACTGTGATTCTCTTCTTTGTTTATCTCTGTATAATGATCCTTCTTTTCTCTGTCTTTGAGGTGTTTTCTTTGCCATTTTTTTCTCCAGCATGAATATGATTTGCCTAGTATATACATGTGTACCTGGGTTGGGGAGTGGCGGGAGCTATTTCTTCTGCCTGATGGTCTTTGAGAATCATGGGTATGTGGCTTTTTGGTCTCATTGATTTTGGGAAATTCTTGGCCATTATTTTTTCACATGCTCTTTCTGCCACATTTTCACTCTCATCTCCTTCTGCAACTCTCAATTCCATGTATGTTAGATTGCTGGATATTGTCCCATTGCTCTTGGATGCTCCTATTTTTTTCCTTCTCTTTTTCTTCACTCTTTTTTCTCTTTGTGGTTCAGTTTGGGTAATTCCTATCAATGTATCATCATGTTCCCTGGTCCTTTCCTTAGCTGTTCCAGTTCTGCAGAGGGCCTCTGGAAAGAAGGCATTTTTCATCTGAGCATGCATGCTATCCTTTAACGTATTAATCATAGTTATTTTAAAGTCCCTGTCAGATAGAACCAGCCTCACATCTGGTTCTGATGATTCCCGTGTGCCTTAAAGGCCTCACGATGTTTTTGTTGAAAGCTGGACCTTTTGGCTCAGACAGCAGAGATGGAGGAACGTGGTTTTTATGCCTGGAATCGGACACCCTTCCCAGTGTTTTAGTGACAGGTTTGAGTCACTGCAGTCAGAAGTTGGGCTGGGTGTGAGATTTGTTCTTGTTCTGTTTATCCTCAGTGCACCACAAGCTTCCAATTACTGTGGGGGAGGCCCATGTTCAGGGTGGAGATTGGGTGGCCAGCACCATGTCTGTCTGGAGCTGCGCATGGGGCCATCCGTTTGGACTGGACCCCAGATGTTCCCTTCCCTGCAGCATTCTGCACTTGCTCCTTGCATGAAGCTTGTTAACTTGGTTGGGGGTGTGGGGCCACTGGGGTGTATTTGCTGTTGTTCTGATTAAGCCTGTCTTAGTCAAA
This sequence comes from Ateles fusciceps, assembly GCA_036589455.1. Classification (NCBI taxonomy): domain Eukaryota; kingdom Metazoa; phylum Chordata; class Mammalia; order Primates; family Atelidae; genus Ateles; species Ateles fusciceps. Next base: position 2,046,870 of record JAZHEH010000733.1, read on the forward strand.
CCATGTTTCCCTGCATTTCAGGGTGCGGCCTTCTTAACTCTCCTATGCCTCCCCCTGGGTAGTTCTGGGCCCAGTGAGTGCCCCTTTCCCTTTCCTCAGGAAGAAACATCCCCTTCTTTCCTTCCCCTCAACTGAAATGAGCTTTCACCAGTGCCCAAGGGACAGTCGTTCTTATTCCCATTTTCTACCTAGATTAAGGCTTTTGTTTCTTTGGAAAGAAGGGCCCCCTGAGTACAATTTCTTGCAGCTCCTCCTTGTCTGAACTGACAGACACTTTCTTACGCCTCTTTCTGACCTTTCCTGTGAGCATCCCCTGGGTTCTAGAAAGAGCCTGAGAGTTGGCACAGACTCCTCAGTTTGGAGGCGTCACACCATCCAGCCAGCCTGCACTTGGCCTTCGCTAACTTTTTAATTATTCCAGCTGAACTCTTCCGACTAACTTCTGATGCATGTACCTGTGAAAGGAAAATAAATCTCTGGACCCCCAAATCATGAAGCCAAAGGGAAGAGTCAAGCTGGGAACTGTTTGGCCAAACCTGTCTCCATTCTATTCCACAAGAAGATAGCTATTAAGATAACAACAACAACAACAACTATATGCCTGCCTCACAATTTGTGGAAAAGGACAGACAGAACTCAGTCATTCCTCTGCTCACTGAGATAATTGCATATCTGATTGTCTCCTTTGGAAAGGTTAATCAGAACCTCAAAGGAATACAACTATTTGTCTCTTATCTCCCTATGACCTGGAAACCTCCTCCCCGCTTCCAGTTTTCCTGCCTTTCCAGACTGAACCAATGTACATCTTACCTATAGTGACTGAAGCCTCATGTGTCTCTAAAATGTATGAAACCAGCCTGCGCCTGAGCATCTTGGGCACATGTTGTCAGGACCTCCTGAGGCTGTCAGGGGTGCGTCCTTAATCTTGGGGAAATAAACTTCCTAAGCTGATCGAGACTTGTCTCGGATACTCTTTGGTTCACATAGCCCAGGTGAGGGGAGTATTTCTGTCTCCTTTCTCCCTGCAGCCTTCAATCTCTCCTCAGATTTGGGGCCAGCTGTTTACCCGTTGACTTTACTTCTTTGATAGGTTTGAAAAAAAAATAAAGTCAGAATTGGAAGTTCATTTGGCTCTTTTTCACTTAGAGGTAAGCGCATGTGTTTTCAGGTTGAGGGAATTTGTAACTTCACGTGCACAACCTCATTTTTATATCATTTTCAACCAGGGTTTGCAGAAGTCCTATCGGTATGAGTCACCTGGATTCCTCTCAGAGGAGACAGGGTTCCCAGGCTTCCTCAGTACGGCGGTCCACGGGAAGGACCAACAGCAGGAGGCCTGGGTTCAAGTCCCAGCTCTGGCCCTGACTCACCAAGTGACTTTGGGCAATACCCTGGCCTACCCTGGGCTTCAGTTTTCTCTATAAAACAAAACAAAAAAATGGATTCAAGTATTTCCAGCACCTCTTACAACTGGATATTATTCTATGTTTATAGCTGCAACATGCCCTCACCTGCCTGGAAATAACACACTTGATTCATTAAGAGAGCTCCACAGAGGTCCTACTGTGCACCAGGCCCTGTGATGGATGGATGGGAACCCCACCAAGTTATACTCTCCATCCTGGGGGGAAGGGAGCTGCATGGAGTAGTGACTTTAACATGGTGGGCAGATGGCCGGAGCAAGGTCAGCTCCAAGTATGTCCATTTCGGGTATTCTGGCAAGCTCCCCGGGAGGCTGGGCACACCTGCTCTGTGGCCTCAAGACTCATGCCCTCACTTACCTCCTGCCAGGCCTTGGGCAAGCTGTCCACTCTCTGGGGCTGTTCCCTGGTCTGTAAAATCCAGATCTCCAGTCTAACACCGGAAGAGGCTTTCCCAGGCCCCCAACCTAAGCAGCCATGAAGTCCTGCCTTCCTTTCTTCATAGCACCCCTCACTCTTTGACATTAAACTACTTATCTGTTTATTTGTTTTTTATCTGAATGCTGTTAATCCTATTCACACCAAATGTGAATCTTCAGTTCATTCATATAATACGTGTTTATGTCTCAGTCAGTGTTCTAGGACCTGGGTTTCTAGCAGTGAACAAAACAACCATCATCACCACCCATCTAGAGCTTACATTCTTGGGATGGCAGCCAATAAATAAGGTAAATAAAATATTCAGAAAATGCCAGATAGTGACAGTGGAACGTGATGAGGAGACATCAGGCAGAGAGGAGCACTAAAGAGTGTCAGGAGGTTGGGGTGCAGTTTTATACGGGTGATCAGGAAAGGGTCACTGAGAAGGACTCTCTTGGAGACAGCCCCGAAGGCTGGGAGCCACGAGGACATCTGGGGTGGGCAGCCCAGGCAGCGGGGAGCCACACATGCAGAGTCCCAGAGGTGAGAGTGAGCCTGGCACGCTCGAGGGCCAGCAGGGAGGCCCAAGTGGCTGCGGCAGAGCAAAGTCGGGTCGGGGGAGGTCAGAGAGTTCACAGGGTCTGGAACCAAGGAAAGACTCAGGCTTTAATCTGCAGAAGATGGGCACCCATAGAGGGTGTGCGCAAGGAAGGAAGTGGTTGCAGGGGCATTTTTAAAGGCTCTCTCCTGCTGCCAGGTGGAGAGGAGACCACAGGGGCAAGAGTGGAATGAACCGGGGAGATGATCCGGCATCTCCTACAATCATCCTGGCAGTGGGTGACGGTGGACGGGATCAGGGTGGGAGCGGGAGCGTTAGAGATGATGAATTAAAAAGCACCTGACACAGTGCTGGCACACAGTAGGCCTTCAGGCAGTGGTACCTATGATGATCCGTATACGGAAAGTCCTAGGAGCCCTAGTTGGGAACTCCCGCCTGCTCCACCTGACCTGAGTTCATTTCTCTCAAGGGGATGGAAAAACAAGTCCTTGGGCTGCAAAGAGAAATGACCCATGAGGCTGAGCTGGGAGGAAGTCTCCTGCACAGGAGAAAGACGAGAGGGCAGGATTTTAACAGTGATGAAATGTTAACATTTCACATGTTCAACACAAGCTTAAATTACATCCATTCAGATCATTTCTGATGGAAAGGTAACCTTTAAAAGCTATTTTCTTTTTCATGGTAAAAAAGATATATAAAAAAAGGTTAGGCAGCAAACTATGTACGTGGTAGCTTGGATTTTCTCAAATGAAACCCTTTCTTCCTGTAATATGTTCATTTGATGGGACTTTGAACTAGATGTAATGCCACATCCATACAGAAGACAGATCACGCGTTTTCTTTTGGAGAGAAACTGACAGCCACTTTAGGTTTTTAAAAATACAGCTTTTAAGCCGAGGGAAGTAATTCTAAAAAGAAAACAAACAAACAAAAAGCAGCCTCAGGGCAAAGTAGCCTCCAGCTGTGGAAATCCAGGTTGCTGCCTGTCAGCTTTTGATCTTGGAGAGAGTATCTGGCAAGCACTGCAAGCCAGGTTGAAGGAGACCCCAGGGAGCTGCGGGGCAGAGGCTGGAGAGACCCCAGGGCTGGGCCAGGACTCCTGGGTAGCTGTGCCACAACCAGCTGGGGCACCTTGAACCCATTGTCTCACTTTGTGCCTCAGTTTCCCCAGTGTATGGAACAATGAGGTTGGGCTCATCATTCCCTGAAATTCCTTCCAGGTTTATATTTTTAAATTAGTCAAAGCTCAAGGACAATGATGAGGGGCAGTGCAGGGAAATGGAATCCTGGTGAGTTGGGGATTATGTAATTTAAGGAACAGAGGTGAGGAAATACACCATCTTGTCTTTCCTACAGTGAAAATGACAATGACTCACTCCCATGTAAATGGAAAGATCGAAGTTTGCTAAACACTTTTCCACCCCTCGACTCCTTTAATCCTCCCCATCGTTCTAGGAGGCGGATCTTTTCACCCAAGTCATAACTGCAGAACCTGAGACTCAGAGAGGTGATGGGACCCGTCAGAGGTCACCCTGGATGGGGACTGCAGGTCTCCTGGTTCCAGAAGACATGTTCTCTCCCCATTCCAGATGCCTAAGTGCTGAGTTCTTGAAACACAAAACGAGGCACCTGAGGCTGCTCTGCCCCTTTCTGAAGAGGCCCCCAATGCTGAGGCTGAGGGGGAGCTGCAGTGCGGGCTTGCAGGGAGCTGGCATTGCTCTCCCAGGGCCTGTTGCAGTCAGTTGCTTGGGCCCGAGACCACAGTGAGGCATCTCATTCTTTTTTCTGGGTCTAGGTAGGGGCTCTATGGAGATGAGGTCTTCAAGGCCAACACCTGTGTGGCTGGCTGCTGGGAGAATGACCACCCACAACCCCTCTAACCCTGGGAGCAGGGACCCCGAGAGAGGGGGCAGGCCCTCCTGTAGAAGGTGGACCCCAGCCCGCAGGCCAGGGAGGAACAGGGACACGCACCACCTCAGGTCACCTTTGGCGTTTGCCTCTTCCAGATCCACTCACACTGACCCACTGTAGCCTGATCCCAGCATCCAGAATTCAGTGTCTTCCACACAGTGGGTGCGCATGGGAGCTGAAGCAGACGGGCCAGGCAGTGAAGATCAAGTTGGTTGTTTTTGGAGCCCAAAACCAATTTCAAAATAAAACATGTCATCAACAATTGATGACCAAATCCTTCCTTTGGGACCCACCATTTCTTGCTTATACCCTGTGCAGGGTGGGGAGGTGCAGCATAGATGGAAACCATGGAAAAGGGGGAGTTGGCTTGCCGTGACCCCAGGCGAGGTTTGCGGAGGTGAGAATCACCCCAGGTCTTCTGCTCCCTGCCCAGGCCATTTCTAGCCAATCTCTCTTTCTAACCGCCATATGTCTTCTCAACTCAAACTCAACATGTCCAAAACTCTGCCTGGTAAAAACTTAGCTCATCATCCTTCCACTCCAGGCTGCCCCTTGCCTGTATCCCCAGCCACCAAGATTGACACCATAGCCTTTTCAGTCACGTGGGCTTGGAGGTTCAACATCCCCATAAAATTCAGTTCCATTTACAAGTCACGTATTAGATGCCATAGCCATTGCTAATCTCCCAACTGTCCTCGAAGATGTGCCTTCTCACCCACATTTTATAGTTATGGCAGACACTACCAATATCCCAGGCACAGCCCTGGCCCACCCTATTAGTCCAGGCCTTCTAAGGATCAGCTCCTGCAATTCATGACCTGAAGGCTTTCTTGAGCTTTCTAAGCCCACTCTGACCTCCTATGGTACAGGTCAGAAGGGCCAGGGTATTAACACTCCTGGCAATAATAGCCTTCAATCAGGGGCCAGCAGGAATTGGGGTGTAAATGCCCTGTTCTATTGATCTTCAGGCAGGATCACTCCGAGGCATGTGTTCTGGGTCCCAGACTTTCCTCAGCAGAATTAAGCCCCGCATACCCCCAGGATGGGGGAGGCAGCCAGGCCAGACCAGGCCCAGCAGACATCATCCAGAGTGGCCTGAGGAAGTGTCTCCAGGACAGAAAGGTGGGACCAAGCCTGGAAGGTGCCAATGGCAGGACCAGGGGGGAAGGGAGAGCTTCACCAAAGCTCTGGAGAGGGGCAACATCTTGGAAGGAGGACGGAGGAGCTGGGCCAGGGGGACCGGAGAGACCAAATGCAATGCAAGGTCAGGGGGAGTATGGGTAGTTCAGGGGCAAGTCCGTGGGCAAAGATGAATCCCACACAGTGGAACAATCATTCTGGAAAACCGTCAGTATCTGCTAAAGATGAACTTCTGCATGACCTTTACCCAGCAGCTCCACCCCTCGGTAAATGCCCCACAAGAATGCTTTCATCGGCTCGTCGAAAGAATGTTCATAATGAGATTGTCCATAATTCCATCTAGGATAAATAAATAGTTGTATTTTCATAGCAAAGAACACTACCAACCCATAAGAATAAATAATGTACAACTTAATGCAACAGCATGGCTACGTCTCAGGAACATGGAGCTGCTCAAAGGGACTGCACGTGTAGGAGCACAGACAGTGTGAGTCCGCTTGTTCAGAGTTCTGAACAGGCTGGATGGGGCGGCTCACGCCTGTAATCCCAGCACTTTGGGGGGCTGAGGAGGGCGGATCACTTGAGGTCAGGAGCTCCAGATCAATGTGGTGAAATCCCGTCTCCACTAAAAATACAAAAAATTAACTGAGCATGGTGGCACTCACCTGTAATCCTAGCTACTCAGGAGGCTGAAGCAGGAGAATCACTTGGACCTGGGAGGTGGAGGTCACAGTGAGCTGAGATCGCACCATTGCACTCCAGCCTGGGCAAACAGAGCGAGACTCCACGTCAAACAACAGCAGCAGCAAAGTTCTAGAAGAGGCACGGGAAGTCTACACTGTTAGAATTCAGGAGTGGTTACCCACAGAGGGTAGTGACCAAGAGAGAAGGCCCAGAGGGGCTTCTGAGGTACTGGAATGGCTGTTTGCAAAACTGTGACTTGTGTGCTTTTCTTGTTATACGGTATGTTGTACTATAATAAAAAAGCTTACTTAAAAGGTCCTAGGGCCTTTCTTATCTGATGATCAAATGCCCAGAACGTGCAGGATGGACAGGTATTCAATGACATTGGAACAGACACACCCAACCCATGCTGTTACCAGCGATCTACCTTGAATGGTGTATGAATGAATGAATGAACAAGTGTCTAAACTCATAGATAAACAAGGAACACAAATGACCAACGAAATGCATGAAAGAGGTGGTGAATGAATGAGTGCATCTGGTAGTGAGTGAATGAATGAACCCAGGAAATAAGGGCTGACAAAATGCATTGCTGGTGACTACTGAGTGCACAGTGGACAACAGAAGGAAGAATGAATGAATGAATGAATGGACAAATGATGGAAGGAGGGGTGGAGGAAATACAGAGTGAAGGAAAGAAGAAATTAACACAAATACATGTGGTCAATGAATGCAGGAAATAATAATAAAGAAATAAACAAAAACTATTTGAAGAGGTGAATCCTAAGAGCCCGTAGTGCAGAAGTGAGTAGATGATTGGACGCACGTGGAAAAGGATTCGGGTGCCCCGGCAGACAGGAGGGGAAGGCAAGTCGAAGGGCAGCAAAGCCCCGCGAAGTCCAACGAAAGTGTCTCTACCCAGACATGCAGGCCAAGGCCCCGGCGACTCGGCACAGAGTTCCCAAGGCACCCTCATGTTGGCTGTAAAGGAATATTATTAAACAAACACCAGCTGAAGCCGCGGAGGATGCAGCTCAACAGGACTGACTCCAGTTCAGCGGAAACAGCTAAGAGAACTGACTGTATTGTTTTCCCAATTAGGCCGAAGATAATTACCTATTATGTGGCAAACCCCTGACATGATTTCAATAATCGCCATTTAAATAACACTTTTTACTGTCTCCTTGCAAATTAATCTTGGGAAGGTGTAATTAATGTCCACGTGGGAAGGTTGGCCATGTGGCCTGGGAATGAGGATGGCTTGAAGCTGTGGCTGCGATTGCCCTGTGGGATTCCGAGGCTGGGTGATGCTGACGTCAGAGCTCAGGTCTGGGAACTCGGAAAACCTGGGTCCAGGACTTGTCTCTCCCCATCTGGGCCTTGGTCACTTCTCTGTAAAACTAGGATGGTTCCCTAAATTCTTAAACTCACTAGGACCTTAGGAGACCTCACTCTAAGCCTGAAATAGGGTTAGTGTTAGACACACACACACATACACACACACATACACACACACACACACCCCATCATGTCCCCACCTCGAGAGGTCACATTTCTCATTGTGAGAGGGGTCTTCTCTTGATGTGTTTCCCCAGACGGAGGGTGGGCACTGAGTCTCCCTCCTCAGTGCATCTCAGCAGCAGCGGTGGGCCTGGCACATAGTAGGTGCTCAGAAAGCACTGGCCCAGGGATTGAATGAATGATCTTAGTGTACACTGTGTGTTTTAGGAGCTGCCCTGAGTCCCTTTCAGAACAACTGTGGTTTGATGAACAGGTGCCTCTCACCGCATGTCCTCGTGTCACTTGTCACGTTCCTCCAGCCGTCCCCTGTTCTTTTGACTCCCCCGGACTCCACCTGTCTCGACTCCTCCTACTGCCATGTGCTTCCTCTAACACCGGGTGGGCCTGGGTAGCACGCAAACAAGCAGGGGTCTTGGGAAGAAAGTGAGACTTGACAACTCTGAATGGGGCCATGGGGTCTGCGCTGAGTGAAAGCTCAGGAGGAGACAGCACGTCTTGGGGTCTCCACACCAACCCTGGCACTGCCGGCATTGATAAGAGGTCAGCCTGTGGGTCTCACCCCTGCAAGGCTGATGGTGGGTGGAGACTCGCCTGGAGGGGCTGGGGAGGATCCAGGTCCCTTGACAAGGACTCGATGCGGCCCTGCTGTCCCTCGTGTGGACTGAATGGTGTGATTCGGGTCTGCATCTGTGATTCTGGGACTTCCTGCTCCTACACGTCTGTTTGCCTAAATAATCCAGCCCATTCAACTGTCTTCTTGCTCTAAGGCAGTGGAAACCACACTACCTGGGTCCTATCTGCAGGGGATGAACAGCCCCTTGGCCCTCACCTGTGTCACCCTCCTGATGCTTCACTTTTCCGCCCTGTGCCCACTTCTTCCAGCTTGAGTGACAGTCACGCCTCCCCAGTCAGGCCTGATGGCAGTGGCCAGGAAGGGGTGTGAGAGACGGAGGAGGCCAGTTTAAGAGGGAGGCAGGAGCCAACTGCGAGGGGCCTGGATTTCCATGGAGAGGAGCGTGGACTTCATCCCGTGAGCAGCGAGGACGGGTGGAGAGAGCATGACAGTCAGCTCTGTGCAGCCAAATTTAGCGGATTCCACATCCAGGGTCTGGGAACCTGGAGGTGGCCCTGGTGGGTCCAGGGAATCATGTGACCATGAGTTACCTTGGGGTCTATCACCTGTAGCACCCCCAGTGATTCCAGGTCCAGCATGTCTCCCCACCTTAGCTGTCAGCTTTGGGCACAGAGAGGCAGTGACTGCCCCAGCCGGTCATCTCACAGGCTCGGTCGAGCAGGGCCATTCTGACTTGGACTCTCCCCCACGCTCTGCTCTCTCCTAGCAAGTCCAGCCTCAGGGGCCGCCCCAGCACATCCCCCATGAACTGGATCAAGGGAACTCTACTCACCTTCATCAACAGCCAAGGACACCCCAGGTCAGCTCTGGGTGTGGGAGCCACAGGTGACCCAGCTGCCCTTCTGTTTGCCACATTCTTCAAATTATCCTTGATCATCACAAATTGCCCCTCAAGATAGAGGACGTATTTGTTTAAAAGAGAGAGACAGAAATAGGCAGAGGTGGCTCCTATAAAATCAGATCAAGTTTCCTTCTACACAATTAAACACAGGCATTTAAAATGCTCTTTCCCACAAGGCACCGGTCCCTGTTACAGGGGATTATTTGATAACGAAGGGACTGGAGGTTTCTGGGAATGTAGGGAGCAGAAGAACCAGGGGCTTCAGAGTCAAACAGACCTGGATTTGAGTCTCAGCTCCGCCCAGTCTTAGGGCAGGTTCACTTCTCCTCCCAAACCTCCCTTCCTCATTTCTAAAGTGATCGGTGACGGCTCTCTCAGAGGGTTGTAGGGTGTGTTTAAGACAGCTTTCCCAGCCTTGGCATGTTTGACATTTGCAGCCAGTCATTCTTTCTGGGCGGGCTGCCCTGCATGTGTCGGGATACACGGCCTCTGCCCACTAGATGACAACAGCAACCTCCCCCCAGCCCCTTCCCCAAGGGCCACAGCCAAACATGGCTTCAGAAGCTGCTAAAATTTCCCTAAGGGGAAAAGGAACTCTGGTTGAGAACTGCCACTTGAAATGCAGGAATGTGAATTAAAAGGTGCAGTTTCTGGGGTATTTCAAACATTCAAAACCTGGTGGTTGTCGCTGAGACTGAGTGAAGAGTAAAGCAGAGGAGGATGGGAGAGATGCTTCTCAACTACTTGTCCCTTTGGAAATTTCCTGATAGACTGCTTGAGCCACTTAGATAATCTGATTCCGATAAACTAAAGCTTGGCTGCAGAGAGCATTGCCACCAAAAGAAAGGAAGAGAGAAAAAAGACACACCGTGATGTCCATAAAATTCATTTCCTACACAAGACCCTGGAAGCAGGGGGGTGAAGGGCAGCTGCTCACCCAGCCTGTGGCCTCTGCACCAAGGACTGGACGGGCAGTGTCTCACTGTGTCCCCATAACAGCTGCAAGAGGGCGTCATCCTCCCACTGAACACAATGAGGAAACTGAGGCCCAGAGCAGTGATGTCACTTCAATGACAGAGTTTTACTGAGCACCTACTGCCTGGGACCCAGCAGCGAATAAGACAAACTCCTTGCTCTCATGGAGCTGCTATTGTCCTGAGGAGACACAGATCATACGAGATGAGGACCAATATGTCAGACGGCAGTAAGTGCTGAGACACAAAGCAGGAAGTCAGGGGCCTCGTTTGTCCTGATGGAAAGCTTGCTCCTGTCCTCACCCTATGAGGCCAGCACACCCAGTCCTTCTCAGAGCTGCTTTCTGCTGGGGAGGCTCCCGGCATGAAAACCCTGTGTGGGAATATGGATGTATGTAGTAGGACCCGAGGGCCCTTCATTCATTCATTCATTCATTCATTCTCAGGGCCTAGCCCTGGGTATAAATCAGTGAAACCAGACAGACCAGCCCCCTTCCACAGCTGACACTCCAGCCAAGGCCTGAAGCCCACAAGTCAGCGCAGATCAGCAAGGTGACGCCAGGTCTTGGCTTCCCTAGGCCTCGGGCTCCTTGCCTGTGAAGCAGAGGTGACAGCAGCAAACCCCAGCATGGGTCATGCTAATGCAGGAACCACCACTCATTGACTGGGTAGCCCGTGCTGGGAACACTGCCGAGGGGCTCACACACCTCATCTCTGCCCAGCCTCATGACTGCCCTGTGCACCACAAGGAACAGCTGAGGAAACTGAGGCCCAGAGAGGTGACCTCAACTGGTCAAGGTCACAGGGTCAACAGGTGGCTTCAGGGTCAGAAGACTCTAGCTGTGTCCAGGCTCAGCCAGTCCCCAGCTGTGTGACCTCGGCAAGCCTCTCACCTCTGGGGCCCTCAGTTTCCTCATCGGCAAAGTGAAGATGACAGTGGTCTCTTCCTCACGTGGCTGTTGGGAGGGTTAGTGAGATGGTGTGTGGGGTGCACTGAGGGCTGTGCCTGGCGCAGAGTCACATAGCAATAGTGCCAGCAACCCGCCCCTCGTGTGGTGCCTACTGAAATTGATCCTCACGATCACTCTCAAATGGAACGTGCTACTAAAACCCTTTAACAAAACGAGCTATTCTTTCCACTTTACTGACGAGGAAATCAGGGTCAGAGAGAGGATGTCATTAATTAAGTCATTTGCCTAGTGACACAGAGTCATGAAAGGCAGAGTTTGGGATGCTACCTTCTTATGTTGTGCTGTCAATGGCAAGGATTTTTGTGTTGACTTTTGCTTTTATTCTTTGTGTACGTGTGTGTGTTTCTGCTTGGCTCACTTCCTGATGCCCGAGCATATTGATCAGGTTTTGTCTATTCCGTTTTCCCTCTACTGGCTTGGAAATTACACATTCTATTCTCTTCTTTAATCGATCAATTTAAAAATCATAATAAGCACACTTGACTAACAGTCCAAAGTAAATCAATATCTCTTTCCTCCATGGGAACCACGCAAAGGCTTTAGGATGCATTAACCCCGATCTCTCTCTCCACCTCGAAGCTGTGCAGCCCGGATCTGTGGGTCCACTTCCGCCATATTCCCACATTCGTTGGGGTTGTTATTGGTGTTGCTGCTGTGTTTATGTGCTACGGTTAGCCCAAAATCAACCCATTCTTTGCTTCGCTATTGCTGGTTTGATTCCTTCCTTGTTTCGTCACGCAATATTCTTTCTCCTGAGTGTTTTTTTTTTTTATTCGTTCTCTTAACAAGGGCCTCTGAGTGTGTCTTTGCCTGAAAATGTCTTTCTTTTCTCACTCAACTTGGCATGATAATTTATCTGGGTCTAGAATTCTACTTTGCTTATTTCATGTGACACTAAAAATACGATTCCCTGGCTTTCTGTCTCCTGTTGCTGTGAGAACCTGCTGCCTGCTCGTCGTTCCTTGGTAAGTAATCTGTCTCTCTCTGGCAACTTTTAAGAAACCTCCTCTTTTCTTGGTGTTTTACATTTTCACTACAGTGCTTGCCTAATCATAGTTTTAATTTGGTCCATCATGCTCAGGATTCATAGAGATGATTAAAGGGGGAAAAGTCACTGGTCCATGGGCTGTAGGAAGGAAGCGTGCCAAAGAATATCAGCATGCTATTGATAGTAATATCAATTAATGAGCATTGCAGGTGACAGAAGTGCCTTGAAGGATTTGCTATGTGTCAGGCGCTATTATAAGTGCTTTGGATATATCGACTTACTTTATTCTTTCTTTTTTTTTGAGATGGAGTCTTGCTCTGTCACCCAGACTGGAGTGCAGTGGTGTAATCTTGGCTCATTACCACCTCCACCTCCTGGGTTCAAGCAATTCTCCTGCCCCAGCCTCCTGAGTAGCTGGGATTACAGGCACGTGCCACCATGCCCAGCTAATTTTTGTATTCTTAGTAGAGATGGGGTTTCCCCATGTGTGCCAGGCTGGTCTCGAACTTCTGACCTCAGGTGATCTGCCTGCCTTGGCCTCCGAAAGTGCTAGGATTACAGGCATGAGCTACCACGCCCAGTCTTATTTCATCCTTAAACTGCCTCATATGGAGAGTACTAGAGTTATTGCCTTTTTACAGATGACGAAACTGAAGCACAGAACAGAGTTGCCTAGAGGAAGGGAACTGCAGAGAGGGTGGAGGTGGCACGGACTTAGGAGTCAGGCAGGTCAGAGTTCAGATGCTTGTTTGGTCCCTCATCATCTGTGTGGCCTTAAACAAGTGTCTCCAACTTTCTGAGCCTCAGTTTCCTCCTCTGTAAATTGAGGGGGAAGAGGGAGGGCATCTGATTCCAACAGGACCTGGGGTGTGGCTGAAGAGCTAGGATGCCCATCTCCTTCCCTGGAGCTGGAGTCAGTGCCCTGTCCCTGTGCTGGTGCCATGTACATCCCGGGATCGGGTCGCCTGGAGGAGGATGGCTCCTGAGTGAGAGAGGGCTTGGCTGAGCCACCTCTGGGCACTGCCTGGGAGTCTTGGGGCACAGCAAGACCAGGCACCAGTCCCAGTGTCACTTCTGGGGCCTGTGCTCCACTTGGCAGGGAGCAGCCAACAATCAGTGCCATCACAGAACCTCTGTCTGCAGAGGAGGCCAGACCCCCCCAACGCAAAGGCCTCCTTGATTACTTTTTAATGAAAACCATGTTGCGTCAGAGCTGAAATTATATTGTCAGCAGTTAATTATCACTTGTCAAACAAGAGTGTGCCCAGATTGTGGGTTTAATTTCCACCTAGCCTTGCAAAAGCCTCGTTCCTTCCATTTGATGAGGCCTCTAGGAATGTGTCTGAGAGACACACACACATTCATTGCTGGAAAGAGTGTTTTTCCAAAAAAAAAAAAAATAGTTTTTTAAATAAACAGGTTTTCTTGGTGTCTGAGTCAGGACTGTTTGCAAGTAACAGCAAAACACTCAGAGTAGTTTAGGCAAAAAGAAATAAGTGTGTGGAGGGTGGCGCAGGTCCAGGGCTGTGTGGTGGAGTCCTGGGCCTGATCAGGAACTGAAACTGAGAAAGTCGAAAGTTTTGTTTTTATTTATTATCATTATTTTTTTGAGGCAGCGTTTCACTCCCGTCAGCCAGGTTGGAGTGCAGTGGCGCAATCTCTGCTCACTGCAAACTCCACCTCTGCAGTTCAAGCGATTCTCCTGCCTGAGCCACCCAAGTAGTCAGGACTACAGGCACCTGCCACTGCACCCTGTTCATTTTCTGTATTTTTGTTGTTGTTGTACAGACAGGGTTTCACCATGTTGACCAGGCTGATCTCAAACTCTTGACCTCAAGCAATCCTCCCTCCTTGGCCTCCCAAAGAGCTAGGATTACAGACGTGAGCCACCATCTGGCCTGGGAAAGTAGTAAGTTTCTTGAAGTGAGTGTGGTCAAGGAGAAGAGGGCATCCATCCATGCCACTCCCCTGCCAGGTGGTCAGGGCCACCAGGTGGAGGGAGGTGCCTCTCTCCAGAGGGGGAAGCCTGGGAGAAGGGAGGTGGCCTGGGCAAATTTGAATACAGTCACTTGAGGAGCCTCAAAGACATGCAGGAGGGGGTCTTGGGGGGGGCAGCTGGGTGGCCCAGAGTGGAGCTAGACCAAAGTCCCTTGCAAAGACAAAATTTGATCAGTAAAGCCCAGGCCTCACTCCTCCTCCAATCGAATGAACTTGGGAGGGCCACTCCTGGCTTGCACAGAGTTACAGCCACAGCATCCCCATCTCCCTGCACACCTGCAGGGAGGCTTGTTCGGTTGTGCCCTGTGGCAGTGGCCGCATCCCCAGGCTGTGGAGACAGAGGTCAGGGAGTCCCTGATGGTGATGAGGAGGCGGTGGGGGCAGTGGATGCTGATGAGGAGGGAGATGGTGATGAGGAGCCACCCAGGGAGGGGAGGCCCAGGGGGCATTGGGCTGTCAGGGTCTTTCCTGCATTCCTGGGTCTGTGTCAGCGTAGCGTGGACCCAGCTTGGAGCTCAGGATGCAGAGGAGGGCGGCATGTAAATAAAACCTCCTGGAGATGCCAGCTCCCCATCAAATTAGCAAGATTCCCAGCACTGGCAATGGCTTCGGGAGGAAGCGAGGCTTCCTGGCCTTACCTTGCCCTTCCTGGAACACTCTGGAGCAGCCGCACACCTCCATGAGGGTGGGGCTAGGTGGGAATCCCCTAGCCCACCCACCTTAGCTGGGGGCAGCTGGGCACGGCAGTGAGCCAGGTCAGGCCAGGCCTGTGAGCTCAGGTGAAACACAGGGGCATCCCTAAAACCAGGTTCCTTGGGCTGCCGTGACAGTCCCTTGTTTAGGACAGCACCTTACCCACAGGACATCACCAGGGCTGAAGTCACTTGTTTTCTCAGCAAATAGTCATTGGGGGCCTACTGTAGGAATTCGCCGTCCTAGGCAGCAGAGCCAAACAAAGGCCCTGTGAGGGGGAGCTCAGGTCTAGAAGGAGACAGACTCGGAGCATCAGATGGGGGCCGCAGGGTGGCAGGAGATGGGTCATACTTGTAAATAGGTGGTTAAGGAGATGCCAGCTCCCCATCAACTTAGCAAGATTCCCAGCATGGTCAATGGTGTGGGGGAGAAGGTTAGGGAGGCCTCTCAGAGCAGGTGACACTGGGACAAGAACCTGAGGAGGAGAGGGAGGGAGTGAACAGGCATGGGAGAGGTTCCAGCTGAGGAAAGCACAGGGCGGGGCCTGGAGGCAGGAGCTGCGGGCCCCAGGTCCAGGAAGGAGTGGAGAGGGCTGTAGGGGAGCAGAAGGAGGGGGTGAGACAGGCCAAGTGGGGGATGAGGCTGGGGACTGTGGGGCTGGGGCCACTGTCAGCTTGGATGTGCCCAGTGAGGCAGGAGTTTGGGGCATCCAGAACAGAGCAGAGCAGAGCAGAGAGGGCTCCGCCCTGAGTCTCACAGCATTACAGGGGCCAGGGTCCCATCAGGAGGCTGCTGCAGCAGTCCAAGCATGATGACTTTGGGATGTGGGTGGGAGCCTGGAGAGGGTGAGAGGATTGGACCTGGGTTTACATTACCGTTGAGAGAGCTAAAAAGACTTGAAGGTTACTCACTCTGTAAATATTAGGCGTTATTAGCTTTTAAAACTTTGTAATATTTCGCTCTTCATCTTATAGTAGGCTGTTCTCAACTCTGTTGTTTCCAAGAGATTTGTTTGTTATTGCCTCATGTTCTAACCCATCTAGACAGTCACACCCATGTGAAAGCAACTATGAAAATATATACTTGTATATTAATAGAAAAAGAAATGAAGAAAGGTATTAATATGTAAAAACTACTATCTTTGGAAGACAAGATACCAGATGAGTTCTATATTCTCTTATATAAATGCCTGCACTTGCCAAATGCCTCACAGTCAGGATGCCTGGCTGTGTTAAGGGAAAAGATCGATGGCATTCACGAGAACACCTGGGTCCTAGCCGAGGCTGTCCTCGTCCCAGGCTGCGTTTTCCTCTCCTTCGTCTCAGGCTCCTGGTCCACTTAGCATCTGTCCCCTGCAATTAGCCCTTTATTATAGATCATTTTGTTCTCATCTGCCCTGCATAATTTAGCACAGTCATATACTGTCTTGTTGCCAAATGTTTAATTTAGTGTCTCTTGGCCTCAGTTTCTTCATCTCAAAGTGCAGTAGTGGCAAAAAGGGAGAACTTTGGAGGCTGCTAAACACCAACGCTCCGTCAGGACCTGGAAGAATGGAAGCTCGCCCTGGCTTGGCACTTACTGCGTGCCAGGCACTGTGCTAAGCACTTTTCATGCATTTGTTCACTTAATTATTTCAGCAACCTATGAAGGAGCTCCTGTGGTTATTCGCCCCTCTCCCTTATTTTAAAGACGAAGATATCAAAGTTCAGAGATGTTTAGAAACTTTTCCGAGCTCTCACAGATCAGAAATGATAGAACCAGACGTTAAACCTGGGCAGTCTGCTCCCGGGCCCCTGCTGTTCCTGCTCTGTGGGCCTCGAGCCTTTATTAGACCCAGACACTGTGCCAGGGGCTTGTGGGAAGGGGTCTCCTGGGCACCTACCTGTGCCAGCTCCACCCAGGGCCCTGCAGTGGGTCAGAGCACAGCAGGTGGAATCTGAGCACCCCTGGAGCTCCACCTGCCCTCACTCCACCTGGGTTCCCCTGCCTGAGCCTTGGTTTCCTGTGATGTACAATGAGGATGAAAACAGCTCCCTCCTCGGGGCTGTGAGGATTAAGTGAGGAGAGCAAGTACAGGATGCTCAACCCATGTAGGAAGCACTCGCACCTATGAACTGATATTCCTGCTGCTGTCACCCCCAGGACTGCTACAGAGAAGGCACCACGGACCCTCATCCCCGCAATAGCTGACGGCTGTTAACACCCCATGAGCCAGGCACCTGCACACACGACCCATGTCACCTGCACGATCCCCCCTATGCAGCAGGCGCTGTCATGGTCCCTGCTCCACAGGAAAGAGGTTGAGAACCTCCCAGATCACACAGCCCACAGGGGTGGCAGCTCAGAGCCGGGCTTTCTGTCCCCACCCCAGACCCCACACAGCCAGGGACACTCATCAGCAAATACCGACAAGAAGGTAGGGGACATGTGGGGCTGCCCCTCCTCCTTCACTCACACAACCCTGCAGCCACAGGCTCAGGCCTAGGGGGCCCTCCAGCCCTGGGGTGAAGCCGAGCCAGGGACTCCATCCCCCTTCTCCAGAGATTGTTTTATGGGTGAGCATGTGGCCCAGACTTGGCCACCAAGGTATGAGGGGAAATCTGCTGGTGGAGGGAGTGCTTCTGGGAAATATTTTTTCTGCCTCACCCTACAACCTTCCTCTTGACTTGAAGGCTGTAGTGTGAGACATGATGTTTGGAGCTGCAGCAGCCATCTTGCAACCATGAGGCAACAAGCTAAGGACAAAAAGCCAATATAGTCAAGGATGGTAAGGATGGAAAAGAGAAAGTGCCTGGGTCTTGTCAACATCCCTGAGCATCTGACCAAGCTGGAACCACTTCTCTCCAGATGTGCGGCTATTGACTTTTACGTTCCAATCGCTTGAGCACTGTTGTTAGGTAGCTTGTTGCATGTTCCCCACCACATCCTCACTGAAGGAAGCACCTGCTACGTGCCAACCACACATCTGGCACACAGGATCGCAGCCATTTGTCCACACTTCATCTTCCCTTTAGACTCTGGAATCCTAAAGGTGGAGATTATGTCTGGGTCACATCCCAAGCATCACACGGGCGTGTCCCGTAGTGAAACGCAATCACCATGGCGTTAACAACATGAAGTAAGGAAGGAAAGAGCAATTAAATACATGATTGCGGTAAATGTGGAAATGCTTTGTGCCCTGTAAAGTACTGAGCCCAAAGGCAGACTGAGACTCTTGCAGGTGGACACAGACATGAGATGGAAGGAAGTGCTGGCGTGGGGAGCAGAGCTCAGAGAAAAAGCGGCAGCTCCTCCCACCCCTACTTCAGCAGGGGTGAGGGCGCCATCATCCTCCCAGAGGCTCCTCCTGCTCACACAGACCTCAGGTGTGTAAAATCCCGCCCACCCCCTCATGTCTCTTCTTTACTTGCTGGCTTTGACAACAAATCACTTCCCTCCCTTCCCCAAACAGACACTGAAAGATAAGGCTTTGTGCTCTGTCATTTTTCCGCTAAAAAATCGTGTGAGAAACCGAATGGTTATCATTATACCTGCTGCAGTTTGTTGCATTATTTTTTAAAGGTGGAGGAGGGGTTGGTACCAGGAGAGAAAGGAGCAGGGAGAAATAGAAAGAAACTCTTTAGGGCAAACGGCTTTAGAATTTCAGCTCCAGATCTCACAGGGGACTGGATTAAAGAATCATTTCAAATGAATTTTGGCATCAGAGTGAGAGCTACGTCCCCCCCAAAATGCTTTACTTTGACAGGTGGCTTCAAGGGGCTTGACAGATTTCATTTCTCCAGCAGACAAGAGAGATCAAGGTATTAAACACAACACATTCCGCCACGAGAACTGTTAAATGCTTGACTTAATGGAAGTGAGATCTTACCAAAACTGGGAAGTCATTTTCTTCCCCCAGGAAAATTGCTTGTGGGTCGAGGAGTTGGCAGGCAGGCAAGGGTGGGGTGGAGTGGGAGAGTTCCTGCCCCAGCCCTCCTGGGTCTGCCCTCCTGCCCTCCAGTCACACTAGGGAAGCCGGCAATGGGGCGCCCTGACAGTCCAGGCTCTGCCTGCTCCTTCCCTCCTGGCCTTGGTTTCTCCTCTATCACAAGGGATGGTGTCCTTTCCTGTAGAAGCTGCCATTTTCCTGGAACCAGATTTCCTGTCATCACATTTTATCCCTGCAAGCACCCTCAAGCACTTAGAAAGAGTCTGCAGTTGGGCCAGGCATGGTGGCTCACGCCTGAAATCCCAGCACTTTGGGAGACCTGAGGCGGGTGGATCACTTAAGGTCAGGAGTTCAAAACCAGCCTGGCCAACATGGTGAAACCCTGTCTCTACTAAAAATACAAAAATTAGCTGGGTGTGGTGGTGGGCACCTGTAGTCCCAGCTACTTGGGAGGCTGAGGCAGGAGAATCACTTGAACCCGGAGGCAGAGGTTGCAGTGAGCCAAGATTGTGCCATTGCACTCCAGCCTGGGAGACAAGAGTGCAACTCCATCTCAAAAAATAAAAAATAAAGGTGTCTGGTGTTGGCCTTAGTCACTCTCCCACTCTGAACCTCAAAGTCCTCCCCTGTAAAAACAACAGACCCAATGAGATGTACCTCCTGGAGGGGCTATAGGTTCTAGGAACCAACAGGTCAGATACCACAGGTGCAAAAGCACACGGGTATGAGGACACAGATGCAGTGCACACAGTAGGCCTTCAGCTGGCAGTGGTCCCCAGGATGCCGGGTGGGCTGGGAGAACAGCAGGGGCTTTGGAGACAAACAAGCAGACCACCACCAATAGGTGGAAGTTAAGATGATGCCAACTGGCCCTCCAGATGGCTGACTGCTCGAGAAAGCCTTTGGAACAAGACCTGCAGACCTGCAGCCTCCTGCACCGCTCCCACCTGATTCCCGTACCATGTCTCCCTTCTGAAACCACTTCACTCAGCCCAGAAAGTTGGACTGGTCTTTTCAAGGCATGAGTCTGGCCATTCCCCAACTGATGGCTTCCAATAAATAAAACCGTTTTCCTTTCACAGCACCCCGTTTCTCAGGTTTTCAGCCTCTGAATGGGGAACAGCTGAACTTGAGCTGGTGACACCATCGCTGAGCTGCTCCGGGCCCTTGGGTAGGTCCTTTCCTCTCCCTGTGCTTCAGCTTCCCCATCTGTTACCCGAGGGTGATAATTACAACAGCCTTACAGGCAAGGCACAGGTCATACTCACTAAGGGGTAGTGAGCGAACGAAGGTTCTGCAGCACTCACCCCCTAAGTGCTGCAGAACCTTAGTGGGCAGCACGGTAGGGCTCTGTGTTCACTGCTCCGCGGATGGCAATGATGACGACTATGACAACAGTGATGGTGATGATGACGGTGCCGTGAGTGTAATGATGAAAACTGAGACAATGGCATCATGAAGATGAGGACGGCAATGAAGATGAAGACAGCAATAAGAATGATGATGATAATTGTGTTAGGCTGCTCTTGAATTGCTGTAAAGCAATACTTGAGATGGGGTGATTCAGAAGGAAAAGAGGTTGAATTGGCCCATGCTTCTGCAGGCTGTACAGGAAGCATAGTGCTGGCATCTGCTCAGCTTCTGGGGAGGCCTCAGGAAACTTACAGTCGTGGCAGAAGGTGAAGGGGGAGCAGGAAGGTCACATGGCCAGAGCAGGGGCAAGAGAGAGAGAAGGGCCGGATCACACGTTTAAGGGACCAGATCTTGTGAGAACTTACTCACTATTGGAGGACGGCACCAAGAGGATGGTGCTAAACCATTCGTGAGAAATCCACCCCCACGATACAGTCACCTCCCACCAGGTCCCACCTCCAGTGTCGGAGATTACATTTCAACATGAGATTTGGGTGGGGACACAGATCCAAACCGTATCAGTGATGATGAAGACTCTTCCCCCGGAAATGATGATGAAGGCAGTCACAACACTGATAATGGCTGCCGCTGATCAGGCACTGACTGTGCTTTGTCTCAAGCCCACGAAGCCCGAGTCTTGTCATTATCCCCCCCTTGTTCCCTCTCCCCCGCTGCCCACCATCTCCCTTACCTGCACTCCCCCAGCCCTTTCCCCACAGTCTGTCTTCTGTAGCCCTTAGCAGGCTGCATCCTGTGCTCACATCTAGTAATGTGGCCAGCAGAATGGGGGCCTCACAGCCCAAGCTCAGTTGTAATAGGCTCTGTCACCAGCATCAGGGAGAGCCAGCTGAGACCAGCCATTCCATTCCATAACCCGGGGCAAGCGCTCCTGACTCTCTGAGGCTTCATTCCTCCACAGAAACGGGGAGAAGTCCACCCACTCTGGGAGCATAGTGAGAGGTGAACAGGACAACACATGTGCCTGGGACACAGTAGCACCTCAAGAAGCAGCCATTTCCTCGCCACCTGACCCATTGCACTGGCCCTTGGGGAAGACCCTGGCATCCACCACCATTCAGGATTTGCAGAAATGCCTCTGGGATGTTCCCCAGTGTCAGCTTCCCTCCAAATACCGTCAGATTTTGCCTATTTTCAGAAAGGGTCAAAATGCATGTGACAGCTTCATCTCTCAAAAGTCTCACGTCTGTAGTCACTGCCACAGCGACATTCAAGTAAGGCAACCTCCTGCCTCTCCGCCACGGGGGTTGTGTGTATGCAGGTGTGTATGTACGTGTCTGTGTGTATGTGTGCACATATGTGTGCAGGGCCCACATCAAGCCCTCAAATGTGATCTTCTGACGCTGTTACTGAGTTCTTCTCACAGACTCAGGCGCACAGGGAAAGAAAGCAGGACGTTCATCTAACAGCCTCCTATGTGTGTCCTGGCTCCCGTCCACTCTGCCTCACCTGTGGAAACAATGAGCTTTTAAAAAATAAACCTTGTGATTGCCTGATAAGTCACACATCACATATTTGTTGACAAAAGTCTGTAAGGTGTTCATTTGTACAATGTCAATATTTAGGTTATATCCCAGTGTTTGTGATTGTCCAATTTTAACATGATTGTCCAATTTTCTGGGACAAAACAGAGAAGGGGCCTGGGCTGCCCTGAGCTCTGTGGGGCTGCTGCTGGGTGGACCCAGCCCATCATGTGGCAGGTGTGCACGCGCTCACGGGTGTGGGGTCTTATGCGTGTACCTGTGGGCACTCGTACTTGGGGAACTGTCTTGCTACCTTCCTGCCCCATGGAAGGAAGAGAGAGAAAAGAAGGCAAAGAGAGAGAGGGGGGAGAAGAAGAGGGAGGAGGGGGAGTGCTAAAGGAAACTTCTTCAATGATACTTCTTAAAGCACTTAAGGTATACTCGGTAAGTATATTTACTGTACTTGCTAGAGAGTGGGAAGGAAGAGTGTACTCAGGACCATCCTGCGTCTTGCCCATGTTCTCCAGGGCGAGTGCCCTGGGCGGACAAGCTTCTCCGAGTGCCACTGGAGCCACCGGAACCTCTCCCCCGGTGCCCTCTTTACCACTTCAGCAAAAGCGATGTTGTTGGAGCTCTGATCCCTGGGGGGGGTATTACGCTCATTTACTCACATCACCGCAGGTACACACTCTGGGAGGCAGGCCTTCTTCACAGACCAGGAAACACAGCTCCTTCTTCCCCGGTAGCCAGGTCACCCAAGGCAAGCCAATACTCAAGCACATGTTAGCTCATTACCACCCCGCTTTTCCCGCCCAGGCTTCTCTGTAAACGCTGCCCATGCCCTATATAAATACTGTCATGCTCATCAAGTTCTCACACTGGGCAGTGAATTTCCAGGGTCCCCTAGTCCTACCCTCTTATTTACAGGCCAAGAAGCGGAGGCCTGGAGTGGCCGGCCCAGGCTCTCACCACATGCTGCAGCCCTAGAGGTTCATCCACTCAGCCCAGGACCCCTCTGCCCTATACTCTGTGCTTCGGTGAGCCCCAGTCATGCAGAGGGGTCCGCTCGCTGAGGTGGCTGCTGTCCAGCACATCCGCTGGTGGGGGAAGGCGCCAAGGGTCTACGATGGGGAGACACTCAGTTACAGGATGAGTTAGTGTGCTGTGAGGCGACAGAGTAACAAAAATAATAAATGGCAGCAGCAGCAGCCACTGTTTGCTGAACACTCAATACATTAATTTTCTCAAGAAAATGTGAAGCTTTCCATCTAAGGTCACCTGGCCAAGAAGAGGCAGAGTCAGGAATTGATCCAAGGCACGGTCACTCCAGAGCTTAGACTCCTAACCACTGGCCTATGCATCCGGAGCAGCCAGCCCTATGCTGGCCCATCCCACAGCCACTGGCCATATGGAGCTGCTGTGCACTTGAAGCATGGCTGGTCTGAATCGAGATGAAAGGCATACCAGATTTTCAGACCCAGCATAGAAAAAAATGCAAAACATTTCACTACTTATATTTTAATATTCATTCCAGATTGAAATGATGTATTGGGTTAAATAAGAGACATTTAAAAGTAAATTTCAGTTCTTTCTTTCTTTTTTTTTTTTTTTTTTTGAAATGGAGTTTCACTCTTGTTGCCAGGCTGGAGTGCCTTGGTGTGATCTCAGCTCACTGCAAACTCTACCTCTGGGTTCAAGTGATTTTCCTGCCTTAGCCTCCCAAGTAGCAGGGATTACGGGAGCCTGCAACAACACCCAGTTAATTTTGTATTTTTAGTAGAGATGGGGTTTCCTTCATGTTGGCCAGGCTAGTTTTGAACTCCCGAACTCAGGTGATCTGCCCGCCTCTGCCTCCCAAAGTGCTGGGATTACAGGTGTGAGCCACCGCGCCCAGCCAATATCACTTATTCCTTAACTTTGTGATGTTACTACAAAATATAAATTGGCATGTCCCATTACATTTCTGTTAGACAGGACTAATCTGGGCCCCAAGTGCAGGTTGACAGCTGACGCATACAGGCTGCGGGGGACAAAAGGCTCTGGGCCCCGCTACATGCCGCCTCCAGGCTGAGGCTGCCCTCCAGGGCTGCCAATCACCAGCGTCCCAGTGGCTGACTGTACCCTGCTATGTGAGGCCCTCACACATAGGACTCTACCACACATCTGCCTTTACAGGCACACGCCCCTGCCAGGCCGGGCGGGACCCACCGTCCAGTTTACCGCCCACTCCTCAGGGCCTGCCACGGCAGCCACACACACACAAGCTTCTCTCAAATGCTGTTGACAGAGTCACACCCACCTGCCGTCAGCAACCCCACTGCACAGATGAGGAGACTGAGGTGCAGAGCCTTGAAGTTCATGCCCGGCTGAGTGGAGGGGCCGGATTCAGACTCAGTCAGTATTCCCGGCTGCCTGGATTCAGAAGGTGTCATCAGTACCTGGGGTATCTTCATGCTGCTGACTCAAGGCCACAGAACCTGACTCACCCAGGTGCAGACTTCAGCACTCAGCATCCCACCCTCTTAGGGTCCCTGAGCCACAGGCCCAGAGCAGTGTAGACTCATAATTCCCACAGTCAGAGACTCCAGGAGTCTGAAACCCACAGAAGTGTTTTAGACCCACAGACTACGAGATGCACAAGCTTTGCGAACCGCAGAGGCTGCCCGTAGAGCATGTGCTGGCTGCACCTACAGGGGCTCACTGGAGGCCTGCCGGGAGCCCAGGGCACAGCAGGGGATCAAGGGACAGGGTAAGGAACAACCACTGAGGCAGCTCAGGACTGGCCCCATAGGGAGGACTTAGGACCACAGCCCTGACCAGTGTCCAGAGGCACCTGGGGACCTCGCTGTCCTGGATAGAGCTGTGATTCAAGGGAAGGTAAAGGTAAATCAGTAAAAAAAATTCCTTCCTGAAGGCAGGAGGTCTCTAATCTGTGGGCACAGGACTTCAGAGAAGAGAGGAGGTCTGCTCAACTGGAGCATCTTGGAAGGCTTCCTGGAGGAGGTGTGACTAGAGCCAGACCAAGGGAAGGTGGGACAAGCCATGGGCTCACGAACAGGGAAGTAGGTGGTGAGAGAGGTCAGTGAGGAAAATAATTCCACGCAGAGCACACAGCATCAGGAAAGGGTGAGCCATGTTTGAAGAACAGTGAGTGTTCTGCATGGCCAGCAGCTCAGACAGGTGGGGGAGGAAAGAGTAGAGATGGAGAGAGACAGCTTAGCAAGGGCCTGGAAGGCTGGGCTGGAGGTTGGACTTTGATGCTATTGAACGGTATCCAATGCTGAGATATCAGTAACATTTTTGGAAAAGGGAAATGACTCAAAGTTAAGCCACCACTTACTGAGCTTATACTATATACTAGGCACCAGCTGAGCATGTTATATGCATTCCTCATTTATTTTATTTTTATTTTTATTATTTTTTTGAGATGTACTCTCGCTGTCACACAGGCTGGAGGGCAGTGACGTGATCTTGGCTCACTGCAACTTCCGCTTCCCAGGTTTAAGTGATTCTCCTGCCTTAGCCTCCCAAGTATCTGGGACTACAGGCTCCCGCCACCACACCCAGCTAATCTTTGTATTTCTAGTAGAGATTGGGTTTCACCATGTATGCCAGGATTGACCTCAAGTGAGCTGCCCGCCCCAGTCTCCCAAAGTGCTGGGAATATAGGCATGAACCACTGTGACCGGCCTCCTCTTAAGACAATTCTCCTAACACCCATTCGAGAGATGAGGAAACTGAAGGTTGAAAAGGATTTCAAAAACAACCTCACTTCAGTTCACATGGCCAGTGAGAGATGAGGCCAGGAAGGCCCCTGGATCTGCCTGACCCCAAAGCCCCCACTTTAAAAAAACGACCATGCGATGGGAGGGGGCTGGAAAGGGTGGCCCTAAAGACAGGTCACAGATGGCTGCCTAGGTGTGCAAGGGGACGTGACCAAGCCCCAGATATAGAAGGGCTGTCGGGAGGGGGAGGTGTTAACCAGCCACGAGGGCCAGGGGAGCTCAACAGAGCAGAGCTGAGGACGGAACAGGCCTTCGGGAGCGGGGCAGGCAGTGGGGGTGGGGAAGGTATGGGCCACATTCCCAGACACCAGACCAGGCCTCTCATGGGCTGGGGGTTCTGGTTCCCCCTTCTGCAGAGGCACTGCTCGGGCTCCCAGGTGAAAACCAAGAGGAGGAAATTAGGGCTGTGATGGACAAACTCTGCTCCTAATCAGTTACTGATCCTCATTAGGACTAATTAACGTTGCACAACGCTCAAACCGGGTAATGGTGTGTCTAATAAACAATCTCAAGAGCACTGAGGAGCCCCAGTAGATTATAGGGTTAGGGTTAGGATTAGGGTTAGGTTTACAGTTAGGGTTATGGTTAGGGTTAGGGTCGCCATCCAGGGCAACCCATCAGAAAGAAGGACTTTGAGGTTAGGCAAACCTGGATCCCTGTCCTGGTTGCAGTTCATTACTCTCTTGTAGACATAGAGACCAGCAGAGATACGGGAAATGGCAGACACAGCAGGAGCAAAGGTCCTGAGGCACCGTCTGTGGACTTCAGTAAAGCAGGGTAGAGCCTGACTTTGAGAGTCTGTGACCCAGGTGGAGACATGTGGGCTGAACACAGTGGGGCTTAGTGGACTTAGAATAGTCCCCAAATGCCTGGATCACAATCAGATTCCCCCGCAAAGCTCTGTCCCACATCCTGTTCCATCAGGGTCACCAAGATTCTAATTCATAAGAATCACCTGGGGGAACTTCTTAAACTGCAGATAAATTCCACATCAGCAGCCTGGAGCCAGGCCCAGGAATCTGAATTTGTGAGAACTCCCAGGTTGTTCAGAGCCAGGCTTGGCACGGGCCCTGGAGGAACTCAATGCCTCTAAGGAGGAGGAAGCTGAGCAGGGGCTGACGAAGATGCAGATGATGTGTGTGTAAGTCTGTTCTCACGCTGCTATAAAGATACTACCCGAACTGAGTAATTTATAAACAAAGGAGGTTTAATTGACTCACAGTTCCACATGGCTGGGGAGGCCTCAGGAAACTTATTATCATGGTGAAAGGGGAAGCAGGCACCTTCACAAAGCAGCAGGAAGAGAGAGGAGCCCAGGGGAACTGCCATTTATAAAACCATCAGCTCTCTTGAGCCCTTAGTATCTCAAGAACAGGATATCTCCTGCCTCAGCGTCCTGAGTAGCTGGGACTATAGGTATGTGCCACCATACTTGGCTAATTTTTTGTATTTTTAGTAGAGATGGGGTTGCACTGTGTTAGCCAGGATGGTTTCGACCTCCTGACCTAGTGATCTACCTGCCTCAGCCTCCCAAAGTGCTGGGAGTACAGGCGTGAGCCAGCACGCCCAGCCTTCATGATACTTTTTAAAGCACTTAAGGTATACTAAGGATATCTGTTCTTGTGATAGTGAGGGAGTTCTCAAGAGCATGGGGGAGACCACCCCCATGATCCAATCACCTCCACCAGGTCGCTGCCTCCACACCTGAGGATTACAATTCAAGATGAGATCTGGGTGGGGACACAGAGCCAGACCATATCAGTGAGTCAGGACCCCAGAGCCTCAGATCCGCTGAAGGAGCTGGATGCACAGGAGGAGATGGAGCAGAGATGGGTGAGTTCCCACCTTAGATCTCATCTAATCCAGCTGCCCACGGACAAGAGGCAGGGCCCCAGTGTCTGCAGGAGAGGCTGTGAGATGAAGACTGAATTGAGGCTAAATTCACACCAACAGTGTGAGATGGTTGCCAGAAATACTAACCTGTTATTCATTCATTATACAAAGATTTGCTAAGCTTTGAGATGTCATGCTCTGTGTAGGCTATTTAATGAAGGGCTATTATCAAGGATGGGGGCATGGTCCTGCCTTACTCAGTGCTGGCAGATTGCACTCAGCTTAGGGACTTGTGAGCCTGATTGATCAGACTCAGTGGAAGAGTCCACTCTGGAACAGAGTCGAGGAGCTAGGCTGCTCAGACCCCAGGGACAGTATGGTGGCCTGCACATCTCTGGCCACAGCACAGGCTGGTGGACCATTCTCTCACCAGAACTGGAACTGTTGAGTGAAGTTTATTTCACAGACATGGGTTGATTTACCACTGCTATAGGCCAGGCCCCATGCAGTATGCAGGACTCACAGTGATGGCCCCAGCACTCAGGAATGTCACAGTCCAGCAGGGAGGCTGACGCCTACACAAACACTCTAACTGAAAACAGTCAGCACTCAGGGCTCCAGGGAAGAATGATCAAGTTCGGGAGATTTTGGTGGCTTCCTGGAGGAGGCAACATTTTAACTAAGTCTTGAAAGGTGAATAGGAGTTGTCCAGGCAGAGAGGAGGGGAAGGGCTCTCTAGGCAGGAGGAGCAGCTTTGGAGAGGTGGACAGAGTTTGGCCCGCTGGCACAAGACCCATCCGAAAGGTACATCCAGGCAGGGCACAGGCTCACTGCACCCAGTGGAACCCAGGAATCTGGGTCATGCCGAGGGGCGTAGGGATGGCAGGGCTATATCTGATGGAGCCACCCAAGGACATCAGTCCGCTTTGAGTACGAGCACTGGGAAAACAACAGGCTTTGGGGGTCGACCTGTATTTGAATCTCGGCTCTGCCATTCCATAACTGCATAGCATTCGGTAGTTTACTTCACCTCTCTGAGCCCCGGTTTCTCCATCTGTAAAATGGGGGTGCAAACTGTATAAGCCTCAGAGGGCTGTTGTTTAGAGTCTGGGACTATCCCAGGATCCCTGTATCCTCTGAGAGTGGGGAGGGGGAATATCCAAAAATGAGGTGCCCTCATTCCAGGAAAGGGAATTCCCAGGGTCCATTCCTCTTCCCTCCCTTCTGAGTGAGTGCTGGCAAGGAGTGGAGGAACCCTCTGGAAGTCCTAGGGGATGAAGCACAAGTGTTTGAGCTATTCCTGGGGGCTTCTTTACCTGCTGGTTGGTCTCCACATTTTCAGGCTGCCTTGTGTGCCCATTGCTTGGATTTACTTAGCAAGGTAAGGAGGCCTTAACACAAGTTCTGAGCAAGGGAGGGACGAGCTGTGATAGAATGGGACTCCCTGCAAAGGGAAGATGGGAGTCTCATCTGTGGAATGGGAGAAAACACAATCTAACCCTTGAGGTGGGCTTGGGATGGAAATGAAGAGAGAAGGGAGGGAATACACGCCCAGCATATCTACCTTACACGGTAACTACTGGCTCCTCCCTCCCCTTCCTCCACTCTGGTGTTGGGGTGGGATAGAGGGTGGGGTGGGGGAGATCTGCAGAGAATAAGGTCCCTGTCACAACCTCAGCCCAGCATTTGCTGCCTTGGTTCCCGCCCAGGGTTGCCCAGTCTCTGGAGAACCCTCTCGTGATGGGGGAGCTCACCACCTCCTGGACTGGGCAGCAAGAATCTCAGGGCTGACCGGAGAGGACGAGACCAGGAACTCTGAGCCACTGCAGCCTCGGCCACGGTGCACTCAGGCCACAGCTCCTGCAGGGCACACCCTGAAAGGCCCCCAGCACTGCAGGGTCAGTTTCCTCAAGGACCGCTAGCTTCCACATGAGAGAGTCTATGTGTTAGAAAGAGAGAATTATAAAGAAAAAAAAAATAGTAATAAAGAAAAAGGAATCTATAATCTTCTGGAAAAGGACAGGACCCATTTATCAACTTCTCCTTGAACCATCTGAAAAAAATGACACTGTAAACACAGTGGCTCCTAACCTATTGATTCAGGATGACAGCACCATTAGCCACAGCCTGCAGGACAGAGCCAAGAGACCGGCCACCACGGCCCCTGGTTATGATGTCCGGCAGGGCAGCTGGTGTGGGGCTCTAGAGCCGTCTCCAGTTCTGCTCTTGTTTGCTGTGTGACCTTGGGAAATCCTGCTCCCTCTCTGGGCCTCTTCTCTTCCTTGTTCATGAGGGTTGGGACAAAGTGTCTCTAAAACACATTCAGTTCTGAGCTGATATTCTGATCTGAAATGACCAAGGGGGTAGGAAGGAGCCGATAAGAGAAGAGGCCTCTTTTATCTGGGGAGGTGAGGAAGGGAGATAGCAGAGAAGCCCGGCCACAGTGACCACAACCTTGCCCCTGAAACCTGGCTTCGCAGTCCTGACCATGCTGGGACCTTCGCCGCCCGCCCCACCGACCAGGAAACCTCAGCATCATCCCACCCTACCCCCACCTCTTCCCCGCATGCCACATGGAATCCACCTCCAGCTTCATCTCCCCAGGTCACTGCAACCCATCCTTGCAGCTCCCTGGCCTCTTCTGGACCCATCACCTCCCCCTGCGCCCTTCCGCAGCCTCCTCCGTTCCCACCTCACAGTCCCTGACCAGGCATCCAGAGAAAGGGGTTCACTGTAGAAAGCTGCTCCTGCCTTCCTTCCTTAGCCTTCTCAGGAGCATCCTTATACTGTAAAGAGAAAACCGAACCTGCCCCCTTGGCCACCATGCTCCCTGGGGGCTTGGCCCTGTGCCACCCTGGCCAGCCTCATCTGTTCCTCAGTTGCCCTCAAGTGCTCCACCCCACCCCAAGGACCACCACTCAGGCCATGAATTCCCCTCCCTCCCTCCCACCCCAGGGGCCTTTGCTCACTCTGCTCCTGATCCCTGAAGCTCACCTCCTCTCCAAAAGCTTCCTTCCCTTACCACTCAGTTCTTGGTGAGAGGGCCACCTCCTCAGGGAAGCCCTCCCAGCCTTCCTGACAAGATTAGACTCTGGCCCAGGCTCCCAGAGCCCTGGGAAGCACGTCCTCAGGGCACTGATCCCAGGGGAGGTCCCCAGCTATTTGGCGACCAGTTGTGCCCCCCCAGTATGTGAGCTGTGGGCAGCGGGGTGCTGTCTGTTTGTTCACAGCTGTAGCCCCTAGAACAATGTTGGGCACATCACAGGAGCTCAGTGGACACTGGCGGGGAGGGGTAAAGAGGGAGGACTGCTGTTCACTGAAGGGCCACTAAAGAACAAACAGTGACACGTGACAAAAGGAGGCAGGGCCGGGGACTCCGAGCCACACCCTGAGGGACTTAGGGCCATGTCTCCAGCCCTGAGCCCCCGAGGCACATCAGGGACACAGGTGACACTCACTCTGTGAAGCCCCAGGTGGAGTCTGACAACAGGAGTGACAGGAGCGACACTGTCTTCCTCATGGCTCCCCTCAAGGCTACCATCTGCGGAAGGGCCTGATGCTCTGACCACAGGCCTCCCCTGCCTCCCAACTCTTACAGGATCTTTGGGGTGTTGCTTTTCTGGCCAGAGACCTCTGTGGCCCTGGCGCCTTGCCCGGTCCCATTCAGCTTGTTCTGCCCACTCAGCCTGGCAGGCTGTGTTCAGCTCATGCTACCAGCCTGGACCCCACACCTGCCAAGAGTGAGCCAGGTGTGAAGCGGTGAGGGGTGTGTGAGCCAGCAGGCAGGGAGTCCGGCCACTGCACACGGTCAGGCATGCTGGCCGCTGCAGTGGGCAGGCAGCTCCAGGTGCTGGTACAGGTGCTGGCTGTCTGCGAGGCTGTGGCTAGACCAGGCATGCTGCAAGCAGCTTCCCTGGCTGGTACCAGGGAATGCAGTGACACCCAGAAGTTCAGAAACATCAGGAACCACAGGGCCTCAAAGAAGGAGCCCCAGCCCTGGCCCAGGGAGCTCCCAGGTCTCAGCTCCCCGAAGGGCCACAGTGCTTCTCTCCCTCTCTTCATCTGCAATGTGGTGAGCAAGGGGCTATCTTTCAGCCCTGTTTGTGTTACAGCTCTTCTAGCCTTGCCGTTTGGCATGCCCTGAGTTCTTATCCTGTTACCAGGGAGAATGAGGTACACAGACAAGTGGAGGGTGAGCAAAATGAAGAGGAGCTTTATTCAGAAGTAGAACAGCTCAGAGACCCACTGCAGGTAGCTCCTTTCTGCATTTAGGGTGTTCTGATGAGTGTTCAGCCCTCAGCAGAGAGAAGGAGGTCCTGGGGTGGGTGGCTCCTCTCTGCAGGTAGATCACCCCATTGTCTCTGCAGCTCTTAGCAAAGAGGAGGCCCTGGAGTGGGAAGCTCCCCCTCTGCAGTTGGTTCTCCCATCATCTTCTCTGCTCTGGCTGAACCTGGGGCTTTTATGGGCCTCAAAGAGGGGAAGTGAGTGCTGATTGGTCCATGGGCAGCCATGCACAGGCCCAGGAAAAAGCACCATGAATTCTCCCTCTGGTCCCCCTCTAGTCAGCAGGACTGGCAGCCAGGCCCCCAGGCTTCAGGCCTTCCCCAGCCTGAAGGTGGGGCTTCACCAGAGACTCACCCACTTCTGTCCAGGAGCCTGTCTGCCTCCCCCATCCATGGTGCCCAGGCTGCTCACACCAAGGGGCACCTGCAGGCCAGCACCCAGAGCCAAGCTGCCCTCAGGCCCCTCTCAGCTTCCTATCCCTGGATTGTCAGCACCCAAAATCCGAAGGAGGATGAGACAGCAAGGGACTGGCATGTCAGCACTGTCCCAAGTGTGTGCATACCTGGCTGGGGTGTGACAGTGCCTGGGTTTGTCCCCAACCCTGCTCTGAGATTGGAGCAGGTGCCAGGAGTGGGGGAGAGGCCAGGCAGCAGGAGCAGACACCCCTGAGCCTGTGGGGGACAGGGTGCCCTTTCCGGGCCTCCAAGGGGGCAGACTGCAGAGATGCCTGGGGTCCTGCGCCTGGGAAGATGACTGCAGCTGCACCCAGGGAGCTCCTATCCCACCAACTCGGAAGGGGTGAGCTCTCATTTTCTACCCCCATTGTCTCCCAGTAGCTCTGTGGAGCATGCAGCCGTGGCCACACCTCCAAGATTAGAGCAGGTGCCAATATCAGGGAGAAGCCAGGCAATGGGAGCAGGCACTTCCGAGCCTGCTGGGGACAGTGGGGCCTTCCCAGGCTTCCAAGAGCACAGACACACCCCGGATCCAGAGCTGAAGCAGGGTGGCTATGGCAGCACCTGGAGAGGGCGGGGCTCCTGCAAGCTCTGTGAAGAAGGAGACCAGGGCCCGGGACGGGGGTTGGGGTTCTTCCCCTGCTCAAGGCCACTTGTCCCCCACAGTCCATAGGCTTCAGGGCCAGCCAGACCACCCCTGGCACCCTCCCCCACCACCCCTGGCACCCTCCCCAACACTCTTTATGCTTCCCAGCCTTTACCCTGCTGTCCTCTCTTGTAACTTCCCCCACCCCTGCCCCTGGAACTCAGGCCCCCTCCCAGGCTCAGCTTGAGCGTCACCTCCTCCAGGTGGCCTCCTCTGATTCTCCTGGAAGCCGACTTTGCTTGTCCCTCCTCCATTCCCACAAACACCGCTATGTCCATCTCCCAGAGCCGGTTCCAGTCTCCACCAGACTGTGAGCTACCCCAGGTGACAGGAGGTTTCATTCTTCTCTCCCTGACGCCTGGTGTATGGCCTGGCACATAGGAGGCCTTGAAATCGGCTGGTGAGTGAATGAATGAATGACTGTTACCTGCCTCCATCACTCAGGACCCACCATGTGCCAAGCACTATACTGAGCACCTTACAGGACTGGTTTAATCCTCCATGTAATCCCTTGTGCTGTGACTATATATGCCCATACTATAGATCAGAAAACTGAGGCCCAGGGAGGTTGGGTCACCCACCCAAGGCCACAGAGAGGGTAAGCTGAGGTAGCAGCACCCTTCCTGCTCACCGCCTCCAATGCCTCTGGCTCACCTCCTGACCTGAACCTGAGCTCACAGCCATGTCCGGGGCATCTCTGCTGATTCACCCGCTCACTGGGGACCCAGTGGCTGCTTTGGGGGCAAGTTAAGATCCTGCTGCTCTGGAGCGACAGCCTCAGCTCTAGAGCAACAGAAGGACCCACCAGGAACATGTTCCCGGGAGGGTCTCTGCACCCAGGGGAAACCTTCCCAGTCTCATTCACAAACTCCCCACCCTCCTCATCATCAGTGGGGACCTCTCCCAGGCCTACAAAGACACTGGCAGTCCCCCTCCCGTCAGCTCTGGGAACGTGGTTTGTCCATCACAGGGACATGATCTGTAGTGTCAGGATTGTGTGTGTATCTCCAATGAGCACGGGCCAGGGAGTCATTCAAATCCCGGAGATTCCGGGCAGGAAAGGAAAAATCTCAGACAAAAAGCAGAATGAGTGAAGAGAAAATAGGGACATGCCAGGGAGATTAATCCACCACTCAGACTCGAAAGAAATATGTTCAATTATATTTTATTGCATTTCATCTTAATGTATGTATATATCGTACTTAGCTGCCTGCAAGCCTCAGATTACCCAGAAAGAAAGCACAATGAAAGATGGGAGAATTAAAAGAGCCAAAAAATGTTCCTGAAATTGGAATCCTTAAGAGAGAGAAACAAGAGCCAGGCTTGGGACAAAGAGGCTGCTTAGCACCAAGGCTCTCTCAACTCTGTTGCCGGGTGCCCGTGCCCACACAGCCTAGTGCAGTTACCTGCGTCTCACTGTCCTGACTGCAAAGCATCAGAAAAAGTCCAAGCCAGAATGACGGGCTTCAGTCTGTCCTCCAAGAGCTGCTCCCTACATGCTGTGTGACCTGGGACATGTCACTGTCCCTCTCTGAACCTCATTCTCAAGGGTGAAATGAGAAACCTGGACCAGATGCTCTCAGAGATATTGGGTGGGAGGAGGAATGTTACAGCAAGAAAGAGTCACACTGGACCCCATTCCAGTGCTAAGGGAACCCACAGATATTTCATGGAGGTCATGATTCCCTGTTATGGCCTGAATTACGGCCCCCCAGAGTTCTGTGTTGAAGCCCTAACCCACAATGTGACTGTGTTTAGAAACAGGACCTTGAAGGAAAGAGGTTGTACGAGTGGGGCCCTAAGTCAATAAGACTGGCATAAGAAGAGCAGAGACCCCACCAATGCAGGCACGCAGGGAAAGGCCACGTGAGGACACGGTGGGAGGGCAGCTGTCTGTGAATCAAGGGGAGAGGCCAGAGAAGAACCAACCCAGATCACATCTTGATCTTGGACTTCCCAGGCTTCAGAACTGAGAGACAAGACATTTCTCCTCTTGCAGCCTTCCAGTCTGTGGTATTTGTGGTGGCAGCCTGAGTAGACAGCGGTAGTTGGGCCCATTGGTGAATCTGAGCCAAAAGATACCCAAAGAATCAGGACAATCATGCTGAGGGCAGGTGGGCAGCTTCTTCCCTCCTTTACGGCGTTTATATCTCCCCCGGGACCCCAGTGCCTGGGCTCTCTGCCCCTCCCACATGAAAACTAAGCTCAGGGAAGGCCCTGAAAATTCCCTCTCACTGCAGCATGATTGCTGAGGAGGGGACAGGGACAGGTGCCTGGCTTCCCACTGACAGCATCCTCTGTCTTCTAAGAAATGAGCATCAAATGGGCACTAAGGACCTTAGGAATCAAGGAGAGAGGACCCTGGTGGAAGGGCAATCTCCAGCTTTGTGGCCAGTGGTTCTGCCCCCCACTCAAGGCCAGAAATCCATGAAGGGCAGAGGAGCTTGGAGGAACCCAGCTGCTGCTGCTGCTGCTGCTACTGCTGTGTGTGTGTGTGTGTGTGTGTGTGTGTGTGTGTGTGTGTGGAGAGAGAGACAGATCAGTGCCTCAGTGACACTGCACAGCGGCCAGCGTCTCAGACACACTTTTTAAGCCCTAGCAACATCAGTGCAGCCTCCTCAGCTGTCAAGAGCGGGAAGGAGGCTCCACGCAGGATCTGTGGACACAGCCATGAGCCAGACACAGTCCTGAGCAGGAAAGGCCTGCAGCCCAACTAAGGCGCCACCATGTTAGACTGAGACCCACAGAATGTCCGGCTCTGTTCTAGGCACTGGAAATACAGACTCACAGCCACAAACAACACACAAAGCTCTCTGTCTTCATGGCAAGCTGCAGCCAGTGTTTACTGAGCAATTATGGCATTCCGAGCACAGTGCTAATTACTGGGCCTGACTCATCTCTGAACTGGGTATTATCGCTGTCCCCATTTTACAGATGAAGAAATTAATGCTTAGGGAGGTTAAGTAGCTTGACCTGTGTCCCAGCCAGTAAGTGGTGGAACCAGGATTCATATTTAGGCTGCTCAGGTCAAGTCCTGCTTTTCAAACACAACATTATTAGTAATAATAGATGCATCTATTACTACTAAGGCAGACATCTTCATTATCTCAAAGCTGCTAGATCCTCCAGCAGCCTAGATATTACCTGACTATCAGGGCTGGAAGCCTTTCAAGGTCATGATGATAATCCCTGATGGTCACTGAGCAGAGTGAACCAGGCGACCCTTCCTGTGCTCAGTGCTTTATATCAGCATCACATTAGCAAACCTGGGAAGTGGGGACTTTCATCACTTCCACTGCACAGATGAAGAAACTGAAGGCCAGAGAAATGAAGGGATTTGAGAGCATCCCAACAACTACTGAGTAGCTGAGCAGGATTACATCCAAGTGTAGGCTCCAAACCTCTTCTTAGCTAAGGTTAAGAGAGGTTAAGTAACTGAACTAATTATTCCCACCCTATTGACACTTGTAAAGCCAGACATCTTAAAATGGCCAATTAAACACAGCCTACTGTGGAGATAAACAATCCTCATTTTTTATTGCCAAGACACATGTCCTTTGACACCCTTACTGTATGCCCCTACTTGAGCCATGGAGATTAGTACATCCTCAGAAATGGACTGAGGGTGTCCATTGCAAACATTGCTGCGTTGTTTGAAATAGCTGAAAGTTTTTTTTTTAAGTGAAACATTCTCAGGATTGGGATGGGGAGGTGGGGGAGAACCAAAAACAGTGATCAGTGACACATGTCCCAGTCCAGGAAGCTTTGTCCATGAGCCCAAGACTCTACTCACCTGCCAGAGACATCAGGATAGGCTGAACAGCTCTAAGGGGGGACCCCTCTGCAGCCTTTTTCACTAGAAGACACTCAGCAGGCCTAAGGAAGCCCCTTAAAGCTCCTGAGGTAGCCCCACAAGGGATAGGTGGGAACCATGGCAGCACCAGATAAACTGAGCAGACCAAAATAATGGCTTTGACAATTAAACTGCCATGAGGACCAGAGCTCACAAAGAAGAACTCATGTGCTAAGCCCAATTAGGGTGACTGTTTGCTAAAATAAAAAATTTAAATAAGGCTTAGACTCTCCCAATATAGTAGACCAAATGTCCAGGATACAATAAAAAATTATCCATCATACCAAGAACCAAGAAAATCACAACTTGAAGGAACCAAAACAATCAACAGAGCCCAAGACCAAGAAGAATCAAATCCTGGAATTATTTGACAAGGATTTTAAAGCAGCCATCATAAAATGCTTCACTAGTTAATTACCAATTATCTCGAAGCAAGTGAAAAAACAAAATCTCAGCAAAGAAAAATAAGTTATGAAAAGAAACCAAATGATATTACAAAGCTGAGAAATACAATAGCAGAAATAAAAAATGTTCTAGATGGACTCAATGGTAGAGTGGATATGACAGAATAGAACCAGTGAACTTAAAGATAGAACAATAGAATTCACCCAAACTGAACAGCAGACAGAAAATAGAAATTAAAAATTAAATAGATCTTCAGAGGCTTGTGGAACAATGTGAAAAGGTCCGAAATTCATGTCATCAGAATTTTAGAAAGAGAAGAAAAAGAAAGTGGAGCTGAAAGAGTACATATACTTCTCAACTTACGATGGGGCAACACTGAAACTTACAAAGGGTTTATCCAGACATAACTCCATCATAAGTTGAGGAGCACACTGAATACATATTGCTTTTGCGCCATCATAAAGTTGAAATGTTTGTAAGTCGAACCATCATAAGTCAGAGACTATCTGTATTTAAAGAAATAATGACTGAAAAATTTCCAAATCAGGTGAAAGACACAAACTTATAGAACCAAGAAGCTGAGTGATCCCCCAAAGAAGACAAACACAAAAAATTCAAACCAACACATATGATGACTAAATTTTTAAAATTTGAAGGCACTGGGCATGTAGCATTGTATCTGTAATTCCAGCTACTTGGGAGGCTGAGGCAGGAAGATCACTTAAACTCAGGAGTTTCAGACTAGCCTGGGCAACATAGTGAGATCCCATCTCTAAATAAATAAATAAATAATAACTGGGTGTTATGGCATGCACCTGTAGTCCCAGCTACTAGAGAAGCTGAGGCTGGAGGATCACTTGAGACCAGGAGTTTGAGGCTGCTGCAAGCTATGATTACACCACTGCACAACAGCCTGGGTGACAGAATGAAACAGTTTCAAAAAGAAGAAAAAAATTAAAGTCAAAGAAAAAAAACTTAAAAGCAGTTGAGCGAAATGGCGCACAATTACCTACTGGGAACACACATTCAAATGACAGATTTCTCATCTGAAGCCATTGCAGCTGAAAGGACATTGCACAACATTTTTCACCTGCAGATAGAAAAATCTGTCAACCTCAGGTTCTATATCTTTCAGGAATTAAGAGAAAATGAAGACATTGTCAGACAAAGAAAAACAAATAATTTGTTGTTAACAGACCTACTCTTAAAGATTGCCTAAAGGAAGTTCATCAAACTGAAATAAAATGAAAAATAAAAATTAAAGAAAAACTTGCCACATCAGGAAGAGGTAACAATGGAAAGAGCAGAAATATGGCTATATACAATAGACTATAATTTTCCTCATAAGTTTTATAAATCATATTAAATGATCAAAACAAACATTATAAAACCATTTGATACTCAAGACATGAATTACAGAAGGTAAAGAGATCTATTGGAAATGCGGTTTTGATACTTAACTTGAAATGGTAAACTGCTAGATACCCTTAGACTGTTTTAAGTCACATGTGATGTTGTGACTTATAATAAAAGAAACAACTATGAAAACTATACAAAAAAGATGCACTCAAAAGCACAATAAATAAACAAAGGTGAAATCCTTAAAACAAAGTCTAAATAACCCCCAGTAAAGCAAGGAGCAAAAATGAGGAACAAGGACCAGAGGAAACAAACAGAAAATATGATAAAATTACGGACTTAAGTGCAAACATTAACAATAATCACTTCAAATGTTAATGGTCTAAACATACCAATCAAAAGAGACTGGAAGAATATTCAAAACAGGATCCAACTACATGTTGTTTACAAGAAACTCATTTCAAATTTAATGACATAGTAGGTAG
Organism: Ateles fusciceps; assembly: GCA_036589455.1. Classification (NCBI taxonomy): domain Eukaryota; kingdom Metazoa; phylum Chordata; class Mammalia; order Primates; family Atelidae; genus Ateles; species Ateles fusciceps. The sequence goes on from JAZHEH010000733.1 coordinate 2,085,552, forward strand.
AAAGGAAAAGGATAAATCCTTTTACAGATAAAAACATTAATCTGCCAAGAAAGCATAACAATCTTAAATGTATATGCACCAAACAATAAAACCTAAAGTGCATGCTGTAAAAAGTGATAGAGATTATTCCCAAATTAAAATGCAGTTATAACACAATTTTTTTAAATATATATTTTATTGCACTTTAGGTTCTGGGTTACATGTACAGAACATGCAGGATTGTTGCATAGGTACCTACATGGCAATGTGGTTTGCTGCCTCCATTCCCCCATCACCTATATCTGGCATTTCCCCCCCCACGTTGTCTCTCCTCAATCTCCCTATCCCCCACCTTCCCTCCCCTATTCTCCCACAACAGACCCCAGTGTGTGATGCTCCCCTCCTTGTGTCCATGTGTTTTCATTGTTCAACACCTGCCTATGAGTACTAACATGCAGTGTTTGATTTTCTGTTCTTGTATCAGTTTGCTGAGAATGATGGTTTCCAGATTCATCCATGTCCCTACAAAGGACACAAACACATCCTTTTTTTATGGCTGCATAGTATTCCATGGTGTATATGTGCCACATTTTCCTTGTCCAGTCTATCATTAATGGGCATTTGGGTTGGTTCCAAGTCTTTGCTATTGTAAACAGTGCCACAGGGAACATACATGTGCATGTGTCTTTATAATAGAATGATTTATAATCCTTTGGATATATACCCAGTAGTGGGATTGCTGGGTCAAATGGAATTTCTGTTTCTAGGTCCTTGAGGAATTGTCGCACTGTCTTCCACAAAGGCTGAACTAATTTACACTCCCACCAATAATGTAAAAGTGTTCCTATTTCTCCACATCCTCTCCAGCATCTGTTGTCTCCAGATTTTTTAATGATTGCCATTCTAACTGGTGTGAGATGATATCTCAATGTGGTTTTGATTTGCATTTCTCTAATGACCAGTGATGATGAGCATTTTTTCATATGTTTCTTGGCCTCATATATATCTTCTTTTGAAAAGTGTCTGTTCATATCCTTTGACCACTTTTGAATGGGTTTGTTTGTTTTTTTCTTGTAAATCTGTTTTGTTCTTTGTAGACTCTGGATATTAGCCCTTTGTCAGGTGGGTAGATTGCAAAAATTTTTTCCCATTCTGTTGGTTGCCGGTTCACTCTAATGATTGTTTCTTTTGCTGTGCAGAAGCTCTAGAGTTTAATTAGATCCCATTTGTCTATTTTGACTTTTGTTGCCATTGCTTTTGGTGTTTTAGTCATGAAGTCCTTGCCTATGCCTATGTCCTGAATGATTTTGCCTAGATTTTCTTCTAGGGTCTTTATGGTGTTAGGCCTTATGTTTAAGTCTTTAATCCATCTGGAGTTAATTTTAGTGTAAGGTGTCAGAAAGGGGTTCAGTTTCTGCTTTCTGCACATGGCTAGCCAGTTTTCCCCATGCCATTTTATTAAACAGGGAATCCTTTCCCCGTTGCTTGTTTTGTCAGGTTTGTCAAAGATCAGATGGTTGTAGATGTGTGGTATTGCCTCTGAGGTCTCTGTTTTATTCCATTGGGTCAATATCTCTGTTTTGGTACCAGTACCATGCTGTTTTGATTACTGTAGCCTTGTAGTATAGTGTGAAGTCAGGTAGCGTGATGCCTCTAGGTTTGTTCTTTTTGCTTAGAATTGTCTTGGCTATGCGGGCTCTCTTTTGGTTCCATATGAAGTTTAAGGTGTTTTTTTCCAGTTCTGTGAAGAGGGTCATAGGTAGCTTGATGGGGATAATGTTGAATCTATTAATTACTTTGGGCAGTATGGCCATTTTCACAATATTGATTCTTCCTAACCATGAGCATGGAATGTTTCTCCATCTGTTTGTGTCCTCTCTTATTTCATTGAGCAGTGGTTTGTAGTTCTCCTTGAAGAGATCCTTTACATCCTTTGTTAGTTGTATTCCTAGGTATTTTATTCTCTTTGTAGCAATTGTGAATGGCAGTTCGTTCTTGATTTGGCTCTCTGTTAGTTGGTTATTGGTGTATAGGAATGCTTGTGATTTCTGCACATTGATTTTGTATCCGGAGAATTTGCTGAAGTTGCTTATCAGTTTAAGGAGATTTTGGGCTGAGATAATGGGGTCTTCTAAATATACAATCATGTCATCTGCAAACAGAGCACAATTTGACTTCCTCCTTTCCTAATTGAATACCCTTTATTTCTTTTTCTTGCCTGATTGCTCTGGCTAGAACTTCCAATACTATATTGAAAAGGAGTGGCGAGAGAGGGCATCCTCTAGTGCCAGATTTCAAAGGGAATGCTTCCTGTTTTTGCCCATTCAGTATGATATTGGCTGTGGGTTTGTCATAAATAGCTTTTATTATTTTGAGATACGTTCCGTCAATACCTAGTTTATTGAGAGTTTTTAGCATAAAGGGCTGTTGAATTTTGTTGAAAGCCTTCTCTGCTTCTATTGAGATAATCATGTGGTTTTTGTCTTTGCTTCTGTTTATGTGTTGAGTTACGTTGATAGACTTGGGTATGTTAAACCAGCCTTGCATCCCTGGGATGAAGCCTAACTTGATCATGATGGATAAGCTTTTTGATGTGCTGTTGTAATCTAGTTCGCAGTATTTTATTGAAGATTTTGGCATCTATGTTCATCATGGGTATTGGCCTGAAGTTTTCTTCTTTGTTGAGCCTCTGCTGGGTTTTGGTATCAGGATGATGTTGGTCCCATAAAATGATTTGGGAAGGATTCCCTCTTTTTGGATTGTTTGGAATAGTTTCAGAAGGAATGGTACCAGCTCCTCTTTGTATGTCTGGTAGAATTTGTCTGTGAACCCATCTGGACCCGGGCTTTTTTGGGTGGTAGGCTATTAATTGCTGCCTCAACTTCAGCCCTTGTTATTGGTCTATTCAGGGTTTCTACTTCTTCCTGGTTTAGGCTTGGGAGGGTGCAAGTGTCCAGGAATTTATCCATTTCTTCCAGGTTTACTGGTTTATGTGCATAGAGTTGTTTGTAGTAATCTCTAATGGTAGTTTTTATTTCTGTGGAATTGGTGGTGATATCCCCTTTATCATTTTTTATTGCATCTATTTGATTCTTCTCCCTTTTCTGTTTTATTAATCTGGCTAGCAGTCTGTCTATTTTGTTGATCTTTTCAAAAACCAGCTCCTCGATTTATTGATTTTTTAAAGGATTTTTTGTGCCTCTATCTCCTTCAGTTCTACTCTGATCTTAGTTATTTCTTGTCTTCTGCTAGCTTTCGAGTTTTTTTGATCTTGCTCCTCTAGCTCTTTCCATTTTGATGATAGGGTATCAATTTTAGATCTTTCCTTGCTTCTCATCTGGGCATTTATTTCTATAAATTTTCCTCTAGACACTGCTTTAAATGTGTCCCAGAGATTCTGGTACATTGATAACACAATTCTTATCAAGATTGCAGGAAAGTGTTTTGTGGACATAGACCACAAATGCATAGAGAAAGGCACAGGCCCTGAAATTGCTAAAAATAATCTTGACAAAAAGGAATAAAGTAAAAGGAATCACTCTACCCAATATGAAGTATTGCAAGATAGGTACATTAATCAAGACAATGTAGTATTAAAGGAAGGATAGACATATGGATCAATGGGAGAAAATAGAGAACACAGAAATTGACCTACACATACATGCTCAACTTATTTTTGACAAATGTATGAAACTAATTGAATGGATCAAGGACAACCCAGTCAACAAATGGTTCTGGTGCAATTGGATATCTATGGGCAAAAATAAAAATAAAAATAAAAAAACTTCAATCTAAACCTCATACCATCTTAAAAATTAATTCAAAATAGATCATGGATTTAAATATATGGCATAAAACTATAAAACTAGGGAAAAAAATAGAAGAAAATCTTTGGAGACTACAACTAGGAGAAGAGTTCTTAGACGTGACACCAAGAGCATGATTCATAAAAGGAAAAACTGATTAATTGTCTACATCAAAATTTAAAACTTTTGCTCTATAAAAACTCATGTGAAGAGGATGAAAGGTGGGCTTCAGGCTGGGAGAAAATATTTGCAAATTGCTTATACAACAAAGGACTATTATCTAGAATATATAAAGAACTCTCATAACTCAACACTGAAAAAAAATACTGAGATTCTAATTTCTGGTTTCTGGTCCAAGATGAAAAGAGCTTGGAAGTCATAACTCCTGTCCTCTTAACATGAAAAATATGATAAACAAAGTCAAAATCAATAACTATTCTTAGATATATCAGAAAATTAAGGTTAGAGGGCAAATTGGTTCATCAAAAATCAAAAAGACAGGCAGATACTGAGAATCACAGCATCCAGGAAGAGAAGCCCACAATTGGAGCCAATATCTCTAAGAACACTTTAAATGATAAATTGCTGGAGGGTCCGTGTACATTAGGAGAGTTAAAAATTCCAAGGCTGCCAACTTATCCAACCCACTGTCCCCAGGTCACATGAGGCCCAGGATGGCTTTGAAGGCAGCCCAAAACAAATTCATAAACTTGCTTACAACTTTATGAGATTTTTTTTGCAATTTCATTTCTTTTTAGCTCATCCACTATTGTTAGTGATAGTGTATTTTATGTGTTGCCCAAGACAATTCTTCTCCTTCCAATGTGACCCAGAGAAGCCAAAAGCTTCCACATCCCTGTCTTAGAGGGTCCCAGACACTTTTGTGAGTTTCACCTGGAGGAGCAGCCAGATCTTCAATTTGAAAATAGGAGAAAAATCTCCTGTTGCTTGTGTAAGACAGAGGGGAAAATGACCTTCCTGAAATATGCCTATGGCACTCTGTTCTCTCTAACAAGGCCTCAGGGAAGAAAAATACCCAATTTCAGCTCCCTAAAAGATTGAGACCTGGTTATAAGACTCCTGAATGCTTCCCTCCCCCAAGACCTTACCACTACATCAACAGGGCTCTTGTACAATCACAGGGGTTACAGGTTCAAGAACTATAAAACTCAGACCTCATTTCAGAAGTTTCTAGTAAAATCCAAAGATGACGGGGAAAGAAAATACGGGACACTAGAGGAAAGTTCAGCCTCTGACCCACAGCTACAGCAAACAGAAAACACATGTTAACCCCAGCCAGATAAACATAAAACCTCATACTAAAGGCCTATTTACTCCAGTCCTTTGACTCAACACATCATGTCCTGCCACCAGTGAAAAATTACGAGGCATACTAAAAGACAAAACCCAGTCTCAACAGCTTTAACATTCAAGCAAGTATCCACAGGATGCTCCATAGTTGTCTCTGGTCAGGACCTGGGAAGAGGGTCCACAGGCGTCCCCTGTGAGGACCCCAGGAGGAGGATCACAGGCATCCCTCGTGAGGACCCTGGGAGGAGGGTCCACAGGCATCCCTCATGAGGACCCTGGGAGGAGGGTCCACAGGCATCCCACGTGAGGACCCAGGGAGGAGGGTCCACAGGTGTCCCCCGTGAAGACCCCAAGAGGAGGATCACAGGTATCCCCAGTGAGGACCCCGGGAGCAGGGTACAAAGGTATCCCCCATGAGGACCCCAGGAGAAGAGTCCACAGGCATCCCCTGTGAGGACTCCAGGAGAAGAGTCCACAGGCATCCCCTGTGAGGACCCTGGGAGGAGGGTCACAGGCGTCCCTGTGAGTTCTGGGAGAAGGGTACAGTGATTTCCCAGTGGGGAATTGATGCTCTTTTTACAGTGAAACAGGCTCAAAGTGCAATGGTCTAACCTGATGCTAGTGCACTGAGATAGGACTCTCATTAAAAAGTGCATCAGGAAATATTTCAATCCAGAAATCAATGGAAGCTCATGGAAAGAATTACTTGCTGAATAATGAGGAAGGACAAGTCAATAGAACTGAGTAAGCGGCAGAGGAGAAAGCCACAACTCACCTCCTGATTATGGGGTCTGATAAAACCTTCACGGTGAAATATGAGAAAACATGCAACTTCTTAACAAGCGGAAGAAACCAGCTACTCTGACAACGAACCGTACTGGGGGGAGCATCAGAGCCTGCAGCTGGATCTGGGCATTTTCTAAGCACATGTGTGAAGGGCCCACCTATATTCCGACATGAGCCCTGGGGCTGCACCCTCAGCCTGGCCCCACCCTCACTGTCTCCCCAACACCTTCTCTGGCCCAGAGGCCAGGGAGTCCTATCCACACCTTCCAGGAAGTCTTCCTTGATTACTCCATACCCCTCAGTTACCTGAGTCTGACCTCAGCGCATTTTCTTTCTAAACAGCAGGTGGTCACTGCAGAATATCCTGAGCCATATGCTAACATTTAGTAGTTATGTGAGTAGGGGACATTCTCATAGGTAAGAATTTGGGCTCCGGAATCAGAGAGCTCTGCCCACATATTTTTATGCTAAACATAAAATGTCACGACGCCTGGCATTTAGGTGAGGCTCAAGAAATGTTGGTCACAGTTATCACAGCACTTCACGGTCTACAGAGCCCAGCCACATCTGTCAGGTTGAAATTCCGTCCCCCGTGGAAGGGACTGCGTCGGGTCTTTCTGCAGCACTTTGGAGTTTGCAGAGCCCATCCTCGGCCTTCATCTTAGACTGAGATTCCAACTAGGGTCGGGGAGCAGTGAGAACCTGCCAGGGCCAGGCCCAGCCTGAACTGCAGGGTGAACCCCAAACCAGGTGAGTGGTTGCTGTTCCAGCCTGCCTCTCTGTCACCAGTGAGCTGTAGTGGACACTCCTGTCAACTAGGCCCAGGAAAATTCCAGGCATGCCTGCAGGGAGAGAAAGGCCTCAGGAGCACAGAGGAGCCACCCTGGGCCCAGAACTGAGCTCAGGCAGGTCTTGCTCAGACAGAAGCACTTGTCAAACACATGCTCCAGAGAACACCTTGATTCTGAAGCTGCCCGGGAATTTACCTCCAAGCTCATTGCTTTGCAAAGCCAGAGAGCTTAGGCAGAGGCTCCTGCAGGTAGGGAGGAAGCAGGAAGTGGAGCTCATTCCCGGGGTCCTCTCCCTGCAGCTTCTGGAGGATGGCATGGTGCCAGGCAGGGGAGGCTGAAGATCATGGGCACTGGGTCTGTGTGCAGTTCATGCACACCCTGCCGGAGGCCACACTGGGACTAGGCCTAGCCGTCAGGCAGGCTCCTGAGTTAGTGCTCTAACCACTTACCCACAGCCTGCAGGTTCCCAGGAGAGGCTGAGGTATGCTGCTGGTAGGCAGGCCAGACCCGAGAGCCCCAAGTCCTGGGTCACTCCTTAGTCCCTTCATAGTGCAAAGGCTAGGGCAGGGGCACATCTCAAAGCTTCTGCCCCTCACAGTGGAAGCTAGTGTGAGTCAATTACTCCCAGTAATGGGGACATTTGCTTGGGGAACTAGGGAGGCAGTAAATAGAAGTCCGAGTAATTAACCACGACTGCTCAGAAGTGCGGGGGCCCGCCAATGCAGCTGCCCCTGTGGTGGCCTCCCCTAACTGTGATGGGGCCACTGGGTGGCATTTGTCTGCAGAAATGAGCAGTTGACAATTAGAGAATCAAGGAGCGAGGGAGAGGAGGGGGTGCTGGGGGAGACCACTGGGAAACCGAGGCCCTGAGAGGGAGAGACACCTGCTCAAGGACACAGAGCACGTTAGTGACAGACGTGAGCTAGATGCCTGCTCTCCTGGGAGGGGAGGCCAGGGCTCTTCCTAGGTCAGTGCATGGATGTGGTGAAGAAGAGTCTGGCAGGTGACAAAGGAGGAAAATGAGACTCAGAGAAGGTAATTAATTAGCCCAGGGATTCACAGCAAGTTAAGAAGAGGAAGGAGAGCTTCGGCAAGGCTGACATCTCTTAATTGTGCCCCTCTCCCTTTTCCTCTCAGTTTCTGGGTCAGGACTCCAGACCCACAGAGGGGCCCTGATGGGAGCAGGGAAGACCCCCCACTGGAGGAGGTGGGTTCTCCTGAATGCACTGGACCGTTTGGGATAAAAGTTATAAGCTCGGTCCTTCAATTCTCTGCTATGAGAACTGGTTTAGAGACCAGACCCCAAAAGGTGGAGTGAGCCATCTGCCAGCTCATGTTCCTTCCTTTTTATGAAGCACTGACAGCACCAGGTGCTGAACCTGCCGATCTCCATCAATCCTCACACAACCTGTGGGAAGGTGGTGACTCGCCCCGTGACAGATGAGGAGACCAGAGTCCTGAGAAGGGAAGCGATTTGTCCAAGATCACAGGGGGTAGGGTACCCAAGTGTGTCATTTGTCAACTTACTGCCTCTCAGCTCCAAATCCTTCACCGCCTGCTTGTGATACTGAAACACTCTCCTTCGGCAACTGTTATGAGGTTAAGTTTTGTCAGTAATAGGGATTGGAGGGACCAAGGACAAAAAAAGGCTTATTTTTTTTTCCCTGGCAGCTGTATGTTCTTCCCTGCCTGTTCCATAGTGTGTAGTGGCCATTGTGTGGACACCCTGTGGTGCACACCACCCCCGAGAGCAGCTGCCAACATGTTCCAGGGTGTGAGTCCTCCACATGGTCCGCTTCATCCTCCACCATCTGGGGGGCCACACCACACTCTCTCCCCAGGCCTGGAAATAGCCCTGGTGGCAATGGCAGAGCAGAGGGGAGGTTCTTCCAGATCTGTTCCTTCCTCAGATGAACCCTAGAGGGAGTGGCTTCTTTGGACACTTGCTATTCCTGCACTCTTCAGAGTTCTGCTTATCTCTTGGTAGGCAATCCTTAGTCATACTTCATAACTATTTATCTTACACTTTCCCTGTTCAAATTCATTATGGTTTCCATTTCCTGTGTGGAGGCTAGATGATGAAAAACTGGCATCCCCAAGTATAAACCAACGAAGATGAGATTCTTGGGACTGGATTGGTCATAGCCGTGGGTTTGAGCACAGTGCTGACGGAGCTGTTTCCCGTGGGGGAATGGGGACTAGTAATTAAGGCATGCAGTGGCAGCAGAACCAGCTGAGCATCACCTGTGGTTGACTGAGCAACTGAAGCAGGTGCCTTGAGACACCAAGCGGCTACAGCCCTTGACAATTACGGTAGCAACGATGACTGCAGGGACCAGACTGGGTGCTCCTGAATGTACTGGAGCATTTGGGGTAAAGGTTACAAGCTAGTCCTTACAATAACGGCAGCAACAATGACTGCGGGGACCAGAGTGGGGTGCTCCTGAATGCACTGGAGCATTTGGGGTAAAAGTTACAAGCTCAGTCCTTGACAATTATGGCAGCAATGATGACTGCGGGGGACCAGAGTGGGTGCTCTGAATGCACTGGAGCATTTGGGGTAAAAGTTACAAGCTCAGTCCTTGACAATTATGGCAGCAATGATGACTGCGGGGGACCAGAGTGGGTGCTCTGAATGCACTAGAGTATTTGAGGTAAAAGTTATAAGCTCAGGCTTTAGCTCTCAGCTATGACAACCAGAAATAAATCTCTTATTTCTTAAAGCCACAAGATAGTGCCTGACAATCAAATACAAAACTAACTGTGCCGAATGCTGAATTCCAACATCCACTGAATTTACAATCTTGCCAAGTTTCTCACATGAAAGCTAGGCCCTTGGGAAATTATTTCTCATGGGAAAGAATGGGATCCTGAGACTTGGAATGGGAGCATCTGATTGGACCACACGAAACACAGACCTTGAATTCCAAGTCACTCTGAGCATCCCATGACAGCAGAAGCCCCTTGCCTCTGCTTGAAAACCCTATAATAACCTCATCTGAAACAGAGGCCTCTAAATGGGATGTTTGCTCATCTCAAGATCCACCAAAACCACCCCCTGTTGCCTCTAGACCCGTAGCTATGATGAAGTCTCAGCATACTCCAAAGAGACAGGTGCAAACTGTGACCTGAGAGGAAATAGTTCACACAGCAAAAGCAAGACTTTGCTGGCATATATTGAAGAAAACCTGAAAAACAAAGAAGGAGTGGATTCTATGGGTATTACACCCAGGAGAAATTATACCAAGACCAGACCAAATTTATTGATATGTAAGCACTTACCAGAGATCCCAGATTTAATGTGTACAAGTGAAGGTAGCTCTAGCAATTTTCTTGGTTGGTTGAAATTGTATTTAACAGTGACCACATTTGAGATGCCACAGGTTCCTGGGATGATGTAGAGAGGGAAGCCAAAGGCTTAGAGAGATAGGAATATTGGACATCCTTTATCACATGCAATCTGCACACCCACCCCCAAACTGTGTTCTATGAAAACACCCAGAAGAAGCTGAAGAAACCCACAGTGAAGGGATCCTTGCAAAGCTCTGTGGTTGCTCCTTTTAGGCTAAGTATGATCTTGGGTGAAAGCTGCTATTGAGATGGGCTAACCAATCCCAGTGGGGATGACAGGGTACTAGAGGAGCAGAGGCCAAGGAACACTCAGCTGTCAAAAATAAGGTGGGAGCATCTACTGAAAAGGACAGCAGGGAGGTACAGGCCCTCAGAATGCCTTGTCCTGTAGGTATCTTTGGTAGTGATCATGGTGTCACTGGGAAAGAAATAGATAAGCAACCTACCATACCAGAGTATTTCTTGGTCTAACCGAAAACAAACAAAAAGCCCCAGGTTGATAGTCACCAACCTGGATGGATTCACAGACACAGATGCCCTTGAGGGAAGGGAGGCTCAGCTCCTTTAAGGAAAAGCTGTCATCAGTCTTCCTCCAAGCCTTCTCCTAAGGGACCCATGGCCATTTATTTGAGTGAATGTGCACTAGGAAAGGGAAATCATTTTGGGCATTACTAGACATTGAATTTGAATTGACGCTGATTCCTGGGGGACTCCAAATGCCACTGTAGTCCACCATTCCATGTAGGAACACACAGTGGTTGGTGACAGGTGGAGCTCAAGCCACTCAGAGTGGGTATGACCCGTCCATCACCAATGTTTCTTGAGCCCCTTCACCCTAGCCTCACCTTTATAAATAGTCCATTTATGAAGCTCTCCTCAGAGATAGCTGGAGCCATAAACAGGTAGAAATACTTCAATGATCATTTTGAATAAATTTTTGGAGGCTGAGTGAAGACTATTTTGAGTGAGAAACTCCTGGAAGCCATAGGAATGAAGAAAAATCCTCCTATCTTCTAGCAGTGGGAGGAAAACAAGGCTGTTTCCATAAGAAAGGCCTCCTCTCTAGGGGAAAATAACCTTATTACATCTAGGGGAAAAGAAATTTACCTAACTCCAGCCCTCTTTATCCTCCCTGTTTTACCTAACACAGAAAAGAAAAAAAAAAAAAGAAGAAGAATCACTTCTGAAGGTCACAGCCCAGGAAAATGGTCCCAACAAAAGACCAAGATTTAACCATAACACTTTCCCCACACCCTACTCCTGCCACATCAGCAGAGCTCCAGTACAAAACAGCGGATCATAGCTGGAGTGGTGCAAGACCTGGGCCCCTTCTAAGCAGGAGTTCTTAAGGAATCTTAAAGACAACAAGGGCGACAGAAACTAGGATCTGGGAGAACTGGAGGCCTCTAGCACCTACAGCTACCTCAGACAGTAAACACGTGAAACATTAAATCTAACCAGATCTAAATGTTTTATTCCCCCTCATCCTCAGAAAATACATTCCAACACTGTATTCTCTTGGAATTTCTGAAAATACAAGACTGTTTTTTCTTTGGTACTGCAGACAGTACCAGATCCTATATATACTATATTTTTCCTATACATACATACCTATGATAAAGTGTAATGAATTAATTAGGCACAATAAAAGATTAACAGCAACCACTAATAATAAAATGGAACAGTTATAACAATATACTATAATAAAAGTTGTACAAAAGTGGTCTCTCTCTCTCTCTCTAAATATCTTATTGTACTATACTCACCTATTTTCAGGTCTTGGTTGACCATGGGTGACTGAAACCACATTGACCAAAATTGAGAATAAAGGAGTTCTACTGTAAAAATCTCGCACTGAATACTTTTTTTAACCTCAGTTCCTATTACTCGATACATCATGTCTGGCTTTCAAAAAAAATTATAAGGCATGTGAAAAGGCAAAAATGAAACAAGAACCATGGATCTGAAGAGACAAAAGAAGCATCAGAACCAGACTCAGATATGACAGATTTTGGAATTATCACAAAGAGAGAATGTAAAACAACTATTATTAATATGTTAAAGACTCTAATGGAAAAATAGTCAATATGCAGGAACACGTGAGTACTGTCATCAGAGAGATTAAAAACTTTAAGTGTCAAAAGAACATGCTAAATATTAAAGGCACCACAAAAAGAAGAAAGAGTAGCTTTCCAATTTTAGTATATGTGCTGCCGAAGCGAGCATGAAAGAGTAGCTTTCATAGACTCTTCAGTAGACTGGACACAGCCACGGAAAGGATTAGTGAGCTTGAAGACAGGCCAACAGAAACTTTCCAAACAGAAATGAAAGCAAGAAAAAATGAATAAAGCAGAACACAGTACATATAAAAACTATTGGATATTTCAAAATGTGTAATGTACACATAATTGGAATACCAGAAGGAGAAGAGAGAACAAAACAGAAGAAATATTTAAAGTAATAATGGCCAAGAATTTTCCTAAATTAATGACTGATCTTTGACAAAAGGGGAAAGGCAATTGGATGGACAAAGGGTAGTCTTTGCAACAAATGGTGCTGGAACAATTGAACATCCTTATTTTCAAAAATGAACCTATACTCCAATCTTACATGTTTCATAAAAATTGGCTCAAAATAGATCACTGACTTAAACTTAAAACACAAAACTTCTAGGAGAAAATCTAGTGGCCTTGGGCTTAGTGATGTGTTTTTAGCTACAACACTGAAAGTCTGATCTACAAAAGAAAAAGAAACTGATAAGTTAGACTTAATTAAAATGGAAAATATCTGCTCTCTGAAAGACAGTTAAAAAGAATTAGAAGACAGGCCACAGCCTGAGACAATATATTTGCAAAACGCATATCTAATAAAGGGCTTGTATCCAAAATACCTCTTAAAATTCAACAACAAGAGAATTTTCCAGTTAAAACATGGGCAAAAGATATGAACAGATACTTCACCAAAGAAGATAAACAGCTGGCAAATAAGCAGATAAAAATAAACTCAACATCATTTGTCATTGGGGATTTGAAAGTTAAAACAACGAGATACCACTACACATTTATTAGAATGGATAAACTTTTTTTTAAAAAAAACTGACAATATCAAATGCTAGAGGGAGCAGAGAAGCAGGAACTCACTTGTTGCTGGTGGGAATGCAAAATGATACAGTCACTTTGAAAGACAGCTTGGCAGTTTCTTACAAAGCTAAATATAGTCTTACCATATGACCCAGCCATAATGCTTCTAGGTATTTACCCAAATGATGTGAAAACTTATGTCCACATAAAAATCTGCATGTGAATATTTATGGTCGTTTTAGTCATAGTCATCCCAAACTGGAAACAACCAATATGTCCTTAAACAGGTGAATGAATAAACAAACTGTGATACACATTCCTACAACTGAAATATTATCCAGTGATGAAAAAAGGTTCTATCAAGCCACAGCAAGACATCAATAAATCTTAAATGCATGTTGCTAAGTGATAAAAGTCAGTCCCAAAAAGCTACATTCGATATGATTCAAATTTTATGATATTCTGAAAAAAGCAAACTATCTGAAAAGGCAAACTATGCTCTAACCATATGACGTTCTGGAAAAGGTAAAATGATCAGTGTTTGCCGTAGGTTGAAGACATAAAGGACAGGGGTTATTCAGGGCAGTGAAACTATTCTGCCTGATACTGTAATAGTGACCACGTGACAGCACGTATTTGTCAAAATCCATAGAACTGTATTGCACAAAGAATGAATTCTAATGAATGCAAGTTTTTGTTTGTTTGTTTGTTTTTGAGACAGAGTCTTGCTCTATCGCCAGGCTGGAGGGCAGGGGTGCTATCCCGGATCACTGCAACTTCCGTTTTCCGGTTTCAGGCAATTCTTCTGCCTCAGCCTCCCGAGTAGCAGGGACTACAGGCACGCACCACCACGCCGCCGGGCTAATTTTTTGTACTGTTCGTAGAGACGGGTTTTCACCATGTTGGCCAGGGTGGTCTCGATCTCTTGACCTCGTGATCCACCCGCCTCAGACTCCCAAAGGAATGCAAGTTTTTAAAAAGTCATTTAGGTGATCAGAGGATCCCAGGAAAGAATGAAGACTATGATTAAAAAAAAAAAAAAACTAACTGTATCACAATACATGAAACAAGTGAAGGGAATGTGGGGAGGTACTGATCTAAGTAGCCTTGGAAACGTAGAGTTTATAAGACTAAAATCAAAAGAAAGTACATAATTACTGTACTGTAGTTGATAAAGCTGTTTCCCACCAGGATATGGGTTAACAACACATACCTATTATACCTGTATACACTGAAATTGAACAATGAAGTAAATAGGTAGCAGATTGTGGGAGCCAGATTTTTTTACTATTGGAGTAGGGGTTCACATGTAAGCAAGGGGAAAGGGCTAGAGTGATCCACATGGTAAAGAATTAGATTTGGAGACATCAGCATGAGCTCATATTTTGCTTCATACAGAAAGATATTTAATATGGATGCTATTAGCTATATAAATAAATATTTACAGTCATGTATATATACATTGGTTAGTATACACACATATATATTCCTGCTCTATCAGCTGGAAGGACCTACAAGAAATGATACTTCAGTAGTAAGAAATATACCTAGTTCCTAGATCTTGGTTTCTCATATCATTCTTCAGTAAAAGGAATCAAGGTCTCTTGGAGAAATGGCTGATTCTAGGACTGAGGTAGGAAATACACAAAACGAACCAAGATCACACTGTAGTGTGAGAAAGTGAGAAAAACAGCAAAATGGAAACAACTCAAAATAAAATCCACATTGACATAAATAATGCAAAGAAGCACCAATGCCAACTGAAAGAGCTCCCAACAGCCAAAGCTGAAGGAACAGAATGAATAAAGCAGTATTTGTACTGTAACCCATAAATCCAGACTGATATAAAGAAGTGATTGAATAAAGCAATAAATGGGGAAAAAGAGATATGTTTCCCACGAAGAACAATTCCACATGAGATATGCAGATTCTCCACCCTAACTGAAGGGGGAGCATTCGTCTCCTCTCCTTAAGTGTAGTCTGCCATGTGATTTCCTTCCCAAGAGTACCGTAAGGAGAGGGGGAGGAAGGGGAGAGTAATCTTACAACTGAGAAACCTGACACACAGCACCTTAGCCAGAGGTCAACATCAACAGTGGTAAGTCATATTGACAGCACCTTGGTATGATGTGATGAGAATAATGCTTTATCTTTGTGATCTTCCTCCCAAAACCTATAACCCCAGTCCAATAATGAAAAAAAGCATTCGACAAATCCAAACTGAAAGTGGTTCTATAAAATATCTGACCAGTGTAAAGTCCTGATAAGTAAGTAACAACAAGGAAGGGGTCCCAGATTGGGGAAGGCCCCAGGTAGGGGAGAAAATGAAGAGCTGTCCTGAGAGATGGCTAATCGCAAGCAACCCATGGGCACACGACCTTGTTCTGCAGGTAACCCCAGTAGCAGGACCTCAATTCTACATACAGCCCTCTCCAGCACTATCCTATAAAACTTCCCTCCAGCCCTGCCTCTTTGCAGACAGCCCCTTCTCTGCTGTGCTACCCATTGCAACCTTGAAGCATATTTTCCTACTTTCTTAATAAATCTGCCTTTCTTTACCTACAGCTCTCTTGGTGAATTCCTCTACCACCCATGACACTGACCCCAGCTAATTGCACCTGTGACAATCCATACTCTTCAAAATTGTCAAAGCATCAAACACAAGGACAGTCTGAGAAATGACCAGAATCAAAAAGACCTCAAAGAGACATGATATTGAGACATAAGGTAGTGCCCTGCATAGGATCTTGTAACAGAAAAAGGAAACAGATAAAAACCAAAGGAATCTGAATAAAGTATGAACTTCTGTTGATAATAACATGCATATATTGATTCTTTCCTTTTTAACAAATATAGCCTAATGGTATTAGATGCTAGTAATAGGGGAAATTGGGTGCAAGTTGTATGGTGATTCTTTGTATTATCCTCTTAATTTTTTGGTAAATCTAAAACTGTTCTAAATAATAAGGTCTATTTTATAAAAGAAAAAGACAAAAAATGTGTATTTCCAGACACTCCGAAAATAACTGTTTGACATTTCAGCTTTGTTGCTTCTAGGATTCTTTCTTTTTGGCTTTTTTGTCATAGTTATTATTGATCTGTATGTATCATTAAACATACTGTTATGTTTTTTTGTTTTTGTATTTTTAGCTCAACATTATGGCATTAGGCAATCGCCTTGTTGTCATGAGTGCAATCACTCTTTTTATTCACTGTGGAACACTCTGCCAAGTGGGTAAGGCTGAGTTTAATTAACTGAATTCCTCCTGTTGGGTTGATTTTGTTGTTCTCAAATGTTTGCTGTTACAAGTAACCCTAGAGCCCAAAGCTTCTGGTGTGAGATATATGGGAGTCCCCAGACCTCATTTTTTCCCTCAAAAAATACACAATAAATATGTCACCCATTGATTGAAAGGACAGAATCTGATGGGGCATACACAGGAAGTGGCATCAAGTCCTCCAACCCTGCCTTCAATCAACCCCTGTCTGAGTTCCCCAAGGACGTCGCAGACAGTCGCCTTTGCTTTGTGCTCAACTTAAGCTGTACCAGCATCTTGTGTTAAGTCCGGTCCACTTGCCAACATTGAAAGGTCCAGTAAGTTCTAGCCACTCACCTGTCCCTTCTCCTCAGCTCAGGTCTCACCAGGGTTCAGGGGCCCTAGCTGGCAAGCAGTTGGGGGGGTGTGTATTGTGTGCTCATTCCCTCTTCCTAACATTCTAGGATGCTGGTAGAGGAAGGGGAAGCCCTAAGGGAAAAAGGGAAGAGCTTTTGACTCCGACAGTGCTGTTTGTTGTCCTTCCCAGGTGTGAAGGACCTACGGCATGGTGGGTGTGCATGCACCGGTCTTTCCTCGAAACACAGAACAGGTGAATGTATTTATTGGAGGAGCTGTCACTGAGCCTCTATTATAAAGCCCACGAGGGTGGGGGGCAGGGGGAGGGGGCGGCACAGACCCGGGGGGGACCATGCACCGAGAAGGAAGGGGGGCTGGCGTGCCTGGGGGGGGCGGGGAGGGCGCGGGAACCCCAACACAACGAGGACAGGGCGCGGGGGGCGGGTGGCGGGGGGCCTCACCTTAAGGGGGGGGGGGAGGGGGCCACAGGGCACATGAGGGGGCACCCCCCCAGGGGCCCTCCCCGGGGGGGGGGGGGGGGGGGGGGGGGGGGGGGGGGGGGGGGGCGGGCGGGGGGGGGGGGGCGGGCGGGGGGGGGGGGGCGGCAGGGGGGCGCCCCGGGGGGCGCGGCGGGCCCGGGGGGGGCGTGGGGGAGGGGGCAGGAACCCGAAGGCAAAAATAAAAAAAAAAAAAAAAAAAAAAAAAAAAAAGAAAAACCGTAAAGTGTTGGTTTTATTCTTTTCCGTTCTCTTTACCCTTTTCTTTCTCCGTGCACAATTGTCTGCACTTAGTCATTTCAATACAAGGTAGTCACTAATAATTAACTTCATATCCCCGACCCCCCAGGGCTGCCTGCAAGATTAATGCAATTGTTTTTCTTTCAAAGAACAATGATCTTTAAGTCATACAGACCTTCTTGATGGCATTCAAAGTTTGACGGAACGAGGGACGTAAGCAGCTTTGATCATCCGGGATCTCACCTCCTGCAGACCTACCTCACTCACAGAAGCCCCCAGTTACGTTCAAAGACAGGTGAAATTGAAGAGTTGCCTCTCCCATCCTCATATTTTGCCAGATCAAATACATCTTTCTCTGCTCTTAAGTCCTGATGTGTCAGTGTGTCAGAGGCCTTGGAACCGGAGTGACTCCATCTTGACTGAGGGGTAGAGAAAGTAAGTCTGGGATTTGCTGGGCTGAATTCCTAGAAAGTTAGGTAGTCCTGGCCTCTTGATGTTTACAGTTAAGGGAACAAATTGATAATGTTTACTAAACAGACCAAGACTTTGGAGTGTCCTGATATCCTGATATCTTGAGAACAGAAGCATTCCTAGTTTTGATTTAAAGATAATAATATCCACTCTTGCAAAATACAGTAATTAAGAAAAATAATCCCTTATCGCAAACCCTTGTAGCAGAGTACATCTCCCCATGATTTTTGTTTAGTCTATCTCTCTATCTGTCTATCTGTCAGCAATTATTGTACCTAGGGTGGATGCATTCCTCCTATTACTTTCGGAACGCCCTTCTCTGTCTATGGAGTAGCTGTTCTTTGACCACTTTACTTTCTTAATCAACTTGCTTTTGCTTTGCACTGTGGACTTGCCCCAAATTATTTCTTGTGTGAGATCCAAGAACCCCCTCTTGGGGTCTGGATGGAGACTGCTTTTTGGTAACAGGTGTTTTGCTTACTGCACATTGGGTGCTCAAACCCAGCTTCTGGGGTTCTACAACAGAACTACACAGTTCCCTGATAAAGGAAATGCTCTCTCCGACTGAACTTTTGTGCCCCACCCCAACCCCAAAGATCTTCCTTGCCAGTGCACACCACTGCTGGGATCCCCTTCTCGCGACAAGAGGCCCTGATATTATTTGGATCTGTGTCCCACCCAAATCTCATGTTGAATTGTAATCCCCAGTGTTGGAGGTGAGGTCTGGTGGGAGGTGATTGGATCACGGGGGCAGAGTTCTCATGAATGGTTTAGCACCATCATCCCTTGGTACTGTGTAGTGAATGAGTTCTCCCGAGATCTGGTTATTCAAACGTGTGTAGCACCTCCACCACCCTTGCTTTTGCTCCCACCACGTGAGATACCTTGCTCTCTGTTAGCCTTCTGCCATGATTGTAAGTTTCCTGAGGCCTACCCAGAAGCCGAGAAGATGCCAGCATTATGCTTCCTCTACAGCCTGCAGAACTGTGAGCCAATTAAACCTCTTTTCTTGATAAACTACCCAGTCTCAGGTGTTTCTTTATAGCTCTGTGAGAACAGACTAACACAGGTCCCAGTTTGATTGCTCAAGGCTCAGTAAGATGCACTGGCCTCCATACGGTCCACAGAAAATTCTCCTCCCCTTGCCATGCCCCAGGAGCACAAGCCTGCCCTGCCCTCTATTCCACCCCTGCCCTGGCAGACAGCCCTGGCCAACCTCAAACCAACCTCCAACCTTCTGAATTCTCCAGGCCCTGTTTGCCTCAGTGACTGTGCCTCTCAGTGTCACATGAGAAAACTGAGGCACAGAGAGGTTAAGTTCGACACATAACAGAGAGGTTCAATCAAGCCAAAAGTCTGCTCTCTGAAAAAAATGTTGAAACATGGAGGGCTGGAACGATTGAACAAAAGGAAAAAGAGTTAGAGCACAAATGATCCACACAAGCAATGGAAAAGAGACATCGCTACAGAAACTGTAGTGACAGAAAACAAAGGGAAAATTGCAACTTGTTTGAACAATGTTATGCCAATACATGTGAAATTTTAGATTAATTAAATACAGCCCTAGAAAAATATAACTATCAAAACTGGCCCAAAAATAAAATTTAAAATTCCACACAATTTCATAGCCACAAAAGAAATTGAATCAATAGTAAAAAAAAAAAATCTTCTCACAGATAAAACACTTTTACCCAGGTGGTTTGATAAGTGAGTTCTCTCAAACATTTAAGATAGGAATTATGCAAACACTACCGTTCATGAGACTCACAAAACCTTGAATCTGAAGTCAGACCAAAAATGGAAATTACCAAGCACACTCACACAAAAAATGTAAGTATAAAAAACTTTTTAAAAAGTATGAAGAGAATTCTAGCCATAAATAAGTAAGAGAATATATTATGATCACTTTTAGTTTCTCCTAGGAATATGATGTTAGTTTAGTATCAAGTATATTAATTAATGTAATACATCACATTAACATTTTTTAAAGCATGTGATCGTCTTACTAGATGGTCCTAATAGAAAAACCATTCAATATAAGTTGGCATCCATTCATGATAAAACTCTTAGCAAACTAGAAATGAAAGGAATAAAAGATATTCTTAAAAAAAGAAGAAAGAAAGAAAGAAAGAAAAAAGCCTGCAGCAAGCATCCTATTTCACGGTGAAATGTTGAAAGCTTTCCTTTTAAGATCAGGAACCCGACAAGGATGGCTGTCACCGCCATCACTATTCAACGTGGGAGGTCCTTTAGAGAGCATTTAGCCAGAAAAAGAAATGAAAGGTATACAAATTAGAAAGGAAGAAGCAGAGCTTCTTATGTGCATATGCTGTGATTGCCTCTTTGAAACCCAAAAGAGTCTGCAGATAATAAGAGAGTTTAACACATTTGCTAGATTCAAAACCAATACACAGAAAGAAGACGCCATTTACACTAGAAAAATTTTACAAAGTTTCTAGGATAAATTATACATCTAACAAAAGTTATGAAGTTCCTTATGCAGAAAATTAATATTGATATGAGCTTGGCACATTATAGCATTTCTTAAATGTGTGTACAGGTTTTCCCCTGATTTATACCTGAGGTATTTGTATTTTCATCCTGAAGAAACACTACCAGGTTTGTCAGAATAATTTTTGCCTATGGAGTCTTACTGACCCAGTGCTGCTTTATAAAGATGAATATTTACGTAATGCATTTGCCAAACACTGTCACACTTACTATCTTTTTCCCAAGAGCCCCCAGAAGTGGGTAACAATATTCTGATTTACACTGTAGCCTGGAAAATGTAGTAAGTTTGGGAGTCAGATTTTGGTCCCAGGTCTGTCCTGTTTCCAAGGACACCTGTTGTCCTTGGGCTCTGCATATGTTGACCTGGGCTCATTTGCTTTGTAACTAAAGCAGTCTTTTCTGAGCCTTGTGCCAGAAGCAAGGGGTGAGGCCACAAAGCTAGCCTTTGGGGAGCTCCTGTCTACTGAAGGAGCATTATCCTGAGTTCAGGGAGGGGAGAAAGCGGGGCTTCTTGGTGGAAGGGGTATTTAATTCCAAGCCTGAAGGATGGGTCATCCAGGTGAAGAAACTGGAAGTGGGCATGAGGTAGAAAAGAGACAAAAAGGCATCCAGGCTGAGGAGACAGGCCGAGTGCAAAGAGAGAAAGATTTGCCTGCCATGAAACAAATAGTCTGGTTTGGCCAGAATCTAAGGTGTGCAGGAGTGAGGAGCGAGAACAGCCCTTGCAGGGTCCTGCATGCCAGGCTCCTAAGAGAAAGGAGCAGCTGCCCAGGGGTAAGCAAGGGTGAGCCAAAGTTAGATCATGTGCCCCCATGATCTAATTACCCCCAACCCAGTCCCGCCCTTGACAAGTGGGGATTATGGGGATTAGAATTCAAGATGAGATTCTGGGTGGGTACCCAGCCAGCCAAACCATATCAGCTTCATACCTGGGAGATCCTATCTCTTCTTTAAAAACAAACAACATTGCTGGAGTTGGCTGTGCCACCAGGAGCTGTTTGAGAATCTGGCCACAGACAGTGGACTATTAGGTAAAGGACAGATTCCTTCCATCTTGCCACATGCTCCCCGCAGCAAACAGCCCCACCTGGGACTTACAACCCAGATGCTCCTCAGCCTCCTGTGGCCTCAGACACGATTTGGTCTAGTAAACCCTTCAACTCAGCAATTCCATATCTAGGTATCAGTACTGGAGAAAAGCTGCCATTGCACCCAACGGAGCATGCACAAGGATGTTTACTGTAGAATAAGAATGTTTATACACAGAACAAAATGGGAACAACCTAAATATCCATCAGCAGGTGAATAAAAAATGGTGAAAAAGAAGGGAGGAGAGCAAGAGGGAGAGGGAAAAAGAAAAATACAGATGGAGAAAGGAAGGAAGAAGGGAGGAGGAGGGGGAGAGCCCAGGAGAGAGGTAGGGGAAGGGGAGGGAAGTGGGAGGGGAGGGGGAGGGGAGGGGAAGGGAAGGGGAAAGGGAAGGGAAGGGGGAGGGGAGGAGGTGGGGAAGGAAGGGGAGGTGAAAGGGAAGGGAGGGGGAGGGGGAAGGGAGAGGGGGAAGGGGAGGGGAGGGGGAAGGATGGGGGAGGGGGAGGGGTGAGGGGGAACAGGATGGGGAGGAGAAGGGGAAGGGGAGAGGAAATGGAAGGGGAAAGGGAAGGGAGGGGGTAGAGGGTGGGAAGGGGATGGGGAAGGGGATGGGGGAGAGGAAGGGGGGAAGAGGAGGAGAGGAGGAGGGGAGAGGGAGGGGAGGGGAGGGGGGATGGCAGGGAGGATAGGGGAAGGGGAGGGGGGAGGGAAGGGGGGAGGGGGAGGAGAGGGGGAGAAAGGGGAGGGGTAGGGAAGAGGGTGGGGAAGGGGATGGCAGGGGAGGATGAAGAGGGTAGGGGGAAGGGAGGGGCAGGGTAGGGAGGTGGGTAGTGAGAGGGGAAGGGGAGGGGCAGTAGAGGGGGAGGGAGGTGGGGGAAGGAAGGGGAAGGGAGGGGGAGGGGGAGGAGAGGGGGAGAAAGGGGAGGGGTAGGGAAGAGGGTGGGGAAGGGGATGGCAGGGGGAGGATAGGGGAAGGGGTAGGGGGAAGGGAGGGGCAGGGTAGGGGGAGGTGGGTAGTGAGGGGGAAAGGGAGGGGGGGAGGGGGAAGGTACAGGGAGGGGAGGAGAGGGGGAGGAGAGGGGGGGGAGGAGAGGGGGAGGAGAGGGGGAAGGAGAGAGGGGAGGGAGGGGAGGGGAGGGGAGAGGGAGGGAAGGATCCAAGTCTTTGAATGTGATACACAGCTTCACTAAATGAATGAGATCCCTGTACATGTACTCACGTAACATGATGTTGGATATTGTTAAGTGATTAAAAAGCCAGATGCACAAATATATGTATTATGATATCTTTTATCTGTTGAAAACACACAGAGCAAGGCATATATAGCTAAGCATGCATATAAATGTGTATGCAAATACATATCGGTTTGTATAGAAATGCATAAAGTTCTGTCAGTGTGCAACCAACACACTGACAATAGTGGCTACTGCAGGGCAAGTGAAATTTGGAGACAAGTCTCTAGGAAGAGTGGCACAGAAGTATTTTTTTCCTTATAATGCCTGTTTGAAAACGTAACAATAAGAGTGCCTGCACGTAACACTTGTATAATTAGAATTAATTTTAAATGAATGAGGGAAAATAAAGTGGCAAGTAATGTTGCTTGTAATAGAAAAAAATCACCTAAATACGAAATACAAATGTGTCTAGAGGAAACTCAATTGAAATAAGTGATGGTGCCCATTACAACAGAACATGAAGCAGCCCCGGAGAGACGAAGCAGATTCGCACAGACAGGTATTCTCAAACGAAAACCAAGTTACAAAGCAATGTGTACCAAATATTTCTTTTTGTAAAAGAAAGAAAATTTAGAATATGCGTAGAAAACCATAAGCCATGGTGAAAAGAGTGTGGGCTCTGGAATCACGCAGACCCGGGTTGAAGTCTCAGATAATTATCAGTGCAGTATTGTGAGAGCATCACTCCACTGTTCTGAGCCCAGTTTACCCATCCTTAAAATAGGAATAACAAAAATGTCTACCTCATGGGGTTAATGTGAGGGTTAATTGAACTAATGAAGCCAAAAGGCTTATCACAGAGGACACAAAATGATAAGATGATGATTATTATTTATTATTATCTCCAGTGTTTAATCTGGAAAATGGGTTTGGGACTAAGTTTTTTTTGAATATTTTTTTGAATATTTTACAGTGAGATTGTGTTACTCTCTGCTGTGAACTGAATTGTGTCCTCCAAAAACTGGATACCAATGTGATGGTATTTGGAGATGGTGATTTTGGGAGATAATTAGGTTTAGGTAGATAATCAGGTTTAGGTGAGGTCAAGAAAGTGGACCTCATGATGGAATTAGTGCCTTTATAAAAGAGATACAAGAGTGCTCTCTCTCTCTCCTTCTCTCTGTCTCTCTCTTTCTTTCCCCTCTCCCTGCTCCCCTATGAGGACACAGTGAGTAGGTGACTGTCTGCAAGCCAGGAAGAGGGACCTCATTAGAACCTGACCATGTTGACACCCAGATCTTGAACCTCCAACCTCCAAAACTGTGAGAAACAAATTTCTGTTGTTTAAGCCACCCAGTCTATGGGTACTTTCTTATTCTTATGGCAGCCCAAGCTGATTAAGACACTCTCAATTTTTAAAAAATGCAATAACTAATAACTAATAAAGATTAAAAGAGGAAAAATAAACTTGGCCCAGCAGCTGCCTTCAATGTGTCTGCTCTGATGAGCTCTATGCCCTGGCTCTGCCCTGTGGGAGGCTATCAGACCAGGTGTTCTGGTCACCATGGGAAACAGTTTATGGGCAAGCGTGCCCAGACACATACATTGTCGTCTCAAGAAAACCAGGTCCGTCTGGTGGCACAACAGTAATTATGGAGAAGGGCTGGGAATTGAGCCAGGACCTCAGATCACAGTGAGACAGGCAAAGATGGTCCCTCCCCTCCAGGGGCTTGGGAACTGGGGGGACAGACAAGAGGTGGGTGACAAGTGTTCTCCTGTCTGCGTCCTGTGATTTAATATAATGTTGACATTTCCTCGGCCAAGTGGCAGCCGGGATGCCAGCCACATGAAATTGGATGGATAAAAGCTGGGGCAAAGGGCATGGTGACCTTGACTCTCTGTCATTTTGCTACCAACTCTGCCAGAGGCAATCTGGTACACTAAGCCACTGAAGTCAATAACAAGATGGATCATGGATGAAGAAAAAAAAAGATTGAGAATCCCACATAACTGTTCCTTTTTGAGCCTCAGTCTCTTTGACCCTTTTGGCAGAAGGGTCACGAGTAAGAATCCATCCAACTGTGCAGAGGAGACCGCCAACTGCTGCAGAGGAGTCTGACAGGCTCCAGTCCCATGCTCTCAGCATAACCAAGGAACGCCACAGCAAACAAGACAGGTGAGGCTCCTGCCCCCACAGACAGTCACCCTGATGATAATCATAATAGTAACCATCTTTCATGCCCACTCTGTGCCTGGCACTGTGCTAGGTGCTCTTACTTCTCTTTGGATCCTCACAAACCCTCAATGAAGCAGCATTATTACCACCTCTATTTTACAGAAAAGAAAACCAAGGCTCAAAACAGATAAATCCCCACCATGACACAACCTGTGGAAAGGCTGAATTAGGACCTGAACACAGGTCTGTCTATGCCTAGTCTTTCCCCTGACCCACTGCAGGGTGTGGCATCCGAGCATCCACAGCAGAACACTCTAGAAGTGAGACCTGTGCCAAGCTCTCATAGGAGTAAGGAACAAACCCCCCGGGTGAAATCCCTTCCACACAGCTAGAAGGACTAGATGAAGCTCTCAGTGGTTTCTTAACTCTAATGTTCAAACCTGGTACAACATCAGCCCTCTTTCCATCCCACACCCCCAACCTGAAGCCACACACAAGCACATTTCTCTTTCTAATTGCACCATTTGGATTTTAAGTGTTTATGTGTCTATCTTCCTGATTCATCTCTAGCTCTTTGAGGAAGCACCCAGCACAGGGCCTAGCGCCCAGTAGGGCAGCATGGTGCATGGCTCTGCACAGGGACTAGGAATCACATGGGCTAGGCTTTGTTCTTAATGTGATCGGGGGTCAGGTGACCTTGCTTCTATTGTTCTGGATTTTCTCAGTTCCTATGAAATGATGACAGCATCATCACCCCCTTAAAGGGTCATTGTAAAGATCAAATAAGACAGCAGGTAGAAAACAAGACAGGATCCAGCACATATGATGTGTGCAATAGATACTGACTTTTAATATAATGGTTGTTGTATTTATAACAACTACTTAAATAAAATATAAAATATAAAAATAGTCTTCCTCCCATTTTTCTTCCTCAGACAACTCATCACTAGGGCTTTTTAGACTATTAAAGCAAAGTCAAATTTGGCGTAAAAAAAAATGAAACTCATTTTCTATTGCAATATCATTTGGGTTCAATACAAATTAGAAAACCAATAGATTTCACCTAAATATGGTTCTATACTTTATAATGATGTTTTTCAACTGGACTTATTTTTTAAAGAAGAAGAAAAATGGGAAGAGGTTCCTTATGTTCAGGCTTTTGTGATCCTTTACTGGCTCATGTTACTTTCAGGCATCAGAAATCCATGCCTAATGAATCTCCTCCTAGCTTCTCCCCCCCACTAGAAGGCCTATGCCCTCCCCAGAGACTCCTCAGTCTCCCAATTCTGAGGACTGTCCTGCTGGTTCTTTAATGAAGAATTCCACCCCAACATCATCAGGAACCCCCTCCCACTTATTCAACCAGCCCCAACCTGTACCCTACTTCCCTACTTCCCTGCTTCCCAAGAAAGTAAGCCCAACAAGTACCACCTAGAGTGGGACCCACATATCAGCCCCTAAAATCAAACCTGTGTCCATTGTGGGGAGGTAGCTAATGGAAATAAGGGGACACTTAGAGTTCACATGCCATTTTCTATATCTAATTTGGCCTTATACAAGAGATTTGACTAGTTTTCAGAGGATACAGAAAAGTTCATAAAGGAGTTTATTAATTTGGTCATGTTCTTCGATTTAACTTGTCATGACTTACAAATATTTTTGTCCACTTGCTGTGCAGTGGGAAAACACAGAGGAAAAAGTGTGGTTAAGCCAGTCAATTATGACAATGGTAAAGCAATAACTCAGGGAATAGAAGAAAATATCACTGTGTTTCAGGGTCATCTAGCCGAGCCACTCAGGAAATATACTTAATGCAGACCTAGACTTCCCAGAAGGGTAAGCTCTCCTGGGTACACATTTTATTACTCAGTCTGTCTCTTAGGAGAAAGCTACAAAAAGCAGCAATGGGACCTCAGACCCCTATGAGCCAACTATTAAATGTGGCCTTTAAAGTTTACAACAAGCGTGGCAGGACAAAAGAAGTGGAATTAAAAGAAATAGCTGAAAATCTCAATTATTAGCAAATGCTTTAAGCCCCCTGCCCCCTCAGGATTTCTCATCCAGAGAAAGTGTCATGAAATCAAGATCTGGGATGCACAGACAACAGCCCTCGATTCACCAGCCCCTGGGTCAGAATCAGTGTGCCTACTATAAGTAAAAGAGCCATTGACAACTAGGACATCCTAACTATACCTAGTGAAATAGACAAAGAGAAAAAAATCTCCCTTTCAGTTACAGAGCTAAACTTCTTCCACTAGCCCCAAAGAACTTCTTCCACTACCCCTTGTTCAAGTAAGTTTACTGGGAGTTTGGCTCCTTGACATGACAAGCAGATTCCCACAGTGGCAGAGAAGAAGCTGTCCAAACATTTTTCTTCGGTGTCTCCACTGCGGAGTGAGCTCTCCAATAGCTTGAGGACTCTGGGGTCTCCCCTGGAGCAATGCAGTGTTACCCCTTCCTTATTTGATGACAAGGGGTCCCCTTCCCTGCCTCTTCTTGTCTTCCATATCCAGTAGATGGGTCCCAGTTTTGCAAATAACTTGAATCCAGTTGTCTTGTATAGGTCATTTTGAGTGTTTGTTTAGGTGTATATACAGGTATTATAATGTGTGTTGTGTCTAGCACGCTATCAAGTTGACTTGTAAATAAAAGGGCTCTCATGAATTAAACAATACTAGCCTAAGATCATTAGTTTGAAGAGAATGTTGTATCTTCTAGAAAGATTTTTTACCTAGATTAAGCACTGATGTTATTAGACTTTAAAATGGTTAAATGGCTTTAAATGGTGACTAGTTTTGCACGGTTTCTTTGTTCTTGGAGATAGTCTAGATAAAAACTGTTAAAAGTGAAAAAGTTCAATACATGTAAATTAAATCAATGCTTAAATGCTGAGCTTTTTGTATAGAAAAAATCTTAAAATTATAAACTAGTTCTCATCTATAGAATGCCAATATCTGGTGAGCAGTTCAGGACTTCTTGCTTCCTAGGTTTATATAACGTATTCCAAAGAAATGTATTCTTTATTGGGAAAAAACATAATTTTCATCTAATTCAGAAGTTATTAAAAGGGAAGTTCAAAATATGAGGGAACAAGTGAGCAGAAAAAAGAATGTAAAGAATGTTATGGATAGAAACATTTTTTTGCAAGGAAGGATATAAAGAAAGAGCAACTTTGTCTGAGAAGGGATTTCGTATAGTAAATTCTTGTCCTAGATTAAAATGACTGGTTATTTAAAAAAGAAGGACTATAGGACAGATCAGAAAGTTCAAGCATGTTGTTGATGGTCTGTGTAAGTAGTGATAAGATTCGTAAAGGGGAATTTATGAAAGGAATTTTGCGTATGATTAAGCTAGCTATAATTAAAAGGAAATTATTGATAACAGATCTTCTAAATAATAGTCCATATTTTTAAATCAAATTTTCTCAAAATATTAATTGGCTAAATTACCAGAAATTTTGTTTTTTAATCCTGTGATCTATTTCTTCTGAAAGCTTCTCAGATTCATGTAACTCTCTCCTTTAGCCTTTTTGTCAGCTCCTGTGAGTTTTTCTCCTTCAATTCTCATTGATGTTGCAGCTTGATGCTACAGTGTTTCATTTTAGAGGTCTTTGGAAGCAATGTTTTTCCTCAATATAGCTTAATTTTATGCTTTTGGTTTTTCTTTATGTGTAACCTTAATTTTGGCTTTAGTTTTTGACTCTTACATTGCTTAGATGGGTTTTGAAGCCTGGTGGGTGCCTGTCCAACTCCATTCCCTTTGTCCAAGAGGGGGAGGCATCCATTCAGATTATTGGGGGACTATGGGTTTTGACATTGGTTTGTATTGCCCCTTTCTGTCAGAGTCTGCCAGAGGCAGTGTCAATGGCCAACATTTTAGTTTGTCCTGTGCCAATACTGAGGTGGTGTGCTGCCTACACTATGTCCCTTGGTGGGCCCCCATGGCCAGGGGACTTGGAGTCAGGGACTTGGAGTCAGCTGGATGTTCTGGGCCAGATGAGAGTAGAGGTGGGTGGGCACTCTTGGCCCTTGAAACTCTGTTGAGCAGTGTAGGAACCAAGGACCAGGAGCTGGGAAGTGGGGGTTGTAAAACTGACTTGTCTACATAG
This sequence comes from Ateles fusciceps, assembly GCA_036589455.1. Classification (NCBI taxonomy): domain Eukaryota; kingdom Metazoa; phylum Chordata; class Mammalia; order Primates; family Atelidae; genus Ateles; species Ateles fusciceps. Next base: position 2,114,537 of record JAZHEH010000733.1, read on the forward strand.
TCTATGGGTTTAGCTGCTATTGTCTTGGCTTGTAGTTACTAGTTATACAAACCTTTCCCCTCCACTTTAAAATTTAGGCCAGGTTCAAAAGGCCCTCCAATATAAAAAAATATATATTGCCCTTCCCCACAGAGGAAAAAAAAAAGCTCTCCTGTTCAACCAACAGATTTTGTCTTACTTAAAAAAAGGAGAATCCCTCAAGAATCAATTACGACCAAAATGGAAAGGCCCATATCAGGCATTGTTAAATACCTCCACCACTGTTAAACTTCTACAAATAACTACTTGGGTACACCTGTCCAAGATCAAACCTGTTTCTTATGAATCACAGGCACAAAGGGAGGATACCTACATCTGTAAACCTTTGGAAGACCTCTGCTACCTGTTTAAAATAATCAACACTCAACCGGAAGTGGTAATGTGATGCTGTGGGTGGGAATAGGAACATTAATTTTTCTTTTCTTCTTGGCTATATTGCTTCTTTTCTATTGCTTTAGCCAGCTGCCTCCTCCTGGGAAACATCTCCTTTCTCCTTCTTGAGTGTAGAGGCCATTCTAAGACACAACTAGAAACCATGTTGTCACTGATAATCCTGTTTGCTCTCTGAATTAATCTAATCCTTTCAGGGGTAGGGAAAGAAACATAACTCTATAGTAAATACTTCAAAAAAAAAAAACAAAACAAACAGCATTAGAGAATCATATTCGTGGTTGCTAGATTTGTTTTCAGCATCCCCCAGGATAGAGAGCTCCATCTTCTGGCCTGTCTGGAAAATCTCACAGCCAAGTCTACAGACCTCCTAACTAACCGTAGTGATCCCAAAGTGTCCAGACCCCTGCTCGTTAAGTGGAACTCTACCCCACTTAATAGATTCCACCTGAATGCCCCCACCACTATTACCTGGGCCTGGAAAGTTGGATATCTACACCTCCAGTACACTAATGACTCTACCTTTTACACCCACTGTTGTGTTAATGACACAAAAGTGGAAGTTTCTCTGTGATGCTTTGATCTAACTTTAGTTGCCAAGTTCTCAAGGCTGTAGCAAGATAAGTGGATTTCACGTGTAGCAAGGAGACCATATATAGTTTCTTTTTCCAGATCAGAACATACAGGGGAAAAAACACCTATCTAATCTGGAAGGTACAAGTATCGCCCCCATCTGGAAAACAAAGATTGTTTGGCCACCCCCCATTGGAACAGGGAAAGAATGTCTTTATAGTCCCAACTTGACAGCAGTGGATAGATATCACACCCCAAAGGGCCTCTATTTGTGCCCAACTGGGCTTATTGTTTGTGGCCATGAATGGGAAAAAGTCACACTCCATAACCACTCCTGACTACCTGGGGAGCCACCTATTCTTTCAGGAGTAGCTTTCCCTTGTGTATCAAAAACTTGGAACAGAGGTGAATACAGTTGGCCAGCCTTAACACTCCAGGGTCCCAGTCTATAACCCTATAATACCCAAGAATATCAGAAGTAAGCAAGCAATAAGATTAATTCTGGCAGGAATCAGGGAAATGATCTGACTAAAAGCACCCTGGGGTGGCTTTGCTTACTGTAAGTCAACCCTAAAGAACTTGACGCAAACCCCAGAATCCTTAGCCACCAACACAGGTCAGGCATTAAAGGGCATTAATGTGCCCAAACTGGGCTCTTTAAAAGGAAATTCAAGAGTCCCTAGACCCTTTGGCAAATGTAGTTCTCCATAACAGACTAGTGTTGAATTGTTTACTAGCTGAACAAGGTGGAGCCTGTGCAGTTATTAATAAAACCTGCTGCACATATATTAACAACGCTGGACAAGTTGAGATTAACATTCAAAAGACCTATGAGCAAGCTACTTGGTTACATAGATATAACCAAGCTACTGACCCCAGCTATATCTGGTCAACTATCAAAAGCGCCTTCCCAAGTCTCACCTGGTTTTTACCTCCCCTGGGACCTTTGACAGCCATCTTGCTGCTAATGTTTGGCCTTTGCTTGTTGAACCTCTTAGTAAAGTTCGTGTTTTCTAGATAACAACAGTTCCAGTTAAAGACAATGTTGGCACAAGGCTTCCAACCCATCCCATTTACTGACCAGGAGAATGACAGCAGCCTGCCTCTGGGCCCCTTAGATCAGAGTAGCCAGAGATTTTTACCCCTCCAGTGCTACGCAGGGCCTATGCCCATAAACTCAGTGGGACGCAGGTACAGAAACAGATCTCCACCCTTCTGCAGCCCCCTAAGATTAAGGATCAGGATCTAATCTCTGAAGGGGGCATAAGGTAGGAGGTGGGGCTTGGACATTGGACCAAAATTGAAGACTAGCTAAAACAGAGATGGGGTAAAAGCAGCTTTCCATAAGACACCCCCATCGGTGTGCCTCTTCAGATTACCATTGTCATAACAACACCTGAAAGTTATCATATCTTTCCATGTCAATGACCCAATGACCCAAAAGTTACCACCCTTTTCCTAATTTTTTTTGCATAATCTGCCCCCTTAATTTGCATATACTTAAAAGTGAGTTTAAATATGTCTGCAGCCCCGCTTCTGAGCTGCTACTCTGGGCACACTGACTATGGGGTCACCCTGCTCTGCTGCTGTGCACAGCTGCTTCAATAAAAGCTGCTGTTTAACACTACCCCTCACTCTTGAATTCCTTCCTAGGCAAAGCCAAGAGTCCTCTCATGCTAAGCCCTTGCCTGCTCTACATCAGAACCACCTGGTGGTAGGCAGGGTCATGTTCCCTTTGTGTCCTGGTGCAGTGATGCCTCCACCTGGCACCCCCTCCCCATGTCATCCACTGCTCCCAGTGCCCCCTTGGCCCCTGGGCCTTCTGTGCCAGGCTAGTCCCTTTCTGGGGGTCTGCACCCCACATTCACCCACTCTGGACCCCAGGACGGCCCCTGACACCTGCACTCACTGTGTGATCATGCCTCCACCTCAGTTGATTGGATCAGGGTGGACACCTGACTCCAGATGGACCAGTCAGATCTGGGGTTGGTCTGAGAGCCTCTGGCCAGTGTCCCTGGTGACGGGAAGAGAAAGGAGAGAGGCTCCTGGACCTCAGAGGGTGGGAATGGCGCTGGGATGAGGAAGGAGAGAAGCCAGGTGATTTCCCTTCCCAGGGCCCAGTTGCTCCCTCCCCAAAGGGTCTCTATCCCCTTCCATCACCTGCCCATGCAGTGGGTTCCTGATTTATCACTTCAGCCCTGTACTGGGGATTTTAGCCCCTCCCCACCAGAGACCCCTGATTCACCTCCTCCTGCCACTCTGCCAGCCATGACTCAGTGACAAGCCTCCCTTCCCCCACATGCCTGGGCCCCACTGCTCCCACAGCCCCCCAGGACTCCATGTCACTTCCAAGACCCAAGCTCTGCCAATAGGGCCGGGCTCTTGGTGGGTCCTTGGTCATGCTTGCTGAAAGAATGAAAATGAATGAATGAGTGAGTGAGAGTGACAAAACCTCAGAGGCCACTCCTCCGTGGGAGAGCCAGGGCCAAGGGGTGGACAGACCTGGTTTGTTCCTGGCCCCAATGTTTCAGCCTGGTCTGCAGCCTCCCTGAGCTCCCACATCCTCACGTGCAGTGTGCGGGGGTCCAGGGCGTGGCCGGCAGTGTGGGAAGAGTCTGGCACACAGGGACCACTCAGTCAGTGCTAGCTACAGTGAGAGTCGTGACCCAATCTTGTTTCCTTTTAAAATGACAGATGTAACTTCAGCATCCTTTTTCTCTCTGACTATCCCAAAATGTCATGTTCCTAGAATCCCCTCTCCCCCACCCCACCACTGCTGGGGAGAAGGGGGTGCATTGGGGAGGCTCAGCCTCTGCACAGCCACCAGAGGCCAGTGTCTGGCTGGTCATTACATAGGCCTGGTTACTAGGAGGGGGTGAGGCCCAGGTATCCCCCACTTTCTGCTGTAGGTCTGCAGAGATGGGAAGGGAAGGCGGGTGAGGGGCTGAGCAGGGGCTTTGTTCCATGCAGCTCCAGATGACAATGGAAATAAGGCACAGAGGCCATGGCTCTGGGAGAGGGAGGAGGAGGAGAAGAAGAGAGGCCATGAGCAAGGGTGGTGGGGCAGTGAGGAAGGTGGAGGAAGGGAATTATGGTTTTTTAGATGCAGAGAGAACTTAGCCCTTTATACAGTGTTTTAATATTTCTAATAGCTCATCAGCTTGATAGACTTCTTTAAAAATTGGTGTTATTTTAAAATCTGAAGTGTCTAAATCTCTTTTCCATGGTTGAGGTTTCATCCTCCACACCCCTTCCTTCCCCAGCTCACCTAGGTGGCTCTCTAGGCTGGGTCAGGATGGGGGCAGGGCTGCTGGGGGCAGGCATCCACGGCTGAACCGAGGTCCCTTCCACTCTGTCCTCTGATACTCAAGGGACTGAGCACTTGGCTGGGAAAGGGAAAGTGGGCACCTGGGGAAGCCGCTCCTTCTCTGTGTGTCTCAGCATCCTCATGTGTAAAATGGGGAAGATGCATTCTAAGAGGTGGGGGGGGGGTGAGGGGTGATGCCATTGTGTGGGCGGAGACCCGGAGTCACATCCTCTGCCCTGAGCCGTTGCTCAGAAACTATTAAGTGCTCTGTGCCTCTTACCTACCGCTCACGCCTGCAAGGACAGAGCAACCCAGAGGGCTATTTGGAACCTTTTCATGCAAATGATAGAAATCCACCCAAACTAACATAAACAAAATGAGAATGCATTAGCTACAGGAACCAAAAAATCCATGCGGAGTTCCAAATTCTGACCTAGCTTCAAGAGAGCCTCCATGATCTCCCCAAGACCTGGTTCTCTCTCCTTCATCTCTCTCTCCTAACCTGCTCTGGGGTCATGGAGTCTTTTCCTTGGAGCTCAGCTCAAGTCTTACATAGTTTGATCCCTTGGTAAACTCCTACTTTCCCATGAAAACCCAGATGAGAGACCTCCTCTCTGCCTATAGAGTAACTCATCTTCTCCTCTCTATTGCTTCTGAACTATGTAACCAAACTGTGATTGATTTATTGTCTATTCACACACACGGCTGGGTTTGAATGTCGGAGAGGTCAGCACATCAACTGACCAAGGTTGGAACTATTCATGCCCTCCAAGGCAGAGCCATTCCCATCACTGGGGGCAGCTGAGCTTGTGTCCCCCAACACTGCCCTGGTTCTAAGCCCATGTCCCCATGCCATGAGGTGCTCCTGAAGGGTAGGCTGAGACCCCCAACTCCTTGATCTCTAGCCTCATTGCCCACAGAAGCTGTGCAAGGACCCAGGAGACCAAGTGCGCCTTGGAGCTAGGAAAGGGGAGTTTTTCTCTACTTCTATGCAGAGCAGGACCCTCTCAGGGGACCAGAGGGCAGGCAACTCTGGGAGCCTGAAGACCCAGCCCCATCAGCATAAACACTGGCCTCCCCCACTGAGGCGTGCCAACAGGGCAGTCAAGGGACACCTCTAGAGGCTTCCCAAGTAGAGACATTGGTAGTGGGAGGGGGAGCTTCCCTCACTCTGCAGCTTTCACGGACTGCAGCTGTTGATAGGATGGTTTCTGAGTCCACGCCAGACCCTCAAGGAACTCTTAGATTAGGAAAGAGCAGTGGCAAGGCACAGTTCCCTGGGGTATTAGAGTGACTTGGAGCTGAAGAGACCCAAGCTTACCTGTGATACACCTGTATTTCCATCCATGGCCTGGTGGGACATTCAGAGACCAGCCTGGGGCACGCACCTCCCAACATCCTTACATCCGCCCCTAGCGGGTGGCTTGACACAGAGTCATGAAGACAACCTGGCTCATTCTGTAAGTAAACACCCTGGCTTTTCTGACCCCCATGTCCCAAGTCACATCCCCAGCCCTGGAGTTATCAGAGGCTGCCAAGGATACAACAGCGGCCGGGTCCTGGGCTGTTGGCCCAGGAATGCACTGCACTTCGCCTACCCAGATGTACACCCTGGACACAAAGAGCTGGTCAGAGCATTTTATTTTCTGTACGCAAATCAACTTTCTGAGAAGCATGGAGATTAAAGAGTGTCTACACATCAGAGGTAGAAAAACTAATATCCAATTCTGCAGGCTTTATTGGTCTCACCCTCGATCACCTGCTGTCCCTTCTTGGGGGATCACCTGAGGCCTGGCTCTGTGTTCTCAAAGTCTTGTGCTTCCATCCCCAACACAAACACAAAACGGCAGTTTTCCCTCTGGGGACAGGGGAATTTGATCACAGAATGGTGTTGTCTTCCTCTAATCAGTACCTCATTCCTTTTTACAGAGCTCAAGAAGGGAGGTTTCCAAGACAAGGAAAGCCTCAGTGGTAGTTAACATTTCCCTGCACTCTGCAAAACAGTGTGGAGTTCTTTTTAAGGAGCTTCAGCATGAGATATTCTGGGGGGACCAGCTAGGCATTAGCCGGTACCCCAGCAGGAACAGCAAGAATTCAGAGGAAAAGAGGGGTGCCAAGCTGAGAGGTGAGAGGGTAAGCCTTGAGACAGGACCAAGGGGGACCCCATGACAGGGGCATGAGCCAGTCTGGACCCCTTCCAGCAGGGCAATGGGTTGCTCTGATCCTCTAGGGAGGGGAAGGAGGAAGGGAGGGGGAGAGGCAGGGAGGCACTAGGAACATTCTGTGGAGTTTGAAAGTCCTTCCTGGTCTTGCTACTCTCCTGGCCTTCTGGTCCTGCCCATTTCCTGACCCTGCTTTTATTAGATGGTCCCCTCCATCCCATATGGAGATGAGGGAGGATCTCATGTGGCTGAAGGAGGGGGCACTCTAGGGGAGCAGCAGGAAATTTGGGTGGAGGAGGAGTTGAGGTTAATTCCCAAGAACATCAAGTGCTGTGCCTATGAGCTTGGGTTTTAACTCGAAGGCAAGAAGAGCCTAGAGGGCTTACAGTTCTTGTCTGTTTCTTCCTTAACAGTGGGGAGCATGATGGGTGTGTGCCTCACGTTATGGCTCAGTCAAGATGGAGTAGAGGGAGCCTGAGGCAGGGGGCCTGGGGACATGAGTGCTGCAGTGGTCCGGTGGGGAGGTGAGAATGGTCTGGAGCTGGCATCCAGGACTGGAGAGGAGGAAGCAGATCTCATCACATGGCAGCAGGCAGAATTCAGCAGCAAGAGGAGGGGAAAAGGAAAGAAGTGGCTCCGTGTTCAACAGCCACTGAACACCTGGTGTGCACCCACACTTGCTCTTCAGCAGAACTTACCAGCTGCCTCAGTAGACCAGCTTGTCAGATGGACAGAGAGACATGAGGCAGTGCCGTTCCAAACCTGGAAGAGGTCAAGGGATGTTTCTGAGGCAGAATTGACAGCTTCTGTGACAGCACAGGCGTGGGGAGGGCTGGCAGCGAAGGAGAAGAGATGTTAGCATTTTCCGACTCCCTCTTCTCCTGCAGGCTCTGACTGGGTCCTTCTTTCCCACCCTGATTCCCCCTGCATCCTAATGGCTGACCCGATTCTCTCTACTGTGTGTCCCTGGGGAAGTCATTTGTCCTCTCTGAGCCTAAGTTTCCCTGTCTGTGAGGTGAAGGACTTGAACAGAGAAATAGAGCTCCTATTGGATGAGCTGACATGCCCACCTCCCCCAGAATCCTGGACACCCAGGATCACTGCTTCTTATGGATGAATCCTGAAGCACAAACTCCTGATTCTGCTCCTTTCTGTTCTCGTGTGACATCAGCAGTCACCAGACAGAATACCTGTTCTCCATGTCACATGCATCTGCTCAAGGACCTGCTGTGGCTCCCACTGTCGGTTGCCTCAAGCCATCAGCATCAGCATCAGCCATCCCTATTCAGCAGCTTTACCACTGGCCACCTCTCCCCACCCCTTCCCTGCGGGAGATTCCAGGCAAAGCAGGTCTTCACCATCCTTCCAGCACCCTAACCCCATCCTCACCCTGCCAGGGCTTTGCTCCTGCTATATCTCTTCCTCCCTTCTCCTCCTTCTTCTGAGAAACTCCTATGCATCCTTCAAAGCCCAGACGTCATCTCTTTGGTGAAGTCTTTTCCAGGCAGAATGAATTGATCCCTTAAGTCTGCCCCTCAAGCTGAGAGGTGAACATGTTTTGAGCACATAATACGTGTCAGGCTTTCTCCTCATCCATTACTGCCTCATCTCACTTAATCCTCACCACCACCCTGTGAGATAGAGATTATTACTGTCTATGTACAGTTGAGGAGACTGAGGCTCAGAGAGGAGATGTAACTTGCTGAGACCACACAGCCACAAACAGTGGAGCACCTACCTCCACAGTGTTTGTAATTATTTGCATGGCAGGCAGCTTCTGACATGCCTCCGATGACGCCATCCTCCTGCACTCATGAGCTTATGTAATCCCCACCCCTTGAGTGTGGACTGGACCTAGTGACTTGCTTCTAAGGAATAGAATGTGGCAAAGACAATGGGATATCATAAATTTCTGAAATTGTAATTTTAGGTCACACAGCTTACAAAAGACTGACAACTGTCTTGCTCTGCATATCATTATTTTTAGCTTTTATGATCTCATGACGCAAACTTTCATGTCAGAAAGGCCCACAGAGCAAAGACCTGAGAACATCCTCTGGCCAACAGCAGCAAGTAAAGGAGACCCTGAGGCCCTTGGTCCAATGGGAAATTAGATCCTGCCAATAACCACATGAGCTTGGAACCAGGTCCTTCCCCCAGTCAAGCCTTCAGCTATAACCACAGCCCTGGCTGATGCTCTGATTACAGCCTCTGTGCAACCTGAACCAAAGGACCTGATTAAGGCATAACTGGATTCCTGACCCACCGAAGCCATGAGATCATCACTATGGGCTGTTTTAGGCAGTTAAGTTTTGGGGTGACACATCACAAGTCGAGAGATAACTAATACAATCTGTTTCCTCATCTAGATCTCTAGGAACTGCAAGCAGGAGTCATTTCTGAGTCATCGGTATTGCAAGTACCAAAAAACAGTGTCTGTAAGTGTGAATAAATGTCTGTTGTTGAAGGAATGCATTGGTCAGCTAATTCCCACTTCCACGCCTCTGCTCATACCAGTCTCCCTGCCTGAGATGCCTTTCCCACATTTTTTCTGCCAAGCACCTTTTGTGTCCATAGCCTACCTCTTCAGGGAAGCCTTTCTAACCATGTACTTCCCCAGAATATCTTTGCATGCTTCTGTTCACCTTCTTGGGAGTTTCCCCGTCACACACACACACACACACACACACACATACATGCAAGCATACACACATGAGATGCACATCCCCAGAGGGCTGGACCTGCCTCATTTGGCCTTCCCCACACAGGACCAGGCCCTGAGCTTCACAAGAAAGTGCTCAAGAGTCAATCAAATTGAAATCTGATCCTCCAAACTTAGCTCCATTTGAGTTAATGACAAATCCCACCAACTTTGTCTGCAGTCCTAGCTCCCCCATGGCCCTCCTTCAGGGGGCCAAGAAATGAGCAGGAAGCCCGGGGTCAACCAGACCTGAATCCAAATCTCCCTCCCACCACTTCATGAGCTGAGTGCCTGGGACAAGTCAATCAACCTCAGGAACTCAGACTCCCCCTCCAGGATAGTGGGAGCAGCCATGTCCACGTTGGGGAGAGTGAGGGGTTGATGGGGAGTGGCCCTGGCACACAGTAGGTGCACAGCAAACCTCAACACCCGCCTTTCTCAACAAAGCCAGGCAAACTGTAAGTTGCATCTAATGCAGAACTCACAATGAAAGAAGCTTCTGTGTGACTCCTTGATCAGAGCAGCCGCGGGTCCCCTGCTCCATTCCTCAGAGGCCCCAGCCAGGTCTCAGCCCACCTCCGCCTACTTCTGCCCTCACAAAGTGTGTGGTTTGTGCACCGTCACACTTTATACTTACTGAGTAGAACAAATCTTCCAGGTTGTTCAAATTTCAATTAAAACATTTCTCCCCTAGAGGAAGGGCCGCACTCAGCAAAGGTCACACATAAAACATGCTGCACTGGACGGGGAAGGAGGCGAGGGCTGGATGAAGCACCAGCTGCCATTCGTTAGGGGAATCACAGCGCCTCCTTTCAAGGAGCTTCCCAGGGCAGCAGAGCCCAGGTGACTGCACTTTCCCTGCAGCGACCCTGCTTCTTACAGCAAAGGTGTGAGCTGCCTGTACTGAGCGCTGCCTCCTCCGGAGCCCTGCACCAGGAGAGGATCATTACCCCCACTGCAAGGATGGAGACACAGGCTGAGAGGTGCAGGGACCTGCCCAAGGTCACACACAGCAGGAAGGGGTAGGCTGGGCTTTGAACCCAGTGTCTCTGGCTCTAAGGCGCCTTCTCCTAGCCCCACTCTTCTGCTTCCAGGGGAACGCAGGAAAATTACAGTGGGAAAGGTGAGCACAGAAATCAGCCCAGTCCAGGCAGATGCTCCCTAGACTTTGGGTTCAATGCACTCTTCTGCTCATTTGCATGTATTTGCATGCCATGAGGCCTTAAGTACAGGCTAAAACACTCCAACAGCAAAAAGCCATCTATTAACTAGTACAGTCCACTGTATATTTAGCTGCAGGATGTCTTCAGAGCACCATGACACAGAGAATCGATTCTGAAATGATCCATCTCATGGCCTCCAGGGGCGGCAGAGCCCACCCGGCCTGGAAACAGCAGCCCTGCCTCCGCTTCCCACCTGCCTTTCTCACTGTCCGAAGGAGGAACTCCAGGGAGTGTCTCTATGTGTCTCTTTATCCTCCACACCTCTTTATTTTACTGGCTATCCTGGAGAGGAGTCTGAGTTCCGGAGGATGATTGACTAGACCCAGGCCACTCAGCCTGTTAAGCGGCAGGATGGGGATTTGAACCCAGGTCTGGTTGACCCCAGGCTCCTTGCTTTTTCTTTCATCTTCATGTGTTCTCCCACCACGAATCCAGGGCTGCAAGGAGCAGGATAGATAACTGGCCAGAGGCAGAGCCTTCTCCCAGCCCGGAGCCTCAAGGGGACTGAGACAACTCCCCCCTCCCTAAGAAGGAAAGGACTTCCTGGACAGAGTGAGGACAGGTGATCTGGCCCAGGTCACACAGACACCACTGAGAGGTGGCTGGCTCCCCCTCCGATGGGCGGCTCTGGACTCCCCCCAGGGTCTACCTAATAATGCCCTGCCCCCTGAGTGATCTGGGAGGAGGAAGCTGGGCAGGGACCTGGGGACTTGAGGCCTAAATGAAGTCATGCTGGGATCTTTAAACCACCCAGCCCGCTTCAGGGGGACAGGAGGGATGGTGGCTGCCCACAGCAGAGACCAGAGTCATGCATAGATAGGGGTGGGGGACTAAGGGAGGGCTGGGCAGGGAATAAATGCACCGAGGAAGGGGAGCTCGGGGCTGATGGGGGAATAATCCCACACCTGATGAATGAGAGTGCAGGTCCTGAGCGGGTAGTGGGGGGAATGGGAGAGAAGAATGAATGAACAGCCGGGAAACAGGAGACAGAGTGAAGCCCGGGTGTGAGGAAGCTGGGGCCGCCTCTGAGCTGCCTCCTTCAGTCTGTGCTGCTGCCCGGCACGAGAGCCACGAGTATCAACCCTGTCCTGTAGGAGGAGAGCGGGCACAGAGAGGTTAGGCAACGTGCCCCACGTCACACAGCTCACGGGGCAGAGCTGAGATCCCTGCCTCCTGTGACCCCACAATGTGCCTCTGGCTGCTCCCCCACATCTGCCCTGGGCTGCTGCCGGGGCCCAGGCTCATCAGGAGACTTGGCCTCCTTTATTCCCCAGTTGGCATTTGAAGTGAACTTAATGAGATCCCAGCCCTTTATGTCAGAATAAAACCGTGCCAGACCCTTGTAAACTGCCCTAATGTTCTGGTGCTGGGTTTCAGCAGCAAAGCATTCCAAGTGCTCAGGGCTGGGGTTTGGCTGGGCCAGGCCTCGTCTTTCTGATGATTGTTTCTGATGTGTTTTCATTGGTTCCACTTTCTCTGCCACTGCCTGGCCGGGTGGGTCCCAGCGGCTGCATTCTGTCCCCAAAGCCCAGAGGAAGGTGGAGGGTCTCCGCAGGAGGCTAACTCTGCCTGTCATGGGTCTCAGTACCCCATCCTCCTGGGTGGTAGCATCCAGGGCTCACTGCTACCAGACCAGGCCTGCCCTTCACCCCCCCACATCCTGACACTCTGAACTCTCCTCACATGCTCCCGGCTCCCAGGCCTTTGCACAGGCTGTTCCCTGCACCTCGAATGCCTTTCCCAGATCTTCTCCATCTGGAGAAACCCTGCTCATCCCCCAGGCCCAAGGATGGAAGGAGAGGAGAGAATGAATATATTTTGCCCTGACCTGTGCCAAGGGCCGTGCTGGGAGGTGAGTGCCTTCCGTGAGTCCGAATACTGCCCCGCACCAATCACACAGAAGGGCTTCATCAGCCCATTTCACAGATGGAGAAACTGAGGTCCTGAGACACTGAGTGATTTCCCAAAGTCACCCCATGGTCAGCAGCAGGGCTGGGATAACTCTGACCAGTCAGCTGACCAGCCAGCCCACACACCAGCCTTGTCTTCCCACTCCTGGCTTTGAGTGTTCTCTCAGTCCCTAGAAGGGGCATCACTCCTTCCTCCATGCTTGCCCAGGATGCAGAGCCTCCATTCATCTAGGTTATTGGTTCTTCTCATCCTCCTCTGTCCCTCACTGGTCCCCTCTGGAGGAAGGCACCCCTCCCTGGACTCCAGGCTCCAACCTGAGCAGTCTGCTCCAGCCTTGGTGAATGGAGGTGGCTGCGATGGACTGACTTGGCTGCTTTGTCCATGGCCAGTGTCCAGGCTCTATCCCCAGAGAAGGACGGGCCCCTCCAGCCCAGTGTCAAGCTGGCTCCTGTGTTTGTCAGGAGAAACTTGGCATCTTAAATCATGTCGGGTTCATCAGTTTTCACATTTAGCTCCTCAGGGGGAGTTGGGTGGGTGGGGGGGAGGCAGGGAGGGTGGGCAGAAGGGGGGTGGTGGACATGTGAAAGCACATTTAGGTTCAGCATCAACAGATCTGCCCAACAGTGGGGCAGACTCACCTGGCAGGTGGTGACCTCCTAATCCCTAGGAGGATTCAAGCTCTTTCTCAAGGAACAGTGAAGGGAGACTTCCCGAATGACCAGGGGGAGTTGGACTAAGGTCACCTCCCATGCTGAGATGCTGATTCCACAACGTCTATTTCAGCTCCACACTTCTCCCGATTGTTCTGCAATTCCAGGTGTCTGTGCTTCGGGTGAGGCTCCCAGTCTTCTCCAGAGATCCCTTCATTCTGAGACTCTTGAGTCTGTGAGTCCACAAACGATTCTGGGATTCTGGGCTTCTAGGATTCTGTGAAAAAGAGCAGATGCTCAGATTCTGTGATTCAAAGCTCTTATGAAAGGGTCTTGGAGCTCCTGAAAGCAGCTCTGACTCTGAGATCCCATGCGTGGCAGCTGCCGTGGAAGGGACTGCAAGATCCAAAATCCTCCGCCTGAGTGCGGGAAGGAAGGTTCCAGCACCCTTTCCTCCTGTTTCAGCATCTGCAGGAGGACATTGGGCCAAAGATCTCCAAGCTCCTCTCAGCATCAAAATGAGGGGTCCTGGTCACTGACTCCAGATTCCCCCCTCCCAGGACTCACCTCAGCCTCCCGCTCCCACCACCCCCATGTCTGAGTGGGTTAAATGGGTCCTTAAGCCCCAGGTGTCAAATCCATGAGCCCAGCCCTCGGCAGATGCATCCCGGCTGAACATGCGGCTGCTGCTGGGGTTGCTGTTTTCCTGTCTTATTCATTATGAGAAGTGAGATTTGCTGAAAGGAGTTTTCTGGTGTGTCCTCGGCATGAGCAGCTTGGGAACCAGAAGCCAGCAGCCCCCTGTCGCTTCGTGTCTGTTTATTCTTCTGATGGACTTGCCCTTCCCCGCTGTGGAGGGCTTCTCCCATATTTCCGTTTAATTGGTTGTATTCTCAGTGGGCTCTGAACAACAGCTGTCTTGCCAGAGTCAGTTTGAGTTTCTCTAGAAAGTAATGATTCCCTGGCAGGGGGAGAATAGATGGGGAGGGGCTGGAATTCTGGAGGAAGCCAGATCTGCACTGGGTCTTCCAGGACATCCCAGGGTGGCCCCCTCTCCTCTCACCCCAACTTCAGCAGCTCCCGAACAGGAAGATTGGGGTCTCAGGGTCACCTGCTGCAGAGAAGAAGCCAGAGCCCAGAACCCAGTAGACTTGATGGGGAAGAGACAAGACACTCCCCTCTTTGCTCCTCACGGGTCTCCCCCTCAGACATTCCCCCAAGCTGGCCTGGCCTAGGCCCCTGTGAGTTGGCAGGGAGGCTCTGATGGTCACCCCAGGAAAGATGGGGCAGAGGCCTCCACAGGCTGTGCAGACTCAGGCTCATGGCTCAGATAGTTCCAGACTTTCCAGGCTGAGGCTCAGGTTCCCAGAAGGCCTGTACACTGGCCACCAGGACCCAAGGACCACTGCCTGTTAATGACAGTCTTTTCTCCCACCCAGCAATTGACCGGGGCTCCGGGACAGCAGGTACCTTGCCTTCCTTATTCAGTGCCATGTCTCTCCTCTGGAGCCTGACTGTAGGGTCTGGAACTGTGAGTGGGGTGAGAGGAAGAGGGCTGGGGGAATTCCGTTATCTGCCTACCAGCCAGGCCCTCCACACACAGCGCACACACGAGCACACATGAACACACGCACACGCGTGCATGCAGACACACATACACACACCTGTGCCCCGTCAGTGCCTCTCCCGTAAGCCGCTCTCTTGCCTGCCTGCTTCTGCCCCCTCTCCCCATTAGACTATGATCTCCTCTCAGAAGGGCCAGCCTCCTGGGGCCCTGTCCCCCCCCACATTAGTGAAGAATGCCTGCTGCTTCAAATGAGATCCCATCAGCCCTTGTCCCTCCATGGTGCCCAGCCTGGGGTTATGTGATAAATGTGGCAGGAACTGAAAAACCACAGATGAAGAAAGGAAAGAAGTGAGTGACCACAGGTACCTGGACATGCACACATCTGTGCAGGAACTGCACGGCAGGCTGGGGTCCACTGAGGGTCAGGCCGCCTCGCTGCCCCCATCCGTACTGTAGGGGGGTAAGATAGGCCCAGCTGTGGGGCCACAGGAGAGGGAGGGGGCACCAGGGAGAAGCTGTGGGCACCGACTGAGCCCACATCCAAGGTCAGGTTCTGTGCTAGGGAACTTACAGATTCACTCAACAGCACTTACTGAGGACCTACTGTGTGCATTGTTCTAGTACTGGGCACCATCAAGAAACAAAACAAAGATCCTTGCCCTCCGGGAACTGGCACTCCAGTGGGGCAGTCAGGTGACAAACAGGAAACATCATACATAATTAAGTTATAAGGAATACTGGGGGTGTGTGGAGGGATGTGGTAGAGGCAGCTTGGAGAATTAAATGAGGTGGCGGGGGAAGCCTCCAGCCTTGAGGCACGAGGTTTGGGTCAAAACTTGCCTCTTGTTTCATCACCACAACACTATTTATGGAGGAGGAAGCGGAGCCTCAGAGAGGTTGACCATAAGCCCAAGGTCACACAGCACATGTAGAGGCAAGACTTTCTGCCCCACACTGCCCTGGAGAGGAGGGTACCCCCAATTCTGTCACATTCTAAGCACCCACAGGCATTACCCCCAGTGGGTCTTTGTACCAACACCGTGACCAGGAAGTTACAATCCCCACTTGACCAGTAAGGAAGTGAGGAAGTGGAGCCACATGAGAGAGTTTCACAGCGTGAGGGACAGAGCAGGATTCGAACCCAGGTTTCCTGGAATGAAAAGTCTTTTGCTCACTATGAGCTGCCACCTGAAAGGAAGCCACAATGAGCCCAAGGTAGGGTCTCAGATGGCCTGTTGGTGGCCCTTCCCAGGAACCTCAGCTCACTGCTACATCCAGGCATTGAATGATACCAGGCGGGAGCTGATGCCAGGGACAGCATGACTCACCGTGGGAGGATCAAGGAGGGACCTGCTGAGGCCTGAGGCCCAGGCAGACCTTCCAGGCTCAGTGTCTGGGCTCAGAGGCAGCTGGCCTTTGATCCAGGTCCCAGACATAAGCTGCCTCTGATGTGCAGACAATGCCTTGTGAAGCCAGAGCCCATCAGGGACAGATCAGCACTGTGCAGCCTCATTGCTGATCTGACCTATTTTCCACTTCCGCTCACCGGGAGCTGAGGTGGCTGCTATAGAAACAGCACAGACGGAGGTGACAGAGGCAGCTCCTGGGACACTGTTTTCCACCGAAAGGAGAAAAAGCTTACGGACCCTTAGGGCAAACAGGCCCAGCTCTTTCTCCTACCACTGCAAGCCCTTCTCCTCTCCCGGCCTCACTGTTTTCTTCCATGAAATGGGACCCAATAGTGCCCCTCTCCCGAGGCTGTAAGGGTGCTCATCCCAGCACGGGAAGCCCTCTGTGTGTGTTGGCGCTCACGGTCTGTGTCTGTTCATACCATTTACTAGTGTTTCCACTGATGGGTTGTGGGATGCAAGGGGTGCAGCTGTATTGGCTGTGGCACCACATAGGTGCATTAACTGTATTCAGCAAGTGCATTTACTGAGAGCCTGTCTTGAGCTGGGCACTGAGGGTGGAGACCAGGCAGAGCAGGGACCGTCCGGGAGGCAGAGTTTAGTTCAACTAAGGAAATGATTCACCTGCAGTCACACCCGCCCAGTGGGACACCTGGGACAGGGCTGCCTTTGCTAGTGCTGGAGTTTGGGGGATGTTTATATGGATAAAGTGCCTACTGTGCACCAGACATAGGCACTTCCACCAAAGCACCTTAATGAGCCTTAATAGGAGCCTGGGAGCATCAACCCAACTCACAGATGGGACAGGAGGGAGCGGGGGAAGGGGAGGGACTTACTCCAGACCTGGGCAGACGCAGGGTGGCCACTCAGAATCCCCCAGGGGCTCCCTGAAATGCCAGTTTCAGGGCTCCTCACCCATTTCAAGACAGGATCTCTGGGCTGGGACCTGGGAATCTGCACTTTGACGTTCCCCAGGGAACTTAGGAGCTGCGTGAGACACCCCACACCCTGGCGGGGCAGTGGGAAGGAAAACGATTTGACCTGGTGTAGATTTTCTGTAAGGGAAGAAAGGCAGCTCTGAATTTGGAGGAGAGGCTGCCTTTTCCCTGAAGCCCTGGTGGGAGCCTATGACCTGAGCCTCGAGCCTGGGCCCAGACCCCGAGCTGCAATAGCCACAAAGGTGCAGCTTCGTCTTGAACAGCGAGGGTGCCCGGCCCGTGCTCTGCGCTTTGCACCCGTCCCCTCAGTTCACAGTCTCACCTCAGTGAGGGGATCATTCTCTGCATCTCCCAGGGAGCAAACTGAGCCCCAGAGCTGCAGTCACATGACCACAGCCACAGGGCACGCCAGGGACAGAGCCCACTCACTCCAGGGCTTTGGATGGCAGAGTCTGTGGTCTCTCCAAGGTGCCTGAGAGACTATTAGCTGTCAGGAGCCCCTCAGCCTTCCCAACACCACCCCACCCCACCCAGCCAGGCCATGGGAGAGGCAGGCTCCGAGCAAGCCCTGCATGGAGGGTGTGCTGGGTGTGCCCCGCTGCAAAGCCCAACTGTGCCCTCTTACTGGGCAATTTCTTTGACCGGTCACATAGGCCACTAAGCAGATTAAGGTGCTCATTGCTGGGTGCCTGCAGGCTCCCTGGGGAGGGACCTGTCTTCCTGGCTGTTAGCTACCAAAGGTGCGGAGCCCTTGGCCCTGGGTTTCTGGGCTGCAGTGTAAACAACAGTCACCCTCTGGACTCATTGCTTCTGCTGATGGGACTTGGAGACACGGACTGGCCCTGTGGTGCTGATGGCCCTACTGTGTGCTGAGCTGGGGGGGGGGGCAAACGCTGTTGATTTGATTTCTCTGATCCACCGAGTCTCTCTCCTTCCGCACCTGTGAAGTTGCGTGCTCATCTCCCCTTTGGAGTCAGTGACTCTTTTCCATCCCCTTGAAGTCAGAGTTCTTTCTGGATTATTTGGCTTGGAAACATTCACAACCTGATTCAGGGACAAAAACATGGCATTTGGAACTAGAAACTGAAGAGAGTGGGGGACTAGAAGGGATGTCCTTGGGGTGCTCCTGCTCAGCCCCCACCCACCCTCAAGAGCCAGGTCTGAGCTGCCACCCCCCGGTGTGCAAATCCTCTGCACAGTTGGAGGCCGGGGCAGAGTCAGTACCTGGGACTTCCCCAGACATTTCAGGGTTCAGGAGCTGCAGAAGATAGTTGCCACTCCCTCCAGAGTCTTTGGTGGGGGAAGTTTAAAGGGACTGATTCTGTCGCCTGGTATCCCCCTGGGTCACAGGGATGAAACGAGCTCTCTTTGATGCACCTGTGCCCCACTGTGAACTGGACCCCCTTCCTCAGCACACAGCACACCAAAGCCCAAGCCGCCTTCAAACTCATCTTATCCGGTTTACAGGGCCCACTTTACAGATGAGCACACTAAGGCACAGAAAGGTTCACCAGAC
Organism: Ateles fusciceps; assembly: GCA_036589455.1. Classification (NCBI taxonomy): domain Eukaryota; kingdom Metazoa; phylum Chordata; class Mammalia; order Primates; family Atelidae; genus Ateles; species Ateles fusciceps. Next base: position 2,132,923 of record JAZHEH010000733.1, read on the forward strand.
AGCAGCAAAGAGGGACTCGAAATAGCAGAAACTTCTAGACAACAGGCCCAGTTTCTAATTCCAGTCGCATCTCGAATGTCTTCGCCAATCTTGCACTTCAGAGTCTCCATTTAGCAGCTGTAAAGTGTTCAGCCCCTCTCCCTGCATTCCATACCCAGCCCAGGGCCCTGCACACCTCTGTCTGCCTTAGTTCCTTTGCCTATAGAGTGAGTCTGTAAAACGGATCCCTGTGAAGTTCAAGTTAGAAAATCCATGTAAAGCACTCAGCACATAGTAGGTGCTCCCAAACAGTAGCTCATACAGGATCAAGCCTTTCCTGACCTGAATCCCTAGACATCGCTTCCCAGTGAGCAAAGCAGCCCCTCCCTATGCCATCACACCTGAGGCCAACCGAGGCCCAGAGGCTGAGCCCCCAAGCCCTCAGGCAGCTCTGAAGAAGAGGTGGGTGCAGGCTCCTATACAGCAGCCCCATCCCACGTCCATTGTCTCCCCTATTAATTACATTCACATTGGGAACAGGTGGGGCAATTGAGCCTTTCCCCATTTTCACAGAGTCTAGTCCAGGAAATAAGCATGTAATTAAAGAGGAGAATTGTAAAATGACATGCTCACTGGGACTTTAGACCGCCCCATCTTCTCTCCTTGTAAATTAATGAGTGAACTGCAACTGTGAAGACAAACCCCTTGTTGAAACCCGGTACCCAATTCACTGTGGGGCCAAGAGACTCCCACTGTAGTTACAAGACCTGAGAAAGGAAAGGAAAACAGTACTAATTAGTTCAGTCCTGTTTATCTACACAGAAAGAAAAATATCAAAATATCGGGTTTTTTAAAACAATTTTCTGGCTGTCAATAGACTCTGTCTACCCCGGGGGAGACCCTGGTTTTTCTTCTTCTGGAATTTGTTTCTAACCCTCTGTGAATCAAACCTAGAGCAGAGAGAGATGTGAAAATTATGTGGAGAGGACGGACTTCATGAGGACCTGGAGCAGACATGGGAGGAACTGGGATGAGTTCGTGGCAGGAGCTTGGGTTGTAACATGCCAAGACACTGGCCCTGCCTTGCTGGGAGCTTGGCGACAGACTCCTTTCAAAATCAGGCCCTCACAGGGGGAATGTGATCTACAGGATGGCAGGTGTGTGAGGATGATTGTTCCAGAAGATTCCATAAAAGTCAGGCTCCCTAGAAGCAGAGTCTGAGATGGGGATATGTGGGGGATGTGTGGGATTGCGGAGGGCACAGGCCCAGGAGAAGGGGGAGTCAGGGAAGCAGTGGAGGGCGGGGAGAAGCCAGGCCAGGGCGTGGGCTCAGTGCACCCACCGGCAGCTCTGGAGCCTCGTGTGTGGCATCACATAGCTGTCCTTCCTTGGACAGTGAGATGGGTCTTTTGCACCCTGTGTCAACCAGTCATCAGTGGCAGTGCCAGCCAGTCAGCTCCCTCAGCTGAGGACAGTTCTCCAGGCAGGGCACATCTGTGAGCCATTGGCAGCTAACACTCCACAGCTGGAAGATGGGTGCACTGAGCCAACAGGAATCTAGGCAGTGCCCAGATGCTAGCACTCCCGTCTGTGACTCTATCACCGACATCCACCTCTCCAGCATCTGGGCTCAGCCTTAGTAACACCCCCTCTTCATTTTCCTTGAGGAACCACCGCTCAGCCCTGACAGGCCCTGGGGTACCTGCAGAAATCATCAGAATCTGGGCGAGTTAGGGAAATCATCCTACCCCAGATCCAGGGATGAGCTAAGTCCCATGCCTGGCCAATCAGAATCTCGCATCCTCCTGGACACAGTGATCAGCTTAAGGAAGACCCAATCAGAGAGCTGGCAGGCATGAGGCCATCTTGGTGGAGAGCAGAGCCAAGAGTGGTCTGGACACATTGCTGAGCCCAGCACACCCCCAGGACCTCCAGTCATGGGATCCCATCAATCCTTTCTGCTTAAGCCTGTCAGCATGGGGTTTCTGTCCTTTCCAACCCAGGGCTCTAACTCAGCCCCATTCTGACCCACAATGCCCATGGCCCAGTTCCCTGGGCCACTTCTCACACCAGCTGCATTTTGCACTCTCCTTTGTGCCACGGGGCGCCTCAGGCAGGGAATCCCCCACCTTCCCCTCTGCCTTCATGAAGGACTGAGTCTTGGGTGTACCCATATACCCCTCTTTGTGGCTTTCATGGAAAATCCTGAGGCTTGGCGCCAGAGGCCTGTAGACTCCACTCTCCATAGCTCAGGACATCCTGGGTTCAGGACCAGGCCTGACCAGGTCAGGGGACCCAGCAGCAGCCTCAGATCCACCAGCCTTTGCCCCAGGGACCCCTCCCTAGCACAGCTCTGACTGTGTTCCTCCATCCAGTCCCTGTCACCTTTCACCCCAGCGCCCTCCCCAGAACCCCAGCCTGCCTAGCAGGGCCCTCACGCCCCACCCAGCCTCCACCAGCCCTTTCCTATAGGGTCCAATCTTGTCCTTCTGCCCCCAGGACTGGTAGACTCAGCTCCAAGCTGCATGTACCCCATGGCCAGGACTGCCTTCTGCGAGCCTGGAAGAGGGAGGGCAAGGAGAGAGGCCATCATGGTGTGCCCAGGGCTCACATTCATGGTCCCAGGCATGAAGTCTGCTCAGCTCCTTAGTACTAAAGGCCTGGGTGCTATATCAGCCCAGGAATCATGACCCCACTGCCTTTCAGGCCTAGTGGGTCCCACAGGTGCGTCGTTACACACTCGGAAGAGGATCCTGACCTACTTGGTTGCCCACCTGCTGAGTGCTTCTGCCTTCAGAGCTGCGGGGGCAGCAGGGGAGCCCTTCATATCCTATTGCAGAGCCCTGCAGACAGCAGGGGACTCTGTGGGCAGATTCTGGCATCCCCTTCCCACGCCCCACTTCCTCCCACCCCACCGATCTCCTCTCCCTCCAAGGCTGTTTTAGCACATTAGGTGATGAAGTAGCCTCATTCCTGATGCCTCTAGTTCATAGCACGCAGGCTGGAGCGGGCTGGGGTGGCACTCAGGAGAGACTGGGTGGGCAGCAGCAGAGAGGGAAGTACAACTGGAATAATAGTAAATAATTGGCCGGTCACGGTGGCTCACACCTGTAATCCCAGCACTTTGGGAGGCTGAGGTGAGTGGATCACGACAGGAGTTTGCAACCAGCCTGGCCAAGATGGTGAAACCCCTGTCTCTACTAAAAATACCAAAAAAAAAAAAAAGCTGGGCATGATGGTGGGCACCTGTAATCCCAGCTACTCAAGAGGCTGAGGCAGGAGAATCGCTTGAACCTGGGAGGCGGAGGTTGCAGTGAGCTGAGATTGTGCCACTGCACTCCAGCCTGGGCAACAGAGCGGGCTCCATCTAAAAAAAAAAAAAAAAAAAAAAAGTAAATAACTGCAGAGCATTTTTCAGTTTGTGCAGGTATACCGTACTGGGGTTTTTGTGTCTCACCCATGGTCCCATTTGAATTTGACAACTACCTGTGGCATCATCCCCATTTTAGGCTGTGGATATGAGCACAGAGAGGGAAAAGGATGCCTCGGGGCTAGACAGCTGGGAGTGGCAGAGAGGAGGGATGCACACGCAGTTCTAATCACAGCAGCCCCCATCTACTGAGCTCCTGCTGTGGGCGAGACCGTCACATGCACTTATTCTTCACGGCAACCTTCTGAGGCTGGGACCATTATTATAACATTTTAAGACAAAGAAACTGAGGCACAGAGAGGTCATGGTACTTGCCCAAAGTCACACAGCTCTATCATTCTTGTCCTCAGACCCGACTCCTTCCACAATGAGATGGAATTGGCGCTTTCCAGGGAAAGGCCCACGCTTCCTAGGAATGTGTCCTTTGGTCCCCCACTAAAGCTGTTTTCCTCCTTCCATCATCCCAAGAGCCTGGGGTCAGTGTGGGGCCAAGGGCAGAGCTGATGTTGCTGGGGAGGCAGATTGCTGAACACAAGGACCCAGCAGCAGATCGGATTACGACTCAAGCAGGGTGCGTTTCAGTCCTGGATCTACCATGCACATGCTGTGTGGCTTGGGGAACCCCCTTCCCCTCGCTGGACCCTCATTTCAAGGCTTCCAGGACTCAGGGACTGTGTGGACGCCCTCTGAGTTCCCTGCACTCATAGCAGGGAGAGGCAGACACTGGCACCTCCTTCCTCCCCCTCCTTCCTCCCCTCCCCTCCTTTCTCCCCTCCTTCCTCTCCCCTCCTGGGAGGGGGCACCCTGTGGTGCAGTCTCACCTGCTCTGGGATCCTTCTTCCATCTCTCCTCAATGCTTCTCCAGCCTCCACTCCAACTGGAAGGAATTGAACTGAGAACTTACTGGACACCTGCTGTGTCCAGAGGCACTGAGGACACTTTGCCATCTTGCAATGCTCTCACTCCCTTGTGAGGTTTGGGACTATCATTCCCGTTTCACAGTGAGGAAACCAAGGCTCGGAGAGCTTGAGTGGTCCAAGAACACCAGTTAGGAAGTGGCAAGGCTGGAATTTGAACCCACATATCTGGCTCCAAAGCTCACTTTCTCCTGCCTCCTGCTGCCTTTCCCTCACAGTGCCTGGTGGGCTTGTGACGGAGCCCCGACCTCCAGGCCACTGGAGGACGTGGTCTTGCTTAGGTGAGAGGAGCCCCAGGAACCCAGCAGGTGTGTCACTTAGGACAACTGTGTATGTACGGGGGGGGGGCCGTGCATCTGTGAGCAAGGACACATCTTGTACCAAGGACACATCCCTAGGACGTGTGGGCCTTTCCCTGGAAAACCCCAATTTCATCTCATTGTGGAAGGAGTGGGGTCTGAGGACAAGAAGGATGGAGCTGTGTGACTTTGCACAAGTACCATGGGCAAGTCTGGGAATGCCCATGTCATGATCCCACCATAACCCCTTGGGGCTTATGGCAAAGGTCACTTGTCAAGTCCCCTCTGTAACCTGGTGTCATGCCTGAACTTCATTCTCACGGAGGCATCTCTTCCTGGTGGCAGCCTCTGAGTGTGGGTAATTACTCTTCCATATCAGGATTCGGATGCCCAGGGACGTGGCAGCTCTATAGGCACACGGCAGTACCTGCTGGAGCTGAGAACCTCTGGGGGATCCCTTTCCCGCAATGGTGTGTGCACCTGTGAGGGATCAGCCCTTATGTGGTCGATAGACAGAGGAAGCCCAGGGGTCCCCAGGAAACCTCCCAGGAAGAAAGCATGTTGTCCTAGTGCCTTGAGAGTTCCTGACTCCCTCACCCCTTTCCGCTGATCCCTCTGCACCTCAGTTTCCTCAGCTTCATACTGGGATCACCCTGCCTGTCTTGTAGACTGGCTGTGAGGGTTCCACCGGACCACCCTGATGCAGTTTGTGAACAGAGTGAACATGCCGGAACATGCTAAACCCCAGGCCAGCATGGAGGCCATCCAGATGCTCGGCCCGCTCCACCCACCTGGATGGGGTCTTCCTCCTTGAGTAGTGGTCACAAGTGCTGGCTCTATCCTCAGAGTCTAGGTTCAGAGCTGGCTCTGCTGAGTCACCTTGGACAGGTCTTGTCATCACCCTGAGCCTTGATGTCCCCCTCCACTACCAGGGCAGCCCCTTACATCCTTGAACCATTTCTGCTTGTCAGAAGGACATCCTGACCTCTGACCAAATCCACAACAGGACACAGGTCCTGCTCTGGAGTCCACTGTGCACATGTGTGCTTGTGTGCACAGAGGCAGGGCTGACCTGTTCAGACATTGGCAGCTCCTCCCACAGCACAGACGACTCTCAGGTCCCCACAGGCCCCTTCCCCAGCTAGGCAACCCCAGCTCTGCAGCCCCACCCCTTGCTGGGCCCCTCCTCTGGGCCAAGCCCTGGTCTCAGTTCTGGTCAAAGAATCCTCACGACAGCCCTGACGATAGGAGCTCTTAACACTCCCACTTTACTGATGAGGAAACCGAGGCTCAGAAAGGCCGAGGGGCTTGTGGAAGGTCGCAGAATGTGCCGGAGTTGGGACACAACCCAGGCCCCTGCTGACTCCGCAGCCTGCTGATGCTACTCTGTCTTCTGTCTCTGTCTTCTCCTCTGCAAACCTTCCAGAACATTCCTCCCACACCTGTGCTTGTTTTCCTTCCCTTGAAGAGCAGGCCCAGATGGTGCCGGGCCAGCCCCGAGGACGGCGGATCTCTCACCTCCTCCCGCCCTGGGCAGCTCCTTACCTTGCTGATTCCCACATGAGCTTTTCCAGCAACTCAACACCCAGCGACTTGCACTTTGGACAGGAGCTCTCCCTCCCCCGCTGCTTTCGCAGTTAGTTTCAAAACCAGATGCAGAACTTTTCAAAGAATCTGTATTAAGTTCCATCTGCTTAATCTCACACTGAGCTCAGCTGGATGCCAGCAGCGTTAGTGTCCCTCCCGGTTCTGGCGTCTGTGGATCGGGTTGGTTTGTTTCTGTAGCTCTTCTTCCAGGTAGGCCGAGAGTCCTAGGCTGGGAACAGAGCTGTGGCACCACCGGAGACCGCCCTCTAGGCCAGCATCCGCTCACTGACAGGGCCTCTCTGGGCCTTGTTCAGTCAGCCTGGCTGACTGTCCTCTGTCCGTGGTCCTGCCTGTCTTCCCTGTGGCTTTTTGTGTCTGGCCTGTCCCTCCCTCTCTCTCTGTCCCCTTCCCCATCTCTCTCTCTCTCCTTGTTATTGTCCCTTTCTCATTTCTCCTCCCTCCTCCTTCTCTGTCTCCCCCAACACCTCCCCTGCACAAGGTCACAGGCACAGAGGCGGCTCCTCACCTGCCCCCAAATGGGGCTTTGGCTCCACCCCGAGCCACAGTGAAGGTGATGCCCAGAGCCTGGCAGGGGCACAGGGGGTAGAAAGGAGTGCTGCTGCATGATCCAAGGGGGATCAGAACAGCCCCACCACTTACTGAGCAGCTGCTGTGTGAGAGGTGGAGATCCATTGGCTGAGAGGAACCCATCTGCAGTCACACACACCTGGGCTGACCTCTCAGATCCCCTTTTTAACTGTGTGGCCTGAGACAAGTCAGCCTCTCTGTGTATCTGCTCCCTTATCTGTGAATTGGGGGTAAATGCCACAGTCTGCTGTGAAGACTGAACAAGACCATGTATGTAAATCCTTTGATGTAATTCCTGGTTGGAAAACAACACGAGAAAGCTCACAGTCAACCTTAGCTGACATTATTTGTATTGCAGGACCCTGTGCTGGGAGCTTTTCATTTATTACTTCATTAAATCTCTTCCTAGTGTGATGTAATTTTCCATACATATTTAATACAATGCAATCTACACTACACATCTAACTGTCTATCCATCTACCTATCCACATCTCTAGATAGCCTCAACACACAGCAACCACCAGCGAACTGCAGTCTGAGAACCAGAACATCACCAAGAGGAAACAGAAGCTCCTCAGGTCCCTGCAACAACGTCATCCCCCACAAGCTACTGCAGGTAGCCACTGTCCTGCAATTTACATTTTGCATTTCTTTTAGGGTTCTCACTGTGATGCCCAGGCTGGAGTGCAATGGCATGATCTCAGCTCACTGCAACCTCCACCTCCCGGGTTCAAGCGATTCTCCTGCCTCAGCCTCCCAAGTAGCTGAGTCTACAGATGCACGCTACCAAGCCCAGCTAATTTTTGCATTTTTAGTAGAGATGGGGTTTCACCATATTGGCTAGGCTGGTCTCAAACTCCTGATCTCAAGTGATCCACCTGCTTTGGCCTCCCAAAGTGCTGGGATTATAGGCATGAGCCACCACACCCGGCCTATATTGTGCATTTCTATGCTTTTGAAAGAAAATATAGACTACTTTTATGACTTTGGGTTGGAAAGAGGTATTTACCAAAATACGTAAAGTGCCAAGCATAAAGGAAATGATTGATAAATTTGATTCAATTTAGACAGAGTTTCTGTTCCTCCAGTGTCACTATGAATAAACTAGAGTGATAAGCCACAATGTGGGAGTAGATATTACAGCACATAACCAATAAACGATTCTATCCTGAATATAGTTTTTAAACTTCCCAAAAAGACAAAGAAACCCATAATAATTCCAATAGAAAATTACATAATGGACATGAATAGACATTTCAAGAAGGCTGAATGGCTAATGATTATTTGAAAATATGCGCAACCTCACTAGTAATCAGAGAAATGCAAATTATAGAACACTGAGAATTCCCATTTTACACCTGCTAGTTGGACAAAATGAATTTAAGGTCTAGGTGGAGAAACAATAGAAACTCTCCCACGCTGCTGCTTGGAGCGAAAATAATACAGGCTCTTTGAAAACCAATTTGGCACTGTCTTGTAAAGTCGAACACGCACATATCTTATACTTCAGTGGTTGTACTTCTGGAGTTTACCCCAGAGAATCTCCTGTACATGGGCATCAGGAGATTTGTACGAGAATGTTCACGGCGGTTTCATTTGTAATAACAAAAACCTAGAAACAACCCAATCAAAATCTTTGAGTAAGTGAATGAATCTCTCGAGTCCTTTCCAACTTCTAGATGGATGTGTCTGAGGCCTCAAACTGGGCTTCACAGCCAGTGACAGGCACTGAGTCAGTCACCCCCATCCCCTGGGCAATCAGTGGGGCTCCCTGCAGACATGACAACTTCAAACAGACCCCAGCTGAACCCTCACTGACAAGTTCAGGGCGGTCTAAGAATTGGGGCCTCCGGGGTCCTGAGTCTATGGGACCCACATGACTGGAGTCAGGCATCGGAGGCTTCAAGGACCCCAGGAGTGGGCAGGGTTATCCCAGGGCTTCCCCACCTGACAGGTCCACCCACCAGAGTCAGGGAGCCCCAGCTCAGAGACTCAGGACTCAGAGAGTCTCCTTTCCAGACCCCTAATGTGCAGACGGGCACACCGAGGCCAAGGAGCGGGCTGAGAGGGAGGGCACAGCTTCCTAAATTTAGTTCAAAGATCTTCCCAGTATCCCATGTCACCCCTCCAGGTTCCCCAACCCCTCAGCAGACCAGACGCCCCCAGGCAAGTACATGGTACATGGGTCCATGCATGTACACACACACCACACATGGACACATGCACAACACACACATGGACACACACAACACACACATGGACACACACAACACACATGAAGACACACATACACAACACACACATGGACACACACGAACACAAACACACATGGACACACACACAACACACAACACACACATGGACACACAAAGAACACACAACACATACATGGACACGCACACACACACAACACACATAACACACACACACACACACACACACACACACACACTCACGCATCCCTCCAGGCTGAGTTATAGTGACTGATGGGCCTTTCTCATCCCTCTACCTCCCCCTCCTCCTCTCTCTTCAGTGGCTGGGACTACTCACTCCTCCCACTCCGGCATCCAGCTCATATCAGGAAGCCCCATGGAAAGAGTAGTTGGAGTTCCTTCTGTTTGCGGAAGCCTCATGACTCCTGCACATGTCCCTCTAAAGAGCTTTTGTCTGGCAGCCAGGCCAATAGACTTCCTTCTCTGCTTACATGCCCAGCAAAGGAGGCAGAGGTCTCTGAGCTGGGAGCAGGAAAGAGACTTCTAAACGGCTCCTGACTCTCAGACCACAGCCAGGATGGGGCGAGGGAGCAGGTCAGGGTCCCAGGCCAGGCCCTGGGGTAGGCCACAGCTCAGGCTGCAAGCGGTCCTGGCTCCAGACATCAGATCTCAATTCCAGGCCAAAGTCCCTAAATTACTCATCCTACCCCCAAGTTCTGCTGGGCCTAATCTGGGAGACAGCCTTGCCTGAACTCCACAGCCCAGAGCCCACTCAGGCCAAGAGTACTGAGGCCCAGGGGGGTGGGGCACCAGCTCTGATGCCACTGGGGAAGATCATCCCGTAAGCCTGAGGCCTGGTCCCCGGCAAGACAGAGAAGACCTCCACTTGCCCCCGCCAACAGAGAAGACTCATCACCCCAGCCCAGCCGAGTCCCCAGGTCTTCCCAGATGCACTTTCCCAGGCAGTGGGCTTCATCCTGAGACATGAGAGGGCCACAGAGCTGCCTCTCACCCCACCAAGGCCCTGGGTCACGTTCAGCTCTTACTGGGGTAGCACGAGAGGCTCAGGCTTTGATGTCAGGCATATGGGCCCCTACAGCTACGAGACCCTGGGTGAGTTGGATGCCCTCTGCAGGCCTCACTTTCTCCTCTGTAAAATGGGGACAGTCCTGTTAGCATCAGACAAGGTAATGATTAAGAGTCTTACGCAGTGCCAGGCATGCTGAAAGGGCTCAGCTTACAAACAGAGGGCAGAGACAGTGACAGAGGAGACACAGCCCTGCTTTCCAGCCCAGCCCATTCCCAGCCCCGGCCTCCTCATGGGGTGGAGAGGGAGGAGGAACAGACTGGCTGGTAGGGAGCTGGGTCACGGGTCACTCCTGGATCTGTCACAGACTTGTGGTCTGACCTTGGACTAGACAATTCTTATTTCTGAGCCTCAATTTCTTCATAGAAAGGCTGGCTCTATGATGTACTCATTCTGTTTGCACACTGGCTAACCAACCCCCCTGTGCCTCAGTTTCACCATTGGCCAGAGGATACAACCCATTCTAAACTATCATGAGCCCACATCACTTAACCTGAAGTAAGGCTCTATTCAACACTCTGAGCCCACTGGCCAGGCCACACTTGACCCCTTCCCCCAATCTGGCTGGCTTCTTAGCCTTCCTTGGAAGCTTAATAAGGGGTGACACAGACACAGGCCCGGCAGCAGCAGTGGGGCGGGTGTGGTGCAGATGTGCCCATGTGGAAGACCACTGAGTCCTGAAGACTCTGGGATGAGTCCTGGGCCTCGTGCTGGATGGAGTGGGACTACATCCTCCCTATGGGCAGCGGGATGGAAGCCACGGCCTCTACCAAGACTCTCTGTGGCTCAGGAAAACTGAACAGAGGCAGGAACAGGGTGAGGTTGACCTGGCACCACTGGGCCTGGCTGGCACAGCCCCTGTATCACCGAGTGAACAAGCTCGGATGTCCCTTCTGGTCTGGAAAGCATCTCTATCCCCACCCACTGCAGAGTCTAATGTCTGGGAACAAACCCAAGGCATGCCTGTCTGCTACTCAGCAAATGCAGGAGCCCAGAGCTGCCACCTGTCAGTCGGGGAGATGAGAACCACTCCCCTGTTGACCTTCCAGCTCCTTCCTTTGACGCCATCACTTCCCACCAGCCGTGGGAACATTTCCAGCAAGCTTCTCTTGAGAGAGGTCCACTTAAGCTGTGAGGGAGTGGCTGCTGAAGAGTCAGTTACAATCCCTGCTGTCCAGGAAATGTCAGTCCCCCAGGAGGAAAGACACCATGGCGTGTTGCTAGCAGTAACTCGACTGGGGAGCAAGGGAGCTCTCAGATTTCAGATGACAGGTTCTTGGAGAAAGAGCGAGTACTTTGGATGCCAGACCTGGGTTGGAAAGAAAATCCCCACAGGCTGGAGCCTGAGCCAGACTCACAGGATGGGATTTCAATGTAAATGTGAATTTAACATGTAGTGCAAGGCTCTGAGCTGAGATGAGAAAAATAAGTCAAGGCGTAGGTAGGGGAGGGAGCCAGGCCTTGAGAGGGGGAGCTGTCAGGGGAGCTCAGTGTGGACCCACAGAGGTGTGTCCCTCATAGCACCTGTCCTTTAGCTGCTCTCCCCCACCCCCAGGTCAGCCCTTCCCAGGCCAGGCTTTTCCTGTGAGATGGCGGGTCTTCAAGTCTAGCTAGCTTAACAACAACAGCAACAGTAACGACTATGGTAAAAATGGTGATCGATAAAAAATTACCCTCACATCTGAATGTTTATGGAATGCTTACTCTGAACTATGTACTCACATAATCTCTACCTTCATGACTTTCAAGTTGATATTATTAGGACCATTTTACACAAGAGGAAACTGAGGCTCAGGAAAGTGACATTACATAGAACTAGTAAGTGGCAGAGCTGAGATTTGAGTTTTAGTCTGACTCCAAATCCAACACTCCTCTGTGCACATCTTGCTCTTCCTTTTAGACCATGTCAATAGAGGTATGGAGTCTAGAAAAAGGGAGATGAGAGTCCTGTTCAACTGGGGGGGCTCAGAACCTATGTGCAATTCTGAGAAACACATCTAGAGGGTTATCGATAGGCTGAACCTTGTCTAAAAGCCAGGCCTCTGACCTGAGAAGGGCATAAGAATCTGGTCGTATTAGTTAATTAATTTTTCATTAACATTCTGTTATGTTCTTGGAGGCTCTTCTAGGTCATGGAGAAGAAGATTGACAATGCCCCTGCTGTCATAGAGTTCACATTCCAGTAGAGCAGACAAATAATAAGCAAGTGAGTATATACCAGGCAGTGACGTGGCCTGTGAGGGAAAAGGGTGACTAGAAAGGAACTAGAGATGAGGGGCTGCTCCAGAGAGGGTGGCCAGGGCAGGCTTCTTTGAGAAGGTGGCATTGCAGCAGGGAACTGAATAAAGTGAGAGTCAAGTTTGCCAGTAGCTGTCAAGAGAATGTTCCAGTCTCAGAGAGCAGCAGCTGTGAAGGCCCTGAGGTAGGGAATGAGATAGTGATGACGGTGATGATGATGATGGTGATTGTGGTGATGATGATGATGGTGATTGTGGTGATGATGATGATAGTGATGGTGATGATGGTGATGGTGATAATGTGATGGTGATGATGGTGATTGTGGTGATGATGATGATAGTGATGGTGATGATGGTGATCATGATTATGATAATGATGATGGTGATGGTGATGATGGTGTTGATGATGATGGTGGTGATAATGATGACGATAATGGTCGGAATGGTCATGGTGATGATAATGATGGTGATGATGATGATGGTGATGGTGATGATGATAGTGATGATGGTGATGATGATGGTGATGGTGATGATGGTGATGATGATGGTAATGATGGTGATGATGATGATGGTGATGGGGATAATAATGGTGATGGTGATGGTGATGACGGTGATGATGATGATGGTGATAATGTGATGGTGATGATGGTGATTGTGGTGATGATGGTGATGATAGTGATGGTGATGATGGTGATGGGGATAATAATGGTGATGGTGATGGTGATGATGGTGTTGATGGATGATGGTGGTGATGATGGTGATGATGGTGATGGGGGATAATAATGGTGATGGTGATGGTGATGATGGTGATGATGATGATGGTGGTGATAATGATGACGATAATGGTCAGAATGGTCATGATGATGATAATGATGGTGATGATGATGGTAATGATGGTGATGATGATGATGATGGTGATGATGATGGTGATGACGGTGATGATGATGGTGATGATGATGGTAATGATGGTGATGATGATGGTGGTGATTATGGTGATGGGGATGGTGGTGGTGGTGAACTTGAGGAAGAGAGGAGAGGCCAGTGTTTCTGAAGCAAAGTGAGGTGGTAGGAGGGAAGAGGGAAAGGAGAGGGGATGTGAGGGATTGGCAGAAGAAAGGTTATTAGAGAATTAGGTCATAGTGAAGTTTGGATTTTATTTTTTATTGCCAAGGAGACTCATTGCAGAGTTTTAAGTATAAGAGTAGTATGGCCTGATTTATATCCTAAATAGATCACTTTGGCTTCTGGGTGAGGATCACTTTGGCTTCTGGAGGCAAGAGTGAAAGCAGGAAGACCAGGGAGGAAGGATTGCAGAAGTTCTTGTGGACCATAGAGGGGCCAGAGGAGAGTGCGAGAGGTGGTCACTCACCCAAGGAGTTATTGAAGGAACAGGGTGTTTATCCTAAACAAGAAGACTTGAAAATGATCATGAAAGCCATCTCCAAACATTGGAAGGCTGTCACGTGGACCAGAGGTCAGAACCAGAGACTAATGAGTGAGACCGCAAGAATGCTAATTTCTCTTTGAAAAGATATTTTTTAATGTTCTGGCAATGCTGACTCAAGATGGAGCATGCTTCCTGGAGCAGGCAATGATCTCCCTGACCACTGGAGGTACATAAGCACAGGTCAGCTCTCAGAGCTATGAGATGCAGTGAACACAGGTTAACATTTGTGATCAGATAGACCTGGAATCAAATCTTCCCTTGTCTGCTGATTATCTGTACTGCCTCCAGCCACTCACTTTTCTGAGCTTTGTTTTCCTCATCCCTAAATTCCTACCTTTACATTGTTGTCAGAACATTTAGCCTTCAGGCACAAAATAGGTGCTCAATTAATGCCACTGATGATACTGACGATGGTGATGGTAATGATGGTGATGATGATGATAGGGATGGTGATGATAATGATGGTGGTGGTGACAGTGGTGATAGTGGACCCACCAATCAATCCCTGACTAATCAGGCGTGAAGACAAAGGCTTCAAAGTCTTGCACTTAGGGTCCTGGGTGAGAGGTCCAGGAGTCCAATGATGAATCTGATCCTACATGAGTCAAAACACCACAATTGTTGAAGAAAAAGTTATTCAATTATACTTGTTAAAGCATGGTAAGACACACTTTATTCAGGACCATTGCAATGGGTATAGGATCCCCTGCACTGGGATTTTGCAGTGTGGGAGACAGTTTGGGCTGAACTCTAAATATAGCACGGGCAAGTGGAAACTTATAGCCAAGGATCAGTGGGTAAAAAATACTAAAAGGAAAGATCAAGGGTAGTAGAGATTCTGGAACAACTGACAGGACTAGATTCTTGCCGAAGACAGGCTAGAGTGATCAGACATCACCTGGAGGATGGGAGAAGATGGGGAACCTGATCAGATATCAAGGATAATCAGATATTAAGGGTGGGGCATTCTTGCTAAACTTGCTGAGTTAGCAGGTTTCTTTGCTAAAACTGGATTTTACAAGAAAGTGCACAGGTGGGTCTCAGAGAAGGTTCAGAAGCCTAACTAAAAAGCAAATAATCTTTGTCACCTCCCCATCCTATTAATAGATGAGAAACAGCCCAGAAACAGACCGCAACTTTCTTAAAGTCAGAAGCAAAACTCATGTTTCCTGGTTTCTAGTTTAACTCTCTACTTTGCCATAATGTATCTATAGATTCTACATTCTAGGAAGTAATCAGCAACAACCTTTGTGGCCTCAAAGGCCTGACGATAGAATCCCTTCCTGCCACACTAGGCTGATCTCCATCTACAGGCATATAGCCAGATAACCTGCACCATCTCGGCCCGTTAAGTATTATTTTGTAAATGTTATTTCTCTTTAGAAGCTCCTCTGCTCAATTCATCTTGCCCTAGCCCCACCATCTTTTGCTTTAATAGAAGTTACTATTTTCTTATTAATTTGGTTGAGATTGCTGTGTATTAACTAGAGTTTTGTCTTATCTCTGCCATCCTTGACTGTCCTCCAGTGTACCTTTTAGGAACTGCATTCAACTGCTAGTAACAGGGATCTGAAAACTAACTGCTTAAACAAATCAAAACCTGTGATTTTCTCTCTCGTTTAAAGAATCATGAACATACAAAGTCCGCATATCCTGTGCTAGATCCACAGATTCCATTAATGTCCCGGTTCCTCCTGTTTTGCCTTACCATTCGCAGTACCTGAGCTCATCCTAAAGACTGCCTACTGGTCGTATGATGGCTGCTGGAGCTCCAGAGATTACTGCCACATTCCAGACAGGGAGAACAAAAGGAAGGGAGAGGATAAAAGGGCAGGGAGTTCTGCCAGCTTAACAATTCCATTCACATTCCATTGGCCACTCCTATCTGAAATGAGCAGGGGCTGGTAAATGTAGCTTTGAGGTAGGACACCTGTTCACCACAACAGCATTGGTATTCTGCTCCTAAAGAAGAGAAGACAGGGTTCTCAATGACAGCCAGTAGCCTGGATCCCGACCTGCGTCTAGGAGCCTGAAATGAAGACCTAGAGATCCTGAAATGAGAATTCTGGCCCCAGAGCTGAATCCAGGAAGACTGGATTGTAGAAAAAAGGTGTAGAGATCCTTTCCTACCTACTTCCACTTAAAAACAAATTTAACATAATACTGTAACCATAGATGTTTATTGTGAAAAATTCTAAACATAAAAAATAAAGAAAACCAAAATCCTTTGTAGTCCCCCACCCAGAGATAACCTCTGTTGGTATTTCTGCATGCATCCTTCTGGCTTTTTTCTATGGAAAATCAGAAACAGACTTTACAACCAGTTTTACATGCTGCTTTTATTTCCTTTCTTTATTTTTATAAGCATTTCCCCCAGGTTAATCACTTTTTGAAGGTTTTATGTTTAGTCGCTAACAGTCCATCATGTAATTGTTCCATAATTGACATAAAAATCTCCTATTGTTAGGTATTTAGATGGTTTCCATCTAATTTTAACCATAATAAATGATGTTGGAATGACCGATCCTACACCTAGATCTTTATCTCCATCTCCAGTTATTCCTTGGGATTCTCAGGTCTACAGGTATGGGCATTTTTAAGGCTTTACCTGTATTTTGCCCAGTGGCTCTCCCAGGTGACGGGCCTGACTTCCACTCCTCCCATGGGGTCTCAGAGCACTTTGGGAGACCAAGGTGGGTAGATCATGAGGTCAGAAGTTTGAGACCAGTCTGGCCAACATAGTGAAACCCCGTCTCTACTAAAAATACAAAATATTAGCCGGGTGTGGTGGTGTGCACCTGTAATCCCAGCTACTCAGGAGGCTGAGGCAAGAGAATCCTGTGAACCGGGAGGGGAAGTGGAGGTTGCAGTGAGCCGAGATTGCCCCATTACACTCCAGTCTGGGCGACAGTGCTAGACACCGTTTCAAAAAAAAAAAAAAAAAAAAGCCTCTTCAAACGGGTTTCTGAGGCCTCCCTCCCACTTCTTCAGCGTTTTCTCTAACTCAGGCCTCGGCCTCCTCCCCTTGGCTCCCTTGGGAAAAACAATAACAAAGTTTATACTCTGAAATATCTAATCATGTATTTATCTCTAAGTACTTTAAAAAGTCAATATAATTACTCTAGTCCCATTAAGTTTAATTTGCAGCAAATTACGCATTTAGCGTGAAGTTGGGGCTGCGTTGCTGGATGAAGCGAGTAGGGTTTGGCTATTTAAAATGGGCGCTGGCGACAGCAGCGCAGGCTGGTGACGCTGCAGCGGGTCCTTGCAGAGGAGGGGCTCTTCCCAGGTGGGCGCCCCGAGCCGAGGCCCCTCTGCGTTCACCGGCGCCGCGACCACTTGCCTCGGCCTGTTCCTCTCCTAGGCTCCACCTGGGGCCGCTCTCCAGGGTCCTGGGGCGAGACCAGCCCCGGGCAGGGCAGCGCGGGGGAGCCAGGGGTCCCACGCCCAGGAGCGCCCCTCACCGCGAGGGACGGGCGAGGGCGGATAAATGCCCGGCTCCCCCTCGAGGGCCAGAGTCAGCAACCCCCACATCGTCCCAGAGATGGCCCCGGGACCGAGCCGCAGCCCCGCCCTGTGATTCAGCTGCTTCCAGCCCCTCCACCCCCTCCACATTCTGCCTCCTGGGTTCTCCTCCCAAATCAGCCGCCTGTGCCTTGGAGGGACCTCACCCAGACAGCAGGGATCAGCCGCGGATCAGGGAGTACCGGGGGAGGGGTGAGAGAAGCTGGGAGGGGGCAGGAGGTCTACAATGAACAGAGGTGCGGGGAGAGAGGGCAGAGCCACCCAGGTCGGCGAACAAGTGAGAGTGCTCTCTTCCTCTCATCTATATATGTACAAAGATCGTGTGTGCATCCATCTAACCAACACCCTGCTAAGACACAACACATATCCATTACCCTCAATGTCTCTTAGGCTCAATTTCTGGCAATTCTCCCACCCACAGCCCCTTTCTGATAGGGTAGATCAGTTTTCCCGTTCCAGAATGTCATATTAATAGAATTCCAAGGTAGGTATCTAGGATCTCTTGCTCAACATCATGTTTGAGGTGTATCTGTTTGTGTTTATTAGTCTATTCTCATTTATTGCTCAGTGTTAGTCCGTTATGTAGATACACCACAATTTGTTTATCCATTAACTTGTTGATGGATGAGTGAGTTAATACCAGTTTAAACCCCAAAACCTAAAATCCAACAAAAAAATATATATTTTAAAAAAATACAAAAAGTAAAAAAAAAAGCTATTGTGAATAAAATTGCTGTTAAAATACTCGAATAGCTTATTTATAGACCAAAGTTTTTATCAACTTTGGATACTTAAAAGTAGAATTTTTACATCAGATTGTGGATGCATACTTGACAATATAACAAGCTGCCAAGTTGTTTTCAAAAGTGACTGTTACTTTACATTCGTGGCAGAAATAGGGTTTTCATTTGCTCCATACATCTCACCAATACTTGGTACTATCCATCTTTTTAATTTTACCCATGATGCAGATACCTGAGGGTAATGATGAGCAGTTTTTCACATGCTGTGTATCTCTTCCAATGTGCAGTGTATGTTGAAATCTTTTGCCCATTTTTATTGAGTTTTTCTTTTCATGATTGATTTGTAGGAGTTCTTTGTATATTCTGGGTACAACTCCTTTGTCAGATATATGTATTATGACTATTTTTCCCGTGGTTTACATTTTCTTTTTTAAAAAATTTTCAAATATACAGTACATTATTATTAATTACAGGCACTAGGTTCTTTAATGGTGTCATGTGAAAAGCAGAAAACTTTTATGTTGATAAGTCCAAATTAGTATTGTTTATGGTTTTTCTTTCATGGAGATCATGGTTAGTGCTTTTATATGAGTGTCTTAAGAAATCTTGGTCTAGTTCCAAATTATGAAGATATATATTCAATATTTTTCTCTTATACTGCCTTTAGGTTTTATGTTTAGGTCTATGTTTTATCTCAAATCCATTTCTATATAAGGTGTGAGGTAAGGGTCTACATTTATAATATTTCCATGTGGATATTCAGTTGTTACAGCACCATTTGTTGAAAAGACAGTCCTTTCCCCCCATTGAAATACCTTAGTCTTAGACAACAGATATGTGTGGGTCTACTTGGGCCTCTTTATTCTTTTTCATTAATCCATTTGTCTCTTCTTACTTTGTCTTGATTATCATACCTGCATAGTCTTGAAGTCAGGTATTATATGTCCTCCAAGTTATTTTCATTTTTATTTTTTTAATTTATTTTAGAGATGGAGTTTAGCTCTCATTGCTTAGGCTGGAGTTCAGTGGCATGATCTCAGCTCACTACAATGTCTGCCTCCCGGGTTCAAGAGATTCTTCTGCCTCAGCCTCCCAAGTGGCTGGGATTACAGGCACCTGCCACCATGTCTGGCTAATTTTTTGTATTTTTAGTAGAGACAGGGTTTCATCATGTTGTCCAGGATGGTCTCGAACTCCTGACCTAGGTGATCCACCTGCACTGGCCTCCCAAAGTGCTAGGATTACAGGTGTGAACCACCACACCAGCCCTGTCCTCCAAGTTATTAATGAATATTTTAACTAGTGTAGTTTTACTGCATTTATGTATAATTTTAGAACTAGCTTGGTGATTTCTACCAAAAAGAAAATTCCTTCTTGGGTTTTTGTGTGCATGTGTGTCAAATTTATAGATCCGTTTGGGTAGGAATGACATGTTAATACTATTGAATCTTTTAATCCATAAACACAATATGTCTATTTATGTAAATATTCCTTAATCTTCCTGTGAAATATTTGTGGTACTCATAATGCAGGTCAGGCACATTAGAAAGATCCTGAAATATCTTGTTTTTGATGCTATTGGAAAATTGTATTTTTAAATATTTTCAAATAAGTATTTGTTGGACCAGGTGCAGTGGCTCACACCTGTAATCCCAGCATGTTGGGAGGATGAGTCGGGCAGATCACTCGAGGTCAGGAGTTCGAGACCACCCTGGCCAACATGGTGAAACCCCATCTCTACTAAAAATACAAAAATTAGCCACACGTGGGGGCATGCACCTGTAATCCTAGCTACTGAGGAGGCTAAGGCAGGAGAATCACTTGAACCTGGGAGGTGGAGGTTGCAGTGACCTGAGATCATGCCACCACTGCACTCCAGCCGGCCAACAGAGTCAAACTCCATCTCAAAAAAAAAAAAAAAAAAAAAAAAAACTGTATAGCGCAGGAATCAGCAAGCTTTTTCTATAAAGGGCCAGAGAGTAAATATTTTAAGCTTTGCGGTCCATATGTACTCTGTCACAACTGCTTAATTCTGCCATTGTAGCATGGAAGTGGCCATAGACAGTATGTAAACAAATGAGCTTTGACTGTGTTCCAATAAAGATTTATTTACAAACTGAGGAGAGCAAAGATGGCCATCGAGCAGACCACCCGGCAGCAAAACTCCTTATCTGAGAAATTCAGAAGTAATTAGACTTCCTTATTATCTAATGCAGCATCTAGTACAAGGCTTTCTTTTCCAAAATATATAAGTAATTAGAATTTCTATACATCTCTGAAATGTATGCCTTTTGAAACCCATTGTGCAGACTTTGCTAATGTCAAGCCACCAAAATGTCTGCAAATATAATCATTTATTTATCCTGCTCTAAGGTCCATAAATACCCCTCAGGAAACGTCCACTGGGTGTGCTCAGTCTTCTCTTGCTGGGGCGCTCTACTGCACTCTTCTGCACTGTTCTTTCTATCTCAAAAAACTTCCTTTTCATACCTATACTGTCGTCAGTACATTATTTTACAACCCATGAGCCTGCCGCTCTCCACTGCTGGGGCTCTGACACCTCATCTGGCACAAACACTAAAATTTGACTTTTGTGCAATTTTACATGTCACAAAATATTATTATTTTTTGAATTGTTTTCAAATATTTAACAGTTTTTTAAAAGCATTCTTAGCTCACAGGCCATACAAAAAAGATAGTGAGCCGGATATGGCTCACAGGTCGTAGCTCACCAACCTCTGGCATAGGGAGATCAATTGATTTACGTTCTATGACTCACACAGACAACTTGTTAAATTTGTTTATAATTTCATCTTGAAATTGGTTAAATCTAAGTACTTTTTTGTAGCTTCATTAAGACTTGCTATAAAACACTTGTGTCATCTATGAACAATTAGAGTTTTAATTCATCCTTTCCAAACCTCAAGTTTTTCTTTCTTTTACTTGTCTTACTGAACTAATTAGAGCCTTCAGCACAACCTTGAATAGGAGTGATGGTAATATTCATCTTGACCTGTTCCCAGTAAAGGGAATGCATTCAGTCTTTTACCGCTATACCTAATATTAGCTGTAGATTTTGCATAGGGGCTATTTTTTTCCTTTTAGATGGGGTTCTGCTCTTGTTGCCCCGGCTGGAATCTCATGGCGTGATGTCGGCTCACCACCTCCCGGGTTAAAGCGATTCTCCTGCCTCAGCCTCCTGGGTAGCTGGGAGTACAGGCATGTAACACCATGCCGGGCTAATTTTGTATTTTTTAGTAGAGATGGGTTTTCTCCATGTTGGCCAGGCTGGTCTTGAACTCCTGACCTCAGGTGATCCACCTACCTTGGCCTCCTAAAGTGCTAGGATTACAGGTGTGAGTCACTGTGCCCGGCCAAGGGCCCTTTTTAAGGGTAAGAAAATTCCTTTTTATTTCTAGTTTGCTCAGTTTTTGTCATGAATGGCTGTTGAATTTTATAGGTGCTTTCTCAGCCTCTACTGAGGTGATCATATGACTTTTATCCTTTGTTATACTAATGTGGCAAATTACATATGATTCATTTTCTTTTTTTAAGTTTTATTTTTGGTTTGGGGTACATGTGAAGGTTTGTTATATAGGTAAACTCGTGTCATGGGAGTTTGTTGTACAGATTATCTCATCACTGAGGTAATAAGTCCAGGACCTATTAGTTACCTTTTCTTCTCCTCTCCCTCCTCCCACCTTCCACCCTCAGGTAGATCCCAGGGTCTGTTGTCTCCTTTGCGTTCATAAGTTCTCATCACTTAACTCCCACTTACAAGTGAGAATGTGTGCTATTTGGTTTTCTGTTCCTGCATTAGTTTGCTAAGGAGAACAGCCCCTCCTGTTCCATTCACGTTCTCACAAAATATATGATCTCATTCTTGGTTGTGGCTGCCTAGTATTCTGTGGTGTATATGTACCACACTTTCTTTACCCAGTCTGTCACTGGTGGGCATTTAGGTTGATTATTTGTCTTTGCTATTGTGATAGTGCTGCAATGAACATTCAAGGATATGTGTCTTTATGGTAGAGTGATTTATATTCCTCTAAGTATATACCCAGTAATGGGATTGCTGGCTGAAATGATATTTCAGCTCTTTGCTCTCTGAGGAATCACCATACTGCTTCCCACAATGGTTGAACTAATTTACACCTCCATCAACAAGGTAAAACTGTTCCTTTTTTTCCATAACCTCTCCAGCATCTGTTATCTTTGACTTTTTAATAATCGACATTCTGACTGACATGAGATGGTATCTCATTGTGGTTTTGATTTGCATTTCTCTCATGATCAGTGATATTGAGCTTTTTTTGCATATGCTTGTTGGCCACATGTATGTCTTTTTTTGAAATGTCTGTTCATCTGTTCATGTCCTTTGCCCAATTTTTAGTTGGATTATTTGTTTTTCTATTGTAGATTTAAGTTCCTTACAGACACTGGATATTAGACCTTTGTCACATGCATAGTTTGCAAATATTTTTCTCCCATTCTTTAGGTTGTCTGTTTACGCTGTTGATAGTTTTTTGTTATTGTTGTTTTGTTTTGTTGCTGTGCAGAAGCTCTTAAGTTTGAATAGATCCCACATGTCAATTTTTGCTTTTGTGGCAATTGCTTTTGGTGTTTTTGTCATTAAATCTTTGCCCATTTTTATGTTCTGGATGGTATTGTTTAGGTTATCTTCCAGGGTGTTTATAATTGAGCATTTTACATTTAAATTTTTAATCCATCCTGAGTTGATTTTTGTGTGTGGTGTGAGGAAGGGTTCCAGTTTTAATCTTCTGCATATGGCTAACCAGTTATCCCAGCACCATTTATTGAATAGGGAGCCTTTTCCCCATTGCTTGTTTTTGTCAGCTTTGTGGAAGATCAGATGGTTGTGAGTGTGTGGCCTTATTTTTGTGCTCCCTATTCTGTTCCATTGGTCTCTGTACCTGTTTTTTTTTTTTACTAGTACCATGCTGTATTGGTTACTGTCACCTTGTAGTATGGTTTGAAGTTGGGTAATGTGATGCTTCCAGCTTTGTTCTTTTTGCTTAGGATTGCCTAGGCTAGTCAGGCTCTTTTTCAGTTCCATATAGATTTTAAAATAGTCCTTTTCTAGTTCTGTGAAGAATGCCATTGGTAGTTTGATAGGAATAGCATTGAAACAAAATTACTTTGAACAGTATGGCCTTTTTAATGATATTGATTCTTTCTATCCATGAGTGTGAAATGTTTTTCCATTTGTTTGTGTTTTCTTTGATTTCCTTGAGCAGTGTTTGTAATTCTGATTGTAGAGATCATTCACCTCCCTGGTTAGCTGTATTCCTAGGTATTTTATTCTTTTTTTGGCAATTGTGAATGAGATTGCCTTTCTAATTTGGCTCTCAGCTTAACTGTTGTTGGTGTATAGGAATGTTATGATTTTTGTACATTGATTTTGTATCCTGAAACTTTGTTGAAGTTGTTTATCAGCTGAAGGAGCTTTCAGATCAAGACTGTGGGGATTTTCTAGGTACAGAATAATGTTGTCTGAAAACAGAGATAGTTTGACTTCCCTTTTACTATTTGGGTGGACTTTATTTCTTTCTCTTGCCTGATTGCTCTGGCTAGGACTTTCAATACTATGTTGAATAGGAGTGGTGAGAGAGAGCATCCTTGTCTTGTGTCGATTTTCAAGGAGAATAATTCCAGCTTTTGCCCACTCAATATAATGTTGGTTGTGGGTTTGTTGGTTGATTTTCAAATGTTAATAACCTTGAATTCCTGATCATTTTTGCTTGGGTGTGATGTATTTCTAAATTGTATGTTTTAACAATTTTTAGTGGTTTTTGCATCCATGTGCTTCAGTTAATTTTCTTTCTTCTAATGTCCTTCTCAGTGTTTGATGTCAGAGTTATGCAGGCCTCAAAAGAAATTTTGAAATGCCCCCATTATTATTGTCAAAAAGAATTTGTGGAAAATTTGTATTATTTATTTCATAAATATAGGGCAGGATTTGCCACCTGGGCCCAGAGCTTCCTTTGCAGAAAAGGTTTCTAATTATAAATTCAATTTAAATATTAGATATAGGGTTACTCAGAACTTCTATTTCCTCTTCTGTTCATTTTGGTACATATTTTAAGAAATTTCTTGAATTTGCCTGAGTTATGGAATTTATTGGCAAAAAGTTGTTCATGATAATCCCTTATTATCATCTCAATGTCAATGCCATCTGTAATGATGTCTCCTCTACCATTCTTGCTACTGGTAATTTATATTTTCTTTCATTTTTTTTTTTAATGTTGTCTTAGTCAGCTCAGGCTGCCATACCAGAATACCACAGACTGGGTAACTTAAACAGCAGAAATTTATTTCTCCTAGTTCTGGAGACTGGGATGTACAACATTAAGGTGCCAGATAATCTGGTTTCTTGTGAGGGCTCCGTTTCTGATTTGAAGATGGCCACCTTCTAGCTGCATCCTCACATGATAGAGAAATAGAGATAAGGGGTTAAGGAACACGGAAAGAGCACATACATGTTCTCCGATGTCTCTGCCAATAAAGAGGCCTCTTCCAGTAATCCCATCAAATCAGGGATTCACCCATATTGACCTCATTTAACTTAGTTCCTTCTTTATAGGTCCTATGCCCAAATAGATTCACACCAGGGGTTGTGACTTCAATATATGAATGTGGAGTGAGGGGGACACAATTTCGTCTATAGCGTGTCCACTTAATAAATTGACCCTTTTGATATGTTCCTCTTTGTCTTTTATACGGTCTTTGTCTTGAAGTCTACTTTCTCTGCTATTATAACCATACCAGCTTTCTTATGCTTATTATACATATTTTCATCTTTTTTGTTCTCAGTCTGTCTCTCTTTATATTTGAAGTGTATATTTTGTAAACATGACATATTTGGGTATTTTAAACTAAGATTTCCGGCTTATTTCAAGTATTACATCTATGTCCGCTTTATTATCTATTTGTTTTCCGCTTGCCCCGTTTGTTCTTTGCTGTTCCTTCTTTCCTGTCTTCTTTTTGGATAAACTGAGTGTGTATTAGGATTCCAATTTAGCTGTTTTATCCATTTTTTACTTATATTTCTTTGTGTCATTTGTTCCAATGCTTACAACATGTTTTTTTTTCCTTTGAGCTCACTGAGGTCTTGCTTATACATACCAGTTCAGTGGTCAATATGCATCCTTAACTTGCCTCAGCTTAATTTAATTTAATATTGTACCAGTTTATTTATAAAAAGACTTCATAAGAATGCAATTTTATTTACATTCACTCTCATCTGTATTATTGTCATGTATTTTATCTATGCCTGTGTTGTAAACTCTATAATACATTGCTATTATTTATTCTTTGTCATTCATTAACATTTACAGAATTGAAAAATGTACTTTTTATATTTACCATTTCCAATGTTTATCCTTATTTTCTGTAGATCTGAAATTTCACCCTATGTTATTTGTCTTTAAACTGAAGAATTTCCTTTAGGATATTTTGTAGTGTGCATCTACTGACACATTTTCTCACCTTTCATTTCTCTAAAAATGTTTTTAATTCATCTTACTTTAAAATAATTTTTGCTGGATCAAAAGATACTAGATTAAAAGTTGTTTATCTTGAGACCTCCATTTCTCTGATATAAAATCACCTTTCATTACTCTTCTTGCTCTCCTGAATTAATATGTTTCCTGTCCTCCCCCTCTGACTTCCCCCTGATTTTTCTTAAACTTTAGATTGCAGCAGTTTACTATGATGTGTCTAGATGTGATTTTCTCTAGATCTGATTTTCTTTAGAATTATCCTACTTGGGAGTCATTGAGCTTCCTGAATCTATGAATTGCTGTCTTTAATCAACTTTTGATGTTGTTTCTCTAATATTTTCTCAAATGTTTGCTCTTCTCTTTCATCCTTTCTCTCCTCTCACAAGTCACTGAGACTTTGTTTGTAGGGGTTTTTCCTCTGTGAGTTTATAGCTGGAGGATATCTAATGACCTGTATTCAAGTTCAGTGATCATTTCTTGTGTTTTGTCCAATCTATTGCTGGTCTCATTTAATACATTTATTTTTACTTTTTTATTAATAGTTTATTTTTATAACAGTTTTAGATATATAGAAAAATTGAACAGATAGTACAGAGCTTGTCTATTATCTACCATCACACACAGTTTTCCCCACATTAACATCTTACATTAGCGTTGATTTGTCACAATTAATGAACTAATATTGATACACAGCAATTAACTGAAGTCCATAGTTTATTCAGATCTCTTTAGTTTTTACCTAATGTTCTTTTGCTTTCCAGGATCCCAGTCAGAATACCACATTGCATTTAGCTGTTTTGTCTCCTTAGACACCTCTTGACTGTAACAGTTTCTCAGGCTTTCCTTGGTTTTGATCACCTTGACAGTTTTGAGGACTACTGGTCAAGTATCTAGCTGGATGGCTTTCTTGGAGTTTGTCTGATGTTTTTCTCATCATTAGACTGGAGGAGAGGTTTGAGGGGAAGAAGATCACAGATGTAAAGTTCCACTCAGTTCATATAAAGGCCACAAACTATCAACATGATTGAGGACTATTGATGTTGACCTTCATCCCCTGGCTGAAGTCATGTTTGTCAGATTTCTCCACTGTAAAGTTACACTATTTCCTCCTCCTTTCCATACCTTACTCTCTGGAAAGAATTCACTATGAGTAGTCCACATTTAAGAAGTGGGGGAGTTGTGCTCCATCCTTGAGGGGGAAGAGTATCTACATAAATTATTTGGAATTTTTCTTTACAGGAAATTTGCCTCTTCTTCACAATTTAATAATTTATTCAATCACTTATTTATATCAGTATGGACTCATGGATATTTATTTTATTTTGGTGGTTATAATCCAATATGACTATTTTGTTGCTCAAATATTTCAAGTTTTGGCCATCTTTTGCTGTAGGCTAGCGTATTTATTATAGTTATTTCAAAGTCCTTGTCTGCTAATTTCAACATCTTAGTCATCTGTGGCTCTTTTTCCTTGGCTGATTTTTCTCTTGACTGTAGGTCACATTTGCCTGTTTCTTCACATGTCTAGTCATTTTTTATTGTATATTGGATGTTTTGATGATATTTTCTAGAGACTTGGTTTTGTTATCTCCCTGAAGAGTAACAACAATTGTTTTAGCCAGTGGTTACATTATTATTAGATAATATTTAACCTTTAGATTCCTGGCTTTATGCTTTGTTTGGTGGAAAACTCTATTTCAGGTGTTTTCCTGATCTAAAAATGAATCCCTCTATTATAAGATGTAGTCTTTACTTCTGATGTGTGGCCATTCTGGAGATTTATTACCATGACATCACACTTTGTAGAACTCTGAATTCAAATTCTGTCTCCTGCATTGGGTGGATTCTGAAATCTCTGCTCAGCAATTCCATCTTTCTAGCTGTTGTTTTCCCTTTGGTTTCTTTAAAGTCTTGCCTGTGCATGTCAGTTCAAGAGGTACCCAAGGATCTGAAGGGAGTTTATATACAGAATTTGCAGATGTCTCTCTGTGGCCCCTCCTTCCTGGAATTGTCCTTAATCTCCAGCCATTTAGCAGTACCATACTCTGTCCTCTGACTCTTCAAATCACTCAGAATGCAGCTTTCTTCATAAACAGTAGAGGGACTCGCCCTCAGAGGAAACAATAACTCAGGTAGTTCTCACCCAGTGTGGCTCTCTTCTTTCCAGGGTAATAGCTCCTACATTTCTGCTGAGTGTGCGTTGCTCTCCACTTTCTTCAAAAAGCAGTCTTTTAAGTATTTTTAAAATATTTTATCTAGAGTTTATAATTGGTCCAATGCAAACTACTCTGCCAGTATCAACACTCATAAGCTATTTATTTATTTATTTATTTATTTATATTTGTGTATTTTAGAAACAAAGTCTTATTTTGTTACCCAGGCTAGAGTGCAGTGGTGCAATCTGGGCTCAAGTGATCTTTTGCCTCATCCTCCTTAGTAGCTAGGATAACAGCCACACACCACCTTGTCTGTCTGTCTGTCTGCCTTTCTTTCTTTCTTTCTTTCTCCCTTTTGGTGAGGTTTTCCTGTGTTGCCCAGGGTGGTCTCAAATTCCTGGTCTCAAGTGATCCCTCCCACCTCAGCCCTTCAAACTGCTGGGATCACAGGCATGAGTCACTGCACTCAACCTGCTTAATATGCACTTTTGACAGTCACCTTAAATCTATCTTAATTAAGGCAAGGTGAAAGTTGAATCAATGTGGTGGTATAAGCCAGGAGGCTGCCTGAACAGTTTCTCTCCTTCTCTAAGCCTCCATTTACTGTAGAAGGGCTAATAATTCTCCCTTTATTGGCTAGTGGTGAAAGCTAAGGAACCTGGGATGCAGCAGGTGCTCCCTGAATGGTGCACCACTGGGACTCCCTTCTGTTTCCACTCAGTAGAGCTACCCAGGTGCCATGGCCTGCAATCAAGTCCTGCAGCAGAAATGCATCTCTCTCCTGTCTGTCTCTTCTAGCAGTGTCTGGCTGTTAAGAGCTTCTGGCCTATTCCATCCCAAGGCCCACTTGTAGGTGCATTTACAGAACTGTTAGTTCTGTAAGGGCAGGGGTCTTGTCTTTCTCAGCTCTGAAGGTCCAGCTCCTTGAAAAGGAAAATAGCTATAATAAGCATTCATCCATCCACTCATTTATCTAATACTCTTGAGCACCTGTTATATTCTGGACACTGTCCTAAGTGCTGGGATTCAACACTTAACAAGAGGGACAATATCACTGTTCTTACTGACATATTTGGTGGAGGAGGAGGGCAATATACTAATATGTCAAATACATAGTATGCAAAGATGCTAATAAGAGCAATTTAGGATGAAAAGCAGGGGAGGGGAAGACAGAAGGCAAAAATGAGGACAGTGTGTTATTAAATAATGGAGTCAGGAAAGGTTGACACTGTGATCAAAGACTGAAACAAGGTGAATGAATGAACCATGCAGGTATTTGGGGGACGAACATTCTAGTCAGAGGGAACAGTCCATGCTAAGGCCCTGTGGTGGGGAGTATGCCTGGCCTGTGTGAGGAACAGTGAGAAGAACAGTGGGGTGGAGTTTTGTGACTCATTTTAAAGCCCTCTCTCTCTTTCTTCTGCCCCACACTTAGGGACTGGGTAGAAGAGGAGGAATCAGCAGACAGAAGCAGAGGCCGGTGAGGTTGGAGGAAAACAGAAATGGCAGGTTGCTCCGGAAGGCAAGGGGGAAAGAGTGATCATGTGTGTGCCAGATAAGGGCTGAGACTCCTTTGCTGGATTTAGCAATGAGGTCATCAGTGGCCACAGCAAGGGCCATTTTGGTGAACAGATGGGGATGCCAACCTGATAGGGTTAATTCAAGAGAGGAGAAGGAGGAGAGCAGTTGGGATAAGTGAGCAATCTTAGGCAACACTTTGAGGGGTTTTGCTTGGAACAGGACTTGGAAGGGAATGAGGAGTCAAGAGGTTTACTTCTCTCTTTTGTTGTTGTTGTTGAGATGGAGTCTCACTCTGTCACCCAGGCTGGAGTGTAGTGGTGCGATCTCGGCTCACTGCAACTCCGCCTCCTGGGTTCAAGTGATTCTCCTGCCTCAGCCTCCCAAGTAGCTGAGACTACAGGTGTGCCCCACTGCACCCGGCTAATTTTTGTATCTTTAGTAGAGACAGTGTTTCACCATCTTGGCCAGGCTGGTCTTGAACTCCCGACCTCAAGTGATCCACCCAACTCAGTTTCCCAAAGTGCTGGGATTACAGGCATGAGCCACCGCTCCTGGCCACTTCTCTTTTAAATGGGAAAAATATTTGCATGCTGTTTGTCTGCTGATGGGAGTGATTGAATAAAAGGGAAAAATTTGAGGATGCAGGAGAGAGAGAAGTGATATTCTTCAGTAGGCCCTGTGTCTTTGCCTCTCCTGGTCACAGCACAACAATTTTTGATAGGGGAGTGACCCTTCTCCACCCAGTTCAGTTCAAATGGCCCAAGTGAGGCTGCCTGAGTCCCTGGCTTCAGGAGTGAGCATTTGGCCAGGCCTGATCAATAAGAGCACCAAAGTCCCAAGCCAGTGGCCCAAGCTGCCCCACTCTAAGCTAATGAGCAACAGCCCTAGGAGTTTTGCTGGAGCACTTAGGAACGGGAGACTCTCTTTCCACTGGGGTGCCTGAACTGACAGAGTGTGGCCTCAGCTGTGCCTGCACCCAGAGCCTGCCCCAGCACAGAGCCTACCACAGAGCAGGCTAATGCCTGTGCAGTACAACTGGCTTTCTGGAGCCTGGCTGCCCTCCTCCCAGGCTGGTCTTTCCCTGATCCATCCTTCTGTTTTAGCTCCTCCGTAGTCGTCATCACTATTTGTCTTATTACTTAATTTGTTTATTCATTTGTTATCTCCCCCCACAGAAACCTTGGTCTATCTTTTCCACTGCTATATCCCCAGGATCTCTTTCTGGCATAGAGTAGGGCTTCAGATAAATATTAGTTGGCTGATTGAGCCAATCTGTAAGAATGTGCTACAGTGCCATATTCATCTTGAACCATACCTCACTTATCCAGGCATCTGGCAGCTTCAGCTATCTGGAATGTGACACGAAAACCCAGAAATCCCTGGAGTTACCAAAATGCAAGTCACATGGGCCATGTCTACAAGCACAAGCTTTTTGTTTTTGTAAAATGCAGGTGCTCCCTCACTCAGAGATGAGAGGCTCCTACTGCAGGCGTGGTTCTTATATGCCCAGTGATTTGGTTGTCCAATCAGAGCAGGTTAGTGGCAGGGTACTAGGAGAGGTGGGGCCTGCTAGAAGGAAGTGCATGAACACCAGTGAGAAGGGACATCTGGGGCCCAGAGGACCAGAAAACACCAGAAAGCAGCTGAGAGAACTCCAGGAGAAGGCGGGTTGCAGGCTGGGCTCCAGACCTCTGGGGATGCTCTGGGGCTAGAGGACATAGGGGTGAGAGTGAGAATCAGCAGGCACAGAGCAAAGCTTAAATTATGCACCACAGTGCCCTTTCCAGAAATGGGAATGCAAGGTGAATTTAATTGTCCATTTTTAAAGAGATTGATTCAATGCAGAGGAACAAGCAGAAGAAATAAAAATCACCTGTCATCTTAGAGATGCCTCCATAAGGAGCAGGTGATACAGCAGGTATTGGTTCTGCTCTTCCATTCCAATGTCATTAAATGTGCTTCACAAACATGACTCTTATTGGCTGCATGATATTCCATCATATGGACATAAAATATTTCCCTACTGGACAATTTGCTTCCAAACATTGGCTGTTAACCATAATACTGCAGTGAGATTCTTGTACGTAATGACAGAGGCTCAGACCTGTCTCCTGATAGTAGAACTGCTAGGTCGAAAGCATGGGCATTCTAGGATGTTTTATACCTTCAGTGAAATTTATCCACTCTCACGCTGGGTATCAGCACATTTTAGAAGCTAAATTAATCAGAGCTTGGTGGATAAAGAAATAAAGCTTATTGTAGAAAAACCCCTGTGTAACCGCTCATCCTTGGAGAGTAACTGACTGGTGTCTGCTGGGTACACAGTCATGTGTGTTCGTGTGTGTGTGCATGTGTGTGCATGTGTGTGTATACATGCACCGACATTTCACTGGTACTATCCAACTACTCTGTGAGCTGATTGTGGTAGGTATTGTCACCCCATTGTACAGATTAAGAAACTGGGGCTCAGAGGGCATGAACAGTGAAAGGAGCATGAGCAGACACACCTGGGTTTGGGTCCCAACTCTGCTGCTCGTGAGCCTCGCTTACACAAGGGAGGAAGAGACACCTGCCTTCCAGGAGAGGGTGGAGGGAGAGAGCAGATTGGAAGTGTCTGTTACAAACTGGACACAGAAGGTGCTCAAGCAATGATATCTGTGGTCATTGCCAAGGTCACAGAGGCAGGATGAAACTCATGTCTCCTAACCACAAGCTAAGTGCATATTCTCTGCACCACCTGCCTTTGAGCCAAATGCAAAAACTGAGAAGAACGGACTTGGAAGAGTCTCTACATGGGGTTATCATTGCTGCATCCCCAGAGGCCTGCTATGAATCTGAGGGGACAAGGGGCCAGCATCTGAGCCAACCTTATAAATAATATAGCCCACAGAAGTAAGCGGCAGTCAGCTTGTGGCCCACTGAGACTGGGAGATCTTTCTCATGTTGAGCTGAATCCCAGCCTGCATCCCAGCTGAATCCCAGCCAGCTTGGTATATGGGCATCCATGCTCACCTCCCAAATCTTGGACCATATGGACAGGCAAAACTTGCTGATGGCAAGGATAAGAGGACTCCTCCTCCACCCAGCTCTCTGGGAAAGTTAATCCAGCTGCCAGGCCAGCCCATTCTGGATAATGGATGCCTCTTTTTAATGCTGTCTGGGAGATGGGTCCTTCCTTAATCTGCTGCAGTGCCATTAAGAGAGAAAACATTTTCTCCATGGGGTTCCTGATGGCCTCCAGAAACTGCAAGTTAAACACTAAGTAGGAAGGGCTGCTCAAGCCTTAACTCTCCCCTGCCCAGCACAGGCCAAGGCCTCAGCCAGACACTCTGCACATCACTGGCCTGGGCTCCCAGGGATCCTGGGTCCTGTTTCCAGGCTCTTCTCGGCCTGGGGGAGCAAGTGAATGTGAGGAAGAGGGAAGACCGAGGGCAGAGACGAATCCTTGAAGCTCTCGGTCCAGGTGTTTGGAGGTGCCCCCACCACCTACCCCAGAGCTGGTTAGAAAGCAGAGCACTTAGAGGCCCAGGTTGGGGCTGGTGATTTTGGGCCACTCTCTGAACCTCTCTATTTGCCGGATTCCTATAGAGTGGGAGCTGGATGGGCTCCATCCCTCTAAGTAGAGGCTGGTGGTCTTCTCCAAGATGTGTGGCATGTCCTCAACCCCCCAGTTCTCTGCACCAAAACCTTGTCCCAGCTCAGACCACAAGTGATCAGGTGGGGAGGCCACCTGTGGGGCAGAGGGGACCAGGTGACCCGGATGACCAGCAGGGGGGGCAGGAGCCCCTGGTACCCAGCATCCCTGGGTGCCCAGCACTGTGTTGGGGCTCCACAAACAAAATGCCTGTGCCAGCCTCATGACCACCCTGTGGGGAAGGGATGATGTTCCCTCAACTTCATAGCTGACAGCACGGAGGCTCCGAGCAGCAGATGGACCTGTCCAGGTCGAACCCAGATCTGCCCCATTCCAAACCCAAACTCTTCCCATCAGCCATTGGCAGAGCACAAGAGAGGGCGTGGCCTCACCTTGGCCCCTCTCCTTTTTTGCACAGGCTGTCTCTCTCCCCCTCCTCACCTGTTTTCCCCTCCTTTTTTCAATTCCTGCCCAACCCAAGGCAAGCCTCCTCCAGGAAGTCCTCCCCCGAGGTCTGACAGCCAAACCCCAAGGGTGCTACCAAGCAAGGCCTCTAGTTGTTCAATTTGCCAACACAGTTTTAGACTTCGCTGCCATGAGTGCAGCTGCAAACATGTGCTCATTTCATTCTCTCACCAGGCTCATCAGTATTTGCTGGTAAGTGATTTGAAGCCAGGTGCTGTAGGGCTGCAGAGGGCACAGGAATAAACATGCACAGAGCCCCTGCAGATGCCTTTCCTGTGCCCAGGGGAGCCCACATGTCATCCCAGGCAAGCTCCTTGCCCCATTTGTCAGATGAGAAAACTGAGGCCCAGAGAAGGGGAGGAAGCTGTTCAGGGTCACTCGGTGAGCCAGGGGCTGGGATTCAATACCAGGCCAATCTCCAAATCCACACCCACCGCTCCCCCACATTCCCTGCCCCACAACCTTTTAAGCTCTCACTGCTGGGGCAGGACTGGCCCTTTGCCCTGGCACCTCTGTCATGCAGGTGGGCTCTGCAGCCACAGCCACACAGGGAGGGGAGGGACAGAGTGCAATGAGCAGGGTCCTATGTCACCCTTTGGTGACATGCCCATCACCTCTGTCATGTTCAGCCCAGCCTCCAGGCTGTGCCTCCACCTGGGGACTCAACGTGGGGAAGCAACAGAACATAAATTAATGCATCTTCAGCTCTGGCTCCAGATGATTTTTCTCTTGCCTTCCTGGGCTGATCGCTCATCAGCTCCGTTCTCAGAGAAATATGAAAGGACCCAGAGAATGGAGGCTGGTCCTAGCCTTGGGGGACATGGGCCTGGCCCTGGGACTGGTGCAGGTTGATAAACCCCATTCCTTGGAGCTGGTGGTGACATGGCTCAGCCTGAAAGGTGGTGTCCGTATACGTGTGCATGTGCATGTCAGGTCAGCAAAGCCCTCTCTCCTCCCCCAGGACCTGGACCTGGGCCCTGGGGCTAAGCTGGGGCTGCTGCATGAGTCCCCAGTTTGCTAATAGAGGGGAGGCCTCACTTGATAATGAGCATCCCCTAGGCCACCACCTCCCAGACTTTATTTTTTCTGATTCAGTCTCAATTTGAAATAAGGAGAGAGAGGCTGAGAGAGAAAAATTCCAAGCTGTTACCTTTGGTAAATTCTCAAGCAAAGGAATCTAAGTGTCACTTGTTACAGAGAGGGAAACTGAGGCTGTAAAAGGGAGCTCAATGTTTATGCAACCAGTTGGTGGCAGAGCTGGGGAGTAGCCTCGGGACTCAGCAGGGATCCTGACTGTCAGTGCATCCAGGTGAAATGGTGTGTGCAACCATCTAAGGACACAGATGTGA
The DNA here is from genome assembly GCA_036589455.1 of Ateles fusciceps. NCBI lineage: Eukaryota > Metazoa > Chordata > Mammalia > Primates > Atelidae > Ateles > Ateles fusciceps. The sequence continues at coordinate 2,167,623 of JAZHEH010000733.1, forward strand.
AGGGCATGAGAACATATGTCTTACTGTTGGAGTGTATGAGAACACACGTCTCAGTGTCCAAGTGTAAGTGTGAGAAACACTTGAAGGCAGTCACAGTGGCTCCCCGCTATGGTCACCCCCGGATCCTGTGGGTGACTCCTAGCAGATCTTCTCTGTCCCAACCTGTCCTTGCTGGACTCTGAGCTGATGTCCCCCTCCAGGAAATTCTCAGCTGCTGGCCAGGAGCAGCAGGGATTCCAGTTGTTCTATTTGGTCCTTATTGAATAAAATTGAAATTTCAACTCTTTGCAGGGAGGTAATTTTTCCTAATCACTCACCCTGCTGCACAGATCCCCACAACTTGATTATGTCTAACTAGATTAATTGGACGGAGAGTGATTTCTTTTCTCTGAGAAAATTAACCACAGGGAAGGGGGGATCATCTGAGGCACAGTGACTCCCTACCCCCAAGCAAGTCCCTGGGGCCCAGATTTGGGGTGGGGGGCTGCCTTGTCCCAAGGCCTCCCTCCAGCCTCCCCTCTCTCTGCCGCTCTCATCACTGGCTCCTTCTGTCACCGAGTCCCTGTCACCATCTCTCTCTGTCTCCCACTGTCCCTGACCCTCTCCTGCTTTGGACTTCTGTGGTCCTGACTATGTGGGGGGAGGCCGCCACCCTGGGTCCCCCTGCATTAAGGAGGCTGATGCTCTCCATGAGGGGAAGGGGAAAGCCACAGAATGAAGCACTCAAGTTCACCTTCCGAAGCAGCTGGGGTTGAGGTGAGGGGGGTCATGTGGGCAGCCCCCCCCCCCATAGCCCAACCCCACATGCCACCAATATTCTGGTTTCCAAAGCCTTTAAACCACATAGTTTTACAGTTTGTGTGGCTGGACACAGCCTGAGTGCCCACAGACAGGGCTGCAGGGCCACACTGGGCCAGACCAGCTTCGGGGCTCAGGGAGGGCCTGGCTGGGAGAAGGGGATCTGGGCAGCCCCCTCCCTCAGCCTGAGAATGACTGAAGGGTCTGCAGTCCCAGCCTGAGGGTGGCTGAAGGGAAGGGAAGTCAAGGGAATTTTTCTCTCTCTCAGCCTCTCTCGCCTTATTTCAAATTGAGAATGAGTCAGAAAAAAATAAATTCTGGGAGGTGGTGGCCCAGGGGAGTTCACAAGGTGATGTTCATAATCAAGTGAGACCTCCTCTCCATTAGCAAACTGGGGACTCATGCAGCAGCCCCAGCTTAGCCTTCCCCTTCCCCTTGCCATCCCCTTCCCTCCCCCTTCCCTTCCCCTTCCCTTCTCCTTCCCTCCCCCTTCCCTTCCCCTTCCCTCCCCCTTCTCTTCCCCTTCCCTCCCCCTTCCCTTCCCCTTCCCTCCCCCTCCCCTTCCCCTTCCCCTTCCCCTTCCCCTTCCCTTCCCTTCCCCTTCCCCTTCCCTTCCCCTTCCCTCCCCCTTCCCTTCACCTTCCCTTCACCTTCACCTTCCCTTTCCCTTTCCCCTTCCCCTTCCCTTTCCCCTTCCCCTTCCCTTTCCCTTTCCCCTTCACCTTCCCTTTCCCTTTCCCCTTCACCTTCCCTTCCCGTTCCCCTTCACCTTCCCTTTCCCTTTCCCCCTTCACCTTCCCTTTCCCTTTCCCCTTCACCTTCCCTTTCCCTTTCCCCTTCACCTTCCCTTTCCCCTTTCCCCTTCACCTTCCCTTTCCCTTCCCCTTCCCCTCCCTTCCCCTTCCCCTTCCCTTTCCCCTTCCCCTCCCTAGCTCCCCATGGCCAAGCTGGCACTTCCCTCCCACAGGCACAGAATTCCTGTCCTCAGACACGTGCTCCTTCCTAGAGCTCACTACCACCTTCCTTTCTGAATGCTAGGCCTGGCCTCAGCCACTGCCTCCCTGCAGCCCCTGCAGGGGGTCTCCCAGCCCTGCCTCCTTGGTGTCTCCCTCCATAGCCCCTGTCTACACTGCTCTCACCCAGCCCAGGGCACCATATTCTCTCTGCAGACACCACACAGCCGCCCAGTCTCCTGGACCCAGGCCCTCCCACTCCAGCTCACAGGCTGCAGCCAACATGAACAGGCCATGCCCGCTCTCACCGCCCTTCCACGGCTCCGCTGATCTGAGGACTAAAATCGCAACCACTCAGCATGGACTACAGGGCCCTTGTGAAGTGGCCACGTGGACCTCTGCAGCCCCATCTCGCGCACTCCTGCCCCACACTCACCCTGCAGAGCCAGCTGTGTGCAGGCCTCTGCGTGTCCTGGGCCATCTTCCCAAAACCTCATCTCCCAGGCCTGCCCGACGCCAGCTTCCTGCACAGCCCTGCTCGATGGCCAGCAGCAGCTGGTGTGTACTGAGTGCTTGCTGTGTGCCAGGCACTGTGCTGCGGGCTTTACATGGCTATCCCAGTTAACACTCTCAGCAACCCTGCAGGGATAGCTATTATCCACCCCCATTTCACAGAGAAAAACTGAGGTTCAGACTTGAAGCATCTGGCCAAGGTCACTTGTCTGGGAAGTAAATGGTGGAGCTGGGATTTGAGCCAGGTCATTTGCAGGAGGTCGCTTCTCTCCACCCCAGGTACCTCCCCCTCCTCCACACTCCTGTGTTTCCCCTGCACAAGCATTTGCCTGACTGTTCTGAAACTGCCAGTTTCCCATCTCCCCATGGGGCCTGGGCTGTGAGCTCCCCAGGGCTGCCTTGGTCTCACCTGTCTGAGCCCCAGAACCCAACATGGGACCCAGTACACGGTGGATGCTTGACCAGGGTCTGCTGACAGATGAGTAGGGGGCAGCCCTGCTGGCTGCCGGGCCCCTCCCTCCCACATCCATCCCTTCTACCACTTGATACCTCAGTAAGCAAAGTCTTTAAACCAAAAACAATTTTACAGTTCATTTGAGTTAATCACGGCTGCTCTTTCTGGAAACAATCTTCCCCAAATTGTCTGCAGAGAGGCAAGCAGCCTGCCTGGCAGCCCCCATCCTACCCTCCATCACAGACCCTTGGAATCACAGGAGATTATGGGAAGTGGGAGTGGTGAAGACCCTAGGAATTCAAGTCAGCTGTCAAGCTGCATGTTGGCTGTGATAGGCATTGGAGGACCACAGTATAAAGGAAGAGACGAACATCAAGCAAATCATCACACAAAGTGATTCTGTAGTTAGTACTGAGCTGCAGTAAGTTAATCATGCAGAAGTCTAACAGTACTAACTATACAAACCTGGCAATTTGTTAAACCTCTTGGCGCCTTTGTTTCCTCATTTGTAAAATGGGGGTTATTGGCATCTTCCTCGTGGGGTGTTGAGAACACAACGAGTTGGGTAAAGCCCTTAACCTCGCACCTAGTTGGTGTTTAGCATACATTAAGAGCTCTCCCAGTCAGTTCAGGCTGCCATAATGAGACACAAGACTGGGAGGCTTAAATAAAAGAAATTCATTGTCAGTTCTTGAGCCCAGAAATCTGGGATCCAGGTGTTGGCAGGGTGAGTTTCTTCTGTCTCTTCTCTTGGCTTGTAGGTGGTCATGTTCTCTTGTTGGTATGTTGGATGAGGGCCCACCCTGTGATCTCATTTTAGTATAATCCCCACTTTAAAGGCCATCTGTCCAAATATGGAGATGGTCACATTCTCAGGTATTAGAGGTTAAGACTTCAACATAGAATTTTTGGGGAAACACAATTCAGTCTGTAACAGAATATTTCCAAGAAAATTGAGTGCATATATCCACAAATTACTTATATGTAAATTTTTACAGAAGCTTTATTTATAATAGTTTTATAAGAAAATAACCCAAATGTCCATCTATGAGAAAACAGATATATTATGGAAAATGATAAAATGGAAATATACAGAATTTTTCAAAAAATGAACAAACTACACATATATATGTTGATATATAAAATATCATATGATATATATATATATAACACATATGAATATCACAGATAGTGTCAACAAAAAACATCTGCCACAAAAGACACATCCTTTACATTCCCATTAATATGAACAAGTCTATAGTGATACTATAGAACACTAGATATCTCTCAGGGTTGGGGGATTGATGGAAAGGGGGACAAAGACTTTCTTAGATGCTAGAAATGTTCTTTGTCTTAATCTGGCTGGTGGTTACATGGGTGTACATCTGTGTAAAAATTCACAGAGCTATCCCCCATCAGCTTTTGCTCAAACTATAAATTGGGTGATAGTCATTTATTTAGCTCACAATTCGAATGGCTGTGTGTGCAATTTATCAGTTCTAGTCTTGCTTATGTCATCGCTCCTGAGTCTATGGTCCACTAGTATTGTGGTTTACAGCTGGATGATTTAAGGATGGTTTCAGTCACACATCTGATAGTCGGCAAGCCATCAGCTGGGGCACCCTCATTCTTTTCCATATGGTCTCTAACCTTCCAGCAGGATAGCTCAGACTCATTCCATGTCTCCAAGCCCAGCAAGAAAGAGAAAGACCCCATGGGTAAGCACGTCAAAAGCCTCTGTTTGTCTACTCTTCGTTAGTGTTTCCATTGGCCAGAGCAAGTCCATTGGCCAACCCAGATTGAAGAGGTAGAGAAACAGGCTTCCAAGTCTTGATGGAAGAATTTGAAATGCCAGATCACAAAAGAATGAAGACAGAAAGGAAATAATTTATGGTTATTTTTACAATCTACCACATGTACACTTAAGATTTGTACATTTTACCATATACGAGTTATATATTAATACGATAAACAGAAAAATATAGGGTTTGAGTCAAATGATGAATAAAGGTACTCTTGGTGTCAATATGCTTGTAGGTTTCCTTGTTAGGGTTCCTGTTTTCTACAGGGCCCTCAATTCTGTAGAGACAGTGTTATTACAAGATGCATGTGAGTATGTGTGTGTGGATGGGGAATTGTAACTTCACAACTTTCAGCCTTAGATTTCTTTCCGGTGGGGATGCAGTGAGAGGTGGAACTATCAATGGACTACATTGTGAATATCTGGACACAGGTACACCTGATGTTTACACAGGTGAACTTGAGGAACAGGTAAACTTGATTTCTCAGCTGTAGAAATCAGGCTGAGAAATGAGCCCGGGAAATGCAATGTCCTGGGTCAGTTGTTTCAGCACCATGGAGAGCTCTAATGGGAGTTAAAGGACGTCTCTCTTCATAATTCCAGGATTGCTCATTTCCCTCTGTCTTCTAGGTAAAATTCTCTGGTTAAGAGAAATTTACTCTCGCACACTTTACATTGTTAGCAGAAGTGATGGCATGGGCTCTGGAACCGAACTGCCTGAGTTCCAGTCTTGGTTGCACCACACAAGCTGTGACTTTGGGAGAAGTTACTTAACCTCTGTGCCATGTGCTTTATCTGTCATGAGAAAAATAATGGTAGCTACTTGACAGGATTGTGGTGAGGACAAATTCAAATTAAAGAAAGCAAAGAGCTTAACATAGTGGCTGGCACATGGTGAGTACTAAAAAGTTACCTATTATTATTGTGGTCAGTATTATTACCTCCTAGAGCTATTTTACATAAGATGGAAAGGATTAAAAGATTTCCTTCACCCCAGGTGCCTGAAAAATTTGCTATATGACCTCAGGTGATCTATATGAACTACCCATACCCCGTTTCCATTCTGTAAAATGATGCAATTTGCTTTTTCCACATTATTAGGTTTTATCTTTTTACCAAGAGAAAGTATCTATATATCACTTGATAAAATAAATAAAATAAAATAATACAATAAAATAAAACAAAATGATATAATAAAATAAAAATAAAATTTAAAAAGATATTACACGAAGTGGCCTTTATGGCCCCAATAAGCCCTATCTGTTCCAGGTCTTGGATGCAGAACTCGGGGGTGGATAGAGTTGGGGATGGGGGTTTGGTAAGAAGTGAGGATTTTGAGGCAGCCTGGGAGAGGACTCAAAAAGAATGCATTGAGTATGTCAAGGCTGTTAGTTCTTACATTATCTCCCCCACTCCCACTCTCAATGCCCAACTTATTGTGCTTAGCCTCCAGGCATCTCTGAGCCCAGATACACAGGTGCTCCCCACCCTCCCCCTTGTTTTGGCCACACTGGAATGGTTTTAGCTTCTTGGCAAGACTACAATGCTTCTCCCCCTATAGGCTGTGCCCTCGGCCAGGAATGTGCAATATCCTTCAGAGTCTTACAATGGAAGGGACAAAAACCAAATGAATCCGGTTTAAACAAAAGAAATTAAAAGGGAAGATTATTTCATTCATTCACCTGAAAAATCCACGTGTGCACAGCTTCAGGCATGCCTGGATCCAGGGATTCAAAGTATTTCAGACTGTGGTCTTCCCGTCTCCTCGAGGTTGGCATCATTCATAGCCACGCTCTCCCTGCAGGTAAGAAATGGCCACACTAGTGATGTCAGGCTTACATCACACTGGCTACATGCTCCTCTCCCCTGATAGTTATAGCAAAGTCTCTGGCATGATTCTCATTGGCCGAGATGGGGTCATCTGCCCACTCCTGAAAGATTAACGTAGCCAGTGGGTGAAGTTTCACTGAAGGGCCAGGCCTGGATGGCAGGAGCCAGAGGATGTGTCAGCCCCATTCGATGAACTAAGTGAACTTGGAGTTGTTTTCACAGGGAAATCAGGGTGGTCCCTGCAGAAGAACAGAAGTGGGTCAGGAACAAGTAAACAATTAAACAGAAGCCCACTACACATTCACCTAGACCCATCCTGCAGGTCTCAGCATAGTGTTACCTCTTCAGAGTGACTCAGTCAGGGCCCACCAGTCCCTTTCCTGTGCTTTTTAGTTGTCATTTTTCTTACACCTACAATGTACTGAATGCTAAGTATGTACAGACATTGTCCTAAGAGCTTTACATACATTAGTAAGTGTCATTATTTTAATATTCCTCTAAGGAATGAGGAAACTGAAGTGCAGAGAGGTTGAGTAATGAGTAACTTGCCCAAGGACGCATATCCAGGAAGTGGCAGAGTTAGTATTCCAGCCCAGGTGGCCACCTTTCAGCCCACACTTTTCCCAGACCATTAGATTTCTCTTTCTAAAAATCACATGGGTAATCATGAATTTGCATATACACATGCACAAACACACACACACACACACACTCACATAAACACCCACACCCATTCACACATTCACACACACCTGTTCTCACACAAACACTCTCAAAACACACACTCGCACATGTATTTACACACAAATATATTTTGCATGCACACACAAACACAAATATGCATACACTCACAAAAACATTTTCACACACACATACTCATACATGCATTTGCTCACCCATACACCCTACACACACACTCACATAGATACCCTCACATATCCACCATTTTTACACACAATCGTAAACATGCACTCATATAAACACTCCCAAATCACACGCTCGTACACACACACCCACTGTACACACTTTGGCACATACACGTGCATGCACTCACACATGTACACTCACATACATATTTCCTTATACTCACAAAACATTCACATGCACTCACAAATGTATTCACTCACACATCTGGACACATGTGCACTCAAATAGACATTCACATGCACATTCACAAACACTCATACATGCATTCACACACATACACCTGCACATGCGTGCACTCACACAAATGTTCTCAAAAACCACACATATATGCACAGTCACTCATACACACACACATACATGCACTCATATAAACACTCTGACATTCTCAGCCGCACAAATTCATACACTCTCACATGCACACACATGAGCCCAGGAGTTCAAGGCTGTAATAAGCTGTGATTGCTCCACTGCACTCCACACACGTCCACAGACATACATATACGCAAAGTCACAAATGTGCACGCACACAAATTTGAGTGATTGCTTGCTCAATGCCTGCCTCTACATTCTGCTATAAACCCCTTGGAGACAGGACCCTGTCTCTCTCATTCGTTGTGCCCCCAGAACCTGTCATAGTGCACACAGTGGGACTTGGTGCCCTCTCTTTCTAATGGGAATAATGAGTCCAGCTCAACCAGCTCTCCCTACAAGGGGGATTTGGAGAGCTAACAAAAAGGCCCATTTCTCCTCTTCCCCTTCTCCCTCTCCACAGCCCACTCTACCTTCCTAAGCTAATTAAATGATACCATGGAACGTATTTCATTTGCATCTGGCTCAAAGGTCCAGGGAGTGCCGGTGTGTGCTCATTAGACAGCTCTGCGTAGAGGGATGAAATGAGCCGGTTTTATTACAGTGTCATCTTGGCCCATCTTGCGAAACGATCTTGTAGTCATTGGGAAGTAAGTCAACCTCAACCCTGAGAGCCTGGGTTTCAGGATTGAGGAGTGGGGAGGAGGACCCGACTTGGGGAAAGTCCTAGGCTACCCTGGGCCCTGGGCTCTGGCTGGGGCAGGAGGGAGGAGGAGGCGAGCCTGGGCCCAGGTGGCCCCGTTACTGTCACCCTAAATGTGAGTCTCAGAATTCCACACTAGCTTTGACTAGAGCCACAGCCGAGGGTTCCAACTTAGGGGCCCAGAACTCCTGGGGTGCTAACCTCAGGGGTCCCCAAATTTACTTGTGTATCATATGCTGTTTGCACCTGGAAGAATTGACGTGGTACGTAGCAAAGCACCAGTTGCTGATCTGCATGTCCTGCAGGAACAGAAATAATATGAGAAGCATTTCTGCATCCCTGCTGGCCTTTGTCCATTGAGTATTTACTCTGTCGTTGGGAGCTAACAGCAGCAATTGGAGCAATGATATAATAATGGCAGCCATCATTCCGTCAGTACCTACCGTGTGCTAGGGCCCTGGGTTTAGTGATTTACCTGGATTATTTCATTTAATCCTCAAACCACCCCCTCAGGGATAGGTATTGTTATCATCCCTATTTGATGGATGGAGAAATTGTGGCTCAGAGAATTAAGTGACATGTTCAAAGACATGCAGCCAGATTGCAGTGAGCTGGTGACTGATCTTAGGTCTGCCCAAGACCACATCCTCTCCACTGCTCTCTGCTACCTCCACTTTACAAGAACAGCTCATAGCATAGGGTCCCAACACTTTTATTAATGTTAAATTTAAAAATCCGGCCTCTCACTCCAAATGTTCTGACTTTAATTAAGGGTTTTCTGTGTGCCCAACTCTGTTCCAGAACTTTACAAATATTATGTCATTTAATCTACACAAAGACTCAATGAGGGAGGCACTATTTATTACCCCATTTTACAGACGAGGAAACCAAGGCACAGAAAGCTTTGGCTACTTCCTCAAGTCACAGAGCTGGTATTGAGTTGATTGGGCTGACTGGGGTCCAGCAGCTGGGATCCCAAGTCCATGCCTTACCCACCTCCACCCTCATGGAGCTGGGCTCTGGTTCCACAGATTAGTCTCCTACTGCAACAAATTACCAAAAACTTAGTGGCTTCAACAACACAAACTGGCAGTGCACAGTGGTTCTCACCTGTCATCCTAGCACTTTGCAGGGCTGAGGTGGGAGGATTTCTTGAGGCCAGGAGTTTGAGACCAGCCTGATCAACATAGTGAAACCCCTGTCTCTGCGAAAAAAATTTAAAACAATTAGCCAGTGTGATGGCACGTGCCTGCCGTCCCAGCTACTCAGGAGGCTGAGGTGGGAGGATCCCTTGAGCCCAGGAGTTCAAGGTTGCAGTGAGCTTTGATTGTGCCACTGCACTCCAGCCTGATGGCAGAGTGAGATCCTGTCTTAAAAATAATAATAGGCTGGGTGCAGTGGCTCATATCTGTAATCCCAGAACTTTGAGAGGCCAACACGGGCAGATCACTTGAGATCAGGCGTTCAAGACCAGCTTGGCCAACAAGGCAAAACTCTGTCTCTCCTAAAAATACAGAAATTAGCCTGGCATGGTTGTACACACCTGTAATCCTAGCCGCTAGGGAGGCTGAGGCATGAGAATCGCTTGAACCTGGAGACGGAGGTCGCGGTGAGCCGAGATCACACCGCTGCACTCCAGCCTGGGTGACAGAATGAGACTCCGGCTCAATAATAATAATAATAATCAAAGTGTCTGCAAGGTTGTGTCCTTTCTGGAGACTCCATGGGAGAACACACTTCCTCGCCTGCTCCAGCTCCTGGAGGCCACCTGGATTCTTCGGTTCGTGGTCCCTTCCTCCACCTCAAAGTCAGCCGGCATCGGCAGCTCAAGTCCCTCTCACACCTCGTCGCTCCAACCTCCTCTTCTGCTTTTACACTTTAAGGACCCTTGTGATTATATTGGGCCCACCTGGATAATCCAGGGTAATTCTTCTATTTTTAAGATCTGCTAAATAACAATCTTAATTCCATGTGCAGCTTTATTTTCATTTGCCATGTAATGTAAAGTAACATTCCAGGAATTAGGAAGTGGACCTCTTTGGGGACCACTATTCTGCCCACCTTAATTTAATAACAACTATTTTGGGGGGAGCACCTGCTCCATTTCAGACACCATTTGCAGATGCTTTACTCACGTCACTCATTTAACCCCCACAAAAAAACAAATGAGGGAGTGCCCACCATTCCCATTTTACAGATAGGAAGACTAAGGCTCAGGAGACAGAGGGGCTGCTGGGATTCTCCCAGGGCCGGCCCAGGTCTGGTGGTCCTCTGGGGGCTGACAGTTCTGATGCCAGAGCCCACTCTCCTCCCTGCAATGTGTTTGAGAATGGAATAATCATTTCTGACCAGATTTGAGAGCTCAATCTCAAATTTTTATTCATTTCTGTCCAGATCTGAGATCTCACCTAGATCAGACCTGGGGATGCTACAGATACCTTCAGGAGAGAGTAGAGCAGGCTGGGGTCATCCCTGGGCACAGTCACAATACCTCTCGCTCACTCCCACCCTGGTGGGCAGTGCCAGCCCCCACCCAGTCCTCTGTGCTAATGGTGATATTAGCACCTCTGCCAGTCCCTCCTCATTTCATGAGAAATCAGGCACATCACAGCCTTCTGCTGACCCCTTAGATCTCAGCAGAACTTTGGGCCCCAGAGGCCCCTTACTCTGCCAAGGGGCTTTTCCAACTGCTGGAATTGTTCATCCATTGTTGGTTGCTTGTTAACCCATTAGCAGGAAAGTGGGTGCCCTCTAACACCCCCTGGACGTATGAACTGCCTGTGCCTGAGGTCCTGGCACACGATGGCCAGGACAGCTCTGCTGTGGAGACTTTGTGTTCTCTTTCCTGAACCACAGAAAATGTGGAATCTGTGAGACCCTCGGGATCAGCTCTGCCTGAGGGCAGAGAGACACATGTTGGGAGGGGACTTGGAGGAAAGCCAGGGGGACACAGCAAAGGTGGTCTGGGCAGGGAAAGGGGGACCTCAAATGGAATAGAAGAAGGAACTCAACTATCCTGAGTCCTGCTGTGTGCCAGATATTTATATACATTCCTTGTCCAAGCCTCGTCACCTCGGTAAGCATCTGTCACTCATCCTACTACGGAACTTCGCCCAGTTGGCAGATGAGGAAGTAGAGGCCTGGAGAGGTCAAGTGACCTGCCCAACGTTACACAGCTTGGCTGTCACAAAGCAGAGATTCACATCCAGGCTCCTGATGGGCCCTAAGTCCATCTTCTTCCTCCCAATCACCCTGTCTAGACTCACTTTTCACTTCATGGGAGGCCCCATGGCTCCCTCCACTTTGGTTGCCCCCACCCCAAAACTCCCCCACGAAGCCACCAGGCAGCTCCCTGGGAAAGGAAAGCCTCAGGAAGTCCCTGCTTTCAAGGAGGAGGGCCTGGAGGATCCCTCCCGAGAATCAAACAATTTCCAGCAGAGTATATCACTGAGACCACTTAGTAATCACAGGTGCTGATGGCTGCCCTCCTGCCTCTGGAGGTTTGTAAATCAAACCTTAGACCTGGATTCACAAGAGTCTGTCAGGGGATAAGAAAGGTAGGAAGCAGGGAAGACATGCAGGGAGAGGAGCAACCGGCCGAGCCGGGCCTTAGGGGGCTTCCGGGATGGAGGTGAGGAGCACAGTGTGGCTGCTGAGGGACCACTGCTCCCACATGCCGTCCCAGGGGCTTCCTGGGGTCCCTGCCAGCCCCAATTGATCAGCCCAATCAATTTAACCCTAGTCAGTATCTAGGGACAGTTGGGGCAAAGGGTCTGGGCTCGGGGGTGGAGGCTGGAGAAGGGGCTTGGAGTCTTCAGCAGCTCTGAGCTAAGCCATGAGTAAAGTATTTGGTGGGGCAGAGGGGGCTGACAGTAGCAGAGGACAGGACAGGGTGTGGGTGCCCAGCAGGGGCCCTGGGCCAGGGCAGGACTCAGCACCCTGGGCTGGGAGTCCAGGCCTGGTCAGTTCTGGTCTGCCGTGGATTTGCTGTGTGACCTTGCGCAAGTCACCTGGCCTCTCTTGGCCTCATCTGCAAAGTGGAGATGATTATTCCTGCCCTTGATGCAGGGACATCAAAGAGGCGAGACCTGGTTGGGAAGAGCAGCCAGGAGCAGAGGGGCGAGGTCTGGCCCTGCTCCACCCTCCTCTGCCCCAGCCTCCTAGTGACTGGCCAGGCCCTGGTGTCCCCACCCCTGAAAGCCCAGTTGATTGGCAGAGGTGAGGCCTTTGTGCAAATGAAGCTGCTTCCCTTCCCTCCTCCCCCTTCTCCCCAAGGCCACCATCACCAGGGCCTCCCGCATGGCTGGAGTTTCCCAGGTGGGGCTGAGTCTTGAAAAACGTTCGATTTCTCATCTGCATGTGCGGCAGCTCTGGGGTCTCTCCCAGGGTCCATGCTGCTCCCATCCCCATCCTGATCCTTGTGCCCCTGGAAGAGCAGCCCTCGGCTTCCCCTTTCTGACCAGCTGTGTGACTTTGGGCGGGTCCCTCCCTTCATGACCTCTGAGCCTCAGTCTCCTGTGTTAGATGGGGGATAAGACTGCCTTCCTCATGGATTTGTCCTGTTTATTTACACATTCTTCTAATCCTCCAACAAATATTGAATATTTCCTGGGAGGCTCCTGTGTGCCAGGCCCTGGTCTGGCACTGAGGACAGGTGTGGAGGTGGGCAGTGGAGACAGGGCCCTGCCCTTGTGGGGCTCCCTCGGGGTGAGTGGTAGGTGCCTGCAGCAGGGAGCTGGCTTGTCAGTGGCCAAGAGCCACACCTGTGCAGAATACGTGGGTGACACACCCAAGGTCACATGGTGGGCCAGTGGCAGAGCCCAGGCTAGGCTGGCCCCAGAGCCAACACTGGCCACAGCCTGGGAGGTGCCCACCACATGAACTAGACCCACAGCCCAGAGAGGCCACCCTCCCACAGGGACATTGGGCACCTACACCAGTGCCAGTTCTTGGGTAAGGCTGAGCCCACCTGGTTCCTCTTGTCTTCTCCGGCCCAGCCAACAGCTCTTGTGCTGTATGAGCGAGGGTCGCCTGACCACATACATTCCCTTAACAGAGAGCCTTCAGCATCCTCTTCTGAGCTCACCGTCGATCCAATCCAGTCCCCTCAGGGAGGAGGACTGGATTGGGTGTCTGCACACTGTCCTATAGCCAGCTGTGTGGGCAGTGCGTTCCCCACCATCACTGATAACAGAAGTTTTAATTATAATAATTATCACCTGAAAAATCGGGTCCTGCCACAGATAATTAAAATAAGATTCAGCTCTTCCTTGCCGGTCTCTCGCCTCAGCTTTCAATCTGTTGGTGAATTCTGTAGCACTCAGGGAAACAAGAGTTACTATTGGGGACATTCTGAAGGGAGTCTGGGAGAGTATGGAAGTGGACATACATCTGAGGGGGAGGAGCCCATGCGTGCATGGCTGGATGCCCATGTGTGTGTATGAGCTTGGGTGTGTGTGCACGAGTGTGTGTGTGCATAAGTGTGAGAGCTTGTGAGTGTGCATGTGTGTCTACGTGTGTATAAGCATGTGTGTGCATGAGTATGTGTGTGCATGTGTCTTGTATGAGCGTGTGCACACACATGAATGTGTGTGCATGTGTGCCCATGTGTGTATGAGCATGTGTGTGACAGTGTGTGCATAACCCTGTGTATGCATGACAGTGTGTGTATGAGCTTGTGTGTGTGCATGTATGTCCGTGTGTATATAAATGTGTGTGTCTGTGTGTATGTGTGTGCGCATGCATGAAAGTGTGTGCATGTGTGCATGAGTGTGTGTGCCAGTGTGTGCACAAGCATGTGTGTGCATGGCAGTGTGTGTATGAGCGTGTGTGTGTGCAGAAGCATGTGTGTGCAGAAGCATGTGTGTGCAGGGGGCAGGCAGACACTGTTATCAAATCCCACTCTCAGCACCTGTGAGCTGAGTGACCTGGTCAGGGGCAGGGCAGGGAGGTGGGGTTGGGTGATAGATGAGGTGAGGGTGCCCAGGAGGTAGTGATGGGGCTCTGGTGCAGGTGTGCCTCTGGGGGAAGCTAGAGCCGGGGAGGCCACAGATCACTTGATTGTTCATGTCCCCTCTCCAATCCTCTCTCCCGCGACTGCTCCTTCCTCGTAGGACCGAGAGTCATGAGAATTCCTTGCGAGGGGCTGTGCTCAGCACCAGCACGGGATGAGCCCTCAGGGAGGGTTTGTTGCTAGTTTTGTTCACCTCCAGGTGAAAGGGTGAGGGACAGTATGGAGACAGCACAGGAGACAGAGCACTCCCATGAGTGGCGATGACGCAGGTCCTGAGGCCCAGAGGCCGGGCCCAGCCACTAGACCTCTGATGCTTGGCTTGTCTGGGGCCCTGGGGCCCCTCTGCAGAGACCAGCCTATCCCTCTAGGGGCTGGTTTGTGGGCTGCAGCCTGGAGGGATGTCTCCATCCAGACCCCATGGCACCATCATGGGAGAAGTGAGGAGGCAGAGGCCCCACCTGGCGCTGAACAAGACCATCCCGGCCTCTTCTCCCACTCTCAGTGCCCCCCAGGAGGAGCTTAGGACCCCACAGAGCAGTCCATCAGGCCCTAGTGCCTGAGCCACGCCTGCAGGAGCCTCAGCCCTAAAGAGGACAGAAAGACACTGCCATTACTGAGCACCTACTGTGTGCCAGGCACCTGTGCCCATCGCTGCTCCCATCCTCCCAACAAGCTACCACCACCCCACTTTGCAGAGGAGGAAACTGAGGCTCAGAGCAACTGAATGACTGGGTCATGGCCACAAGCCACTGAGTGGCAGGGCCAGGACATGAGCCTGGGTCTGTCAGAGAACACAGTCCCTTCCCAGGGTCCCTTCACTGACTACTCAGGACCCTGGGGCTGCCCTGGAGCCCTGCTCTAAAGGTCAAGGCCATAGAGAGAGAGTGTGTGGGGCAGGCAGCACCTCCCCATTCAGAGAGCAGATTCACGGCCAGACTTCCCAGTGAGATCTTGTCTGGTTACTGCCCTCCTCTGAGTCAAGGTCTCCTCAACTGTCAAATGAGGAGAGTAAGCCCCACCCAAGAGGCCAGCTGGGGTCTACACAGAGACAGTGCAGTGGTTACACACAGGGAGCTGGGTTCAAATCCCACCCTCGGCACCTATGGGCTGCGTGACCTTGAGCAAGCAGTTTAACCTCTCAGTTTTCTCATCTGCCGAGCAGGAAGAAGAGGTCGTGTGGTTTAAATAATGGTGCCCTCTCCCAAATTCAGATTGACATGTAATCCCAATTCTACAGAATTCAAAGTTATGGCCTTTGGGAGGTGATGAAGCCATGAGGACCCTGCCCTCGTGCATGGGATTGGGTTGAAGGGAGCGCTCTCATGACCTTCTGTCCCTTCCATTCCTTCCGCTGCGTGAGGGCACAACATCCGTCTCCTCAGGAGGACACAGCCACCAGGCACCATCTCGGAAATGGAGACCAGTCCCTGAACAGACACCACACCTGCGGTGACTGCATCTTGGATTTCCAAGCCTTCAGGATGGTGAGAAATACATTTCTCTTGTTTATAAATCACCCAGCCCCAGGCATTTTGCTATAGCCGCAAATGGGACTAAGGCAGTAGTGATAAAGTCATACCTGACGTCAAGGTGTTCTAAGGGTCTGGTGTGACAGTGAATGGTCCTCACTTATTATCACAGTGGAGTTCTGAGGAAAATTAAACCTGGTGATAGAGTTGGTACTTATCTAACTCTTGAAAACAAGGTGTAGTGCATGTGAGTTCATTCAGGACAAGTCATCCCCATCATTCTCCACCCACCCCGAGCTGGCCCTCCTGGGCCTGGATGCTGCCCACAGACCCCACCTCCCTCCACAGCACCCTTCTTCCTCTGATCAGGGCTCAGAGCACTGCCCTCACCTTGCTTAGCCCCACACCCTAAATCCCAGAACAAGGGACAACGCCAGTGTGATCTTTAGTGCTAATCAGATCCCACCCACTGAAGTTAATGACCTCAAAAGTTCATAGCCTCTACCTGCAGCACCTCTGAGCTCACTCGTCTAGCAGCTGCCCAGCTGCAGCTGCCTTACCTGGGCTCATTCCTCAGAGGCAAAGGCAGCAGGTGAGAATGGAAGGAGGTGAGCAAAGGCAAGCCTGGCCAGATTGGAATGGAGGCAGCAGCCTGGCTCCAAGAAGCGCAGGGTGTTTGCATTAGAAGAGAGCATTTCAATCATCAAATACACATCCGTTTTATTCACTGGAAAAGCTGAGGCCGAAAGAGGGCAGTGGACTCCTCCTGGCTCACACTGCAGAGCTGGGAGAAAATAAATGATTTGTTTAGGCCACCCCCGAGTGGGAAAATAAAATGGTTCGTTTAAAGGAGAACAAGCTGATGTTTCCTGTTGTACTGGAGAGGGCTAGGAAGGGCGATGGGAACTACAACATGAAGACCCTAAATGCCAGAGAAGTGTGCACTTTACTGTGAGGGCAACAGAGAGCTGCAGATATGTCTGGGATCCTCCACTTCCCTCCTCTTCCTCCTCCGCCACCGCTGCCGTGGTCCGGGCTGCCCCGCTTCTCACTGGTGCCTGCAGTGGCTCCAGCAGGGGCCTGCTCCTTCCGGCCCCTCCACACTCCATTACCCACAGCAGCAAGTGTGACCTTTTAAATTGTACACAATTCTGTTGCTCTCCTGCTCAAATCCCTCCAGGGGCTTCAGCTGCTCCCAGAATAAACATCAGAGTCCTCACCACGGCCGTGGCATTGTGCATGAGCTGTAGACCGACGCCAGCTGACCTCTGCAGCCTCATTCATTCGTTAATGTATTTATTATGAGTCTCTCCCACAAGGAGATAAGTTCTGAGGGGGGAAGGACCTTGCCCATTTTGTGCCCTGCTGCATCCCCCGGTGCCCTGCATGATGCCAGGCACAAAGTAAGGGTTCAAGAGATATTTGTTGAATGAATGAATGAATGAATGAATGAGGTGGGCAGGACCCCAGACCTCCTGCTCTCCCAGTTCCATAGTCACTGGGAAGGAGGGGTTTTCAGGGCAGTCACTGGCTGCAGGACACAGTAGGGCCTGTTCTCAGGATCCTGGTCCTCTTGGCAAGGACCGTCCCTCATATCCAAGGGGTGTGAGGTTAGCATGCACCTCCCCTTCTTTCCAGCTCTCTGCCTGCACCTTCCCCCTCTCCCCCTCCATGTGCCAGGTCTGGACAGAGCCAGCCTCACCACAGGACCTCAACAGATGCCAGCCACCCAGGCCCTCAAGGAGGTCTGAAATGCTGAGGTCCAGTGGGAAGCTCCTCTACCACCTTCAGGGAGGCCTCAGGTCGCGGGGACAGTCCTGACTTCAGGAGACGCCAGTCTGGAGAAGATGCACTCCTGCTCTCAGGAGCCGCTGAGAGTGAAGCCAGAGACTTGCCCAAGGAGGCCCATATGGTGGGGAGGCAGCCCTGCAGTACAGTCTAGTCTGCTTGGGAGACCTAGACCTCACCAGGGCCAGGAGCCCTCGGGGGAGGCCAGACCGAGGAGACTCCAGTCCCTGCAGACTCAGAGACCTGCACTCACACTGAACAGACACAGGCACACAAGGTGGCTTCTATCCTGGGTGCCCAGCCCAGTCCCTGAGGCAGAGCGGCAGCTTGGGGAGGAGGGGGCTCTCAGATGGGGGACCCTGGGCGGAACTGCCACAGCATCCATCTCCATGGAGGCCCAGACCCCGTCCGTGTCCTCCCCCTGCCCGGTGGTCTAAGGAGGGAGCCCAGATCCCAGCCTCTCAGCACCCACAGCCTCCTGGGGTGTCGTGGACGGGTCCTGCCCACTCTGAGCCCATCTCCTCGTCTGTGGCTCCGATGCTGCCTCCAGGCTGGGATCTCTCTGCTCTCTTCACCTCACACCCCCTTCCCCCGCCTCACCCCATCACCTCCGTTCTTGATCCTATAATTGTAGAAACAGAAACCTGGCTAATTTCTTGGGCCTGCAAATTGCCCAATGGGGAGACTGGGTGGGCGGCCCCTGCTTCCACTCCATCGCCCACCCTGATGCATCGTCTGACACTTTCAATTTATTTTTCAATTCCTCTACCGTCAGAAATGACTATTAGATTTCCGGCGTAAATACTGCTTACCAAACTGAATTAATCATGCCGAGGAGGGGCACACAGGCTCCAGCAGCCTGGGCAGAGCATCGAGCACTAACCCTTCCGTCCTCACCCAGGCCCCCCCCCCTGGCAGGATGGAGGCTCCAGGCCTCCCAGAAGACGCCACTCAGAACATCCCTGGGGTCACCTAATGCCAGACCTCCTGCCCTTTGCAGCTTCCCTCCTGTGGGAGTTCTGAGGAAGAGTCTTGCCCAGGGTCACCCACCCATCAGGGCAGAGTTAGAGACACTGGCCCCCACCTCCAGCCTCATCAGGGCAGGAGCCTCCATCCACATCCGGGACATGATGTGGGCATATCCAGGGTTTGGCATTGCCCAGGACACATACGGGATGGGGCTCCTGCAGACCCGAGAGTAGGGGCACCCAGCGATCACAGGGCCTGAACTGAGAGGGGTCTTAGAGGGACCCGGAGGCAGCTTCCCACCCCCACCCCACAACCAAGGCCATCACCCCGCTTTGCTGAGCCTGTTCATTGATCAGTCCAACAAACACAGCTCAGAGTGGCCCCCAGTTTCCCCACTTCTCCATCCCCTTGACCCCAACCATAGCTCAGGCCCCTCCTGTGGGACCCCCATGGCCTCTCGCAGGCCTCTCCACTTCCATGCCTGCTCCCACCCAATCCCCGTCCCTCAGCAGAGTCATCGCCTCAAAATGCTAACACGGTTCCCTTGTTTCCTGGCTCAGAACCCCTCAGGGACTCCTTGGCTCTCAGAATGGGTCCCCCACCCTTCAAGGCCATGGGGACTAGGCTGGTCTGGCCCCCACCAGTCCCTGTACCCCCCACATCCTAACTGGGTTGACTCCTCTTCCTCCTTCAAGTTTTTCTGTTTAAACTTCCCCCTCCTCAGAGAACCTTCTCTGGCCACCATCCCCCAATCTAAATTAGGTTCTCCCTCCTAAGGTTCTCCCTCAAATCCATTTCCTTTCCTTCCAAGCACTTAACAGGAGCAATAATTACACACTAAGGTATGGGTTTGTTTAATAGAAACTTTGGGGCAGAGACTTTATCTGATTCGCTCGATGCTGCAGCTGTTACAACCCAGCCCTGAAGGTAGTGGGTGCTCACCGCAGACTTTTGAAAGAGTACGAGAGTGAAAGAACAATAAACCCCTCTTGGTGCCCACCAAGTGCCAGGCTGAGGCTGGGTCCTGGTGCCGGAGTCAATGTGTGGATCTGGCCTCAGTGTGCTGGGCTCTAACAGATGAGGAGTTCGCCAAGCACTGAAGGTGGGGGTAGATATGTCCACCTTCTGAGAGGCACTCCTTACCTCTGGATGGCCCTTTCCTAGTCACCCCAAAAGGAAGCCATTGCCCTTTCAAAAGTGGTGAATGCAGTGGTTCAGATCAGTGGGTGTGCCTATGCAAAGGTAAGAGCCCAGGCGTCAGGTCAGTCGAACCTGGGTTTGAATCCTGATTCTGCTCTTGGTACCAGGGCGAGTCACCGAGAGGCTCCGCCTCCTGCTCCGGGATGAGGGTCTCTTCATCCGTGCTCACTCGAAGTCCTGCCCACCCTGATGGAGGCGGACAGGCTGCAATGCCTTCCCCCTCTCAGTGGGGCAAAAACACCAGGTCAGGCAGCCAGCAGCCAAGAATGCCAGGCAGAGCAAGGGTGTCCTAAGGGACGGGCAGAATAAGGGCTCCAGAGCTCAGCTGAGCGTGAGGCCAGGGGGAGGCTTCCTGGAGGAGGAGGCAAGTCAGAGCCCTCTGTCTCTTACTCCCGTGACTGTAGATGTCTTTCTCCTCCTCCTCTCATTCTCTCTGTCTTCCAGCTCCTGCTCTGCTCATTTCCTCACCTCAGTCTCTCTGCCCCGACAGGAGGCCTGAGTACACAGCCTCATTCCGAGGAATGTATCTGCCCGCTTCCAGCAGGTTGGTGGAGGTCCTCTAAATTCCCTTTCCCCCCTGAAGCCATCTTTCAACACTGCTGCTCCCAGGGTGGGATGCCTGCTGCTGCACCTCCACACGTGCACACACCCGGCCAGGTGCAGGCAGCGAGGGCCGTGCAGAGGGGACGCCAGGACTGGGGATTAAGGAGCTAGTATTCGTGAGTAGCCCGGAAAGCAGCGGGGCTTCTGCGGGAGCTACCCCTGCCTCACCCCTACCCAGTAGGGTTGACGGGCTAGCTTGGATGTCACCCCAAGCCAGAGCTGTCACTCTCAGAGGCTCCTTCCCAGCCCCCCTGAGTGGGTCAGGCACGTCCCCCTCTCTGAGCCTCTCTTTCCTCTTCTGTAAAGCAGACTCAGTGATGCTTGTTCAGAGGATTGAAGGACCAAAGAAAAATGACTCAATGGACAGTGGAGATTTGCAAACAGTCGGGTGCTGTGCCCGAGACAGGGTGTCGCTGGTGATGTCTGATGGATGGGGGTTGAGAGACCCAGGTGTCGCTGGGCAGCTGGGTCTGCTTCCCCTGAGTCATTCGTAATTTACCAACCCAGGCTACGGAAGTTTATTAAGCACCTACTGTGTGCCATGCTCCATGCAAGAGCCAAAGACACCATGAGCAGAGCCAGATCCCACCCTCTGTTTTCCCCCATGAGATTGGGTCAGCCAGATGACCTGAAGGCCTGTCCAGCCAGCTCAACCCTCTTGATCTAGAATTACTTCCTGTGCCAGGCTGAGGGTGTGGCCAGAGAGGCCAGAACCTGGGAGGGGGCCTGGGCGGTGGGTGGAGGGAAGAGATGGAGTGGCTGGGTCGGGGAAAGAGAGAGCAGGTAGTTCCTGTGCAGGGTTCACTCCTCAGATAGGGGGCTGCCATGGCAGCTTCCAGGAAGACCAGGCATGTGCCTCAACCCATCCCTTCTTGCCCAGCCCTGTGGTCTCTTGGTCAGTGGCTGCTGTGACTCTGTCTTTCTCTGGGAGCCCGGTCTCGGGGAGGAGCCCCAGGCCCTGACATTGACTAGAAACCTGACCACATGTCTGAGCAGAGAGCCTCCTATCTCTCCATGAGCAGATGGGGAAACTGAAGACAGGGAGGAAAGCAGCTTGCCTGTGGCCACACAGCAAACTGATGATGACTGGTTCCTGCTCGGGCTTCTGATGAAGAAAGTTGAAATAATAATCATAATAACCAGTGCTGTGTGCCAGACACACACCGAGCACTTTACAGGTGAGATTTCATGTCACCCTCACAACCTCCCTATGGAGTGGATGCCATGCCTGGCCCCATTTTACAGATGAGGAAACTGAGGTGCAGAGGGAGAAGGGGCTCATCCAAGGTCCTCACCCCCAGGACAGTCCCTCTAACTCCCCCTCAGAGCACTTTCCCCAGTGGGTATTTGTATGTTTTGGGATTTTTAAATTAACATTTGTCCTTTCTGCTGGACGCTGGCCTCCAGGTGGTCAGTGGAGGTGTCTGTTTCCCTCCCAGTGAAAACCCAGCCCCAGCACAGCACTCATTGTGTAATAGGTGCTTAATAAGTATTCATGAGAAAGGGTCAAATGAGGTTCAGAAAACTCTTAGGGAAACCAAGTCTCCCGCAGGCAATACGCCCATGCCCACGTCCTGACCCCCCCCAGCCCTGGTTACAGGGCAGCTCTGACTCTTGGCTCCTGCTGGCACTGCCTCCCCCTTCCCCGTGTGTGCACATCTGCTAAGTGACTCATGGGCTGGTTCGGAAGGAGTTAACAGCCCAAGTCGCTGGGTTTTGCAAGGCCTACCTGGCTGGATGAGCCCCGTGATTAAGTCCCGTGCAGGGGATAAACAGGCAGCTGGCAGAGGGGCAGGCAGGGGTGGGGACCATCTCGAGGACGCTCTCAGGAGGCCTGTGCACTCCGGGGAGAGTCAAAGGGACTCCTTCCTTGCCCATGCGCTGGTTCAAAGCACCGCCACATCCCTCACCTCCCTTCATCTTTGTAGCAGCCCAGGAGCAGGCTGCTGTCTCCCATATGAAGAAGAGGCCCAGGGACGGGAGGTGACAAGCTCAAGGCCATGCAGCTGTTTGGTGGTGGAGCCGGACTCAGTTCTGCCAGGTGGTTGTCTGAACACCAGCCCAGATGTCTCAGCAAGGGTTCCTGCAGGACACAGAAGCCACAGAGGGAATGTTTAATACAAAGAACTGTGAGCTACTACAGTGGGTTGGAGTAACAGGGGCTTAGCCAGTAAGGGCGAAGGGAACACTATGGAATACAGAAACAGCCAATCAGAAGAGCAGCCACTGCCCCTGGGGCTGGAGAGGTCCACCAAGGTGGACGCCCCAGGGCTGAAACTCAGGCCCTGTTGGAGAGGGTACAGTGGTGGCTACTGAATGGACAGGAAGTTGCCATGATGCCATGTGAGTGGAACTTCCTGGAATCTGCCCTCCAAATCTTGCCAGGAATCTACTCTCCAGGATGCCAGAAAACACCATTTACAGGGAGGTGAATCACTGAGGCTCTTGGCTACAGAACCACATGAGGGGCTTGCTGGGAGATACTGTTGGCCACTGGGGAGCTGCTTATCACTGCACTGCAGGAGCTGGGCACTGGAGGGGCTGCCTGGACTGCAGGAGCTGGGCACTGGAGAGGCTGCCTGAACTGCAGGAGCTGGGCACTGGAGAGGCCACCTGAACTGCAGGAGCTGGGCACTGGAGAGGCCGCCTGAACTTAGGAGGTGGGCACTGGAGGGGCCACCGCCTTAGGAGCTGGGCACTGCAGAAGCCGCCTGCACTTAGGAGTTGGGCACTGGAGAAGCCAGCTGCACTGCAGGAGCTGGGCACTGGAGAAGGCACCTGCACTTCAGGAGCTGGGCACTGGAGAAGCCGCTTGCACTTCAGGAGCTGGGCACTGGAGAAGCCACCTGCACTTCAGGAGCTGGGCACTGGAGAACCCACCTGCACTTCAGGAGCTGGGCACTGGAGAAGCCGCCTGCACTTCAGGAGCTGGGCACTGGAGAAGCCACCTGTACTTCAGGAGCTGGGCACTGGAGAAGCCACCTGCACTGCAGGAGCTGGGCACTGGAGAAGGCACCTGCACTTCAGGAGCTGGGCACTGGAGAAGCCGCCTGCACTGCAGGAGCTGGATACAGGGAAAGACCCTGCACTGCAGGAGCTGGGCACTCAGGAAGGGCTGGCACTGCAGGAGCTGGGAGTTGGTGGGGCTGCCTGCACTACAGGAGCTGGGCCTGGGAATGCTGTCTGCACAGCAGCAAGGGAATGCTAGACAGGCCACATGTGCCAGAAGCCTAGGTACTGGGGAAGCCACCTGTGCTATAGGACCTGGGAGCTGGGGATGCCAGTCCTGCAGCCATAGCCTCCCTAACCAGGAAGGAAACCAGAACTAGGAAGGAAAGCTCCCCTCCTCCTGCAATGTCTCTCCGCTGCCCTCTACTGACTACATTTAATGTCATGCCAACGGGGAAAATGACAAATATTCAGAGTGGTACCCATTTCCACTTTCACAGATCAGGCAACGAGGCGTGAATTGGAGCTGAGAGGCAATAACTTTGTAACTGGCACGGTCCACACCTGCTCACCTTTCAAAGACACACTTCTACACATATTCGGATTCCCATATAACAGCAACAGAACTCTGTATTTCCATCTAACAAGAGACAGCTGTCTCACAAGGAAACAAGATCTTTCCCCAAAATGAGGAGGCACACGATCCCAACACTCACGGTACTCACTGTTGGCTATAAATTATTCCTCAAATTCAGTCACAGTTCACTGACTATTCTGTTACTGAAGACTAAATTGTTAAGTTAACTTCCAACCACTTGTACACAGAATAAAAATGGGAAAAAGGAAAGAGAAGAAGAAAGTAGCTAGTGGATGCGGACATAGAGTAAGCAAATTGAAAACATGCAAATATTCCTACTTGGTCATGAAGCCACGATTGATATGTATGGCTACCTTTCTCCACCCTTCCTTCCATATTCCCACCCCTGCCAACTTCCCTGACCCCATCTCAACCCAAAGCTCAGATGGAGATATCTATCAGGATTCTGCGCTTGGTGGAGTCACCCAAATCCTCATTGCTGAAGGCTCTGTCATCCAGCCTTTATTTGGGGGAGGAGTAGGTTTCTGTGGTTTTCCATTAACCTTTATTATGGGAAGTGGAAGCAGTAAGAGGCACCTCAGAGAATCCCCTGAGTTCCCGACAGGCTCTTCCGCCCCACACTGCAGCAGCATCCCAGTCTCCCATTGGCAATTGGGAGCAATCATTCCAGGCCACAGATTAACCTCTTTCTTGCCTGTTGGCTCAGTGGCACAGGCCCAAAATGACCAGGTGGCACTCTCATTTTTTGATTCAGCGGAACCATTGTTGTGTCCCTGGGAACTAAGCCCTCTAAGCCCGTAGAGAACACAGTTGCCGTAACGTGATGAGCAGCAAAGTCCTTGTGGGTGGGTTACTAGGTGTCATTGTGGCAGGAGCCACGCCAGCTTCCACCCCTTGTCCCTGAGCCTGGATGTCCTGTCTATGCAGAGGCAGCTCCGTATCATGATCTCCGGTTCCAAATACACTCTGCATCTTGTAAGAAAGAACACCATCTTTTCAGGGCGTGGTCTCCCAGTTGGCACCACAACTGAGACTTCAGGAAGCCATTCCACCTTTGAGTCCGGCCAGCCACTTCCGGATGTGTTGTAAGACTAGCTAACCTCACAGACTACAGCCTGTGACCACATGTCCTCTGCTGTGGCATGAGCTCCTGGATCAGAGGCAGTGCCGTGAGGATGCCATGATGGCAGAAGGCATTCTGGGAGTTCACAGATGATGCCAGAGGAGGAAGCCTGGGCAGGGAAGGCAAGTCCATACCCAGCACATGGAGGGTGACTCTCCACGCCCTCCATGATGAAAGATCTGATGACCTCAACCCACCCCAGATGGCAGGCAGGTCCTTGCAGGGGAAAGGAGAGACCAACACTGAGGTCCTTGCCACATCAGGGCCTCAGTGTTGGTCTCTGCTGCTGGTGGAAGAGGCGCTGATCAGTAGCATTTGCCAGATCGGCCTTGACAAGCGGCAGCCCATGCTGCTGAGAGCATGCTCAGCCTCCATCACTGCCGCCGCAGCACTCTCATCCATGGGCCTGTTGAGCAAGCCCTGGGCTGGCTGTGTGGAAATCATTGTGTCCTCTGATTATTAGGGGTCTCGCCTGCGGTGGATGCACTTTAGTGAGCATTCACTTGGGACACAAATATTGTCACCACATGTGGCCGTTCTGAGATCCAGCCACACACCTCTTCCCTAAACTTCCTCACCACCAAGCTCCAGCCCTTTTCCTTCAGAGTCTCCGACCACCAGCCAAAGATTTGTCCATGCACATGAGTCCATGTAGCAAGCACATCAGATTCCTTGGTGAGACAGATGTCAGGTAGAGTGTGGGGAAACCAGCTCCACAGAAACGCAGGGGCCGCTGCCCCAGGGAGGGGCTGTCAGCTCTGAGTGGAAACCGGATCAGGAGAAGGCCTATCCTCTGGCCTTCTCTCACTCTGAACTCAGTGGAAAACCAAATGTGCTATTCAAACTCTTGGGAGGATTTCCTTTCATCAGGGCCCTTCAAGGGTCACCCCTGTGTGGGGCCATAGTGGGACAGCTGTCTGCTTTAGGTGGTACCAGCCCACTGTGCAGACTCATCTGTCAACCAGGCTCAAGTTCTTTATTCCTCAATCAGCACCTTAGGAGGAAGAGGAGGAGGAGGAGAAACACCCTCCTCCCAGTGATAAGGAACGCCCAGGACATCCGCAGGGGCAGGGAGATGCAGCATGAGCTGGTTTCAAAAGACTCTGAGCCTCCTGCCCATGCCACTTGCTTGTGCCTTCCCAATCTCCCTGAACCCATCTCTTACCTCTTACATCTGCTAGGTTGTGCTTACCCGACCTTATGGTGAGACAATGCCAAGTTCAAGATGGGAAGCTCAGGTTGCATGGTCATCTGATGTCCCACATTTAGAAGTTCAGTCTCTACCGAAGCCCAGTAGCAAGCCAGGAGCCATGTCTCAAAAGAAACGCTGTTATCTGCAAAAAAGGGCATAGACTGCTCCAAAATCTCCTATAGGTCTGCATGGGGATTCCCCCTCTTGGTACTGGCCAGGGGTTCTACAGAGCACTCTGTTTGCCATAGATGCTTGGAGTGTGGTGAGATCTGCTGGGTTGTAAGCTCCAAGTGGTGGCGCAGCTTGTGCTGCAGTCTGAATGAACTTGCTGCAGAGCCTTCTCCAGATCCGGTTCCCACTCAAAGCTGACAGCCCCTCCCTGGGGCAGCGGGTCCTGCGTTACTGTGGAGCTGGTTTCCCACACTCTACTTGGCATCTGTCTTACCAAGGAATCTGATGTGCTTGCTACATCCTGCTCCCGGGATCCGATCCGCATGTGATTAATGCAGGAGACCAGTGTGTCATTTTGTAAAATGTACAGACAAGCAAGTTCGCTGCAGACTATCACTGACACATCAGGGGACTCGCTCAGACTCAGACTGTGTGGCTGGCCCCAGGCCCAGGTCCCATCCTCCCAGGCCTGCACAGTGACTAAGGGTTACAGAAGATTCTCCCAGAGAGCTGACGCCCCAGCAAAGCCTTAGAAAGAAGTGAACACACATGCCGGTTCCTCTATTTCAGGACGTTTCATTAATGCGTTCACCCACCCACCCACCCCTCTATCATCACTGGATGAGTAGCTACTGTGGCCCAGGGACTGGCTGAGGTCCTGAGACACTGTAATGGACAGAAGCGACCCCATCCCTCCCCTCGGGGAGCCCATGTGTTAATGGGGAGAGATGACAGACATCTAAATGACTGACCAGCTGCATGGCATGTGTGTGGCAATGAGGTCGGGGACACAGGACAGGTGAAGGGGCAGTGCATGATGGGAGGGAGTGGGACAGCGACATGTGAGACACGGTCAGGAGGAGCATGTAGATGAAGACGTCTGAGCTGAGACCTGGAGTCGGGGAGCCAGGCTCTCCAGGGCCTGGGGGAGGGGGTGTCGTTACTCCCAGTGCCATCTTTAACTCTCCCAAGCATCCCAGTCAGAGGATGAATTCTGCGGTCACCGTGGGTAACGGGGTCAAATGAACTCATGTGCATAAATTCTTAACTCCAGGCCTGGCATATAGTGGGTGCTCAGTATGTGAGAGCTGCTGTTATCATTATTTTATTATCCTTAGTATTTCACATGATGATAATGATCCTGAATGCACACGTGTTCCCGCTCACCTCCTGTTTCCAAGTCTCAGAAACTTCACCATGGAGTGTGCAGGGTGAGCACCACCTCCGCTAATGGAGCTGCCCCACCTGGGCTGTCAGGAGGGACGGAGCACCCTGAGCCCCTACTGAGGGCAGAGGAGGGGGAAGGGGCCAGGCAGGGGGTGTAGGACAATCCCTCCCCCTCCCCCCAGTCCTTGCAGACTCGCAGGCGGCTCTGGTCGGACTCGGACGATCCTGCTGACAGATCACCGCATCAGGAGTCTGGGGGAAGGTCTCGTTAATTATGATAATTGACACCTTTGAAGATGCCAGCTGTGTGACGCCTGCTCTGGTGACAAAGGATTCCGGTAATTCTGTTTGAACTGCATTTTTCAAGCAATATGCTTTTCATTTTGGTCACTAGGAAAATTGTTTTATCTTCAAGGATGCTGCCTGGGGTGAACTGGCAGGTGCCAGCCTCCTGGAGAGTCTTGATGGTGCCAGAGCAGTGGGAGAGCCCTTTGGTTCCTGGGCAGACCTCAGGGCAGGGGGCATGGCTGCCAAGGGATAGGGAGGGTGTTTATCAACATCAGGAAGAACACAGGCTCCAGAGGGACCCAAGGGAAGCACCAGCCTGCACTGATTCAAGCCTGGCACCACCCCCTGAAGGAAGGCTGGTACCACCCCTGATTTCTCAGACCAGCGGTCGGAAGTGCAGAGAGGAGCGATGATGTGTCCAGTCACACCCCGCTCCCTTCACCTGTCATCTGCCGGGTGGACCTTGGCCCACTCTGTGTCCTCCAATTCCAGCCCCCGCCGACTGGTTCCTCTGCTCTGCCCTACCTGCTGAGGTCCTGAGAGGGCCCCGAAAGTGTGGTCAGCTGCGGCCAGCCCCCGATGGAGGAGGGCTTGTTATCAGGCAGGTTCCCAGGACCTCCTCATTCCCAGGAACCAGAACCTCTGGGGAGGGCCAGGGAATCTGCATTTTACCACCACCCTGGGTGAGTCTGACCTGCTGCAATGTCTGGGCATCACTGTTATTTCCCTCTTTTCCCATCTCCTACAGACCCGGCCCAGGCCCTCCCGCAAACTCTCCCTGTCTGTTCCGGGCCAGGGCTGACCTCCGCTTCCACTGCTCCTGCGATCCTCACAGCAATACTACAGCTCTGAGCCACTGCCACCAGTCAATGGGGAAGTCCAGCGAGTCTCCCAAAGGGAAGGACATGTCCCTCCCTGTCCCTCCCCTGGACTCCAATCCAGGGCCCCCTGAGTTCACAATGAGCATAGCCTCTGGGGGCACCTCACATTCTGCCAAGGCCCTGCATCCACCTCGAGGCTCCTTGGGGGTGATCACGGCCAGGACTGCACCAAGAGCAAACCTGGAAGAGAAATCATTAGTCCAGCAGCCGATGCGGCCATGTCTGCCATGTGGGTCCTGGCTCTGTGAGGCTCGGGGGGTCATCCCAGGTGGAGCCACCAAATCAGCCCCATGCATCCTGTATTGAGCCCTGTGACTTACGCTAAAGACTACTCCTTACTCTGTAAATTCCAGAGTGGCCTTTGGCCAAAAGCAATACAATTCTGACCTAGAAAAGTTAAAAGGACTTTGAAATTATGAGCCTCGGGCCCTGGCCTGATCCATAGATGAGGAAGGACGAGATGACTGAGGCAGCAGAAAGGAAAAGAAAGAGAAACACTTCACAGCAATTCCCCTTCCCGCTCACTGCCTCCAGGTTTCCATGAACCTCGTAGTGCCCAGAGCCTTGGTCTGCACTGTGGAGAAGAAGGAAGGTGGGGGGAGGCTGGGTGGGGGCACCAAGGAGGATGCCCAACTTGGGGCACACAAGGGGCTGCCTCGCCCTTGCTGATCCACCTGCTGCCTCCAGCCCTGGACGCAGCAGCCCGGAGCACGGGAGCGGAGGATGGCTGCCAACCCTGCCAAAGTCAGGGACTCTGGGCGGTGTCTCTCAGCTTGCCAGGGTTCAGCAGCATTGAAGACTCAAAGCACACTGGAATGCGTCCAAAGACTTGAAGGACACCAAACCATCCCCCACAACCACAAAGCCATGTGGTGGCAATATCTCATTGATGGTGGCACACTTTGCCACATCCTCGAAAGACACAGGCTCTCATGCACATGTCACCTTCTGCTCTCTTAATCTGCGGCACTTCCCCCTGCCGGACTGTGCCCCTTTCCCACGTGCATGATGTTAAGCACATAAGGCAGCCTGGGAGCTTGCCTTGCTCCTGTGGCACCCCCCTGGTGGCTGACTATAAAGGAAGAACGTTCAAAGATGGGGGCCAGTAAGGCCGAACCAAGTTTGTGTGGCAGCCTCTGGCCTCGTTTACCCCCAACCTGATTAGCTGGAGGAGGCAGGTATGATGAGGGGTGTCGTGGGGCCTGCACACCACATGGCAGTGACAAAAATGGAAGGAGAAAGGCTTTGGGGAAGGGGTGTGTGCCCAGCCCCTCATGCCCATGGCCTACTCAGTGACTCAGGCCC
Source organism: Ateles fusciceps (assembly GCA_036589455.1). Lineage (NCBI taxonomy): Eukaryota > Metazoa > Chordata > Mammalia > Primates > Atelidae > Ateles > Ateles fusciceps. The sequence goes on from JAZHEH010000733.1 coordinate 2,197,627, forward strand.
TGACGACCTGATCAGCAGGTCATCTCCTCCATCACGGGGTGGAGGTTGGTAGGGCAGTGGTAAGCAGAGGTGGGTCTGGACATTTTTGGTGGAGGTTGCTTGGTGCCCTTCCCATCAACCTGGGCTCTCACCACCTCAGGACACACTGAGGGGCCCTGTGCAGGCACTGGTGGCTTTCCACTCGAGGGCCTTCCCTCAGCCTGCCAGCCAGGTCAGCTGGAAGCACCAAGGAGTTAATGACCCTGGGAGCAGATATCAGATATCCACCATGGATGAGAAGGGGGAGAATACATACCCCCACCCCACAGCCCCACAGCGGGGATAGCTCTGAGACTCTCCCTGGAGGTGACCACCACTCCCCTGTGAGTCTTTAGGGATCTTCAAGCCAAAGGTGTTTGGATAAGCTGTTCACATCTGGAGGGATGTTGACTGACCACTATTCAAAGCTCAAGGAAGTTTTTGTGGGTCTCAGTTTCTGCATTTGCTCTGGTCTAGGTTTCACAGGTACTGGCAGAAAGGCTTCAGAGTTTATGGATAGAGTCGTAGCCAATTTCTGATTTAAATAACGATGAAATCTATTATCTCTTTCCATCTTGTGCTGTCTTCAGTTGGTTTTGAGAGAGGCAAGTTGGGTTTAAACAACTCTCCATCCTTTGCACCTCGACATCAAGGGCCTTCTCATTCATCCCCTTTTTCAATCTTAACACCAACCCAGGGAAGTAGGAAAAGCCAGGTCTCCTGAGAGCAGAACAGAGAATTGGAGAACCAGCATCTGAGAGTAGAAACAGACTGCACAGTCATCCATCGCAGGGAAAAGCAAGCAGTACTCAAAGGTGCCCTGCCCCTGATGTGGGACCCAGCACATTCTCATACACTGGGATTTTGGCTTGCCAGACTTCAGCTCAAATAGCATCCGTGTGAAACTCCTGTCCCGCTCGGCACTCCTGTGGCAGACATCACCAATCAATCACAGCACTCCTTCTTCCTGACCCTGAATTCAGTCCCAAATTCCTTGTCAAGACAATAGGTCAATCAAGAAGACACAACCATCCAACCAACATTAGCTTGTGAAATGGAATCTGCTTGCCAGACCAGCCTTAAAGTCTCTCCAGCTGCTCCAAATGTTGGTGGTGCAGTCAGGCAGTCCCGGGTTTCAACTTCAGCTCTGTGAATGGCTAACAAGGCGGACATGGGTTAGCATTTGTGTCACTCTCAGCCTCAGCTTTCCCATCTGTAAAATGGAAATGGTTGGTATCGATGGGGCCAGTAAGGGAATTCCATGAGAAAGCCCCAGCCCGTGACACATAGCAGATGTTCAGTGACAGGTTTGTGCTGGAGAAAAGGCTCTTCTTTTGCTACCACAGATGTTTCCTGATCACCTGATGACCATCTGGCGGCCACTTCTATCTAACGGGGAACCAGGATTTATTGGCATGTTGGTAAAGCCACCGTGTCCAAGTCCCGGGTCTTCCAAGGGCCAGCTATGTCTTCTGGGGCAAATCACCTCTTCCCTGAGGGTGGGAGGAAGTGGTCACGGTAGAACAATGTTCAACCTGGAAAGTGGGGATTTGTGTCAATTTCAAACATTCCTTTCAGTACAGACATTCAACAAATTAATTTTTCAAAGTCTGCTACCAACTCACAACACCTGACACCTCCCACCGCCTTCCCACTCTTCCCAGTTTCCTGAGCAAACCCTAGAAGATTACTGTTCCCATGGAATTAATGGGCCTGGACCCACCTGCTAATTTAATGCAAATCCCAGCCTGCCTTATTGTGCAGGAGTTTGAACTCTCAGTTTATTTGAACTCTCTTGGCAACACAATCTGTCCTCATTTCTAGTAGAGTTTCTAATCCCTGCAATTTCCATGGTGCTAGTAATTATGGAAAAAAGTCTGAAGTACAGAAATCCTGCATCTTGTCTATGAGATTACACACTTTAATGGAGTTTATTAAATTTATTTTGCAGTTACTGAGGAGATGAACTTCACTGTGCAGTTCCAGAGGGCAAAACAAGGACTGGTTGATGGAATGCACCAGGAGACAGTTTGGAATTCAAAGGAAAGAAGCACTTTCTGATGGTCAGAGCCAGTTGGCATGGAGTGAGCCATCCCGGGAGGTCAGGGTGAGGCTGGCAGGGCTCAGGCCTGAGGTGGTCGCTGTTGGGGCAGCCAGTGAAATGTAAGAGCTCTGAATCAGACCTGGCTTCATTTCCTGACTCTCCACTTCCAGGGAGATCTGGCAAGTGAGTTGACTTTTGCAAGCCTCTCGGCTCCCTGGGTAAGATGGTGACAGCTGTGCTACACAGAGCAATGCTCCATGAGGGACTACGCTGTTATTTCATTACTCAGAGGTAGGGGGGAGGCTTCCCTCACTCATAGTTACCCTGGACAGAGATTTCCCCCAGACACCACTGCCCTCCACCTCCCGCCAAAAGGTTGTGAGTTTGAGGCAGAGCAGGACAAGCTCCCTTGGCCAGTTCTTCTCACTCTCTGGAGCCCAGCTGCACAGAGAGCATGTCCGCCTGCTCTTCCACCGCCAGAGGTGTTGTTGTTGTTGTTGTTGTTGTTGTTGTTGTTGTTGTTTGGAGACGGAGTCTCACTCTGTCACCCAGGCTAAAGTGCAGTGGCGCGATCTCTGCTCACTGCAACCCTGCCTCCCAGGATCAAGCAATTCACCTGCCTCAGCCTCCTGAGTAGCTGGGATTAGAGGCACGTGCCACCATGCCCAGCTAATTTTTTTTTTTGTATTTTTTGTATTTTTAGTAGAGACGGGGTTTCACCATGTTGACCAGGATGGTCTTGATCTCTTGACCTCGCGATCCACCTGCCTCAGCCTCCCAAAGTGCTGAGATTACAGGCGTGAGCCACCGCGCCCAGCTGTATTATTTTGTATTATTAGGAGAGATGGGGTTTCACCATGTTGGCCAGAACTCCTGACCACAGGTGATCCGCCCTCCCAAAGTGCTGGGATTACAGGCGTGAGCCACCGTGCCTGGCCTCGCCAGAGGTTTTATAGCAACAGCCCCCCATATCCTGACCACAGGAGAGCCTGGAGGGAGGTCAGCACATGTCTGATGGTGAGATCTTCTGTCTGGTCATAGGGTCTGCAGGGGAGGTCCACATGCCCACAAGGCTGAGCCCCTTCCTCCAACGTCAGCTTTATCTCCACTGGCCACATCCTGCATTCTCCAGGTTTGTCTAGAATAAGGGCCCCCAGTGCTTTTCCAGGCCTAAAGCCCCAGAATGCATTATTATCACAAGGGCTGTGAGTTTGGGACACCCACTGATAACATAGCCAACATCAGGTTTCTATTCCTAGAACATCCTCTCCACTAAGGCAAAAACCACAAGATGAATCTTCCCCACTGTTTCTCTAGCCCCCAGCACAGTGCCAGGCACATTCATAGACATTCAATAAATACTGCTGAACATGTTAGTTTTACCACCATCACAGGAATATAAGTAAAGGCTTGGGAGCACAGAATAGGAGCACATAACTCATATGGCAGGAAGGGGAAGCATCAGGGAGGGCTTCTTGGGAGATAGACCCCTGAGCTGAAGCTCCAAGGGGAAGCAGGGAGAAACTGGTCAAGGCATACGTGACAGTGAGACCAGGTGTATCAGGAACTAGAGGGCAGCTCAGAGTCAAGCATAATAGAGGAAATAACCAGAGATGAGGTGGAAGAGTCAGCAGGGGCCAGACCACAGTTTGGCACATCCCTGGGGCCACTAGAGCATCATTTCCCTCCTAACATTCATGGAATGTCTACTATGCACCAGGCACTGTCAAAGGCCCTTCTCTGCCTTAACTTTTTCAAACCTAACAAGAAGCCTGGGAGGTAGAAATCAGTATCCTCTTCACTGGCAGATGTGGAAACGGAGGCAGAGGGAGATGAAGTAAACTACTAATGTCCACGTAGCCTACCCAGTGGTAGAACTGTGTTTATGCATGAACCCAGGTATGTGCATTCTGGAACCCAAGCTGTTGGCCACTGTGCTATTCTCCAGCAAGAGTAATACAAGAGTCAGGCTTTATTTCAGAAAGGGTACTCTGGGGGCCAGTGTGGAAATCTGATCTGAGGTCAAAAGAGTTGAGCTCAGCAAGACATTCAGAAATGAGTGATTATCACCCAAAGAAGGGAGACAAGTGGATCAACACTAACTGCAGAGCCTCACTGTGACAGCCTCTCTTACACTACAGCTATGAAATTCCCGACATTTCAATGAGTCAAAGCCTTACGTCAAGCCTCTTAGTCGCAGGGGTTCAAGATTTGAACTTGGCTGTTGGTACAGCAAAATGACCAGGATACAATTGCAAATCACCTGTCATACCAATCACTTCAAATTTAAATGAGCGAAGACAATCAACTGATGGCAAACTCTGAGGTGAATCAGATCCTGAAATTATCTGACAATAATTTTACAGTAGCCATCATAAAACGCTTCCATAATCAATTACACATTGTCCTGAAGTGAATGGAAAAATAGAAAGTCTCGGCAAAGAAACAGAAGTTACAAAAAAATCCAGAAGGAAATTATAGAACTGAAAAATGCAGTTACAGAAATTTTACAAACTTGCTGGCTAGTAGAGATGACAGAATATAGAATTAGTGAACTTAAGGATAAAACAATAGAATTTTCCCTACCTGAACAACAAAGAAAATGTAGAAGGAAGAGCCTCAGGAACCTATGGGACAATGAGAAAAGATCCAACATTCATACAATCAGAAGTCAGAAAAAGGAGAAAGAGAATAAAGGACTGAAAGTATTGGAAGACATATGACTGACAGCTTTCCAAACCTGGTAAAAGAAACAAATCTATGAATCCAAGAAACTGACCAAATACCGCAAAAGATAAACAGAAAAAAAAAAATCATGCCAAGACACATGATAGTAAAACTTTAAAACTCAACACAACGAAAAAGTCTTGGAAGCAGCCAAAGAGAAACACGAATTACCAAATTACCTGAAAGAGAATGCCTGTTCAAATAATAGGAGGTTTCTCATTTGGGAACCACTAAAGCCAGAAAGAAGTGGCACAATGTTTTTCAAGTGCTGAAAAAAAATCAGTCACAAATTCTGTATCTGACGAAACCATCCTTAAGAAATGGGAAGGGAATAAAAACATTCTCAAACAAAGGAAAAATTTAAAGTTTGCCACTAGCAGTTGTATACTTAAAAACTGGCTATGAGGAAGTTCTCCAAACAGAAAGGAAATAATAAAAGAAGGAGTCTTGGAGCATTAGTAAGGAAGAAGAAACAACAGAAAAAGCAGAAATATGGGAACATAAATAGAGTGTTATTTTTGTCATTAACGTTATGTCATATTTGATTATTGAAACAAAAGTTATAACACCGTCTGATACCCATGGTAATATTTGAAAGTGGAGAAGGTAAAGAATCGTTGGTAGAATCTAAAACCAAGGAAGGCAGGTATCCACACTTCACTTGAAGAGCTAAAATGTTGATACCAGTAGAAACCCATAAGTCTCGTAAGTATACATTGTAACAACCAAAACAACTCCTACAAAAACTCTACCAACAGATATATTTAAAATATTATAAATAAATTAATATGGAATTCTAACAAATATTCAAGTAATCTTCAGAAAGTCAATAAAATAAAAACAGATGAATGAAAACTATATAATAGGAAGCAAATAATAATAAAGGGGTAAATTCAATGTTAATGGTATAAATACAGCAATCAAAAGACAGAGATTAGAAGAGTGTATTAAAAAACACAAACAAATTATAAGCTGCTTACAAGAAACCCACTTCAAATTCAGTGACACAGTTTGAAAGATATACCACGCAAAAATTATATTTTTTAAAAAAATCTGATAAAGTAGACTTCAGCACAAAGATTATTACTAGAGACAAACAGAACATTTCACAATGATAAAAGGACCAATCCACCAGGAAGATATAAAATCCGCTCAATATGTGCACACTAAACAACAGAGTTTTAAAATCCATAAAACAAAATTGATAAAGCTGAAAGAATAGACAAATTCATGATTATGGTTAGACACTTCAAACCATCCCTCTCTCAGCAACTGAAAGAACTACTAAACAGAAAATTAGCAAAGATACAGAAGATCTGAACAACGCAATCAACCAGCAAAATCTAATTGACATTTATGGGAGACAAGTGTGGGTTTTTTATCCACTGTGCCAACCTCTGCCAACAACATCAGAATACACACTCTTTCAAGCAAGCATAGACCATTCATTAAGATAAATTTTATACCAGGCTATGAGACAAACACCAACAAATATAAATGAATTGAAATCATACAGGGTATTCTCTGATTGTAACAGAATCAAAGCAGAAATCAATAATGGAAAGACAACTGGAAGATCCCTAAACGCGTGGAAATCAAACAACACATCTCTTTAAAAATCCATGTATTAAAAAATACATAAAAATGAATGGAAACAAAAGTACATCATATCGAGGTTGTATAAGATACAGCCAAAATAGCGCTGAAAGAACAAATTATAGTATTAAATGCCTACATGAGAAGCAAGAAAAGATCTGAAATCAACAATCTAAGTTCTTACCTCAAGACGCTAGAATAAGAAGCATAAAATAAAGCCAATACAAGCAGGATTAAGAAAATAATGAAAAGAGCAAAAAATCAATGAAACTGAAAATAGGAAAATAAGTAAAATCAATGAAACAAAAAGCTGACTCTTTAAAAAAAGGTAAGGTTGATAAACCTTTAGCAAATAAGGAGATACAAGAAAAAGAAAAATAGAAAAGACACAAATCACTAATATTGGGGATGAAATAGGAAATATCACTGTAGGTCATGCAGCTATTAAAAGGATAGTAAGAGATTGAACAACCTTATGCTCATAAAATAGAAGAATTGGACCAAATCCTCAGAAGCCATAAACTACTAAAGGCAAGCCACGATAAAATGGATAATCTGAATAACCCAATAGCCACCAAACAAATTAGATTATGATATTTAAAATTTCGGAAAAGGAGTCTTTCAGCCTGAGTAGTTTCACTGGAGAATTCTACCAAATTTTTAAAGAAGAATAACATCAATATTATACAATTTCTTCAGGAAAATAAATAACATCTACACAAAACCACAGCTGACAAATTATTTAGTGGTAAAACACTGTGTGATTAGGAACAAAAATACAAAAGATTAGGAAAAAGGCAAGGATATGCTTGATCTCATTTCTCTTACTTGACATTGTACTGGAATTTATAGCTGCTGCAATAAGGTAAGAAAAAGAAATAAAATGTATATACTTTGTAAAAGAAGAAATAAAACTATCTCTATTTATAGATGACATAATTACCTACAGAAGATCTCAAAGAATCTAGAAAATATCTCCCAGAGCTAGTAAATGTATTCAATAAGTTCTCAGGTTACAAAGTTAACACACAAAAATCAATCATATTTCTACAAGCTAACAAAACATGCAGAAATCAAATTTAAAAACACAATGCCATTTATAGTCACACTAAAGAAAATAATATATTTAGCTATACACTTAACAAAATACATATGGAATCTATATACTGAAAAATACAAAATACAAGAGAAATTTTAAAAGACAATGTTCATGGATTTGAGTATTCAACTTAGTAAAAGTATCAATTCTCACCAAATTGATATGCTGATTTAATGCAATTTCTATCAAAATCCCAGCAGATTTTTTGTATACATAGCCAAATTTATTCATCAACCTAAATGGAAAAATACAGGCTCTAGAAAGTTAAATTAATCTTAACAAAGAAGAATATGGGAGGAATCACTCTAGCTGGTATTAAGGCTTACTATTCAGGTACATTAATTAAGACACCATGGTACTAATAGAGGTATACATACATCCATGGAAAACCAAGAAATAGGCCCAGACAAACATGTTCAATTGATTTTTGACAAAGGTACAAAAGCTATTCAATGGAGGAAGATTATTTTATTCACCAAATAGTGCTAGAACAATTACACATCCATAAACAGAAGAGAAATCTCAACACACTTTCTATATAACTAAAAACGAATAATATACATAAATGTAAAGCACAAAACTATAAAACTTTTAGAATAAAGGAAAAAATCTTCCTGACCAAGGGCAAAAAGTTTTTGTTGTTGTTGTTGTTGTTTTTGTTTTTATTTTTTCTGAGATGAAGTCTCACTCTTTCATCCAGGCTGGAGGGCAGTGGCACGATCGCAGCTCACTGCAACTTTTGCCTCCCAGGTTCAGGTGATCCTCCTGCTCACCCTCCCGAGTAGCTCGGATTACAGGCACCCACCACACCTGGCTAATTTCTGCATTTTCAGTAGAGACAAGGTTTCGCCATGTTGGCCAGGCTGCTCTCTAACTCCTGACCTCAAGTGATCTGCCTGCCTCAGCCTCCCAAAGTGCTGGGATTACAGGCATGAACCACCACTCCCAGCCAGAGTTCTTAAACACCGAAAGTGTGATCCATAGCAGAAAATAAATTGATAAAGTAGACCTCACTGGAGTTTAAAACTTTGCTTCTGTGAAAGCCTATGAAGGAGGATTCCTTTGACCGTGTAAAAACGGCCTTTGTCATGAGAAAGCAGACTTGAAAGACACAAATAATCTCCGAAGCAGAGACAGCAGGACTCTCCAGGAAAGGACTCACGGAACTTGATCCAAGCAAGAAGGAAGAAGGCTGAAATCTTCTCCCAAGCCACACCTGGACAAGGGTTTCCTTTCAGTTGCTTAACAGAGAAACATTGGAGATGTGTATAGAAACTCCACCATCTCATTCATTCATTCCTCTGTTCATGCATCATGCATTTATTGGATACCTCTATGTACCTTATACGTTCCTAGGGGCTGGGACCAGAAATGGACAAGATGGACAAAGCCTATTTGTTCCATATGGGACATGTGATCCCTGTGGTCCCCGCTGCAGTAGAAGAGAAGAATGGAGTTGTCACATCTACTCATAACTGCCTTAGGCCAGAAATGATTCATGTTACTTCTGTTCACAGTCCACTGACCATTGCTAGTCACATGATGACAACTTATCTGCAAAGCATGCTGGGAATTATAAGGATATTTGGTGTATACTATCTTGGGGCACAAGTTCCATTGAATATTATTCAAAGCGTGTTGCACTGAATCGCCCTTATGGGAAATTGTCTAATTGTCTACAGTTTTCTTCTCACAGGTTGACTTCATGTTTCTCAAAAAATTCTTCAAACAAGTTCATAAATCTACGAGTCAAGAAACCACTGCAGGTAACACGACACACAGCTATACAGATGGGGGGAAGGACCACATGATAATCACAGTCAAGATTTTCTCAGAAAGAGTCAAATCAGAAAAACAACTCCTTGGAGAATTTTGCCTCACAAGATTTAACTTTTCCTCTGGGTGACACAACACCACCCTTCTCCTGGATGTGACAGGAAGGGAAAGGAGAAACAAGATTGAGGTAAAGGCCAGAGTCTCCAAATGGAGCCTCATGAATGGGAAACAGTGGGCGTTAGCTCTGAGTCAAGTGTTGGATGGCAGTGACTGAGTGGCCAGGCTTGGAACCTACATTAAATGTGACAGCAAGCAAACCAGGAGACACAGCCAATCCACCACATCTCCTTACCCGAGGGATGTTTACACCTGTAGGTTACCAGCATCAGCTTCCCAGGAGGCTTCAGGAGCCAGGAAACCAAAGGCTACAGTCATAAGCCTGGAAAAGACCCCAGAGCAGTTTCCACAACTTAACACTGGTGAGTGCTCCTGCAAAGCTCCCTATGATGGCACCACTGCACTCCAGCCTGGGTGCAGTGAGACAGAGACCCTGCCGCAAAAGAAAAGAAGAAAAGTCCAAGTGGGGGAGTGAAATGGGTCGTATTGAAAAATGCAGGGTCTGGAGTAGTTAAGCCAATCTTGACAAAGAAAACGAAAATGGGAGGAATCACTCTATCTGACGTGAAGGCCTACTGCACAGCTATGTTAATCCAGACACTGCGGTATTGGTGGAAGCCTCCAAAAAGACGTGTTGAAGCCGTGACTCCTGGGACTTGTGAATGTGACCTTATTTGGAAATTGGGTCTTTGCAGGTATCATCAGGTTTACACAAGGTTATTAGCGTGGGCCCTAATCCAATAGGACCGGTGTCCTTACAAGAAGAGGGAAATTTTGACAAAGACGCACAGGGAGAATGCCGTGTGAAGAAGGAAGCAGAAAGTGGAGGGGACACATCTGCAACACTAAGGAATGCCCAGGAGTGCCAGAAGCTGGAAGAGGCAAGAGAGGGTCCTCCCCTGGAGGACTCGGACGGAGCATGGCGCTGCCAATGCCTCGACTTTGGACTTCCGACCTCCAGAACCGCGAGACAATGCATTGCTTGGTTTTAAGCCACTCAGTTTGTGGTATTTTGCTACCTCAGCCCTAGGAAACTATGACAGGGGTTTTTGGCCCCAGTCGTTAGAAAGGTAAACTGAGCCACAGATGGGCAATGTCTGCCTAAGTCCACGCAGCCGTAAGTGGAGGAGCGGGCTGCGTTACCAGGCCTCTGGCTTCCAGGTGGCCACCCTCAGAGAGAATCAGCAGAGCTGTGGGCTCCTCCAAGACCCTGGAGGAGTAATGATCCCTGCCAGAGCTTTCTTCACCATGAGGAAGGGATCTGTTTTCCTCTTCCAGAGGTAAAGGGGAATTTTAGGCCAGTTTTGAGGCTGACACCTCGTTAGCTCCTGAAGGCAATCGGGTGAATTCAAGGCTGAGGGAGGTGGAGACACCTCCCCCGGTCCTCAACTCAGGGACTCCAGCGCTCCTGCGAAATGTGTCTCATGTCAGGCCCCTTCACCTGCCCCACAACCACTGCCCCATTTAGGCCCTTATTCCCTCCCTTCTGAACTGGAGTCTAAGCCTCCTCGCCAGCCACCCTCTGTTCCCACCTTCAGCAAGCACTTGCCCAGCACCGACTGGGTACCAGGGCCCATGGCTGGTGCTGAGGCCAGGGTGGACAGCACTGAGGTTCCTGATGTGGATTTATGTCATTCGCAGTGAAATGAGATGCAGAAAATGAATCCATGACACAAGACAGCACATTGCAGGCAAAAGGTCAGAAGAATTCAGAGCCCAGAGATCTGCAATGGGAAACTACTGGGCATGATTGCCAAACACCCAGAAAGTTCCTCAGGCTGCAGCAGGATGACGAGGGCACAGAAGGTCCCACAGATGGCAGACAGATCAGGTAAAGGCCTTAGAGGCCTCAGGAGGGGCATTGAAAGAAAGCTAGGTGATCTGAGAGTTGAGAGAAGTGAGGGGATTTGAGTGTTGGTGGGAGGGAGGTGACCTGAGTGTTGAGGGGAGGGAGGTGACCCGAGTGTTGAGGGGAGGGAGGTGACCCGAGTGTTGAGGGGGAGGGGAGGTGACCCGAGTGTTGAGGGGGAGGGAGGTGACCCGAGTGTTGAGGGGGAGGGAGGTGATCCGAGTGTTGAGGGGGAGGGAGGTGACCTGAGTGTTGAGGGGAGGGAGGTGACCTGAGTGTTGAAGGGAGGGAGGTGATTTGAGTGTTGAGGGGAGGGAGGTGACCTGAGTGTTGAGGGGGAGGGAGGTGACCTGAGTGTTGAGGGGGAGGGAGGTGATTTGAGTGTTGAGGGGAGGGAGGTGATCTGAGTGTTGAGGGGAGGGAGGTGACCTGAGTGTTGAGGGGAGGGAGGTGATTTGAGTGTTGAGGGGAGGAAGGTGACCTGAGTGTTGAGGGGAGGGAGGTGATTTGAGTGTTGAGGGGAGGGAGGTGACCTGAGTGTTGAGGGGGAGGGAGGTGACCTGAGTGTTGAGGGGGAGGGAGGTGATTTGAGTGTTGAGGGGAGTGAGGTGATTTGAGTGTTGGGGTGAGTGAGGTGACCTGAGTGTTGAGGGGAGTGTGGTGACCTGAGTGTTAGGGGGAGGGAGGTGACCTGAGTGTTGAGGGGGAGTGAAGTGACCTGAGGGTTGAGGGGATGGAGGTGACCTGAGTGTTGAGGGGAGGGAGGTGATCTGAGTGTTGAGGGGAGTGAGGTGACCTGAGGGTTGAGGGGAGGGAGGTGACCTGAGTGTTGAGGGGGAGGGAGGTGACCTGAGGGTTGAGGGGATGGAGGTGACCTGAAGGTTGAGCGGAGGGAGGTGAGCTGAGGTTTGATGGAAGGGAGGTGAACTGAGAATTGAGTGGACAGTTAGTTTGCCTGAGGATGCAAAGGCAGTCAGGTGACCTATATCTTTATCTTGGAGTGAGGTGGCCTGAGGTTTGACTGTGGAGTAAGGTGTCCTGAGATGGAAAGGACAGGATAACTTTTGGGACCATCTCTCAAGACCCCACCACAGATTCTCACGGTTGCACCCAAGAGCTGCATTGGCTGTTCCTGACTGGGTCTTCCATCCTCCTGTCTTCAGAATGTCCTCCCTATGTGACAGGATTGCTGACTCTCTTCTTATCGGGGGCCTCTTGGGTTGCCTTCCCTCTCCCACGTGCCACCTTTTACTTTGGGCCCCACAGCTGTTCTGAGCATCTCCCTGCATCCCAGCCACAGGTTGGAGTTTGGAATTGGACCTTTAGCAGGTAAACTTTAGCAGGTGCCTATGGTAGAGTTCGCTTTGTGCCTGGGCAGAAGGAGAATTCGGGTCTGCAGAGAGAGAGGGGGTGGGGGAGAGGGAAGAGGGAGAAGCAGGGAAAGAGAGAGGAATCTTGCTGTGGGAGGACCCCAGTGCAGCTCACGCTGTAGCCTTCTCTGTTCTGAGCTCCTGCAGTCCTGCCCTTGGGTTTTGTGGGGCCACCCGTGTCCTGGGTCCCACTCTGGTGTAGGTTAGCTGGAGCGGATCTCTAAGGCCTGGCACAAAGGGAGCTCCACTGACCGTGACTTCCCACCCCATCTTTCAGGGCCCATCGCAGCTGCTGCAGCCTCCTGGAGCCCACCTTGACTTTTCACCCAGTGGGGCCTCTCCAGCCACCTCTGCACCCAACACCTTGAACCTTTCCTACCATCCTCATGTGACATCATGGTCATTTGTCCACGTAGCTCCTCATTCCGACCAGATGGTATCCTCCCAAGGATAACGAATTCTGCTTGCTCATTTCTGCATCAAACCCCAGCCCCCTGTGGTACAGCAGGCGCTCAGTGAGGCTTCAGTGCACCCACGGTTAATCCTAATTAACGGAGCCCTGATCCTGCCAGGCATTTGCATTTTACCCGCTTGTTATCTCTTGATCCTCTTGAGCACTCGGGTTGGAGCACTTACTCTCAAGTCCAAGGCCCTAGGTTCAAATCTCAGGCCAGCCACTGACAAGCTTGACAAAGGTATCAAACCTGTCTGGCCTCGGTTTCCTGATCTATAAAATGGAGGCAATAATACCGCCTACCTGATCACGTTGCTGGAGGTTAGATGGATTAAATAAACTAGGGATTAGCACTGCACCTGACGCACTGTGATTATCATAAAATGCAGCCTCCGCTTGCTCCCTCCTCCACTGGTAAGAGCTCCTCCCACTTTTACAGAGACCCACTACCATCCTTTCCCAGACCAATTTTTATTTCAGTGTGATTAGTTCCATCCTCCATTCCAGAGTGGGCACATAACCTGGCCTGGTCAATCAGACTTTATTCTGGGGTTTTTGTGGGAATTACAGGGCAAGCAAGATGCTCTTCTTCTGCTGAAGCTACTGGGGTCTCCAGGAGGAGAGGAGCGGCCTGGAAGTGATGTCCACTCAGAAGAAAGCAGAACCACGAGATGGGGTGTGATAGTGCCTGACAGCCTCATCTGAGCACTTGAATCCAGCCATACCTGAATTCCCTTCAACTTCTCAGTTACATGAATCTATAAATTCCCTGTTCTGGCTTAAGCCAATTTGAGTTTCTGTCCTTTGTCAGAGAAATGGACCCAATTAAAACAAATATTATACCTGTTTCCTCCACACTAGCGAGAAGTAACTTAGCCGTAGTTACTGTCCAGGGATCGAGCCCAGATCCAGCTGTCTCTAATAATACTGGTCTTGCGGAGAGCTTTAGGGGTTGGAGGTTGAGAGAGGTGAAGTGACAGGCCCTGTTGAGGGTCAGGGAAAGAGGAGCTCAAGATGCAATTTGCAGGGTCTGAAATCACTCGCGGTGGCAATCTAATCTGAGGCGGCCCGTGTTGCAGGCAATCTCCACAATGTCCTAGACTCCTCCCTGCTCAGCTCCTAGAGCCAGTCTCACTGTGACAGCACCATGAGATCAATCAAAGAGGTGGGGGGAGAAGTAATCCCCCTCACTTCCTGTCAGCTGCCACCAGAACTGTCTGGTGGGGAAGCAGGGGGTCAGTGGGAGTCTCATGACTCCAAATGAGCCTTAACAGGTATCATTCCCCAGAGCGGCCGGTGAGTCGTGAATAGAGCTCCCAACTGGAGAAGAAGTGGCCTCGTGTCCACCAACTCCCTAGGACTTTGGTCTGAAGGTTGTTTGAACCAGTGCAGGTGTGGTGAGGCCTCCGGGTGCTGTGGGATCCTCCTGCAACAACACTCCCTCCCCCTCAACACTCAAATCACCTCCCTCCCCTCAACACTCAAATCACCTCCCTCCCCTCAACACTCAGGTCACCTCCCTCCCCTCAACACTCAGGTCACCTCCCTCCCCTCAACACTCAGGTCACCTCCCTCCCCTCAACACTCAAATCACCTCCCTCCCCTCAACACTCAGATCACCTCCCTCCCCTCAACACTCAAATCACCTCCCTCCCTCAACACTCAAATCACCTCCCTCCCCTCAACACTCAAATCACCTCCCTCCCCTCAACACTCAGGTCACCTCCCTCCCCTCAACACTCAGGTCACCTCCCTCCCCTCAACACTCAGGTCACCTCCCTCCCCTCAACACTCAAATCACCTCCCTCCCCTCAACACTCAAATCACCTCCCTCCCCTCAACACTCAGATCACCTCCCTCCCCCTCAACCCTCAGGTCACCTCCCTCCCCTCAACCCTCAGGTCACCTCCCTCCCCTCAACACTCAAGTCACCTCCACCAACAAAAGGCCCTTCTAGACCAATCTTTGCTCACAGACTGGGGCTTAAAGGTCACGAGAAAGCAGATGCCTCTCCTTCCACATAGAGTGGAGGGCAGGGATCAAGTCTAGTTCACTGTTGGGTCTCATGGCCTGGCTCATTGTAGGGGTTTATTATTTTATATATATATATATATATATACAACATCCACACACACATTAATAATAATATGTGTGTGTGTGTGTGTGTGTGTATGTATATATATATACATATATTTGATCTGAGAAGCCCTTAGAAATCATGGCCTCATTTTATAGTTAGGAAAACTGAGTTTTACTAAGAATTTGTTGCTCTTTTATAGTCTGATCTTGGAGCAGCCCCCAGTGAATTGGTTCATTCTGAGGTTCTCTGAGGCTTCTGTCAACCCTGAATTGCTTTGATGGTCACACGCCTAGACACACGGCTGGGGATGGGCATCAGGAGAGAAACCTAAGTCTTCCGACCTCAGACTGCCTGTTCACCTTCCCACGCCAAGCACTGCCTGGTCTTATAATTTACCCAAGAGCTGTGCACAGAAAGTGGGATAGCCAGGAGTTTTTGACTGCAAGTGACAGAACATGACGTAAGCAATGTAAGAAATGCATTGTCTCCCGTAACCAGTCCTGGGAAGGGCTGTGTATTCGTCAGTTCTCACACTGCTAATAGAGACATACCCAAGACTGGGTAATTTATAAAGAAAAAGAGGTTTAATGGACTCACAGCTCCACATGGCTGGGGAGGTCTCACAATCATGGTAAAAGACAAAGGAGGAGAAAGGTATGTCTTACACGGTAGCAGACAAAAGGGCTTGTGCAGGGGAACTCCCATGTATAAAACCATCTGATCTCATGAGACTTATTCACAACCACGAGAACAGTATTGAGGAAACCATCCCCAGGATTCAATTATCTCCATCTGGCCCCACCCTTGACATGTGTGGATTATTACAATTCAAGGTGAGATTTGGGTGGGGACACAGCCAAACCGTATCAGGCTGGAACACTGGGACTCTCTCTCTTTCTCTTTCTCTCTCCCTCTTTCTCTCTCTCCCACTCTCTCTCACTCCCCCCATCACTTATATCTTTCCCTCCCTCCCTCAAGTTTGCTTGCTTCCACCTTCGGAAACAAACTGCCTCCTTTGTGTCAACTGCCTCCTCCTCTGCCACAGGCGGCCTCTTCTACAGCTCACGCTGAGAGCCACGGGTCATGAGCCATGGGTCATACCTCAGGGTCCCCCTTCCTGGAGTCACATTAGAGAGGTGGGAGCTCTCCACCCTGGATTCTGATGTGGAAGCTCCCAGGGAAGGACTCTCATGAGCCTGCCCTGGAAGGTGAATGGCAGCTACCACTAGGATCACATAGATGGAGTGTGTGGGGTCAGGAGAGGGGTGGGCATTGCCTCAAACAAGTGGCTATTCCCAGAACTGATGGATAGCCTGGATGTTCAGAGCAATAGGCATCCTCTGTGGCGGGCGAGACAGTTGAAGAGTGACCCTCAGCGATGCTATCTGAATATGTGGTGCAGACCATGGATGTGGAAGGAGGAGAGGCATCTGGAGTCGTCCTCGCTCCTTTGTTCCCTCCTAGGAGCCCCATTTAATTCATTCTGTGTATCTCTTTCTGCCTCTGCCCTGGCTGGCTTCTGTGCAAGGACTGGATAAGGTCTCTCCAGGAAGGGGATCACGGTTCAGAGGGCAAAAGACCTGTCAGTCAATGGTGGGACAAGGTGACCCATGGGTCATAAAAGGCACATTCAAGGCCTGCAGAGAAGTGGGGGTGCTCCAAGGATCTGATGCTCTAGCTATTCCTGGGGAGGCTGCCTGGAGGAACAGGTTCTGAGCTGTGCACCTGAAGGAAGGGGAAATTCGTGAATCAGAGGAGTAAGAAAAGCAAAAACACTCTAGGGGTACGTGTGGGTGGGTGTGCAATATAATTGCATGCAGTGTGTGTGTGTGCGCCCACACGTGTATGTGTTTTAGGAACTGGTGCTGTTGACCTTATGGAGACAGAAATGAGACTGGGTGGTTTCCAGGGACTCACTAGGTTCTCATGACCATCCTGAGAGGGATGCCCAACCAGATCCACTGCACAGATGAGGAACCGAGGCCCAGAGAGGTGGAGCCATCTGCCCTCAGTCACACAGGGGAGAGCAGGATCTCAGAACAGGGCTAAGGAGCAGCCCCGGAACCCACGGGAGCCTGAAGCAGAGTCCCCACCTATGTCTTGTTGCCCAGGCTGGAGTGCAGTGGTGCAATCTCAACTCACTGCAACCTCCGCCTCCTGGGTTCAAGGGATTCTCCTGCCTCAGCCTCCCGAGTAGCTGGGACCACAGGCGCGTGCCACCACGCCCAACTAATTTTGTATTTTTAGTAGAGACGGGGCTTCACCATGTTGGGCCATGGACTCTTGAGAGAGAAAAAGACGCATTTGCTGCTAAATGCCCCTGAGACGTTCAGCTTGTTACTAAGAACAGTCAAAAAGAAACATGAAAATCGAACACAGTCACCCAAGCAGATTTCAGGACGGAATCCTTTTTCAGGAAGCACCTGCAGCATGCCTCAGAACACGGCATCCCTCAGAGCCTGCTGCTCTGGGCAGCGCAGACTGTCCTCCTTCCCAGCCTGAAAGAAACGAAGGGACCACATTGGCGAGAGACGACAGACCTCTGCCCACCCAGACGCTGCAGATCCTTGTCTCCTGCTCCACCTCTGAGCACACATGGTGGACACCCACATGCTCAGGTGCCACCCACCCTCAGCCATCCTCTCTAGAGGCCCTGTCTGTGGACTGCCCACCCCAACAGGCCATCAGTGGGGCCTCCTGTCTCTGCCACCAGTGCTGGTGTCCCTGATCCTGCACCTCTGCTCAGGGCTGGGCGTGGAATTTCTGCACTGTGCTCCTCCTAAAACCCTGAAGGCCCAGGCTGTGCTGCATCTGTCGCCTGCTCTGGGAAGAATGCCCCATCCCTTGAACCTGGGTGCTACCTGGGCCCCTAAGCAGCACTGCCTGAGTCCTGAGTCTCACACAGAGCCTCCTGAATATGGTTCTGCTTCTGGCCTGCACCCGTCCCAGCTGGAAACTGGAAACCCCGCCCTGAGGTGGGGGATGGAGAGGAGCCTGGATGCATGTGTCCCCTTCCTCAGCATCATTTTTGTTTTTACCCCTAGGCACCTCTTTTCTAAAATAAAGCCCTGTCTTCTCCTTTAACCCATTGCATTTAACTCATGCCAATAGATACTTATGGAAGGAATGACACTTTATGCTACATGCCACAGGAACCTAGTCATTCAAAATACCTCTGCCTGTTTTACAGATGAAGGAACAAGCTCAGGGAGATGACCCAAGTTGCCCAAGTTTGCATAGCAGCTCGAGGGTAGGGATGGGACGAGTATCTGTCCTTATGCTTCCAAAGATCTGTTTCCACCAATGCCTCTTAACCTCTCCTGAGGAAGAACCCTTAAGACTTGTATTTAAAGTTCATGTGACATTTACAATCCTCTCCATCATATCTCTGTCTTGATTCTAATCCAAAAACATCCCTTGCCACCTGAGACCAAAAGAAGGAAAAATAAACTGCTTATTCTGTAGCTTCATGTACTTTCTGGGGCAGCCCCCGGTGGGGAGCCAGCCCCAGGTTGATGGTCCCCGAGGTACACACCACACTGTCTGTGGATTGGGGGAGAATGTACCCGGAGCAGAGTAAGGCCCAAGGACCTGCTGTTAGAGGCCCAGGAGTATCAGGCTTAAGGAGAAGAGGGAGTGTCTGGGATGTCATCTGTTGCCAACAGGTGCAAAGAACAGAAAATTATCCTGGACTCTGACACCTTGCTGTAGTTTCAATGTATCCCCCAAAGTTCAGTGTTGAAAACTTAATCCCTAATGCAGCAGTGTTGGGAGGTGGGGTCGAATAGAAATAATAGAATAGATCAGGTCATGAGATCTCTGCCCACACGAACGTATTATTGTCATTATCTTGGGAGTGGGTTAGTTATCAACAGAGTGGGCTTGTTAGAAAAGTGAGCTCAGCCCCAACTTGCCCTCTTGCTCTTACACCCTCTTGCCCTTCCTCCTTCCACCATGGGATGACACAGCATGAAGGTCCTCACCAGATGCTAGCACCTTGATATTAGACTTCCCAGCCTCCAGAACTGTGAGAAATAAATTTCTTTTCTTTATAAATTACCCAGTATTAGCAGTATTTTGTTATAGTAACACAGAGCAGACTAAGACGCACCTCCATTTTACAGACGGGAAAACTGAGGCCCAGAGAGGGAAGGTGACCTGCCCAAAGTCTCCCAGAGAAGTGGTAGCTGAATCCGGGCCAGAATCAGATCTCCTTGCGTGCAGTCCAGGAATCTTTCCTCCGTGGAGGCCACACTTTTCCATCACCCAGGCTGAGCCCTGGGCCTTGGTGGCCTCGGTGATGCTGAGCAGAGGCAGGCAGTTTTTGCTCTGTTCTTCAGGAACTCATGGGTCAGGGCTGGAGAGTAGACAGTGGTTGGTGGGGGTAGGAGTGCAAGAGAGAGATGGCACGGCTCCAAAGGAGCCAGCACTCCCGGCCTCAGACCATCCCTACCTCCAGCCCACCAGCCCTCCACTGCGGGACCGAACCCTCCTCTGGCCCAGCCTCTGCCTGCACAATAAGGGTCTGCACTTGTGAGTGTGTGCTGTGGGTGTGCCCAGCCCGCATGGGCACCTGGATGAGTGTGCTTTGCGAGTGTGTGCTGTGGGCATGCCAGTGGTGCACAAGTGGCGTGTGCCTGTGCTAGTCTGTGCACGCAGTGTGAGTGTTGTGTGTGTATCTCTACCTCCTGTTTTGCCTGTAACCATTGCCAGCCCTTCTCTGTTCCTGACTCCCTTTCTCTTCCATCTTCACCCCTCTGGGGATCAGGCAGGGCAGAGCTGAACTGGCCCTGTCCCGAGAAGGGACCTCAGAGGTTGGCCTGGCCTGTCCACCCTTCTGCGCATCTCTTGTCCTCTCCCCCTCTCATGGGGCCTTGGGCACCTTCAGAGTCCCAGTTTCCTCATGTGAGGAACAGGATGATGCCATGTCACAGAGAAGGTGGGAGGTTGGAGATGAGGGGTGTCAAGGGCCTGCCTGGTGCCCAACCCCAAGAGGGCAGTTTTGCCTTCCTGCCTGGAAGTTTCCACCTGGCACTGTCCTCACCCCCAACCACCAGCAGAGCTGAGGCCTGCAGGGGGCTTGGAAGCGGCCTGCCTCAGCCCTGGCGTGGCCCTACTACCTGTCTGCTGGGGCCCTGGGCCCTGGTTGGCCCCTGTGACCTAGCTCCTCTTCTGTACCTGAGGTGACCACAGCCCTGTGCCATGCTCAGTGAGTCCCCTCACAGGAGTGCTCAGCACAGAGCGCCCACAGGTCCCCATGCTCAGGGACAGGTGGGGAGGGGGGCTCCCCAGCCATGAGGCTGTGCCCAGAGGGTCCCAAGGGAGCACCCAGAGGAACCAGGGCCACCGGATGCCTCTGTTGCCTCCAGGAAACCAGGACTGCTGTCAGGTTTTACTGCTTGGTAAACATTTTGATGTTTCATTCATGAAACTTGCCTTTCCTGAGGTCTCCTGCAGTACAGAGACTGGAGTGAAAAATTTAATGAGAGCTGGGCCTGTGGTCCCTCAATAGCTCCAAGCATGTGGCTCCCAGGAAGTCATGTCTGCCCTCAGAGCAGGAGTCCCCATGCCTATCCCACAGGTCACAGAGCGGGAAGGACATACTGCATAGGGAGGTGAACTGAAGTCACCTTAGTATATACAAACACACACAGTTGATAGATGGGAATAACCGTTCAGGCTTTTCAAAGCACATAGTAGGTGCAAAACAAATATTTGTTGAATGAATGAATGACATTTTATTCACAGATATGCCTTGGTTTCCAGAATGACCCTGTGGTTAGGAGAGCGGTTGCTGTAGCTCCATTTTCTATATGAGAAAGCGAAGGCTCAGAGAGGTTAGGCAACCTGCCCAAGGACACACAGCATCAGCGGGTACTCCTGACTGGGGAGCACTGAGTTCACCTCTCCTTCAACAGACAGGGGAGCTTCCCCCATCCCCCTACCCGGAGTCCACAGGCCTTTGATCATGCCAGGGCTGCCTCTGAGTCTCGACTCACCCCTTTATTTCTTGCACTGTGCTCTAGGCTTCCTGTTTTACACCTATCATCTCATCTTTTTATTTTTTACAACAGCCTGTTTTATTAATTGTTCAGAGAGGTTTAGTGACTTGGCCAAGGTCACACCGGAAGTGGATAGGACAGGACTTGTGCTTTGATGTTTTTTCCCACTGCACCAGACAAGGTGACTCGGCCCTGCCTTGGGTTGGCAAGGTGTTCTTTCCAGAATGTCTGCGGAGACTCCCCTCCCTGCCCGCCCCAGACCATGACCGACTCTCCTTTGGAACTGGGGCCATCCAATCAGAGGTTCTCAGTCTTCCCTGTTTATACCAGCAGCAAATATGAGGGAGGGGGCAGAGAGAAAAGCCAGCGCACCATGGAAAGAGGGAGCAAACGCAGGAGGGCTGGGGTAAGAGAGGCCAGCTGCAGAGAGAGAAGAGTGGAGAGAGGAGAGAGTCACACAGAGACGGGGGAACAAAAACCAAGGAGAATGAGACACCAGGAGGACAACAGAGGCAGCAAAATACATTTAAAAAAACCCAAAACACATACCCGTGTGTGCATGCGAACACACACGGACGAGAAAGAGAACCTTTGGGAAAGGCTCTAAAAGCAAGAGTGTGATGGAGGCACCCACCCAGGGAGTGAGAAACACACACACACACTGCACAGACACACACACACACACACACACACACACACTGCACACAGCCCCGACGCAAACCCTGACAGAGATGGAGGGTGACAGATACAAGTCAGACAGACGGAGGGGAAACATGGAGAGCAGGGCAGAGAGGGAAAAAAAGACACAGCAAGACAGAAAAAGATAGGGAGAGATTAACACACATACAGTCTTCGATGGGGAGAGGCAGCGGAGGAGCCACAGATGCCCGAGTGCCAGAGCTGAACTCACCCCTGGCCCTCCCCACCTCCCGCTCCGTCCACCACTGCCTGATTCTGCTCACAGCAGCCTGAAATGAAAGCCCCAAGTGGAGAAGTGAATTCTCCCAAGTCCAGCTGCCAAGATGCGCTCTGCATTCCACCCGCGTGCCCTTAGCGACACAGAGGCGGAGGCGGGGGCGGGGGGTGCGTCTGCACCTAGCACGGGTTTCTTCTCCTCTTGTCTTAGCTTTGAACCAGATGCACTGATGGAAGGAGACAGACCTGCCCAGCATTTGATCATTAAGCCCACACCCAGAGCCACTTAAGCAGCTATCTCTGAGCCATGAGTGGCTGGAGGTGGGCACAACCCGTAGCCCCTCAAACGCCCATGGGATGCCGACCAGGGACAAGATGCATCCCCCTGCACTAGGAACCCCCACACGGGAGGCAGACAGTCCTGGGTCCACATGTCCCTTGCTGCCTCCTGCCTGTGATGAGTCCCCTGACCTCTCTAAGCCTCCGTGTTCACCTCTGTGAAATGGGATCCTGGTGTTCCTGCAGCGGGTAAGCTGAGTTGTAGGACAGTTGCTGACTCCTCTTCAGGGGTGAAAGGAAATGAAGAAAAGAAAATGGTCTCATCCCGGGGAAGGCCCCAGACCTCACCCCCTGGAGGTCTGCCTGGCTGGCATTTTACAAGGGAGTGGGCCTCTCAGAGGCAGGAAGCCGAGGTCAAAAGTACATCAGACATCCCTCTGAAGGCCAGTTCTCTGCCACTATAGTGGCACCGGAGAAAAGATTAGAAAGGCAGCACTAATTTAATTTGCCAGAATGAATAAAGATAAGACAGAGACTTAGGGTGATGAAGTGCTGGGAGCACATAATTCACATGCCTGATAGCCCACGTTGGAGCTGATTAAGCCAGAACAGCCTCGGTTTATTGTCTGTCGCTGAGGAAGGCTGGCTTCCCCGGCTGGGCAGTGGGCGTGACAGGCTTGTAAATGGGCAAATGAGTTTAAGGGGAGGAAGGAGCAGAGATCTGTGGGTCCTTCTTATGCCCATGGCCACCAGGATGTGGAGAGGAACTCTCAGATCATTCATTCATGATCGCTCAGCATTCATTCACTCAGCACTCATTCATGATCATTTCACCAAGCAGCCCCCTGGACTGGAGTGCGGCGTAGGTGGAGGGTGTTTTGGGGTCCATCATTAAATCCAAAGAACATCTGGACAGGAGGGATCAGGAATACCTGGGCACCGGGATTAGCTGTGTCCATGAGGGCACGTGCCTCACTGCACACAGGAATGTGTGTCATTAGTGAAACAGGAGCGCATTCTCTATGCCCATGGGCAGGGCTTGTTGGTGTGGGGACACCTAGATACACACAGGGCTCGCCCATCAGCAACTGCGGGGCCCTGACATGCTCCACTGCTAACTAGCTGTGTGAGCTGAGGGGGAGGTTATTACTTCTCTAAGCCCCACTGGCTTTGTCGGTAGAGTAAGGATAGTCATAGGACCCACTTTACAGAGCTCCAGTGAGGACCAAGAGAGTGCCTGAAGGAGCCCAGCTCAGCACCTGGCCCATGGGAAGGGCTCTGTGATCATGAGTGATGATCTGTGTTGATTCATGATCACGTAAATTCTCCTTCCTGGGTGCACGTGAAAGGTGGGAGCACTGGACTGGTTCATGCACTTTGTGAGAGTTGCACTTACGGCCACATGGGAGACCTTCCTGTCATGTCCCAGGTGTTCTTCCTTCCTCCTTTGTGGCTGAGACAGTAAGGGTTTGGTGCCTGGCTGGGAGGGGAGAGAAAGAAGATGGAGAGCCAGCCACTCTGCCAGGGCCAGGAAATTTGGACTTTATGGAAAGCTGGCAGTCTGCTTTGCTGGAACTGAAGGCAATTTGCAGCAACACAAAAGGGTGCATTAGAGAGGGAGGGCCGGGAACCCCAGCAATGGGAGGCTGGAGGCTGGAAAAGAAGGGGTTGAAACTGTCCCGGGGGAAGAGCAATTTAAATGCAACCAAAGCACAAACACATCTGCCAGGGATGGGGTTTCCATTCACATGGAATGAAGGACCCACAATGCAGGTGCCTTGCCTGGCTGATGAGGCAGTGGAAGGAAATCCCCATAGAGGCCGGCTGGGTTTTCATTTCATTTGTTTTGTGGTCTGAAGTAGGAACCACTGGACCTTCCCATAATGCCTTGTGCTTGGAGCTGGGGTGAGAATTGGTGTGAAGACTCTTGGGGCTGAGGATGGAGTGGAGAGGGCAGAGCTGAGTCGCAGTCAATGGCAGGAGGGGGAGAAGCAGCAGCTGCAAGCTGGGGGAGACTGGACCTCAGGCCTCTCTCAGGCTCTCTCGTGGGCTCCTGAACTCCCAGGGGCCCAGGCCACCCTGGATTATGGAAATGTAGTGGAACCCCTCAGCCAGGGCTCCGGGGCTGAGAGAGAATAGGAAGGCCCCTTGAGCTAACACAGTATAGTCTAACCGTATAGTCAGAGACACTGAGATCTGGGGCAGCAAGGGACGAAGGGCCGGGGGGAGTGACTGTCCAAGCTCACGCAGTAAGTCAGGGTCTAAGCTGGGCACAACCCCAGGCAGCCCGCAAAGAACAAATAAACTCTTTCCCTCCCACCACCTCTTCCCTGACCAGGGCATCGCACCTCTGGACAACATGGTAGCCCAGGTCCAACTCTGAAGCTGTGTGTGGCCGCTGCAGCTGAGCGCGCTGTCTCCGGAGGCACCAGTTAAAGCCCACGCTGCCTGGAAGGACTGAGCCGGCCCCTCTCCCATCAGCCCAGCAGCAGGGACCCCTCTCAGGCCAGGCAGAGACGCTGCGGTGGTGGAGGGCGAGCTCAGCAGGGGGCCTGGAGGCAGAGCAAGCCCAGGAGGGGGCTGGGCAGCAGCACCAGGGTGAGGGCTGGGAACCTGAGTGCTGGCGGGCACAGGAGGGAGAGGCCAGGGTGCCTAGGAAATGCTGTGTCCCAGGGGCCATACTCTGCAGGGAAGAGCCCCTGGTACGGAGCGAGTGGAGAGAATTGGACCCTGCTCCAAGCACACGGCTTCGTGGCCCAAGGCAGCCAGTGACCTCACTACTCTGAGCCAGGGATGGGGATAAGATGCCCCTCCCAGGACTGCAGTGAGCAGTGAGATAACCTTAAACAGGTAACATGCTCAGCCCAACGCCTGATAGACAGGCTCCCTCCCCAACACCCACCCAGGACACCTCAGGGGTCAGGATTGTGGGCTCCACAGTCCCACGTCTGGGAATTGTGTCCTGCTTCACTGCCTCTGGCTGTGTGACCCAGGGCAAGTCCCTCTCCTTCCCTGAGCCTCAGTTTCTTCTTCTACGAAATGAGGATCACAATAGCACCTCCCTCCAAGTCTTGGCTATTCCTCGTGAAGTGTCCAACACAGGCACAGAAGACTCACCTGCTCAGAGGCAGCCGGCGCCAGCCCAAGCTGGGGGTCTGGAGGGACCTTTTAGACAGTGAAGTCTGGACCCACAGGAGGGATGGTCATCATTCCCCACCACTCTCATTCACTCCGCATGTACCTTCCAGAGTCCCACATGGGGATCTGTCCCAGTCCACTTCCTGTGGATGAAACAGAACATTGCAGGCTGGGTAATTTATCCACAATAGAGGTTTATTTGGTTCATGGTTCTGGAGGCTGGAGAGTCCAAGATCGAGGGGCCACACTAGGTGAGGGTCTTTTTGCTGTGTCATAACATGGCATAGGGCATCACATGACAAGAGAGTGCGTGAGAGAGGGCAAGAAGGGGCTTATGTTGTTTTTATAGCAAATCCACTCCCACCATAAACAACATGAACTCATTCACATTAATCCGTTAATCACTTAAAGGTCCCCCTTCTCCACATTGTTGCATGAGGGATTAAGTTTCCCACACAAGGAACTTTGGGAAACACACTCGAGCCGCAGGACTGTCCTACGCTGTCCTTCTCCTGCCCTCGCCATCTTGGGCCTCTCTGTCGGGCTTTGACAGAGCTGGTCTGGCCTAGAACTCAGTCTGCAGAAATAGATTCTCCATATACATGAAAACTGCTCATTTACTTTGAGAATCCCACAGAAAACGTTCTTCTCCTCCACCTGTTCTTCTCCACCTATTAAGGATGGGACCCCGGCATGCTAGCACTCTTCCCTTCTGCCTTTATGAGCAAATATGTGATAGGAGGCTCATCGCCGACTCTGACAAAATGCAGCATGTCCTTTCAAGCCACATTATGTTAAAAGCAGAATTTCCTCTCTACTAGCTGATAACCTTTTCTGTTTCTTTTCTTTTAAATGAGAGCATCTCTTGTTCATTCTTGTGGAAGATCTGTTAAGGGAGATAAATTGAGAAAAGTCATGAACTCCTGGAAAGATACAGCTCTTTAAAGAGAATTCATTTGCAGCATGAAATCTCCGAGTGAGTGTGTAAACCATGGAGTCATTACAATGTGGTGGAATTGCTTTGCTTTGAATTGAATTGTGGCTCTGTCTCTAAGTACCTGCTCCTGTCTCTGTTTCAAGCCGTGATACTCAGAGAAGCGTGCAGACCTGGCTGGGTCTGTCAGCCCTGCCTTGGACCTGTATAGTAATCAGGTCAACTCCCACCCGTGCCTTCTCACCTGGACGGGGGGGAGACTGAGGGAGGCCCCAATTCTGAATGCTCCCCTAATTCGCCATCTGCTTGAGCCCAGACCCTACTCTGGCCAGCTCTGTCCTTAGTAAGGTGACCAACCATTTCTAGTTGGCAGGGACCAAGGGCATTCCTAGCATGAGGCACTTCCAGCTCTGAAACCAGGGAAATCCCAGGCCACAAGGGTGAGCTGGTCACCCTATTCCTTGGGGCTCCTGACATTATCACCAGTGAGCCAAGACCTGTGAGGAGAGGCAGGCGAGGCCACCATGCCCTGCCCGGAAGGGCCAGCATGGTGCTGGTGTTCGCTGATGTGCACAGGAGAAGAGCCGGGCTCTTTAGGGAGGTGTGGCCGGCGAAGGTGACAGAGCCTCCCAGCTGGGTCCATGAGGCTCTGTCCTCTTTCTGCATGGTCTCATTTACTCCTCACAGCCAGTGTCAGGTGACAACACTGAGGCTCAGAGCGGAGGCATCACAGTGACTCATACCAGTCATCGCAGTGCGGTGGCATTGTTCTGCTTTGAATTGAACTGTAGCTCTGTCTCCAAGCACCGCTTCTGCGTCTGCCTCCCATCTCTGGCTCCCACACCAGGGCACCTCCAGAGCTCAGTGGAGCCACAGGAGCCCGTGCTATGTGCAGGGGCTGAGGCAGGAGCTGGCAGGTGCTGGGTGAGTGGAGCAAGGTCCTAGTCACTGCACTCAGCCCTCTAGTGTCCAGCACAGATCTTGGCACAGACAACAGGGATGCCTTGCAGTGTGCACCTGCTGAAGGGGCATGGGTGGGGAAAGGGAGGCCCCTCCACCTTAGCCAGTCTCTCTGGGTCCCAGACACCCTTACTGCCTCCAGCCACACAGAGGCTTCAGCTCCCCACCCCGGCCTGCTTGGAGTTTGAAAAGCACCAAGCGTTTCACTTCAAAATTCATGGAATCACTACATCCAAAAGGGCCCCTTATCTCGGCTCCAACCATGAGCCTGCTGTGGCAGGCCCAGTGTGTGGCGTGCACAGCTGCAGACAGCCCTGTGCGCTACCCCAAGAGCATGTTATCTGCCCACCTCGCTTCTTCCCTTCTCCGGCCCTCAGAGGGGAACGTTATCTTCGTGAGACGTCTCTGAAGTTGTGGGGGCTGCAGAATCAGGAGAGGCAAGAGTGGAGAGGATCTGGAACAATAAATTAATCTGTATAATGAAGATGGAGAGGGAGAAGGGGAAGCTGCAAAGAGGGGAGGAGGCAGAGGAAAGAGCCGGCAAGCGCCTCGTCAGGGGACAGTTTGCAGATGTGGCTTCGTGAAGGGCTCTACAGCTTTCCATGGTGAGCAGGGAGGCTTCAGGAGATGCTACAGGGGCTATAAGGCAGACATTAAAGGCTATAAGCCCTTAATTTTCCTTACTAAAAGCTGAAATTCCTCCCCCAGGTTATTTTGGGCTGCTGGACTGTTTCTTCCCATTGTCCGCCGTGTTGAAACAGGACCTCCTGAGGCTGCAGTGGCAGTGAGTTGCCCCGTTCTTTGCGGCTTCAAAAGGGCCGGGGTGGGTTCACACGCGACCGTGTGCCAGAAACATCGTGGGCACCCAAGTAACAAATAAGCAACTGTCCTAGAGGGACAATCAACTTCACACTGATGGAGCGCCTTAGTGAGGGTCAGGCCACCGTCAGGTCAGTGGGAATCACCATCCCACAGATGAGGAGACAGACTCAGAGAGGGGAGGAGACTGGCCCCAGGCCACGCAGCCAGGCAGTGTGGGGCCAGGCGCAAACCCATCTGCCTGGCTTCACCTCCACACTCTTTCCACTCCTTCCTGGAGCAGAGGAGGGCGGCTCCGGGACCTGGGCAGGTTCAGGGAAGGTCTCTTGTGAGCAGGACTTCCCATGTACGTGGTGTTTCAACAGACAGCCATGTGGGGACATGGGTTGTAGGTCATCAGGAGGGGAAGGGTGTTCCAAATGGAGGAGGCAGCAGGAAGAACAGCCAGGAACTGGGGCCCAGGGCACCTTTGGGAAACAGAGAGGAGTGGCCTCTGGTAGGATCAGCAAGGGGAGATGTGGCTGGAAGTGCAGGGAGTGAGTGCATCAGAAAGCAGGAAACCTCTCCAAGGGCGTGACTTTGCACAGCTCCCCCAGCCAATGGGAGTCCAGTTATGGAACTCATTTCCATATTAAGACTCAGGTAGGTTTTGTGTCCCCCACCTCAGCCCCCCAAGCCCAAGTTCAATAGCTGGCTCCTATCTTTTCAGGTCCTGTCTTGTCTTCTAAGCACCACATCTGCCTGTCCAGGGACCTCAGCCCAAATCTCCCTCTCATAGCCTGGAGCCACCCCTGCAGCCTCCACAGAGACGCTACGGGCTGGGACCTGGGAGGCCACACATCAAGTTGTGGATGGCTGGGTCTGCTTTAGGTCTCGTGATGGGAGAAGGGGTGGTGGGGCTGGGGCTATGGAGTGTCTTGGAGAGAACCAAGACTGAGGGGAGGGTCATGGGTCTGCCCCAGTCACACAGGAGTCAGTGATGGTGTCTCTGGGCTGGGAGCCCACTACCCCGGACCCCGACCAGCCTCTTTGACCTCGGGTCTTTCTTTGCATCCTGAGCCACCTCAGCTTATATCAAGCTGATCCTTTTTCTCTATTCTCTAGCAATTCTTTGTTCACCTTCCACCCCGGTGGCTGAGATCATTTCTCAATGTCCAGCCAAAGGAGTAATAATCACTGGATGTGACTTAAGTAATAAAACAATCGCTCCTGGAACATCCAGGAGCTAGAGAGCTGGGAACAGCAGTCGTGGCTGCAGACAGGTGCGTCCACCTCGCTGCCTTGCCCAGGATGAGAGTTCAGAGGGGCTGGCTTGGGGCTCTGGGCCCAGACAGCCCTGCACTGGATCTGCTCTTCCCCAGCTGAGTGAGCTTGGGTAGGTCTTTACCTCTGAGAGCCCCCATGGAGCAAAGTGAAGAGCCCCGCTGTGCACCCCACAGGGCGATGGTGAGGCCTGAAGACTGCACAGCTGCAGCGTCCTCCCAGGGGCCCTGAGGTTACACCAGGCTGCAGCTACCCAGGTGCTGATGTGTGATCATGAGGTTGCCTCAGCAGACAAGGCTGGAGTCCCCCTCAACAGCACCCAAGACCCTTCACCAGGGGCTGATGTCTTCTGATTTGTAGTTACAGAAGACTCCCTGTAAGCTCAACCTTGCCCAACAGCCCGCCCTGACCAAGGAGATCCAGGGAGAACCAGGGCTGGAGGAGGCTCAGTCCCTACAGGATGAGGTGAGGGTTGGGCCTGGATTAGAACCTGCAGCTCTGGGATCAGAAGGATGGAGCATTAGGGTCCCAGCTCCACCCTTCCCGGCTGGCTAGCCTTGGGTAAGCTTCTGAACCTCCCAGCCTCAGTTCCCTGCTCAGGGAGACTTCCTGCTTCTCAGAGCTTGGTCAGGTGGTCTAACCTCGCTGGAATTCAGTTGCCTCATCTCTAAAATGGGCTTCACACCTTCCTGCCCTGCGGGGTGTGAGGACTGGATGAGATGGTGTGGGTGAGGGGGTTGTGCCATGCCTGACACCCTCTCTTTGATGCTCACTCAATGCTATTTGTGGTGACAGGATCTGGGATTTCTGTCAGCCTAGCAGAAGGTTCAGAGTGACCGAGGCCACGCCTGTTTGTTGGGGTGAAAACTGCTTTAATAAACTGGCAGAAAGGGAGAGCATTGGGGAGAGTCGGCAAGGACAGTGCCTGGGCAGGAATCACTCTCTCCTCTTGGGGGAGCAACTCCTCTAAGCCCCCCCCACACTTGAGTTTCTTGTCTCCATTTGGCCCGTGGCTCTTGGTGGGGAGCTGCTGCCATTTCTGCAGATATGGCAATAGCAATAATTACAATAGCCTCAGTCCTTAAATCCCTCCTCTCAGCTGAGCTTTGCCCCAAAGGAGGCAACAGAAGGACCTGCGGGCAGAAAGTCCAGTCCCACCTCTGCCTCCTATTTCTGCCTTGGGCTGATCCTTCCCTGCCCTGGGCCTCAGTTTCCCACGTACAAAATGTAGGTGTTGAATTTGACACTTGGAGGCATGGAAAGTGTCTATCACTTTGAGCAGCTAAATTCTACTGGATATTCAAAGACTGTGGGGGAAGAAGAGGAGCAGGAGGGGACAGAGGCCACACTTGAGCCTCGGTTCACAGTGGTCGAGTGGTTACAATATGCCAGGCATTGTCCTGAGTGCTCCATGTGGATCAACCTAGTGGGTTCCTACATCATCAACTGGAGGAGCGGGCCACGATTATTATTCCCACTTTATATTTGAGGAAACTCAGGCACAGAGCAGTATGTCATGGCCAGAGTACTGCTCTGGGACACAGGGACAAATCCAGGCCCCTTGACTTCCTGGGTCACCTTAGGGAAGAAGCTTCCCCTTCCATCTTCCAGGAAGGAAGTAGGAGAACAGGAACCAAAGGGAGTGCGAGGGGCCAAGAGCTGCCAGGAGCCCTCGTACATAAGGTTGCATCCTCAGGACCTCGCCTGGAGTAGGTATTGTTCTCTCCATTTTACAGACAAGGAAACTGCTATCCAGAAAGGTTTAGAGATGACTGACGTCACACTGCAAGTGTGTGGCAGGGTCAGATTCAAACAGTTCCCCTCTGAATCTCTCTACCCCTCGCAGGCTACTTCAGGGCCTGGCACCCCCCACGTGGTTGGGGTAGAAGCTGGGGGCAGAGGTTTCAGGATAGCTCTGGCTGCTGGCTATGCATTCTCAGGCCCACAGGCAAATAAGAGCCTTCAGAAAGCTGGGCGTTGGGGGTGGTCTTAGGAGCCCTGTGACTGTGGTCGGGAAGGGAGAGCTCAGGACTGGGCAGCAAGAAGACGGGGGAGACATGAGGCTTGGGAGAGTTGGCTCACGGCTGGGGAGGGTACAGGGGCCTGGACACAGGATGGGCTCGGGAGCAGGGGCTCGATCCTGTGAGGTGGGTCCACAGAACCAGGCAGGTCCCCAGACCCAGAGGATGTGAGGTCAGGGAGAGGTTCACAGGCAGAAATAGCTAAGTCCAGGCTCCCAACCAGCCTCCAGCTTTCACGTGGGCCCGCCCTCGCCAGTCATGGTCCTCCCAGAGGCCAGAGGAAATCTGTAAACAGGTAAAGCACATCCCATTCCGCTCAGCTCCCAGCCCTCCACAGTTTCCAGTCTTATTCAAGGGAAAATCCAAATCTGCTTGCACAGCCCAAAAGCCCCTTCCCCATCTGTCCCCTCTGACCTGTCCCCCTCCCTCTTCCCTACTCACCAAGCTACAGTCATACTGATTTCCTGCTGCCTCAGGGCCTTTGCACATGCTCTTCCCTCTGTGTGGCTGATTTGCACCTGGCTGATGTCTGTGCCTCTGCATGCGCTGGGAGCTGAGGGCACTGGGGAGCCTGGGGAAGGGTTTCCAGCTGGGAGGAACCCAGCCAGCTTTGTGCTGCTGAGGGGCATTCTGCCATGGACTGGAGGGTGGGTTGGAGGGGGATGAGCTTGAGGGCAGAGAGGGTACTCAGTGTGCAGAGCTGGGACACGAGGTAGGCTCGGCTGAAGGACCAGGGAGGTAACGAATGGTCAGGATGGGCCTCAGGTCAGGTAGGGAGAAGCCGCCAGGCCAGTGAGTTGGATGTGGAAATGTCTGAACTGCAGAACAAGCCTCCTTCCAACCCCTAATTAACATGGGGGTCTCCACAGCCAGGCAGAGGTGGATTGGCAGGTGGGGCCCAGAGGCTGTGGGGTCCGGGAGCTGGGATGGAGGAGAGCCAGCCAAGACATCACCATAGGCATGTGAGAAAGAAACATTCTGTTAACCAGCACAGAGAAATCCAACAGGGCTCAGAAGTTTCCTCCCACAAGCAAGCCGAAGGGGAAACACATTTGTTTCCACGACCCATTTGTGTTTTTCAGGAGACAATGTGATTGTTTTTGCGCTAGAAAGTCATGAATGGAAAATTCCACCTGCCAAGACAGCCAGTTCCTCCCCCAGGCACTGAAGGATAAAGAAAGCTTCTGTCTTCAGCTTCCTGGGGCCTGGAGTCCTACCACGGGCCTGTGGCTTGGGGCTTTGTCATTTGTTAAAATGCAAACAGCGTCACTGAAGTCATGTCTTCAACACAAACATTTTCATTAATTCAACAAATATTTATTGAGCTCTTGTTCTAAATCAGGCAGTACCTGGAGGCTGAGAACAGAGAAATTAATTAAGACTTGTCCAGAACGAAGCCTTCAAGGAACTGGCAAGCTCTGTGTGTTTTAGGGGTGGAGGGGGTGCCGTAAGAAAACTTGACCATATGGTGTTGCAAAATGGTGGTGGGAATAAGGGTGCCAAGGGGGACCCCCAGCAGAAGTGACTCATTTCACACTTGCGCAAGGCGAGGCTTCAGCTGGGATCTGGAGGATGAGGGGTGGGGGAGCAGGGTGGGGCTGAGAATCTCAGGTGGAGGGCACCATAAGAATAATGAACAGTCATGAAGCAGCATGAGGGTGCATGGCCTGGGCCAGAGGCTGAAACCCTGGGCCAAATGACAACTGGGCAGACCCACCTCTGCAGGCCTGGGTCAGCTGAGCCAGTAAATTCCTACCTTTCTTTAAGCCGATCTGTTGTCAACTTTCACCTGAAAGTTCCAAAGGGATCCAGGGCGTTTCTAGAGGACAGAGGTTGATAGAGCTGGAAAAGGAGCAGTGAGTAGGTGCCTGGAACACCCATGTGCAAGGGTTGGTTAAGCCCCTTTCCTTTTGATTCTGTCTCCATCTACACTTCTTATCAGGAGAAAAGATCTTGCCCTGGAAAATGCCTCCTGATCCCTGATGCTGGCCTGGCACCTGCATAGGAAGTCCTGGTCGGGCAGCCTGCGGGTGTCAGGAGCCCTGGCTTCTGTCCCAACCCTGCCCACTGCTTGGCTGTGGGGCCTGGGCTGAGTTACACCCACTCTCTGAGCCTAGATTTGTGATTCATCCATCAGCCATAGACTGTGAGGTCTCTGAGGGGAAGACGCAATCTCCAACCCATTCGTGTGGCCCCCAAAGCTGGGACAGTCCTGCCACAGAGCAGGTGTGAATAGGGCTGTTGACCAATCCGTGTGGGAGCTGCACCTTCCTGCTCTAAACTCTTAGGATCAGGGTCATTTGTGATACTGACAGGGACAGCTGCAGTTCCCTCTGTCCACCCTGAGAGCCTCCTGGAGACCTCAACCCCAGGACAGAGCAGGAAGAAATCTTGCAAGAAGAAATTTCCTATGCAGGCTGCACCGCAGAGGTCTCAGTTTGCACACAGCATCTTTCTCTGCTGAAGGCTCGCTGAGCCACAGTCAGATTGTAGGGTGAGAAAAATTCCCCCCAAAAGCTCAACCCTTTACTCTCCAGCTGCAGCAGAGCTGGGCAGCCAAGGTCAGGAACTCTCCTCAGTTTTCTCATTGCAGACAATGATGAGGGGGCCGCGCATGGGGGCAAGACTCAAAGAATAAAATAAACCCATGGCGTTCAGCCCAGCTTTAGTTCTTAAAACCAGCAGAGCCAGTTCCCCGCCCTGCGGTGTGGTGTGGCCTGCACCTCTGTACTGCTCCGAGGGTAGGGATGTGTGCCTGTATTCACAGGCAGGAGCAGGGAAGGCAGAGGTGGGAGCATCCACCTTCTCCCCTTGGGAGAGCACTGGAGTGGGGTGAAGGGCCCGAGGTCTGAGCTGATGATCTCAGGCCCACACTTGATTCTTCTAGAACTCAGATGCCTCTCGTGGAGGCAGGTAGTGTGCAGAAGGCAGGAGCCTGGAGTAGAGTACAGTAGCCTTGGGAGGGTTTAAGGTTACGAAGAGAGAGTCTATTCCCTCCCTAGGATCACAAGCAAAGGGGGTTACTGTTGTTCTTGAGGAAGGTAGATGATAAACGGGGAATTCCACAAAATATTTTATGGCCCAATTGTTATAACGGCCATGAAGGGAAGCCAATTTCAGATGATTAAAAGATGTTAGTGAGAGAAAGAGAGTAATTGACACTTATTTTACATACATCTTAACCCTTACAACCAGTCAGCAAGGCAGGTGCTATCGGAGGAAGCTGAGCCTCAGAGAAGGCTGGCAACTGGCCCAAAGCCATGCATCTTACAAGTGGTAGTGTTGAGATCCTGGACAAGCTAGGTCTGTCCCCAAAGCCAGTGCCCCTGGAACCACGGAGGAGTTCCTCCCAAGAAGAAGAAGGAGAAGGAGAAGGCAAGGCTACCGTGGAGAAATCAGCATAGCATCCCCCACAGGACCAGACCTGGAGAAACTGACCAGCTTGGTCTGGGAGTGTTATTCTACACAAGGACCAATCTGAAGCTGGATTTAGTTTCTAGAAGAATATTTCTAGCTCAGCAGCCCCAAAGTTTCAGAAGATGGGCATGTCAGGGGGAACTCTGCTTTCTGACTGCGAACAGTCTTACTGCCCACTCAGAGACCTGTCCACGGAGGTAGGAAAGTCAGGGATCTGCTTCCCCAAAGAACAGGCTGAGCCTCACACAGCCAAATCCCAGAATGGCTTTCAAGGAAGAGAACGCAAGTGTGTTTGTATCCTGCCTCTGTCTCTCACTGGCCATGTGATCTCAGGCAAATGACTTTGTGAGCCTGTATATTTTCATATGTAAAATAGATTTACTCATAATAACATACAGAGCCTACACTCAACATATGTGGATTTCCTTTCTCTTTTACTGTCAACTAGATCCCATAGAGTATGGTTTTCCCATCTCTGCTCCTCCATTGTGACCTCCTAGAAGCCCCCATCCATGGCTAGTCACAGCAATGAGCTGAATCCAGATGAAATGAAGCCAACTGGAGAGTGGTGAGGGTTTCCATGGTGATGAGCATGTAACTGGTTGTCCTGGGAACCCTCCTGGACGCTCTTAGAGAGATGATAGGCTCACTCTCAGTGTGGACCAGAGGATTCAAATGACCTCCTTGGTGTGGGACTCACCACAGGAGGTTTATTTTATTCTTTGAGTCTACAGCAGAGGTGGGGACCGACAGGACACGGCCCAGACAAGGAAGGCATCAACTTAGCGGGGTGGCTGAGGCTTGCGTTCAGACAGTCAGAAGAGACAGGCCTTCCGTTCCAGCTCCATGCCTGCCTTCAGGATGGGGACCCTGAAGCTCACTGGGGAAAGGGACCTTACCCCAACCAGCTCCCTATCAGGGCAGAACTGACACCAGAGGCTGCATTTCCTCCCTGACCACTGCACCCTCCTAGGGGTGGGCCCATATCCCAGCTGATGATAATAAGCTCCCATTTCTGAGTGCTTTCTAGGTGCCCAGCCTTGCACTGGGCATTTTGTGAATATTTGCTTATGTGATCCTCTAATAACCCTGCAGGAAGACTGTATCATTATCATCAGTGAAACTGGAGACAGTTAGAGGTCTGTGATGGGAGGTGGATAATGAGTCATTGGCATAGAAGTGGGGGCTGGAGACAAAGCTTATGGTCCCACCACGTGTCTCAATGGACAGGGTGTCAGGAGCTCAGGGACCTTACAGATCTCATCTCATCAATGTTCAACCAGTCTCCAAAAGGCGACACTGTTCTCTCCATTTTGCAGGTTAGGAAACTGAGGCTCAAGGTGTTTAGGCATGAATACTTAAGGTTACACAGTACTGATAACCATGCCCACGACTGCCTGGGTGCTTACCTGCAGCCAGGCTCTCTTCCAAGTGTGATTTGTGTGTGCTAAGCTCAGATGTGACAACCACCTAATGAGGGAGGATGACAGTGATTCCCACTTTACAGAGGAGGAAACACAAGCACAGAGAGGTTAATCGACTTGCCAGGGTCACAGAGCTTGTCAATGGCAGAGCCAAGAATCAACCCCAGGCCATCTAATGCCAGAGCCTATGCTATAACCCGGGGCTGCAGCTGCCTCCCAAGCTGATAAATGACAGAGCAGGAACCAAGCCCCAGGCAGCCTGGTGTCAGAGCTCACACCGTGTCCACTACCCGAGGCCAGAGACTGAGGCGAGAGGCGCAGGCCAGGGCACCAGCTAGGGTTGGATGGGCTGTGCTTGGCAATTCTTCAAACTCCACTCAGACTTGAGAGGAGGATCTGCTGCAGAGGAGACCCAAAGGACAGGCCTGCACCCAGAGCTGGTCCTCCAGCACCCCCAGGGCAGGGACCATGCCTGCATCTGCTGAGAGTGTGAGCTTACACAGACACCTGGGCTGCAGTCAGTGGGGCCAGAATCTTCCTGGTGCCCTGTTAAAATATAGATTCAGGCCGGGCGTGGTGGCTCACGCCTGTAATCCCAGCACTTTGGGAGGTCAAGGCAGGTGGATCACGAGATCAGGAGTTCAAGACCAGCCTGGCCAAGATGGTGAAACGCTGTCTCTACTGAAACTACAAAATTAGCCAGGTACAGTGGCAGGTGCCATAATCCCAACTACTCGGGGGCTGAGGCAGGAGAATCGCTTGAACCGAGGTGGCAGATTTCAGTGAGCTGAGACGGCTCCACTGCACTGCAGCCTGAGCAACAGAGGGAGACTCCATCTCAAAAAATAATAATAATACAGACTCATACCAGAGCAAGGAATTAGTTTCTCCTGAGGTGGGGGGTCAGGAATTTGCATTTTGAAAAGCCCTGCGGGTAATTCTGAAGAAAGACTCAGACCCCAGCTCATATGGTTTGGCTGTGTCCCCACCCAAATCTCATCTTGAATAGTACCTCCCATAATTCCCTCATGTTGTGGGAGGGACTGGGTGGGCGATAATTGAATCATGAGGTCAATTTCTCCCATACTGTTCTCATGGTAGTGAATAGGTCTCACAAGATCTGATGGGGTTTTTTCTTTTCTCTTTTGCTTTTTTTGTGGGGGGTGGAGGGACGGAGTCTTGCTCTGTCACCCAGGCTCCAGGCTAGAGTGCAGTGGTGCCATCTTGGCTCACTGCAACCTCCATCTTCCAGGTCCAAGCAATTCTCCTGCCTCAGCCTCCCGAGTAGCTGGGATTATGGGCACCCACCTACCACGTCCAGGTAATTTTTGTATTTTTAGTACAGATGGGGTTTCACCATCTTGGGCAGGCTGGTCTCAAACTCCTGACCTCTTGATCCACCCACCTCAGCCTCCCAAAGTGCTGGGATTACAGGCATGAGCCACCGCACCTGGCCGCTATGATGGTTTTATAAGGGGTTTCCCCTTTCTCTCGGCTCTCACTCTTCTCTTGCCTGCCACCACGTGAGATGTGCCTTTCACCTTCTGCCGTGATCGTGAGGCCTCCCCAGCCATGTGGAACTGTGAGTCCAGTAAACCTCTTTTTCCCTATAAATTACCAGTCTCAGGTATGTCTTTATCGGCAGCGTGAAAATGGCTTAATACACCAGCTGTCCTCTGGGAACCAGTATCCAAAGTCCGACTTGGGCAGTCTGAGGCATCAGACACTGAAGGTAATAGAAACATTGATCACAGCAACATAATTCCCCTGCCCAGAATTTGGCCTGTCCTCCTGTGTGTCTTCTTCTCAGCCATCACAGTGATCCTTAAATGAAGGGACTCTTACAATCCCATTTTATAGATGAAGAAACTGAGACCCCGAGTCACCCAGCTGGTGAGTGCAGCCACTGGGATTCACACTGAGCCTGGCTCGGGTTTCTCCCTCCATCCCTCTCTGCAGGAGGCTCAGAAGACAGAGGGTGAGGAAGGCAGTGGGGCCGGCGGGGCGGGGGAGCTGGCTCCCGCGGGGGCTTCCACCCAGATAATTGTCTGCCAAAACTCAGGAAACAGCCCTTGCCTCGGCTTTTCTGTTCATTCCCAAGTGGGAATTTAACTTTCAGAAAGACCTAATAGCCTAGAAGAAGATTTGTACATGAAGAAGCGGCTTTTCCTCAAGGTTAGTGTAAGCATGGCTGAGGGAGCAGAAGAGATTTATGAGAAATTCTGCCAGGCCTGAAATAAACACAAACAGCTTGGGCTGAATACAAGACACACAGGAGATGCTGGCCAGATATCCTCTGGGCACGGGGCCTTGGAAGGTGCCCAGTCCTCCCCTCTCCATCCGGCGGGGGCCTAGACCCCCTCCACTTACACACCTCTAGCAGTGAATTCATCATTACTCTCTGGCCAGTTCCCCTCCATTAGTCCAAACTAATAAGGAGAAGGTGCTGATCCCCTGATAATTTCTCTTCATCTAGGAAATGAGGTGGGGCAAGGAACAAGCCATAGAATTTGGAACCACCCATCCCAGCACCCCAAGAATTGTGTGACGAGTGACTTGAAGCAAGGCACCTCACTGTGCCTCAGGTTCACTTCTTTTTAAAGTAAGCAAGGATTGCTGAGAAGACAAAGGGAGGCAGCACATGTAAAGGGTGCAGGATGGCGTCTGGCACATAGTAGGTGCTCAATAAATGTGAGTTCCTTTCTACCAGCCTGAGGGGGACTGTGTAGATATTTATGCCTTGTCTGTGGAATGGTGACTAAGGTAGGGTTGCTTGACCAGCGGTATGTAACATGTGTGTGAGTGCATGTGAGTGTGCATGAGTGTGTATGTGTGTGAGTGTGTATAAATGTGTGTGTGTGAGAGAATGTGTGTGGGGGGTGGAAAGGTATGATACAGTTATACCCCTACAACAAAAGACAGGTTAACAAGAGAAAAGCATAGCATATTTATTTAGTCAAAGTCTGGCATAACACAAAAGCCTTTGGAAATGAAGACCCCACCACCCAGGGGAAATGGTCTATTTTTTATGACTAAGATAGTTGAAGATGGGCAGCTGTGTAGAAACATGATTGAACAAAAGGGTGTGAGGCAATGGGAATAGACTGAGGGAGGAAACCCAGCAAGTCCTGTCTGTTCAGATTCCTCTTGGGGCCAGGCATCTGAGGGGGGTGATCACCTGAGGTCAGGAGTTTGAGACCAGCCTGGCCAACATGGTGAAACCCCCATCTCTACTTAAAAATATATATATACAAAAATTAGCCAGGCCTGTAATCCTAGCTACTCAGGAGGCTGAGACAGAAGAATCGCTTGAAACCGGGAGGCAGAGGTTGCAGTGAGCCAAGATCATGCCACTGCACCCCAGCCTGAGAGACAGAGCAGGACTGCATCAAAAAAAAAAAAAAAAGAAAGAAAAAAAAAGAGAGAAAGCGAGAGAGAGATTCCTCTTTGCCTCTCCGTGTAGTTTGGCTTTCCCCCATAACCTGGGTATGAGGCAGGACCCTCTTCAAGGGAGAACAGAGAGAGTGGCCCTTCTACGTTTTATGGCTAGCTTTGCGGGAGAGGAGTTCTAGTTTTAATGACCCACCTGTGGGAAGAGGAATTCTGGTATCTATGACTTAGACTCACTCTGCAGAAGAGGGACAGGAGCTAGGAAGATAGGATGTCAGAAAGATTCTGCTTTTCAGACCTTCTGATCTTCTTTACTTCGAAGTCCTCAGCATGCCAAAGCACCATACTTTGGAGTGTCATGTTCTGAGCCCCAGCACGTGCTGTGGGGGCGGGGGTGTGTGCATGAGTGTTTATGTTGTGTATGTATATGTTGTGTTTCAGATCTGAGGATGAGACTTGGAGCAAAGAGATGAAGTGGTGGATGGTGATATGGAGAAGTTAGTCCAAGGTCTGCTCAGAGAAGACCGGGTGCTGTGCAATCCCTGGGGAAATCTTAGCCGTGATTGTTTTAATATGAAATAAAGGGCATTTTTTCCTGAACTTGTAGTAAAGTTAACATCCAAGAAGATGTCCCCATCTGACACTTTAATTCCTTATCCCCTTGGGGAATACATAGCAGTGAGCCATGGAGCAGACATGGAGCATCTTCCCAGGTGTCATCTTTCTCCAAGATGACAGAAATGCCCATTACTTAATATTTAAAACACCATGGATAAATCATGCAGGGTGAAGTGTGCATAGATTTGAAGTACTAAATTGAAACGCTCCAAAAGAAGTGTGACAGTGGCTGGCTGCTTCAGCTCCTGCTCTAGGCACCCTGGGGATACAGAAGCCCCCACCTTGATATAAGAGGTGCATAGTGAATTCCTTTTGGAATCCTTGGATTTCAGAAAATGAGTGGCAGAGAAGGACACGGAGCAGGGCCACAGTTTGCTCTCACTGGGGTTTTAGAAAACTATCTCTGCAACTAGAAGTGGGGGAACCTGGAGGTCTGCGAGGAACCTTTGCAATAATACAGGTGAGGGGCAAGCAGAGGCTTGGAGCAGAGCAGGGCAAAGGGAAAAGAGGAGAGGGGACTGGACAGATATGTGGGAAAACTGCTCTTGGACTCTGGACTTGGGAGTGGAAAAATGTGGGACATGGGGAGGGAGGAATTCAGTCTGACCGGGGATTTAACCCTTGATGCTCCCTTAAGTGGTCTCAGAATCATAGCAAGACGGGCAAGTGTCCATTCTGCAGATGGGGGTAACAAAAGGGTGGAAGGCCCCAACTGTTAAAGCCACCAATCCTTTATTCAACTAGGACAACTACATTGTTGAATAGAAAGGGGAACACTATTCAATTCATTCTGTAGGGCCAGTATTTTTCTGATACAAAAACCAGAAAAAGAGCTAATATGTAAATAAAACTGTAGAATAATATTCTTTACAAATATAGATGCAAAAATCCTCAACAAAACACTAACAAACTGAATGTGAATAAACTGATACACCATAAGCAAGTAGGATTTATCCCAAGAATGCAAATTTGGCTTAATATATGAAAAGCAGGGTGATGTCACCAAAATGGCAGAGTAGAAGCAATCTGGCTTCATTCTCCTCCACAGAAAACCAAAAACAAGTATCCAGTGCCAAGATTACAACCATATTCCAAAACTCAAATATGAGACTGAGACAATCCCTTCGGCTACAGAAAGATTAAAAAATCTGAGCAGATGGTAAAAGAAATGGACTTCTCTATCCACAACACCTCTCCTCAATCTGCCAGGCACCGTGTGTGGAAAATTCCTCCTGTACTCACCGTTTTTACACTGGGAAAAAGAGATCAAGATCAATAGCCAGCTTTCCCACCATCTTGGGTTCCCTTTCAGGAAAGCCATTCTTGCCACAACCCATGGGAAGCAGTCAGAAGTGCCTGTAGGGAGAAAAACCACTGAGGGCAGCCAGAGACAAAGGCAGGAGGCAAAACCAGCAACCCCACCTGAAAAGCTCTGCTCTTTATCTCAGCCAAAGGAAAAGTCAAATCACAGTGGCTGTTCAACAGCACCACATTGCAGGAGACAGGTTTCATGGGTCTTCTTGGCATAAACCGACTTTCCCACATAGCTGGGGCATCCCTTTGGGACCATTCTTCCCAAACAGCTGGGCATCCCCTTTGAGACACCCTTCCCCCTACTTGGGATCAGCAGTGCTCTGAATATTTGCAAGAGCTGAGGCAATCCTGGGTGTAAGGCACCATCTAGTGCCAAAAAGGAGTAAGAGATCAAAGATTAAGGGACCTCAATAGGCAATTGCAGAGAACATCTAAGCAAACATGCCCTATACCCTAGAAAGACAAAAACAAGCCAGACAGCAAAGACTGGAATAAATAATTCTTCAATGCAGTCATAGGCATAGTCCACAAGAAACAACAGCAAACAGGGAACTATGACCTCCCCAAATGGACAAAGCAGGGAGCCAGTAACCAACCCTAACAAGATAGTAATGTGTGAGGTCTCAGATTGAGAATTCAAAATACAGTTCTAAGGAAACTCAGTGAACTTCAAGATAATACAGAAAAGTAGCTCAGGAATTTATCAGATAAATTTAACAAAGAGATTGAAATAATATTTTTAAAAAAAAACAGAAATCCTAGAACTGAGAAATACATTTGCTGACCTGAAAAACTCATTAAAGGCTCTCAACAGCAGAATTGGTCAAGCAGAAGAGAGAATCAGTGAGCTCATAGATGGGTTATTTGAAAATACACTGTAAGATTTGGGGGGTGGATCCAAGATGGCCAAATTGGAACAGCTCTGGAGTGCAGTTCCCAGTAAGAACAGCGCAGAGGGTGAGTGAACACCGCATTTCCAAACGAGTTA
This sequence comes from Ateles fusciceps, assembly GCA_036589455.1. Lineage (NCBI taxonomy): Eukaryota > Metazoa > Chordata > Mammalia > Primates > Atelidae > Ateles > Ateles fusciceps. Next base: position 2,240,239 of record JAZHEH010000733.1, read on the forward strand.
TTGCTGCCCACGGACCAGGAGATTCCCAGGCTGAAAAGTGCCACAAGTTTCCAGCATGGCTGTTTCAACTGGCACAGCGGGTCTCCACACAAAAACTCACACAAATCTGGGAGGCCGTTTCAACTGGAGCCTGGAACACCTGAGAGACAGAGCTGTCCATTCAACTGAAAAAAAAGGGGCTGAAACAGGGAGCCAGATGATCTGGCTCGGCGGATCCCACCCCCACAAAGACCAGCAATCTGAAACGCTCTGGATTGAGAGTTTCACAGCAAGTGCAGCTGGATCCAGGATGGTCCAGCTGTGTTGGGGGCAGGGCATCTGCCATTACAGAGGCAGTCTGCCACTACTGAGGCAGTCCCAGTCCTCCATTACTGAGGCAGTCCACCATTACCGAGGCAGTCCCACCCATTACTGAGGCAGACCACAATTACCGAGGCAGTCCGCCATTACTGAGGCAGTCCACCATTACCGAGGCAGTCCGCCATTACCGAGGCAGTCCACTGTTACTGAGGCAGTCTGCCATTACTGAGGCAAGCCGACATTACCAAGGCAGTTCTAACTATACCTCTATAAATAAAACCACAAGAAAGGTCACACAGCCACTGGGTAGAGCCCATAGCAGCTCAGCAATGCCTCTGCTGGCAGACTGTGACTAGGCTACCTCCTTGCTGGGCAGGGCAGCTCTGAAAAAAGACAACAGCATGTCAGGAACTTATAAAAAAAGCCCCACTTTCCCAGGACAGAGCACCTGGGAAAAAAGGTGGTTATGAGTTCCCCTGCAGCAGACTTAACCGTAACTACCCAGCAGCTCTGAACAGAACAACGGAGCTCACAGCTCAGCACTTGAGCTCGTATAAGGGACAGACTGTCTCCTCAAGCAGCTCCCTGACCCCGGCATATCCAAAGAGTCACCTCAGAAAGGAGAGCTCAGGCTGACATATGGCGGGTATCCTTCTGGAACAAAGGTAACAGAAGAAACTGGCAGCAACCCTTAGTGTTCTGCAGCCACCGCAGTTGATCAGTTTGTAATAACAAACTTCTCTGAGCTCAAAGAACATGTTCTAACCCAATGCAAAGAAACTAAGAACCTTGAAAAAAGATTTGATGAAATGCTAATGAGAATAAACAACTTAGAGAAGAATATAAATGACTTAATGGAGCTGAAAAACCCAACACGAGAACTTCGCGAAGCCTACACAAGTTTCAATAGCCAAATCAACCAAGCAGAAGAAAGGATATCAGAGATTGAAGATCAACTCAATGAAATAAAACAAGAAGGCAAGATTAGAGAAAAAAGAGTGAAAAGAAATGAACAAAGCCTCCAAGAAATATGGGATTATGTGAAAAGACCTAATCTACATTTGATAGGTGTACCTGAATGTGATGGAGAGAATGAATCCAAGCTGGAAAACACTCTTCAGGATATTATCCAGGAAAACTTCCCCAACCTAGTAAGGCAGGCCAATATTCAAGTCCGGGAAATACAGAGAACACCACGGAGATATTCCTCAAGAAGAGCAACCCCAAGGCGCAAAATCATCAGATTCACCAGGGTTGAAATGATGGAAAAAATGCTAAGGGCAGCCAGAGAGAAAGATCAGGTTACCCACAAAGGGAAGCCCATCAGACTCACAATGGATCTCTCAGCAGAAACCCTACAAGCCAGAAGAGAGTGGGGGCCAATATTCAACATCCTTAAAGAAAAGAACTTTCAACCTAGACTTTCATATCCAGCCAAATTAAGCTTCATAAGCAAAGGAGAAAGAAAATCCTTTATGAACAAGCAATTGCTGAGAGATCTCATCACCACCAGGCCTGCCTTACAAGACTGACTGAAAGAAGCACTAAACATAGAAAGGAACAAGCAGTACCAGCCACTCCAAAAATGTACCAAATGGTAAAAAGCATTGACACAATGAAGAAACTGCATCAACTAATGGGCAAAACAACCAGCTAGCCTCAAAATGGCACAATCAAATTCACACATAACAATATTAATCTTAAATGTAAAGGGGCTAAATGCCCCAATCAAAAGACATAGATTGGCAAATTGGATAAAAAGTCAAAAACCATCTGTGTGCTGTATCCAGGAAACCCATTTCACATGCAAGGATCAATTCTGCTGTTGAGAGCCTTTAATGAATTTTTATCCATTTCTTCCAGGTTTACTGGTTTATGTGCATAGAGTTGTTTGTAGTAATCTCTGATGGTAGTTTGTGTTTCTGTGGAATCTGTGGTGATATCCCCTTTATCATTTTTTGTTGCATCTATTTGATTCTTCTCTTTTCTTTTTTATTATTCTGGCTAGCGGTCTATTTTGCTGATCTTTTCAAAAAACCAGCTCCTAGATTTATTGATTTTTTTGAAGCGTTTTTTGTGCCTCTATCTCCTTCAATTCTGTTCTGATCTTAGTTATTTCATGTCTTCTGCTAGCTTTTGGGTTTTTTTTGATCTTCCTCCTCTAGGTGTTTCAATTTTGATGATAGGGTGTCAATTTTAGATCTTTCCTTGCTTCTCATCTGGGCATTTATCACTATAAATTTTCCTCTAGACTCTGCTTTAAATGTATCCCAGAGATTCTGGTACATTGTGTCTTCATTCTCGTTGATTTTGAAGAACATCTTTATTTCTGCCTTCATTTCATTGTTTATCTAGTCAACATTCAAGAGCCAGTTGTTCAGTTTCCATGAAGTTGTACGGTTCTGAGTTAGTTTCTTAATCTTGAGTTCTAATTTGATTGCACTGTGGTCTGAGAGACTGTTTGTTATGATTTTTGTTCTTTTGCATTTGCTGAGGAGTGATTTACTTCCAACTATGTGGTCAGTTTTAGAGTAGGTGTGATGTGGTGCTGAGAAGAATGTATATTGTGTGGATTTGGGGTGGAGAGGTCTATATACATTAGGTTTGCTTGGTCCAGATCTGAGTTCAAGTCCTGGATATCTTTGTTAATTTTCTGTCTCGTTGATCTGTCTAATATTGACAGTGGAGTGTTAAAGTCTCCCACTATTATTGTGCGGAAGTCTAGGTCTCTTTGTAGATCATTAAGAATTTGCTTTATGTATCTGGGTGCTCCTATATTGGGTGCTCTTCTTGTTGCATTGATCCTTTTACCATTATGTAATGCCCTTCTTTGTCTCTTTTGATCTTTGTTGATTTAAAGACTATTTTATCAGAGACTAGAATTGCAACTCCTGCTTTTTTTGCTCTCCATTTGCTTGGTAAATCTTCCTCCATCCCTTTATTCTGAGCCTATACTGGCAAACCGATTGCAACAGCACATCAAAAAGCTTATCCATCATGATCAAGTAGGCTTCATCCAGGGATGCAAGGCTGGTTCAAGATATGCAAGTCTATAAACGTAATCCACCACATAAACAGAACCAAAGACAAAAACCACATGATTATCTCAACAGATGCAGAGAAGGCCTTCAACAAAATTCAACAGCCCTTCATGCTAAAAACTCTCAATAATCTAGGTATCCACAGTTTTCCCAACACCATTTATTAATGGAATAAATAGTGGAATCCTTTCCCCATTGCTTGTTTCTGTCACGTTTGTCAAAGATCAGATGGTTGTAGATGTGTGGCATTACTTCTGAGACCTCTGTTCTGTTCCATTGGTCTACATCTCTGCTTTGGTACCAGTACCATTCTGTTTTGATTACTGTAGCCTTGTAGTATAGTTTGAAGTCAGGTAGCATGATGTCTCCAGCTTTGTTTTTTTGTTTTGTTTTGTTTTGTTTTGTTTTTAATTGCTTAGGGTTGTCTTGGCTATGTGGGCTGTTTTTTGGTTCCATATGAAGTTTAAGGTGGTTTTTTCCAATTCTGTGAAGAAAGTCAATGGTAGCTTGATGGGGGATAGCATTGAATCTATAAATTACTTTGGGCAGTATGGCCATTTTCATGATATTGATTCTTCCTAACCATGAGTATGGAATGTTTTTCCAACTGTTTCTGTCCTCCCTTATTTCCTTGAGCAGTGGTTTGTAATTCTCCTTGAAGAGGTTCTTCACATCCCTTGTTACTTGTATTCCTAGATATTTTATTCTCTTTGTAGCAATTGTGAATGGGAGTTCACTCATGATTTGGCTCTCTGTTTGTCTGTTATTGGTGTATAGGAGTGCTTGTGATTTTTGCACATTGATTTTGTATCCTGAGACTTTGCTGAAGTTGCTTATCAGCTTAAGGAGATTTTGGGCTGAGACAATGGGGTCTTCTAAATATACAGTCATGTCATCTACAAATAGAGACAATTTGGCTTCCTCTTCTCCTAATTGAATACCCTTTATTTCTTTTTTCTTTTTCTTGCCTGATTGCCCTTGCCAGAACTTCCAATGCTATGCTGAATAGGAGTGGTGGGAAGAGGCATCCTTGTCTTATGCCAGTTTTCAAAGGGAATGCTTCCAGTTTTTGCCCGTTCAGTGTGATATTGGCTATGTGTTTGTCATAAATAGCTCTTATTATTTTGAGATACATTTCATCAATACCTGGTTTATTGAGAGTTTTTAGCATAAAGGGCTTTTGAATTTTGTTGAAGTCCCTCTCTGCATCTATTGATATAATCATGTGGTTTTTGTCATTCGTTCTGTTTATGTGATGGATTACATTTATAGTTGTGTATGTTGAACAAGCCTTGCATCCTAGGGATGAAGCCCACTTGATCGTGATGGATAAGCTTTTTGATATGCTGTTGGATTTGGTTTGCCAGTATTTTATTGAGGATTTTCGCATCAATGTTCATCATGGATATTGGCTTGAAATTTCCTTTTTTAGTTGTGTCTCTGCCAGGTTTTGGTATCAGGATGATATTGGTCTCATAAAATGAGTTAGGGAGGATTCTCTCTTTTCATATTGTTTGGAATAGTTTCAGAAGAAATGGTACCAGCTCCTCTTTGTATCTCTGATAGAATTTGCCTGTGAACCCATCTGGTCCTGGACTTTTTTGGTTGGTAGGCCATTAATTGCTGCCTCAATTTCAGACCTTGTTATTGGTCTATTCAGGGATTTAACTTCTTCCTGGTTTAGTCTTGGGAGGGTGTAAGAAGAATTTGTCCATTTCTTCTATATTTACTGGTTTATTTGCATAGAGGTGTTTGTAGCAATCTCTGATGATAGTTTGTATTTCTGTGGGATTGGCGGTGATATCCCCTTTATCATTTTTTTTTTTTTGCAAGACAGATCGATGACCCAGAAAATTAATAAGGATATCCAGGACTTGAACTCAGATCTGGACCAAGCAGACCTAATAGACATCTACAGAACTCTCCACCCCAGATCCACAGAATATACATTCTTCTCAGCACCACATCACACTTATTCTAAAATTGACCACTTAATTGGAAGTAAATCACTCTTTAGCAAATTGCAAAAGAATGGAAATCATAACAAACAGTATCTCAGACCACAGTGCAATCAAGTTAGAACTCAAGATTAAGAAACTCATTCAAAACCACACAACTACATGTAAACTGAACAACGTGCTCCTGAATGACTACTGGATAAATAATGAAATGAAGGTAGAAATAAAGATATTCTTCGAAATCAGTGAGAATGAAGACACAATGTACCAGAATCTCTGGGACACTTTTAAAGCAGTGTCTAGAGGGAAATTTATAGCAGTAAATGCCCACATGAGAAGTTAGGAAAGATCTAAAATTGGCACCCTAACATCACTATTAAAAGAACTAGATGAGAAAGATCAAACAAATTCAAAAGCTAGCAGAAGACAAGAAATAACTAAGATCAGAGTAGAACTGAAGGAGATAAAGATACAAAAAAAATCCTTCAAAAAATCAATAAATCCAGGAACTGCTTTTTAAAAAAAGATCAGCAAAATAGATAGACCACTAGCCAGACTAATAAAAAAGAAAAGAGATAAAAATACATTTAAAAATAACTAAGAATGCCTACAAAATATAGACAATAACCTCAAAAGAGCAAATTTAAGAGTAATTAGCATGAAAGAGGGAGTTGAGGAAGAGCAAGGAGTAGAGAGCTTATTCAAAGAAATAATTTAAAAATTTTTCCAAACCTAGAAAAAGATATAAATATCCAGGTATACACAGGTCAGAGATTACTAAATTCATTTAATCCAAATAAGACCACCCCCAAGGCATATAACAATCAGACTCTCAAAGGTCAGGGACAAAGAGAGGATTCTAAAACCAGCAAGAGAAAAGAAGCAAATAACGTAAAGGAGAGGAGTTCAGTTTTTTCTGTCAACAGACTTTTCAGGAGAAACCATACAGATCAGAAAGGAGTGGGATGATATATTTAATGCACTGAAGGAAAAAAAATCTGTCAACTGAAAATACTGTGTCCAGCAAAGCTTTCCTTTATATGTGAAAAAAAAAAAATAAAGTATTTCTCAGATAAATGAAAACTCAGGGAATTCATTACCACTAGACTAATTTTACAAGAATTCTAAAGCGAGTTCTTCAAACTGAAAGAAAAAGACACTAATGTGCAAGAAGAAAATATTTGAAGGTATAAAATTTACTGGGAAAAGTAAATACAGAGACAAATTCAGAATAATCTAATACTGTAGTTGTGGTGTATAATCTACTCATATCTCTAGTATGAAGACCGAAAGATAAATGTATTAAAAATAACTATAACTATAGCAACTTGTTAAGAGATAGGCAATATAAAAAGATGTAAATTGAAACAACAAAAAGTAAAAATGTGGGGGGATAGAATTAACGTACAGTTTTTTAGTTTTTCCTTTTTTTGTTTCTTATCTTTGTAATCAAAGCTAAGTTATCATCTGTTTAAAGTAACTTGTTTTATCTACAAGATGTTTTTTGTAAGCCCCATGGTAACCACAAAGCATAAACTTATAATAAATACACTAAAAATAAAAAGCAATGAATTAAAATGTACTACCAGAAAAAAATCACTTAACCACAAAGACAGGAGTTATTATACAAAACAACCAAAAAAATAAGTAACAAAATGACAATAACAAGTCCTTACCTATCAATAATAACAATGAATGCAAATAGACTAAATTCTTCAATTAAAAGACATAGAGCAGCTTAATGAATAAAAAAATAAGACCCAACTATATGCTGCCTTCAAAAAACTCACTTCACCTATACAGACATATGTAGACTGAAAATGAAGGGATGGAGAAGAAATTTTTGCAGCAGAAACCAAGAAAGACCAGGTATAGCTGCACTTATATAAGATGAAATAGACTTCAACTCAATGGCTATAAAAAGAGACAAAGTCACTATAAAATGATAAATGTGTCCATTTACAAAGAGGATATAACAACTGTAAATATAAATGTACCCAATACCAAAGTACTCAAACACATAGAGTAAACATTAATAAACCTAAGGGAGAGATAGACTTCAATACAATAACAGTACGGGTATACCTACTATTACTCAACACCTCAGTCTCAATAATGGACAGATTATCCAAACAGAAAATCAACAAAGAACATCAGAGTTAAACTACACTCTAGACCAAATGGACCTAACTGACATTTACAGAACATTTTATCTGACTGCTACAGAATAGACATTCTTCTCATCAACATATGGCACGCTTTCCAGGACAGACCATATGTCAGACCACAAAACAAATCTGAACAAATTCACAAAAGTAGAAATCATATCAAGTATCTTTTCTGACTATAATGAAATTAAACCAGAAATCAAGAGCAAAAGAAATTTGGAAACTACACAAATACATGAAAATTAAACAACGTGGTCCTGAGTGATAAATGAGTCAATGAAGAAATAAAGAAGAAAATCTAAAAATTTTTGAAACAAATGAAAATGGAAACACAACATCCCAAAATCTATGTGATATAGCAACAGCAGTACTAAGCAGGAAGTTTACAGCAATAAAAAAAGAAATAAAAAAGCAGGATGATTTCAAGTAAACAACCTAATGATGCACTTCAAGAAACTAGAAAAGTGAGAACAAACCAAACCCAAAATTAATAGAAGAAAAGAAATAATAAAGATCCAAGCAGAAATAAATAAAATTGAGACAAAAAATACATACCAAAAGATTTTATCTTTTTTAGAAAAGATAAAGTCTTTTTGAAAAGAAAAACATTTAGCTAGACTAAAAAAAGAGAAGACACAAATAAACAAAATTAGAAATGAAAAGGCAAACCAACTGATACTATAGAAATACAAAAGATCATTGGAGACTAACATGAACAACTGTAAGTCAAAAAATTGAAAAACCTGGAAGAAATGAATAAATTTCTGGACACATACAGCCTACCAAGATTAAACCTGAGCAGACAAATAATGAGTAACAAGATCAAAACAATAATAAAATATCTCTCATCAAAGAAAGCCCAGGACCTGATGGCTCACTGCTGAATTCTACCAAATGTTTGATAAAGAGCTAATACCAATTTTACTCACACCATTCCAAAAAACTGAAGAGGATGGAATACTTCCAAACTCATTCTACAAGGCTAACATTATCCTGATGACAAAACTGGACAAGGACAGAACAAAAAAGAAAACAACAGGCCAAAACATCTGATGAACAGAGATGAAAAGTCCTCAACAAATATTAGCAAACTGAATTCAACAACTCATTAAAAAGATTATTTACCATGCTCAAGGGAATTCATCCCAGGGATGCAAGTGTGGTTCAACATATGCAAATCAATAAATGTGATACATCATCTTAATAGAATAAAGGACACAAACCACACAATTATTTCAATAGATGCTGAGAAAGCAATTGACAAAATTCAATATCCCTTTATGACAAAAACTCTCAACAAACTGAATATAGAAGGAACATGCCTCCAAATAATAAAGGCTAACCCATAGCTAACATCACAGGGAACAGGGAAAAATTGAAAGCCTTCCCTCTAAGATCTGGAACAAGACAAGGATGTACATTTTTACTACTTTTACTCAACATAGTATTGGAAATCTTATGCAGATCAGCTAGGCAAGAGAAAGAAATAAAGGGAATCCAAATTGGAAAGGAAGAAGTCAACTTATCCTTGTTCACAGAAGACATGATATTATATTTAGTAAAATCCTAAAAATTCCACCAAAAAAACTGTTAGAACTGATAAATCAAGTAAAGTTACAAGATAAAAATTAGTAGCATTTATGTATGCCAACAGCGAACAATCTGAAAAAGAAATCATGAAAGCAATTCCATTTACAGTAGCTAGAAAAAAAATAAAATACTTAGAAATAAATTTAACAAAGAAATGAAAGATCTTTACAAGGAAAACTAAAAAACACTGATGAAAGAAATTCATTATTGAGGATGAAAAACATGAAATATATCCCATGCTCATGGATTGAAAGAATTAACTGTTAAAATGTCAATACTACCAAAAGTGATCTACAAACTCAGTGCAATCACTACCAAAATACCAATGACATTCTTCACAGAAATTGAAAAAAATTACTAACATATATATAGAACCACAAAAGACTCCAAATAACCAAAGCAATCCTAAGCGAAAGAACAAAGCTGGAAGCATCACCTATCTGACTTTCAAATATACTACAAAAACCATAGTAACCTAAACAGCATGGTACTGGCATGAAAACAGACACATAAGACTGATGGAACAAAATAGAGAACCCAGAAATAAATATATGCATTTATAGCCAAATCATTTTTGACAAAGGCATCAAGAATATACATTGAGGCAAGGACAATCTCTTCAATAAATGGTGCTAGCAAAACCAGATACGCAGAAGAATGAATCTAGATGCCTACCTCTCACCACATGCAAAAATCAGTTCAAAATGGATTAAAGACTTAAATCTAAGACCTGAAACTATGAAACTACAAGAAGAAAACATTGGGGAAATGCTTTAGGACAATTTGGGCAAAGATTTTTTTGGATAAGACCTTAAAAACATGGGCAACAAAAGCAAAAATAGACAAATGAGATTCCATCAGGCAAAAAAGCTTATATACAGCAAAGGGAACAATCAGCAAAGTGAAGAGACAACCTACAGAGTAGGAGAAAATATGTGCAAACTGTCCATCCAACAAGGGGTTAATAACCAGAATACACATGGAACTCAAACAACTCAACAGCAATAAAAAATAAAATAAAATAATCCGATTTTAAAATGGGCAAAAGATGTAAATAAAGATTTCTCAAAAGAAGACATACAAATAGTCAACAGGTATAAGGAAAAAATGGTCAACATTGCTAGTTGTCAGGGAAATGCAAATCAAAACCACAGTAAAATATCATCTCACCCCAGCTAAAATGATTATTATCAAAAAGGCAAGTAACAGATGCTGGTGAGGATTCAGAGAAAGGAGAATGTTTGTACATTATTGCTGAGACTATAAATTAGTACAGTCACTAAGGAAAACAGTATAGAAATTCCTCTAAAAACTAAAAATATAACTACATTGTAATGCACATAATCCCACTGCTAGGTATTTATCCAAAAGAAAGAAAATTGATATATCAAAGAGATACCTGCTCTCTTGTGTTTAGTGAAGCATTATTCACAATTGTCAAGATATGAAATCAACCTAAATATCTCTCAATGGATGAATGGATAAGGAAAATGTGGTACATATACACAATGGAATATTATTCAGCCACAAAAAGAAGGAAATCCTGTCATTATCAGCAACAAGGATGGAATTGGAGACCACTAATGTTAAGTGAAATTAACCAGGTGCAAAGACAAATACTACATGTTCTCACTTACATGTAGTGAGAGCATGTGAGAGCAAATAAGTGGTTCTCATGGAGGTAGAGAGTTGATTGGTGGTTACCAGTGGCTGGGAAGGGTAAGTGGGGTGAAGAGAAAAAGAGGGGGATCGGTTAATGGATATGAAAATGGAGTTCAATAGAAGGAATGAGGTTTAGCGTTCTATAGTACAGTGGGGCACCTATAGTTAACAGTGATTTGTTGTATAGTTCAAAATTGCTAAAGAAGAGAAATTAGAATGTTCCTAACATAAAGAAGGGTTGAATGTTTGGGGTGATGAATGTCCCCATTGCCCTGGCTCAGTCATTACACATTGTATGTATGTATCAAAATACCACATATATCCCCAAAATATGTATAACTATTAGGTGTCAATAAAATGTATCTATAATGTGTGTGTGTGTGTAACCAAGAGAAACCTAAGTATAGATCACCACTAATTTTATTGTGGTATCCTGAATGAGATCCAAGGACATTAGGTAAAAACTAAGGAAATCTGAATAAAGTATGAATTCATTAACAATAATGTATCGATAGTGTTCCATTAAGGATAAGAAATGTATCACACTATTTTAAAATGTTAATAACAGAAGAAAATGGGTACAGGGTTTAATGAGAACTCTCTATATCACCTTTGAAATTTTTTCCTGTAAGTCTAAAACTGTTCCACCAATAAAATTCATTACAATTTTTAAAATTATAAAAATAAAATGGACAGATAACATTGTAAAAATGAATCAATACGATATATCAATTAGTAGAATAAAGGGCAAAAACCGCATTATCATCTCAATAAATGCACAAAGAACATTTGACAAAATCTACCATCCTTTCATAACAAAAAAAAAAATCAATAAACAATGAATTGAAGGAAATTTCCTCAATGTGACAAAGGTCATCTACAAAAACCTCAGTTAACATAATATGTAGTGGTGAAAGACTGAATGCTTTCCCTTGAGATCAGAAGCAAGCCTAGATATCTACCCTCGCTACTTCTTTTCAGCATTGTACTGGAGGTTATAGGCAGGGCAATTAGGCAAGAAAAAGAAATAAAAAGTATCCAAATGGAAACGGGAAAAAAAATAAAACTGTATTTGCAGATTAGATAATTTTTAATTAGAAAATCCTAAGAAATCTATCAAAAATCATTGGCTCTAACAAGCAAGTTCCGCAAGGTTGATGGAATACAAGATCAATACACAACAATCAAGTGTATTTCTATACACTAGCAATGAACAATCTGAAATGAAATTAGAAACAATTCCATTTTCAATAGCATCGAACAGAATAAAATATTTAAGAATACATTTAACAAAAGCAGTGCAAAATCTATACTCTGAAACCTACAAAACATTTTGAAATAAATTGAGGAAAATCTAAATAAAGGAAAAGTTTATGGATCAGAAGACTTAATATTGCTAAGATGGCAATATATCGTAAGTTGATCTATAGATTCAGTAGAATCCTATCACAATCCAGCTGCCATTTTTTTGCAGAAATTGACAAACTTATCCTAAAATTCACAAGGAAATGCAAACTATCTGGAATACCCAAAACAATCTCAAAAAAGAAGACTGAAGTTGAAAGACTCATACTACAGAGGTAAAGACATCAAAATAATGTGGTTATTGGCACAAGGATAAAGATACAGATCAATGGAATAGAACTGACCGTCAGAAGACAAACCATTATCTTTATGTTCAATAAATTTTCAATAAGGATGCCAAGATAATACAATGAGAGAAATAATAGTATTTTCATCAAATAGTGCTGGAACAATTAGGTATCCATGCACAAAAGAATGAGTCGTACCCCTATTTCACATCATACACATACAAAAAAATACCCAAAATAGATCATAGGCTTCCATGTAAAAGTTAAAGCTATAAAACTCTTATAAGTAAACATAGGCATAAATTATCATGACCTTGGATTAGGCAATAGTTTTTTAGATGTCACACTAAAGCACAGCAAAAAATTAAAAGGTAGATAAACTGAGCTTCATCAAAATTAATAACATGTGTGCCACAAAGAACATCATCAAAAAAGTGAAAATACAACCCACAGAATGGGATAAAATTTGTGCAAATCATATATCCGATAGGTAACTTACAATATAGAATCTACAAAGAAATCTTATAACTCAATAATAAAAAGATAAGCCACCCAATCTAAAAATGGGCAAAGGATTTGAATAGGCATTTCTCCAAAGGATATACACAAATGGCCAATAAGCACATGAAAAGATGCTCAACATCATTAGTCATTAAAGCAATGCAAATCACTTCATCCCTACAAGGATGATTATAAGCAAAAAGGTAGACAGCAACAATTGTTGGTGAGGATGCGGAGAAATTAAAACTCTCATACACTATTGACCAGAATACAAATGGTGCAACCACTGTGGAAGACAGTTTAGCAGTTCCTCAAAAAGTTAAACATAGAGTTACCACATGACCCAACAACTCAATCCTCAGGATATGCCCAGGAGAAACAGAAACTTCCCTTCCATTCAGGAGCCCCAGTCCACAGAAGAAGTTGGGCTGGAGGGAGAGGAGAGTTGGAAGAACAAAAGTGGGATGATTATTCCTGTGTGGGTCTCAGGGTACCAGGAAAAGGATTTTTCATGAGTTTAGGACTTTAATACTCCAAAGATCCTCTTAGGGTTTCTGTGTGGTGTGTGTGTGTGTGTGTATGTGTGTGTGTGTGTGTGTGTGTGTCTACTTCCTTGTGCATGTGAGTTGCTAACTATATACATAATAAGCTATGGCATGTGATGATACAGCCCTCACATAAAACTACCATCTCATAGCTCAGTAGTTCAGGAGGCAAAGTCTGAAACAAATATTCAGTTGGCATTTTATCCCAATTAAAAAATTAAAAATTGTTAAAAACACCTCTGAGTTCCCTGTCTTCCCACAGCCCTGTAGCCATAGCTACTTCAAGGAGTGGTAAGCTCTGGCAGTTTGGAGTGAGAGAACCTGTCCTGGTGGAGACATGACAGTCATTTAATCATGGCTCTTGACATGGTTTGGCTGTGTCCCATGTGAAATCTCAACTTGACTAGTATCACCCAGAATTCTCATGGGACCCATGGGAAGGTAATTGAATCATGGGACTCAGTCTTTCCCATGCTATTCTCATGATAGTAAATAAGTCTCATGAGATCTGATGAGTTTATCAGGGGTTTCTGCTTTTGCTTCTTTCTCACTTTCTCTTGCTGCCACCATGTAAGAAGTGATTTTTGCTTCCCACCATGATTCTGAGGCCTCCCCAGCCATGTGGAACTTTAAGTCCAATTAAATCTCTTTTTCCTTCCAGTCTCAGGTATGTCTTTATCAGCAGTGTGAAAACGGACTAATACAGTAAATTGGTACCAGTACAGTGCAGTGTTGCTGAAGAGATATCCGAAAACATGGCAGCAGCTTTGGAACTGGTTAACAGGCAGAGATTAGAACAGTCTGAAAGGCTCAGAAAAAGACAGGAAAATGTGGGAAAGTTTGGAACTTCCTAGAGACTTGTCAAATGGCTTTGCCCAAAATGCTGATAGTCATAAGGACAACAAAATTCAGGCTGAGGTGGTCTCAGATGAAGATGAAAAACTTGTTGGGAACTGAAGCAAAGGTGACTCTTGTTAAGTTTTAGCAAGGAGACTGGTGGCATTTTGCCCCTGCCCTAGAGATTTGTGGAACTTTGAATTTGAGAGAGATGATTTAGGGTACCTGGGAGAAGAAAGTTCCAAGCAGCAAAGCATTCAAAAGGAAACTTAGGTGCTGTTAAAGGCATTCCATTTTATAAGGGAAGCAGAGCATAAAAGTTTGGAATATTTGCAGCCTGACTATGCAATAGAAAAGATAAACCCATTTTCTGGGGAGAAACTCGAGCTGGCTGCAGAAATTTGCATAAGCAGCAAGGAGCCTAATGTTAATCCCCAAGACCATAGGGAAAACGTCTCCAGGCCATGTCAGAGAACTTCCCAGCAGCCCTTCCCATCACAGGCCTGGAGGCCAAGGAGGAAAAAGTAGTTTTGTGGGCCAGGCTCAGGGTCCCCATGCTGTGTGTAGCCTAGGAACTTGGTGCCCTGTGTCCCAGCAGCTCCAGCTGTGACTGCAAGTGGCCAATGTACAGCTCGGTCTGTGGCTTCAGAGAGTGGGAGCCCCAAGTCTTGGCAGTTTCCACATGGTGTTGAGCCTACAGGCACACAAAAGTCAAGAATTGAGATTTGGGAACCTCTGCTTAGATTTCAGAGGATATATGGAAATACCTGGATGCCCAGGCAAAAGTTTGCTGCAGAGGTGGAGCCCTTATGGAGAACCTCTGCAAGAGCAGTACAGAAGGGAAATGTGGGGTCAGAGCCCCCACACAGAGTCCCAACTGGGGCATCACCAAGTGCAACTGTGAGAAGAGGGCCACCGTTCTCCAGACCCTAGAATGGTAGATCCACCAACAGCTTGCACTGTGCACCTGGAAAGCTGCAGACACTCAACACCAGCCCATGACAGCAGCCAGGAGGGAGTAAGTCAGAAAGTTGGAGCTGCTCAAGCCTATGGGAACCCACCTCTTACATCAGTGTGACCTGATGAGACATGGAGTCAAAGGAGATCATTCTGGAGCTCTAAAATTTGACTACCCCACTGGATTTTGGATTTGCATGGGCCCTGTAACCCCTTAGTTTTGGACAGTTTCTCCCATTTGGAACAGCTGTATTTACGTAATACTTGTACTCCCATTATATCTAGGAAGTAACTAGCTTCCTTTTGATTTTACAGTCTCATAGGAAGAAAGGACTTGCCTTATCTCAGAGGAGACTTTGAACTGTGGACTTTTGGGTGAATGCTGAAATGAGTTAAGAATTTGGGGGAACTGTTGAGAAGGCATGATTGGTTTTTAAGTGTGAGGACAGGAGATTTGGAGGGGCTAGGGCTGAATGATATGGTTTGGCTGTGTCCCCACCCAAATCTCAACTTGAATTCTATCTCCCAGAATTCCCAGTGTTGTGGGTAGAACCCAGGACGAGGTAATTGAATCATGGGTCGTCCTCGTGCTATTCTCATGATAGTGAATAAGTCTCACAAGATCTGGTGGGTTTATCAGGGGGATTCCACTTTTGCTTCTTTCTCATTTTCTCTTGCCATCACCATATAAGGAGTGCTTTTCATCTCCCACTATGACTCTGAGGCCTCCCCCAGCCATGCAGAACTATAAGTCCAATTAAACCTCTTTTTCTTCCCAATCTTGGGTATGTCTCTCTCAGCAGCATGAAATCAGATTAACACAGCTCTCCATTCACATTTCTTCCTGATCGATACACTGGCATGCCTTCAGCTTTTTATCACAATAATTATTATGATCACCACTAGTCAATGAAGTCATGACTGTAATCTCCACTTATATAATTGCAGCTAGACAGATATAAATAATTCCTAGTCCCATTAACATGACACAAGTAGGTAAATGCAATCTGTCACCTGTGTAGTCTGGGAATCTGTTCTTCAGGTCATTGTCAGCTTGGACGAGCCCCTCTGCTCCTCTCCATGAACAAGCTCTTTCATTCATGGTCAGCAGGGTGAAATGGGTAGCCCCTCCCTGAGGAACACATCGCTATAGATCTGCAGTGACTACTCTGGCTTTGCCACTGCACTGCTTGTGAAACAGGCTCAGCGTGTGCCCTTATCAATCTCAGAGGAAGACTCTAAACATTTGGCCAATACTATGCACTAGTATCAATCCATTTTATGAGTCTAGTGAGACAGGACACTCACACATAAGTTAAGTGAAGCAACTTTATTATTCATAGAAAGGCAGCAAAGGACAAAAGAAGTCTTTGATTAATGGAGAGTCCTCCAAGGCTCAGGAAAACTGCCCGAGGTAGGGAGAGTCTTGTCAGCATGTGCTCCGCTTGCACTGCAACCAAGAGATCCTGAAAGCAGTTTGCTCTGGGTTTTGTACCCCAGGGAGAATATGACTCACTGGGCCACAGCATTGTAGGATATCCTGCTCCAGGAGGGACAGAAACAGAGCCTGGGCTGTTCCTGCTAGTTCCTCCTAATCTCCAGAATGTGCCCCATTCTCAGCACACTGTACAGTTATTCTGAGACCTTCAAGTGAGAAAAGTGGGGAGAGCTGGGTCACCAGGGCCATCCAGGGACTTGTCCCACACTGCTGGCTGCCAAGTTTTGAGAACTTAAACTGAACCTAGTGTGGTGCTAAGTGCCTTGCCAGCCTTACTCCCAGAAAAGGTGCCATTCTTATCCCCATTTTACAGATGTGAAAACCAGGGTTAGCAGTGTTAGACTTGACCAAAGTCCTGCAACTACCGAGTGATAAGCTAGCTAAACACACATTTTTCTACTAACACGTGGAGCCAGAACTCCTCCTCTCTCTCCCCTTTCTTCCTCCTTTTCTTCATCTTTCTCCCTAATCTCTTCCCCACAGCCCAGCACCACCAAGGTTCTGTGGACAAGCATCTTAAGATCTGAGATTCCATATCACCTTCTGCGACAGCAGTGGGGGTGTGCCTTCAGAAACACCCCCTACATTATGGGAGAAAGGCCAAGGCCTCCAGACTTACAACTCACTCTGAAGCCTCTCCCCTGGCTCGGAGCTACATGCCTGGAAGACAACTCGTTGGTTTCTCCTCCGCTTCTAGCAGTTCACCCGAGGGACTGTCCCCATCCTCATCATCCCATCGCTGCAGGTGTGCGGGTAAAGACCACGCTGTTCCCAGGTTTATTTTCACACAGTGTGTCAAGGAGTTTCTCCTGGACCTCATGTGATCTCACAGCATCCTGGGAAGTGGAGCATTACGTCACACAGGAAGATAGGAGCAATACCAGCCTCAGATCCCAGAGTCTCTCATTCTCTGGCCAGCATCAGTAACAAAAGGGCAGGCCCAACCTGTGGGTCGGTCAGGAGGTTGGTTGTTTTAGTTTTTCTTTCAGCCTGAGTCACACCTGCCTGCTCTTCAGAGCCGTGGGGGAGGGTGGGCAGAGCTGTCTGGATTCAGCTCAGGGCCCCAGGTCTGCCACTGGCTCAGTGTGTGTGACCTTGGGTGAGTGCTCCTTTGCCTCGACAGGCCTCAGTTTCCTCATCTGTAAAATGGTCTTTCACGGGACCAGGGCGCTGAGTTTGACTCCCCAGCAATCTGCGCTCAAAGGGTCCCATTTCCCAGGGGCTTCAGGGCTGGACGTGGCCTGCATGGCCACATGGCTCCGCAGCAGCCGCTTCACTTCCCCCGCAAGGATTTTAATTCCTCCTGCTGGAAATCGGTCCATGCGTTTGGCCTGAATAAGGTGATTTGTCAAAATTACCATTTCCTGAGGCTGCTCATTGGAAGCAGCAGGTGGTTCTTCCGTGTGCTTCAGAAAGAGCCCCAGAGTCCAGCTGGGACAAATCCATCCCCTCCAAAGCGACATCTGCTAGAAGGCAGCACTGAATTATATCATATTATAACAGCATTTCACTTGGTTCCTGTGATCTTTATTTAGCCAGAGCCAGAATCTCCTGCCAAGGGGCCCCCCCCTCCCTGTCTGGGGACTTTTCCTGGCCTGCACCAGGCCGGTTGCATTATAGGGGGTAGGATGGGATCAACGGCAGGGTGAGGGGCTCTGGGCCAGGCAGGGGCGGGCACCCTGATAGAGAGGAGAAGGTGGGTTGAGAGGACCACACCATGGGACAATTCACTTTACAGGGCTGGTCACCCAGTGTGGGGGGCCCTGGAGACTCCTGTTCCCCTTCACCCATTCCCTTTCTCACTTGGCAAACATTTCCTGGCCACTGATGTGCCGGGGTGACGTACCAGGGTAAAGGGACACAGAGATGGGGGATGAGCTTGCCTTTACCTCAGGGACTCACAGTCTGGAACAAGAGACAGAAACTCTGCAGCAAGAGACAGTAACAGGCATCAGGGAGCAGGAGGAGGGGGCAATTAACTCCCTCAAGGATTAGGGGGCCAGGTGTGTGTCTTAGGGTGGTTGTCCCAAAAGCAAGCCCTGAGTCAAGGGCCCCAGTGCTGGCGGTTTATCTGAGAGGGGACCCCAGGAGCACACATGAGGAAACTGAGTGACTGAGGGGAGGCAGGGAGAAAAGTCAGCAAAGCGTGTATTAGGAGTGGGTGATGGCAACAGCAGCTTCGGGGCTGTCCTGCTGGGGAGCCTCTGAGGCCTGCGCGGATGATGCCCCCCAGCCACCTTCCTGTGTGGGCACTGATCGCCACCTCCAGAGGCATTAACTCCTCCTGACCCGAACCCGCCCTTGCACTTCCAGGAACAGCGTGTGGATGGGAGGGGAGGAAACGGAAATGGTCCCAGAGACGAGGGGGATTACCTGGGGGAAATTTGAGCGGGTTGGATGCAGAGAAGCTTTGGTTGGTGGGACTCAGGTGAGCTCAAGCAACAGGAGAGAACTGAGCACACATTTTTTCAACCAGCACATGGAGCCAGAACTCCAGAGATGTGGACGTGGATGGACCCCTGCAGAGGCAGAGGAAATGGATCCGGGTGTGAAGGTGCCTTCCACTGGGGGGAGGGTGGACTCTGCTACTAAATGGCTGAGAACAGGTAGATGTGCTCTTCCACAGATGGAAGAGAAGGACCTGTGTGGCTCATGGCCTCTACTTCCCAAAAAGGCAGAAAGTCAGCTCCCAGCAAACGGCGACTGGTGATTGGGCAGGGGCCATGAAGAGGGCCCAGGCCTGAGTCAGCCTTTGAAGCACAGGGCAGTGGGTATGACCACAGGAAGGTCAGGGGAGGGATGGAGGGTGCTGGTGCCAGACTCAGCATACAGCTTGGCAGCAATATGGTCATTACAGGCAGGCCCTCCCCATCTCAGATCAGCGTAGTGAAAGTAAATGGTCACTCTGGTCCTCTGCTGAGCTTGGCAGGACATGGGTGGCACAAGGAGGACACCAGCCGGTATACAAGCCATGATCCTGGGGCAGGACCTCGCCAGCTCCCTACTTCCTCCCCCTCCTACCTTTTGGTCCTGGGAGACGTAGGGAGTAGGAGGCATAGAAAAGATCCCACTGGGTGTTAGGGGACTAGCTCTTGAAACAACCCTGCCACTCTCTTGCTGAATAATCTTAGGCAAGTGGCTTTCCCTCTCTGGGCCTGTTTCCATATCTATTCTTTGGAATAATGATAAGACCTGCCCAGCCAGTTGCACAGGGGTTCCCGTGAAAGTGACATAAAATAATTAAGGTCTTTGGGGATGGAGAAATCCTTTGGAGGCTGGTTCGAGCAGTGCAGAAGTGAGCAGCTATTTGTCACAAATTTTCCTCCTCCTCAGTTTTCCCATCTGTGAAATGTATAGGTTAGGAGCTGAGCTAAGCGTGGACCACAGTCACCCTGATCCCAAGGCCCAGGAAAGACCCTGGCTCTTTCCATGCCACCAGCCTTGTGACATTTTGACATTTTTCGAGTTTCCCTCAGAAAATGTGGTTAAATCAGAAGTTCCATGATTCCTCAATACTCAACCTCATCCTCATCTCTGCACAGGAGGCAAACGTTCTCTGGATGGGTCCAAAAGAGGCAGAGGTGAGGAGAGAGGTCAAGATGACAGGAGCACAAGGGCACCTGGATCTTTAAAGGACCTTGAGGGGAACGGGTGCTCAGAGTTGACCAGAGGACAGGATGAAGGTTAGGGAGGAAGGGGAAAGGGAAGGGAGCCAGGAGCTCAGCAAGGAAAGAGACCCAGGGAGGGGACTCTGCCTCCAGCTCTTTTCAAACAGAGAATGCATTACACCAAGAGAATAAACACAGCCCAAGAGAGCCACATTATTTCCCTTTGAAATAAGCAGAAAATGACATTTCTTGTCAGGCTCCCTCTTCCCACCCCAGGGAGAGAGTAGGAGGTGAACTTAGTCGAGTTTCCTTTTTCTTGAAAGGAGCTCTCAGCTCCTACATTCCCGCTGACTCAGGCCACCCTCACGGTGAGAATTCAGCACACTAGGATGATTGGGCAGTGTTTCACACCAGCCCGCCGCCTGCCAGCCCTGGGCCTGGAGAGGATGTTGATGGTGGGACTTGGCGGAGGTGAGCCCAGCTAGAGCAGGGTTGGGACGGCAGCCTGGCTCAGGGTCGAGAGCAGCCTCAAGCAGCTGCTGCGGTGCAGGCTTCCACTGTTGTTGCTGAGTGTGCATGAGCACTGGCTTTGGAGTCAGTCCCAAGTTCTAGTCCAGAGACTGATTCTTTTCTAGCTCTGACATGAAGAGCTCTGCCCTCAGTTCCCGGAGTCTTGGCTCTCTCATCTGTCAAATGGGCTTGGTGATACCCGCCTCTCAGGATGCTGAAAGATTTGGAACAATGTACTGGGGACCACGCATGGCAGTCACTATTGTGATCACCAGGACCAGCCGGGGGGGTGCAGGCCCATCAGACTACAGTCGGCCCAGAGGCCCCCTGAGCAACGTCGGCCCCATTGTCTGAGGGATGTTGACCCTGCTGCTGTCCTGCTTAGAATACACTCATAGAAAGCACCTAGTCCCGCCTCCTCATGGACAGATCAGGAGACTGAGCCCCAGATGTTTGCTCAGTGCCACACAGCATGGTGGCAGCCGAGCCAGCATTGGAACCCAGCCTCAGGACATCAAGCCATGTGGTCATCCGAGGACTAAAAATGATGTGCTCAAGAGCATAGGCTTTGGAGCCGGGCCAACCTGAGCTCCAGTCCCAGCTCTGCAACTTTCATTCATTCAACAAATACTCATTGAGTTCCTGTCACGTGCCAGGCACATGCCCAGTGCAAGGGACACAGGAGGACAAGACCTGCATGGCCCTGGCCTCTCGCTGCTCACAGTCTGGTGGGAACGAACACCCAGTGAATGGACAAGCTTATCACCTACTGCGAGAAAGCAGTGACGGACAGACATGGGATGGGCGCTGAAAGAGACAGGGGCAGTGGGTGCTGAAGGGCCACTCAGAGAATTCAGGGAGGGACCCTCAGGGAGGGGACATCTGAGTTGGGATACATACAAGCAGAAGCCAGGTATGCAGGACTGGAGAAGGGCGTCCATGCAAAGAGCTCGGATTGATGGGGGAAGAGAAGAGGCTGGAGTGTGCAGGAGCATGCAGGAGGGACGTGGCCAGAGAGGGCGGAGCCAGGGCAGGGGGCCTCAGAGGTCACGGTCAAGATCGCAGTGCTCATGCAAAGAGGAGGCACTGGAGGGTTGGAGCAGATGAGTGACAGGGTCTGGCCTGTTTTTTCAAAGGATCACACTGGTTGCTGCTGTTTGTGTGACCTTGTTGGCTCTCTGATCTGGGGCAAGTTGTTTAAGCTCTCTGAGCCTCAGTATGCTCGTCTGTAAAATGGGGATAATCACAGTACCCACCTCACAGGCATCATTGGAGGCTGACATGTGACAATCTGGAGAGCACTTAGCAATGTGCATTTCAGTGCCAAATAAAGCTTTGCTGTCTCACATCCCTGCGTCCAAAGCCCTCACCCTCCACCGCCTGACTTGAACCTGCTGCTCCTGCCTTTGCAATGACTCCGTTATTTCTGCACTGCCCTTAGCCATGGGGGTGTTGAGACCACAAAGCTCATTACGCTCCTGTCCATCAGAGGTCAGCGGAGGGAGGTCACGGAGCCCAGGGAGAGAGTGGCCAGGCCCCACTCCCAGTGAGGGTCTTGCAGGTGGCCTTGGCATCCATCAGTGTCACGGCTCCACCTCCTGGGTGCCTGGGATATATAATGCGTCCCAATCGGGGGCCAGCAGAGAGATCGTAGGAGTAATCATTGCTTTCGCTGGCTCCTACAGCCAGATTTATTATGGTATAAAGAATCAACTTAGCTCCTGGCGGTAACAGGCAGCTGGCCCATCCACGCTTCTGTTTGCTGGGGCCTGGGTGGGTTGAGGTTTCTACCCACACCTGCTCGGCCAGAGGCCCTGGACAGAACCCGGCTGGACCATTCAGCTTCCTGTGCTCCAGGCCACCTTGTCTGAGAGGCCGCCACCTCTGACACATCTCACAGCATTTGGGAAGCAGTGCTTTAGGCCACAAATTGCCCATCTGGTGTTGCACCGGGGGGGGTCCTCAGGCTACTGACCTCAGGGAGGCCACAGAGCAGAGCAGTTAAAGGCCCAGGTGCTGGAGTCAGCCTGAACATGGGTTCAAGTCCCCGCTCTGCCATATATTGGCCAGGTGACTTTGGGTGAGTAAACTCACTGCCCTGAGCCTCCATGTCTTATCTCTGAAATGAAGGGTAGGAATCCTCATCGTAAAGAGCTGCTGTGTGGATTAAGGAAGAGATGAAGGGTGGAGGGCTCGTAACACAGGAATAGGCACTAAACGAAAGGTGGCTGTCACCATTTTCATTATCCAGGGGTATCCATATCTTCGGTATGATGGCGGGAGATGCCCTTTATTGACAGCAAATTATGTCCCCAGGGACTATGCTGGCTCTTTTTAAGTATTTCGTCCCTAGACCTCACAACCAATCCTGCAGGTAAGTCCTGTTATGTTTATTGTGGGTGCTTAGGGGACTGTGCAAGGTTACTCCACTGGCGGGGTGTGGAGCTGGGGGCGGGACTTGGCCTGTGGGTTCTGGAGCTGGTGCTCCTCCTAATACACAGCCCACCTCCCCAGCTCCTCTGAGAGGCCACACAAGGCCCCTGGTCAGCCAGGCATGTAGGTCCAGCCTCCCTCCATTCCTCTCTCCCTCTCGCCAACATTGCCTGACCACATAACTCAGCCCTTTCCTGGGTGATGGACACATGGAGATAAAACAGATGAGCTTCCTGCCCTCAAGGAGCTCAACATCCAACAGGGTGAAGGAGCAAAGCTGCTGGCCAATGTGCAGAGCGTGTGGCTGGCTCTTGTCTTGACACTGCCACCTTTTCTGCCATAGTCTGTAACACTTCCCCAGGAAAACACTTCCAAGGAGCTGTCTGCTATCCCTGGTTCCTACTCTTCTCCCCCTCAAGCTCTCACTCCTACCACTCCACCAATGGCTGTACGTCACCTATGACCCTCATATTACCTATGACCTCCGCATCACCTATGACCTCCACATCTCCTATCACCTCCACACCACCTGTGACCTCTGTATCACCTATAACCTCCACATCACCCTATGGCCTCCCTGTCATCTATGACCTCCATGTCACCTGTGACCTCCACATCAGCTATGACTTCCACATCACCTGTGACCTTTACATCACCTATGACCTCTACATTACCTATCACCTCCAAGTCATCTACGGCCTCCATGTCATCTATGGCCTCCATGTCACCTATGACCTCCATGTCACCTGTGACCTCCACATCACCTATGATCTTCATGTCACCTATGACTTCCACATCACCTATGATCTTCATGTCACCTATGACCTCCATGTTGCTGAATGCAGTATCAACCCTTAGTCCTCAGCACACTTGGCATGTTCACTCCTTTGACGCAGCTGGCCATGTCCCCTCCCAAAAGCATGTCCTTCATTGGCTCCTGGGGACCTCCCTGGCTGTCCTGTCTCAGGCTCTAACCTCTTAATGTTGAGGATTGGACATTATTCATCTACTGTCTGCACTCGTGCCCTTGGGGATGTCATCCAGTCTCGTGGTTTTGAAAACCATCTATATACTGACAACTCTCAGATTTACATCTCCAGCCCAGACACCTCCCCAACTCTGGGTACCTGGATTCCTATTCCCATCTCTAGCTGGATGTCTACCGAACATCAGGGATCCACCATGGCCCAAAATGAGCTCCACATATTCCTCCCCAGGAGTGTTCCCAGCTCAGCTAAAGCCAACTCTTTCTCTTGGCTGCCCAGACCACGCTTTGAAGCCACCTTTACTTCTCTACTTCTTTCACCCCCCCATGTCTTTCACCCTCCAATCCTGGAGCACACTATGCTCTCTTCAAAATATACCCAGAATCTGACCGCCTTTCCACACTGCCATTGCATACAGCTCAGTCCTGGCACTGTCATCTCTCCCTGGTGACTACAGTGCCCATTAGGGCACACATCTCATCCTCACATCCCATTGGCCAGGCATGGGCACATGACCACCCCAGCCATCCAGTGGAGAAGGAGAACTGTTCTCCCAGTTCTGCATGGTTATGACCTCAGTAACACCCATGGCTGCTGTTTCTATGGAAGAAGAGGACAAATGGGGGCAACTTGTGCCTCTGACACAGGGTCCTCTTGGGGAGGGGAGATAAGAGGGTCAAAATGAGGCATGTAAGCCCAAATCAGAAGAATAAGAAGTAATGAGACATGCAAAGGGCATGGAAACAGCCTTCTGGGCAGAGGGATCAACAAAGCACAATGGCCCTGAGGTGGGAAGAAGCTGGGCATGTATGAGGAATGGGGCCAGGGCCACTGTGGCTGGGGGCCAAGTGGGTGCACAGGACAGGGAGGAGGTGAGATGGCAAATTCAATCAAGGCCTCAGGATCACAGTAGGGATTCGGGATCATGCTCAAAGAATGGTGGCAAGGCACAGGAGGTTTTAAGGGGAGAAATGGATCCAATTTGCAGGTTCAGAGCTGGAGAGTAGACAGGAGGGTGGGGGGGGGGTGCAGTTAGGTGGCCACTGCAGGGAGAGCTGGGGATGACTGGGAATGGGGGTGGCAGTGGGGACGAGAGATGCATGTGACTCAAGGGCTGTGGTGCAGGGAGAATCCACGGACCTCTTGAGGAAGGAAATGAGAGGGGGAGAGGGGGTTTCAGGAGGCCTAGATTCTGGGTGGTCATGGTGTCCATTGCTGAGATGGGGAAGACCAGTGTCAGAAACCAGGCCCTCCAGAAGGCCCCTTATACTAGAGTGGCCCAGAATTGGGGGATTCTAGCTGAGAAACAGACCGGAGCAGTTCCTCCAGGCACCCCAGCAACATGGGCCAAGCTCGCCCCTGAGAGATGTCCATGGTGCCAGGCTCTGACTCCAGCCTCCTGGAGAAGCCCAGGCCCTGGGGACTGATGAAATGGTTTGCTCTGAAGTAAAAGTGACACATATGCACACCCAGGTGTGAGGAGGAAGCCTCAAGGAAGGAGAATCTGGCTCTTCTGTTTGGTCTTAGAAAGGCCAGCTAGGCTTGTCCAGAGCCACCTTACTCTGCACAGGCAAGGACTTTCCTATTCCAGTCCAGCCTGGGGTCAGGCAGGCCTAGGTGGAAGTCCTCGGCCTCCATGGTAGATTATGTCCTCCAAACACTGCCCCAACAGTAACTCTCATGTGCATGCTCTTCTTGCAATGTGACTTTGACACCCTTACCACACAGCAGTTGAGTCTATGCACTCTCCCCTTGAATCTAGGCAGGCTCATAATCACAGTGGCAATGATGCTATGTGGCTTCCGAGGCTATGACATAAAAGACAATATACCTTCCACCTTGCTCTCTTGGGATGTTTGTGTTTAGCATCCACCTCCATGCTGTGAGGAAGCCCAAGCAGCCCACATACAGGCCCAGATGAAGAGGAAGCAAACAGCACAGAACTCATAGCTGACAGCAGCACCAACCTGTTAGCCCTGTGAATGAGCTATCTAGAAAATGATCTGCAATCCCCAGGGAACACAGTTGAGCCATGCCTGCCAAGCCCTGATGAATCGCAGGGTGTTGTTTTATAAGCCATACATTTTGGGATGACTCTTACACAGCCATAGTCAAAAAAAGGAAGTTCCTGGCTGGCTGTGGGGCCTTAAGACAAGTCATAGCCTTGCTGAACTTCTGTTTCCCCCGCTGCCACAAGGCAAGAAGAAACAGTGGTCCTGGGGTGCCTGGAGAACTGGAGAGGGAGGCGTGGAAGGCCCTTTGCCAGGCCTGCATGTGGTGCATGCTCAGAAGATGCTGGCGGCTGGGAAGCTTTCGTGACGCCGTCCTGTGTGTGCCTCATCCTCCAACTGCCCCTGCTTTGTCCGAGCACCTCCAGGGCAGGGACCACATCCACTCACCTCCTTGTCTGCAGAGACCAGGACAGGCTGGGCAGGGAGCTGGAGTTAGCAAATGTTTACTAAGTGGATGCATGAAGAAGGGGTTAGGGTGTGCGTCGGGGGGACCAGAGATGGCCTCTGAGGCCAAGGGATGGCCCCAGTCCTGTCCCTCACACCCAGAGACAGATATGGGTCACCTATCGGCCAGTTAATATGAATTGTTCTTCCATAGATGAAAGAAAATCTTGAAGCCCCTCACATGGGAGAGGAGAAAGGCACCACCATCTCATCATCAGCTCAATGCCTGCCTCTGCACACAGCTCGTTTACCTGGACCACAGGGCAGTGCTAACTTACCTGGGACACAGGTCAGAGCTCATTTACCTGGAACACAGCAGTGCTCATTTACCTGCAGCACGGCAGGGCTGATTTACCTGGACCACAGGGCAGTCCTCATTCACCTGGGCCACAGGGACGTGCCGACTTACCTGGCCGCAGGGAGCTGCTGATTTACCTTGGTCACGGGGCAGAGCTCATATCCCTGGGACATAGGTTTGTGTTTATTTCCCAGGGACATAGGGCGGTGCTCTTTTACATGGGCCACAGGGCAGTGCCGATTAACCTGGATCACAGGTCAGTGCTGATTTATCCGGGTCGCTGCTCAGTGTAGATCTGGCCCCATGGGGCCTCCCTGCCCATGAGCTCTGCAGGAGCCCCTGGGTTATGCCAGTCTCACACCTGCTAGTGCCCTCTGTGTCTTCTTGGGGAAGGATCTTGTTTTTCAAAATGACCTTGGACACTCCATCCCCAGAAAAGCAGCTGACTTCAACACTCACCATGTCCTGATATGCAAATCTGTGCACATTCTCTCCCTCTCTCTGCTTCTGTTTCTCCCTTCCCCCAGTCCAATATGTTAAGCCAATCTGTCCCCTCACAGAGGGACCATCAAGCAATATTTCAACACATATAACCAGATTGCCTGGCCCTCTGGTCTCTGCTCCCAGCAAGGATGGTCATAAAAGCTGCATGCAACCAGCCCTGGTCTGGTTCAATGCTTGTCCTAAAGCTCTGCCTTCCACTATGCCAGTACCAGCTCCCTTCACAGCAGGTGTGTTGTTTTGTCTTTGCAGGACTGGGCTGTGGGGGGGGGGGAGAAGGGGGGAGGCACACAGGCAGAGAACAGAAGCACAGAACTGCTGGAGCTTGGCAGTGTGTTTTGGCCTTACCACTCATAGCTGGGGACCTGGCTGTGGAACTGACCTGGCAGAGTCTCCGTTTCCCCACTGGCAAAGGTGGACAATGACAGTGTCCGGCTCATTTGGGGGATTCTGAGCAAGAGTGCAGGGATCATCAGCACCATGGTCAAGAAATGATGGATCTGAAAATGGAAAAATGACACCTTCTTGTATGTTCCTCACGGCAGCCTGGGAAGTGGGTCTCCTTAGCTCCAGTTTGGTATATAGGGAAACTGATTGTCAGGGAGATAAACTGTAGAACCCAGAGCACAGATTGTAGTGAGACGAGATGCTGGGATTTTAGCAGGGGGTGTGAAGCCCAAAGCCCAGCTGAATGGCCTGGTGCACCTATGGGTGGCACCTGGCTCTTTGGGTCAGCTGCTGGAAGTTTCCAGCTGCAATGACATGAGCTCAGCTGCTCACTGAGAGAAAGCTGAAACCATGGCAGAGAGTGGCTCCCCCTCAGGTCATCAATGGCACCTCAAGGGATGTCAGGGGCCTGGATGCTGGTCCTGGAGCTATTCCCACCTCCCCAGACACCTTGTGGGAGGGCTTCCCGATCCTGGCACCTCTATGCACCTGGATGAACTGACCTCCTGGATTCTGCATGGTGGGTTGACCTCCAAAGACTCCCAGGTCTGAGATTCCCTGAGTTTATGCATCCTGGGTCTGTTTTGGGATTCAGGGGGTAGCTGCATCTCTGCTCTGCCATCTGCTTCTGGGAAGGCCCTGAACCTCGGGCCAGGACCCTCAAATCTTACCAACCCATGACTCCCTGACTACACCGCCACTTGCTGGATGTTTCTCTATGACAGCTCATTCCATAGCAAGCCAGAAGCCCGGATCAATGAGCGTGTGAGTGGTCACCTCTGGACAGTAAACACCTTGGGGGTAATCTGGGTTGGGTCCCTCATTACACCTTCCTCATGGTGCCCAGCCCAGTACAGGTATCCTGTGTCCATAAGACTTTGTGAAATGAATGGAATATTTACAGGGGTCAGAGGTCATTCTCTTGTTAGCAATGTGGGAGAGAAGGGAAGAGAGAAAACACAGATCTGGCTTCTGTGCTCAGCTCTGTCTCTGGTTCAAAACACAGCTTTTGGCAAGTTCCTTCCCTTCCCTGGTTTCACTTTCCCCTAGGGACCATTATAGGATTAAACAAGATGGTCAGTGATGTTAGTGAGTCCAAGAGTCTCCTGAGATCTGACTCAATTCACACACACAGCGGCAAGTATCATGTGATCATTAAACTATGAACTCTAGGCTCATTCAGCCCTGGTTCTCCTGCCTGTCTATTTGGCCCCTTCAAGCCAGTGGTTTATCTGAGCCTCTATTACCTTAGCTATAAGATAGTATGATGACAGTGGAGATTCAGTGAGCAAAGCAAGTAAAGCTCCTCAGGCTGTGCCTAATAGATAGGAAGTACCCAATAGGTGGCTCTACTTAGTGATGATCATGGGGATGATGATGATGGTGAGGATGATGGTGGTGATGACAGTGAACATGGTGGTGATGATGGAGATGCTAATGGTGAAGATGGTGATGATGACGGTGATGGTGAAGATGATAATGGTGATGTTGGTGGTGAAGATAATGATGGTGAACATGGTGGTGATGATGGTGATGTTGGTCAGCATGGTGGTGATGATGGAGATGCTGATAGTGAAGATGGTGATGATGACGGTTATGGTGAAGATGATGATAATGGTGATATTGGTGGTGAAGATGATGATGGTGAGCATGGTGGTGATGATGGTGATGATGATGGTGAGCATGGTGGTGATAATGATGGTGATGCTGTTAGTGAGGATGGTGATGGTGATGGTGATGGCGGTGAAGATGATGATGGTGAGCATGGTGGTGGTGATGGTGAGCATGGTGGTGGTGATGGTGATGATGATGGTGAGCATGGTGGTGGTGAAGATGATGATGGTGAGCATGGTGGTGGTGATGGTGATGATGGTGAGCATGGTGGTGGTGATGGTGATGATGATGGTGAGCATGGTGGCGGTGATGGTGATGATGATGGTGAGCATGGTGGCGGTGAAGATGATGATGGTGAGCATGGTGGTGGTGAAGATGATGATGGTGAGCATGGTGGTGGTGATGGTGATGATGGTGAGCATGGTGGTGGTGATGGTGATGATGATGGTGAGCATGGTGGCGGTGAAGATGATGATGGTGAGCATGGTGGTGGTGAAGATGATGATGGTGAGCATGGTGGTGGTGATGGTGATGTTGTTAGTGAGGATGATGATGATAGTGAAGATGGTGACGTTAATAATGAAGATGGTGATGTTTATAGTGATGACAATGGTGATGACAGTGAAGATGGTGATGATAGTGATGATAATAATGAGATTGATGATGATGATGATGATGATGACGATGATGGAAATCGCTGCCCTCAAAGTCTTACCTCCTGTCAGATTCTCCAGTTGATATGAACACAAAGCTGGGCAGGACCACAGGGATTATCTGTTTAACCCCTTCATTTTAGAGCTGGGGATATAGCCTTGGAGAGGCACAGAGGTATGTCCAAGGTCACACATCAGAGTGGGAGGAGACTCAGGATCCCGCCCCAGCCCAGTTCTGGTCTCTGCCCTGCTCCAGCTGCCACAGATTCTTCTCTTTCCTTCCAGGCTGCTGCAGCAGCACTTGGCTCTTGGCTTCTCACCTGTCCCAGCAGACTATAACTGTGAGTGCTCATCACTGGATTTTAATTATCCTGGAAGTTCCACAAACACTTTCCAGGACACATTTTCTCTATTATTTTCCTTTAGATGAATGAGTTTGGAGTCATCTGTCTCTGATAACCAGGAAATGCCGCCTCCTGACAGCACCAGTGCCTGCTTACTTCTCAGGGGTTCCTGACCCATTGTTTTCAGAAACAAGGATCTCCCCCTGGTGCAGCCCCCTGTACAGAATGGGGAAACTGAGGCCCAAAGCAGCAGGATCTGCTCAAAGTCACACAGCAGGTCAGCAGCTGAGGCAGAGCCTGAATGGTCTCTGGGCTCCAGGCCCACGATGTCACCACAGCAACCACTGCATGTGCCCAGCCTCAAGGAGCCTGTGACACTGTTTTGCAATGGAGTCATGAGTCAGGTTCACCTGTTTCTCACCCACATTCTGCCCTTGAGGGTGGAGACATCTCAGCATTTCTGTATGGCTCCTCCATGTCCTTCTTTCTCATTATTTAAAATAAATAAACAACTTAATTGTTTTAAAATGGCTTATGCTTGTTGTGAAAAATTAAAATGACGCCAAAATATAAAGAATCTAAAATCCCAACGCACCAGAGTCAACATCTTTAACACTGTCAGGAATATTCTGTGGCTGTGGTTTCCCTCCACCACTCCCTGCCTGCCCCATCTTCCTCAGCTCTGCCCTGATCTGGCCCCAGGCAGGCCTGCGTGGACTATACCAGGGGCTCCTTGCAGTCTGGCTTTCACTGGTGTGACCCAGGGAGGCTCCAGCAGGAGATCTAAGGGCAAGGGTGGGGGAGGAGAGGAGGGCCGGGGTCTTCCTTCCTTGCTCCTTCCCACCTCAGCTACAGGTCTCAGGCAGCTGCTGTTCACTGGCTGGGATCACAGGTCCTAGGGTGGCCCCTCCCACATGGCTCCAGCTGTCACCTGGCTCCAGAAATGCTGTTCCCTCTCCTCATCCCTCCAGCCGAAGGGGTGGCAATGGCTTCCAGGTGTTGCTGCTCTCTGGGGTGCCTCACATCCCCTCACGTCCCCTCCTGGTCTCTTAGCCCCGCTGTCACCTCCACAAGCAGTCCCTGCGCTAGTCTCTCAACCATCCCGGGTGAATTTTATTTCCTACCAAGGTTCCAACTGATACTTCAGCCTCTTTTTATAAATATTCATTGCTGCAGTTTACTCAAATGGGATTGCACTGAACCTCTTTCCAGGCTAATAAATATCACCATTCATTCTCTATTAGTGGCATTTAAACATGGCAACCCATGTAAAGTACTTAGAACAGAGGCTGGCTCATGGGAAAGGCTCAATCAGTGTTAGCCACATGAGCCTCGCATGGAGCTAGAGGGCAGCATCAGCCTCTCCCCGGTCACGTGACGGACCGTGGGGCAAGAGTGATTCCCCAGGAGAAACCAAGGTCCTGTTGCTCCAAGAAGAGGAATGGATGCTACAAGCTGAAACAACGGTTGCCATTACAGGAGGGGGTAGCTCTGTTGGGTTCTGAAGGATGTACAGGAGTTCATTAGGTAGACAAGAGGGGTGGTCAAAAGAAGGAAATGAGCAAAGGAGCCTCAGCATGAATGAACTCAGAGTAAACGGTTCAGCGGCATCCTCAGGACAAGTTCATGAGGGAAGTCAAATTATTACCCACACATTACAGATGCACAAACAGAGGCTCAGGTGGAGCATCTAATCTCAGGGTCACACAGTAAGTGTCCAGGCCAGGATCTGAAGCCCAATCTGAGTGACACCTGAGCTCGTGCTTGCTCTGTGTCCTGCACCATTTTGCCTCTGCTGTTGTCACCAATGGGGCTGGTGACTCCCTGGCCTGGTTGATTCCATGTGACATACTCAGGGCTGTCTGCAACCTGACCGTGTGTGTCCTCAGGGTGAGCTGGATTGGTGGGGTGCAAGGCCAGCAGGCCCCACATGGCAACTAGTTAATTAACTGTCCTGCAGTGGACTAGTGGGCCGACCGGCTACAACCTGGGCCTTCAGGCAGCTCCCTGGGCGTGGAAACTGTGTTTCTGCACCCCCTTCCCCCTTCTCCAAGTCAGAATGTACCAATCCACCATTCATTCGTTTGTTTGCTTGTTCACTGGATTATAGTTTGATTATAACCAGAATGATTAAACCCCAGTTACATGGTTTGGCTGTGTCTCTATCCAAATCTCATCTTGAACTGTAGCTCTCATAATCCCCACGTGCCATGGGAGGGAGCCGGTGGAAGCTAATGGAATCATAAAGACAACTGTTCTCGTGGCAGTGAGTAAGTCTCACGAGATCTGATGGCTTTATAAAGGGCAGCTCCCCCTGCACAGGCTCTCCTGCCTACCACCATGTAAGACCTGCTTTCACTCCTCCTTCACCTTCTGCCATGATTGTGAGCCCTCCCAGCCATGCTGAACTGTGAGCCAACTAAATCTCGCTCTCTGTCTCTCTTTCTCTCTCTCAACAAACTACCCAGTCTTGGGTATGTCTTTATTAGCAGTGTGAAAACAGACTAATATACCCAGCTTCTACTGACATGGTTAAGAGGACAGGAAGGGTCCCACCATCCTGGGACTGCTCCATTTGGGTTCACCATCACTTATTGACAGACCCCAAGGTCTTGAAATCTATGGCAGCGGATGGGGGAGTCAGGGAATGTGGAGCAACCTGGGAACTCAAGCAGGGTAGGATCTGGTGGAAACAAGAATTGGGCTTTTCCTGCTGGAAGGGCCAGGTAAACCCCTCTATCCCCCGTAAGTCAGCCCTTCCACCCTCTGCTTCTGCCCCTGCTCAGCATCCTCTGGCTGGACCCCTTGGACCCAATTACAGGACACCATGGCTGCCTCCTCCCAAGCTGCCTGGCAGTGTCTGGCTCAGAGCTGGCAGTGAATAGCTGAAAAAAAAAGTGTGTGAATATACTCTTCAAGCCTTTCCCTTTGGGCTTTCTGCAGGCTATGGGATCCCACAGTGAAATCTCCTGGGCACTGAGGTTTAGGGACAGATGTAGGGACCAGGCCAGTCCCCCAGAAGCCTGGGACTACTTGGCTGACAACCTGAATGCTGCCTGAACCCTGGATGTTGCCTGGGCCCTGCTTGTAACATGGACTGGGCTCCTGCTTCCTCATTCTTGCACCCTGGCCCTGCCTACCTAGGCCCCAGCTCTAACAGTGGGGTGCTGCTGTCTCCCCAGCTCTTCTTCCCTTACCTCCACTTCCCTTGGAGCTCTGCTTTTCACTGCCAGGCCTCCCAATGCAGTTTGTACAAGGGGCAGGGGTCCACGGTGAGGGAAGCAATGACCAGCCACCCTCCCTCCCCTTCCCCTGCTGGGACTATGTTCTTTGCATTCCTCAGCGCCAGCCTCTCAAGTTAGTCTCTTTCCTTGTTTCTCATCATCTTACCCCTTTAGGCTGTAAGTGCCAGAAGGCAGGGCAGGGGCTGGGGCAATTTGTCCGCTTCATTATCCACAGTGCTTTGACCAGAGCCTGGGACATCGTAGGCACACATTAAATGTCTGCAATGTAACCCATGAATGGATGCAAGGATCTCCCAGTCACCAGAGGGGCATGAGGGGGAGGAAGGGCAGCGAGTACTGAGCTTTGGTCACAGGGTGGCCATGGCCAGGATGCAGGAGGCAGCAGGGAGGACGGGGACTGAGGTGGACATGCATGGCGGAGAGGACTTGGATAGACACTCACTCTCACTCACTCCCTCACTCACTCTCCTCTGTGCCTCAGATGCCTCCTGAGCAACCCCCCACGTATCAGGCCCTGCCCCTGCCCCAGAAAGCTCTCCCCGACTCCTGGAAGTGGGATGATAAGCTCCACAGCAGGACATGCAGTGACTCCCCCTGGGTCCCAGGCAGTTTGCACATTTAATTTTATTGAATGATTTTATGGAAGAGGGGTTGCTGTTTCTTTCTGACAGGTGAAGAAACCAAGGCTCACACCTTCTAATGACAAACTCCGTGACTCCACTCCAAAACTGGCTCCCATTTGGGTTCTTCTATTTATTTTACTTATTTCATTTTTATTTATTTATGGAGATCGGGGTGTCACCATGTTGCCCAGGCTGGTCTCAAATTCCTGACCTCAAGTGATCCGCCTGCCTTGGCCTCCCAAAGTGCTAGGATTACAGGCGTGAGCCACCACGCCCAGCCCCATTTAAGTTCTGGATCACCATGGCTTATTGGCAGCTGAGTCCTGGGCTTGAGCCTTGGGGACATAAATATATGACAGATGATGCGGGTGTGGTCAGGAGGAGCTCCCAGCCAGGTAAGGAGACAGCCACATGCGAGGAGACAGCCATAGAAGCATAGAAAGCAGTGGGGCCTAAGGACCAGCCAGGAGCCCCTGAAAAACAGGGCCCTTTCTGTCTTTTACATCGCCTCAGTAAAAGCTGGGGTTTCATCATCCTGTTTGTAAGTTAGCGAATGAACAAATGAAGAATGAATGAATGGATGGTGGCACTGATAAATTCTAGAAGACAAGAGAAGGAAGCACAGAAAAGCTAACACCTTAAATATTAGTGTCCCTGTGTGATGTTGGACAAGCCTCTTGTCTTCTCTGGGCCTCAGTTTCCTGCTCTGTAAAACAAGTGATGCTGAAGGGTCATGGCAACTCACCCATTCTAAGATCTTCTGTGTTGGGCAGGAAGAGGGGCTGAGACACTGCCATTGGGTCCTGCACAGGTGCAGCCATCAGCCTGGGCTGCATCCAGGATTTGAGGGGGAACATCCACCTGCACCAGAATGGAACAGGTGTGAGGGTGCACAACGTGAGCAGCAGGTCACCCAGGGAGGCCAGGCTGACAAATTGTCAGTACAGTTCTCACACTCACCGCCTCTACCCCGGAGGAAACAGGTACTCCAGTCTCCTTCAGAAGAAACTCAGCATGTGGGGGATCTGACGGCTCCCTCAGGGAGGGGGAGGAAGAGGGACAGTGGCTCCAAGTGCCTGGAAGTCTGTCTCTGCTTACCCACAGCCACTGTTTGCTCAGGCTGGTCCTCTCTCCTGGAACGTCTTCTACTGTCTTTCTAGGCAATGAGTGTAAGGAACTGGGACCACAAAGGTGAGTGGAACCCAACCTGTGTTCGAGACATACACACAGTGATTGTGACAGGAGCAGTAAGAAAAGCCAGTGTCCACTGAGCTCACTCCTCCACGCCCTTCACTTCAATTACCTCTTATTCCCACCAACCCCCCAGAGAAGTAGATGTGTTAGTTAGGACTCTTGTTGGAGACTAAATTAAAGTGTTCAAACTAAAGAAGGAGTTAGTCCAGTGTTTCCAAAAACTGGGAAGGGCAGAGATATACCTGCTTCAGGCATGGCTAGCTCCAGGGGTTCAAATTAGATCATCAGATCTCCTTCTTCTCAACATCTCTTATTGTGCTTCCCTGCACATGTGAGGGGGGAATTGGGAGTGGCTCTTTCTCTCCTTTTACTGCCTTATGGTACAGGCAAAAGAGGGGAAGCAGGAGTTGCAAGCTTGCATTATCCCAGTGGGGACTCCACAGAGGAGAAAGAGTTGCTATCTCCCAATAGCTGGATACCAAACCCCAGACAGGGATTCCAATTGACCTGATTGGGTCACACACCCATTTCTTGGACCAGTTGCTGTTTCCAGAGATCTATGGATCTGTGATTGACAGATCTCTGATCTATGATTGGTCTGACTGGGCAAATGGATGACTAGAGGGATGACTAGAGAATAAAAGCAGCATGTGCTGATTACAGTAGATATTATTAATCCTGCTTTACAAAGGAGGAAACCAAGTGTCAGAGAATCTAAACAACCCTAGCACGTTAGCATGTGGCAGACCAGACACTCCACAGCCCTTCATTGTAACCACTGAGCTACAGCACTTCCTGGGGGAGGCAGGCCTCTGCAAGCACCTCTAGCCACCCCAGGTCTCCAATCCAACAGGTTTAAGCTCATACCTGCAGCCCAAACAGGACAATTCTCAAAACTCAGGCACTCAGGCCCCTGGAAGACCCAAGAGCTTACAAACCGAATTATCATGATAGATTTAATTTCAAGTTCCTTTTTTCCCAGACCACAGTGAACTGATCACGCAGCCTGTGGCAATTTCTTGTCAACTGAGCTGAGCTGAGCATGAGTGCATCAAAGGGAACAGAGGGCAGGTTGGTGTTGCCAGGGGCGACAGCAGCCTGGAGGTGCAGGAACGTTCAGGTGGCTGAAGTGTGCTCTGTCTGACATGTGAGCATGTTCCCTGGTGAGGCACACAGCTGAGTGCTCAGAGGCAGCCAGAGCCTCCCTGGTCTCCACTTCCAGCCCCAGCTGGCCTTTAAGGGTTGTTGCACAGCACGCCACTACTGAGCTTCAGGCCAAACCCCTTCATTTTACTGACGAGGAAACAGAGCCCTGAGAGGCCCAGGTGCTTGTTCAAGGTCAGAGAGTAAGTCAGAGGTGAAGCAAGAAGCACGGAGGGGAAGACAGATTCGCCACCAGGCACTGTGATGGGCGCTGTTACAAACTCTACTTAATTGAATCCTTGGGCAATGATGAGTCCCATTTCATTCATAGGAAAAGTGACACTGCTTCTGAGTGTCACACAGCTAGGGAGCAACAGCGCGGGTTTGGAACTGGTTGTCTGGTGCAGAGGCCAAGGCTGGCCCACTGTGCTGCTCATGCGTCCAGTCATCTTTGCTCTCTCCCCCACCGGAGAGCGTGCCTCTATGCCAGGCTGAAGCCCTGCCCGCTGCAATCCCACACTCCCTTGAGCACCAGTTCCACCAAGCTTCAGACGATGGGAGGTGCTGGCAGAGGGCTGCAAGGTCGGAGGAGGGGGAGAAGCTGCTATCCTCCTTTCTCTTTGCTCCTGGTGGTGGAGGCTGCTGTGGCTTGTGGTTCCGGCAGCAGCAAGAACTTCTGCCATCTCAGCAACAGCCGTGGCAGCCCCCTCTCCACCAGAGTCAACAGCAGTGTCCTGACAGTCCTGGGTGGCAGCCGTCCCCGAGTTGCTCATTCCGGGGCTGCCATTCCTTCCCTTTCGGCTCCATCAGCCCTTTCCACCCTTCTGTGGCCAGTGTCTACACTAGCCCTCCTCTGGATGTGATCATGTTGTAGTTTGGCTTCGTAAATGGACCCCAAATGGTGCAGCACGGAGCACCAGGGATTGTTCCTGAGAGATAAACCCTCAAAGGTGGAATTAGGCCTGGGATAAATAGCTGATTCACAGCAATGACCTCCCTGACGGCGGAAATGAGACACTGGTGGTCCATGGTATGCAGGGGCATCACGCTTACCTAAATTACCAACCGTGTTTGCCTGGGATGAGATGTCAGTTGAAGGCAAGACTTTAGCAGACCTAGCGGCCACTGCACTTGGCCACTAGAATCCACGCCTATGACATGGAGCGTGGGTGTGACGGTGATTTCCGACTGTGCTGGAGAGTCTCTAGGAAAAAAAGTGACAAGCTCTGGGCTTTCAACTTTCAGATCAAAGTATTCTCAGAGAACCAGAGATTTAGGAAGGCCCTAAAGAAATGTCTTGCCTTTTGTAGCCAGAGAAGATACGGCTAAAAATCAAGCCCCAAATTTAATCCGCATTGCAATCCAGTTCCACGGATGAAAGAATTACAACATAAATCGAACTCGCACCCTTGCCACATCCCTTATGTGAAATCAATAAGGGATTCACTGAAAGAGAGAGATCCTCAGATGGAAATAAGAGCTCAAATGAATCTGAGAACCTCAAACCCCCAGATCCCTCCAAGCCTCCTTTGCCTCTGTGTCCTTATTTGAGGGAACCAACCTCCCCTTGCTTAAAGATTCTATGATATTAAAAGATGTTGAGGTGGTGAGTCTCTGAGTTCTATCACACTTTGTACATTTACGTTTAACTTGCCTGTGTCCTGTGCAGAAAGGCGAATTGATCTTGGAGGGTGATCATGAGTTATTATAAACTTGCTCAGGTGGTGGCACCCGCTATTCCAGATGTCACATCTCTCCTGGAAGAGAAAATCAGCACAGCTCCTGGAACTACAATCAGCTATTGTTCCGGCATCTATCAGAAGGAGTTCACTGTAACTCACAGCAGGGACAACAAGATACCCTGCCATGCTTCAGAGCTATGTCAACTCTCCTGCTAGGACATAATCTAGACTGAAGGGATTTGGTGGCTTAGGACCTCATGGACATCATGCTGGTTTGCCAGACTGATGACATCATGCAGAATGCATTTGCTGTGCAGGAAGGAGACAGTACCTAAGAAGCTGTAACAGCTGGCCGGGGTCAGTGGCTCACGCCTGTAACTCCAGCACTTTAGCACTTTGGGAGGCCAAGGTGGGCAGATCACGAAGTCAAGAGATCGAGAACATCTTGGGCTACATGGTGAAACCCTACCTCTACTAAAAAATACAAAGTTAGCTGGGTGTGGTGGTGCATGGCTGTAGTCCCAGCTACTCAGGAGGTTGAGGCAGGAGAATTGCTTGAACCCAGGAGGCAGAGGTTGCAGTGAGCTGAGATCATGCCACTGCACTCCAGCCTGGCAACAGAGTGAGACTTCATCTCAAAAAAAAAAAAAAAAAAAAAAAAAAAGGAAGCTATAACAAGACATATGCATGTATGTCAGATACCAGATGGTGGGAGCAAACCCCATTAAAGTGCAGGAGCCTGACACCTAGGATAAAGTTTGCGGGGTCCAACATTCTGGGACACACTTGGATTTTGTTTCTATAGTGACAGACAACTGGAACTGACTTCCACATAGAAAGAAGTACAATATTTAATGGGCTTCTCTGGATTTTGGAAACAACCCACCTGCCTCCCCCTCACCTTAGTGTGTGATGCTCTGAGCATTTTTACTGACTCACCTGTAATGCCACTGATTTTGACTGGGTCTCAGGCAAGAAATGCTCTGCAGAAAGGCTAGGCTGCTGTCCTAGCTGCTCTGCCACTGGAACATCTAATGATCTTCAAAGTGACCGTGACAGATGGAACTGCAGAGGAAGTTCCATCATGCAAGTCCCCTAGCATGGACCCTCAGGGTGCCAGAGTCAATCTTTGCACTCTTCTGAAGATAACTGTTCTCCACGGGCATCAAGTTTCCATGACACATTAGCTGCCCATCGTAAGCCGGGTGTTATCTGATCCACTGAGCCTTAAAGTTGACTGAGTGTGGCGGTAATATGTCACCGAATGGAAATGATGTCTGGAAGTCTGTACTCTAGCAGACTTTGAAAGCACACATGCAGTCCACGCACAAGTAGCTCGCATCACCAGAGCACCTGCTTCTTCATTGCTGCTGTTCTCTTCGCTCACACCAACGGCCTCCCTATGTATGAGGCGCCCTATGACCAGTCAGAATATCAGGTAGGACTACCTATAAATCATAAACTACGTCGTGATTTGTAGGTAGCCCTACCGGATATTCTGGCACCATCCAGAAGTGGACTTCTGCGGCATTTCAGCCCAACTCAGGAGCGTCGCTGAAAAGCTGCAAGGAAGGGAAATCCTCCCAGTGGCCAGACCTCGGAACAGCCCATGCTTGCCTACTCTGCCTGGGCAGATGGGTGGCCAGAGGTGAAGATCTACATTGATTCACAGGCAGCATCTAACAGACTGAATAGATAATCAGCTAAATGGAAAGAACAGGATTAAAAATCTGGGAAGCAAAGATGCAGTCAACACCAGCTCAGTCCCTGCACTGAAGGGCCCACTGGGATCGGCTGAGAATGCTGGACCTGTTGATTCGGTCAGTAAATGCTCTAGGAGGGACAACATAGCAGTGAATACATGGACCTAGTCCCCACCTTCCAGGAGCACCACATGGTAGACAGCAAACTGTGACTGCACTCAGATTTTCACGCATCAGCTCATTTAATCTTTGCATGCGCCTTCTATGAGGATCAACTACTCTGATACCATGTTGTACACAGGTGAGAAACAGGCTTGGGGAGGCTGAGAGGCCTGTACAAGGTGCAGGTGGGGATTTGCACTCATTTCTGTCTCACTCCAGATCCTATGTTCTTAACCACTATGACAAAAACAGGAAATGAAATCAAACCTCATGTTTCCCAGGGCCGTAGAAGAGCCTTTCCATGGGTGCCTGTTGAACATGAGCTTTCTGGTACCTCTCAGTTCATTTTGTTGGAAATAGATGCTCGGTGCCACAAAGAAAAATCAGCACTGAGACAAAGGATTTTTCAGCAAGGCAATTTTTACTTCCTGGGCTGTGGGAAGGGTACTCTCACTAGCCATCTTGCCACATGACTGCAATGAACAAAGGAAAACAGACAAATTTATTCCTTACACATTTGGGGTCGTCCTTACTGCTGTGTCTGATCTCCGTTGGCTGGAGCCAGACCTCACAATCTAAACTAAAACCTGATTGGCTAACAACTTAAAACTTTTCTAACAGGTAAAAGCAGTGGAGAGCTGGGACATGCCTGTGAGCACAACCAGCACAGATATCTTGGTTAAAATACAAGGACACAGCGTGTACTACATGCCTGTAAGCATGGCATGTCTAACAGCTACACAGGATAGGGCTTAACAAAGAGTTATTAGCACACTTATTCTTTAACAAGAAAGGAAACTTTAAAAAGGAACTTTTCTACTTCCCACAGGGGAACGTTACTCTCATGGCACGATTGCTAGTGAGAGTAGTACCCTTCCTGCAGTCCAGGAAGTAAAAGTTGCATTGCTGAAAGATCCTTTGTCTCAATGCTAAATTTTCTTTGTAGCACCAAGCATCTATTTCCAACATCTATTTCCAACAATATGCAGCTGACCATGGAGGAATCAGCACTTACTGATTCTTGATTATGAGCCAGGGGCTTTCTGGTGCATTCTCCACTTCACACCCCCAACATCATCTCCATTTTACAGAAGAGAAAATAGAGGCCCAGACAGTGCCTGAGGTTAGACAGCAACCAAGGGGCAGAGGCAGCAACAGAGCGGCAAGGATTGGGCTTTTCTCCTCCGTGTGTGTCACCCTCTGGACAAGGATGCCACGAGGTCACTTGCATTCCACAAACCTAGAATAGGCTCGCAGGTCCCAGCCACCGCCTGCAAGCCCTGCAGGACTGCTCCCCTGCTCATGGCCACAACCCTTGCTCTTGCCCACAGCGCTCTGGTCACTGGTCTCTTTGCGGATCCTCCCGCCCTTCCTTCAGAACACTCCCCTTGCCTCCCACCCTACGCCTCCACGCGTCTCATTTCT
Source organism: Ateles fusciceps (assembly GCA_036589455.1). Lineage (NCBI taxonomy): Eukaryota > Metazoa > Chordata > Mammalia > Primates > Atelidae > Ateles > Ateles fusciceps. Next base: position 2,281,915 of record JAZHEH010000733.1, read on the forward strand.
CACTTCATTCAGGTATCTATTCAGATAGCACATCCCCCTAAAAGACCTGCCCTCTACAAGATGAAAAACCCACACACTCCCTTTATGCTTCATTATTCTTCCTAACTTCCATCAATAATTAGTCATCAATAAGTAACCGTTTAGGTGCTCACTGTATATTTTTTTCTTCTCTTAGGTTGGGCTCCCCCAACAGCAGAACTTGAGAGAAAGATACAGGGGTATTTGTTTGGGAGGTGCAGGGAGGTCTAGAAGAAAAGGAAGGAAGTGAGCGAGAAAAGAAGAGGATGCACAGTTAAGCCAGCTACCACCCTGGGCAGCTGGAGCTCATCCCACTGGGCACCCGGAAAACTATCCTGCCTGAAGGGCGAGGGGCGGGGCATGTGTGCACCAGCTCTTGAGAGGCATTGGTCAGGAGATGCTCCTAGCAATTGTCAGTTCCCTGGGACTCTGGCCAACTGGCCATCCAAGGTTCAGAAGGAGCCTTCCCTAGAGGATTCCAGAAGCTGGCCATCCTGCTCCAGCCCTTCTCAGGATTCTTGGACATCATCAGGTGATGGGATGAAGCCACCAGGAGGGCCAGAGTGTGAGGTGCCTGGAGTCTGAGGATTAGGAGAGAGGAGATGCTAACAGGAGTCAAACCTACACCCGCAGGTGGTTCTGAGGGTCCCTGTCCAGCAGTGGAGCCAGCAACAGCCAGAGTTCTCCCTGCTTGTCACCCAGAGGCCAGTTGAGGACTTGTGTGGGGACTCCATCAAATCAGGGGAGTTGAAGTAGGTGACCCCTAAGGCCTCCTCCCCCACCTTCCCCAGCATCTACTGTGTCCTCTGAACATGCTTGTAGCTCCCCCTGGGAGCTGGCACCTTGTGTCCCCCGCAGATCGCGGGCTCCTCCTGGGCAGGCCTCAGTCCCTGCTGTTCTCATTTCTATTCCTTCCAAACTGCCCTGCACCATGGGCTTGACCAGCCTGGAATGAGGCCTGGTTATTATCGCAGGTCCCCACAGCCTCTTCCAATGTGGCTTTTTCTGGATGGTCAGAGCCACGCTCCCAGGACTGCAGGGTGGGGGGGGGGTGTGTGTGTGTGTTTGTGTGTGTGTCTGTGTGTCTGTGTATCTGTTTATGTGTATGTGTGTGTATGTCTATGTGTGTCTGTATGTGTGTCTGTGTGTATCTGTATGTGTTTGTGTGTAAATGTATGTGTCTGTGTGTGTCTGCACATTGTAAATGTATGTGTCTGTGTGTGTGTCTGTGTGTGTGTCTGTGTGTGCATCTGTATGTGTCTGTGTGTGTATCTGTATGTGTGTGTCTATGTGTCTGTGTGTGTCTGTGTGTCTATGTATGAATGTCTGTGTGTGTATCTGTCTATGTGTATGTGACTGTGTGTATGTCTATGTGTATGTGTGTGTATGTGTCTGCATGTGTGTCTGTATGTCTGTGTGTGTCTATGTGTGTATCTGTATGTGTCTGTATCTATGTGTCTATATGTCTATGTGTGTCTGTGTGTATCTGTATGTGTCTGTGTGTGTCTGTGTTTCTGTGTGTGTGTCTGTGTGTGTATCTGTATGTGTCTGTGTGTATGTCTGTGTGTGTATCTGTGTGTGTCTGTGTGTGTGTCTGTCTCTGTGTGTGTCTGTATGTATGAGTCTGTGTGTCTGTGTGTATGTGTCTGTGTGCGTCTGTGGCTGTGTGACTGTGTGTCTGTGTGTGTATCTGTTTATGTGTGTGTGTCTGTGTGTATCTGTATGTGTTTGTGTGTAAATGTGTTTCTGTGTGTGTTGTCTGTGTGTATGTGTGTGTGTCTGTGTGTGCATCTGTATGTGTCTGTGTCTATGTGTCTATGTGTATGTCTATGTGTGTCTGTGTGTATCTGTATGTGTCTGTGTGTGTCTGTGTCTCTGTGTGTCTGTATGTATGAGTCTGTGTGTCTGTGTCTGTGTCTGTCTGTGTGACTGTGTGTCTGTGTGTGTATCTGTGTTTATGTGTGTGTGTCTGTGTGTGTCTGTGTGTATCTGTATGTGTTTGTCTGTAAATGTATGTGTGTTGTCTGTGTGTATGTGTGTGTGTGTGTGCATCTGTATGTGTCTGTGTGTATATCTATGTGTGTGTGTCTATGTGTCTGTGTGTGTCTGTGTATCTGTATGTGTCTGTGTGTGTCTGTGTATCTGTGTGGGTATCTGTGTCTGTGTGTATGTGTCTGTATATGTGTATGTCTCTGTGTGTGTCTGTGTGTTTGTGTGTCTGTGTGTGTATATGTCTGTGTGTGTGTATCTGTGTCTGTGTGTGTCTGTGTCTGTATATATGTGTGTCTGTGTGTGTGGTTGTGTGTATGTCTGTGTGTGTATCTGTGTCTGTGTGTCTGTGTGTGTTTCTGTGTGTGTGTCTGTGTCTGTGTCTATGTGTATGTCTGTGTGTGTCTGTGTCTGTGTATGTCTGTGTGTATATCTGTGTGTGTCTGTGTCTGCGTCTGTGTGGCTGTGTGTGTCTGTATGTCTGTGTGTGTCTGTGTGTGTGTGTCTTCGTGTGTGCATGTCTGTGTCTGTGTGTGTTTGTGTGTGTGTGCGTGTAATAGAACAAGGAGGATCTGAAGGCACAGCCACAGCGCCCACCAGTTGCTGGGATGGAAACCAAGTGGTCATCTCCACACAGATGTCCACACCAGCAGGAGCATCCCAGACGGCCCCTCCCAGACCCCTGGTCCTGTCTCCTCCTGATTCCGAGCTCTGGAGATGAAAACACACATAGGAGAGGGAAGTTCCCCCAAGCCACAGATCAGGCAGCCCCAGAGCTGGGACGGAACCCCAGGGCCCCAGACTCCCCCTCTCAAAGGGCCACCATGGCGACACTCTGCCCCACGTGCCCAGCAGCCCTCACACCGCCTCAGACACAGGCCAGGCATCATCTCCAAGTGTGTGCCTCCTCCATGTCGGGGCAGCTGCGTCTCTCTTAAATAACTATCAAGGGGAAGATGGAATCAGGGCGCCCAAGAGAAGCCCACGCCTTGTGAGATAAGGCGCTCCACCTCCCACCTTCCCTGTCAGTTCTCAAACTAATTCAAAGTCATTAAGTGTTCCATAGTTTTCTCTTATACACTTCAATAAGTGTTTATGAAAAACAATTGACATTTTCTGTATTTAATGCATAATAACTAGTCTTATAAATCTAAATTATCCCTATAAATCTAAATTAAATGCCCAGCTTTAAATGTATTCAGGACTCTTAATTAACAAAGCACTGGCAATAACCACTACTAACCTGTTTACTTCCAGCTGACCTTCGTTTTCACAGGCTGTTTCTGTGCTGTTTGTGGTGGGCAGAGGAGGCACAGGGTCCCTGGGAAGTTCCGCTGGTGGCTGTGGGCATTTTCCATCTTCATGGCACCCTCCAGAGCTGCCTGGGCCTCTTGTGCCCAGCCTCCTCCAAACTTTGGGTCACCTCCCTGCCCAGGAGGAGAAGAAGGTGGCCAAAGTGGCCTGTAGGTAGAGGCGTGGGCAGGAATCAAGAGGCCTGGCTTGGCCACTGATGTGCTGTGTGACCTCAGACAAGTCACTTGCCCTCTCTGGACCTCAGTTTCCTCTTCTTCATAAGGCAAGGACAAGGTCATCACCAGGGCCTTTCACCAGCTGTGGGAAGGGAGTTGTGGGTGTGGGGAGGTTGGTCTATGACATGTGAGCAGTGTGACCTTGGGCAAGTGACTTAACTGTGCCTCAGTTTCCCCATCCGTACACTGAGGACAGTAACAGCACCTACCCCTCAGGGCTCTGCGATGTGCCTAGTTCAGGGCCTGATAGTTGAGGCCCTGTGGGTTCAGCTGTGGTTATTCTCCCACGGTGGCCGGTCCTCGGCCATTGTAAAGGTTATCAGAGCCAATGGATGATTTGCGGGGGAGGGGTGGGACAGCAGGGACAACGTGGGACGGGACGGGAACACCAGCAGCCAGAGCTGGAGGGAAGCTGTCGGGGGATGGGGGCAGCGCTGCTCTGAGCTGCGTCCCCCAGAGGACAGAAGGCCCTGCCCTGCCCGCCCCCAGGGCTGTTCCTCTGATGTCAGACCTGTCAGGACACAGCTGGGTCACTTGAGAGAGGGCAGCATGGGGGAAGCTTGGCCTCTAAATGACACCCCGTTTCCTACATGTCACTAAACACCCACCTGTTGCCCAGGCCCGAGGTCTGCACCATGTCACCCTCCACCTCCCTACCCTCTCTACCCACAGCCAAACTATCACCAGCTTGGTGCCAGGCCCTCCCTCGTCATGGCTACCCCCACCTTTGTCCCAGAACCATCAGTCACACAGGCCATGGTGAACACCAAGACCTCCTCACAGCCCAGGCACGACCTGCCCCTAGCAGACCCCTCACCCAACTCTCCCTACAGCCCTCCCTCCCCCAAACCCTCCCCCTATGGCCCCCCCCCACATTCCACCTCTGTCCCAGGCCACCCTCCACTTCACTCCTCCCCCAGCCTACCCTTCCCTCCTCCCCCTCCCCCAGCCCACCCTTCCCTCCACCCCCCCCACGCCACCTCCCTGCAGCCCGCCCATGCAGCCATGTCCTTGGGCTTGGTGCATCTCACACCTCAGCCACCTTCTTGGCTCCTGCTGTGACTGAGATGATGCATTTGCTCTCATGTTAACTTTTATTACTTATTGATTTCTCTCTGATCTAGCTCGGCTGTGTCCATTTTTACTTGATCAAACAAGTAGAAGCTATTTAGTGAGAAAAGTAGAGTTTAAAATTCCATGACCACATCCAGGGGATCCATATTAATGGGGCCATCCCCTTTGAGGGGGCAGGAGAAGGCACCTGCCTGTCACAGCTGTCACTGCTGGGCTGGGAGAGCCTGAGGAGGGGGCTTTTGTCCAACATCCCATGGCAGGGGCTTCCAGGGAGCCCCGCTCTGGAGGCCACTCGGAGAGGTATCTGGGTCTGAGTCTAGGATGGGAATATCACCTTGTGTGACCAGAGGACCTTGGACAGTCCTGGAGGCACAGACAGGGCTGTGTTTGAGGTGGAGGCTGAGGGGGATCTTGGGGGGAGCCTCAACAGGGGTCAGACAGGATGAGAATTACAGGGAAGGACACGGATGAAGCCAAGGCCAGGCCCTAATGGAGGCAGAGACTGTGAGCTGAGCATTCATGTGCACTGGGAGCTCCCTAGGCATCCTCTCACCCACCCCCTACACACCCTGAGGAACGTGTCCACGGGCCCAGCTGCCAGGCAGGGCGATGGAGCTGGGAGGGGGAGCCCTGGGCTGAGTCCCCAGCCCCAAGCATCCCGCTTTCTCCTCCTGACATGGGGCCATCATGGTGGCTAACCTCTGTGCAACCACAGAGAGAGGTCCCTGGAGGCCAGGTCAGGGAGAAGGGAGAGCTGTGTTGGGGTGTGGAGACCTGAAGCCACCTCTGGGCCCTCCACCTATTCAACAGGGACCTGGGCACGTCCTCACCTCCCTATGCTGGGTTTCCTCCTATGTGAGGGGGGAGAATGGTAGAACCTGCCTCTTGGAGTTGTTGGGGAAGGGCTGGTAATGAGGTCTTGTCACACAGACCTTCACTGCACAGTGCCTGGGCCACATGGACTCAATGGGGGGTCTAGGGAGAGTGGAACTGTGATGACAATGATGATGGTGATGATGATGATGGAGGGGTGTGTGTGTGTGAGACAGAGAGAGAAGAGAGAAGAGGAGAAAGACAGAGGTTTCTTTTAAATAACTGGCTCATGTGATCATGGAGGCTGGCAAGTCCAAAATCTGTAGTGCAGGCTGGCAGGCTGGAGACCCAGGAAGAGCTGGTGTTGCAGCTTGAGTTTGAAGGTCACCTGCCAGGAGAATTCCTTCTTATTCAGGGAAGGTCATCTTTTTTTCTTTTAAAGTCTCCAACTGATTGGATGAGGTTCAGTCACATTATTCAGATTTAAATGTTATTCTTCTCCAAAAAATACCTTCACAGCTACATCCAGATTCACGTTTGACCAAAAATCTGAGCTCCAGGGACTAACCAAGTTGACACATTAAGCATCACAATGGTGATAGTGATGACTGAGGGAGAAGAAGAGGATGCAGACAGGAAACCACCACTGACATCTGACCTTTCCCCTAATTATCCATTCCCATAAAATATAATCCACCAGTTGTAACTCATGATTGTAAGTTAAGATGAGAAGAACGGTCACACATGGTTGGCTCCCTTCTGCAGGAGGGAGTGAGGTCAATCAGCAATAATGCAATAGCCTCCACCTCCAGGGCCCTGCTCCCAGCTGCAATTTCTCTGCTTCTGCGCTATGCTGGGGTCATGCTTGACCCTCCCTGGACTATCATTTCCACAGCTGCAGGGCCTGGGTGTGTCTCAGTCCCAGGTCTATCCCCATCAGAAGGCTTGGTGCAGGACAGTTCTCTGGATGTTCTTGGACCATCCTGTCCTCCTCACTTTCTCACTTGTAGTTTTCAGGAATAACTGTAGAATGTGCTGAGAATACAACATCCTGAGACCCAGAGGGACTGGCCAGAACAGCCAACTCTGTTCCAGTTCCCCCCAAAAACAGGATGTCCTTTAGTGCTAGGGCTCAGCAAGTCCTGTTATTCCAGGGCATGAAACCCAGAGTAGGCATTTTTCCAGGGTCCCTCAGCAGCAGTGCTAGTGAGGCCTGCACTGATGAGATTCCACCAACCCTGGGCAGCTTTCCTGAGCCTCAGGGGAGCGGCTCACAAGAAATCCTAGGTTTCTGTTGTCCCTTGCTGCCTATCTGTAAGGAATACACCTGCTTTGTGCAATTTGTGTGTGGGTTTCTCTGTCTCACCAGACTCAAACAAGTTAGTAACCGGCACATAGTAAACCTGCTTCACGCCCAGTACCTGCCACACGACAAGAACACACTAAAGCATGTTTCCACTGACTTGGCAGGAGGCCATGAAGCAGGAACCAGCACCTCTGTGGTCCCCAGTCCCAGATCCTCAGGCTGCTCTCCCGCTGCTGCTCCTCCATGTGTCTTCCCCATTCCTGGGTCCCAGAGGACACCAAGAGGCTTAGAAAACCCCATGACTCAGGAGCCTCCTTCTCAAGGGTGTGTCCTCCAGACCCCTGCCTGCCCTGGGTTGGTGACAATTCACGAACCTGAGCAGTCATAGGCCATTTGCTTCATGGTAATGTTGACCTTTACTGGTGAAGAGGCGTAATTTCCCCTGCTTTCTGCACTACATGGCAAGGAGGCATGAATTCAAGGGGCCTGAGAGACCTCAAGGCCCAGGAGGATCCCTGAGGGACACCCAGCATGGGCGCTCTTTGAGTGCCCTCCAGGACCCCTCAGAGAGCAGCAGTCTCTGTCATCTCCAATCTTCTGGGTGACAGGCTTGCCAGAGGGTGGCCAGAAGGAGGCAGAGCTAAGAGTTCCCCCTCCACCCTCTATCTAGGGCTAAGGCTCAGCCCACTCCTCTCCCGACCTCTCCAGGATGGGTTTGCCTCTGAGTGCCCCCATTCATGCTCTCTGCACTTGATTTCCAATAAAGGCTCAAAGTGTGCACTTTGCAAGAGTCAATACACTCATTGGAGGAGGCCACAGTCTCTGCAGGGGCTGCACATTCTCCCCCAGCCTGCAGTCATGGGGCAGCAATGAAAACAACAGTTCCAGCTGCATGCAGGAAACAAGAGACATTCTTGCTCTGCCAAATACCAGAGTGACTTAAATGTTAGTTTCCCCTGTTATAACTGATGGTTGTAAGTTAAGATGAGAACAATGGTCACACATGGCTGGCTCGCTTCTGCAGGAGGAAGTGAGGTCAGTCAGCAATGGAGTTTTGAGGGGTACAGGCTCAGGGAGGCAGGAAGGTGTTTTACAACTTACTGGTGATAAAACTCAGATCCAGAGGGGTAAAAACACTTGCCTAAGGTCACACAGCACAGTGACAACAGAGCAAGGGTTGGAACTCAGCTCTTTCTAGGACAGGACACTGCCCGAATATTAACACTCCAGGTGGGGGTAGAGGTAAAGGGAGGTCACTCAGTGGGTAGCTGGGCAGTAGGAGAGGGTAGAGAATGTCCAACCATGTGCACTCCACAAGGACAGGGTCTACTGTGTCCCTTGTTTTCTGCTGCATCGGGAGGACCTGGCAGGCAATAGGTACTCCATAAACGTCCATTCCCCGCCCTCCTCACCGAGTTGCCAGGGCTACATGGGCTGGTGCAGGCCCAGCACCTGCTGCCGCACTTCCCCATCTCTTCCCCACAGCTAGGCAGTCACGTGCCTCAAGCTCCTGACTTCACTCTACCTCCCGGCTCCTGACTCCAGAAGTCTCGGCAAAGACTTGGAAATACATCTGAGTTCAAATAAATAAACACACACCTAAAAATTCTGCTTGTATTTCCTCCCCTTCTCTGTCATCCACCCAAGTTCTGTTTACTTTCCCATCCCCCTCAAACCTCCAGCCCTCTGGGTCCCCCCTCGGCCCTTCCTACAGGACCGAAGGGCCCCACCTGTTTTGGAAAATGAAGGAATGATGGAAGAGCCAATAATTATAAAACATTGTTCCCCTGCCTCTGACGCGACAGAGTGCTGGGAAAATGTCTTGACGTGTCTGTGATGGAGTACATGTTGTTTACTGAGAAACGATGCTAAGGAACACCAAGTCATCCCCCAGGCAGAAAACTGCTAGAACAGTAAGCAGCGTGTAAACAGCTAGAGCAGTAACCAGCTCCCAAAACACGGGATACCTGACCTTGTCCCCATGGCTGACTCGCAGAGTGCTTTCTAGCTTATTTCTATTTTAATAGTGAACAGGCACTATCTGCCTGTTTAGTCTACCTTTTTTCCATGAAGAAACATCACCTGCGTATTAAAAATAATCACTCGTTCACAAAGAATAAATACGTGGGTCAGAGTCTGCTCTGGGCTTTGAGCTGGGAAATGCTGTCAGTCCCCTGATGTCCCACTCTGATTTCCACTTTTGCACTCTATCTTTGTTTCTGTTTCTTAATTCCTTCAGCGCCACCTGGGTTGGGGTCTCCCCAACCGAGCTGGTCTCAGCAACAGAGCAGCTCAGCAGACCCAGCTGAGTTGCAGGGCAAGGGCTGAGCTTAGGCAGATGGGGTGCACGTAAGTCACCGAGAGCCACTGAGGCCTGCAGCTGGTGACCCAGTCACGTTCATGGCCTGAATGCTGAGCTCACCCACAGCCGTGGAGTCACATACACCGAGCTGCCATCCATTGTCACTCAGTCAATGGTGCTTGAGTGCCTGCTCTGTGCCCTGCACTGTTCTAGGACTTGGGGACACAGCTCCGAATGCAGCCAACCTTCTAGCACGGGAGACAGACTCCAAGGTCACGCCTCTCAGCCGCTTTGTCCTGCTCTGCGGAGTCCTGATGCAGGACCCTCACAGCCATGTCACTGGCAGAATTTTACTGGCCTGGTCCCCTGGCCTGTGATGGGGCTGTGACTGCTTTCACAGGTGAGGACCCAAGAGGGTTCCTGGGGCTCTGCAGACCTCCTGGGCCTGGGGTCTCGGTCTCCAGGATTCCACTCAGGGCCTCCTTCCTGGTCCTGTTGAGTATTCCCATTTAGCAGCTGCCCCGATCCCTCAGCTATCTGGCCAGAGATAAAGGGTCAGGGGAGTGGCCGGCTCTCCAGATGGACATAGATGGTAAGCACCAAGATGGAGCAGGTGTGTGCTCAGTGGACATCCCTCCATTACTGCCTCTGCAGCCAGAGCTCTCTGTGGCCAGCTAGCAGGGCACGGAGGTGACCCTTTCATTCCCCAGTTCCCTGGGACAGATGAAATAATCAGCAGTTTGTATGCCCAGCCTGATTGGCTGCTCACCAGTTGTGTGAACTTAATCATGTCCATTCACCTTTCTGGGCCTCAGTTTCCTCCATCCGTGAAGTGGGCATGTTGGCAGTACCTGCCTTCCAGAGCTCTTGGGAAGAGCCAGGCAGCGACGCTGGGCATAGTGCCAGGTGGTGGTGAGCCTCCGTGAGCAGGTCCTCTTCCTTATGCCGAGCTGCAGCCCTTCCAAGTCTCTCAAACCCATTTCCTTTCCCTGCACCTACTCTCTCAGCCAGAATGTGGCCATCCTCCCTGTCTCAACCAACCCATCACGTCGAGAGGGAAAAGGACACATGGCCATATCCTACAGATGCAGGAGATTTTTACCCTCACAGAGGAACTCTGCCCAGGGATGGGGCTACTTTAGAGGAGAGACAGAGGAAGGTTACTCAGTGAAGGCATCCCTCGATTTCGCTCTTGAACCAACAGTGTATTTCTTCCAGATGGAAGCAGCTGCAGGGTGGGGGTGGAGGCCTCTCAGGTAGAGGACGCATCAGGGTAGGAGCGTGGGGCTTCATAGTGAGGAGAGTGGAGGTTTAAACCTGATGGTCAGCACTGGGGAACAGCTGGCCTGGACCCTGACTCTGCTGCTTGCTGGTTGTGCAACCTCGGACCTGAAGTCCCCCTCTGTAGGCCCCCATTTCCCATCTGTGATAAGCCAGGATAAACCAGCAGGTGCTCTGGTGATTACTGCAGGAGGTCTGGCTGCAGGGGGAGCTCCTGGAGTTTGAAGGCTTTGGGAATTATCGACAGAAAGGTGATAATTGAAATATCAGGTGTGAGGGGGACCCCCCCAGGGAGGGTGTGGGAGAAGAGATGAAAGGATAGCAGTGGGGAGAGTCCCGGAACCTCTCCCTTGATTCTGCCCATGGACTCCTCTGATGTCAGAATAAGGAATCAGACTCTGGCCACAGCAGAAGAGTGAAAAGTTAGACACAGAGAAGAACTTTCTCACCATGACAGAGACAGTGTAGTGATTGAGAGGGTGCATGGGAAGCCCAGCTCCCCCGCTTACCGTGTAACCCTGGGCAAGTGACTTGATCTCTCTGTGCCTCAGTTTCCTCATATGTAAAATGAGGACAACAGGTATACCTGCCTCACCGTTGTCCAGAGGGCTACATGAGATAATCCATGCATAGTGCTGTGCTCAGCACTAAGCAAGTGTTTAACGTGAGCCGGAGGCAATGATGACGGTGTTTACAGTGATGAGGATTCTGATGATGTTAATGGCGACAATGATGGTAATAACAACGACAGTAATGAAGACACAGTGGTGGTGACGAAGATGATGAGGGTGATTGTTACCAACTGAACTGTGTCCCCCCAGAATTCATATGTTGAAGCCCTAACACCCAGTGTTCCTCTATTTGGAGACTGGAGCGTTAAAGAGGCAAAGTTGCATGAAGTCACCAGGATGGTGACCCTAATCTGAGAAGATTCTTGTCCTTATAAGAAGAGGAAGAAAGCCGGGCGCAGTGGCTCACACCTGTAATCCCAGCACTTTGGGAGGCTGAAGTCAGGAGTTTGAGACCAGTCTGGCCAACATGGCGAAACCCCATCTCTACTAAAAATACAAAAATTTAACTGGGCATGGTGGTGCATGCGTGTAATCCCAGCTACTTGGGAGGCTGAGGCAGGAGGATCACCTGAGGTCAGGAGTTTGAGATCAGCCTGACCAACATGACAAAACCTCATCTCTATTAAAAATACAAAAATTAGTCAGCCACGGTGGTGTATGCCTGGAATTCCAGCTATTCAGAAGGCTGAGGCATAATAGTTGCTTGAACCTGGGAGGTGGAGGTTGCAGTGAGCTGAGATCACACCACTGCACTCCAGCCTGAGTGCAGTGAGACAGAGAGAGACATTGCTTCAAAAAAAGAGGAAGAGGAAGAGAAAGAAGAAGAAGAAGGAAGAAGGAAGAAAAAGAAGAAGAAGAAGAGGAAGAGGAAGAGGAGGAGGAGGAGGAAGAAGAAGAAAAGAAGAAGAGGAGGAGGAGGAAGAAGAGGAAGAAGAAGAGAAAGAAGGAGAAGAGGAAGAGACATCAACCAGGGAGTGTGTACACAGGGGAAGACCACGTAAGGACACAGCGAGAAGATGGACAGCATCCAGAAGCCAAGGCAAGGGGCCTCAGGAGAAACCAAACCTGCTGACATCTTGGTCTTGAGCTTTTAGCCTTAGAACTGTGAGAAAATAAGCGTCTGTTGTTGAAGCCTCCCAGTCTGTGGCTTATCTTGCAGTGGCAGCCCAAGCAGACTCAGACGCAAATGAAGATGGGCCCCAGGCCAGCCTCTTCTCAGCTCTCTGCCCTGCTGTTGCCAGAGACGCCTTGTGGTCCATCCTCCCATCCTGTCTTGCCTCAGGGCTTATTTATTGGGTGAAGCTTAGTCTCCATCACTCTAGTATCAATATTTACTTAGTAAAAACTGTAGGCCGAGAGCTAGAGAAGATAGAAGTATTGAAAAATGATAAAGCCTGAGGACGAAGAGCACTTTTTTTTTCTCAAATCACAAAATTTGGAGCAGAGGGAAAGCCCAAGAGAGTCTGAAAACAAGGCAGGCATTAACCTCCTTGACCTGAGGAGAGAAACTATGGGACTGAGGTTCACAATGGGCTGTGTCAGAAAGGCCCTCAGGAAGATCCTCAGGCTGTCCTAGGTCACTAAGGGGGCAAGAGTGTGGGTGGAGGGCCCTCTATCCTTTGAAGTTGATGTCAAGAAAGCAGCCACATCCTCCCAGCTTATTCGGATAGTTTCTGTCTTAAGGATTGATGTGGATACAAATTGCAGAGCCTGTGGCAACCAAATCACGAGCTTCCATACTGTATTAGTCCATTTTCACACTGCTATAAAGAACTTTTCTGAGGCTGGGTAATTTATAAAGGAAAGAGATTTAATTGACTCACAGTTCTGCATGGCTGGGGAGGCCTCAGGAAACTTACAATCATGGCAGAAAGGGAAGCAATCACCTTCTTCACAAGGTGGCAGGAGAGAGAAGAGTAAGTGCAGGGGAAACTGCCCTTTATAAGACCATAAGATGTCGTGGGATTTATTCCCTATCAAGAGAACAGCCTGGGGAAAACTGCTCCCATGATCCAACCACCTCCCACCAGGTTCCTCCCTCAAATATGGGGATTATAGGGATTACAATTAGAGATGAGATTTGGGTGGGGACACAGAGCCAAACCACGCCACATACTCACATCAGCCCTTCAGGCCATATTACATCAGGATGTGCAATTGTGTGCATAAAGTGGCTGGAACATGGAACTAGCTTAGTTGGTGCTGAGGATGATGGTAATGATGGTAATGGTCATGTTAGGTTATAGTAATGGTAATGATAGTAATGCTGGTAATGGTAATAAGTGATGATAGCGAGAGTAATGGTCATGTTAGTGATGATGGTGATGGTGATTATAGTGATCGTGTAGACAATGGTGATGGTAATGGGCGATGATGGCAATAGTAACGGTAATGAGAGTGATGATGATGATGATAGTGAGGATGCTGTAGTGGTGTTGGTAATGGTAATGAGTAACGGTGGTAATAGTAATGGTAATGGCAGTGTTAGTGATGGCGATGGCAATCACAGTGATGATGGTGATGGTGATAACAATGGTGATGGTGATAGTGGCGGTGTGATCATGATGTGGGTGGTGATGGTGACAATGAGGATGATGATGGTAGTGGTGATGGTGATGAGTGATGATGGTGATGGTGATAATAATGGTGATGATGGTGGTGATGGTGATAATAGTGGTGATGGTGGTAATGGTGATGATGGTTGTGGTGATGCAGGTGGTGGTAATGGTAATGGTGATTATAAGGATGATGGTAATGGTGGTGATGGTCATTGTAATGAGTGATGGTGGTAATGGTGATGATAGTGATGATGATAATGTAGGTGGTGATGCAGGTCATGATGGTGATGGTGACGATGAGGATGATGATGGTGGTGGTGATAGTGATGAGTGATGATGGTGATGGTGATAATAATAGCAATGATGGTGGTGATGGTCATCGTAAGGAGTGATGGTGGTAATGGTGATAATAGTGGTGATGGTAATAATGGTGATGATGGTTGTGGTGGTGATGCAGGTGGTGGTAATGGTGATTATGAGGATGATGGTAATGGTAGTGATGGTCATTGTAATGAGTGATGACGGTAATGGTGATGATAGTGATGATGATAATGGTGGTGATGCAGGTGGTGATGGTGATGAGGATGATGATGGTGGTGGTGGTGGTAATGAGTGATGATGGTGATGGTGATAATAATGGTGATGATGGTGGTGATGGTAATTGTAAGGAGTGATGGTGGTAATGGTGATAATCGTGGTGATGGTGGTAGTGGTGATGATGGTTGTGGTGGTGATGCAGGTGGTGGTAATGGTAATGGTGACTATGAGGATGATGGTAATGGTGGTGATGGTCATTGTAATGAGTGATGATGGTAATGGTGATGATAGTGATGATGATAATGGTGGTGATGAGGATGATGATGGTGGTGGTGGTGGTAATGAGTGATGATGGTGGTGGTGGTGATAATAATGGTGATGATGGTGGTGATGGTAATTGTAAGGAGTGATGGTGGTAATGGTGATAATCGTGGTGATGGTGGTAGTGGTGATGATGGTTGTGGTGGTGATGCAGGTGGTGGTAATGGTAATGGTGACTATGAGGATGATGGTAATGGTGGTGATGGTCATTGTAATGAGTGATGGTGGTAATGGTGATGATAGTGATGATAGTCATGGTGATAATAGTGATGATGATAATGGTGGTGATGCAGGTGGTGATGGTGATGATGAGGATGATGGTGGTTGTGGTGGTGGTGATGTAATGGTAATGAGTGATGGGGATGGTGATGATAATGGTAATAGTGATGGTGATGACAGTGGTGATGGTGATAATGATGGTGGTGCTGGTGGTGGTGACACAGGTGATGGTAATGGTAATGGTGATAGTACTGAGGATGGTAATGAAAAGAACAAACACTGGTTGGATTGAACAGCTTTAACAGGGGGAGCAGTTACCTCTGATGGGGATCTGACAATCTAGTAATGCCCCAACCAGCCCTTGATATTCCCTACTGTTGCCCCACCTCACCTGCTCTGCAGGAGAGGATCCAGGAAGCCTCGCTTTTCAGAATTCCCTTGAAGATGACTTGGGGATGAAGTTGGCTAATTCCATCTCTGGAATGTTGGCCACAGCTCTTACCCCTAGGGAAAGGGTGGGGTGGAGACCAGGGGAGATACACGTAGGCCAGGGGCAGTGGATGTGAACAGAAGGACAGCAGGTAAGGCTCAGTCCCCCTCGCTTGTTAGTGAGAGACTATTAGCAAAATAGCCCTGCCCTGAGATCAGCTTGCTGTCCTGATCTAACCAGTAGTTTCTGTCATTAAACTGTACATCCAACCCGAGTCCATGCCCCTGAGAGGTTTCAGATCAGACAGGAAATGATTCCTGTCTCTAAAGAAAGAGTCTAGAAACAAACCAGAGGTAGAAACTAGAATTTTCAGTTCTAATTATGCAGTGTGAGTTAATTTTTGAAAGTAAAATAAATAACAATACAATAAAATGTCCCACTCCCAAAATAAAAAATAATTAACATCCTGAGTTATTTCTCTTCATTTAAAGGAAGAGGACATTTTTATTCTTTACTCCTTTCCTGTTCTTATGGTTTGACTTATCCATTGAGATCATTTGCTGAGCACCTACTTGTGCCAGGCATATGCTGGGGGCAAAATGAGAAATAAGCAAGTCAGACAAGGTGCCCACCCTCCTAGGGCTCATAGCCAGGAGGAACACATGGCCCTTCAAGGAAAAGTCACAAAGATTGAAGTCCACCTTGAAATAGAGCCAAACATGCCATGTACAAGAGGCCATGTGGAGGATAGTCAGGGGGACTAACCTGGATAGGGGTGATGTTAGGAACTGATATCTAACTTGAGGCTGAATAAGCCAGTGACCTGAAGAGTAGGGGCCAGAGTGATCTAGGGGGCAGGAACAGCACGTGCAAAGGCCCTGTGGTGGGGGAGGAGTGTGTTGGAGGGACTAAAGAAGGCCCTGGGGCAGTGTGTGGTGAAGAAAGAATGTGTGGAGGTGGAGGAGGCTGCAGCCGACCTGCAGGGCTTTGAGACCTTGGCAGCAGGGCTGGGTTTACTCAAAGTTCCCCAGCTGGCATGAAAGAGTTCTCAGCAAAGGGGCAGCTTGCTTAGTTTGGGAGTACTACTTTCACCATGTTGGCCAGGCTGCTCTCGAACTCCTGACCTCATGATCCACCCGCCTTGGCCTCCCAAAGTGCTCTGGGATTACAGGCATGAGCCACCGCACCCAGCTTTTTTTGTTTTTTAAATCAGGCAATGCCCCAGTAGGTGGTGAGACAGTGTCCATTTTGCAGATGCAGAAACTGAGGCTCAGGGGAGGGGAGAGCTTTGCCCACCTTTGCGGTGGCTCACGCCGTTAATCCCAGGACTTTGGGAGGCTGAGGCAGGTGGATCTCAGGGTCAGGAGTTTGAGATCAGCCTGGCCAACATGGTGAAACCCCATCTCTACTAAAAATACAAAAATTAGCTGGGCTTGGTGGTGTGCACCTGCAGTCCCAGCTATTTGGGAGGCTGAGGCAGCAGAATCTCTTGAACCTGGGAGGCCAAGGTTGCAGTGAGCCAAGATCGTGCCACTGCCCTCCAGCCTGGGCAACAGAGTGAGACTCTGTCTCAAATAAATAAATAAATAAATAAATAACCAAAAAAAAAAAAAAAAAACCCAGAAACATAAAAAGAGAACAAAACTGAACAAGCCCCTTCCAGTCCTCTAGGTTGGCGGTCCCACCCAACCTTTTTGGCACCATGGACAGCTTTTGTGGAAGACAGTTTTTCCACAGATGGGCGTGGGGGTGGGGGATGGTTTGGGGATGATTCAAATGCATTACATTTATTCTGCATATCATTTCTATTATTATTACATTGTAATATATAATGAAGTAATTACACAACTCACCACAATGTACAATCAGTGGGAGCCCTGAACTTGTTTTTCTGCAACTAGATGGTCCCATCTGGGGCTGGTGGGAGACAGTGACAGATCATCAGGCATTAGATTCTCATAAGGAGAGCTCAGCCTGGATCTCTTGCATGTGCAGTTCACAATTCCCCTATGAGAATCTAATGCCGACACTAATCTGACAGGAGGCAGAGCTCAGGCAGTAATACAAGCAATGGGGAGTGACTGTTAACAGAGGAAGCTTTGCTTGCCCCACTGCTCACCTCCCTCTGTGTGGCCCAGTTCCTAACAGGCCATGGACCAGTACCAGTCCATAGCCCAGGGATTGGGGACCCCTGCTGTAGGTTTTGCGGCCCTGCTCTCTGCATGCCTAGGAATGGGGCTGGGGTTGGCGCAGAAGGAGTGGGAGAAGCTGGGATCATGGGTTGCACTGTTTTCAGCCTGGAGAAGAGGCTGTCCACAGAAGAGAAAAGGGATTTCTCATCCTCGAAAATATCTCAGTTGCAGTCTGGATGTCTAATACCTGGGAACGTCCCTGGCCACTCTGACCTTAGATCTGGAACTAAGGCTTCATGAAATGCCTCCCCAGCTTCCATCCCCAGATCCAGCCCTTGCTGACAGCAACCAGAAACACAGCCCAATTCCACGTTCAAGGAGCATGGGAGCTCATGGGCCCACATACATCAGGGAGACTGAACAGAAGTGGGTGGGGCTGTGGAGGTGAGGTGGGAGAGGGGTGTGGGCAGATTATGGAAGGAACTGTCATCCTGGGGAACATGCAGATTTTACAAACAGCAGGCAATGGAGAGCCCTTGACAGGCAGAGGGAAACGGAGAGGGACAGCAGGGGGAGAGGAGGGGAGAGAGAGAGAGAGAGATCAACTGCTTGCTTCAGAGGGTGGCACACAGTCCCCTTCTGCATGGCCCAGCACATAGTAGGTGTTCAGCAAATGCTTCCTAGGACACTGAACAGCACCTCCTGCTTGGGGCAGTGGGGGTGGGGATTCAACAATGAGTTCCTAGCAGATCCCCTGAGCCCACAGGGGCATGGAGGGGGAGGGACACTGGTGCCGCTCCCCCCACCCCTGCCCCTGGCCCCTGGGTTATACAGCCCAAACCCTGGCATTAGAGCAGCATCCTCACCTGGCTGTACACTCAGATCACCTGGGAGTTGAGACAGCACCGTATAGGCCCAGCCCAGCCTTATCACTGCACTAGAGACAGGACCATTGTGGGGTGTCATGGTCAGAGGGAAGCAGGGGCAGTGGACCCAGGGCCTGCTTCTCCTGCTCTGAGGGCCTTGCTTCCTAGACAAGGAAAGCCTGGGCACTCACCTGGGGCTGGCGGTGATGGGTCCTGGATGCCTGCCTGCTCCTGGTACCCTTTCATGGGTCTGTTTAGGAGGCGCTGACTCCACATGGGATCTCTAAGCCTCTCATAAACCCACAGATGGCTTCTACTGCACCCTAATTTCTCTGTCCAGTGCCCATAGGTTCCTTAGGACATTTTCCTTTGCCCCTGTCCTCAGGGATGGGGCCCCACAGCCTCTGGGGCTGCGACAGAACGACCAGGTCTCATCACTCATTGGTCCATCTTTGTTATTACAGCAAAATACAGTCATGTGTTGCCTAATGACAAGGATACGTTCTTAGAAACGCGTTAGCCAATTTCATCGTGGGGACATCATAGAGTGTCCTTATACAAACCTAGATGGTAGAGCCCACTACACACCTAGGCTCTGTGGAATAGCCTATTGCTCCTAGGCTACAAACCTGATAGTGTATTGCTGCACTGAATGCTGTAGGCAACTGTAACACAATAGTAAGTATTTGTGTATCTAAACATAGAAAAGGTACAGTAAAAATACAGAATCAAATATAAAAATGGACCAGGTGCGGTGGCTCACGCCTATAATCCCAGCACTTTGGAAGGCTGAGGTGGGCAGATCACGAGATCAGGAGTTCAAGATCAACCTGGTCAACATGGCGAAACCCCATCTCTACTAAAAATACAAAAATTAGCCAGGCATGGTGGTGCATGCCTGTAATCCCAGCTACTTGGGAGGCTGAAGCAGGAGAATCGCTTCAACCCAGGCATCAGAGGCTGCAGTGAGCAGAGATTGTGCCACTTTACTCCAGCCTGGGTGACAGAGAGACTCCATCTCAAAAAAAAAAAAAAAAGCATATATATATATATTACACCTGTGTAAGGCACTTACCATTAGTGAGCTTGTAGGACTGGAAGCTGGTCTAGGTGAGTCAGTGAGTGAGTGGTGAGTGAATGTGAAGCCCTAGTATACACTACTGTACACTACTGTAGACCTTATAAACACTGTACACTTAGGCCACACTAGGCTTATAAAATGATATTTTTCTTTCTTCGATAACAAATTAACCTAAGCTTACTGTGACTTTTTTACTTTATAAACTTTTTAACTTTTTTACTCTTTTGTAATAACATTTAACTTAAAACATAAATATTGTACAGCTATTTTATTTCTTTACATCCTTATTCTATAAGTCTTTACAAAAAATAAATTTCTCCTTTTTAAACTTTTTTTTTTTTGGTTAAAAACTAAGGCACAAACACACACATTAGCCCAGGCCTGCACAGAGTCAGGATAATCAGCATCCCTGTCTTCCACGTCCACACCCGGTCCCACTAGAAGGTCTTCAGGGGCAACAATACTCAGGGAGCTGTCATCTCCTGTGGTAACAGTGCCTTCTTCTGGATACCTCCTGAAGGACCTGCCTGAGGCTGTTTCATAGCAAACTCTTTTTATAAGTAGAAGGAGTCTATTCTCAAATAGTGATTAAAAGGCATAATAGTAAATACATAAACCAGTAACATGGTGATTTGTTATCATTATCTAGTACTCTGCACTGTATATAATTGTATATGCTAGACTTTTATATGACTGGCAGCAGAGTAGGTTTGTTTACTCTGGCATCACCACAAACACATGAGCAATGTGTTGTGCTGTGATGTCACAATGGCCACATCACTAGGCAGGAGGAATTTTTCAGCTGCATTATAATCTTATAGACCACTGTTGTCCGTGTGTGTCGGGGTTCGGTCAGGGTGGTGGGAGAAATGATAAGAGAAAAATTATAGAGAAATAGACACAAACCTTCTTGAAAGGCTGGGAGGTTTTTGCAAAAGCCTTGGGGAGGAATGAGCCAAAGGCAGCGTTTCTTACCCAGAGATAATTAGGCAGAACTAGGTACAAAGAAATGTAAGAAAGTTTATCTAAAGAGCCTGTTTACTCATGTGGTCCTAAGACCGACCTTTGAACATCCACAGTGCATGACTGCTCTCTACTCAGGGGGGATCAACAATGTTATTACCCACAAATGGAGTTTGCTTTAGGCCTCAGAACCTGGCCTTTAACCATTCCACAGGTGTGTTGACTCAAAGCCTCTGTCATTAAATCTATACAGAATAAATGCCCGCAGCACCAGCTGGTAAGGGTCACAGCTGCTGACTCTTTACAGCACCCTCCTCAGTGTCTGTGAGTGGCCTGGACCCCTAAGCCCACTCTTTCACTGGATATCTGCGTCTGGATGCATTTGTTCACCTGTTGCTGGGTCAGGGTCTGCGGGTTGGTCCGGACTCATGTGATCTGTTGTTGACCAAAATGTCATTATGCAGCACATAATCAATTTCATACAGTATCATTTTTCTCCTTCTTGAAGGATTTCCTATATCATTTCTTGTAGTGTTCTGTGATTAATTTTTTTTAGCTTTTGTATGCCTAAAAAAATATTTATTTTGCCTTCATTTTTTGCAAGCTATTTATGGTTTGGGTCTGTGTCCAAGCCCAAATCTCATGTCAAATTGTAATCCCCAATGTTGGAGGAGGGTCATGGTGAGAGGTGATTGGGTCTTGAGGGTAGATTTTCCCCTTACTGTTCTTATGACAGTGAGTTCTCAGGGGGATCTGGTTGTTTAAAAGTGTGTAGCACCAATGGGGGATAGCATTGCAACCCCATCAAAAAGTGGGCAAAGTATATGAACAGACACTTTTCAAAAGGAGACATTTATGCAGCCAACAAACATGAAAAAAATGCTCATCATCACTGGTCATTAGAGAAATGCAAATCAAAACCACATTGAGATACCATCTCACACCAGTTAGAATGGCTATCATTAAAAAATCTGAAGACAACAGACGCTGGAAAGGATGTGGAGAAATAGGAACACTTTTACACTGTTGGTGGGAGTGTAAATTAGTCCAACCATTGTGGAAGACAGTGTGGTGATTCTTCAAGGATCTAGAACTAGAAATACCATTGACCCAGCAATCCCATTACTGGGTATATACCCAAAGAATTATAAGACATTCAATTATAAAGACACATGCACATGTATGTTCATTGCAGCACTGTTTACAATAGCAAAGACTTGGAACCAACCCACATGCCCATCAAAGATAGAATGGATAAGAAAATGTGGCACATATACACCATGGAATACTATGCAGCCATAAAAAAGGATGAGTTCATATCCTTTGCAGGGACATGGATAAAACTGGAAACCATCATTCTCAGCAAACTGACACAAGAACAGAAAATCAAACACCACATGTTCTTGCTCATAAGTGGGTGTTGAACAATGAGAACACATGGACACAGGGAGGGAAACATCACACACTGGCGCCTGTAGGTGGGTGGGGAGGCTAGGGGAGGGATAGCAGGCGGTGGAGGATTGGGGACGGCTAACATTAGGAGAAATATCTAATGTAGATGACGGAGGGATGGATGCAGTAAACCACCATGACATATGTATACCTATGTAACAATCCTGCATGATCTGCACATGTACCCCAGAACTTAAAGTATAATTTTTTTAAAAAAGTGTGTAGCACCTCCCATACTTTGGCCATGTAAGATGTGCCTGCTTCCTTCTACTTTGGCCATGTAAGATGTGCCTGCTTCCTCTGTGCCTTCTGCCATGATTGTAAGTTTCCTGAGGCCTTCCCAGACATGCGTCCTGTACAGCCTGCTGAACCATGAGCCAATTAAATCTCTTTTCTTTATAAATTACCCAATCTCAGGTAGTTCTTTATAGCAACACAATAACGGACTGATACAATATTTTTGCCGGGTAAAGAAATCTATGTTAACAGTTTTTTTTCTCTCATTACATTAAAGATGTTGATTACTGTTGATCTTATCTACTGAATTTTACATCTCAGACATTATAGTTTGTACATCTAGAATTCAAGTCAGGACTTTTATGCACTTTGTGTCTCCATTTTGAACACCCAGGACACAGTTCAATAGCTAGCTTAATGTCCTTGTCTTCTCATTATAATATTGGCATCAGTATTGTGTTGATTTCAATTAATTTATTATTCTCCTCATTATGGGTTGTGTTTTCATGCCTCTTTGTATGGCTGGTAATTTTTGTTTAGATGCCAAGCGCTGTAAATTTTACCCTGATGGATATTGGATTTATTTTTATTTATTTTTTATTTATTTTTATTTTTTGCTGGCATTCCTGTAAATATTCTTGAGCTTTGTTCTGGGATATAGTTAAATTACTTGAAAACAGCTTGATCCTTCTGGGTGTTGCCTTTAATTTGTTGTACTGGGTTAAACAGTGTTCCCTGCAAAATCATGTCCACCTGAAACTTCAAAATGGGACTTCATTTGGAAATAGGGTGTCTGCAGACAAAATTGGTTAAAATGAGATCATACTAGATTAGGGTGAGCCATAAATCCAATGACTGGTGTCCTTATAAGAAAGCCATATGGGCCAGGCCTGGTGGCTCATGCCTGTAATCCCAGAACTTTGAAAGACCAAGGCAGGTGGATTGCTTGAGCCCAGGATTTCAAGACCAGCCTGGGCAACATGGTGAAACCCCATCACTACTAAAAATACAAAAATTAGCTGGGCATGGTGGTGTGTGCCTATAGTCCCAGCTACTCAAGAGGCTGAAGTGGGAAGATCACTTAAACCCAGAGCAAGGCTGCAGTGAGCCATGATCATCACCTGAGCAAACCCAGGTGTGGCTCAGGCCACTGTGCCAGAGAGCTCAAGCAGGGAGCCTTGGAGGCTGCAGAGTGCAGGAGCTCTGGAGGCAGATGTGAACAGATACCTCATGATCATGCCACTAGACTCCAGACAGGGTGACAGCCAAAAAAAAAGGCATATGAAGACACACAGAGGAGAATGTAATGTGAAGACAGAAGCAGAGATTAGAGTGATGTACCTGCAAGTCAAGATGGCCAGAGATTACCACCAGAAGGTGGGAGATCAGCATAGAACTGATTCTCCTTCACAGACTCTGGAAGGAACTAACCCTGGCACCTTGGTTTTAGAGTTCTGGCCTCCTGAATTACGAGGGAATTAATTTCTCTTGTTTTCAGCCACCTGGTTTGTGGCAGCCCTAGGAAACTAGAAGCTATACGTAATTTATTCTAGGAGGACTCACTCCCCACATCTGAGACAAGATCTTTTTGAGCATTCTGCCCCATGCCTCATGAATTCTGAGGGTTTTCAGGTCTAGCCAGTGAACACAGGCCTTATCTCTGCCCCTGGACCAGTGCTGGCTTCTGTTCACCCCATTACTCTCAAACGGTTCTGTCGTGACATTGTTCTTACATGATGGACTTTTCAATCAGTACTCAGTCAAATACTTGAGGGGGACCCCCTGGACATCTCTGGGGTTCTCTTTCCTTGTGCAGCTCTCTCATCTCTGGTGCTCCACCCTTGTAAAGTTCACCGTGAGACTCTGCTCCTCTCCTCAATTCCAGGAGCCTGCTGGACTTCACCTGAGCTCTTGCTTCTTGCACGGTGACCTGAACACCATCCTCAGGCAGGGAGCTGGGGGTCACCAGAGGACTCATCTACCTTGTTCCCTTTTCCTCAGGGATCACTGTCCTTGGCTGTCTGATGTCTAGTGTCTTTATAAAAGCATTGATTTATATATTTTTCTTTCTTTCTCTTTCTTTCCTTCCTTTCTTCTTTCTCTCTCTTTCTTCCTTTCTTTTGGTTGTTCAAACATAAATTCATTGCATCAGTCCATCTTGGACATGAACAAAAGCATAATATCTTAAAGGCTTAGAATCTAAAGAAGTCTTATAATCTTGAGGTGATTTAATCACAGAATCTCAGAGTCTTGGGCTTTTTGAGCTACAGCAATTTGGAATCTTAGCTTGCTCAAAGGAGTGAACACTTTCTGATAATGATCATCTCCAATATT
This sequence comes from Ateles fusciceps, assembly GCA_036589455.1. NCBI lineage: Eukaryota > Metazoa > Chordata > Mammalia > Primates > Atelidae > Ateles > Ateles fusciceps. The sequence goes on from JAZHEH010000733.1 coordinate 2,305,929, forward strand.
CATTAAACACAAATGGTGCCAGACACTGTGCCCAGTGCTTTGAACACATTATGTTATTTAGTCCCCATGACAACTCTGGGAAGTAGGAACTTTTATTTTGTCTGACTTTCCAGATGAAAAAAACCAAGGCTCAGCATGTCATGCTATGGTCTGAAAATATATCCCAGAATTCATGTGTTGGAAACTTTATTCCCATTGCGACAGTGCTGGGAGGCAGGGCCTTGGGGGAGGCAATTAGGTCAGACTAAGGCCACTATAAAATGACTTGGTGGAGGGAAGTTGGCCCCTTTCTGCCCCTCTACCTTCTGTCATATGAACACAGTATTCATCCCTGCTGGCGGATGCAGCTTTCAAAGCTCCATTTTGGAAGCAGAAACAGACCCTCACCAGACAATTAAACCTGCCAACGCCTTCATTTTGGGCTTCCCAGCCTCCAGAATGGTGAGAAATAAATTTCTGTTCTTTATAAATGAGCCAGTCTGTGGAATTTTGCTACAGAAGCACAAATGGACTAAGACAGGAACTGGTACCAAGCAATGGACGGCTGCTATAACAAATACAAATGTGGAGGCAGCTTTGGAAGCAGGTGATGGGGTAGAGACTGGAACAACTTTGAAGCAAATGGCAGAAAAAGCCTGCATTGCCATGAACAGGGAGTTAAGTAAGGGTGATTCTGGTGAGGGTTCAGAGACAAGAGCTGTAGGGAAAGCCTCAGTCTTCTTAGGGATTATGTAAGTGGTCATGTCCAGAATGCTGTAGAAAAACATATCGTGAAGGTCATTCTGATGAGGTCTCAGATGGAAATGAGAAGAAGATTCCCATGGATAGAAGGAAGCCAGGTGCTCCTCATTCAGAGAAAGGAAGAATAATTCAAAAGGCATTTTGGAGATTTTGGGGGGCTGCCACGCCCATCACAGGCCCAGGGTGCTAGGGCTTTGGGACAGAAGGGTTTCAGAGGCAGGGCCCAAGATACACGTGGGACCTCAGGACTCACTGCTCAGGACCACCTCATGTCTCTGCTCCCCCCATTGAGGCACAGTACTCCTTGACCACCCCAGCTATGGCTCCAGCAGACCAGGTAGAGATCAGGTCACTGCACCAGAGAGCTTAAGCAGTGAGCCTTGGAGGCTTCAGAGTGCAGGAGCTGTGGAGGCAAATGTGAACGGATACCTCAGAAAGCCTCTGGGCCCAGGCAGAGACCTGCCACAGGGACAGAGCTGAAACAGAGCGCTCCCACTAGGGCAGTGCCTTGTTATGCCATGGGAGTGAGGCTGTCCCCAAAGAACCCAGAGCTCCAGAGTCACCAGCATCCAGCCTGGGAGAACCAAAGGCATGGGACTCCCAATTCATGACAGCTGAAGCCAGCAAAGCCATGGGGGAGGGGCTGCTGAAGCCTTGGATTTCCCCCCACTGCAGTGTGTCTGGAAGACTCAACATGGAGTCAACGATTATTCTCAAGCTTTAAGATGTAATGTTTGCCAGTTTGGGTTCTGGACTTACCTGGGACCTGTTATACTACCCTTTTTTTTTTTTTTTAAGACAGAGTCTCACTCTGTCACCCAGGCTGGAGTGCAGTGGCACAATCTTGGCTAACTGCAACCTCCACTTCCCAGGTTCAAGTGATTCTCCTGCCTCAGCCTCCTGAGTAGCTGGGATTACAGCCGTGCACCACCATGCCCAGCTAATGTTTGTATTTTTAGTAGAGACAGGGTTTTACCATGTTGGTTAGGCTGGTTTCGAATTCCTGACCTCATGATCTGCCCGCCTCGGCCTCCCAAAGTGTTGGCATTACAGACCTGAGCCACTGCGCCCGGCCCCTCTTTCTTTCCTATTTCTCCCCTTTGAAATGGAAATGTCTGACCTGCACCTCTCCCACCATTGTATTTTGGAACCACACAAATGTGTTTGATTTCACAGGCTCACACTGGGAGGGAATCTGCCTTGGGATGAATGCTTTGAGCTTCTCCCATGTTTGATTAGATGAGACTTTGGACTTAGATGTTAAAGTTGAATGTAGAATGAGTTAAGACCTTTTGGGGCTAATGGGATGGGATGAATGTATTTCAGATGTGAGAACACAAATTTGGGGGAGGCCAGGGGGAGAAATGCTAGGATTTGAAGGTGCCCCTCCAGAATCCAGGTGTTGCCGACATAAAAGCATTAAGAGGTGGGACCTTTAAGAGGTGATTAGGTTGTGAGGGCTCCTCCCGCATGAATGGGATCAGGCACCCTTACAGGAGGGCTTGATGGAAGACCCCGCCCTGACCCTGTGAGGACACAGCAAGAAGGTCTTCACAGATTCCAGAGCCTTCACCTGGGATTTCCAAGCCTCCAGAACTATGAGAAAATAAACTGTGATTCTTTATAAATTACCCAGTCTGTGGTATTCTGTGACAGCAACACGAAATGAGCTGAGGCAAGTCGGTTGCTGAAGTCAGACCCCCTTGTAATCAGTGTGGCCAGAACATAGCCCAGGCCTCTCAGCCTCTCTGCTGTTGCTTCCTGCAAGGCCTCTCTGCTGAGTGCTCCCCATCCTCTGTGCATACCTCCAGTGTCGGGGAGCTCATTACCCATCCCCCAGGGCTGCCCACCCATCCCAGCTTTGGACATATTTCTCCTTCTCAGGACATCCACCCATTGGCCCCCAAATCTGCCCTAGGAATCTTCACGCGGGACTTCTATAGAGAGAGGAAGTGGCTACCCAAGGCAAGGACTATACAGAAGAGGAGCACTGGAGGAGGAAAGCCCGGATGCAGCCCATCCTGGTAAAAGATAAGGAAGTTTATCCAGAGGGAGGGAAGCAGCTGGAGACAAGGGGAGCCGGCCCCGTGGAAGACAAATGAGAGCAAACTCAGAATGTGAGGAAGGCGGCGGGACCGGGGAGAGCAGAGAACTCACGGCACAGGTACATGATTCTCCAGCAGCCAGAGTTATGGGGCCTAATGAGACTGGAATTGTAAGTGCTGTGCCTTTAATTTCTTAGCTTTTCTCCCAAGAAATTTATTCTGCAAAATGTGCCTTGTGCCATCCATCCTCCCAGATGGCTTTTTAAGTGAAGCTGTTTGTTAAGTGGGAGAAGAACAGGGAGGGGAGGGGGAGGAGCAGGTGGAGCCACTGCAGCCCCACCCACCCTTTGCTCTCCCCTCCCCGCTCCCCTCTCCCCCACTGCCCCCTGCGAAGGAGAGGAAGTAGAAACAGCAAGTGGGAGAGTGGGAGGGTGGCTGGGGGAGCCCCTGTGGTTTCACAGAGCGTGGCCTCCCACGATGGGATGCTGTGGCACAACTGAGTCCACATAACCTGGGTCCCAGTGACAGTCTCCAACAGTGACTGGCCCCCAGTGTGAGCACTACGTGAGCACTTTGGAGTCACTGGTCCCATACATCTTCCTACATCCCCAGGCAGCAGGTACCATGACCGTCCTCAGTGCCCAGAGGACAGGCTCAGAGAAGTGCTGGCACTCGCCCAAGGTCACATAGCTGGTGAGAGGCTGACTGGGGATTGGAGCCCTGGCTCTTAACCAAGACTGTCAGCTGGAAGAACGTTAGTGATCAGCCCCACTGAGGCACGCAGATCCCAGGTCATCAGTTTCTCCCTCTGTACAGTGGGCTGGTTGGTGTAGCTCAGTGGTCCCCAAGCCTGACTCTGCATCATAATCTCCTGGGACTTCTCAGCAACACTAAGGCCTGGGCCCCACCTCAGCATCTAGAATGTTTAAGCCCCACCCCATCCCAGGACATTCTCTCACCCTACTTGCACAGGGTCACACTGAAGGTTGGAGGGTCTAGGACCCATGCCCTACTCCCTGGGGGAATTCTCAAGGTGAGTGTTTGCCGAGCTGATCACAGTAGAGGGACAAGGAGGTAGAAGTGTCCATGCTGCACATCTGCGGCTGTCTGGAGGGGAGGACGGTGATGGATTCCATTTCCACCTCTGCCCTTCCAGGTCTCCTTCCCCCTCCTTCCCCCACGTAACCCCCACCCCTTCCGCACTCCTCCCTCCAAGGCTGGCTTGGAGCGGCCATGATGGATCACCGTGGTGCCTGGCCACAGATGGCGTGTCCACCACTCTGTGCCAGCCGCTTCAGCCTGGGGAGCACAGCAGCAGCTCAGTCAACAACAGTGGAAGGGAAGAAGACAGGGCCTGGGGAGACAGGTGGTGCTGGAACAGGGGTGGTGCAATAGAAATGACAATCAGGCTTCCCTATGGCCCTTTTCCAGGCTAGGATTGTCTTTTCCCAACCAGCAAATGCAGTGCACAAACACACACACACACACACACACACACACACGCACACACACACACACACACCTTTGTTGCCTTTTCTTCCCTAAGGACTAGGTGGATGTCAGCTTCCTACCCAATACCCGAGTGAAGGGAGGGGAGATGCAGGGTTGGATGGATGATTCAGTGCTGGAGATGTGGCATTGCACCGTGTACCTGGGGGTTTTGCATTCCCAGCTCCCCTAAGAGGCTGCAGGCACCTCCCCGGACATCTGTGAGTGCAGTGTCCTCATCTTAGCTGGGTATCCTCACTCCCCTCTCAAAGCCTGAGCCCTTGCAGGTCACAGAAAGCCCTGAAACTGCCTTGCTAGAAGGCTCAGCGAACACAAGAAGTTTCACTCCATGAACCGACTCTGACCAGGACCTCTGAGGAGGAAATGTCCTATCCCGTGAGGTTCCTAGGGGTGGCGGGGGGAGGGGATGTTGGGCCTCTGCAACCGCACCCTGGTACCCCTCATGCTGGGGCCTCCCTGACCAGGATTATGTACCTGAACAGGGGTCCAAGCACAGGAGCATGTTCTGGAACCTCTGATGTCCTGCAAAAAGCCAGGGAGGACGGCAGACAGAGGAGGGAGTGTGGGCTTCCGTCAAACCACTTCTCTGATATTTAACCTTGACTCAGCCTCTGGTGCCGAGTGTGGACAGGCAAGTGATTTGGGAAAAACTGAACATCGGGGGAGTGGATGAGAATCAACATCCCCGTGGGCATCTGCTGCCACCGCTGACAATGACAGTGATGATCACTGTCCTGTGTGCCAGGCACAGTTCCAGCCCCACACTCTTTATTTCCTGGCAGCCTCACACCGTCTCCTGAAGAAAGTCCCTCCTCAGAGGAAGAGACCAGACTCTGATAGAAGCCATTGCTTGCCTGTCCCCAGTCTGCGCCCTGGTGGCTCTGGTGTCACCTGAAACTCCCAGCTTTTCCCACTGACACCACCTCATATGTAAGCTGCAAAATCTGCCCACGTTCTGAGGACAGATGCAGTGGAGACGGTCCCCCCCTTTTAGAGAAAGTCTGCAGAAGCAAGTGTCAGAGACAATGGAGTACTGTGTCCTCGGAGACCAGCATTGTCAGAGGCGCCCATTAGGGAACAAATGAGCTGTGCACCGGCTCAGGATGCACGGAGGAAATTGCTACAAGAACGAGGGAGTGAAGGGAGAATCCATCAGCCCGGGGCAGGGTGGGGCTGCCCGAGGTCTCACAGCCTGGCTGGGGAACAGCTTATGGGGTGATGGGTGAAAAGTGAGGGGTGGGGAAGACAGGGGCTTTCAGGAGTTCTTTCTAAGACAGGAGCTGCTAGAATCAGTTTCTCCTGGTGCAAATTTGTCCCATGAGATCCGGTTCCAGAAATGTTTTAGAACTACTGGGAAGGAGAATATCTTTTCTTGTGAAGTTGAAACGGTAAGAGGGTCATTCTGGGGCTTTGAGGGCCTTCAGGAAGAGAAGGGCTGCCTTAGGTTCAAGCTACCACAGAGAGAAGCAGAGAGGCCTAGCCTGATGACACTGTTTAGGACCCAGATCCAACCCTGCCTGAAGCTATCCTTGTTGTTTTTTATTCGGTTTGAGTTCCTGTCCCTGGTGCCTGAAAAAGTCACGATTAGCTTAGACATATTACACTCAGGATCAGAGAGGTCAAGAAACTATCTAAGGAGACCCAGCTAGAAAATGAGACCAGACCTTGAACCCAGCAACTCAGGAACTCTGATCCCATTCCATGCTGCCAAGGTCACCTTGAGGAGTTAATGGGGGAGCTTGGAGGCCGTAAGAGTGCCCCCTCCCCTCATCCACGTCAACGCCTCCTTCCTGCAGCTGTGCATGCAGGAAACGTTCCTCCTCCGTGTCACACACCGCAACACCATTGCCGTTCAATCAGCAGTCGCGTTAATTAAATATGAATTGATTGTGAGAGCAGTTCTTGAGATGTAGAAGTGATACACTTAGGCACCAGGTAATTAACTCAAAACAACAGGCAATAAGCATGGAGCCAGGTTACTACAACAACCGGGCAGACATCATTGAGATTCTGTTTACCCCTTGACTTTGAGACTCAGTGGTAGCTGCCAAGTTCTTATTGATCAGCAATTCATTGAAAATTTATGGCAAGTTGAAATTAATTGGCCACAGTGAGGGGTGAGTTTGACCCAGGCCAAGGTTCTGTGGCCCGGCTGAGGTGAGACTGGAATGGGGAAAGCCATGTGAAGGAAGCGCCAGCCACGTAGACAACCTCTGGAGGCATCAACCCTCACATGGCTCTCATGGGGTCTCCATCCCTGCAGGTGGGAGATGGCTCTGACCCACTGGCCACAGGGGCAAATCTGACTGGAAACCTGCCATGGCCCCTGACTCCTCAGGCATTCAAGGCCCTTGGTGATGCACTTGGCCTCTCCCCATCCCCATCTTCCTCCACACACCCACACTGTCTCAGCCTGGCCATGGCCGGGCACACTCAAAGCAAGCCTAGCCGATTTGCAAAGCTGCTAGTCCCCCTCTCCCCCCAGAAAGGAGAGGAGCCTGGAACCAACATATTAGTCAAGTGAGTTACTAAAATCTTACAGGGCACGAGTGTGGGTCATTTCTGGTGCCGTTTCCACTATCCCCCAAGTGGACAGAGCCCAGATGGTGTTTATCTCCTGAATCCCATGATGTTTCACCTCCAGGGCCAGGTACATCTGAGACCACAGAGACAAAAGCTTATATACACAGCTCTCACATGTTACTCAGAGACTGGAGTCACCCTGGGAATTCAGTTGGAACCTCTTAGGCCTAAACACTGCTCCTTTCCCTTCTGTTCCCACATGTAATCCTTCACTGTCCACATAGACATGGTCAGTACATCACTGCAAACCCCATGACACCAGGTGACGGCATGTCTGGATGCCACAAACAGAGACACCAGAATGCCACTGAAAGGGCTCTGGCATGGAAGTCAGAACCAGGAGCCAGTCCCAGCTCCACCACAGGCCTTGGGCAAGCCCCTTCTTCTCTCTGGGTCCTGGCATTTTCACAAGTGAATGAAAAGCATTTAACCAGATGTCCCAGGTCTTTAAAACTCTGAGTCTCTGAGGCAGTAATATATAATAATAAGAATAGTAATAGCCTTGTTATTAATACTAACAGTACTATGGTGAGGATGATGATGATGATGGAGAGGATGATGATAGGAAAGATGTTGATGATGGAGAAGATGAGGAGGATGGTGATGAACAGGATGATGACAATAATTATGGAGAGCATGATGATAATGATGGAAAGGATGGGGATAATGGTGATAATGATGATGGAGAGGATGATGATGGAGAAGATGATGATGATGGAGAGGATGATGGAGAAGATGATGATGGAGAGGATGATGATGATGGAGAGGATGATGATGATGGAGAGGATGATGATGGAGAGGATGATGATGATGGAGAGGATGATGATGATGAGAGATGATGATGATGATGGAGAGGATGATGATGGAGAGGATGATGATGATGGACAGGATGATGGAGATGATGATGATGGAGAGGATGATGATGATGGAGAGGAGGATGATGATGGAGAGGATGATGGAGAAGATGATGATGGAGAGGATGATGATGATGGAGAGGATGATGATGGAGAGGATGATGATGGTGAGGATGATGATGATGGAGAGGATGATGATGGAGAGGATGATGATGATGGAGAGGATGATGATGATGGAGAGGATGATGATGATGGAGAGGATGATGATAGAGAGGATGATGATGATGAAGAGGATGATGATGGAGAGGATGATGATGGAGAGGATGATGATGATGGAGAGGATGATGATGATGGAGAGGATGATGATAATGGAGAGGATGATGATGATGGAGAGGATGATGATGATGGAGAGGATGATGATGGAGAGGATGATGATGATGAAGAGGATGATGATGAGAGAGGATGATGATGGAGAGGATGATGATGATGGAGAGGATGATGATGATGGAGAGGATGATGATGATGGAGAGGATGATGATGAGAGAGGATGATGATGATGAAGAGGATGATGATGGAGAGGATGATGATGGAGAGGATGATGATGGAGAGGATGATGATGATGGAGAGGATGATGATGATGGAGAGGATGATGATGATGGAGAGGATGATGATGAAGGAGATGATGAAGAAGAAGGTAATGATTATGGGGAAGATTAGGATGAGAGGATGATGATGATGCAGATGATGGAGAAAATGATGACGATGGAGAGGATGATGACACCAAGTGATGGTGGAGCGTATATCTTGCTTGGTGATGCACTGGGTGCCTCACACGCACCATCTGTCACAGCACAATAACTTATGCAACAGAAGTTTTCTTGGTTTCATCTTCCATGTGAGAAAACTGAGGCACAGCGATATCAAGTATCCTGGAAGTTCATACCATCTCAATCATGAAGGCAATGGAGCTCCAGAGGCCACATGCCTCCCTCATCCTGGGCTTGAAACTGTCCTGACACATTAAGACCCCCAGCCCCTGAGTCCTCCTCTACTTAAGTTGGGTAGAAAGTAAAAAGCTCACTATCAGTTTTCCTGAAACATATCTTTTGTTCTGCAGTTTGGCCTACTGGCTGCTTAAGGCCCATTTTTCTCTTGGCCTCAGATGCCTTTTATGCCATATGTATTCTCGTTTGTAGGATTATCATATTTAGTTAAACATCCAAACTGTGGATTCAGAAGGGCAACTCCTGATCCTGGGAGGCTCTCTTTGTACCTTCCTACAAGCAGTTTGATGTCTGGGGTGGCCAGAACTGCAACAGGACCTGAGCCTATGCAGAGTTGGGCAACAGCCAGAGAAACCACAGAGTCACTTCCTGTAGAACCCCAGCTCACAGGTGCTGAGGGCAGAAGAGGGCTGGGTGGACCCTGACTCCAGGCTGAGACAAGAGAGGTTCAGACAGCAGCCCTGGTCACTCAGCACAAAGCCTCAGGGATGGGATGAGGAATCAGCTCCTCCAACTCCATGACTAGCCCTCTCCCCCAGTAGGCATTGAGAGTTTGGGAAAGGGTCTGATCATGTCTATGTTGTCTCTGCCTGAGCCTAGCCTCTTGCAGCCTCCTCTGACCTGCAGCCAGCATAGTCTCTGCTCCCAAGACTGTGCCCAGCACAGCAGGGTGATTAGTAAATAACCATATTTTGAAACTATAGTCACCATGTTGTACAATAGATCTCTTGAAATTAGTCCTCTCACATAACTGAAATATTACATCCTTTGACCAACATCTCCCCAACCCCATATACGTTTGTTTGTTTGTTTGTTTGTTTGTGACAGAGTTTCATTCTTTCGCCCAGGCTGGAGCAAAGTGGCACGATCTCAGCTCACCGCAACCTCTGACTGCCCCGAGAGTTCAAGCAACTCTCCTGCCTCAGCCTCCCAAGTAGATGGGATTACAGGCATGCGCCACCACACCCGGCTTATTTTGTATTTTTAGTAGAGACGGTTTCACCATGTTAGCCAGGCTGGTCTCGAACTCCTGACCTCAGGGATCCACCCACTTCAGCCTCCCAAAATGTTAAGATTTTAAGAATAATTAAGAATGAACAAGTCCTTCAATTAAAATGAAGTTAGTAGTAACTGTCCCTTCAAAGATGAGCCCCTGTCCTCTAAACAGGCACCCCTAGCTTTATAGTTGCCTGCTCTGCATTTTCCCTCAGAGGTCTAAAACCCGTCTTCACTTTTCATCCAAAACAGGGCTATTTCCTCCCTTGAACCGACTCCTCCCCGACCTTAACCAGCCCAGGCCACAGCTTCACCCCACCCCACACTGACCACAAGCCCTGGAGTCCCCTTGAGCACTCCTGGTCCTCTGCCCTCTACATATGATCTATCCTGCAGTTCTGAGATGTTCCCTCAGAATACATCCCACTCTGGCCATGGCCCTTCATCTCTGCCCACTGCCTGGTTCAGGCCTCTCATCTGGCCTGCCCACAGCTGCAGCCTCCCTGACATTCCCTGCCCCAACCCCTGCCCAGTTCTAAGTCATTCTCCCCACACAGAGTTCAAATCACATCGCTCCTCTGCTTAAAAGTCACCCAAGTTTTTTTGCCTCCCGCTAAACTTGGAATGATACCCAGGCTCCTCGCCCAGCCCTCATGGCCATGGGATCTGGCCTCACCTGCCTTTTACTCCTTTGCCCCTGCAGTTCCCTCTCCTAGGAGCTTCCTCTTCCTGGCTCTTCTCATACCTCAGCTATCAGTTTCAACATTGTCTCCTCTGAATCATCTTCCCTGAGCACTGTGCTAAGGTCACCCTTCCACCTGTACTGGGGTATCCCTTCACACCCTCGCTTCACCCTTGTGCCCTCTGCTCTGTGCTCCAGTGGGGGAGGGGGTGGCCTTTATGGGCTCCTCATCCTCTGGCTTCAAGGTAGGTTTTGTTAACAGGGAGCCCCAGCACGAGATCAGGGAAGGAGGAGAGGAAGGTTGGGGTGTCTATTCCCCACAAGGTTCTGCCCTGGGAAGAGCTAGGGCTAGCTTTCCCCAGACTGCAGCTTTCAGCTACTATTATCACATGGTCCCTCCCCACCCAGCCCCCTGTCAGGGCCCCTCCACCCAGCTTTCTCCATCTCCGGGTTCCAGTCATTGCTCCTCCCCACAGACTCCCAAGCCCAAGGGTGGTAATGGAGCCCCTCTGTTGCCAGTTGCCAGGAAACAGCACCACCTCCAGGATCTCCTCATGCCCTGCCCACACCTTCATCTTCTTGGTCTCTTTTAAACTCTCCAAAAATTGCCTGCCTTGCCTGTGCCATCTCATCTGTCCCCTGCCGCATCCCCAGCTGACACACTGCCCACCCTCCTCACTTCCGTCTCCTCGCCCTGTCCAATTCCCCCACGGAACTTCTCACTCCCCAGCACGATTGCCTGTGTACTATCCCTCGCCCCCACCAGAACACAAGCTCCCTCTGAGACAGGGATTCATTGCATCATATGTCAGCGGAATAGAGAAAACACATGCTCGCACCTCCTAACTCTGCTCAAACTCACAGGGAAGCCCAGCCAATTCTGTGAAGTTCATGGTGAAATCACACTGACTTTTAAATGCCTGCACACGGCATTTCCCCAAGTGGGCTCAGGCAATACTCATTTAGGAGGTGTTGGCAAGCAGTTGGCAACCTGGTACCGACAGACCATATCCGCCGGGCTGTCCTCATTTCACCGAGCACCTCTGACAATTTCATCTCCCGCTGTCGTGACTTCAAGTCTGTGCACTGACCCCAGTCAGGACTAGGGAAGCCCTCATGTCCCAGCCCCTCTGGAGCCCAGGGAGCTCCAGCATGAGGCCTCTGCACCGTGGGCTTCATTTCACTGCCATCTCCACACTCCCCACCCCCCCACATGGGCCAAGACTACATTAGCCATGGGTCAGGAGAGCAAATCCTGGTCTCTGTTCTGTCACCAACTTACTATGTGATTTGGGCAGGCTGCATTCCTACTCTGTGCCTCAGTTTCCCAAAATTCTCCTGCTGTTCCTGCTGCCGGGAATACCCTTCCCAGTGGGCAGGGAGCATACATTCTCCTAGCATGTCCCTGCTCTGGTGGTGAGAAGTTGCTCAGACAGATCAAACTGGCACAGTTCCTGTCGATGGTCATCTTTCTTTAGAAGGTGAGAAAGGAGGAAAAAATGTCAGCTTGGCTATGACACATAGCCACTATGATCAGAGAGCAAAAGACACAATCTCAAGCTGGTCTCTGCTGGCCTAACTGCCAGGATGATTTAGTTCCCAGGGTAACTAAACTCCTCCTTTCTGGATGAGATGAAGCCTTGAGACAATAAAAATGTGCCTTCCTCCAATATGTGGGGTTTAGTGCCAGCTAAGCCAGAGAGGAGGGGCGAGGCCCCTTCTTGATGAGAGAGCCTTGTGGGAGATGGACCAGCAAGAAGGGCCTGCACCTGATGATGGGGAGGGGGCGTCCGAGTGGGGGAAGCCAGCATCAGCATCATGTTGCCACTGTCATCATGGCGCAGCCTCTGTCCTGAGAGCTGTCTGTGGAGTGACTCACCTGACCCTCACAACAGTGCCATGAGGAACTCAGGGTCACCACCATTGCCGTTTCCAGGTGAGAACAAGGCTTCAAAAGACTACATCACTTGCCCAAAGCCACCAAGCTTGTAAGTGGCTATAAAAAGACCATGACGGCACCGGGCCCCAGCCAAGAGCTTGTTCTGCGTGTGCTGATAGATGCACTGACACCCGGTGTGGCCCTCACTGTTCTCTTTGCGTCAAACAACCAAGAACAAGGACCGGCAACCATGAATCGGAGTGTAGGTGGGGCCACTGGCATCACAACTGTCACCTGGCTCATCTACATCACCTGGCACCTCCTGCCACCAGCTAAGATCATGAGGACCAGTGTTGTAGAGCTGGGGAGTGGGGGAGTGTTTGGGGAAGGACTGTGGGTGCCATTGCCTCCCCCCTTCATCAAGAAGGCTGCTGCGAGCTCCATTTTCATTCCCTTTTTTGATAGGTCTGAGGTTCACATAGACACAATCGTTCAGCCCTGTGGGTGGGTCAGGGTACGTGGGATAAACTACTTTTCCTTGTCATGGGCCCGCCTGTAGTAGCAGAATTGGATTCTAGATGATGTATGAAAACAATACAGTCCAGGCACGGTGGCTCACGCCTGTGACCCCAGCACTTCAGGAGGCCAAGGTGGGTGAATCACTTGAGGCCAGGAGTTTAGCCAGCCTGGGCAACATAATGAAAACCTGTCTCTACTAAAAAATACAAAAATTAGCCAGGCGTGGTGGCAGGCAACCTGTAATCCCAGCTACTTGGGAGGCCAAGGCAGGAGAATTGCTGGAACCCGGGAGGCAGAGGTTGCAGTGAGCTGAGATGGCATCACTGTACTCCAGCTTGGGTGACAGGGTGAGAAAGGAAAAACAGAAAAGAAAGAGAGAAAGAAAGAAAGGGAAGGAAAGAAGGAAGGAAAAGAAGGAAGAGAGGGAGGAGAGGGAGGGAGGAGGGAGAGGGGGGGAAGGAAAGAGAAAGAGAAACAAAAAGGAGAAGGTATTGGATGGGCAGAGTCCCACTGCCACAGCACTGAAGACAAGAGGAACAAGTCAAACCAGGAGGAACAGTGGCTGGGCAGCTCCTGGATGTCGAAGGAGGAGCCAGCACCCAGTTCCATGGGGCCTGGGCTGGGCCAGTCCTCCCTCCAGGGCAGGGAGGGCATCTGGCCAAGGCCATGGGCCAGTTGCTGGCTGTGACAAGTGGGGCCATCTCCAGTATCCACCCTTCCAAGAGTTCCTGCCATAGAAGTCAGTCGGTTCCTCAAGTGAAAAATCAGGACACCATCAAGACAAGATCATGGTACACATGTGAGGAACAGAAGCTTCCGTGTCTCCTCCTCCACATGCCCTGACTGGGTCAGAGCTAGCCCAGGACTAACACTGCTCTGCCCTAGACCGGCCAGGCCTGGGGTGAGCTGCTGGTGTGGAGGGCATCAGGAATGGGGGCCGCTTATGCAGAGGGATTCTGAAGCCACCTAGAGAAAGCTTACCCTGGGGGAAAAATAGAAAAAGAAAGTTAACCCATCATCTTACAACTGAGCCCCAAATTCTGCTGAAGAAGAAGAGGAGGAGGGAGAGAAGGAGTAGGAGGAAGCGGAGGAGGAGAAAGAAGAAAGAGGGGGAGGAAGAGGAAGAGAAGGAAGGGAAGGAGGAAGGGGAGGAGGAGGAGGAAGAAGAGAAACAGGAAGAGGAAGAGAGGGAAGAGAGAGGAGGAATTCTCTAACGTGTTAGAGATGGTTTATGAAGTACTTTCTCTTTGAAACCCCATTTGGCCCCCCACAACCTGCTTTGAACCACATGAGGCAGAATCCTAGGAGGAAACTGAGGCCCAGGGAGGTCCAAACAGTTAGTAGAAGTCACAGCTGGGATTGGAGCCCAGGCTTCCTAACCCCAGTTGAAGGTTTATTCTCATGAGGCCACAAAGAGTCACAAAGCTTTTTCATAGCCATTCATCCGCCCCACCCCAAAACAGACACCCATCTCCCTGAGTGGTAGAGGAGGTGTTCCCAGGGAGGGGGAGGGGAGAGGGAACCCCTGGGTGTGTGTGTCTGTGAGCCCCACCCAGCTTCCACACATAGCACAGGCCCTGGCAGAGCAGTGAGGATGCAGGTGAATGAGCCTTAAATAGGAGCCCATCAGGAGCCCTGGGCACAGCATCAGGCAAGGGCAGGAGCCAAGACGGGAGCGAGTGGACAGGAACCACTGTGGTATCAGAGTCAAGTGTGTCCATCAGTCCCAAACAGGATTAGCGACCTGCCAGAGCCAGCCACGTGTCCCTGCCCATCTCACCACATTTCAGGCTCTGGCAGTGACAACTGCTCTGTTTCTGTCAAGGTCCAGCTGTTTTAATGGAGACTTTAAATAATCTCTCTCTGCTGCCAATAAATTTATATCCTGGTGTTTCAGCCACAGCCACCCCTGCTTCAGGAGTCATCCCTGGCCGGCTGGTACAGAAGGAACCCCCAGCTGGTGCAATGAAGGAAGGACCCGGTCAACCCTCTGTCCCTTGTCAGGCATCAGTAAAGGATCTCATGCCCCAACACTCTGGCTCTAGAGCTCCACCTTCCAGAATGACCAGGGACCAGTATTAATAGTAATTCTGCCCAAGGCCCCTCAGCTGGAATCCTGCCTGAATCCAAAGAGAGGACTTTTCCCTTGATCCTGTCCCTCTGAAGCTGAGAAGGGAGAGAGATTCCATGACAGCCTGGAGGATATGGTGGAGCCCTGGGCCTGGAGGCCACCATGCATCTGCAGGGCAGGGGTGGTGGCAGGTGGTCACAGGAGACCTGGGCAGAGAGGGCTTGGAGCCGGAAAGTCCAGTGATGGGGAAGCCAATCAGGTGGGCAGGGGGGCCATTGGCCACAGAGCCCACCCGGAACAAAGGTCGAGCCCAGCCTAGGGTTGGAGAGGGTCTCTGGGATCAGATTCCCTGAGTTCAAGTGATACCTCTACCACTCACTAGCTTTGTGACCTTGAGGAAGTCACTTAACCTCTCTCTGTGCCTCAGCCTTCTTACATATAACGAGAAAATATAATGATAGTGTGTATTTCAAGGTCCATATGAGAGTTAAATAAGAAAAATACATGAAGTGCTGAAAGCGATGCGTGGCCATGGTGATCATTCATGAGGGCTGTTCTGGGCCGGGTTCTCTCGTGTTCACCCTCCCCCCTGCCTGTCTGATCTTCAAGGGGTGGTCATCCCTGATGCCACAGAAAATCATCCAAGCTGAGGGGCACAGGACTGGTGGGATTAGACAAAGGGAGCCCAAACTGGGCCATCCTAGGCCAAAGGAATGATTATCCAGGATGTACTCCCAGCATCTGGAGGGGCTGGGATTTGCCCATGGAGCTGGGGGTTGCAAGGATCTGCCCGGAATCCCTGAAACCCGACCATGTGGGTGGCCTCCCCAGCCGTTTGTGACATTTCTCAATAAGCCACAGCCCCATGAGGTAGGCAGGGTGGTTCCAGGTGAGGCAAGTGAGGCTCAGTGAGAGGAAGGGATGCTCTCTCCAGCACATCACGGGCGATCGGATAAGAGCCCAGGACTCCAAGGCACACAGAACAGGTAGATGCTTAATGCTGAAAAGCATGGTGACGCCTTGGCCGCTTGTGAGGTCTATTTCAGAAGCTGCTGAAAGGGCAACTCCTCTCCTATCTGCTATTTGCAGCCCAGCTCATCTGAAATGAGATGAGAGGAAAAAAGGGACAAGGATCCCCCACATCTTCAGTCACAGCAGCGCTTACAAACGCCTGCCTGTTGTGAGCCCAGGCAGCCCCTCACACCACCAAGGTCAGATAGCGTCTTTACATCCTAAACGTGGCCATGATGCAGTCATCCTGCCTGGAATAAATCCTGCCCACATTTCCCTGTCCTTAGGCACCTAGGGGCCCCAGCGGTGACAACTGCTCTGTTACATCAAGGTCCGGCTATTTTAACGGAGACTTTAAATATCTCCCTCTGCTGCCAAGGAACTTGTGTCCTGCTGAGACGTGTGCTCTGTGAATAGATGACCAAGAGAGGTTCCGGGCCTGGCTGTTGTTGGACAATGACCACAAAGCTCCTTCCCTGTCCTTCATCCTCCAAAGCCAGTTTCCAACGACTCAGCAGATCCACCACAGAATGCCAGGCCATGTGCAGGGCTCTGGGCTCATGGAGAAGATCGTTCATGTTCCTGTGACCATGAGGAGGTCACAGTCAGATGGCAGAGGCAGACCCGCCAGAAACACACACCACCCACCCGCAAAGCACCAGAGGAGGTTCACAGCAATGGCTGCCATTTCATGAGCACCTGCTGTTGACAGCTCTACTCAGTGCCTACTGTGTGCCAACCCGGGGCCAGGAGAGTCAGAGGTGTTGTCATTAGCTCTCACAACAACTTCCCTTGTTAGAAGGTAATTTATTTTGAACAGCTTTATTGATGTATAATTTGTGCTTACTAAACTGTGCTTAAAGTGTAAAATTGCATACCTGTGACATGTAAACACCCATGAAATCATCATCATAATCAAGATAATATGTTCCCTCTCACCCCTTATCAATCTCTCTCTTTTGCTTCCTGTCTCCATTCCCAGTAACTCATCTGCTGTGACTATAAATTAGTTTGTATTTTCAAGAGTTTTATATAAATGAAATATTTCAGTATATCTGGCCTCTTTAAATCACAATAATTGTTTTGAGAATTATTCCTGATACAGTACACGTCAGCAGTCCATTCCCTTTCATAGATGAGTAGTATCCCATTGTATGGAGAGCCCACAATTATTTGTATCCATTGTCTGATGAACATGTGAATTGTGTCCAGGCTGTGGCTCTTACAAATACAGCAGCTATGAATGAATGTTCGTTCAAGTATAAATCTTTGTGTGGACGTATGCTGACATTTGCCTTGGGGAAATTCCTCAGAGTGGAATTGCTATACCATCTGATAAGTGTATTTTTAACTTTTTAAGAAACTGCCAAACTGTTTTCCAAAATGGTTGTATTATTTTATATTCTCACCAGTTGTGCCAGAGAGCTCCATTTCCTCCACATCCTCGACAGCACACAGTACGTTCAGTGTTCACAATTGTAGCCATTCTAATTGAGACGTAGTAATATCTCACTGTAGCGTTAACTTCTGTTTCCCTAATGACCAAAGACTCACAGCATCTTGTCATTTGTTGGTCATCTGTATATCTTCTTTGATAAGGTGTCTGTGCAGGTCTTTTGTCATTTTCTGTTGGGTTGTTTTTTACTGAGTTTTGAGAATTCTCTGTATATTCTGGATAAAAGTTCTTTACTAAATACATGCCTTGCAAATATTTCCCCCCAGGTGTGTCTTCCCTTTTCATTCTCATATCAGAGTCTTTTAAAGAGCTGTGGTTTTTTATTTTGATGAAGTCCAACTTACCATTTTGTTCTTTTATGGATCACACTTTTGGTGCCATATTAAAGCAATCTTGATCTAAACTAAGCCTGTAAAAGTTTTTTCTATGTTGTCTTAGAGTTGTTTTGTAGTTTTAAATTTTACATTTTGATCTATCTTTATTTCCAGTCAATTTTTGTATATGGTATAAGGTAGGGATCAACGTTTCCTTTTCGTTTGTTTGTTTGTTTGTTTTGTTTTATGACTATCTAGTTGTTCCTCCACCAGTTGTTGACAAGACTATTCTTACTCCCCCAAATTGCCTTCATGCTGTGGTCAAAAATCAATTGTTCATCTTTACATGAGTTTATTTCTATACCCTCTACTGTTTCACTGATCTATTTATCTTGATGCCAATACGAACTGCTTGGATTACTGTAACTTTGTAAGTCAAAATTGGGGACTGAATCTGTACTTATTTTGTTTGTTTGTTTGTTTTGTTTTTCAGACAGGGTCTCACTCTGTTGCCCAGGCTGGAATACAGTAACATGAGCAAGGCTCGCGCACCCTCAATTCCTGGGCTCAAGTGATCCTCCCACCTCAGCTTCTGGAGTAGCTGGGACTGCAAGCACATGCCACCATGCCCAGTTAATTCTTTTATTTTTGTTTTTTGTAGAGACAGGGTCTCACTATGCTGCCCAGGGTGGTCTCAAACCCCTGGGTTCAAGCGATTCAGCTTGGCCTCCCAAAGTGCTGGAATTACAGATGTGAGCCACCATGCCTGAACCTTAATCTGTACTTCTTTTACAAAGTTGCTTTGGCTTTTATAGGTCCTTTGAATTTCCATGTGCATTTAGAATCTGCTTGTCAATTTCTACCAAAAAAAAAATGTATGTTGGCCAGGTGTGGTGGTTAATGCCCATAATCCCAGCACTTTGGGAGGCCAAGGCAGGCAGATCACTTAAGGCCAGGAGTTCAAGACCAGTCTGGCCAACATAGCAAAACCCTGTCTCTACTAAAAATACAAAAATTAGCCAGGTGTGATGGCATGCACCTGTAATACCCCCAGCTACTGGGGAGGCCGAAGCAAGAGAATCGCTTGAACCTGGGAGGCAAAGGTTATAGTGAGCTGAGATCATGCCAATACGCTCCAGCCTAGGCAACAGAGTAAAACTCTGTCTTGAATATGTGTGTGTGTGTGTGTGTGTGTATATATATATATATATAATATATATATATATATATATATATATATATATATATATGTATATGTAGGTATGTTTAAGCCTAATGGGATTTTGACTATGGTTTGTAATAAAGAGAAAGACTTCATATTTGATGTTGACCCCTGACAGCTTTCAAGTCTCCCATTCTTTCCCCTTGTGTCCCACACCTGGGCAACCTAATAAGAAAATCCACATCCCTCCCCTCTTCCTACACCTGCAGAAGTTCAAATCATTCAAGCCCTGGACCACGCATGGGCACCAACCACCCCACATCCCAGCTCCACTCTCTAATAACAGTGAAAACTCAAAGCTACCACCACCACCCTTGCTTCTGTTTCCCTCCAAACCAAACCTCCTTGCGGATCCTTTTCCTGTTTAGCATATCAATAATAAGTATTATTTCACATCCATTAGTGCCTGTGCACCACTTGTTCCAACATCTGTAAATTCCTGTGGGTGGGGGATGTCCAGCATCCAGCAGGGGACACTAGGAGCCTAAATACAATAGGATTTTATTGAATCTATAGATTAATTTGAGGACAATTGGTAGCTTAACAATATGGAGTCTTCTGACCCATAAAACCCAGTATTTTCATTTATTTGTTTTATTCATTGTTCAGCTTCCATCAGCAACAATTTGCAATTTTAAGTGTACAAGTCTTTCCCCACCTTTTGTCAGCTTTATTCTTAAGTGTTTTATATTGTTATTAAAACATAAAAACATAAAACAAAACAATATAAAACATGGACAGATGTTACTGAAACATAACCATATAAAACATCTGTCCAATACAAAAAAAAATGGACAATTGATTTTTGATCAAAGCATGAAGGCAATTCAGGGAAGTAAAGATAGTCTTCTCAACAAATGTTGAAGGAACAATCGGATAACATAACATATGTTGTGGTATGTTTAAAATTTTAATTTTCAATTCTTTACTACTGGTATATGGAAATACATTTATTTCTCTAAGATGATCTTATATCCTGCAACCATATTAGACTCACTACTTAGCTATCACAGACTTCCTGCACATTCCATCAGATTTTCTGTAACACATAGAGAATCATTTTATCTGTGAATAAAAACAGTTTACCTCCTTTTCCCATCTGAACACTGTTTTCTTATTTTTCTTGCCCCCATTGGATTGGCTAAATCTCTAGTACAATGTTGAATAGTGGTTGCAAGAGCAGATATTTGTATTTTGTTCCTGATCTTAGAGGGAAGGCATTAAGTCTTTCACCACTAAATATGACATTAGTTGTAGGTTATTCGTAGATGCCTTTTATCAGGTGAGAAAATATCTATCTTACTTTGCATAGTGTTTTTATCAAAAATGGATGTTGGATTTTGTCAAATGCTTTTTCTAAATCTATCATATGGTTTTTCTTTTTTATTTATTTATTTATTTATTTTACTTTAGGTGCATACTATATCTGGCATTTCTCCCCATGTTTCCAGATTCATCCAAGTCCCTACAAAGGACATGTGATCATCGTTTTTTATGGCTGTGTAGTATTCCATGGTGTATATGTACCACATTTTCTTTGTCCAGTCTATCATTGATGGGCATTTGGGTTGGTTCCAGGTCTTTGCTATTGTACACAGGGCTGCAATGAACATACGTGTGCATGTGTCTTTATAATAGAACGATTTATAGTTCTTTGGGTACATACCCAATAGTGGGATTGCTGGGTCAAATGGAATTGCTATTTCTAGATCCTTGAGAAATCACCACACTGTCTTCCACAATGGTTGAACTAATTTACACTCCCACCAACCGTGTAAGAGTGTTCCTATTTCTCCACATCCTCTCCAGCATCTATCATTAGAGTGAATCGGCAACTAACAGAATGGGAAAAAGATTTTTGCAATCTACCCATCTCACAAAGGGCTAATATCCAGAATCTACAAAGAACTAAAACAGATATACAAGAAAAAACAAACGACCCCATTCAAAAGTGGGTGAAGGATATGAACAGACACTTTTCAAAAGAGGATGTATATGAGGCCAACAAACATATGAAAAAATTCTCATCATCACTGGTCATTAGAGAAATGCAAATCAAAACCACACTTAGATATCATCTCACGCCAGTTAGAATGGTGATCATTAAAAAATCGGGAGACAACAGATGCTGGCTTTTCTTTTTTAACTTGTTAATATGGTGAATTGGATTGAAAATCGAATAATTTTTAGACATTAAACTCACCAGCCATTACTTACATACATTTCACTTGGTTATGATGATATTATGTCATTTTTATATAGTTTTAAATTCAATTTGTTAAGATTTTGTTTAGAAATTTTGCATTTGTGTTTATGATAGATATTGACCTGTAGCTTGCCTTATTAGTAAAATAGTTTTCTGGTTTTGGGATCAGAGTAATGCTGGCTTCACACAATTAGGAAGTACTTCCTCCTTTCCATTGCCAAAAAAAAAATTGTTTAAAATTGATATTTTTTTCTTAAGTATTTGATAGAATCCACCATCAGAGTCATCTGGGCCTGGAGTTCTCTCTGTGAGAGGTTTTTAGACATCGTTTTAATTTTTAAAAATAGATATAGGGCTATCCAGGTTATCTATTTCTTCATGAGTGAGCTTTAGCAGTTTGTGTCTTTCAGGGAATTCATCTATTTCATCGAAGCTATTGAATTTAATGCCTTAAAGTTGTTCATAATATTCCCTTAATTATACTTTCAACATCTCTGAATCTGTATCGACATCACCTCTCTCATTCCTGATGTTGATCATTTTTGCATTCTTTTTTCCTAGCCAGTCTGATTAGGCATTGATTAATTTTATTGTCTCAAAAGCCCAGCCCCTAGCTTCATCTATTTTCTCCATTGCTTTTTTGTTCTTATTTAATTATTTTTAAATTTTAACCTGTTTGTGTCTTTATATTTGAAGTGTACTGGTCTTGAAAAGCTGTTGATTTTGCCTGCCAGCATCTATCCTTCTTCTGATTTTCCGTCAGGACTTCCCCCACCTCCCTCGGTCTTTGTCTATGTGGTTTGACCAAGATTGAGCACATACCCAGCTGTGGTGTGAGCATGTGAGCGAGGCCTGACCAATCAATGACTTCTATGCCCATAGAAACAGTGTTAGGCTCAGAGATGGGCACATGGCCCAGATGAGTCCTCAAGTTAGCCCTTGGCTTGTTTATGGAAGTAAGAGACCATTGCTTTTCTTTGGGGCTGCTACAGTGGTGAGGATGAGTATGAGTTGCGGGTGGCAATCTGGGGAAGAAGCGGCCAGAGAAAGAAGCCAACACAGACAAATATAGTAAGAAAAGGTAGAGAAAGAGAGACAGAGAGAGGGAGTATGCATGTGTCCTAGTCACATTGACTGTGAGACCCATGAAGACAGAGACCCTCTCTGTTTTGCTTCCTGCTATGTGCCCAGTGCAGAACACTGCCTGCAAACCCAGTGCCTGACCCCTGATCAAGGCAAGACTGAAGCCAGCAGCTCCCCCACACTTCCCAGTTCCATGAGCCAATCTGTTCCCCCCTTCTGCTGCAGCCATTTTGGGTTGTGTTTCTAACACCTACAACTCAAAAGTCCTAATCCTGCACTCTAGCCACCATATCAGGGAAAGCACAGTGCCCAGTGCATACAGGAGCTAGGTAAACATTTGTGAAAAATAAAATAAATGAACCCCAAAACCCCTACCTCCCCAGGCCCCTCAGCACTCTTCCCCTTTCTCAGGAGCCCCCATGCTACAAATAGCCTGACTGGGACCTCAAAGCAGAGACCTGCAAATGATGGGCAACCACCTGCTTCCCCATAGCAGCAGCACCTGCTCCTCGGCCCTTGGAGGAGGATGGCTGGGCTCATGGAAGTGGTCAGTATTTCTGTGTGGGGAGTAGCACCATGGGGAGAAATGAGCTTAAGGCTATTGGTCTGGGACCAGACATGACTCTCTTGGGCCAGAAGATACTGCAATAAAATGATAATCATATTAACTCTATGCATGTCCCCTTTACAATGTACAATGAGTCCAACAAAGAAGACTGGACTGGCCAGGCACGGTGGCTCACACCTGTAATCACAGCACTTTGGGAGGCCAAGGCAGGTGGATCAAGAGGTCAAGAGATCGAGACCATCCTGGCCAACATGGTGAAACCCCGTCTCTACTAAAATACAAAAATTAGCTGGGTGTGGTGGTGTGTACCTGTAGTCCCAGCTACTAGGGAGGCTGAGGCACGAGAATCGCTTGAACTCGGGAGGCAGAGGCTGCAATGAGCCAAGATTGTGCCATTGCACTCTAGCCTGGGCAACAAAAGCGAAACTGAGTTAAAAAAAAAAAAAAAAACACTGGACTTCAGAGCTCACCGGGCCTGCACTGAAATCTCATCTGAAATCTGCCACTGACCAGCCGTGACCTGGGACACTATCCCCATATTACAGAGGAAATAGAGGATACACAAGGTGATGTGACCTTCCCAAGATGACTCATGATTAGAAGAATGGGCTCTCTGACTCCTGGGCCAATGCTCCATCCACTGCATCCTGGGCTTTCAGAGGAGCAGAGATCCCAGAATCCCCCACAACCTGCCAGGGAGCCAGCCTCCTGAGCATGCGTCATTGGGTGGGTCCCAGGATGCCCAGAAGAGTGCTCACTCTGCCGAGGACACTGAGGGCAGGTGTCCCGGGAGAGGGAGCTGAGCCAGAACATCATCCCTCACATTCCCACTGGCCACTGTACTCTAACAAAACCATACCTTCATTTCCATCACCAGAGAATGCATGCATGCATGAACAAATTCAAATACATCATTTTGCCTGGAGGAAATGGAGTCCCTGAGACATCAAGTGATTTGCCCAAGGTCACACAGCCTGGAACTGCAGAGGAGGCCCAAACCCACGCCTCTGCCACTAAGGCCCATGCTCCTGCACACCCCCATACTGCCCCACAGAGTAAGGGGACAGAGTTAGGAAAGGAAGAGGCCAGCATGGACTGGAGGCATCAGGGAGGGCTTCCTGGAGGAGGGGGAGCCCAATCTGGGCCCTGAAGGACACACTGGAAAGGAAGAGCATACAGAGAGGGAGGCACAGCCCAGTTTGCTGCTCCCAAATCTTTAGGACTCTGGGCCTGGATTTCTCCATGAGGAGGGTCAAGGTCTTCCTGGGGCAGGCTACCTGAGACCCTCTCCCCCAGAGCAGGTGGAGCTGCATCCAGGCAGGATGGGAGGCAGCTCCCAGGTAGGGGGTGGTGGGTCAGGTAGAGCAGGAGCTGCTGGGAACTTCCTGTTCACTTGGTTTCGGGCCCAGGTGCACCTGAATGGAAGCGCGCCTTGCCCATCTGCTGTGAGGGGGACCATGGTCTCACAAGTGCTTCTGATGAGGCCATTAGACCACACTCCATCAGCCACATAGACAATGGCTGCAAAGTGCCTCATCAGCTGAGAACTGCACAGCCACAGGCCCTGTGATTTCCCTTGCAAATTCCCCCCATGCCAGCAGCACCCTTCAGAGATCAGAATCCCCCCATATGTCCTCAGTTGGGAACATTAGACCCTTTCTCTTTCCTGCTCTCCCCTTGGAGCCCATTTCTCCATGCTGAGCTTGCAGAATCAAAACAACATCACCTGGACATGAAAATACACATCAGCTCAGCTGCCCAGGGGTATCTGATGGGGCCCCCTGAGCTGGGACTAGCTGGGCAGCACGATGCCAGTGTGACTGGAAGGCTCATCAGTTCTCTGCACGGATCAGCTTTCCAGAGGTAGGCCCAGGAAACTGAGCTGGCGATTCTTTAAAATCTCCACTCTCCTTTCCATGCTGCTCACCCTCCCTCCCTCCCTTCAACAGATGTTTATTGATGCCTACTAGATGCAGACCCTGAGGTGGCACTGGACTGTGGGGGATGATGGGGATGGCTGAGGCAGACTCCAGCCCTTGGGGGTAACCCATCTTGGGAGACAAGTGCACTAATCCGAGAAAACCCTGCAGGGACAGCATCTGCTTATGTATTGACACTTGTTGGGCACCTACTATGGGACAGCCACTGTGTTAGGGAAATTAAGCAAAACCACCCTGGTCCCTGCCCCATGAGGCTCACAGTCTAGAGGGAGAGACAGACACTAGTCAATAAGTCATACAAAGACGTGTAAGCTTACATGTGCAGAGAAGTGGGGAAGATTTGAGGGAGACCAAGGAAGCCTTCCCTGAGGACCAGAACGGCTGAGCTGGGATCTGAAGGGAGAACAGGAGTGCATGCGAGTGTGGGGGAAGGGGAGAGGGTTTCAGCCAGGGGACAGCATGTGCAGCGGCTCTGTCGTGATGGCCAGCTGTCAGCAACCATGAAGAACTCCAAGGCCAGTGTGGTTGGAGGACAGGGGTTGGTAGGGGCTGTGAAACGAGGTTGGGGGTGGAGAGGTGAGGGCCAGATGTCTAAGAGGCCTCAGATACCACCTTAGGGATTTGTGTCTTTGTCCCAAGAATAGCAACATCCCATTCAGGTGTTTTCAGTGGGGGCCAAAGGGGCAGGGAGGGGATTGATAGGACAATAGTTGTGTTTCCAGAAAAATCCTGAGGTCACAATGAGATGAATTGTGATGCAGGAAAGTGCAGGGATAGCGAAGTCTGAAGGAAGGAGTGACCAGCCTGGCTTAGAGGGACACATGGCTTCTGGAGGAGGAGATGGGGAACAGTGAGCATCCCTATCTGTGTGGCCTTCATTCAGCCCTTTGACTCCTCCGTGCGGCAGACCTCCTGCTATGCTCCAAGCCCTATGCTCAGTGCACCAGGTACTATGAAGAAGAGATCAGAGGTCTCTCTTGTCTGGTGACAAAGACAAGACAGGCCTCAGGTCTCAGCCAGGAATGTTTCCACATAAGCATCAAAGCTCCTTCATGCCAGCATAGAAGTCAAAGCGGTCTGGGGAAAGGACATGAGTGAGCATTGTGGGTGTGAGGTAGAGCCAGGCCTCTTAGTTTCATGACCTTCCCACTCATGTGGTCACTGCTGACACACGGTCCCTCTTGGCCACTCACAAGGGGTGCCCTTTCAGCTTGGCCCCAAGTCCTCCTATTCCAAGTCCCACATTTGCACACTGGGAACAGGAAGCTGAGGAGGCTTGGCTCAAGCAGTAGCAGCTGTGGGAGGCTCCTAGCTCAGCAAAGTTGACATCTCCATCCCCATCCTGAAGCTCAAAGAGGGGGAAGGCACTTTCCCAAGGCCACGCAGCTACTGAGCAGCAGCACCGCAGTGCCAGGCTGGTGAAGACGTGAGGAGGAGTCATTGCCCACCCAGACCCTCATCTGATGACAAAGACAAGCACCACCAGACGCCCAGGCAGCCAGGTGGTTGATAACTACAGCAAACACTATTGTGGACTTACCGTGGGTCTGGTCTTCCATGTCCGCTAGCTTATTTCCTCTCCACGAGCATCCCATAGAGATGGACCAGCCAAAATGATGTTAGGCAACTACTACAAAATGCAATGCTTTCAACCGTTAAAGCAAACTAAATAGGGCCTGAGGAGCACTCTGTGCATCTCTATTTGAGTCCTTGTGAACAAACTGCAAACTACCTGAATAGGTAGACAAGATGAGAAAACCTAACTTAGGAGTATGCGCCTGTAACAATAGGTGAGTCTTGGCCAATCCCAGTAGCCATACTTCAGTCATTCATACACTGCCTAGTGTACAAACTGTGTTCAAACAGGGCAAACGCCGAGCTATAACCAATCCACTTGTTTCTGCACCTCCCTTCTGATTCCTGTATATCACTTGCCTTTGTTTATAAATTTGTTCTGACCACATGGCATCCCTAGAGTCTCTCTGAATCTGCTGTGATTCTGGGGGCTGCCCAATTCCTGAATCATTTGTTGTTCAGTTAAACTCCTTTAAATTTAATTCAGCTGAAGTTTTTTCTTCTAACACAACCAATAGCATTTACAAGTCTGCAGGTGAGCTGCACAGCCTTCTGGTCTGGGCTGGGCTTGCTTGTGCAACTGTGGTCAGCCCCGGGGTCAGCTGTGGGTCGGCTGTGCTGATCTTGGCAGAGACAAAGAGACAGAGTCAGCTCGGCTCCACAGGGTCTCTCAGCCTCCAGCAGGCTGGCCCAGACTTGTTCTGGAGGTCACAGGGATTCAAAAGAGTCAGTGAAAATGTTCAAGGCCTCTGGAGGCCTAGGCACCTGCTTCCACCATATTCCATTGTCCAGAATAAATCACAAGGCCAAACTGAAGAGGTAGGGACAGAGATTCTACTTCTTAGTGGGAAGAGAGCTGCGGACTCATATTGCAAGGGGTATGGACACAGGGAGGCATGGAGACTCAAGGTCCTTTAGCACACAAACAACCACAAAGTAGGTATTTTTAGAACATCCCACTGAGGCCCAGAGAGGTTCAATGACTTACTCAAAGTCACACAGCTACCAAGGGGCAATGGTGAGGTTTGGGCCCAGGGCTGTGCCCTTCTCTACAACTCTGCTGCCTCTTAAAAGCTGTGAGCAAACCAACAACAGAGAAATCCAGGGCCTTGGGCTTTCAGGATGGAGCATACCTACTACACACCAGACCTTATGCTGGATACAAAGGGTACAATGAAGACTAAGAATGCCTGAGCTCTATTCCGGTGGGGCAGGGAGAGCCCACAATTCCCTGGTGGGCACCAGGCCCGGCTCTGCTGCCAAGTGGAGGGTCTGGATTAGATTCATTCATTCACCCATCCATTCAGTCAGTACGAGCTTGGAAATGTATCCCTTTGTCATGCTCTGCTCTGGCATTTGTCTGTTAAGCTCAGAAGTCTTCTGCTCTAGGAAGCCCCCCTAATCCTTAGGGCCAGTTGCTGTAAACATTTTGCTTTCACAGGCCCATGGGAGTGTCCTTGGATTGTTAATTTCTGCATTGTCCCCTCAGCCACCTCCATGCTCAGGGTCCCATGAGGGAGCCAGACCCTCAAGAGCAGGCAGGCATCACAATCTGAGTCTCCATCTTCTGTCACCTTCCCTGGGCAGGAAGCTCTAGGATGCTTCCCGGGACCTAGGACATTGCAGGACTCAGCAGAAGCTCATGAGTAATGGATAGAAGGCAAAAGGGAAGGGGGATGGTGGGGGGACTAAGTGGACTTGCTTCAGATGCAAATTGGAACTGTAGGCAGAGAAGAAAATTGGTGATTAATACATTGTGGCAGTGAGAACATCAGAAAAGATTCAATATTTAAAATGGTCACACAGTGACCTATGACATTTTACTTAATCAGAAGCAAATTACTCTGCACCCTGGAGCTTTTTAGTGCAGAACATTTCTTACATGGCCCTTTCATGCTGAGCTGGACACATTCCATATAGCAGATGCAGGGAGAATCCCATCATCTCAGCCCAGGGACCAGCAGAGTTTAGATGTGAGCTACTGTGAGCATCCTCTGCTCCTCACCAGCCGTGGGAACGAGGAACACGGAAGGAGCCACTCAACCTCTCCTGCCTGGAAACTCACTGTCTCCCTCCCCCCATCAGGGCCACCTCTGAGAATTCAGGTCAAGCCCCACTCTCTTCCAGGAAGCCTCCTGGATGGTCCCACCTGCTGGGTAGGGGTTCCTAGTTCCCAGTGTGAATGCTGACTGCCCAGTGTAGAGTCAGACTGGCTGGGTCCTGAGTTCTGGTCCCTCATGGCTCAGGGGGGTTGCTAACTCATGGGCATCACCTGGAGGCTTGTCAGAAATGCAGAATGCCAGGCCCCACCGCAGACCAGAATCTGAATCTGCACCTTAATGAGTTTCCCAGGTGATCCATGACCCTGCCCTTGGCCACATCCCTGATGACTGGCACCCCCAGGTCCCTGGAGTTCAGGGAATTCACTCTTTTCTCAGAGTTTACTGCAAAGACTGACGCGTTCGCCATGGTGGTGAAGAGCCCCATGCTTGCTGCCACTCAGACTGGGTGAGGATCCTGGATCTGCCCTCTCTAGCCTGTGACCTTGGCAAAAGTCCCCTCTGACCTGTTTTCTGTACCCTAGGCTTTTTAAACTTTCTCTTGCCTCCAGGCCTCTGCAGTCTTGTTCCTTCTGCCCGGAACCCGCTTTCTACTTTCCTCACCTGGCTGATGCCTATGCCTCCTCAATCTCAGTCCTGCACTCCCCTAGCCTGGGTTTGGTCCTGGCCTCCTGTGTGCCCCTCTGGTCATAAGGGGCTCCTTCCCCTTTAGTCTCTAAGTGCAGGTTCTGACTGCATCAGGGTCACTGCCACATTCCCATGCCTACTACAGAGTCCAGGGCACAGAGATGCCCAGCTGAGGGTGAACAGGCACAGGGGGAGAGTGAGTGACCCCTCTCCAGCAGTCTGTCTCCTCCCTCACAGAGTGCTGTGAGGGTCCTCAGAAGGATTCCAGGTAAAGGTGCCCAAACACAGAAGGCTCTCAGCAGGTATTGCTCCCACCCCTACTTCTCCAACAGGAGGAAATGATGGGAAAGGAATGAACTCCAGCTTGAGTGAAGTGTAGTGTACCCGGCTGCAGAACCTGAAGGTGGTACAGTTGTTCTGTTCTGTATGGGATCAGTGGGACCTTAAGTTAGCAGGATCTGGGACTGTCCTGCAGCCTGAACACCAGGAGCCCAAGAAGGTAGGGAATGGAGCCGCCTCCCTCTACAGAGACACCTCCAGGGAGCTATGAAAACTCATTTGTCAGGCTAGGTGCACTTGTCAATAGCAGCAGTAGACACGTTTGTAACATTTTTGCCTCAGACTCTCAATATTTATCTCAATAAACATAAGCTGGTGTTTTTTTTTTCTTTCCCCATCCCCTTGCTATAAAATGCTTAGAGAATCAATAGTGCATGATGAAAGGTTGATAAGCAAGGAAACTCATTTTTAGAGGATTCATTTTTAAGGAATTCTACCAAGTTCCATCAGCCGCACTCTCCTTCCAGCAGAGCTGAGCAGATCAGGAGGCAAGCTGGGGGTGGGGAGAGCTGAACGAAGGGAAGTGGGGGGCAGCTCTGGCAAAGGGGTGTCCACTGGATATGCTTGTTTGGGTCTCAGAGCTATGGCAGGACCAAAGGGAAGGGCCCAGACAGACTGTGACCCCTTTTAGATCTCATTCTGGGACCCTGGAATTCCCCGCCCAAATGACTCTGAGCTGCCTCCAGAAGCTACCTGTCCAACTTGCTAAGGGGTAGGTTGGAAAGGCAACCTGAGGGTAAACACTGCCCCCAGAGCCCGCACCCCAGGCCCGGGTGCAGCTAAAGGTCCACACCCAGCCAAACTGCTCACAGCCTGCCCTCTCCACATCCATCTGGAGCCTCCAGCCTGGCCAAGCGGGTGGTTATATTTGGGTTCGTCTTTGGAGCTTCCAAGTGGGGCTGGGACTGGGCTGAGGAGCAAGAGGTCCTAGGTCCTCACATAGGCAGCAGCATGCCCTGTAAATGCTGTCATTTTCCAGATGGGCCCTGAGGACAGAAAAAGATCAGGGACAAGTGATCCTGCTCTGTGCTGGGAGTCCTCCTGTGCAAGCATGGAACCAAGATGGCTGTTGTGGTGGTGCTGGTGGTGCTGTTGATCGTGGGGGCAGCAGTGGCTGCTTTCATCA
Source organism: Ateles fusciceps (assembly GCA_036589455.1). Lineage (NCBI taxonomy): Eukaryota > Metazoa > Chordata > Mammalia > Primates > Atelidae > Ateles > Ateles fusciceps. The sequence goes on from JAZHEH010000733.1 coordinate 2,336,339, forward strand.
GAACCACAACTAGCCTTGATTCCTCAGGATGCCTGCACACAAAGGGAGCTCCAGGGAGTTGTTGTTAGTGTCTCTAGGACTCCCCTTGAATCCTGTTTAGCCCCCCTCTCTGGCGACCTAACTCAGACCGCATCTGAGCCTTCCTGGCCCCTTTTACCCTTTAATTGGGACCAGAGGGATTCCCGTACCCTGTTCTGTGCTCCCTGGGCCGAAGGCTGCCCTGGGCCTTCAAGAAGCAAGGCTTATTTTTTGTTGTCACAATAGGCCCAGCTGTGGGCCTCATTAAGTCAATACAAATACATAAGAAAAGAGGGCATCAGTTACAAGGACACTGGGGGATTAAGGAGGCCTAAAGGGGTATGGGCCACAATTCTGCCCCCTCCTAAGCCTCAGTCCAGTGTCTCTAAAGCAGGAGCTGCAATAGTGACAGTCTAAGGTTGGGCAAGTGTTAAAGAGACCAGGGGGCAAGTGCCCAGAGTAGGGGTGACCCTGGTCACAACTGCTGACCCCTATGACCTTGGGCAGGTTGTCTCACTCCTCTGAGCTGCAGTTTCCTTAAACATAAAATGGGGAGAATGCCACAATTTTCCACATAAATTCACTGCAAGGATAAAAAGAGCTAATCACATCCCCTGATTCCTGCATGACGCACATTGTCCCCCCCCCCCAGGGACACTGGCGCCCCACACATCCTCCTTTCTTAGGTCCCTGTATTCATCCATTTTCACTCTGCTACTAAAGACATACTCAAGACTGGGTAATTTATACAGGAAAAAGGTTTAATAAATTCACGGTTCTACATGGCTGGGGAGACCACACAATCACGGCAGAAGGCAAGGAGGAGCAAGTCATGTCTCACATGGATGGCAGCAGGCAAAGAGAGAGCTTGTGCACAGGAATGCCCCCTTATAAAACCATCAGATCTCATGAGACTTATTCACTATCACAAGAACTGCATGGGAAAGACCTGCTCCCATGATTCAATTACCTCCCACTGGGTCCCTCCCACAACATGTGCAAATTCAAGATGAGATTTGGGTGGGGACACAGCCAAACCATTTCAGCCCCCAAAAGAGGCTCCCTTCAGACTCACCATGACTGGGAGCCCCAGGCTCTGAGGCTGGGCTGGAGGGGGAAAACAGAGGATCTTGATTCTCATCCAGAGCAGACGAAAGGGCCCCAGTTACAGGGAGTGACTCAAAGCTTTATTGACTTCTCATAAAGCCATATAGCCTGTGAAAGTGATCACTAATTTCATCTCTAATTTCTTTGCCATCTTTTTAAGTGCAGTCATTACCCAAAAGCTCCAGGTGTTTGGAGAAACAACCACCAATACAGCTACTACCTTTGTGTCTGTGGAACTTTGTTCTACCCTGGAGCTCCACACATGTTGCAGGTGTTTATTTTAAAACCAAGGGGTCTCAACTGTGTGAGGGAGAGGAGACTGTGCCACCACGGGACAGCTAGGTGAGCCTGTGCAGGCCAGGGCCAGGGTCAGGGATCCAGTTAGGCCCAGGAATGGCCTGGCAGGAGCATTCGTCACAGGGTGAGAATCATGGGCAAACTCCTCAGCTAGCCTTGCAGGTGTGAGTCAGCTGATACGAACCAGAGTCCCCAAGGTCTGCAGAGAGAACAAGTGGGAACCCATAATGCTGGTCCACCATTAGTACCCAGCATTTCCTGAGCACTTATGATGGGCCAGGCACTATTCTAAGATTTTTATATTTATGTGTTCATTTCATCCCCCTCTACATCCCAGGAAGTACAGATTCTATTATTGTCCACAATTCACAGATGGGGGAAATTGAAGTAATAAGAGTGAAGTGACCTGTTCAATGGCCTGAGTCTTGGAGCTATGGCAAGGGTTGGGGAAGGGAGATGACAAATGTTTATGGTAGAACTGCCCTTAAACCAGGTCACCAGAGGCCCCTGTACCTTGGAGGGCCCCATCTGGGCTGTCTTCCACCATGCTCTGCCCCATGGAGCAAAGAATTTGCAAGGCCAAAGGGAAGGGCCCAGACAGACTGTAACCCCCTTTACATCTCATTCTGGGACCCTGAAATCCTCTGCCCAAGTGACCCCGAGTTGCCCCCAGGAGGCTGCCTGTCTGTTTTGCCCAGGTCTGGGTTGCAAAGGCAACCTGAGGGTAAACACTGTCCCCAGAGCCTGCAACCCCAGGCCCAGGTGGTAGCTGGCAGAACTGAGATTTAAACTCTGGGCCTCTGGCATCAGACCTGCACTAAGGCACTGTTATAAAATCCAAATTTTCCAACCCAGTACAGAAAATATTCAAAAATCAGGCACATTTCAATATGTATTGGTGAGCTTTTGCTGCATAACAAACCACCCCATCACGAAGCAGCAAAAGAAACAGGAGTGATCTGACCACGGTGGCAGGGACAGAGGCTATGGATGGGCTCAACAACATGGGCCTCCCCTTACCAAGGCTGCCACTGCGACTGCTACCACTGAGAGCCTAATCTGCCAATAGCAGAGACAAACACTGAGTCCCCTAGATGGAACGCTGAGCTCAGGAGACAGGGGGTGGAAGTGGGCATGGTTGTGACAGGGTTACACCTCATAACCCACCCACGCAGTCTTTGCTTCCCCCTTCTTTGAGCAACTTTGAGCTCTTCTAGCTTAGTTTTCTGAGTTTAGTACTCAAGTGAGAAACGCAAGGAACACAACAATGACACTACTGAATTAGAAGAAGAGATGGCCACCTGGCCACATGGGGCTCCCATGCCACCAAACCAACCAGCCAGGAAAAGTTTACTGTACTACCTGGAGTGATTTATTCCAGTTACCATGGAGAACTTGGCTTGCCGCCGCATTATAGAATCAAGAAGGGCTATGTGTGCAACCCAGAGGAGTTCTCTAGCACACCTCTTAGCACTTCCATGCCCCAAAGTGAAGGTTAACGGAAAATTACAGTAACCAAACAAGGCAGAATAAAGGAAGGGTCAGGCCTTTCAGAAATTAAGGTTTTGGCCACACTACCCAGGTAAAGAACCCCAACCACCTGCAATTCAAACTGAGGGCAGGAAATATGGAATAACCCGTGGAAGAAGGAAGCTTTGGATTATCTGCTATGGCCTCATGACCAATTACAGAATCAAGAACCACAACAGCTTTGCATGTTGCCTCCTTGTTTGTGTATGCATGTGTTTCTCTGTATGTACTAAGCACTTTCTTCTAGTTGCCCTTCTTCCCGTCTTTATTATATAAAAGTTGTTGGAGATTAATCTTTGGGTCACAGAACATTCCATGGAAACCATCACTAAATTTCAGTAGCAATCAATATAGCCAATGATTAATCAGTGACTATTAGGACTATACATCTTCCCGCTGTGGGGGAAAGGTGAGAATTTGTCCACTTCCAGGAAGGAAGTCAGATGGACTTAGAGTAATTTGTTGTAGCACCAGTGTTCAGATGTGTGTAGGATCATGTGGAAGCTGAGTAGCCACAGGGGTGCACAGTGCCATTATCAACTTACTGCCTCTGACCTTGAAATTCACCCTTCAGGACCGGCTCTGCAATGACAGACTGAACTCTGCAAGTCCAGTAATGGATTTATCCTTTACAGTGATCGCAGTGTTCTGCTTTGTCATTAGAGAGCCATGGAAAGACACCGGAGGAGTAAGAAGACCTTCTTCTCGGTTCTGGTGGCTGCATTTTGCTTCTTCTTGTTTCTGCTGTGCAGAATGTTGGTTCTTCTATGTGCAGATATCTGGTGGTGCTCTGCCCCAGTGAAGGCCCAGAGCACATGGTCACTCAGCAACCTCGCAGCCCCAGCCCAGATCTGGTAGCCCCTGACTGTTCCTACCGCGCCCTCAACACAGACACCATGCAATCCAGGCCTCATGCTCACAGTACAATAACAACAACGTCTATGTGTCTGTGCCTTGCCACTAGCCTGAACTTCTTACCTGAACTCCAAAGCATTTTTCCTGCTTGCCCTGCAACTGCAGTAAGCAACCAAGTGAATTTCTCTGCCATCCAACAGGCTGCAAGTACACATTCTCCAATGCGGTCTGAAGCTCTCCTTTGAAAGAAGAGCCCCCCTTCCAAGGGTATCCTTCCTTGGATACTCTTCCTTAGCCTTAGGGAATTCTTCACAGCTCTCCTTTCAACTTTATTAAAATTATTTACCCTGTTAGAGCAAATAATTTTATATTTAATTTCCCCCTGTTTAAATTTCTCTGTGGTTTGTCTCCTGATTGTACCCAATCTGATACAGGCACCTCCTTCACAGTGCTACAGTGAGGAATGAATAGTATAATTTGTATATAGTAAAAAGCTCATGCACATTACTTAGAAAATACTTGAAATTACTATCTTGAACTAGAAAACCTATTTTTTTTTTCCTTACGTTGCAGGGTATCCAGTGAGTTGGAGTTTGTCTTGGTTTTCATTCTTGTTTTTTGTTTTGTTTCGATTTTTTTTTTTCTGTAAGAGAAGCTATTAAACCATGGACTTGAAGGATAGTGGGGTTTGAAGTGAGTAATTTGCCTAAGTAGCCCAGGGCCTCCTGGGAGGGAACAAACAAGCAGATCAATTTCTGTTCTCTGCAGTTCAAAGCTCTTAAAACACATCAGAAGGGTCTAGGTCAATTTGACTGAGGCTCAGGGGTAGGAAGAATAATTAGTCCTCTGAAATGAGACCTCCAGTGAGGGTGTCAACCTAAATCACAAAGAGAGAGGCTCTTTCAAGAGGCTCTCTTGAAAGAGCCTCTCTACAAGAAAAAGATATTTGGTGATATTTACTCGGGGGAGGAGGGCATTGCAACGGTTAATATGTATGCCGTAGTAAACTATGTTCACATTCATGGAAGTAAAGGAAGACAAAGGCTTTCAAAGGAAAAATGAGAAGGACTACATAATTGTTTTGAAATAATTATCTGTAGCTGCAAAGATCAATAACAAGGATGATGCCAGTCCAAGACTGCTGGGCAGATGTCCTCACAAAAATATTTTTTGCATAAGGCTGCAATGGCCTTTGTGCAAGGTTGTGATTTTTGCGGTCTTTTATGATAATTTTGTCATCTCATCTTACGTACAAGTATGAGAACTCTCCCTTCATGGCCTTCCCTGGCTCTGTCAGGGTTGTTTTTTGTTTGTTTTGTTTTGTTTTTTGTTTTAGCACTAGTGACTCTATCTTGATTCTGATAATTTTCATAGAAGGAGGAGGAAGGGACACAGGCCTTGCCTACTAAAGAGAGTCGAGTGGCTGAAAACACTGAGAATGCTCAGTATGTCAGGAAGGGGTTGGGGAAGCAATACTTGGTCCCATCGTGGGTAACCTGGTATGTTCTGAAAGGTGCCATTAGGTGGGACTGAAAGGTTGTCACGTCGGGATCCCACTTGTGTAAAGGGGGAGCAGCCTCAGTGGTGAAAGCAGTACTGAAGGCGGGGATAGCTCTGCCCTGAAGAACCCCTTGGCCCGAGCAGCATTTGGAACTAGAGGCAGTGACGGGACACTAGCAGGAGGCCACACTCATGGATGAGTCCCCCGAGGACACAGACAAAGCCCTTCGGACTGTTCAGGATTCAACTGCTTTCAACTTTAGGATCAGAATCAACGACCATGCTGACTCCTTAAAGAATAGCCAACTTCTAGCTGTGACCCTTTCACAGATGACAGAATGGAATCCCAGAACGAATACACAACTGAGCAAGGTCACTCAGCAAGTCAGCCATAGCCCTGGGCTTAAACTCTCATTCAGGCCAGGCTGGGAGAAGGACATGTTTAGAGACCACTGGGAGCAAGGTGGTACCCAGAGCAACCTCTGCAACTCAGACACACACGGCAAATTTTAACCGAGGGAAAGAGCTAGAGAGACAGAGATACCAAACAAAAATGAAAAAGAACGTTATGAAATATAAACAGATGTGTAAAGGAAGAGGAAAAAGACTACAATTCCCATTTCACAGATGGAGAAAACAGAATCAGTTGCCTAAGTAGTGGGAGTGATATCTTAACAACATTGTTAATAATATGTCTTCAGCTTTGAAAACTGTGCAGTTACAAGGCTGGGGGTATAAAGCAATGAAAATGCTTCAAATAATTAATTCTGTCACATGGGTCCATATGTCACACAGGCTAAAAAAGAAGAGACAAAGAAACCATGGGAAGCACATATGTAGCCATCAAACAACTAGGCAGCCCAGGGCACTAAAGCTTTGAAAAGATGCCACCTACTATGTTCATTAGCTCACACACTGGTCTGTTCTTGATGAGATGAAAGAATTCATCACCAGCAGATCTCTATATAACTATATAAAATGTTAAAGGAAACCTTTCAGGAAGCAGGAAAATAATATCAAAGAGAAATCTGGATCTATACCAAGCACTGAAGCATACCAGAAATGCCAGGTATGTAGACAAGCATAGAAACCATTTTTCTAATTTTTCAAAATAACCTTAAAAGATAATCAAATGCACACATATGTTCACTGCAGCATTATTCACAACAGCAAAGACATGGAATCAACGTAAATGCCCATCAATGATAAACTGGATAAAGAATATGTGATACATACATACCATGGAGTACTATGCAGCCATAAAAAGGAATGAGATCATGTCCTTTGTAGGGACATGGATGGAGCTTGAAGCCATTATCCTCAGCAAACTAATGCAGGAACAGAAAACCAAACATTGCATGTTCTCACTTATGAGTGGGAGCTAAACAATGAGATCACATGGACACAGAGAGGGGGAAACACACACTGGGGCCTGTTGAGGGGTGGTATTGGGGGGAGGGAGAGCATTAGGAAAAATAGCTAATGCATGCTGAGCTCAATACTTAGGCGATAGGTTGCTAGGTGCAGCAAACCACCCTGGCACACATTCACCTATGCAACAAACCTGCACATCCTGCACATGTACCCTGGAACTTAAAATTTAAATTTAAAAAGGTAATCAAATGTTTAAAGAAAAAAGTAATAACAATATATTTTGGGATTCATGGCATGTAACAAACTAACAAAAAGTGTAGGAGAAGGGAAGGAAAACAGAAGTATACTGCTTCAGGGTTCCTTCATAACATGAGAGGTGATACAATATTATCTGTAAGTAGGTAAGTTAAAGCAACGACCTTTAAAAAGATACAATGTATAAGCCAAAATTGAGATAAAATGGAATCATTAAAAATATCCAATAAATTGAAATGAAGACAGAGGAAACAAGGAACAAAGAACAGATAAGACAAATAGAAAACAAATAGTATTTTTAAGCTCAACTGTATCTGTGACATTAAATGTAAATGGTCTAAATAGCCCCAATTAAAAGGCAGATATTGTCAGGGTGAATTTTAAAAAGCAAAAATCAACTATATGCTGTTGTGTTCTCCTCTCTGTCTCCAGGGCTTGCACATTATCTGGAATATGGTAGGCACTGATAAATGTTTGTAGAATGAATAAAATAATAAATGAATTATTTAATAATTAATGTTAATAAATAATTATTTATAAGTAATAATATTGTTGATAATATTTAATAATGTTATTAAATATCAATCATAAATGAATTATTTAATGATTGTCATTAAATAATTAATAATTAATTATTTATTAATGTTATTAAATACTTCGTTTATTTTATTAATTATTGATTAATAAATTTATAATGTTATTAAATACTTCATTTACTTTATTCTGCAGATTAATGCGCTATCAAATTTATTAATAATATATAATTCATTTCGTATTAACTGAATACATTATTGGCAAAATTAGCCTTTAGCCTTCTTTGGAAGGGCAACTGCTTGTCATATGTGTGCTTTTAGGGGTAGTAAGGAGATGTCCTTGCCCCCAAAACATATTTCTAATAGGATTCCTACAGAAGCCCCTTCTACTCTCTGAGCTCACTTTCCTCATTACAAAAAGGAGGTGTAGGACTGCTTGATTTTTAACATTGGATCTCTTACTTGAGTGACAAGAAAGGGCAATGTGGGGGACCCTGGACAAACAGGAGAGCTCTGGAAACTTTGTTTGCTGGGACTCTTGAGACAGGGTCATGAAAAGATTCTGGATGTAAAGAGTAGGAATTTTGTCTAACTCACAACTTCCCCTTATATTATACTACGGTAAGACCCTTCTAAAACTCAAATAGACCTTCTAAATACTAAAACTATTTTTATATTTTTGTGGGGAATATTGAGAGATTTATCTTTAAAAGTATAATAAAATCTTACTAATTCAAATTAGAACTAATTCTGGACACATGCATTACCTAAAAAAATTATTCTGCTGTCTCTTAATGTAAACAAGACAGGAAGTGAGCTTCTAATTAAAAGTGAGCAACTACGCCAGGCGCAGTGGCTCACCCCCTGTAATCCCAGTACTTTGGGAGGCAGAGGCAGGTGGATCACGAGGTCAGGAGTTAGAGACCAGCCTGACCAACATGGTGAAACCCCATCTCTATTGAAAATACAAAACTTATCTGAATGTGGGTGGTACACACCTGTAATCCCACTACTCAGGAGGCTGAGGCAGGAGAATGGCTTGAGCCTGGGAGGCAGAGGTTGCAGTGAGCCAAGATCGTGCCACTGCACTCCCGCCTGGGTGACAGAGCAAGATTCCATCTCAAAAACAAAACAAAAGTGAGCAACTAGTTTTCAAAGATTTATTCAGAAATGTACTAGTCTGAAAGGGACCTCAGTTACCATCTAACTGGTCTCCACCCTCTGGTCTTGCCCCATGTTATGTGTACCCAAGTGAGCTCTCAGAAACATAATAATAGCTAACATTTATGCAGCACCTTCTGTGTGCTAGAAATTGGACTAGGCACTGTACATAGATTGTATCTATAACCCTAATTACAAGACTATGATTCTGTTATCAGCCTAATTTTATAGATTAGGAAACTGAGGCACAGAGAGGTTAGGTTCCCAAGGTCACCCAGTTAGCAGCTGAGCCAGAACTGAGTCCCAGAAAGTTGTGCTCCACAGTGCATGCTTTTAATCACTCCCCTGTGCAACCTCCCATTACAGAGCTAACTCTTGATTATTCTCCTGCGTTAAATTATCTTTTAAGATTTTCTTTAAACCCTACCTCCAGGACTGTGTCTTTATTTTTTTTAACTTTTATTTTAGGTTCAGTGGTACATGTGTGTAATAATACCTTACATTGTTACATAGGTAAGCTCATGACATGGGGGTTTTGTACAGATTATTTCCTTACCCAGGTATTAAGCCCATACCCAATAGTTATCTTTTCTGCTCCTCTACCTCCTCCCACCCTCCACCCTCACATAGACCCCAGTATCTATTGTTTCCTTCTTTGTGATCATGCGTTCTTATCATTTAGCTCCCACTTATAAGTGAGAACATGTGGTATTTGGTTTTCTATTCCTGCATTAGTTTGCTAAGGATAACAGCCTCCAGCTCCATCCATGTCTATGCAAAAGATGTGATATCAATTCTTTTTATGGCTGCATAGTATTTCATGGTGTCTGTGTACCACGTTTACTTTATTCAATCTGTCACTGATGGGCATTTAGGTTGATTCCATGTCTTTGATATTTTGAATAGTGCTGCAATGAACATTCATGTACCTGAGTCTTTATGGTAGAATGATTTATATTCCTCTAAGTATACACCCACTGATGGCAGCATCTGGCCATCCGGAGTGGCTGCTGCCATTACATCAGCTGCAGCAGAGAGGTGTGAGTGGTAACGGCAGGAAGAGCTTTGGGAGCAGCAGTGGCAGTGGTGGGTCCCCTGTACCTTGCATCCCCAAGGCGGCCAACTGCAACACCTCCACCCTTGCGTGGCCAGGCAGGTCCCATCCCAGGCCCAGAGCCCTTGGTCTCTCTTTCTCTTTTAGAAAGCCACCAATCTTACTCCCATGTTAACCCATTAATCCATTAATCAATGACCCAATCAACCAATCACCTCTTAAAGACCCCACTTCTCAATACCACCACATTGGAGATTAAGTTTCAACATGAGTTTTGGAGGGGACAGACCTTTAAACCATAGAAGTCACAAACAGATCTGTGACAAGGAACTAACTCTCCTGTTTCCTGTTTATTTCTGAGGTTGTGAGGAGGTGCTCTCACACCTGTTTGTGGGCACATAAATTGACACAAATTTACTTGAAAACATTCTGATTACAATAATCATAACAATTTCAAAAGCAATAATAGTAGCTTCTAATACAGTATGGTAAGTGCTTTAAATTCTCTGAACAACCCTAGGAGGTGGGTACTATTGTTATCCCCCATTTTACAGATGAGGAAACTGAGGCCTAGACAGGTGAAGTGTTCTGCCTATGGTCACATAGTTTACAGATGGTAACATCAAGGTTGGAACCCAGGAAATCTGGCAATAGGACATCAAAAGCATTTGATTTTATGGAGTCACTTCTAGGAAATTCACCTAAGAAAAATATTATGATGTGGGTGACAGCACAGTTTAAATGAATGACACTGTGTTTCTAAGAACACAGACCAGGCCTGGTGTCTGCTCTTGGTCCTCTGATGTGGGCATCATAGATGTGATTTACCCCTTGCTTTGAGACTGAGCACTTCAAGACATCGAGAATCTTGCTTCTCTCAGAGTCTGGACCAAAGACCCCTCTCCCAGATCCCAGAAGAGTCAGACCCTGGTCCTCAGCCTCAAAGTGATGTGCCATCCTGGCCACTAGCCAAGTGGTTTGTCATAGATCAAAAGCAACTTGTTCAACTCCAGGCGGAATCACCCTGTATCACTCATTCATAGCATGTCTCTCACTATCTGTTGGAAATTGAGATGCAGATACCCAAAGGTGCAAGAAAGAGTGGTGTGAGGAGGCATATTTCTTTAGCCTCAAAGGATCTGTTTTGCAGGCAAAGCAATGGATGACTAAAGGGAAGAGCCAGCAAGGCTAAAATGTCAAAAATGCCTGTAAGAAGATGTGAGAGCCTCAGTGCTAACGGAGGCTGCCAGGCATGCAGAGGACACAGTGCCAAACCCCAGCTCCTCCATTCTCCCTAAACACAAGGACATGTCAGTGGTGCACAAAAACATTTCCCAGCAGGAGGGTAGGGTATTGGTCTTCTTGTCTTTACTCACCTGGTTTTATTTGGGGGGACATTAGCAGGCTCCTAAATGTGAGTTTCCCAGCATTTCGCCATCCTATGGTTTCAACTGAATATTATGTATCTCTCATATTTGTATTTTTCCCCTTTTCCTACAACCTTAAATGTCAAGTTGGTCTTTTCTAGAAACACTGAACCAAGATAAAGAGGATTTGTGGATAATTTTGTCCCCTTTAAAGGTAACCTAGAGTGAATGGGAATAAGTAAATTACCTGGAGGTCATCACCTCCTCAGAGACAGCCCTGGGAGTTCAGACACTGGGGGATTCATGCATCCACCAGGGCCTGGCTTCCAGAGGTCAGTTCCCACATTAACCCTGCTCCAAGGCCAGTTACCAGTGAAAGACTCTGATTTCCTAGAAAATTGAAGGAACTTGTGGGAAGAATGGGGAGACGCCCTCATTCCTTGGAATGAGATTCCAGTGGCAAATGTCAGTGGCAACACCTTGGATTTCACCCACAGGCTCCTTGGGGCCACCTGAAAAGCCTCCAGGCTTTGAACAGGTCAGCAGCAGGATGTTAAAATCAGTTGACAGACGCTCAATAGAAACTTAATAATTTATAATGCAGAGCCCCCAAACCTGTTTAAATATTTGAAAGTACTACAATTCATCACTTGAAAGGCCAGTTAGGGCTGCACAGAGATGTCAGTCTCCTAGGATCTTCATTACTGGTATTTTAGCTATTGAAGCAACTTGCAAAAGCCTAAGGACTGTGTAATTATTCATAATACTGTTTTTCATTTATTCAGCACCTACTTGGTACCAGGAACTATGTGATGAACTTTACATGCATGATGTCATTTTTATCTCCAAAATAACTCAGAGGCAGATGATGTTAACCATTTTATATATGAGAAAATAGAGATTTATGGAAGCTGAGTGATCTGCCCAAGGTCACACAGCAAGTAATCTAAACTAGAGTCAAAATCTAAACTCATGTGTTAGATCCTAAAACCCATACTTTTGGCTTTCACTTTGGTCGTATAGAGTAACTGGTATTGTGTGTGCCCCATCTCCACCCCATTAAAAATTTTTAAAAATGGCAAGACACATGAAACAGCTACTTCAGACATTGAACATCAGGTCTTAAAGAACTCTGACTGCTAAGAGAAGATAAACAAATGAGGTGAGCCCATTAAGCACAACAGCTTTCAACCTGGAGGCACTTTTTAGACCTCAGCACAGGAAAGGGTAAAAACAGAAGTAGAACATGGAAGCTTCACTGAGTTGAGAGGGGCAGATCTGAGTTTGGGGGAGATAGAGGTGGCTTGAATCTTCAGGGAAGAATATCAAAGAAGTAGCCATATGAATATAAGAACTCTAGAAAGCTGCATAGAAGTCCTCTTGTCTCTGTTGCTGAATACAAAGCTTTGTGGGCAGAGTGAACGTTCATAAGATCAGGCAAAGAATAACCAAAAAGCACAAATATCAGGACTCACACATGGCCATGCAACACTTGAATTCTGATCATCCAGAATGGAAAGACCACATTGAACATTTCTGCCTAGCATAAAGGCTATGCTACACCCATCATAACAAAGCTATGAGACTGAGCACTTCAAGACATTGAGAATCTTGCTTCTCTCAGAGTCAGGACCAAAGCTAGAAAACAAATGCCAATACTCCTTAAGGGAAAACAACAAAATCCAGAAACTTAAGAAAACATTCAAAAGTTTAGCATGCAATCATAAGTTACCAGACATGCTAAGAAACATAAAAATGTGACCCAAAACAAATAGAAAAATAAATAGCCAATAAAAAACAGCCAAGAAATAACAGATATAATGAAATTAGCAACCTGGGATTTCAAAATAGCTTATATATGTTTCCAGACTTAAAATAAACCACTACATAATAAGTAGAGAAATGAAACATATTACAGAGAACTTAAGGGGAGCAAAATGGACAATTTACTAAAGGGGATTAGCAGGAAAATACACACTATAGAAGAAAGCTTAGTAAACTGGAATACATAGCAATAAAAATTATCCAAACTAAAGCACCCAGAGAAGAAAGACTTAAAAGAAAAAAGAATAGAGCATCAAGTCCAGGTGTGGTGGCTCATGCCTGTAATCCCAGCACTTTGGGAGGCGGAGGCAGGCAGATCACTTGAGGTCAGAAGTTCAAGACCAGCCTGGCCAACATGGTGAAATCCCATATCTACTAAAAATACAAAAATTACCCAGGTGTGGTGGTGCATGCCTGTAATCCCAGCTACTTGGGAGGCTGAGGCAGGAGACTTGCTTGAGCCAGGGAGGCAGAGGTTGCAATGAGCTGAGATTGTACCACTGCACTCCAGCCTGGGTGGAAGAGCAAGACTCCATCTCAAAAAAAAAAAAATAGATCATCAATAAGATATGGAACAAAACAATATTGAGTGGTCTAACATATGTAAAATTGGAGTCCCACAAGGCAAGAGGGTAGAGAAAAAAAAATTTAATGGCTAAATTTAGTCCAAATTTATACACAGATTCTAATATCTCAACAAACCCCAAACAAAATAAATACAAACACAAAAACTACATTAAAGCACATTAATAAATTGCTGAGAAAAACAGTGGCAAAGTGAAAAATGTAATGCAGAGTCAAAAGACATATTACACACAGGGGACCAAAGATAAGAATGACTACAGACTTCATTCTAGAAACAGTGCAAAACAACTTTGAATAGCATCTTTGTGGTGCCAAAAGATGGGGGAGGGAAGGTCCACTTAGAATTCTATCTCTAGAGAAAATATCTTTGGAACATGAAGGCAAAATAAAATGTTTTTCAAACAAACAAAAACTAACCAATTTTTGCCATCAAACCAGCGCTACAGAACATGTTTAAGAAAGTGCTTCAAGTTGAAGGAACATGGTTAACAGATGAAAACTAAGATTTACCAAATAAACGAACGGCACTGAAAATGGTAAATATGTGAATACGTGTAAAAGGTAATATTCTCATTTTTAAGGTTTCTTTAAAAGAAAACCACTGAAAGCCAAAATAATAACAGTGCATTTTAGGACCTCTAACGCTTACAGAAGGAAAAGATATGAAAGCAATAGCACAGAGGGTGAGATGGGGAAAATGAAAGTGCAGTAGCCATCCCTTATCTGAGTGGGATGTGTTCCAAGATCCCCAGTGGATGTCTGAAACTGCAGATAATACCAAACCTTATATTTCTATCATGCTTTTTTCTTACACATACATACCTATGGTAAGGTTTAATTTATTAATTAGGCACAGTAAGAAATTAACAACAATAATAATAAAATAGAACAGTTATAACAACATGCCAGCATCACTACTCTTGTGCTTTGGGGCCATTATTAAGTGAAATAAGGGTTCCTTGAACACAAGCCCCGTGATACTGCCACAGTCAACCTGATAACTGAAAAGGCTGCTAAGTGACTAGCAGGTGAGTTGCATATTCTGTATGGGTACGTTGAACAAAGGGATTATTCACATCCTGAAAGGGATGAAGCAGGATGGTGAGAGGTTTCACCATGCTACTCAGAACAGTGTATACTTTAAAACTTGCGAATTGTTTATTTCTGAAATATTCCACTTAATATGTTTGGGCTACAGCTGACCAAGGGTAACTGAAACTGCAGAAAGTGAAACCTCAGATAAGGGGGGATTACTGGTTCTTACATTACATGCGATATGTTATAACATCGTTTGAGGATAGAGTGTGCTACGTTAAAGTTGCATATTGTAAAACACAAAGGAACCCCTAAAAGATAAATCAAATAAGAGGTATTACTATTAAGACAACAGAGAATATATAATGTTAAAAAATGCATGCTCTATTCAAGAAGTAGCAAGAAAAAAGAGAGAATGGAAGAAAAAAATGAAGGGAACAAATAGAAAATAAATATTAATACACTCAAAAGACTTAAATCTAACCATATTGTTGGTTATATTAAGTGCAAATTGTCTAAATATTCAAATTAAAAAACAGAGATTGTCATACCGGATTTAGAAAGAGACAACACTATGCTGTCTGTAAGAAACTTGCTCACTTTATGTATGAAAGACACAGATTACTTAAAAGAAAAGTATGGGAGAAGATACACCACGCAAACACTAATCCTAAGAAAGCTAGAGCAGTTATATTAATATCAGCAAAGTAGACTTCAGGACAAGAATGTTAAGAGAAATCAGGAAAGACATTTCATGATAAAAGAGCCAATTTGTCTATAATACATAACATCTCTAAATGTGTATGTGCATCAAATCACCAAACAACAGAGCTTGAAAATACATGAAGCAAGAACTAAGAAAAGCAAAAGAAGTAGACGAGTCCACAATTAAATCAACCAGAATATAGAAACATGAACCATACCATCTTGAGCATTTAACTGATATTAATGGAACCCTGTACCCATCAATAGGAGAATACACATTCTTTGCAAGTACATGTGGAACACACACAAAGACAGATCACATGCTGGACCACAAAACAAGTTTCAAAAACAATTTTTTTGAGGATTAAAATTCCACAGGGCATAAGTAAACAAAAAATCAATAACAAACAGGTACCTGAAAGAAAACAACTCACATTCAATAATCTGTAAGCCAAAGTATAATAGAAAGAACAAGTAAAAATTTTAAAATATTTTGAAGTGAATGAAAATGAAAACACAATATATCAAAATTCATAAAATTTATAAGTAATAAAACTGTACTTAGAAGGAAATTTAACCTTTAACTACTCAGAAAGAGAAAAGTGAAAAAAATTAATGACCTAAATTTTTCTTTCCTAAGAAAGGAAAAAAATTGATGACCTCTTTTTCTTCTTCTTCTTCTAGCTTTTTACTATAAAAACTAAAAGAAGAAAAAAAAATGTTAAACCCCCATGAGAGTTTTCAGAATCAATATGGAGTCACTAATGTGAAAAAACCCTGAGAATATCAGAGAAGGCTAAGAAGAGAGGGTTCTCATATTTGTATGCCTGTTAACAAAAACTTTCACAAAATACTCTGCAAGAAACTCAGTCTTGCACCAAGACCATTATAATCTTACACAAAAAGATACATCTTCAAGAGCATTTGCCCAACAACTGCCTGTCCAGCCTTGAACTAGAATCACCCTTGCTATTGATCTTTGTAGTCAAGGATAATTGTTTTTAAAAAATTATGTAATCCTTCTCATTTTTTCTTTAAAAACCTTTGTTTTCCTTTACCTTTCTGAAGACATGCACGCTTTACTGTTGCATGTATATTCCCACTGCAATGCTCTATTCTCAAATAAACATCATTTTCTTTTTAGAGAGCCTCTCTCTGTGATTTAGTTTAACAAAGACGGTATCAGAAACGGAACTTGAAAAATATGACTATCAAAAGAAATTGGCAATTCTAGGGAGGAGAGTGCAGTACTCACTTGAGTCCTTTGAGCCCCCGACTTCTACAGATAACCTTTCCTACACTGATGAGTCATCTCCCAAGCCGAACCTCCCTCTTCTTGGTGGAAGCTCTCGACTTTCCTCAGGATTTGATTTGAATAAGGCCACCTTAATAAAGGACGATGCATCCCACCTGGAATGACAAAAAAACTTTGTCTTTTCTGTTAAGTTCTTTCTGGTATAAAGACATATGTCCCTCTGAGTACTCTGATTTCTACAGAATTTACATTCTGTCTGTGAGGCATATCTTTTCTGGTGAATTCTCTTTTAGTCTACACACCTAGTTTAATAGTTTGTTTGATCTGCATGTCTGGGTTAACATTTTTTGTGAACACTCTTATCTTGGTTTCTTTTGATTTGGTTTGATTCCTTTCTCTTGCCTGTTCCTAAAAATCTTTCAAAAGCAAAAGTAAACATTCTAAATGATGTGCACAGAATTACTAATTAGAAATCACTAGGGTGGTTGCCATAATTTAAAACACTGACCCAAACTTCTCACATTCCCTGACAGAATATATAGGATTTGCTTTGCTTTTGGGAGATTAATAAGAAATGGAACGGAATTCTCAAACATTAAGACATGCCAGGTTTTCTAGGAGCCCAGCTGGCTACATATTATGGCCCATTCTTGTGCACATTTTTTAATTGATGGGCAAATTACATTCAGCAAAATTCAAAAGTCAAGAGGTCATTAATTGATCTAAATTAAAAATATATAGAGAGAGAGAGTTAACATGTGGAGCCTCCTGAGTTCTCTATCTCTCTCTGGTTTTTTCTCTGCCTACTTTGAATCTGCTGGCTTTTCTACTGGTGTTGAGATAAAACTCATTGCCTATGGCATTCCGGCCAAGATTTTGTTTAAGTCTTAGAGGACTTCCAAATTAATGGCTTTACAAATAGTAACCAACAACCTAGACGGTTTTTAGACATGTAAATGTAGGTTTGCTTGACTAACAATTACTTAGGGTCATGGAATAGTTAACTGAAATATCAAAAATCTAAACTAAAAGAACCAGATAAATGTTTATAAAAGGTGGGTTTTCAGGTCAAAATGAGGCAGGAGAATAGGAAATTAGGGTAATGAAGAGTTAAGGCAGAAGCAAAAGAACAGCAGGTGCTGCCAGTTCTAGGCAAGATTAGGCAGCATACAGGCCACATCCTCACTCCTGCAATAACAAGACAGAAGTTTCCACTTCAGCCTCTGATTGACCATGAGCCAAATCTCCACTTCAGCCTCTGACTGGTCACAGGCCAAGCCTTCATAGAGTAGAACCAGTTGGAGGCCTTCAGGGAACATGTAAGGATGTTACCAAGTTCTTTAAGCTTTATAAAAACCCTAACTGGGGGCGCTCGTGAGCTGCTTGCTTGAGCCTCCTCCCACTCTGTGGAGTGTACTTTTGCTTCAGTAAATCTGTACTTTCATTGCTCCGTTCTTCTGTTGCTTTGTCTATCGTTGCTTCATTTTTTTGTTGCTTTGTTTGTGTGTTTTGTTCAATTCTTTGTTCAACACACCAAGAACTTGGACAACTCACAGTCAAGACCTTCCATCCAGTAACAAAAATATTGAGCTCAGAGCAATGATATAAGGTATTTGTCTGATGTAAAAATTGTACCTTGTCTGCCATGCAGGGACCAAAAAACATTCAAGAAAAAAAAATCTGCTAAAATACCTCCCCCCTCCACTTCTGACTAGTCAAGCAAACCAGACCAGGAAACAACAGACAGATCCAAAGCTACTTGGAGATGTGATTTTCTTATACAATTCAGTAAGTCCTAGTTAAATGTGAACATTTAAAATTTAACCCTAAACCCATTTGAAATGGAAAAAGAGGGTCAGGAGGGTGAAAACAGGTATTTGTTAAATTAAACTGCCATTGAAACTGCTTTAACCAAAATTTTGGTCCATAGCCTTCAGTAGATTAATAAAGTAGACAAATAAAGTCCAGCCATTTTGTTAAAAATATATAATTTGGGCCCAACTATCTTTTATAAACTGGTTGGCATGTATTGCTATCTCATGACTAAAATTCCAAAAGGAAAGCATTAATGTTTTTATGCATGTGTGTATGTGTGAGTATGTTTAGCTGTGTTTATGCATATGTACATGTATTATGTTGTATATCGTGTCTACATGGTAAAATCTAACATAGCCAGAAATCCCTTAAGGAATTCTATTTAGATTGGCTTAGATAACTGAGCAATCATAACATATGTCCTATGCCTTTTAGTTCACATGACTTAAGTAAATTTTTAATAAATGAGCTGGTTTTAAAATTATTAGTAAAATTTAAAAACGTCAGCATACACTTTTGCCTGGGTTTACTAGTAAGGTAATTTTATATTTCAGATATCTTAAAGTATCACGTTTTATTACAAAGTTTATAAAACTATAAACCCTGCCTAAAACAGAATGATTTTTGTTTACATAAGAGTGAGTGTGTGTGTGTGTGTCTGTGTCTGTGTCTGTGTCTGTGTGTGTATAGATGAGGAGATGAGGTCTTGCTCTGTTTCCCAGGCTGGTCTTGAACTCCTGGCCTCAAGTTATACTCCTGCCTCAGCCTCCCAAAGTGCTAAGATTACAGATGTGAACCACTGTGCCCATCTTGTTTGTGTGAGTTTTGATGAGTAAGACTAGTTTAATATTGTTGGTTTAATGAAAACAACTATATTTTCTGCATTATTGGCAAAATATCCATGTATTTAAGTTTCTTCCTTAGGTGAGCACGTGATATCCACAGGTTATAAAAATGGTTGACAAGGAAATAATATGAAAGGGCTCTAACTCTAATATCTCAGTTTTTATAAGTAATCTAGGTAATTATTTTTTAAAAAAAATAATTAGGCAAATGTGAATGGAATTCACATCTATAAATAAACTTTTCATGTAATTTAAAATCTTAAAGTTATGTTAAATTAAATAATAGTACTCTAACTATCTGGGTCATTTTCAAATAAGATTTTCAAAACTGAAATAAACATAATTATAAAAATGTATTATTTGTGTCTTAAATTTTATGGAAAGACTATATTTGGGTCTATTAGTACACATAGAAACTATGTAATGGGGAAATGTGTTTCTAAAACTTATAAAATGGCTCTCATCTATAATATACTAATATGTGACAGACAATTCAAGATTTATTGCTTTCTAGATTTTCACTAACATCTAAGATTACTAAGTATTAAAAGTTCTAATTCATAGTCTGTACCAAAAAGTTAAGATGTGTTTTTAATAAGAAATATTTTAAGAAAGGCATAAAAGGTGTGGTTTTTACCTTAAAAAAAGAAATTTTTTTCAATTTTTTATAATTTTCTAAGATGTGTTTTTAATAAGAAATACTTTAAGAAAGGTGCACAAGATGTGGTTTTTACCTTAACGAAGAAATTTTTTTAAGGTTATTTAAAGGTTGTTTCAAAATTTAAGATTTAGGAAGAAATTAGAAACAACATTGGAAGGAACCAGTAAATAGAACAGAGAGATATGAGGAAAGTTATGAGTAGAAGATTTATTTTTGGTAAGGAAGGTTAAAAGATAAACAAAATAAATGGGTATAAGAAAGAACTTTGTGTGGTAAATTATTATCCTAAAGTAAAATGACTGGTAACTTAAGAAAGAGGAAGTGTAAGACAAAGCAGAAAGTCCAAGCATGTCATCAAAATGTCTGAGCAAGCCAAGAAAGGCTTGTGAAAGATGAATTTAAGAAAGGAATTTAGTATATGATCAAATTTAATATAATTAGAATGGAATAATTTATAAGTCTTTCTAAAGATCAAGCTTTGATAGTAAAAATACACTAATACAAAGCTAAAATTTTGGGCCACTATATTAGAACAATAACATTGTCCTGAAGCATTGATTTGCTGTTAGTAATATTGCAAGAGGTTTTAATTTTTAATTCTGAAATATGTTTATTTAAGTGCCATTTCCCAAATGCCACCACATTTCTCCCTGGAATCTATTTAATTTCCTTCTTTTGGGGTTAGAATTTTATCATTCAGAATGGTAATTTCATTCTCAAGGTAAAAATGTCCTTTTAAAACTTCTCAGAATCCTATCTAACTTCAACTTTTGCTGTCTATCACTGCACATGATTTGCAGATAAAATTTCATTGCTTTCCGTTCTTTATCCTGTTGTAAAGGTGCAACATTTGCTTGACTGGGGGGGGAAAATTCCCTCTTTCAACTTTGTTGTCAGCTCCCGTAACCTGTTCTTTTCTTTGGTTCTAACTGTGCTATTAGGGGCTGACACTGAAACGTTTATCTTAAAGACCTAGAAATGGCAGTATTTTCATCCAGTATAACTTAATTCTATACTCTTGGCTTTTCTTAATGTATCTGAATTATTTCCCTGTAACCAGGAAACTCCCCATGTTGTTCTAAGAGCCATGTATTCCCCGCACTCAAGGTGCTGATTTCGTTACTTACATTCTTCTATAATGTGGTGTACACTCATAACCCCGGACACACTATTCCTGTGTCTGATTAAATATAATTACTCTTCTCATCAGTTTTGATAGCCAGGTTATCTAAATGAGGGCTTCCCGTAAGGAAAAGCAATCAACATTATGAGAGATTTTTCTTTACCTTTTTCGTAACTGGCCTAAAAACAAAGAATTCAATTTAATCAAGATAATTTACTGTGTTGTCTTTATTAGGTTTTTTTATTACTTAGGAAAACTGAGCTTTAAAAGAGTTAAGGTTTTTACATCCGTGTAACTTTCTGTACTGCTTTTGATGTCTTTTGATTAACAGGCTGGTTAAATGAATGGCTATTATTTTACAGTGACCTGGGTGAATCTGCTTTGATCAAGTGTATTGAACCTTTTGACATCCTTGGCAGGCTTCCCTAGGATCAAAACTCTTAAAGTCTTTCTGACCTAGAATTAACGTTGAGATTTTTCCAGTCTGGCCCCGGAGAGCATCAAAGAATGTATCTTTCATCTTGCAGAGATATTAAATGATTAGACTTGTTTGGTAAACTAGATGGGAAGCATTTTCAAATTATAAGCAATACTAAATCTCCTTTTAGTTATATTTGTGGGTATGTTTTGATAATAAATGTTTTCTAAAGTATATAAATTCATAGAAATCTAATGTTATTCATTTTTATAAGTAATCTAATCAATTACATTAAATTTTGTTATGTTAAATTTTTTTAAGCTATATTTGTTTGGATCTATTATTGATGTGAGTATTCTAAAGATTACATGTCTTTCGTTGTTGTTGGTTTGTTTGTTCGTTTTTGAGATAGGGTCTTGCTCTGTCACCAGACAGGAGTGCAGCGGCGAGATTTCAGCTCACTGCAACCTCTGCCTCCCCGGTTCAAGCAATTCTCCTTCCTCAGCCTCCCGAGTGGCTGGGACTACAGGCGTGTGCCACCACACCCAGCTAATTTTTATATTTTTAGTAGAGACGGAGTTTCACCATGTTGGCCAGGATGGTCTCGATCTCTTGACCTCGTGATCTACCCGCCTCACCTCCCACAATGCTGGGATTACAGTCATAAGCCACCGTGCCCAGGCAGATTACATGACATTTATAAAAGTCCTGCTGGTCCTGATGTGACACTGTCAGTCATGATTCCGTTTGTTATCTTACAATGCTGTACAAAATAGAAATAACTGAATTTTATTATCAATTATGAACTTTCATCTAATTTTTAACCATGACTACTCTTAAGTTTTTGTCATCCATTGTTATTGTTTTGATTTTCTCTAAGAGCATGTGCAGTCAGATCATGGGAAAAATTCTAACAGGTACTCTTGAACACAGATTTCTGATAACGTTAAGATCAATGGACTAAATAAAAATTTTCCAGAACTCTGAGTTTAAAAAACTGATGGGCTCATAAACCCGCTAATCAAGATCAAGTAAAACAAAAATTACATTAAATTAAGTAAGATAATGTTTTCATGACTTTTGTTAAAACATAATCGGTTCTTTACGTAAATGTTTTGTTTTCTAGATTTCAGGAAATTTTCTCTCAAGCTATAGTTTACAGCAATTTGATAAAAAATACTTTTGCGAACAATGGTGGAAGCATTTGCTTTTACCCTCTACTTGATTCTTTCAAAATTCAAAACTATGTGTGAATATTGTTATTGGTATGACAGTATGATTATTTGCATATGTTCAATAAAAATCTGCTCTCTCTTCATAGCAGGACACAATTAGAAACACTGATTTTAATACCAAAGCTCTGACTAAGTTATCATATTTGAGAATGTACACAGAATGCCTGATTTCAAGAGTTCCCAGTCTTAGAGTAGTGAGTAAAAATTGTCACTTCCTGGCAGTGCCAAAAACCTTAAGGCTGTAAGTAAAATCTAAAGTCTGCCTTTGTTTGGCTTCATAGCCTCCAGAGGTTTTTAAACCTGAGGTTCCTATGTGATCAGTGCAGAGAGAAAAGGTGATGTTTCTGAAGAAAACTGTAATACAGCATGAGGAGTTTCCATGTAGCCAGGGTTATAGGATTGTACCCTGGGCATTGTTTTTAAGTCTTGTTATCTACCAGTAGATTAGAAGAAATCCTAAATTCTTCTAGATTTATCTGTGCTTTCTTCCACGAACTACTGAAAATGGAAACTGCTCTGTTGCTGAATCTCTATAAGCTGAAACTAGATAAATTTTAAGGAACAAGACTCATGCCTGATGTATGAGTCACACAAAAAGTTCAACTAATCACCCAAGGTCATGACCAAAGGCATTCAAACCACAGACTAGGATGAAAAGTTGACATTTTCACACTGTAGACAGCTCTTCCCAAGATGTTGGAACAAGACTCCATATCATGATGAGATTCTTACCCCGTTTAACTCTACCTTTCCCACTTGGGAAAGTGGTGTAACTGCAGTTTCACAGTCAGTAGCTTCTACTGGTCACTTGACAGAACCTGACCTAAGAGATCCTTTAGTGTCTATTGGTTAAACAAGAAAATGTCCTTATAGTAGAACAGTTTATAGTTCTTTGGGTATATACCCAATAGTGGGATGGCTGGGTCAAATGGAATTTCTATTTCTAGATCCTTGAGAAATTGCCACACTGTCTTCCACAATGGTTGAACTAATTTACACTCCCACCAACTGTGTAAGAGTGTTCCTATTTCTCCACATCCTCTCCAGCATCTGTTGTCTCCCAATAAAGACACATGCACGCGTATGTTCATTGCAGCCCTGTGTACAATAGCAAAGACCTGGAACCAACCCAAATGCCCATCAATGATAGACTCGGACAAAGAAAATATGGTACATATACACCATGGAATACTACGCAGCCATAAAAAACGATGAGTTCATGTCCTTTGTAGGGACTTGGATGAATCTGGAAAATCATCATTCTCAGCAAACTCACCCAAGAACAGAAAGCCAAGTACCGTATGTTCTCACTCATAGGTGGGTGTTGAACAACAAGAACACGTGGACTCAGGGAGAGGAGCATCACACACAGGGGACAGTTGCAGAGGGTAAGGGAGAGACAATGGGGGGTGGAGAGGGAGGGGAGGGTGGGGAGGGATAACATGGGGAGAAATGCCAGATACAGTATGCTCCTAAAGTACAATAAATAAATTATTTAAAAAAAAAAAAAAAGAAAGAAAATGTCCATGATATTGCTAATACTACCTGCTGTTCCTACGTCCTCTGGGAAAGTTGGGACCTATATATACAAAATAAGAAAACAGGCCACATGGTTAATAATAGGTTTCATCTAATTCCCTATGGTCATTTGATTTATTTAATTGATTGCCTTTAAGCCTAAGTTTATGGTTCAAAACCTTTATGTGAACTGGGATTGTCATATGACAATTACAATTTTGTGTAATTACATCTTAATTTTACTTTTTATTTTCCCTTCTTAAAACGTTACCTCTGTTACTTGTTAAATTTTTGCAGAAGTACAACTCCTAACAGAATAATACTCGTACAGCACTTTGAATTGAGAGCAAAAAGACGATGGAACAGACAAAACTGAACTGAATCATGGACTCCAGACAGACGTAGCCAGAGAACTCAAACTTCCCTTCAAACTTCTTCAAACTTCCCTTCAAACTTCCCCTGTTGCTCAAATGTGCCTAAAAGAGTTTTGACCCTGACTCCTAGTGACCAGTCACTCCTGCCAATCTGGGAGGAGACCAACAAGTGGGACCCATCCCAGCACCAAGGGACATCAAAACCTAACTGCAGGATGATCAGTGATACTTTTAGAGAAAGATCTTAACCAAAAGGAAGAAATGTGAAAATTGTCAGAAAGAACATGGAATCACTAGTGTCTAAAAAAAAAAACTGACAAACAGAGCTGGGGAAGGCTTAGAAGAGAGGTTTCTCACATTTGTATGCCTAGTAACAAACACTATCACAAAAGACTCTGCAAAAACCATAACCTTGCACAAAGGCCATCACGACCTAACATTAAAAACACTCGTGCAAGGACAGCTGCCCAGCAACGGCATTTCTAATCTTTGACTGCCATCACGTTTGTAATTGATCTTTGCAAATTTTTGTTTCCTCAAGTCAGTCTTAGCTGCAGATGACAACGTCAGCACCAATCCTCTGTGAGATGCTCCTCTCTGCATTTGCCAGGATGGGGAAAG
Organism: Ateles fusciceps; assembly: GCA_036589455.1. Taxonomy (NCBI): domain Eukaryota; kingdom Metazoa; phylum Chordata; class Mammalia; order Primates; family Atelidae; genus Ateles; species Ateles fusciceps. The sequence goes on from JAZHEH010000733.1 coordinate 2,361,404, forward strand.
CTGAGGGTGGGGGAGGGGGCACGTGAGGCGGTCTAGGCAAAGCGACAGCATGGGTGAAGGCAGAGGTGTGGCAGGTGCAGTGTGGAAGTGGGGTGGTAAGCAGCCCTTTGGGATGGGAGCAGAGTGTATGGGGGAGGAATGGAGAGGGACGGACGCAATGTGAGGGGAGGCTGGCAAAAAGCAGACTGCAAACTCCAGGGTGAAGAATTTTAAATGGGTTCCAAAGGCCAGAGGTTTCACCAAGGTGCCTGCCCTGAGATGCCTCAGGAGCCAAAGCAGGAGGGTGGGGAGGGCCGAGCCAAATTGACTGCTGCCCACCTCAACCAGAGAAGCTTGGCTGCTATTGTTTTAGATTTGGGGTACCTATGTTAGATCCCATTTGAGAAAAAAGGGAATGGCCCTTAATAACGATACAAAAATGTATATTAAACCAGTTAATAAATTATACCTAAGATCTCTTCTGGCCAGAGTCTAGAGGGTCAGCATGCAAGAGGCAGGCTGGGGACGCTGCTGTCCTTTACCAAATCTCCTGGGCATAGAGTTATGTCCCCTGTGTGGAGAGCCCTGGGGGTCAGGGGGCAGGGTGGGGACACAGAGCACAGTGGACTACTGGCCTGAATCTCACCACCCTCCCAACATCCTACTGAATTATGCCATTTTGGGGGACAAGGGACAGGGCAGTGTCTTGACCATTCTTGTGTTCCTTTCAGAGCCCAGCACCAGCCTGGGACAGAGCAGGTGCAATAGGGATGCAGACATGACCATATCACCAGATAAGGCTTTGGATGGGGTTCAGTAGCCAATTGCTACGTAAGGACAGTGTTTTCGTTCTCAGAGGCCCTGGGACCTCCCCCTGCTGCCTCCTTAGTCATCTACACTGTGCAGAGTGCCTGAGAACAGGGGCACTGAATCTCTCCCATGCAAGAAAACAGGTGTCAACTCACTGCAAGAGGCCGGGCTCCCCCTAACAGGGACCTTGCCCACAACTGGGAATGTCTTTGACATCTATCGACAGCTTTTCCCCCTTGCCCTGTGCCAAATTTGAAACGCTAAAAGGATTGATTTCCCAGGACCTTGATCTTGGCCTCCCAGCGCAGTCAAAGCTAAGAAGAGGTGGGTTGTGGGGAACGGAGCAAGACGGGTTTTGATTCTCGCTCTCCCGGTGGCATCTCTTCTGTGCCGCCACGACAGACGGCGGGCTGAGAAACGGCAGATTTCTATTTCATAAGGACACTTTCGTCAAAAGATCGATGATGCTTCTCAAACCTCTCTGCCCACCCACGGGGGCAGGTGAGCCTAGTGAGAAGCCTGCAAAGAGCCAGCTAAAATTAGACAGCTGCTGACAGAGGCCCAGTCACAATCACAGAGCGTCGATTACAAAAGTGAGGCTGGGCTGAAGGGCTTTAATCGGCCTCCGTGTTATGCCTTTGTGGAGAAGGAACTTGTAATGAAGTGGCTCTCTCTCTGGGGGAGATGGAGCTATTTGGGGGCAGGCTTGGGACTTGACAGAGTGCAGGGGTGGGGTGGGGTGGTCAGTGATGGACAGCTCTGTGGTCTGAATCCTCATGGACGTCACCTGGGGACTTGTTAGAACTGCAGACTCAGCCCCACCCAGCCCTAGGTAATCAGAAGCTGGAGTTTAAAGTTTCCAGGGTTTCTGGGGATCAGCCCACGTTCACATCTGGCTAAATCCACTCTCTCCCCCATTATCCCTTCCTTTCCCACTCTCTTCTCTTCTCCCTTTCCTCCCACATTCACCCTGCCAGGCCATCTTCTCCAGGCTCCCTCATCCCCCTGGGGCCTCTGACTGGGCACCTGCCAGCCCTTCGTTCTCTCCAGACCTCATATTCTGCCCACCATCAGGACACAACCCCTTCTGGGACCCTCCCCAGATCCCTGGATCGCAGTGGTCTCTGGCCCTGTCTGCCCCATAGTGTCTCATTCTGGCCTTGAAGATTTTCTGACAGTTTTAAGGGGCACCATGATTCAGGGAGAGGACACATCGGCTCTAGAACCAGATAGTTCTATGTTTTCATACTGATACACCCTCAAGCTCCGAGACCTTGGGCAAGTCATTCAGGTGCTCTGAGCCTCAGTCAGATAATTCTACCTTCCCAGCTACTGGGATTATATTGGGGTGAGGGGGTATAAATTGTGAGCAATTGGGAGTAGGCCAGAATGTGGGGGAAGGAGGATGGACAGGAGAGGTTGGATCAGCATGCTTTGGTGCCTTGGTAGTCATTGGTCTCAAAATATTTCCAACTTTGCCTTCTTCCGGGCACATAATAAGATGGCATCCTGGAGCTCTGGCTGGGCACGTTCATGGGACTGATGCTGGCCAGTGAACCGTGAGCAGGAATGTTACTGTTACTTCCAGATCTAGTATTTGATTGCTGGAGTGAGACTCTCCAGAGCTCATATCCCTCTGGCACGCATGTGAGACCGTAGCTGCTCTGTTACCCACGGCCCCTGGGTGACTATCCTTGCTCTGCCCAGTGGAAATTACTCCATACAAATCAAATGCAATGTTAAATTCCAAACTCCAGAGGAAAGAGCTGTCCCCCAAGAAAACAGTGAAAGCTGAACAATGTAAAACTTTAGAGGATATTGCACTAAATTAGTACTAGTTTACAGTAACCAGAAGTTCCTTCCAGAGCACAAAAAGAGAATTGTGGCAGCTTTTTATATTGCATAATCGTTTTTATGGCCTTATAGATTTGATGAATCAAAATGAAAACAATCTCCATTCCACATCCCATCCTTTTTCTCTAGATAAAGGTGAAATCAATTCTTTTCACGGTTGAGTTCTGAGAGTCCATATTTCTTAAGCTCCAAGTAATGATGTCTTTCTTTCAGTAATTGTGGCTGTTTTCTGTCCTTTCCACCTTGCATGGGAAACTCCCCAATTTCACATCGGCACCCGTCAACGAATCAAGTTCTCCTGATGTTCTTTAAAAGAGTCAAATGTAGACTTTGCAGCATTGTCCATTTCCAGAAGATATGAGGCGGAATTGGTAGCTCTGATGAAGCCCTGTTGCTGCTGTTTTTCCTTGAGATGCCATGTGGGCTGCATTTGAAAGGTGAGTTGGGGAAGTGCTGTTGCTCAGCCTGAGTCTCAACAACAGAGAGGAAGAACAGGGAGAGAGACAAGACGAGGATATTGACTAAAGACTGCGGGGTGCTGACACCCGCGGTGGTGGCAGCTTGCCTGTTTGTCTGGGCAGCTGTCTGCAGAGATAGCAACAGTGCCAGAAGCAGCAGCCTCTGCCCCAACCTGGCCAACACCTTTCCTCCCATTTCTGCTCTGTGGGTCAGTCCGGGCGTGCGCAAGAGGACTACGGGTTGCAGGTAGGCGGGTGCAGGCAAAGTAGCAAGTGCAATGGCCAAGTCTGGCCTTTTATCCTGGGAGCGCCAGCCCTGACCTGACACCACCCCCACGCACTCACCTCCCCCAGGGCCGCCCCCGCCTGTCTGCTTATGGCGGCAGACCAAATACTTTCTTTTAAAAACAAAACATTGAAAACGCGTTTAGAACACCTGGACCTCACCACTTAAAAAAATCTAAGGTTTCCATTTTCTTTCTTCCAAGTGACATTATTTTTTCCTGTTCCCTAAAAGGGATGCATGTTTGTTGTTGAGGGCCGGAAACCACACCAGGAAGAGGGGGAGAAAACCCGTCCCGGGCGGGGGGGGGGCCCGGGGGGGCCCACACACGCCCCCCCGGGGGGGGGGGGGGGGGGGCCCCCGGGCCGCGGGGGGAGAGCAGGGGGGGGGCCCCCGGGGGGGGGGGGGGGGGCGGCCCCGGGGGCAGCCGGGTGAGGCCCCACGGAAAGTTGGTGGCACAGAATATAAGCAGAAGTTATATCCAGAGATGATCACATTGATATTTGGTATGTTTTTATACAGTATATATGTGTATCTTTTACACAATAGAGATTTTGCACTTTTTTTTAAGAAACATTAGCTTTTTTAACAGGTTGCATGTTGAACTGTGTGTGTTTTATGCTCATTTCATTGGTAAAGATTCATGTATATATATACATATATATATATATATATATATATGATTTTATATACATATATATATATAAAACCAGTATAGGAAAGGTATACATGTATATATAAAATGTGGAACTAGTAGTTTTAGAGTTGTTTTGTCTTGTTTTGGGGGGTGAGGTTGGTGGAATTCAAGCTAGAATAAACCAAAGAGTAAACTGCTTGAAGAAATAAGACTATGGAAAGTTGACAGTGAAAATTAAAGAAAAATGACATGGTTCATGGTTAATAATGGGGCACTTGTAGTCTGAATAGCAACCGATCCTCTTTGAAGGACTAGAATGGGTAAAAAATAATACATTCACTGGTGTTTGAAATTTGGGGTATGACTTATAATGAGTTTAACAGAAGATTGAAAAACCTTTGACTTGGATTCTTTCATCAGCTTGAGGAGACACTTTCAAGTTTCTTAATATGTTGTTTGTCTTTTCTTTTGCACAGTGTAAATATTTTCTCTGTACTCCTGAAAATGAAAGCCTGCTTTCCTTTTGTTTAATTACCATTGGATTTCCTCTTCAGGAATCTGATTCTGTCTTTCTGAACCTTTTGGGGATAACCTGAAGAATTCTCCCAATTCTTTTCTGCCATTTGGGAGCTGGTCCCACACAAACTGATTCCCTCCTGCTTACTTATTTTTGCAGAGAGTGCTATGGAGGTGCTGGCAGGTGTTTGGAAGGCAGGAACCTTCCTGGTCACCTCATTGCTATAGGTGCCTGTATTAAGTCAGTCTACACCATGGGAAAAGAGGAGCGGGTGAGGGCAACAAACTGACTTTCCAGCCAAGAGCGTCTCAAGGACAAGGATTCTCACAGAAGTATCTTTTCTCCCAACTTTTTGACTATTTTTTATTTTTTGTAATGTAATTATTTTTAATAAGACAGGGTCTTGCTCTGTCACCCAGGCTGGAGTGCAGTAACACAATCACAGCTCACTGCAGCTTCAAATTCCTGGGCTCAAGGGATTCTCTGCCTCAGCCTCCTGAGTAGCTGGGACCACAAGTGTGTGCCACCATACCTGGCTAATTTTTTTTTTAACTTTCTGTAGAGATGGGATCTCACTATGTTGCCCAGGCTGGTCTTGAACTCCTGGCCTCAAGTGATCCTCCTGCCTCAACCTCCGAAAGTTCTGGCATTATAGGCATAAGCCACGGTGCCCAGCATTGATTTTTTTTTTTTCAAGACAGAGCCTTGCTCTGTCACCCAGGCTGCAGTGCAATGGCATGATTTCGGCTCACTGCAACCTCCACCTCCCGGATTCAAGCAATTCTCCTGCCTCAGCCTCCCAAGTAGCTGGAATTACAGGTGTCTGCCACCATGCCTGACTAATTTTTGTATTTTTAGTAGAGACGGGGTTTCACCATATTGGCCAGGCTGGTCTCAAACTCCTGACCGCCTGATCCGCCTGCCTCAGGCGTCCCAAAGTGCTGTGATTACAGGCATGAACCCCCGCACCCGACTTGACTATTTTTTAACAAACACATTGAACCCACCTCCCCTGGCATCAGCCTCCTCCACTTCCACCAGAGAGCCATGATGCATGTCTTGCCTAAGGAAAGAACTTTGTGTTTTGTCTTTCTGTTCCAATAAACACAGGGGGTCCTCCAAAGTTTCAGGGGCATTTTCCCCCTCTGCCCTTGAGTATTTTTTACCACTCCGCTCAAGTGTCCACCATCACAATGTGGTGTGAGCATCTACCATTGTTGGTGGTCACCCAGCAAGAGAAACCCCTTCCCAGATTATGGAATGATGCTTGCAGGACTTTTTTCCATGTCTTGATTTCAAGTCCCAGCTCCACTTTCCATCTGCTACATGACCCTGGGCAAGTGGCTTCACATCTCTGAGTCTCAGTTGCTTCAATGATAAAACAAGGTAAGATGTACATCATACAATTGTAAAAAAAGAAAAAAAGTAAAGCTATTCATTCATTCATTCATTCATTCATTCACTCATCCAGCAAGTGTTTGGGTGTCTTTACTCAGCTCTGTGCTAGGCATGGGGCCACAGCTGACGACAACATAGGCCTGAACTCATATAACAAACAGGCTCGTAAGAGACACAATTGTTAAATAACCACTAATAAATACATGATTTTGGAATTTGATGAACAAAATGAAAGGAAACTAATGAATGTAGTGAACAGTTAGAACAAGAGGCCTCTCCTTTATTTGGAAGAAGGAGAGAGAATCAGGGGAGACTGCTATGAGGATGTGACAGAGCCAGGCAGAGTACCAAGAATGGAGCACTCCTGTTGGAGAAACCAGTACCTGTGAGGGCCTTGGGGGAAGCCCATCAAGGTGTGTTTAAGGAATATCAATTAGGCCAGTGTGACTGGAGTAGGTGGGTTTTTAAATATGTGAAGCAAACATTGACAGAATTGAAGAGAGAAACAGCGACAGAATAACATTAGAAGACTACAGTACTCCCACTTTCAGTAATGGATACAACAACTAGACAGAAAACTAGTAGGGAACCAGGGGACTTGAACAACATTATAAACTAATTGGACCAACTGACACAGACAGAATAGTCAACCCAACAACAACACAATAAGCATGGAACATTCTTCAGGATACACCACATGTTAGAACACAAAACAAGTCTTAATAGATTTAAGAAAATTGAAATAATACAAAATATCTTTTCCAGCCACAATGAAATAAAACTACAAATCAATACTAAAAGAAAAACTGGAATAGCCACAAATACGTGGAAATTAAATAACACACTTTTAAACAATCAGTCTGTCAAAGAATGACTAACAAGAAAAATTAGATAATATCTCAAGACAAATGAAAATGAAAACACAGCATACCAAAAATGTATGAGAAGCAACAAAAATAGAACAAATAGAGAAGTTTATAGCTGTAAATGTTTACATTAAAAGAAGAGAGATCTCAAATCAACAACCCAACTTTACATCTCAAGGAGAAAAATAAGAATAAACAAAACCCAAAGTTAGTGGAACGAAGGAAACAATAAAGATTAGAACAGAGATAAATGAAATAGAGAGTAGAAAAACAATAGAAAAAAAATCAATGCAACTAAGAGTTGCGGAAAAGATTAAGAAAATTTGCAAATCTTTAGCTGGATTAACTAAGAAAAAATAGAAAAAAATTAAATAACTAACGTTAGAAATGAAAGGACATTGCAACTAATGCAACAGAAATTAAAAGGATTACAAGAGAATACTATGACATTTATATGTCAATAAATTGGATAATCTAAAAGAAATGGATAATCCCTAGAAACATGCAACCTATGAAGACTTCATCATGAAGAAATAAAAAACCTAACAGATCTATAACCTATACTAAGGAGATTGAATCAGTAATCAATAACCTTTCAACAAAGAAGTCTAGGACCAGGACCAGACCAGCCTTCACAGGAAAATTCTACCAAATATTTAAAGAAAAATTAACACCAATCCTCCTCAATCTCTTCCAAAATATTACAGAGGAGGAAATATTTCCTAACTCATTCTCTAAGGCCAGTATTACCCTGATACCAAAGCCAGAAATATACACTATGAGAAAACTACAAACCAATATTTCTGATGTATGTTGATGCAAAAATCCTCAACAAAATACTTGCATAACAAATTCAATGGCACATTAAAAGGATTATACACCATGACTAAATGGAGATTATTCCTGGAATGCAAAGATGTTTCAACATACAAAAATTAATCAAAGTAATGCACCACATTAAGAGACAAAAACCACATAATCATCTCAATTAGTGCATAAAAAGCAATTAACAAAAATTTAACACCTCTTTATGTTAAAAAAAAAAACACCCAGCAAATTTATTTAGCATGTTATAATCCTTGACTTGATCCTTGAGGAGCTGTCAGGGAATTCACAGGAACAGGTGAGTCTGGTGCAGTGGGAGGTGCTGGTTGCCAGGACCTGTGAAGTACAGGAGGAGCTCTGGGCAAGGCTTGCCTGAATCTGCCTGGGGAAGTCAGGGAAGCCTCACAGAAGTGACATTGAACCCAGCCAAAAGGGCAAATAGGAGCTTGTTGGGGGGACACAGTGAGAAGGATACTCCAGGTGGGGGCCCACTCTCACCACCTTTCACAACGTTATCCTGGAAGTCTTAGCCAAAGCAATTAGATAAGAAAAAATAATAATAAAAGGCATCCAAATTGGAAAGGAAGAAGTAAAATTAATTCGAATCAAGATGATATGATTTCATGTGTAGAAAATCCTAAAGGTTACACACACATACATACACACACACACACACACACACACACACACACACAGTTATAACTAATAAATGAATTCAGCAAAGTTGTTGGATACAAAATCAACATGCAAAAAACAGTTGCATTGAAAAGAAAATTAAAAAAATAATCTCATTTACAAGAACATTGAAAAGGATAAAATACTTGGGAATATACTTAACCAAGAAGGCAAAAGGCTTGCACACTGAAAACTACAAAACATTGTTGTAAAAAATTAAAAACACAAACAAATTTAAGGACATCCCATGTTCAAGGACTGGAAAAGTTAATCATGTATAATTTTTCATACTACTCAATGCAACCTACAAATTTAAGTCATTGAGATCTACCAAAATTTCAATGGCTTTTTTTTGCAGGAATAGAAAAAAGTCTTAAGATTTATAAAGAAACCCAAGAAATCCTGAATAGCCAAAACCATCTTGAAAAGTTGGAGGCCTCATGTTTCCTAATTTTAGAACATATCACAAAGTTACAATAATCAAAAGAATGTGTTACTGGCATAAAGACAGACAGATAGACCAATGGAACAGAATAGAGGACACAGAAATAAACCCTCACATACATAATCAAATGACCTTCAACAAGATTCCAAGTCCACTCGATAAGAAAAGAACAATCTTTTCAACAATTTTCAACAAGTGGTGCTGGGAAAACTGTCTATCATGAGCAAAAGAATAAAGTTTTTGGACCCTTACCATACATCACATACAAAAATTAACTCTAAATGGATTAAAGAGCTAATCATAAGACCTAAAAACTATAAAGTTCCTAGAAGAAAACAGGGGGAAACCTTACAGCATTGGTTTTCGCAATGACTTATAGGATGTGACACAAAAAGCACAAACAACAAAACCAAAACTAGATGAATAGGACTATATCAATGCTTAAAACTTCCGTACATCAAAGGAAATGATCAACAGAGTGAAAAGGCAACCTATAGAATAGGAGAGACCATTTGCAAATCATACATCTGATAAAGGTTTAAGATCTAGAATATTTTTTAAAACTCTCTGACAATAAAACAATTTTTTAAAAGCCAATTATAAAATGGTCAAAGAACTTGAATAGACATTTCCCCAAAGAAGATATACAAATGGCCAACAGCAAATGAAACGACATTCAACATCACTAGTCATTAGCAAATAAAAACCAAAGCCACAATGAGATATTACCTCAAACTCATTAGGATGGCCACTATTAAGAAGAAAGGAAGAGGAAGGAAGGAGGGAAGGAGGGAAGGAAGGAAGGAAGGAAGGGAGGAAGGAAAGGAGGGAGGGAGGGAGGGATGGAGAGAGGGAGGGAATGGGGAGGGAGGGAAAAGAGGAAGGGTGGGAGGGAAGAAAGAAAAAAAGATTGGCAAGGATATGGAAGAGTTGAATCCTTTGTGAATGGTTGGTAGGAATGTAAAATGATGCAACCTCTATAAAAAACAGTATGGCATTTTCTCAAAAAATTAAACATAGAGTTACCATAGGATCCAGCAGTCCCATTTCTGGATCTGTATCTAGAGGAATTGAAAGAAAAACATCTCCAAGAGATATTTGTGCACCCATGTTCATTGCAGCACTACTCACAATAGCCAAAAGGTGCAAACAACCCAAATGTCCATTGATGGACAAATGGATAAAGAAAATGTGGTAGAGACATACAATGGAATATTATTCAGTCTTTACAAATAAGGAAATCTTATCAAATGCTACAATATGGATGAACTTTGAGGACACTATGCTAAGTAAATAAGCTAGTCACAAAAAGTCAAATACTGTATGAGTCCACTTATATGAGGTCTTGAAAGTAGGTGAATTCAGAGAAATAGAAAAAGTATAATGGTGGTTACCAGGGACTAGGGAATGACTGTTTAATGGGAGTTTCTCTCTAGGAAGATGAAAAAGTTCCAGAGACGGATAGTGATAATGGTTGCACAACAATGTGAATGTATTTAATGGCACTGATCTATACATTTAAAAATGGTTACATTGGTCAATTTTATATTGAGTATATTTTACCAATAAAAATTTCAATACAAACCACCTGAATCAGTGTAATACACCATATTGACGGACTACAGAAATATAGTATTGTCATCTCAATAAATGCAGAAAAAAAATCATTTCACAAAATCCAACATCTGCTCATCATGAAAACTCTCTGCAAACTTGGTAATATAAGGAAACTTCCTGAACCTGACAAATGGCATCTGCAAAAGACACAACTAACATCACACTTACAGATACAAGACTGCTTTTCCCTAAGAGCAGGAGCAAAGCATGTTTCTCTCCACATAAGGCTGCTCCTGACATCCTCACTTCCACCCATCTCAGCTGCACTCAAGGTTCATAGACAAAACCCACTCCCCTGCAGGGGGGAGAAAAAGGTCTAAAGAAAGCAAATCACTGCAGCCTGCCCCAGGAATCCATAGCTGCCAAAATCAGAGACATAGCAGGTGCAAAAATGAGGTGGACAACCCTGGAGGTGGGACACATTACAGGGACTGTGCCTGCTTTCTAGGGAACAAAAAACCCTATAGATGCCATCATTCTTCACCTGTCTTCTCTGAGTAGCCTTGGAACTTGCTGTCAGGGGATTCCTCTAATGGCTTTTTGTGGTAGTTTTGAAAGCCATTGTGCCAACGTATTGCCCTGGTGTGTTTCCTTTGCTTTGTTTTATTTTGTTCAAAAAATGCAACTTTTATAGAACATGTTCAGTAATGGGGGAAGACAGCAGAGAAGTTCCTCCCTTCCTCCAGGTGGCCTCTGCATGTTGGAGACATTTGGGGTCGCCCCACAGGCCTCAGACACCAGAAGCCCTTCTTTGCACTCAACTGCTGGTTGGATTTGCAGATAATGCTGAGCGTTTTGCAGAGTTGGACCTGAAAACAGCGTCCCAGGCACATTCTTCTCTAAGTGCCACCTTTGCGAGAGCATCTACAGCATCCACGTTCCCTTTGAACATGAACCGCATTTATCTTTACTCCACTACAGTGCCAAGCACAGTGCCCAAAGACTTAGCAGGGACTTGGGAAAATGCTGGTTGTATTGAACAGAATGTGAAAGAGAAGTTAAACACACTCTTAAGGTTGCATCTGAGAGGGGAAAAGAAAATGTTTAAAAAGGAAAATCCTTGGCCGGGCACAGTGGTTCACGCCTGTAATACCAGTATTTTGGGAGGCCGAGGCTGCCTGAGCTCAGGAGTTCACAACCAACCTGGGCAATACAGTGAAACCTCATCTCTACTAAAATTAAAAAAAAAAAAAAAAAATTAGCCGGGTGTGGTGGCGTGCACCTGTAGTTCCAGCTACTCAGGAGGCTGAGGCAGGAGAATTGCTTGAATCCAGGAGGCAGAGGTTGCAGTGAGCTGAGATTGTGCCACTGCACTCCAGCCTGGGCGACAGAGCAAGACTCCATCTCAAAAAAAAAAAACAAAGGAAAACCCTTTTCTATTCATCCATGGAGAGCACAGCACTTCAGGAAGGCTTTGGCAAATGCCTCTGTAAAGTGCAGAAGTGTGGGAACTCCTGGGTACAGTCACTCTCACTCGTGACATTGTGACTTTGTGTATATATGCATATATACATATTTTAATGTTGTATATGTAATACATGAATGTACAAATATTGATATTAAATAGTTAAGTATTAAAGTATAGAGTGATGATAAGTTTCTCCCTTAGCATCTCTCTGTTCCTCCACTGGGACACCCACTATTATATTTGGAGTTTTATAGAAACTGCTCAGATAGGAAATATCTCACCTTCTCAGGATCAGATAAAATCAGATCATTTATCACAAGACAGAAATTTCAAGAAACCAAGAGACAAAATCTGGCCCAAAGGGTCTGTCCTTCTAGTCCCTGGGAAGTGCATGCCCCAAGTGTACAGCTATTACCCCACTGCCCAGGCCCTCCACCCTCAGTCTGTAGGAGGAAGCTGTCATTTATCTGATTGGTCCAACACCCAGAATAGCTCCAGGTGGGCAGACAGCGTCAACTGAACCTCTAGCAGCGAGTTTGGGCAACTCCTCCAAAAAGGGGGATTCGGACCCTAGAGCAGTAATGGGGACCGGCAGGCACATCTACTCATGCCTCTCTTATCTCATTCAGAACACTGAGAAGCGAGAATTATTTTATTTTCTGTCCTTGAGAGAAGACACTTAACCCTCTACAGAACTTAGTGTGAGAAGAGTACATGTGATGAGCGACAGTCTTAAAATATGTCTGCACATCCCTGCCCCCAGTTCCGAATCCCCCTTTTTGGAGAGTTGCCCAAACTTGCTGCTAGGGGCTCAGTTGATGCTCTCTGCCCATGTTGAGCTATTCTGGGCTCCAGACCAATCAGATAAATGACAGCTTCCTCAGACAGACTGAGGGTGGAAGGCATGGGCATGGGGTAATACCTTTCAATACCTCATGAAAGTGGACTCATACAGCTCCTGGATCTGGGCTGACCTTTAGTGACTGATCAGCTAGGAGACTATGACACTCCTCCCACAGGCAGAACATCTTCATCCCCTCTGTAGACTCCACCAAAGGCCCATTGAGTATGTCAATAGGCTAAAGGCCCAGGATCTTGTCATCTGAACGAGGTCCAGGTACCAATGAGCCCCTCAGGTAGAGCTCAGCAAGAACAGGATCTCAGGAGAGGAGGAGGTAGAAGAGCAAGGATAAGAAACCCTTTCAGGGAGGGTGACTGCAAAACGAAGCAATGGAATGGGGCTGCAGCAGTAATGAGGGGTGTTGTGGTAGGATAAATAGTGGGGTGCTTGCACCCTGATGGGAGCGAACCCATGGAGACAGGAACATTAATGACTCAGAAAGGGCAGTGTTGCAGAACCCGGAAAGGGGTGTGAGCTTGAGACAAATGCAAATGAAATTTGCATGGGTTGGAACACAAACAGCTCCTGCAGAGTCTCAGACCTATGAGGGATTTTCGCCAGGGTCTCCCAACACAGGATCACACGCTTCCTTTGGCAAGAGGCTGGTATCACTGGAAAGCCACTGGCCATTCGAGGGCCCCAGGAGATGCAGTATGCAGAGGCATAGAGAGCTGAGGGCTGAGCTGAGAGGGAAGTTGGAGACCACCCAGTTAAAGATGCTCATTCTGCAGATGTGAAGTCCAAGGTCCCCCACCGACTAGAGGCACTCCGACCCAGAACCTGGTGTCCCAACTCCAAGTTTAGTCATTCTTCTTCAAAAATTAAATCTTCATTCTGTTCTGGCTCCCCATCCCTTACTCCTTCCCTTCAGATCCTCCATTCTCTCTAGAGTCGGCCCTCAGCAGCTCCCCCCGACCCCAGCACACTGCGAAATCTCTGAGTTCACAACACCCCAAACACTCCCGGGTACCCACCCGTCCAGTCCACCAGTTCTTTCTCCAGTGTGTGTCTCCTCACCCCTCCCCCGACCCAGCTCTCTGCCACTGCTCCACTGCAGCCCTCACAGCTGGGCCCCCCGGCCCCACTACCTCTCCCCAACCTTGGGTGAACACGGCTCACTCCCTGCATCTATAAGGAGAGCCAGGGGTAAATGGGGCCATGTCTGTGGTAACCAGTGCTTCACACATCTGTCCAGGAAGCCCTGAGTGATTTCCCACAGCGGGGTCAGAGAGATCCTCTGCACAGAGGGTTCTTTGTCACATGTGTCTGGGAAAAACTGCAAACCACCTGGTTCTCTGCCACAGGGCCTCTCAGAGCCTTTAATGCAGCCAGTGACTGAGGGGAGAAGGCCTGAGTCTGCCTGGCTGCTCACACTACCCCTGCCCTTTAGCAAGTTACTTCACCTCTGTGAGCCTCAGTTTCCTCACCTGTAAAGGGTGGACAATAATAGAACCTACCTCCAGGGTTGTGGAGAGAATGAAATGAAGTCATTTGTGTATAAGCAGTGCCTGCCACAGAACAGCCACCTGTAAAAACTTCTGCTGTTCTTATGTTTCACGTCATTTTCATACCATCCTTGGGGGGCCAGGTCTAATAACCTGGCTCCTGCCTTTTCCTGAGACCAAATCCTCATCTGGAACCTTGCCCAGTGCCCAGCTCCCCCCTGACTTGGGTCACAGCCTTGCTCCTACCAGGCCCACCCCTCCCCCTCAGCCCCCTGTCTTGGACTTCCCCAGAGGCAGGCCCTGCGAGAGGGAGGGTGAGTGGTTTATTTGGGAGGTGACCCGAGTAAGCAGCATCAGGACTGCCAAGCAGTGGCCAGGCCCTCCTCAAACAATCAGCAACAGGACGTTTGCGAAGCAGATTTGCACCTCACCCAGTACAAGTTGTCCACACACCTCACTCAAGTCACTGGCACTTATTTATCTGGGCGCTGGCTGTGGCCCTCCTAACTTCCCTATCAGGGAAGGTCCATCCACTCTGACTTCCAGGTGGCAAAACCGAGGCACTGAGAGGTTAAATCACTGCCCCAACATCACCCAGTTGATCCTAAGAAGCCCTGAAATGTCATGGGGAAGGGGACACACATCCAACCCTCCCTCCCACTGCCCCCAACTGCAGATGTGGTTTTCAGTAACCTCCAGGGACGACCCCCAGAAATCACCCTCATAAACCCTTCCAGGCTATTGTTTACCTAGAATCCCATCCATCCCACTAAGCAAATGTCAGAGATTGTCTCCTGGAACCAGAGGTCATGACTATCTGACTGGCAGACACTAGGTGAAACCTCAGCCCTGCTCCCAAAAGGACTTGTTGAACTAACCTTCCCTGGCCCATGGCGTCTGCAGAGAGGCCTTCTTCACTTTGGACTTTGTGGCAGTTGTTACCAAAAATGATTTACGGAGGTTGAACGTCTTAGGGAGATTTTAGGTATCAGACTGCTGGATCCACGTAAATATGTTCACCACCAGTTAGACATCTGGATAATGCAACACCAATCATGAAATCCTGAATCTTAATTTGACTCTTATTTGTGTTGAATAACTGAGCATGGGGTGAAAATGCGTTGACTGCCTGGCCCTCTCAGGAAAGACACCAGTACTGTGCCTTCTTCTGGTAGAAAACCACAAAGGCCCCTGACCCTGGGAGCATTTCCACGGGCCTTCCTCCCGCCAGCCACCGGCAGGTTACCTCTTCCAGGGAAGTCAGCTTTCCTGCTTCCTGCTCTGGTCATCTCAGAAGTGAGTGCGCCAGTGGAGCAGGTGCAGAGGCCACAGCAGAGCTCTGGGGAGGGGGAGCAGAATCCCAGAGAACAGGATGTAATCCCTGATTCTCTACCTTGCCAGCTGCAAGATCTCGGCACATCGCTGTACTCCTGCAGGCCTCAGTTTCCCTGTCTGCAGAGCAGGAACTGTGCCTCCCACCTGTGTAGAACTGGCTGCTGTTCTCTCCTCACACGACTTTCCTGCTTAGCCCAGGCCTGTTTGAGGAGCCCCTCCAAAACTGCAGTTTAACAGGCCTAGAGCAGACACTGTGTCCAGGCTGGGAAAACCAGATCCTCAGGTATATTAGTTTCATCCTCACCACCCAATAAGGTAGGTTCTATTATCCCCACATATTGCAGATGAGAAGCTCAGGCCCAGAGAACTTTTATAAATGGGTCTGTGAAAGGAAAATAAATCTCAGGACCCCAAAATTACTAAGCCAAGGGAAAAGTCAAGCTGGGAACTTAAAACCTGCCTCTCATTTTGATCCTTAAATAAGATAGCTAAAAAGATAAAAGAGCTACATATCTCCCTGACAAATTGCCCACAAGAAAATTCCTTGTAAGACTCAAGATCTTTACCCTAAAACAGTTCTGTTGAATTTCACCTCGGCAATGTAAACTGATCTTCAGAGACGTGGACAGAAAGTCATCCCTCTGCTCACCTCAGACAAATGCGTGTCTGACTGCTTCCTCTGCATTATTGTTTATGGGAAAATGCAGACTCACTGAGTCAGACTAAATTGTGTATTCAGTGAAAGGCAGATCAAGGACTCAGAAGAATGCAACCTTTCATCTCTTATCTACCTATGACCTGGAAGACCCCCCCCCTCCACTGCCTTGCCCCCTTGGAGTTGTCCTGCCTTACCCAACCAAACCAATGTACACCTTACACATATCCACTGATGTCTCATGTCTCCCTAAAAAGTGCAAAAACAAGCTTACCCCGACAACCTCAGGCACATGTCATCAATATCTCCTGAGGCTGTGGCACAGGCATCCTTAACCTTGGCAAAATTAACTTTCTAAATTTGATTATGTCAGATACTATCTGTTTCACCGGTTCAAAGTCACTCCCATGGCTAGAAAGTGGCAGAACTGGGATCTGAATGCAGACAGTTGGGCCCCACAGCCCTTGCTGGATACAGAGATCTCATTTTAAAAGGTTGGCCATCCCTATTTGACAGATGAAGAAACTGAGGCTCAGAAGGGATTTGCCTAAGGTGGCAGAACCAGAATTTGAATCCCAGTCTCTGTGGCCCAAGAGACTGAGCCCTGGTTGCTGATCAGTGACTAACCAGACCCTGGATAGGACTGCTCTCTCTTGGACCTAGGGATCCCCCTTCCCCCTCTCTAACCTGGCAGGACCCAGCCTGCTCTTCCATCCCGTGTTGACTGTACCCGTGACTCCCCCACAGTCTCTCTGTGGTCTGAAGCCCTACCCCACCATGGGCCTAGGCACCATCTCCTCTGTTCATGACAAACCCACCGAGACTGTGGCTGCCCATCAGCCCTGGGCCTGAGACATGTCTGTGCTCACTAGGTGCCTGCCCAAATCACCTAGGTCTCATCAACAGGTGTCACTTCCACTCCAGCCGTTGTCTGCAGTGAGGTTGAAAGAGAAAGAGCAGCCCTCCCACAGAGCACGCTGCTGGCTTGCAGCCTACCCCAACACCCCCACCCAAGGCTGGGGACAGCCAAGCAAAAGACACAAAATGGTGCCCAACTCCACCCTTGGAGCAGCCAGGCCAGAAACCTGAGGCTCTGGCTGAGCAGAGGGCAGAGGGTCAATGATGAGACACAGCAGAGAAGTCCCAGTCACACCCGCTCTCCACCCACAGTGGGGTTAGGCTGAGTTGAGCTGTGGCCATGCAGATTGGTGTGGCCTGGAGCAGCGTGAGGAAGAGTTTGTCTCTGGCAGTGCTGCATTGGTATCAGTCATGGGAGGGTGGAGTCTGCTGGCTTTGAGATCTGGTGCTCTGTGCACAGCAGTGTCCTTAGAGACTGGCTGAGGCTGCGGGTGCCTCACTTATGTCCCCTGTGCACTCGCCCTCACACACCAAGGAAGGTGCTCACTAAGGACACCCGCCACTCTGTGCCCCTCCATTACAGAAGGGAGCTTCTTCACAAAGCAGAGCATCTGCTCTACCCACCAGGGGCAGTTCCAGCTCACAGCAGGACAGAAAAAGCCCCATTCCCCCAGAGCGGACGTTCACAGGAGATGGACGTTAACAGACCAGCTGCGTCTAGTGTCAGGTGGTGAAATGCACTAAGAGGAGCACACATGATGAGGCCACAGAGGCAATGGGTGAGAGGCCAGCGTGGCCTGGCTCTGCGTGGTGAGGGTGGGGATTGGGTTCATCCTTCCAGAAGCTCCAGCCCCTCTGTGTGTGAGGATGCCCAGTGACCAAACCGTGGGGACTGTGGGAGCCAGAGGTGGTTCCCTCATCTATTTAGACTGTGGTTTGAGGAACAGAGACCCCCTTTTGGTGGGGGTGAGAGCCAGGCACAGGCTGGCCCTCAACAAATGTCTGACAACTGAGCATCTAGATGAACTGAGCCCCCTCCTCGGGCCCCTTGTGTGGGGAACTGATGGGCAGAGGCCTCATCCTCTTCTCTTGTCTCTGGTGAGATACCTCCACACGGCCACTTTCCCTGGAGATTGGAGTGCCTGTACCCCCTTTTGCCCAGTGTCTCCAGAGTTCATTGCTCAGCCGATGGGGCCCAGGAGGGAGGGGGCAGTAGATGAGGGTGGTCAATGACAGTGTGGGACCCCTCCTCACCTCCCTTCTCCAGGCAAAGCCATCAACCCCTGGCAGGGAGGAGAGTGACTCCACAGCCCCACTGCAGAGATGGGCAGAGCTGGGGTGGGAACAGGAGCTGGGAAATGTCACATCACAAAGCTGAGAAAATGACCCAGGATGTAACATTCCCCCAGTGAACCCAGAAACCATAGAAAGAACTGAGCTCAGCCCCAAGGGCCCCCCCCTCGCCTTGCCCTCCTGGTCCACCCCCATCGCCTCACCCTCCTGGTCCCCAGGGAAGCTCCCAGCCCTCCATTTCCCCCTGTAGTGCCTATTTCAAGCGAATTGTTTTTTCCAATTGATAAAGTGTAATTCATTTCCAATTGATAAAGTGTAAGGCTCTCTGATGGTTATTTCGCATCTCCAAAGCATACTTTTCATGGAAAGATCAATTCCAAGAAAACATTTAAAGTCTGTTGAAGTTAAATCCATTAACAAGTGCTAAGTGGCCAAGCACTCACAGAGGGGGCCTTTGAGTAAGCCCAAGAAATGATCAAACTGACTGGGCAGCTCTGCCAGGAGCCCTGGAGCGACATTTACAACACAAGTTTACAAGCCTTAATTATTTTTCCTTCCACTGAAATTAAGCTGCATTTCAAGTCCTGAGAGGATGATCAAAGTCTCATCGGAGAGCAAGTCAGCCTCCCGCAGTGGACTGAGAAGCCCCTTTCAGATCACTCCCACCAAAAACGGGCCTCTGTTCCTCAAACCTCATGAGTGCGTTCAAGAACAGCCCCTGGGTCCCGCGGCCCCTGTGGTTTGGGCATCAGGAAGCCTCACATGCACAGGGGCAGTGAGGAGCAAAAGAACTGGAAATGCCACCTCAATGCCAGGATTCCAAACCAGCAGAGACCATTTGTAGAGATCCAGAGAGGGCTGGGGGTTGGCAGGGAGCAAGGAGACGAGGAGTCTCCTAATTCTGACACATTAATGGAGATATCATCTAAAGACTCTAAATGCAGGAAGTGGACCAGGGCCTAGGGCCTCATCTAATGCCAGAATCCCGGACACAAGAACAGAAAACCAACCACCACATGTTCTCACTCATGAGTGGTCGTTGAACAATGAGAGCACACAGACGCAGGGAGGGGAACATCACACACCACTGGGGCCTGTTGGAGGGATAGGGGGACTAGAGGAGGAATAGCAGGGGGTGAGGGGATAGGGGAGGGGATAGCTTTAGGAGAAATACCTAATGTAGATGACGGGGTGATGGATGCAGCAAACCACCATGGCTTGTGTATACCTATGTAACAAACCTGCACATTCTGCACACATACCTCAGAACTTAAAGTATAATAATAAAAATTTTTTTAAAAGAGTACAGCATGGAAGTAGGACTGCCCTCAGCTTTCAGCCACTATAAGCCTTTATGTATGTTTTACACGTATTATTTCATGAAAACTCTCACAATAACCCATTACACTAAGTAATATTATTATCTTCATTTTACAAATGAGGAAACCGTGGCTCACACAGTTAAAGTCATTCACCCTGAAACACCCAAGTTGCAAATCAAAGCCAGGAGTGTCTGATACCAAAGTTGAAGCACTTCATCTCACTATTATACCTCCCTCTAACTCCTGATTGCACATCCCCCAAGGATGGGGAGCTCACCACCATTCAAGGCAGCCCATTCTGTCTCTGAACAGATTTGACTGTTAGAAAGTCCTTCCTTCAGGCCACATGGAGGGCATTTACTTCCTCCTTCACATGGCAGCTCTTTTTTTTTCTTTTCTTTTTTTTAATTGCATTTTAGGTTTTGGGGTACATGTGAAGAACATGCAAGATTGTTGGCATAGGTACACACATGGGAGTGTGATTTGCTGCCTTCCTCCCCATCACCTATATCTGGCATTTCTCCCCATGCTATCTCTTCCCAACTCCCCACCCCCCCGCTGTCCCTCCCCTATTTCCCCCCCGAACAGAACCCAGTGTGTGATGCTCCTCTCCCTGTGTCCATGT
Organism: Ateles fusciceps; assembly: GCA_036589455.1. NCBI lineage: Eukaryota > Metazoa > Chordata > Mammalia > Primates > Atelidae > Ateles > Ateles fusciceps. The sequence goes on from JAZHEH010000733.1 coordinate 2,381,610, forward strand.
GTTCTCATTGTTCAACACCCACCTGTGAGCGAGAACATGTGGTGTTTGATTTTCTGTTCTTGTGTCAGAAACCAACATTCTTTGCTGAGAATGATGGTTTCCAGGTTCACCCATGTCCCTACAAAGGACATGAACTCACGTAGCTACAACAGCCCCGAATGCAGTTCAACTTTTATGGAACAAAGTTGTGAGTGGTTTTCCAGTTGCCCTGGACCCTCAGATCACATAACCTGCACATGCCCAGATGAACCAAGTATGCAACCACAGGGGGAACCTAAGTACTCAGGCAGAGGAATGAGGACAGAATTAAGAAGTGGACACTGCACAGCAGACCCAGGATCCAATCAGATCAAGCTCTGGCATCACCTGGTTGCAAGATCCAATCAGATCATGCCTCATTACCCTATTATTATAAAACCTGACCCAGCTTCCAGTTCAGGGAGGCATTACTTCAGGACCTATCCCTGGTGTCCTCCTTACTTGTTGCAAGTAATAAAATCCCCTTGTTAAATCCTCCTTGGTTGTGGTCATTGGGTTAATACCCACCAAGCAACCAAAGCCACCCATTCTATGGGCAACACTTTTTGTAATCAAAGACAGCCCTCTCTTCCTGCAGAGATTTTATATCCCAGGTTCCACAACCCCACCTCTTCCCTACGGATCCTTCCTGAATAAGGGGACATTTGCTAAGACACAGGGTTTGTCACAGATAACTGGGTAAACTCTCTTGATCCTCTACCCTAATCCCATGATTCTTGTTAAAAATCCCCACTCACAAGAGAAGCTAAAGGTCCATATGATGAGAATTGAAACTATTCATGGTTGAACTTAAAAACTAGCCGCAGTTCTCTACTCTTCCCTGTGTCCATGCCCTTTGAAACCCTTCCATCAAGAGAGAAAATTTAGTTCCCCACTCCTTCATCTGAGCTGGCCCTCTCCTGACTTTGGCCAATACAATGCTGCAGAAGGTACATTGTACTGTTTCTGAGCCTAAGCCTCAAGAGGCCCTGTGTACTTCTGCCCTATTTTATAACCTCCTTTCACCGTGAGAACAAGCCTGGGCTAATCACTGGAGGATGAGAAAACACATGAAGCAGAGGTAAGCTATTCTGGCCGAGGCCTCCTGGACCAGCCAGCCTTCAACCAACACACCAGCCATCGTGAGAGGCTAATAATCCCAACCAAGACCAGCTCAGGAGAGCCCAGAGTAGCAGAACCACCCAGGAAACCTACGTATTCTTAAGCTACAAGCTACTGAGTTTTGAGATGGCTTGTTATGCGGCAATAGCCAACTGTTACACCATACCTCTCTGATCCCAAAGTAATTCTATTCAGTTATCTTTCAACACTGCATATAGTACCTTGCCTCTTTCAAATTATCCCTTTACCATCACCTTTACTCTTAAAAAAAGAGAAAAGCACAGTAAATTCTCCCATGTCTAGAGAGACCATATGGAGACATTCAGTTGCTGTAACCTATATCTCCCTTCAGTCATTCCTTCATTCAGTCATTCAACAAACATTCATTGCATGGTTGTTTTATGTGCTAGGTACATGGTCCCCACCATCATAGAACACAGAGGCTACCAGCACTAAACAAATAATTGCAGAAGTAATAAATAGTAAGCAGCATTTCACTCTGGGTTTGCATGAAGTACGCCAGCCTGAAATTAAATTGCAACCTCAATGCACAGAGCTCATGTTACAAAAGAGCAAGTGCTCCCAGAGAAAAGGCAGCCGCACCTATAAATGCACAGCTGGGGTGGCTCCGCACAGTGGGAACACCATCTGCAAATCATGGAGGTGTACAGGTCCTTAAGACCATGATGACACACAGGGCCTCCACAGGCAAGGCAAGGAAGAGTTCATGTCTCCCCCCACAGGATGCATCCTGATTTCCAGCTAGTCCAGGGAGGAAGAGAGGGAGCTGTTGTGGGGAAGCTGCTGTTGGGGGAGGTGCTGTGGGGGGGGCCGCTGTGGGGGAGCTGCTGCTGTGGGGTGAGCTGCTGTTGGGGGAGCTGCTGTCGGGAGAGCTACTGTGGGGGAGCTGCTGCTGTGGGGGAAGCTGCTGTCGGGGAGCTGCTGTGGGGGAGCCGCTGTAGGGGGAGCCGCTGTGGGGCAGCTGCTTTGGGGGAGCTACTGTGGAGAAGCTGCTGCTGTGGGTGGAGCTGCTGCTGTGGGGGGGAGCTGCTGTGAGGGAGCTGCTGCTGTGGGGGGAGCTGCTGTGGGGGAAGCTGCTGTGGGGGAGCTGCTGTAGGGGGGGAGGCACTGTGGAGGTAGCTGCTGTGGGGGAGCTGCTGCTGTGTGGGGGAGCCGCTGTGAGGGGAGCTGCTTTGGGGGAGCCGCTGTGGAGGGAGCCGCTGTAGGGGAGCTGCTGCTGTGGGGGGAGCTGCTGCTGTGGGGGGGGAGCCGCTGCTGTGTGGGGAACCACTGTGGGGGGAGCCGCTTTGGGGGAGCTGCTGTGTGGGGATCTGCTGCTGTGTGGGGATCTGCTGCTGTGGGGGAGCTGCTGCTGTGGGGGAGCTGCTGCTGTAGGGGGAGCTGCTGCTGTGGGGGGGAGCTGCTGCTGTGGGGGGAGCTGCTGCTGTTGGGGGAACCTCCACCGCCGTGGGAGGAGAGCCCTGTGGGACTAGACTTTCAAGCCTCAACCCCTGTGCTGTCTCTCTTGTTTAGGGGATAGAACCTGTCCTCTCCTCTTGGAAGCAACACTGAATGACATCACACCCAGACCCTCCATTACCCATGGGCTCTTTCTCAAATGGCCCAAGATGCTTGCATTCATCAGAGGAAGCCACTTCCAGGAACGGCCAAGGCTCCAAGAACAGTAGTCCCTTTCCTGCTCTTTCCCTGCGTCCTCTCTCTCCCTCCCTCTGTTGCGGAGGGTACAGCAGTTGTGCACATTTGTGAGCATATTTGCAGGGAGCTCCTGATGGTGGGTCAGGTCCCTCTGAGGACTATTCGCATTCCCAATAATGACATTCATTAGTCTATCTGACATCAATACTGTTCTCAGGCTAATATATTTAACCTAATGAGGCATTTATTTTCAGTTTGAAAACTACTGAAGAAGCATGTTTCTTCCCCGTGAGCTAAGCTGATGAACAGATTAATCCTAGACTAAGAAAATGGAGTGAACTGGCTTATTTTTGTTCTTCAGTTATGACCAGCCTTGAATTAATTTGAGTTAACCTGGTTATTTCTTATGGTAATAAATAGGAAGAACTTCTCTACCTGGCTTTGTGGCTTTTCTTCCACTTATCTGCTTTTTCCCTTTATACCAGGTCTGAGGAAATTAAATAATAATAATACCAACATATGACGGGGGAAGGGAGAATGCCTGAAATTGAGCAGCAGAAGAGAAGGAGCATGGAAGGGAATCTCTCACATTACAACAGCGATAACAGCCACAATATCCAGGGCAGGGAGTCCTGCTGGCCTGTCTCTGTCACTGCCAGCTTTGCGGGGTTCACTGTTGGAGCCCCAGTGCCAGGCCCATAGTGGGAACTCATAGATATCTGTTGAAATGAGTGAAATACATACTCAACAATGGTGACTCTTACTGTTACTTAAGGAATCATGTGTTCTCAAACGGTTGAAGATGCCCATTGTTCCAGACACAGCTAGTGGGTGAGCCGGTGTTCAATGACTCTTGGTTCAAGGATATCCCAAAGGCCAAGTTTCTTTGATGACTTGGCCAATGACTACACCCATATCTCTTTCTCCCCACAGCCTGAGAGGCCCTGCCAGTCATGGGATGCCAGCCAGCATGCACTACCTTCCCTCCCAGGAATGGGCTTCCAGGCCATGACAACTCAATGCCTGCCCTGCCCACAAGTCAAAAGGGCTTCACACACTTTTGAAGTCCCACTGCCTGCTCAGTGACCCAAACTCACACTGGTGGCAGGGTCAGCCCTGTTTTTATTGTGTTCAAAGGTGAGAGAGGGACGTGATTAGTGAATGGGAGCTTTACAGGTAAAGACAGGTGGTTTCAAATCTCAAGTCTGCAGTTGTCAGCTGAGAGACTTTGGACTTTCACCCAAAGTCCCTTCACCTTTGAGGCTCTGTCCTCTAGATTTAAAATGGTTATAATGTTTTCTTTCTTAGGTTGCTAAAATGATTAAATGAAACCATAAAAAAATTGGCTAATGCAATGAGTAACTATGCAAAATATAATTTTTAAAAGGAGTTGGTATCTTCAAGCAACATCTGGTACTTTGCTATTCTGCCATTTCAGATCTATTTTCCCACTGCAGATCAGTTCTCTGACTTGTTCTGATTCCAAACTGTGGGTCTGATCCATTGAGTTCTCCTGCTCCTCTTGACCTAGATCCCCCCTCTTCCAGGCTGACCATCATGGTCCTGACAGCCATCTATGATCTTGGATTATAACTCCTGGGTGTTACTGCTTCCTAATTTATCCAGCACCTAATTTATCCACCACCTTCCTAATTTACCCAGCACAGTGAGTGACTGTCATATCCAGTTAACTCCATGCCCTTAGGAGGCCGACTCCTCTCCCCCAACCAGAGTTCACATGGAGAAGCTGAGACAGATGGAGAGAGCTTGACTCTGGTGTCCCTGGTACTGGACAGCCCCCAAGCTAGGACAGACACAGCCTTGGGACATCAGTGGAGAAACAGTCCATGATGCCTCTCCATCCACCATTTGGGGATGCCTGCATCACCAAAGGACTGTTATTTGCAGTCCTTAAGGCTACAGGAAGGAGGGTTACAGTGGTCTAATGGGGTGGATCGAGAGAGGGTGTGATTTTAGGGTGAAGGGAATGCTTCCTGCTCCCCTCAGCCTTGGATGCCCTGTGATGGGGCCTGATCCATTGTCTCCTTCAGAACCTTGGACAGCAGCCCAGCTGCCATAAGCTTTTACCCAACTCCTGTGCTCTGGTTCTTAAAGCCTAAATCCTATGATTCTAGGATGCCTGATTTGAGCAACAAGAGGCAGGCAATAGCTCATAGCCCTAATTCTGTGCCTGTATAGGGAAAATTGCCCCCAAATCACCTTGTGAATCTACTGATGACCTACCACAATTTGCCTTCCAAGCATTTTCCCCTTCTGTTCTACATAGCAGCAATGTGTTTACATTGATCAAACTAATTAGATATTTGCTTAAAAGCTTCTTTAAAAGGGGCCTTATGAAACACTGAAAAAGCCTCATGTCAAGGAAGCAGCTCCAAGATTATGAGAATATTCTAGCCAGAAGGGCTTTGGCAATTGTTCTATCCAATCTTCTTCATTTTCCAGATGGTGTCCCTGATGCTGGAAAACAGAAGCCCAGGAAGTGGAAATGACTTGAGTTAGTGGCAGAGCTGGGACCAAACATAAGATTAACTCAGCCATGTCCCCTTCCCTCTTTAGGTGGTAGGGAGATTGGCACAAAGCATTTTGATCAAGCCACTAAGCTAAGAACCCTGAAAATCAGCCACCCAGGAAGATGGATACAAATAGCAATGATGCTGCCATTTACTGGTCATTTGCCATGTGAATCCTTACAATAATTATTTAAAGGAGGCACCATTGTTAGTTTTACTTTAAAGAGGAGGAACTCAAAGCTCAAAGAGATCCATGGACACCGAGTTCGAAATATAAGCAAAATATCTAGGTCTGCCTCAGAACAAAGCTCATGTTCTTAACCACTACATTCTACTCACTCTCAAAGGATCTGTTTTACTAACTCTAGTTCCATCCTGGCTGTAATTGCAATCACCAACTCAGCCTGCTTTAACTGAGACTTTCTCCATGTTAGCACTGTGGGTCCCACATTCCAAGAAACTCTTAGTCCTTGGTGAACCAAGATTTGTCACTCTGCTATAACTCCAGACTGCACCCTGACCTTGACTTGCCCCCACATCTCTGCTCTTCCAGCTGGTGGAGTGTCAGGCATGAGACAGCTCCCCAGGGCATGAATATCACTGAAAGATTTGGAGGACAATATTTCTAGTAAAGTAAAATACAAATATTTTATTTGCAGGAGTAGACATTGAGTCAAGATGAAACCACTCTCTGCTCCACTCATATTATATCTTGTCAAAAATCTCTTCAGAAAAAATAATAAACCTCAAAAGAGCAAGCAGCTTTAAGAAAGCAGCTGCAAGGCGATTGGAGAGGGACAGATGTCAGTAGCTCAGGACGTGAGCCAGAGGATGCTCAACTCTCACCTTGGCCATAGGGGAATGAGGGCTGCAAGCCTGGTCTATATCCTAGCTCTGCCCCAGCATAGCCTCAGGTGAATCACTCAACTTCCTGGCCTTCTGTTTCCACCTCTGTAATAACTTGCCTGGGCCCCAGTCTCTCTAAGGCTCCTCTCCTCTGATTTTCAAGGGACTAGTTAGCACTAATCCCAGGGCATGGGTCTTTTCCCATTTTGTAGGGCTTCAGGAACTTCATATGCAGCACCTCATTTTCATTTTATTTGCAGCTAGATATTTCTCCAGGACATGCTTCTGGGAAAAGCAGATGCCCTAACTCTCCCAGTCACCTGCATTCCTGTTAATGAGGCCAGGGTTCCTGAGCCTTTCCCTCCCAGGGCAGTGTATGGGGAAAACAGAGCACAAGAGACCAGAGTTCAAGTCTGAACCCTTACGTCTACTCAGAGAGTCACTGTGAGCACATCCCTGGGTCTCGGTTTCTCTGTTTAAGTAAAATGCACTGTATCTCCAGGACTCCCACAACCTGACAGTCTGCAATGCTTACATGCCACAACACACCCTGACCTGCCTTCAACAAGATTCATTCAAAAGCCATCTGCAGAGGCCCTACTGTGCACCCACTTGTATCCCTGTGACTGGACCTGGGATACAAGCATGGTTGAGGCCCTGTTTGAGCCTCAAGTAGCTTTGGGCCCCAGGGGGAAGGGAGCCACATGGAGTAATGTTCACAGCACAGTGGGCAAAAGGCCAGGACAAGGCCAGCAAAAGGGCACTGCAGGACCCATGAGTGTCCATTTTGGGTTTTCTGGAGAGCTCCCGAGGAGCCTGGGCACCCCTGCTCTGTGACCTCAAGACTCATTTCACAACTGACTTCCTGCCAGGCCTCAGGCAACCTGTTTCCCTGGGGCTCCCTTGGACTATTGCCTGATCTGTAAAATCCAGGTCTCAGTTCAAACACAGCTGGTCTCAGTTCAAATGCCACCTCCTGAAAGAGGCTTTTCCATGCCTCCAACCTGAAGTAGCCCCTGGTCACTCTCTTCCATGCAGTCTTGAGATTATATTTTCATTCATTACTTGTCAATTGCCTTTTTTTTCTTTGTGAAACAGGGCCTTGCTCTAACACCTAGGCTGGAGTGCAGTGTCACATTCATGGCTCACTGCAGCCTAACTTCCCAGGCTCAAGCTAGCCTCCCACCTCAGCCTCCCGAGTACATGGACTACAGGTACACACCACCATGCCCAGCTAATTTTTCATGTTTTGTAGAGACAGAGTATTGCCATGTTGCCTAGGCTGTTCATAATCAAACTCTTGGGCTCAAGTGATCCACTCACCTCGGCCTCCCAGAGTATTGGGATTACATATGTGAGCCACCACACCCAGTCTTGTTAATTGTCTTGATGTCTCTGACTGACCACACACACATATCAAATGAGATTCTTTCATTCATTCATACAGTAAGTGTTTGTGTGCCAGGCAATATTCTAACCTCTAGAAATAATTAGTAAGCAAAGCAATGCAACACCCCTTTCTTCACAGATGCTACATGTTGCTGTAGAGACAGATGACAAGCAAGGGAAATGAATCAAATATACACAGAATATGCCAGATAGTGGTAAGCAATGAGGAGACATCAGATAGCGAGGGGGGGATAAGGAGTGTCAGGAGGTTGGGGTGCAGTTTTATGCGGGTGATCAGGAAAGGGTCACTGAGAAGGACTCTCTTGGAGACAGCCCCGAAGCCTGGGAGCCATGAGGATATCTGCAGTGGGCAGCCCAGGCAGCAGGAGCCACACGTGCAGAGTCCCAGAGGTGAGAGTGAGTCTGGCACACTCGAGGGTCAGCAGGAAGGCCCAGGTGGCTGCGGCAGAGCAAAGGCAGCCGGGGGGAGGTCAGAGAGGTCACAGGGTCTGGGGCCAGGGAAGGACTCAGGCTTTAATCTGCAGAAGATGGGCACACGTAGAGGGTATGCGAAAGGAAGGAAGCGGTTGCAGGGGCATTTTTAAAGGCTCTCTCCTGCTGCCAGGTGGAGAGGAGACCACAGGGGCAAGAGTGGAATCGAATCGGGGGAGATGATCCGGCATCTCCTACAATCATCCTGGCAGTGGGTGACGGTAGATGGAATCAGGGTGGGAGCGGGAGGGTGAGAGATGATGAATTAAAAAGCCCCTGACACAGTGCTGGCGCACAGTAGGCCTTCAGGCAGTGGTATCTGTGATGACCCATACACCAAAAGTCCTGAGAGCCCTGAACTGGAATCTCTTGGCTGTCTGGCTACATCTCTCTGGCCCAGTAACGACGTCATCTCTCAGAGGAGATTAACAAAGACAAATCTTCAGACTGCAAAGAAAAATCACTGATGACGTGGTGAGGGGGTAAGATGTTTGCCAAGGTCTTCGGAGTTGTGGAAAAAGACAAGAGGGCTGGATTATACAAGTGATAAAGCACTGACATCTCACACATATGACTTGTGCTTGAAAGATGCGCATTCAGATTCTTTTTAAGGGTAAGGTAACCTTTAAAAGTAATCTTCTCCTCCTCGGTTTAAAAAAAAAAAGTTTGAGAGGTAAAATATATGTGCGTGGCAACTTGAATTTTCCCAAGTTAAACCCTTCCTCCTGTAATATATTCTCTCAATAGGCTTTTTACTAGACAGTGATTATATCAATAGCACGCTATGTTCACATGGGCAAGAGATCACACACATTTCTTCTGGAGTGAAACAGCCAGTTTAGATCAGAAAATCTGGCTGGTTGATGCAGGCAGGGGGCAGAGAGAGAGAGAGAGAGAGAATGTGTGTGTGTGTGTGTGTGTGTGTGTGTGTGTGTGTGTCTGTGTGTGATTCAAAGGAAAAATGAAAACAGCCACAGAGCAATGTAGCCATTTAAAGATACCATTCATTTTGCTGGATTTTGTTTTCAATGAAAATATCAGGAGAGAATTCCAAGGCAAGATCAGAGGGAACCCAAGAAAATGGAGAGCTGCAGTCCAGCAGACAAGAAAATGGGGCTGACACACTTGGGGGATCAGGCGTCAGGACGCTTCCCCAAGCCGGCAGGGTGACCTTTTACACATCCATTGCCACAATGTGTAAAACACGGACTCCTTGGTCTCTATGATTCCTTACAACTTCTAAAATTATAAATGAGTCAAAGATGAAGGATGATAAATGAAGAAGGAGTGGAGAGGAGGCAGGAAGGACAATCGTATTGATCTTGGGACTTTGATTCAAAGAACAAAAGTAAGAAGAAACGTCGCTCACGGTGAGAATGTCATGACTCGCCCTGGATGAATGAGGCAGCAGAGTTGGTTAGATATCTTCACCTCCATCACCTCAATCCTCCCCATAGTCCCAGAAGGTGGGGATAATTATCCCACTCCATGAATGTGGCAGCTGTGACTCACAGAGGTGGTGAGCCCTGCCCAAGGTCACACTGCTGGTGAGTCACCTGCCAAAGCTGGATTTCAACTGATTCCAAATTGCACATCCCCTTTCCAGCTGCCCAGACCTGAATTCTCAACACAGAGCCTGAAGGAAGGACCTGGGGCTGTTCTGCCCCTTTCTGAAATGGCCGCAAAAACTGAGGTTGGAAGGGGACTGCAGTGTGGGCTCACAGAGAGCTGCTGTCACTCTCCCAGGGCCAGTCATGGAGGCCCTGCTCCTTTGCTAGTTAGGACAAAACAGAAAAATGGACTTTCAGCTTTGTATCTGGTGAAACCTGACTAGAGAAAGCTGCTTGGGCCTGAGAACAGAACAAGGCATCTCACTTTCCCTCTAGGTCTAGGTAGGGACTCCCTGGGAGATGAGGTTTTTGGGACACCTGAGCAGTTGGCTGCCAGGAGAATCACCACCCACAGCCCTTCATCCCTGGAAGCAGAGACCCCGAGAGAGGGGCAGACCTACCTGCAGAAGGTGGACCCCAGCCCACATGCTGGGGAGAAACAGGGACACGCACCACCTCAGGGTCAACTTTTATGTTTGCCTCTTCCAGACCCACCCAGTAAACCAACTTCAGCCTGATCCCAGAGTCCCAAATTCAGGGTCTTCCACCCAGTAGGTGCTCCTGGGAGTTGAAGCAGCTGAGCAAGGCAGCGAAGATCAACTTGGCTAAAATTTACCTGAAGTCACTTTCAAAGTGAAACACATCAGGGAACAAGAGGCTGGCTGGTGGTCAGGAAGACCAAATCATTTCTCTTCAGACTTCACCATTTCTTGCTTACACCCTGGGAAAGCAGCAAGTCACAGAAATCACAGGAAAAAAGGTTCTGCTGGACACAGTCCCAGGAGAGGTGAGCAGAGGGAAGACTCACCCCAGGTCTTCTGCCCCCACCCCAGGCCTTATCCATCCATCTCCGCATTTCCACAGATCCCATGTCTCCTCCTGGCTGGGCTGTTGGTAGCTCAAACACACTATGTCCAAAAGTGAATTCATCTTCTCTCCAACCCAACTCTCACTGTATTCCCAGGGTCCTAGTCACCCAGTCTTGGGACCTCAGTGTCATCCTGTTATACTTCGACAAAGAAATTTTACTTAAGAAAATGGCCCAGCATTTTCTGAGATGCCAAGAAAATGCTGGAGAGATGAACAAGGCTGGATCACTTCAGACCAGACACCAAACAGCCACAGTTTATGAGTGAACAATACGTGTTTGATAAATAAATGGACAAATCCATGCATGAACAAAAGAGCAATGAACGAATGAAGTCATGAATGAAAAAGCACAGTAGTAAGTGAATGAATGGATGAGCCAATTACAGAAAGAATAAGTAAAAAGAAGTAAATGAGAGCTTGAATACCACTTATATTAAAATCTAAGAAAAAAATGTCTGAACAAAGTACAGACAAATGAAAGAAGAAATGAGGGCACTAATAATGGAAGGAAGAAATACATTTACACGTGAGTGAGTGTGAGAAATATTTTTTTTTTGAAACAGGTCTTACTTTGTTGTGCAGGCTGGAGTGCAGTGACACCATCTCAGCTCACTGCAGACTCCACCTCCTGGGCTCAAGCTATCCTTTCACCTCAGCCTCCCAAGTAGCTGGGACTATAGGCATGCACCACCATGCCCAGCTAATTTCTGTATTTTTTATAGAGATGGGCGTCTCACTATGTTGCTCAGACTGGTATCAAACTCCTGGGGTCAAGCAGTCTTTCTGTCTTGGCCTCCCAAAGTGCTGAGACTATAGGCATGAGCCACCACGCCCAATCCAAGAATTTTTAAATAGATTTTGAAACTGATGCAAGAGATGAATAATGAATAGTGAATGCATAAATAAATGAATGAATGAATAGAAGTAAAAGTACAAGGATTAACCAGCAAATGAGCAACTGAACAAATATATAAATGGATAAAAATGGTGAAGGTGGCCCAACTTGATACAGGGAGGAATGGGGCACAGGGAGGGATGCTGATGAACTCCATGGTAATTCAGTGGGACACCCTGGAGTTGAGGTCTTGGTAAACTTGCCACATTCCTCTTGGGGAAGATTTTTAAAGCGACTTCCATTTTAATTTAATAAGAGTATTATTAAACAAATATCAGTTGAAGCTGGCTGCTCTCCAGGATTAACTCTGGGTTTGGTGGAAAGAGCTCAATAGAATTGACTATATTCTTGTTCTGTTGCAGATAATTGCCCATTATACAGCAGTCCTCCCGCATGATTTTGATAATTGGTATTAAAATAAGGACTTCCACTGTCTCTTTACAAATTAACCTCCAGGAGATGTAATTACTATCGTGGCAGGAAGGTTGGCTGTGTCCCTGGGAATGAGGGCTGGGATTGCAGCTGTTGCAGTGACCACCCTGTGAGACTTGGCATGGGGTCCAGTAAGGAGGCATGAGACTTGGGTCTGGGGACTTAGAAATCCTGGCTTGCAGGCCCCATCCCCTGCCATGTGACATCACACAAGTCATTCACCTGTTTGGGTCTCAGCTCCCTTGCCTATGAAATGGGGGATGGTTCCCCTATACTCCCCCAGCCAGCACACATTCCTCACCCGGGGCGGGGGTGGGAGAACAACAGCATCTTCTCTTGGCATATGCCCCCTCCCCAGACTGAAGGTGGGTACCGAGTCTCACTCCTCAGTGCATCTCAGCAGCAGCATGGGGCCTGGCACATAGTGGGTGCTCAGTAAGTGCTGGCCCAGGGATTGAATGAATGATCTTAGTGTACAGTGTGTGTTTTAGGAGCCGCCCCAAGGACCTTTCAGAACAACTGTGGTTTCAGCAGGTTGCCTCCCACCACATGTCCTTGTGTCACTTGTCATGCTCCTCCAGCCATCCCTTGTTCCCTTGACTCCCCAGGTGTCCACCCATCTCGACCCCTCCTGCTGCCATGTGCTGCCTCTAACACTGGGTGGGCCTGGGAAGCATGGAAACAGGCAGGGGACCTTGGGAAGAAAGTGAGAATTGACAGCTCTGAATGGGGGCTGGGGCTCTGCGCTGAGTGAAAGCCCAGGAGGAGACAACATATCTTAAGGTCTCTACGCTGACCCTGGCACTGCTGGTGTTGGCAAGAGGTCAGCCTGCAGGTCTCAACGCCTGTGGGGACAACAGGGCGTGGAGACTTTCCAGAGTCTCCCAGGGAGCACCAGGAGGAGCTGGGGAGGATCCAGGTCCCTTGACGAGAACTTCACTGACGATCAAGTCAGTCACATGACATCAGAGGCTAGATGTCAACTCCATCATCTGTCATTCTGGAATTTCTTCCTACTTGCAGAAGTCTGATTTCTCAATTGTTTCTGCTCATTCTTAACAGTCTTCTTGGTCTCCAAGAGTGGCCATGCCACACACATCGGCACTGGCCTATGGGTTTAGCAAGGCCTTTCTCAGTTTGACCCCCCTCACTGGCACCATCTCCCTGCTCGGTGCCCAGCCCCTCCAATCCAGTGGTGGTCAGCCTCCCCCAAAGGGTTCTGATGGACTCAGCCAAGGGGTGGAGGTGGGAGAAGGCCAATCTGCATCAGAGAAGACTCAGAATCTGTTCAAAGGGTTGCCCGTGACGCTGATGGGTGGTTACTAGCTCAACCTGTCTGTGCTCAGCAGTGTTTGCATGCCTGTGTTGATTCACTCAGCTCACCGAGCACCTTTCCTGTGCCAGGCTGGGGCTCAGTTCTGGGAACAGATAGGAAGAGGTGGACACCCTGTGTGTGTTGGGTCCCAGTCCCCTCACTAATAGAGCAAGGGCAGTGTGACGGAGTCACCACACACACCCTGGATCTCCAGCACATGTGCTCAGCGCCTCTGGACCCCAAGCAGTCCACTGTCTGCAAAGGCAATCCTTAAACAAACTCCACCCAGGGTCAGGGAGGGACCCAGAGTAAGGCACCCGAACTCAGAGGGTCAGAGGAACCAAGAGCTGAGCCACAGAGCATGGGGACAGGGTGCTCACCCAGCAGACAGTAGGGAAGGAGAGCTCTCAGGGCAGCAGGTGACATAAGAAGTGGGAAGCTGGGTGAGACACTGGGGTGTGTAGAGTACCCTAAGCAGCAGATGGATCTGGCTGTCCTGTGTGTGGGGGGGGGGGGGGGGTGTATGGTGTGTGGTGTGTGTGTCTGTGTGTGGGGTGTGTGTGTGTGGTGTGTGCGTCTCTGCTTGTGACTTTGTGTGTGGTGAGGCTGTGTGTATCTCTGTGTGTGTCTGTGTGGTGTGTGTGGTGTGTGTGTCTCTGCATGTGACTGTGAGTGTGGTGTGTCTGTGTGTATCTCTGTGTGTGTCTGTGTGTGTGGTATGTGATGTGTGTGTGTCTTCTGTGGGGGACATGTATGTGTGTGGTGTGTGTGTCTGTGTGGGTGTGGGAGTGTCTCTGTATGTCTCTATGTGTAGTGTGTATGTGGTGTTTGTGTATGTCTCTTGTGTGGTGTGTTTGTATATCTGTGTGTGTCTCTGTGTTTCTGTGTGTGTGTCTGTGTGTGGTGTGTGCATGGTGTGTGTGTCTGTGTGTGGCTGTGTAGTGTGTGGGGGGGGGGGTGGTATGGTTGATGTCTGTGTGTGTCTGTGTGTGGCTGTGTGTATAGTGTGTTTGTGGTGTCTGTGGTGAGTGTGTGTGTGGTGTCTGTGGTGTGTGTATGTCTGTGGGGGGTTTATTGTATGATGTGTGCGTGTGTGATGTGTGTCTGTGTGTGTGGTGTGTGTCTGTGTGTGTGGTGTGTGTCTATGTGTACAGTGTGTGTGTCTCTGTATGTGGTATGTGTCTGTGTGTGTCTGTGTGTAGTGTGTGTGATGTGTGTCTGTGTGTGTATAGTGTGTGTGATGTGTGTCTGTGTGTGGTGTGTGGTTTGTGTGTAGTGTGTGTGTGCCTATAGGTATTAAGTGTGTGTCTATGTGTGTGCTGTGTATAGCAGGGGTATGTGATGTGTCTATGTGTCTGTGTATAGTGTGTGTGTGTAGTTTGCATGTGGTGTGTATCTGTGTGTGGCATGTGCTGTGTGTGTCTGTGTAAGGTGTCTGTGTATGTAGTGTGTGTGTCTGTGTGCATTGTGTAGTATATGTCTGTGTGGTGTGTGTGGTGTGTGTGTGTGTGTGTGTCTGTGTGTAGTGTGTTTTGTGTATAGTGTGTGTGTGTGTTGTGTAGTATATGTGTGTCTGTGTGTCTGTTCACGGTGTGTGTGGCATGTATGTCTGTGTGTGTTGTGTAGTATATGCATGTCTTTGTGTTGTGTGGTGTGTGTGTGATGTATGTGTGTAGTGTATGTGTGTGTGGTGTGTGTCTCTGTGTATGTGGTGTGGGGGGGGGGGTGTGTATGTGCCTGTGTGTGTATGTCTGTGTGTAGTGTGTCTGTATGTCTATGTGTGTAGTGTGTATGTCTGTGGGGGAGGTGTGTATGTGTCTATGTGTGTGTGTGGTGTGGGGAGGTGCGTATGTGTCTTTGTGTGTGTCTGTGTGTACTGTGTGGGGGGGTTTGTATGTGTCCGTGTGTATTTCTGTGTGGTGGGGGGGGGTATATGTATCTCTGTGTGTGTCTGTGTCTAGTGTGTGGAGGTATGTGTTATGTGTCTGTGTGTGTGTAGTGTGTGTGGTGTGTGTGTCTGTGGGGGGTGTTTGTGTCTGTGTGTATTTGTGTGTGGTGTGGTATGTGGGGGATGTGTATGTATCTCTGTGTATGTGTGTAGTGTGTGGAGGTGTGTTATGTATCTGTGTGTGTAATGTGTGTCTGCCTGTGTGTGTGTGTGGTGTGTGGTGTGTGTGTCTGTGCCGGTGTATGTGTCTGTGCATATTTGTGTGTGGTATAGTATGTGGGGGGGTATGTATCTGTGTGTGTCTCTGTGTAGTGGGTGGAGGTGTGTCTTATGCGTCTGTGTGTGTGGTGTGTGTGTGGTATGTGTGGTGTGTGGGGTGTGTGGGGGGTGTGTGTGTGTGTGTGTGTGTGTTGTGTGTATGTGGTGTGTGTGTGGTGTGTGTGTGCATGGTGTGTGTGGTGTGTGTAGTGTGTGTGTGGTGTGTGGTGTGGTGTGTTGGGGGGGTGTATGTGGTGTGTTGGAGGGGGTGTATGTGGTGTGTATGGTGTGCGTGTGTGAAGGGTAGAGGACAATGAGGTAGAACAGAGTGTCCAGCCTGGTTACAGCAGCCTTGATGCCCATGCTGAGGAGTGTGGTCTCATCTCATCCTGCACACACGGGGGAGTAGGTGGGCTTCTGAAGCAGAACATGCATGGTCAGCTCTGCATAGCCAGGTAAGTCCTCCACTGAGCACTGGTAAATCTTTACTCCATGTCCAGGGACATCAGAGACCCAGGGGTGGCCCCTTGGTGGCCCCAGGGGAATGAGGCCATGAGGTATCTTGGGAAGCTTCTTGCCTAAAGAACTTACAGGGAGACCAGTTCCAGGTCTCCCCACCTTAGCTTGATGGCATTAGGCGCAGAGATGCACACTGTCCCCAGCCAGTCACCCACATGGGCTCTGTCCAGAGGGGCCATTCTGACTTGGATTCCCCCACACCCTCTGCTCTGCTGTAGCAAGTCCAGCTTCAGGGGTTGATTCCTGATTAGGGACAATTCTTCAATTTAATTAACTGACTAAAGGTTTCTGAGAATGTAAGGAGCAGAACCAGAGGCTTAGAGACAGGCACACCTGGATTTGAGTCTCAGCTGAGCCGTGTTCCTGGGCAGGCTTCACTTAGCCTTCCTAACCTTCATTACCTCCTTGCTAAAGTGAATGACGACTCCTCTCCCGCAGGGTTGAGAGGCAAGTTTAAATGAAAGAATGTGGGTAAGACAGAAAACATTCCAAATGTGGCCACTGCCATTACTAAGTGAAGAATAAAGATAAATCAGGGGTTGTCTTGGGAGAGAGGCTTTTTGCCTCTTTGTCCCTTTGGAAACTTCCTGATGGACTGCTTGAGCCCATTAGATAATCTCTTATTCATCTGAGAAAATAAAGCTTAACTGCAGAGAGCTTTACCTCCAAGAAGGAAAGAAAAAAAAAAGATGTCCACACTGTGATAAACATAAAATTCATTTCTTTACACAAGACCCTGAGAGCAAAGGGGTAAAGGACAGCCACCTGCCCCTTCAGTATCCCCAGCACTGAGGACTGGACAGGCAGGGTCTACCATGTCCCCATAACAGGTACAAGAGAGTGTTATCCTCCCATTGTCCAGATAAAAGAACTGAGGCTTAGAGCAGTGATATTATTAAGTTCTTTGCCCAAGGTCACACAGAGATGTGAATGCCAGAGCCAGGCTCCTTCCTTCCTTCCTATTTGTACTTTCAACTCCTCGGGATTTCTTCTGCTGCCTTATTTTTTTCTTTTTGGCTCATTTCCTGCCATACACTGTATCGATCAAGTTTTTATTTCTTTTTTTCCTCTGTTGATTTGGACATGGTACATTCTCTTTCTCTTCCTTCTTGGTTAACCTTTATATTTTAATAAGCACACTTAACACAGTGTAAAATAAATCAATCTATCTCCACTTCCTCTGAACAACACCCAGATCTTAGAACACATTGATTCTCACCCCTCTCCCATGTTAGTATTGTGGTTGCTCCCTCCTTTGTGCCCCAAATTAGTTGCATCGCTATTATCGTTGCTATTGCTCCTGTGTGAGGTAATCAATGCAAGTGCACCGATCTCTGCTCAGGGTGTCATCTTTGATCCACTCCTTTCTTCTCCCGGCAGCATTCTCCCTGGAGTACATATGCATCTGTTTTCTCAGCAAGAGCCTGCGAGTGATAACATCACTCAGACTTTGTCTGAAAATATCTTTCTTTCACCCTCATTTCTAAATAATAGTTTAGCTGACCCTAGAATTCTACTTTGATGGTCATTTCTTTTGGCCCTGAAAATATTACTCCATTGTTCTCTGGTCTCTATTGTTGCTGCTGGGAAGTCTGCTGTCAGTCTCACTGTCTTTCTTCGGGAGGTAATCAGATCTCTCTCCAGTTGCCTTGTGCAACCCAAACGTCTTACTGATGCATAACATACATACAGAAAAGTGCTCAGCTGGATAAATTTTCACAAAGTAAACACAAAACATTACCAACAAGCAATAGCTATACCTCTGCCAAGGGTAACTGTTGTCCTGACTTAACAGGATAACTTAATTTAGCTTGTTTTTGAACTTTATAAAACAGAATAATGTATTGTGTAGTGTTTTATGCCTGGTTTCTCTCAATATTATATGTGTGATATCCACATATGTGATGTATAGTTTTAGTTTATTCATTCTCATTGTTTAATATGGTATGAACACATTGTATTTTATCTATCCATCCTGTTAACCAACATTTGCTTAACTTCCAGTTTGGGGGTATAATGAATAATGATGCTATGAACATTCTTGTACATTTCCTAGCAAATTCTATCCCATCCCAGGATATATGAGTCCTACAAGTATGGTCACAGGATATTTCTCTTCATTTTCTAGTTTCCTAAAGTGGAAGCTGGGATTATTGCTTTTACGTTTTTCTTCTTTTCCATTACAAGTGTGTAATGTTGTAAATTTGACCCTAAGCACTGCTTTCTTTGCATCCTGAAAATTTTTTAAGTTGTGTTTTCATTTCATTTAGTTCAAAATATTTTTAAATTTCTCTTGAGACTTCTTCTT
The DNA here is from genome assembly GCA_036589455.1 of Ateles fusciceps. Taxonomy (NCBI): domain Eukaryota; kingdom Metazoa; phylum Chordata; class Mammalia; order Primates; family Atelidae; genus Ateles; species Ateles fusciceps. Next base: position 2,399,819 of record JAZHEH010000733.1, read on the forward strand.
TGGCCCAGTGTTATCTAAAATTGTATTGTTTAGTTTCCAAATATTAGGAAATTTTTCAGTTTTTGGTTATTAACTTCTAGTTTAATTCCATTGTAGTCTGCCGGGGGGGGGCCCGGCGGGGGGGGGGGGGGGGGGGGAAGAATATACTTTGTATGATTTTCTTTTATAAAAAGTTTGTTAAAGCATGTTTTGTAGCTCAAAATATGTTCTATCTTGGTGAATATTCCTTGTGAGTTTGAGAAGAATGCATATTTTGCTGATATTGAAGGGTGTGTTCTATAAATGTGGCTTGGCAGTGAAACATTGTGAAGTCTTCTTTGTCTGAAAATCATCATAGTATTCCAGGTTTCTTTTAAGTAGTGTTAACATTATATATTTTTATCCATACCTCTACTTTTAACTGTCAGAGACTACATTTAAAGTAGGTTCCTTGTAGAAAACACATAGATTAGTCTTTGCTTTCTTATCCACTATGATAACCTCTTTTAATTGATATATTAATCTCATTTAAAGTGATTATTTATATATTTGACTTCATATCAACCATGTTTGTTACTGTTTTTAATTCATTGCCAGAGACTTCCTTTTCTGCCTTCTCTAGTTTTAACTGAGCATTTCACATTATTCCATTTGGTCTTCACTCAATGTATCAATTATACTTCTTTCTAAAAGAAATTTTAGTAGTTTCCTTCAAGTTTATAATATATACTTTTAACTAATCTGGGTCCACCTCCAAATAGCACTATTCCACTTTACATGAAGTGCAGCTGTCCTTATAACAGAGTATTCTCAGTCCTTCTCTCCCATTCCTTGTGACAATGATGTCATTCATTTTATTTACCTGTGTTATAATCACTGAATATAGAGTTGCTATTATTACTTTGAGCCATTTAAACAATTCTAGATGAAAAATAAGAAAAATAATTACTTTTGTCTTCATTTATTTTTTCTCCAACACTCTTCCTTTCCTTATGTAGATCTAAATTTCTGACCATATCATTTTCTTTATGCCTAAAGAAAATATTTTAATATTTCTTGCAAAGTTTTAGCACCCCAAAGACTGTGGCACCCGAGGTGTTTCTCCACCCTTACTCTAATTCACATTCAGCCTCCAGCAACTTGTCAAAATTGCCATTTATGTGTTCCTATCACTTCATGACCCCAGCAGCTGCTACTCCAAGCAGGGAGATCTCAGCTGTGCCTCTCTGGATTTACCTGTCTCTACAGATTTTAGTGTGATGGTTTGCTCTGCAACCTCAGTTCTCTGAAGAAGCCAAGAAAAGTTGTGGATTTTCATCTTGTCCAGCTTCTTCTTGTGAGAATGGGAATGACAATTTCCAATCTCTTCACTTGTCAGATCTGAATTCATTTGTATTGCACCTGCTCAGATTCCTTTGGAAATTATGAATTCAAGTCTTTCATGTATCCTGTAAAATTTAATAAAGGTTTGTTGAAGCTTCTCACTGTCTCCTTTAGGTCTCTGAACTTCTCCTCCACATTTTCCTTCTCTATTCCTTTCTGTGGTACATTCAGGATAATTTCCTATTGTCTATATTCTGGTAACTGATTATTTCACCAGTTCTACCTAATCTACTATTTAGTCTGCCTTTTAGGATTACTTTTTAATTGCAATAATTATAAATTTTATTTTAGACTTTCTGTTTTTTTTAATGTGCTTATTCTTTCTTATAGTGTCTTATTCTATTCCTGTGATTTTTATTTTTGTGCCACATATATACATATTTTATATATATGCATTTATATATGTATATATATATATATAAAATAGTTTCTATCAGAATTGTTATATTACTTGAAGTTATTTGGCTTATGGTGTTTTCTCTTTTTTAAGACAGACTCTCACTCCATCACCCAGGCTGGAGTGCAGTGGCATAATCTTGGCTCACTGCAACCTCCACCTCCTGGGTTTAAGCAATTCTCAGGCCTCAGCCTCCCGAATACCTGGAATTATAGGCATGCACCACCAAGCCCAGCTAATTTTTGTATTTTTGGTACAGACAGGGTTTCACCATGTTGACCAGGCTAGTCTCAAACTCCTGGCCTCAAGTGATCTGCCTGCCTCGGCCTCCCAAAGTGCTGAGATTACAAGTGTGAGTCACTGTGCCCAGCCTTTTTGGGTTTTTATCTTCCTCATTTGTATAGCTATTAACTCTCACTCACTGTAAATAGTTTTTCTCATTTGCTTTGAAATTTGGGATTTTGAGTTCATCTTCAGTATGTCTTTACCTGTGAGAATCCAGTACAGAATGCCCTTCCTGATCTGTTGTAGACTGGCTTCTGCCAGGTGCCCCAGAATTTTCACCAGCATATGATCAATTATAGGTTAACTGCCTAGTTTGGGATTTACCAAAATTAAAAAAAGTCTGTAATATTAATTAAAGCCACAAGTGAATCCCATAGTCACTATAACCCAAGGAGGTTCTCTTTTCTCTCATAGGCCAAGCAGAAACTGACAAGCTCCCCCTGTTGTTTCCCAGCTCTTGGGAATAGACTTTTTCTGGTATACTCACTGAGGTTCAGCCCTTTAACACTCCCAGCTTTATACAATTCCCAGCATTGTACCCAAGACATCATCTCCTGTAACTGGAAGGCATCAGGCCCAAATTCTTAGCAGGGAACCAAGAGTGTTATGGACCAACAGGTTCATATGCCCACTGCTCAGTAACAGACCAATGCACTGAGATGGCAGGGATACAGCAGAGAAAGAGTGTAATGTTCATAGGATACTGAGTGAGAAAATGGAAGGAGACCCTCAAATTCATCTCCCCCAAAAAGTTACAGGCTGAGGTTTTTAAGAGGATCATGGCGGGGTGAGGGGCTGGAAAATTTGGTGTTTGGTTAGGGTAAGACGGATGAGATCATCAGGACATGGAAACTGCATTCTCTGGGGAGTCAACTTCCTTCAGACCAGCTAGCATCAGTGTTTCATTGGTATGTAGGACCTGAAAAAAGAATATCTCAAAAGGAAAATGTAACATTTCCTAATGTTTGAGTTGTTATCTACAGAGCAGTGCAGGGGAACTATCATCTTGTAACAGGGTCCATGTGATTCTGAGACAATAAGCAGCAAGCAGCTTTGAGGAAGCAGGTTGGAGGGCAGCTGACCGAGTGGTCAAAGCTGAATATGCTGCAGGCTCAGTTTATTTTTCTTTCTCTCCCTCCCATCTTCCCTGATTAATGTTATAACATTTATAAGGATGGTTTCAGGAGTGTTAGCCTTGCTAACACGGCCTATAGCATGGGAGCTGCTACTCCAGTTCCCACAGTCGCTTCCTATTCTGCCTGTCAGTTCTTCTTCATCCCCTGGGATCTCCCTTTCCCTTTTGCTACATTCGATAAAACATTTCTAGAGTTTATGCAGGGAACATTTTCAGGAGCAGAAGTCAGAACCTGGTCTCTAGGTTGGGGCTAGCTCTTGCCCCACCTGTCCTGGGCACATTTGGCTCAGAGTCTGAGGGTCCCAGGGGTCAACCAGGGCAGGTGTCCAGGAGGCAGCCAGGTATATGAGTCCGGGCTCAGTGCACGGGGCTGGGGTGTGGACACAGATGTGAAGTCCAGCACATGTGCTCATTACCTTCCTTGGGAATAGACAAGGATTGTGTGAGTAGGGACATAAACTTTTGTGTCTGAGGCCTGGATCAGTGGCAAATGTGAATGTGAACTTATGGGGCACCAAATCCTGCTGCCTTTAAGGGTGGAACTAAAAGGATTCCTACAAGCCAAAGTGGAAATGAGGCAGCTTGGGCTGTGTCAATAGGCTCTGGCATTGATTAGATATGTGACTTTGAGCAGGTCCTTTTTCCTCTCTGAGCCTCAGTTTCTTCATCTGTAAAGTGGGGGATAATACAGATCACCTTCCAGAGTTGCTGTGAGGATCAGCTGGGATCACACACGTCCAGATATACCCCACAGGCATACAGTGGGAGCCCCTGCCTTTTGCTGAGGCAAGTCAAGGTGTGATCAAAAAGGTGATGTTTGAGTTGGGCCTCAAAGCACCAAACTTCACCAGGTGGGAAGTGTAGGGAAACACATCCCAGGCAGGGAACACCGTATGTGCAAAGGCTGGGGACGCCAAAGAGTATAGAATGTTCCAGGAGCAGTGAGGGATTCTGTGTAGCTGGTGGGGCAAGGGTGAGGTGAGAGGAGGTGTAAATTCCATGGACATCCAGGAAGACTTAAAAGATAAAAATATGGAGAAATGTGATCCCACGGGTCATAGTTGACCACATGCTGAGTTTGGATGAGTAAAGCAGAGCTTTGGGGACAACAGATACCAGGGAACTGAGGGGTCTGTGCTCAGAGGGGTCTGCCCTCAGGCCAGGGAGCAAACCCTCACTTTGCTCCCTTCCTGCTCCTGAAAACACAGGATTCCATGTGGCTCTTCCTTTTAGAGGGATGCGGGAGATTTGGACAGTCCTAATCAGGACTTGGATGATCACAGGGGTGGGTTCAGCTGGTCTCACAAGAGGGTGCAATGATTTTAATTATCATCTGAATTAACTGCTAAAAACTATAATAGCTGACATTTATGGAGGAATTTCTATGTTCCAGGCACTGCTCTGTATATGAGCTTGTTTAATCCCCATGACAAGTTCATGAGGTAAATGCCATTATTATCCCTGTTTTATAGAAGAGGAAACTGAGGCACAGAGAACCCAAGTTGGCTAGAGGAAAAGGAGGAGGACAGGGTGTGTGGCACAGATGTGGGAGACAGGCAGGAGGAGTTCAGATCTCTGTCTGGCCCCTCACCAGCTGTGTGGTCTTGAAAGAGTGGCTGGTCTCTGAGCCTCAGTCTCCTCCTCTGTAAATGGAGAGATAGAATATGATATCTGCAGGACCACAGGCTTGATAGGGGCTGCAGAGCTTAGAGTGTTCCATACCTCCCCTGAAGCTAAGGTCAGCACCAAGCCAATTGTTGAGGTCAGAACTGGGGTCAGCACCAAGCCAACTCTTAGGGTCAGAGCTGGAATCAGCACCAAGCCAACTGGTAGGGTCAACATGTTGGGTTAGAGATGCCCAGAGGAGGATATGGGACCCTTAGTGAGAGAGAGATTGACTGAGCTGCCTTTTGCAAGCTTCCCTGGAGACCTGTTTCCAGCATCACATTTGGAGTCCATGCCCCATCTGACCAAGGACGGTGGGTACTCAGTGCTAGCCCTAAAAGCCTTTCAGCAGAGAAGTTGAGCTCCCACTGCTGGAGGCTGGACTTCCAGATGCAAGCACCACTGTGATTACTTTTTAATGAAAAACACATTTGAATCTAAACTGAAATTATATTGTCAGCAGTTAATTATCACTTGTCAAACAATTGTGTGCCCAGATTGCAGGTTTAATTTCCATATAGGTTTGCAAAATCCTCGTTCTTCTTATTGGATGAGGGCTTTCTGAGCAAGAGACAAGCATTATTGAAATGTTTCCCTTTTTTAGCAGTTTGTTGTTGTTGTTTGGTTTTGTTGATTTTTTTTTTTAATAAGCAGATTTCTTTGGCATCTGTGTCAGGGCTTTTTGCAAATAACGGGGGGGGAAAAACACTCAATGATGTAATTTAAGCAAAGAAAACTTGGAGAGGAGTGGGGGACCAGTCTCCAAAGGTGTCTCTGAGAACTTAGACACCTAATGCAGGCCTGGAACAAGGAGGTAAAACTCCTCGCTGGGACCACTGCAGCTGCCCTGCCCACCAGTCTCTCGGGGGCTCCTGGTCTCTCATCTCAGCTTTTCTCTGTGTCTCTGTTTCAATCCTCTCCTGTTTCTCGGCATCTCGTCTGATGGTGAAGAAATGGCTAGCCCTTCTCTTTGAATAAATGACCCACCCTCTTGGTTGAGGACCCAGAAGACCTGAGTGCAAGTCCTGCCCTGCCTCGCCAGTGCTCTTGGGCCAGTCCCTGATCCCCACAAAGCCACAACCTTGTGTGCGAAATGAGGCCAGAACCTGCCTTGCCTGTGTGTCTTACGAATGAAATGGCATCATCTGAGTAAAGTGCTTCACACCTTCACAGTCTCATGGTAGGTTCTGAAAGGAAGGGTACCTGTGGCTGCTTCTGCCGCCGTCGTGGTCATTATGGTAATAACAATACAGCCTCCTGAGCAGGGTGGAAGCCTGACATGGTTTGGCTGTGACTCCACCCAAATCTCACCTTGAATTGTGATAATCCCCACTTGTCAAGGGTGGGGTCTGGTGGCGATAATTGAGTCATAGGGGTGGTTCTCCCCCATACTATTCTCATGACAGTGAATACATCTCATGAGATCTGATAGTTTTATGAAGGGGAGTTCTCTGCACAAGCTCTCTCTTGCCTGCTGCCATGTAAGACATGTCTTGCTTCCCCCTCCACCTTCCACCATGACTGTGAGCCCTCCCCAGCCATGTGGAACCATTAGTCAATTAAACCTCTTTCCTTTATAAATTACCCAGTCTCAGGTATGTCTCTATTAGCAACATGAGAGTGAACTGGGGAGACAGAGATAGAAGATGTCACTGTCTCTTAAATTGTCTCTTAGACCCTCACTGGATCACCAAGAAACCAGAGTAGGTGCTGTGTGATCTCGACCCTGAGCCACAAGCCTCAGTTTCTTTGCCTGCAAGGTGGGGGATAGTCACGTCTACCTGGCAGCGTCACTGCAGGGACAAAATGACATAACAGTGTCTGGCATGCAACAGATGCTCAATAAACCCTCCTTTGTTTACTGGCCCGGGGTCTTGACCATGAGAGGGAACAGAGAGTACTCAATGAAAAGAGGAAAAAAGGAGAATAAATCAATGATGACTTTCTAATGGGATCATAAATCATGTCACAGCTCAGCTTAGAATCCTCTCTGCAGGCCTGGCACTGGAAGTTGGAAATTTTTTAAACTTTATAACTTTGTTATTGCCCGATGTCTGTTTTCTCCAGTTAAGCCAGAAACTACATCAAGCCAAGAACTGAGTTTCTGGTCATGATTCTCTCTCAAGCACCTGGAATGGTGTGTGGTACATGGAAAACATCACAAATACATGAATTGAATGAATGAATGAGACAATACATGTACTCAGCTCAGCACCCAGAACAGTCTATGTTCTCAGTAAACATTATGCATGATCACCACCAACTTTCTAGAGGTAGGCATGACTGAACCTCAAGTGGGAGAGGAGAGGACACCAAGGATGGTGCAGGCAGGGCAGAAGAAGTTGGCCAGCTACCAGGTCTGAGGGTGAAGGAGGCCAGGAGGAGGCTTGGGGAGGGGGGAGGGGTGGGCCTCTAGTTGCAGGGAGTTAATGGAAGGCAGGGACTCTGTGGTGCAGCACAAAGACCAGGCCTAAGAACAAGGACCCGGGGCCCAGCTCCATGGAATGAGACCAAGCGCGTGCTCTCAGGCCTGTTTCCCCATATACACAGTCTCTGCAGCACCCCCAGCCCCAAAATCCCTGAGTCTGTAATGAACATAGCAGCCCAAGTGCATTTTCGGCCACAGTACGGAGCTGCAGGGATCTGGAGTGACCCATGACAGCCAAGAAGCCAGAGAGGGCAGTATCTGTGCCTGTCAGCTTCAGGGCATGCATGAGGAGGGCAGGGCAGGGGCTTGGGGTAGGGGGCTGGTCAGCGCTGGAAGCAGAATCCATGCTCATCTCCCAGGAAAGTGGGGGGTGGTGGCACCAGACTGGATTTGTAGATCTCATGGTCTCCAGTCTGGTCAACTCCACTGTCACCATCTCCCTCCACAGGGTTGAGGCAGGGAGCATCCCAGGGCCACTGACCCACACACACCCCCGCCCCCTTCGCCTCTCCCTTTGTGGGGCAGCCTTGACTCCATCTCTGACTCTGGTTTCCTGACTCCCTCAGCCACGTCCATGATTGAGCTGAGCCAGGTCAGACACCAGGCCAATCGGCACAGGATGAGTTCAGAGGAAGATACATTACTTAACATGAGCCAGTCACAGAAAAGCCCAGGACTTCTCCATTCTGGTTGGGGGGAGAAAATGCATTCTACTAAACGGAAAGGAGGAAATATGTCACCTAAGTTGGTGCTGCAACCACAAGAAGACAGACTGAAGATGAAGCTGATACTCTGGGAGGCAGAGCAGATCACTGAAAAAACACTGGGTCTTTGGACACACAACCAGGGTGCTATATCAATTCTTGTCTGAGACCCAATCCAATTCTAGGCTTTATAGTTTAGGCCAGTGTGCACTGGGTTTTCTGCTACCTGCATGGAGCCTCAGCTCATGCTTCTGTAACAGGAAGAAGCTATTCCGTGTAGGCTCTGTTGTTCTCTGGCTCCACGGGGATTGAATGATATTAGGATCCCAGGAGCTAGCACGTGCCCCAAGCCCCTGAACAAAAAAAACCTTTAAGAAGTGAAATTCAGGGAGTGGAATCAGGTATCAGTCTAGAATCCATTCATTCTTTCATTCATTCATTCAACCAGTAAAAGTTAAGCAGCTACTATGTTCCAGGCCCTGTGCAAGGTGCAGGGTTGACCTCCAAGGGAAATAAGATGGACAAAGGAAAACCAAAAATAAAGAAGGAAATCAGTAAATAAACAAGACAGTTTCAGAAGGTGCAAAGTGCTAGAGGAAAAGTAAACAGGACAATGTGATAGCAACTCAGGTGCTGGGGACAGATGCTGTGACTTGGCGGAGCCAGGGAACAGGTAGCATTTGGGTTGAAACCTAAATGATGAAGAGGTGCAGCCACGCTAAGATCTAAGACAGGGCACTCCCAAAAGAAAGAACAGCAAGTGCAAAGACTCTGGGGCAGGAACAAGCTTGTTCTGTTCAGAAAAATAAAAGGACAGTGGCGCTGACTCATGTTAGACTCAGTAAGTTTTGAGAGCTGTGTATTAAAACCCAGTCACCAGTCTAAGCACTTTGCTTGTGTTAGCTAGCTTAATCTTCTCAACAAACCCACAAGATATGCCTCATTATCCCCACTTTACAGATGTTGATTATGAGTTCTGGAGAGATTTATTAATTAACTTACAGTCCAAGAGCTAGTAAATGGCAGAGGTTGGACTTGAACCAAGGTTTATCGACGCCAGAGCTGGGAATGACGGTGACAGCCTTTCTGTCGCTTCCTGTGAGCTCACTCTGGCCTCCTTTGGCTCCTCACCTAGACAAGGGCCTTCTCACCACCTTCAGCCATGGTAAGCTTAGTGTGCAGGCCCGAGTCCCTGGCAGGGAGGGCTGCTGTCTGGGGAGAATCCATCAATACTTGAAAGCGTTTCCAACTCACCGTCACGCTTGCCCTGTGCTGTGTCCTCCAAGCAGCTTCACCAGTAATGAAGGGAATTTTTTTTAATCTGCCTGACTCCTATGTCTTTGTCTCAATTTGTTCCAAACTCAGGTGGAAAGCAGAAATGCCATTTATCGACCCCTCAGTGAAGACAAGGAGGGCATAGCAGGGCTTTGGGTGAGAACTGAGAGGGGTCACATGGCGTCGTGGCAGTGGATGCAAACAAAGTAGGTGACTAGAGGGGAATCGAAGAGGAGGAATGGACTGGGTTGTGTGGGGTGTGCTTGTGTGCATGTATGTGGGCACACAGGATAAATGTGTGCCTGCGTGTTTGTGTGTGCATGGGAGTGTGAGTGGTGTGCATCTCTGTGTCTGTGTGTGTCTGTGTGTGCATGTGTGTGTGCACGTGGATGAATGTGTGCCTGTGTGCGTATGTGTGCATGGGTGTAAGTGGTGTGTCTGTGTGTGCATATGTGTGTGCATGTGTGTGTGTGCATATACATGGGATAAATGTGTGCTGGTGTACCTGTGTCTGTATGTTTGTGTTTAACTCATGGGTCTGTGTCTATATGTGTCTGTATGAATCTGTGAGTCCAAGTGTGTGTGTGTATGCACATAGGATGAATGTGTGCCCATAGGATGAACCATGTGCTTATGTTTGCATGGGTGTGTGTGAGTGGTATGTATGCATTTGTATGAATCTGTGTGTGCCTGTGTATGTGTGGGTGCACATGGGATGAATGTGTGCCAGTGTGTTTGTGTGTTTGTGTGTGTCATGTTTGTATGTTTGTGTCTGTGCATCTGTATGTGTCTGTGTGAATCTGTGTGTGTGTGTGTGTGCATGCACACATGGGGATGAATGTGTGCCCATGTGCTTATGTGTACATGGGTATGTGTGAGTGGTGTGTATGTATGTGTCTGCATGTGTCTATGTGAATCTGTGTGTGCATGTGTGTGTGTGCGTGTGTGTATACACTGGATGTGTGCCAATGTGCTTGTGTCTGTATGTGTGTCAGTCGTGTTTGTGTCTATGTGTCTGTGTGTGCCTGTGTGTGTGTGTGCGCACACGCACATGGGATGAATGTGTGCCCATGTGTTTATGTGTGCATGGCTGTGTGTGAGTGGTGTGTATGTATATGTCTACATGAATCTGTGTATGCCTGTATGAGTGTTTGTGTGTGTCTGTGTGTGCGTGTGTGTGTATACACTGGATGAATGTGCACCGGTGTGTTTGTGTCTGTATGAGTGTTTGTGTGTAAGTCGTGTTTGTGTCTGTGTGTCTGTATATGTCATTGTGACTCTGTGTGTGTGTGTGTGTGTGTGTGTGCTTGGTATGAATTTGTGCCTATTTGCTTGTGTGTGCATGGGTGTGTGCATGTGTGTGCCAGTGTGCATGTGTCTGTATGAGTGTTTGTGTGTGTCATGTATGTGTCTGTGGAATCTGTGTGTGCCTATGTGTATGTGTGTGTGTGTGTATGAGCACATGGGGTGAATGTGTGCCTGTGTGCTTGTGTGAATGGGTGTCTGTGTGTATCTGTGTGTCAGCATATGTCTGCGTGTGCTATGCACATATGTACAAACCTGCATGCACACACAGAGGGTTCTGGGTGAAGCCACAGGGGCTCACTAAAGCTGTGGACCCAGCAAACCTCAACTCTAGGCCCAAGGCCCCAGTCTAGTGCTCTCTCCACTGCCCATGCTGCCCCCATTACTGTGACAAAGGAGGGCTCTCCACCTCTGCCCCTACCCAGACCACCTTTCTCTCTATCTCCAGCTGTAATGGACATAAATGCTGCTCTAATTCCTCATCACTTCCTGCAATTTGCAAAATGGTTTCTTTGGATTTTACAAAAGGGGCTGCAGAGTCACCTCTGCTCCCCCTCCATCCTTTTTCTGTTGTCTTGTAGTTAAGCAAAGAGAAGAATAAGTGATCAAACATCACGAAGAAGAAAGGCAGCCACGGAGCCTGAGGGAGATTACAGGGAAATGATGTGAGCAATCATTTAAGCAAATTCTATTTTAACTAAGATGAGTTCAGTCCACTCCCTAATGCACCAGCCACACGATGTCCTGTGACCCATGCTGGGTAAGGATGGTGCGTGGCCCAATTACGACCACTGGATCACCAGTCCAGCTGCACTGCACACATCAGGCTCATCTGCAGATGGCCTATGGCCTCTGGTTCCATTCTGATTGTCCAGGCAGCTGTGAGCAGAGCAAGCAGACTTTGTTCCCATCCTCCAGCAAATGCGGACTTTTCCACCCATGTCAGCACTATGCCAGGTGCTGAGGCTGTGGAGGTGCTGGAGCCAGACCATGCTGGCTTTAAGGCTTCTCAGAGCAGGTGACGTGGGGCAAGGACTGAAGAAGTGAGAGAGGGAGCGCAGCAGATGTGGGAAGAGGATCCAGCTGAGGAAAGCACAGGGCAGAGCCTGGAGGCAGGAGCTGCAAGGCCCACGGTCCAGGAAGGAGCTGGTGGAGCTGGAGGGGGAATGGATAGGGGGGTGATGTGGGCCAAGGGGTGATAGGGCTGGATACTGTGGGGGGGATGGGGCTGGATACTGCAGGCCAGGGCCACTGTCAGCTTGGATGCACCCCAGTGAGGCAGGAGCCCCAAGCAGAGCAGAGCAGAGAGGGCTCCACCCTGAGTCTCACAGATGTATGAGGGCTGCTCCAGGGAGAGTGGGTGGAGCCAGAGCAGAGAGAGGGACCTGTCAGGACGCTACTGCACCAGTCCAAGCAGATGGTGGTGCAACCAGGGAGAGAGCCTGCAGAGGGGGAGAAGATATAGGCTCTGGTTTACAGGGGTTTTTGTAGAAATAGGTCTCTCTATGTTGGCTAGGCTGGTCTCAAACTCCTGGGCTCAAGCAATTTTCCTGCCTCAAACTCCCAGTGTTGGGACGGCAGGTGCAAGCCACCACACCTAGCCCTGGGTTTACACTGAAGTCAAGCCATGAGACCTGAGAATTATTCACTCCATAAATAACTTGGTATTATTCGTTTTTAAGTTCTCATACTATTTCACTCAGCATCTCCCTATAGAAATCTTTTCTAACAAAATAGAAATTTAGAGAAAGATTTAAGAATGAAGCTAGCACTGCAATGTAATTTATGACAGAAAAAAAATGGAAACTTCAAATTTCAAAAGTAGGAGCTTAGGAGGACCATTAATTACGTGGACAATTTCCACAAATATACAGTGCAATGGGAAACTGATCAACCTGGAGTGTCAGGTGGGAGAGCCTCAGATCCGTATCTGCACATGGGAGGACACAGCTGGGTCTACCAATGTCCACCTCTTTTCTGGGCCCAGAGAAGAACGGCATCTCCCACGCCCGTCACGTCAGGATGGCCATGAGACTTACACTGGCCAATGAAGTGTGAATAGAGGCAATGAGTGTCCCTTCCAGGTGGGAGCATTTACAAGTCAGCGCTCAGCTCCTCTGCCCTCCTTCCCTGTCACAGTGACTCTAGAAGCACATGTGGAGATGCTGACATCCTCAGTCGGTGGAGCCTCCATCAGTGACAGTCTCTGCCATCCGTGATGCCTCCCTGCTGACCAGTGGGGACATGCAGCAAGAGCAAGAAATCAACTTTGTCATTTTGGGGGGTTCATTGTTTTTGTACCACATGCTAGCCTATCCTGACATCCACACCAATGTGAGAGCAACTGTGAAAATAGATACTAGTGTAAGAAGAGAAAAATGAATGAAAAAAGGTACTAATCAGGGAGTACTACTATCTTTGGAAAGCAAGATACCAGATGAGTTCTGTACTCTCCTGTATAAACTCCTGCACTTGCCAAATGCCTCACAGTCAGGATGCCTGGCTGTGTTAAGGGGAATGATCGTATCATTCACGAGAACACCCGGGTCCTGGCCGAGGCCGTCCTCGTCCCAGGCTGCATTTTCCTCTCCTTCATCTCAGGCTCCTGGTCCACTTAGCTTTTGTCCCCCCTCAATTATCCCTTTATTATAGATTGTTTTGTTCACTAATTGTCTGCCCTGCATAATGTAGCATAATCATATTTTGTCTTGTTCTCAGATGTTTAATTTAGTGTCCCTTGGCCTCAGTTTCTTCATCTCTAAGTGCCCTCATGGCATAAAGGGAGATGCTGAGATGCTCCTGAGTGCCGCCGCTCCTCCAGGGCTGGGAAGAATGAAAGCACCCTAGCAAGCGATGCTGCTTTACAGATGGCAATCCAAGGTGGAGAGGTGGAGGGATTTGCCCAAAGCTGTGTCCTCAAGTGAGTCCTGAAAGTGCAATTTGAGCTCTGGAATCTGCCTTCAGCCAAGGTACCCTCATCACATCCTCACAACATCCTTATGTGGTCAGTATTATGTGGCCATTTTACAGGTGGAAACACAGATGAGGCTCACAGAGGTTCAGTCACTTGCCCAAGTCACACATTGAGTGAGTGCTGGAGGCTGAATCTGAATCCAGGTATGTGGGGTCCAGGGTCTGTTCTGTCCTCACCACTCCAATGGTGAGTGGTCCAGGTGGGGGCCAGCACCCTCCAGGTGCAGGAGTTGCCCACCTAAATGCACTTGGGGCCAGAGAAATCACCAGCCCCAACACAACAATAGTAATAAAGAGAACAGCCCTTGTCCCTACAGTGTGCACTGGTGGTTGCTGAGCCCAAGACATGCACGATCTCGCTGAAGTCTGGCCCCACACCACAAGGCAGATGCTGTCATTATCAACTCACACGTGAGGGAACTGAGCTCAGAGAGTGAGGCAACTTACCCAAGGTCTCACAGCAAAATAGTGGCAGAACCCAGGCTGGAACCCGAGGCCTGTGGTCTAACCAGCAGTCACACTAACTGTGTGTGGGCCTCCCTCTAACTGTGCCTGGGCTTGGAGACCACTGGCAGAATCAAGCTTCCCCTTATCTGGGCAGCATCTGGAGTGAGAATGCAGAAGCCCCACAGAGGTGAGCACAAGAGCTCCAAGTCTGGAAAAGGGAGGAGGGAGCCTGAACCACAAACACCCACCACGCTGGGGGCCTGGAAGCGCAGGCCTCATATGGGCAGAGAGGGACAGCAGCATGTGCCCACGTGAGCCTGGAGAAGGTCACTGTCACCTTATCATTGAGGCCAATGCCATTATCTGTGCTGAGCAGGGCCTATCAGGTACAGCTGCGGGGACTGGCAGCCTCTTCAGGGGGCAAGGCCCTGACTCACCATGAGTCTCAAATCCAGCAGGAGTTTATCACCCAACCTAATTGCTCCAATTGCCACTGTCATGGCTGATAACATTAGGTGACAGCCACAAACTCAGAAAGTCTGAAGTGGGCCCCGGAGAAGGGAGAGGCCTTGAATGGTTTGGAGGGAGCATAAAAGGAGAGCAGTGGAGTAACTCAAAGCCCTGGGCAGGCTCAGGCTGGAGATAGTCACAGAGTCACAGAGATTACACTCACCAAAGGTCAGAGTCAGAGACTATTGAACACAGTGAAATAAGAAGTTTTAGTTGTTGGACGTAGAGATTCATGACACCAAGAGAGCACAATTGTCAAGATCACAAAGTAAGGGCCAAAAAGAATGCCGAGTGTTGGACACTATTGAGATGTTTAGAACATGGCAGAACGTTGGACACAGCTTGTCAGCACCTTGGGCTTAGGAGGCCAGAGTGGTGTGAGGAGCCAAGGGGGAGAGACTTCCGGAGAGGCCTGGCCCTAAGTCTTGGCTCTACCAATGATTAGCTTTGGGACCACTACCTTGCTCCATCTAAAATGTGGGGAAATTAAGCCCCCTCATGGAGTAGGAGAGCCTGAGATGGCAAGATGAGTGGGTGGTGCTTAGCAGCTAAGCACCAGATAAGAAATAGACATAGATGTGTATGTTGTATTTTATAAATAGTTTATGATTGGGGTGTGGGGGAGTGGGAGTTGGCAGGGCTGGAAATAATCCTTGGAAATCACACAAACTCTAGCTAGGGCACTCACTGCATGCTTCCTGTTGGAATTACCTGGGAGTTTTAAATCAGGGGATTCAAATGGGCCCCTGAGACCAGGCTGTGTACAGGAGTGGCCCTGCCATGGGGCCCCAGCTACCTTATTCTCTCCACATTGACCAGGTAGGCAAGACTGAACTGCCACTGATGCACATCTTGGCAGAATGCCCGTGAACACTGGGAACATGAGAGTGGCTTCCTTAGGTTACAGCTGCAGCTGTCAACTGCTTACCCACAGCACGGTCAGCATCTCAGCAACAGATTACCCCACTGCTCACATCATGGGGTCATCTGGCCCCCTTTGCATTCAGGTCACCCTGTGGGCCATGGAACATGGGGGGCTGGCACTTTGCTGACCTTGCTTTTGCTGGCTATTCAAGTCATAAGCTGTCTGAATCTAGAGAGCTCCGTTTTTGTTTTCTGTTTCTTTGCCAACCAAATCCATCCCCTTCCTTGGCCAGCTGTGTCTGTTTTGTTAGCTGTTGCGTCCCTAGCACTTAGAACAGAACCGAGCATGTAGTAGATGCTCAACAAATATTTGTTGAGTAGATAAACAAAGGACTGAAGCTTAAGAGGCAGAAGCAGTGGCGGCTGTAGCCTTGGATGAAGTTAAAATCCTCATGCTGTGAGCCCTGCACCTCCATTTCCCCAGTTGTGAAATGGGGTATCGGCACCAGCCTGTGTCACAGAGAATGACATACAGTGTGGCTTTGCAAGGAACCCTGTTGTTTAATCAAATTAAATTCAATCGGTCCTGCCAGGGGTTCCCACAGGGTAGTGGAGCAATGGTTGGGGCACAGTGAGGCGAGGCTTGATCCTGGGGATCCCGCAGGCTAGGATAAGGAGTTGGGATTTTTCCACCAAGCAGTAAGGAGCCGTTGGTGTCTCTGAGCAGGACAGGGTTGGAAATCTCAGGAACCCCTGGGGAGGGTGCTCGTCAGGTATGCAGCTGGCAGCTTAACCTAGACCAGCTGATCTGAGTCTCAGGGGCTGGAACCTGGAAGTCTATCTCTTTCAACCTCCCCAGATGATGCTGATGAAGCCAAATCTCAGGTCAACATTTCGAAGCTGTTACTATGGCTGATTCCTCTAAATTCCCATAGGGATCATCACATCCAGGGAGGGACAGGAAGGAAGGGAAGTGGAGGGAAAGATGAGGGTAGATTTCTCACCAGAAGTATTGTTCGAGAAAGGAAAGGCAACCTGTTCACTGCTGGTGGCAAAAATATTACTTTGGATCCACTGAAATTACTGTCTTTACATGTCAAAATGGTTATCTGTCAGCTATTTTATGTGATGGTTCACCCAAATATATCCATTTCTGCTGTTGCTAAATTTGCTTATACTGAGGGAGTCAGAAATAGCTGAGCCCCTAGAATATGAATCTCTTCTGATGGGGTCCCCATCTGATGACAGACCATCACCCTAAGAGGGCTGAGCCTGTGCCATCCCCACCCCTCATCCCCTGTCCCCAACACCGGGTTCTCAGCCTCTGCCCAGAGCCTAGGAGCTGGGGCTTCATTCCTCACCTCCACAGGGGGAAGGGAGAGGCTCTCCGCTGCTCCCTAACACAGCTCATCTCTCCTCATCTCTACCCATGAGGCCCGGCCATCTGCGCCACCCCCAACCCCTGCCAGCCTCTCCTTCCCTGAGCCCGGCTGTGCTCCACACAGGCTTGGCTCAGATCGTCCAAGTCACCACACCTCTCCTGCCTCAGGGTCCTCACACATGCTGTTTCCTCTGCCTGGACCACCACCCAACCTCCACAAACTAGGAAGCCAGTTGCGCCAGGAAGGCTGACAAGGACAGCGATGGGGCAGGTCTGCACAGGGCCAGCAGCAGTGACAGCGGCGGCTTCCCCAGCAGGGCTGCGCTGCAGGTTTTGGGTCCCACGTGATGCCCAAGCTCACATTATGGTGCTGGGGAGGGACCTCAAGCAGTTAAACTGTGGTGTGCCCGCGGGTGTGTAATTGTGGAAGTGGCTTTTGCATATTTTGATAAATTTATAAATGTGGAGTGTAATAATCCCTCATTAGCATGTGCTTATGTTCTACATAATTGTATCCTGTTTCACAAAGTATTTGAATTGCCAGTTCACGACCAAGACACGGTGTCACCAGCTTGACCATCATGCGTCCCCACCACTGCTGACACGGAATGTGTCCATTCATCATCCTGGGCAAAGGGGAGGCAGGACCGTGGCAAATCTCCCCCACGCCACAGGCAGGTCTAGGGCTGCCGAGGGAGGGGACAGAGAACAGGATTGGGAGAGCGATCGGCCCAGCCACTGGCCTGGACCCAGAGTGGGAAGGGGTCACCTGGGAACATGCCTGTGCCAGCTCCACCCAGGGCCCTGCAGTGGGTCAGAGCACAGCAGCTGGAATCTGAGTGCCACCTGCCCTCACTCCACCTGGAGTCACCTCCCTGAGCCTTGGTTTCCTCTGATGTAAAATGGAGACAAAAAGGGCTCCCTCCTCGGGGCTGCGAGGATTAAGCGAGCGAATGCAAGTACAGGCTGCTCAACCCGTGTAGGAGCGCTCCCACCTATGAACTGATATTCCTGCTGCTGTCACCCCCAGGACTGCTACAGAGAGGGCACCACGGACCCTCATCCTTGCAATAGCTGATGGGTGTTAACACCCCCATGAGCCAGGCACCTGCACACATGACCCATGTCACCTGCATGACCTCCCTATGCAGCAGGCACCGTCATGGTCCCCAATCCACAGGGAAGGAGGTCGAGAACTTCCCAGATCACACAGCCCACAGGGGTGGAGGCTCAGAGCCGGGCTTTCTGTCCCCACCCCAGACCCCACACTGCCAGGGACACTTGTCAGCAGACTCTAACAAGAGTTTGGCTTTCTGAGGACAGAAAACTCTGCTTTGAGCCTCTACCCCTGTGGGCTGTGTGATCTGGGAAGCTCTCAACCTTCTCCCCTGTGAAGCAGGGACCATGACAGCACCTGCTGCATAGGGGGGGTCGTGCAAGTAACATGGGTCATGTGTGCCAGTGCCCAGCTCATGGGGGTGTTAACACCTGCCACATGGGCTGCCATGATGCCCCCCCAGCAGCCATGCCCCTCCTCCACTCACAAAACCCTGGGCTTTGTTTTGTAGCCCTACAGCCCCAGACCTGAGGGCCCCTCCAGCCCTGGGGTGAAGCTGAGGCAGGCGCCGCCTCCCCCTTCTCCAGAAATTGTTTTAGGTGTGAGCACACAACCCAGACCTGGCCATTGGGGTGAGAGAGGAAATTTGCTATTGGGAAACAGCTGCTTCTAGGAAGCATCCCTTTCTGCCCCTGCCTCCTCCTTTCTTCCTGATTTGAATGTTGTCGTGAGGGCACCTGACGTCTGGTTGTGGTGGCCATCTTGCAACCATGAGGCAACAAGCTACGGATTAAAAAGCCCACACAGCTAAGCATGGTAAAGAGGGAAGAAGTCTTTTTTGACATCCCGAGCATCTGACCATGGGGGAACCACCTCCCTCTAGAACAGGGGCCAGCAAACATTTTCTGTGAAGGGAAAGATAGTAAACACTTTAGTTTTTGTGAGCCAAGAGGCAAAATCAAGAATATTAGGTAAGTATTCATTTAATAAGAGAGAAAACAAATTTCTACAAATTTCATCACAATGTATTGATGAAATTCAAAATATAACAATCAAGGACAATTTTTTTTATAACGCAGATCTACTAATGAGAATAATGACGTTCCCTTTTGCAGGGGGGAATAACATTTTACTTACTTGGGATTCAAATTTTGTTTCATTTTCCCTGTCGTCAAATCAGTTATGAATGTCTATGTATGAAAGCCATCCTTAGCTTGGGAGCTGAACAAAAGCAGACAGGGGCCCTAATTGGCCCACAGTCTGCAGCTGGGCAAACATTGCTCTAAAACATCAGGTTCTATGAGAAGATTTCATGTCTTAATTGCTTGAGCCCTGATGTCGGGTTTTCTGTTGTACGCTGACCACACATTCTAATGGAAGTGCCTACTGTGTGTCAAGCACCCATCTCTCCTTGAATTTGTGAATTCATTAATGAATGAATAAATAAATGAAGTACTTTGGGACCTGAAAAGTGCCAAGCCCAAACGCAGGGTTAGGCTCTGGCAGGTGCACACAGAGGTGCAGGGATGAGAGAAAAAGAGGCAGGTCCCGGGCCACACCTCCGCACCCTGGCTTCAGCAAGGGTGAGGGCACCGTCATCCTCCCAGATCTGCCTCCTGCTCTCACAGACCTCAAGTCTGTAAAGCCCCACCTACTTCCTTGAGCCTCTTCTGTTCTTGCTGGCTTTGACAGCAAAGCACCTCCCTCCCTTTACCAAACACAAAAACAAGGCTTTGTGCTCTGTCATTTCCTTGTAAAAAGCCGTCGTGAGAAACCAAATGGTCATCATTATGCCAGCTGCAATTCTTCCCTGTGTTATTTTCTAAGAGATGGAGGACAGGGCACCGGGAGAAGGTGCAGTGGGGGAGAAGTGGAAAGAAACCTTTCAGGGTGAATAGGCTTTAAAATTTCAGCTCCAGGTCTCACAGGGAGACTGGATTAAAGAATCATTTCAAATGAATTTTGCCATCAGAGTGAAAGCTACGTCTCCCCAAAATGCTTTACTTTGACAGTTGGCTTCAAGGGGCTTGACAGAATTCATTTTTCCAGCAGACAAGAGAGATCAAAGTATTAAACAAAACGCATTCCACCGTGAGAACTCTGTTAGCCATTTGACATAATTGTGTTTCATCCAGAGTGTTCTGGCCTTATCTCCCCCCCTTTTTTTTCTTCTTACCTACCTTCCTTCCTTTCTCCCTCCTTCCCTCCCTTCTTCTCTTCTCCCTCCTCCTTTTGTTTTCTTTTTTTTTTTTTTTTTTTTTTTGAGACAGGGTCTCACTCTGCCACCCATGCTGGAGTGCAGTGATGCAATCACAGCTACCTTGACCTCCCAGGCTCAAGCCATCCTCCCACCTCAGCCTCCTCAGTAGCTGGGACTTCAGGCACACACCACCACACCTGGTTAATTTTTTTTTTTTTTAATTTTACTTTGTGTAGAGTCCAGGTCTTCCTATGTTGCCCAGGCTGGTCTTGATCTCCTAGGTTGAAGCAATCCTCCCACCTCGGCCTCCTCCCTTCTTTCCTTCTCCCTCCCTCTCTTTCCTCCTTTTCTTCCTCCTTCCTCTCTCTCCCTTTCCACATGTTTATTAGGGGCCTCTTAGGAAACTGCCCTGTGCTGGGGAGCGACTGTGAACAGGTGAGTTCATGGAGCTTACATCCAGTAAGACTTATTTGAGACAAAAAAAAAAAAAAACTCGTGGATTTTGACAAGTACGCTGAAGAACATAGCAATGTGATAGGACAGAGTGCACCTGGGGCTGGGGCAGGATTAACAAGGCTGGTCACAAGAGGCCTTTCTCAGAGAGTGATATTGGAGCAGAGATCTGAAGGGTAGGTGTGTGCCAGTCCCTCCATGAAGCCCAGAGGGAGGGGAATCCAGGCAGAGGGGAAAAGCTAATATGCAGCTTCAGAGGTGAGAAAGAGCTCACCACCTGGAGACAGAAGGTCTCTAGCTGGAGCACAGGACTTCAGAGGAGAGAGAGGTCTGCTCAACTGAGGCATCCTGGAAGGCTTCCTGAAGGAGGCGTGATTCGAAGTTTGGTGGATTCTGGGCAGAAGTGGGATTAGGCCTTGTGGGGAAGACACAAGGGGTCAGTGAGGGAGATGACTTCATACAGAGCACACAGCGTGAGTGAGTATGAGGCATGTTTGAGTCACAGCAAGTAATCAAGAGAAAATGCCACTCCAGACTGTGAGAGAAGGTGGAGACAACAGTGATGAGGCTGGAAAGATGCTGGAGGCAAACTGTAAGGAGCCTAAATGTCAGGTTAGAAACTTAAGACTCTCAATGGGGTATCAGTAGTGTTTTTGGAGAACAGAAGGGATAAAATAGTAAGCCCTATTTACTGAGCACATACTATGACCAGACATCAGCTGGGCATTTAACAGACATTTGCCACTCATTTTTATACAGCCCAATTTACAGATGGGGAAACTGAAACTGAGAGCAGTTACGAAACTCATTCAAAGTCACACACCAATGAGAGGTGAGGTACCTGGGTCTGGCCTACTCCAAGGCCTTTCTCCAAAATAATGACCACATGAGGGGCAGGGGCTGGAAGGGGTGATCCTGGAGTAGGGAGCCCCTGGGGGTGGGGGGAGTACTAGATGACAGCTTATTTTCTCCTGCTGTAACAGAATACCGCAGACTGGGTAATTTATAAAAATCAGAAGTGTATTTGGCTCAGAGTTCTGAAGCTGGGAAGTCTAAGGGCACAGTGCTGCACCTGGCAAGGGTTCTTCCATAGTAGAAGGCATCGGGTGGCAAGGAAGCATGCATGAGACAGAGAAATGGGGCCAAACTGATCCTTCTATCAGGAGCCCACTCCCTACATATTGGCAGTAATCCACTCATGAAGGTAGAGCCGCTCATGACCTAAGGCCCCACCTCTCAATAGCAGTATATTGGCACTTGAATGTGGGCATGAGTTTTGGAGAGGGCATTGCAATCATAGCACTAGGTGTGCAAGGAGGCATGACCAAGCCCCAGACAGTGCAGGGCTGTGGGAAGGGAGGGGGGGGAGGGTGGAGAGTGAAGGTGTTCATCAGCCTCAAGGGCCAGAGGAGCTCAACAGAGCAAAGCTGAGGATGGAGCAGGCCTTGGGGGAGCGGGGTGGGAAGTGGGGGGTGGGGAAGGTATGGGCCACATTTCCCAGACACCAGAGCAAGTCTCTAATGGGCTGGGAGGCCTGGCGCCCCCTTCTGCTGAGGCACTGCTCAGCCTCCCAGGAGGAAGCCAAGAGGAGGAAACTCGGCTGTGGTTGACAAACTCTGCTCCCAATCAGTTACTGATGTTCACTGGGACTAATTAATGTTGCATAAATGCTCACACCAGGTAATGGTGAATCTAATAAACAGTCTCAGGCGTGCTGAGGAGGCCCAGCAGTTACCAAGGGAACCAGGACCATCAAAAGCACTAGGACGTTGGCATTGGGCAGGTCTGGGTTCAAATTCTGGGTGCAGCCAGTCCCTGGATCAATGCCTCCCCAGCCTGAGATTATGCCCTGGAGCAGCTCCTTCCCCTTAAAGAGACCCGAGTGCTCTGCCATCATCGATTACTGGTGCCAGGCATGACAGCCCTGCCCCAGCCTGTCACCTCATGCCGGGGACATGGGGCAGGATGGTGCACTGTGCCAGGCTGGCCATGGGCTCCCCAGAGCTCCTCGCCCATATTCTCCCTTCTTGGGTTCATGGTTGAGAGTCCAACTGTGCAGCTGGATCTCCTGGGTTCGAATCCAGTGATGTGTGACCTTGGACAAAGCACTCGACCCCTCTGTGCCCAGTCCCCTCATCTGCAAGTGGAGATGTGTTGGTACTGCTACTGTCACCAATCCCCCGCTTCCTCCACCCTGGCTACCCTCACCCTCCTCATCACCCCGTTTCTGCCCACACCTCACTCCTGGATGCCTGCCTCCCTGTCCCGATGTGCATAGCTCATGGAGGCTTCAGGGGGAGACCCCAGGGATGGTTGTATTTTTTGGGGCCCCAGAAACCTGAACAGCCTACAAGGCTGTGTCCTCAGAAGGAACTTCATCCCTACTACCTTTAGGGATAGATGATCCCACAGTTCCCATGCTGAGGAGCCTTCTCATCATGGTGCTTTGGGAATGAGGATGAGGCAGTTGCCAAGTACCCACAGGGCATCAAGTGATTGATCAGAGCAGCTCTGGGAAGTGCAGCAATGGTGTCCATTTCCCAGGTGGAGAACGGAAGCTGCAGGAAGTAAAATGCCTACAAGGGTGATATTGTTTGGATGTTGTCCCCTCTAAATTACATGTTGAATTGTAACCCCTGGTGTTCAGAGGGCCTAGTGGGAGGTGATTCTGATGCAGGGCAGGCGAGCCCCAAAATTGGGGCTTAGCCTGGGAGGGTTCCTGGCTTCACCCAGGAAAAGAATTCAAGGGCCAGCCAGTGGCATTAGACAGCAAATTTTATATCTAGCAGCTGGCTCACCTCCTCTCAGGCTCACCGCCGACAAGAGCCTATGCATCTTTTGAAGCAGCAGTGTGCAGCAGCAGCAAAGGTACTGCTCCTTGCAGAGCAGGGCTCCCTAGAGGCAGTGTGCCCAGAGTAGCAGCTCAAAGGCTCTTCTGTTGTCAGAACTCATTTTTAAATTATGCCCAATTTTAATTATATGCAAATTAGGTGGGAGGCTATGCAAACATTTTTATGGAAAGGGTAACGTCCAGGTGTTGCCATGGAAATGGTAAACTGACGTGGCACACTGGTGTGTCTTTTGGAAAGTGGCTTCCTCCCCCACGCTTGTCTTAGCTCGTCCACAATTTGGTCTGGTGTCCAAGCCACACCACCAGAGTTGAGTCCCACCTCCTGAGTCAAGCCCTGCCTCTTACCTCAATTGGATCATGGGGGTGGATTTCTCATGAATGGTTTAGCACCATCCCCTTGGTGCTGTCCCCACAACAGTGAATGATTCCTCATGAGATCGGGTTGTTTTTAAAGCATATGGCACCTCTCTCTCTTCCTCCCACTCCTGCCATGTGACATGCCTGCTCCCGCTTCCCCTTCTGCCTTAAGTAAGATCCCTGAGGCCTTCCCAGAAGCCAAGCAGATGCCAGCACCATTCTGCAGCTTCCTCTACAGCCTGCAGAACCGTGGGCCAATTAAACCTCTTTTCTTTATAAATTACCCAGTCTCAGGCATTTCTTTATATCAACACAAGAACAGCCTAACACGCAAGGTGACACGAAGAGGAAGCAACTGAACAAGGATTTGACCCCAGTCTGCCTGACTCTAAATTCTAGATTCCACTGCACCACATTGAGGGCTCCTGGTTGGCTTTTTACGTGTTCAGCTCCAGGCCGGGATTCAGGGCACTGTAAAGATAAGGCAACCATGGGAATGTGAGCACCATGAAGCCTGGGACCATCCCATTCCTTGTACAGGGAAGTTCCAAGTGTCTGACCACGCCAAGCCACTCCCCTGCCCTCTCTGGATGCCACCACGAGGATAGTTGCCTGGGTCAATCACATGGCACCTGGAGCTGACAAAGCCCCTGCCTGAGCTGTGCAGCATATCCCGGCTCAAACAGCCACTCCCACAGAAGTCAGGATGGGGCCCAGCAGACACAGCTGACCCTGGAACACACAGACAATCACAAGGCCCTCAAGCAACATGGGAAGCTTTCCACCCCACTGGCATGACCAGCACAACACTCCACAGGATCCTTTCATTGGGCAGCCATGAGGTCCATGGATCCCCTGCCACCCTGCCCATTTCCTGCTGGACTGCTCACTTATGATCATGCTAGATGCCTACTACCAGCTGGCTCACCTCCTCTCAGGCTCACCACCTACAAGAGCCTGTGTATCTCCTACAGCTTGCTCATTTCCTATTAGCAGGCCCAGCTCCTTCCTGCCTACTATCCTCCTCCCTGCCTGCCTACCTCCTCCCTGCCTACCTTCTTCCTCCCTGCCTGCTCACCTCCTCCGACCTCCTCCCTCCTTGCCCACCTCCTCCCTGCCTACCTTCTTCCTCCCTGCCTGCTCACCTCCTCCACCTCCTCTCTGCCTGCCCATCTCCTCCCTCCCTGCCCACCTCCTCCCTTCCTACCTTCTTCCTCCCTGCCTGCTCACCTCCTCCGACCTCCTCTCTGCCTGCCCATCTCCTCCCTCCCTGCCCACCTCCTCCCTGCCTACCTTCTTTCTTCCTGCCTGACTACCTCTTCCCTGCCTGCCCACCTCCTTCCTGCCTGCCCACCTCCTCCCTACCTACCTTCTTCCTCCCCTGCCTACTCACCTCCTCCCTGCCTGCCCACTTCCTCCCTGCCTACTATCCTCCTCCATGCCTGCTCACCTCTTCCCTGCCTGCTCACCTCCTCCCTGCCTGATCACCTCCTACCAACCTGCTCACCTCTGACTAGTCTACAGAGTGATTGTGCCTTTTTTTACTTTTAGCAGTTATTATGGGACACAGAAGAATGAATAAAATAAATATTCAGGGAGGCAGCAGAATCACTGCAATCCATGCTTTCTCTCCAACTCCCGGCCCCTTCCATCCTCATCACCTCCATGTGGACCCTTTTGCAGCTTCTTTTCAGTCTCCTGCTTTTCAGCCAGAGAGAGCAGTTCACTACAGAAATCTGCTCGTGTCTCCCTTGCTTAGACCCTTTAGGAGCTCCCCATTGCTCCCAGAATGGAAGCGAAACTGCACCCCACAGCTGACAGGAACCTGCAGGTTGCCATGAACCTCGCCACAATCCTTCTCTCCACCTGATGGGGTTCCGCCATGCTTCTCACATCGCCCCCGATGCTGTGGACCCAGCTCCATCTGATGCCTCTCGCTCTTCCCTTGAGCTGAGCCTGCACTTCAGTCATGTGAAGGCAGCCCAGGGTGTCCCTGCTGATCCTGCACTCATTAGGGACCCACAATGGCTGCACCAAGAGTGTGTCTTCCCAGGAGGGTCCTTGCATCACAGGAGACCTTCCCAGTCCTCCTGATGGACCCTACTGCTCCCCCATCATCAGCAGAGACCCTTCTCTCCCCACCCGGGGTTGGCATTCCCCACCCACCCGCCTCCCGGCAGTTTCTTCTCCTCTGCCCCAGGAGTATCACTTATCGATCACAGATGTAGGACTATAGAGTCAGGACTGTGTGTCTATCTGCAGTGACCAGGTGCCAGGGAGCCATTCAAATCCCAGAGATGCTGAGAAGAGGAGGAACACTCCAACAAATCGTGGAGGGAGCAAAGAGGAAACAGAGATGTGTCAGAGAGATTAATCCGTCACTCAGACATGAAAGAAATATGTTCAATTAGATTTCATTGCATTTCATTGAAATGTACACGTCGTACTTAGCTGCCTGAAAGCCTTGGATTACCCAGAAAGAAAGCACAATGAAAAACAAAGGAGAATGAAAACACGGATAAAAATGTTCCCAAAACCCAAATGATTTAGAGAGAAACAAAAACCAGGCCGGAGACAAACAGGCCACTTGGCACCCAGGCCCGAGGCACTAACATTGGCCCCGCAGCCAGATCGGCAGAGTCAGGAAGCCCAAGCTATAGGCTGGACCTGCCACCAACATGCCGTGCACCTTTGGGCAGATCACTGCTTCCTCTGACTCTCGGGCTTCTCCACACGTCCTATGGGGCTTCTCCACAACAGCATTATGGACTTTTGGTGGCTGGATAATTCTTTCTTGTGGAGGACCTCCCAGCGCACTGTAGGATGCTCAGCAGAAGCTCTGGCTTCTATCCCAGAGGAGGACCCACCACCACCCCTCCAGCTGTGGCAACTGAAAATGTCTTGCCAGATGCCCCTGAGCAGCAAAATCTCCCTGAATTGACAAACCTGAGCCAGATACCCTCTGAGTTTATGTGGGAGAGGGAAGAACAAGAAGAGGGTCACAGTGATCCCCAGCCCAGGATAAAGGGAGACCCCAGAGACATCTGCTGGGGGCGATGAGCCCATTGATGAATGGAGACCAAAGGGCACCTAATGAGTCATGGCAGCCGTGCTGAGGCAGCTGCAGGTGGGCATAGGTGGATCTTAGACACTCCTCCCTCCCTTCCAGAACTTTCCCTTTGCCCTGGAAGCCCAGCCTTGGGCTCTCTGATCATCTCTACCAAAAGCCCTCTCAGGAAAGGCTCTGGAAATCCCCCTCTCACTGCAGCCTAATTGGCAGGCACCTGGTCCCTCAGGGCAGCTTTGTCCATTTGCAGACAGAGGTTCTTGGATCTTGATAGGAGGGCGTTTAGGGATCCTTCAGGTTCCTGGCCACTAATTACACCTGCCCTCGAGGCAGGACAACCATGCAGGGTACACCAAGCAGAGAAGCTGGAAAGGGATCACTGCTTAACACCCCAGCTACTGTGTGTGTGTGTGTGTGTGTGAGAGAGAGAGAGAGAGAGAGAGAGAGGAGAGAGAGAGAGAGTGTGAGGAGGAGAGAGAGAGGGGAGAGAGAGAGAGAGAGAGAGACCAGTGGCTCAGTGACAGTCCACAGCAGGTGGCAGCTCAGACACTCTTTAAGCCTTGGCACCATTCCAGTTGTGAAGCTTTCTCAACTGCCAAGAGCAGAAAGGACGCTGCAAGCAGGGTCTGAAGAAACAGAGTGAGCCAGGGGCAGCCCTGGGCAGAACCCCGGTCCAAGCCTGGCTGAGCACTCACTATGCCAGGCCTCACTGAAAAACACCAACATTTTTCCATGCATTCATTCAGCAAATGTATACTGAGCATCTGCTATGTGCCAGGCTCCCTTCTAGGCACTCACAACAGCAATGGACAAAACACAAAAGCCTCTTGCAGAGCTTATAATGAAAGTCCTCCATAAATAGCCAACAGTAGCCAACACTGATTGAGCACTCACTGTGTGCCAGGTGGGGGGCTGAATATTTTCTTGGCTCATCTCTGCATTACAGATGATGCCCTCGTTTTAGAGGGGAGAAACTGAGGTTTTGGGAGGTTAGTAACTTGCCCCATATCCCCACCCAGTAAGTAAGTTCTGGGGTCAGAATTCAAATCCAGACAGTTCTGACCAGGACTGTTTTCTGAACACAACACTATCAGTAGTGATAGTAGCACTATTATTACTCTGAGTATCACTTTTAAGCTACCCCATCACCAGATCCTACAGCAGCCAAGACACCAGTTGAGTGTCAGACCAGGTCAGACCTTCCAAGGCTGTGGCAATCATCACTGATGCTCACTGAGCCAGGTCCCCCAACTGCCCCCAGTGGGCCCGGCATTTTACATGCATCAAGCCAGTAAATCTTCACAGAGATCAGAAGGTAGGGACATCATTACCCCCATGGCACAGATGAGAAAGTGAGATGTTGTCCCCCACCTGTGGACGTCTGTCCTGCAGACTCTGACTCAGCGACGGATAAATGAAATACACTCTCATACACAGAATGCAGTGTAAGAGTCGGACTAGGTGGTCAGCAACTGCTTTCGGAGGGCAATTGCAGCTAACTGACCATGACTCCCTGTTCCTTCTCACCTTTGTTCAGTATAGATTTAATGAGAGGTTCTAAGTCAACATGCTTGTGGACAATTAACAAGGTTAAAAGAGTGGCTTTACGAAAGATAAAAGGTCTTGGTTCTGGGGCCCAGAACAAACACCATTAATGGGTAATTCCCCTTCACCCTTCCCTTGAGAGGACCATCCAGCACCAAGTTTACATGAGCAAACAGAGACAAAGGGATGTGAGGTAAACAGACTTAATTTGGGAAGCTTTTATTTCTAATCTTCACTCTATGACTTAATGCTAATTAAGTCTAAACTTATCCTAATCTTCACTCTATGACTTAATGCTCTAACGAAAGAACTGCCTGCCTTCAGCCCGTCTCATTAAAACCTTTCAGCCTTCCAGAAGGTTTGAGACTATAATCTATAATTTCCCAAATACTGCCCTTAATATCTTGCCAGCCACCCCGAGCGAATCCCAACAAGAAAGCTGAGGCCCAGGGAGGCTAAGGACCTGACCCAGGGTCTGCAGCTGGCCGGTAAGAGACCCACACTCTTGAGAGCTCAGTGTATTCTCTCTGGTCTCACCTAAGCCAGACATCCACTGAGACAGAATAGAGCAGGGACTAAGCCCCACACTCGTGGAGGGATCCCATCTGAACTCGGGGGTGCCCATGGGTTCCCCACCTCTGTCTGTCTCACCCCAAGTCACTCCCTGCCTCCATCCAGATGGGGATGTAAATGAGAACTCTGCCCCACCCCTGTCCCCTATCTGACCTCAGAGCTCTAAGCACAGTGGCTCAAACTATAGGCCTGTCAGAGCCCCGAGCCTTGCATCTGGCGGTCACGGGGGAGGACATGAAGGATGAAGATGACTGGGCCTTGAGCATGGATGGACTTTTCATGAAAACTCATCACGCACAGGAGACAGCCTCCCCTCCCCAGCCTGTATGTTCAGGCCTGTAGGCAAAGAGGAGTAACCTCCGAGGACTGTGGGGTTGTGAGGTCATGTAGCCCAGGCAATAGCCCCAGTTTCCTCTTCCAGACCACCCAGGAGGGGGAAAGGCCCCCAGAGATGGCATTCCAACTGAATTCCAAAGCCCCAGGCCCAACTCCAGCTTCACCACTTCCAGCTGCACCTACCTGGGCAGGTCACTTTCTGACTCGGAGCCTCAGTGGTCTCTCCTGTTGAATGGGAACCATGCTGGATCCTGCCTTGTAGGGTGGATGGGATCAAACAGGTGGGTAAGGAGCTCAGCACCATGCCCGGCACCCCCAGCAAGCGTTTCCTCTCAGATGTCACTAGAGGCTGGAGATCATGGACCCTCATCTCACCTCCCTGGGCATGTGGGGTTTCCAGGAAGACAAGGCATGTGGAGAAAGGAGTTGACTCACCTGAGGTCACAGGTGGGTTCAGAGTGAAGCCAGGGCTCCTCCTACCCCCTTGTCCCAGACTCTGATCATCAGAGGTTTCTGAGAAGGGCACGAGGCCTCCTCCCCACCCATCACCCCAGGGAAGGGGCTAGAACCCTCATCCTCAGCAAGGGAGGGGAACAGAGTCAGGGAGGCTGGGGCAGAGCAGAGTGGCATTGTCACCCAGAGAAGGCGGAAGTGCAGCACCTGCAAGAATTAGCACAGCACAGCTCGTCCTATTTTAGTTGGAGTCTGCATGTCTACTGTCTCAGTGGCTCCCGCCAACAATCAGGTGAAATGGGCATGGCAAACATCTGCCTGCTCTCCAGCTGGGGAAACCGAGTCTCAGCAAGGGAAAACAACCCATTTACGATCGAAGAGACAGTCACAGGCATGGGAATGTGGACTCAGTCCTCAACTTGAACCCAGACTCTTCCATAACACCAGTCAACCAGTGCATCAGAGGGGCACTGGACCGGGAGTTGGGGTGCCTGGGTTGAGCTGGTCATGAGCTAGCAGGTAAGCTCTACAGTTTCCCAAAGATTCGCCCTTCCTGACCTTTGCACAGGGTGCTTGTCCAGGGTAGTCTACCACCAAGGGCTTAAGAGCTTGACTTTGGAGTCACACAGACCCAGGTTCAAATTCTGAAATGCCCTACTGTGTTCCCTCTGTGACTCCAGCGTCCTCATTGGTGAAATGGGAAATCTGTCTCAGGATTAAGTGAGACGGCACAGGCAGTGCCTGGCACAGCAGAAGCCACTGGTAAGTGGTGGTGGTGGTGATGGGTGTTACAACTCTGCACCAGTTCTTTATCCTTCAAAACACAGCTATAGCATGAGCTCTGGAAGGGCTCCTGCCTGCACATTCTAGGGGCACCCTTCACGGCATGTCCATGTGTGAGTTGTGCAGTGCACAGCCTGTGCAGCAGTACACTGAGGCCCTGAATTCTAGAAAGTCTTTCCTGACTGGCCAGGTTTGGTCAGGGGCCCCCTCTCTCCTCTGTCACCCCCAATCCACACCAGACTGTGAGTTCCTTAAAGGTAGGGGCTTTGTCCTGCCCACGCCTGTGTCCCCAAGCCCAGCTCAGCACCTGGTCCACAACAGGACAGGCACCAGCAATCATTCCTTCAGCTCATGGGCCGCTGAGCAGAGATTTACGTCTATGTTTAGGCTTCAAAGCTCTTAACTGAGGTCCAAAGAGGTTAAGCTCCTGAAGTAGCTAAAGGTACCCTGCTGACATTTGCAAAGCCAGAGACCTGAGGCGGCCAATTAGACACAGCGTCATGTCGAAATGAACAAGCCCCATGTCTCATCGCCCAGTCACATGCCCAGCGATGCCCATGCCCCCGCCCCTCCCGGCTTAGCACGGGCTGAGCCCTCCCGGAGACGCAGCCAGGGTGTCTGTCTCAACGCCACTGAGTTCCCTGGCACTGCTGGAAACCTAAGGGTCTATTTCCTAGGCTGTGTCAAAATGTTTCTGGTGTTGCCCAAAACAACTGTGCCAGACACTCATGCTGTGCCAACCACGGGAGAAGAAATGGCCCAAATGTGCGACAGAAGCCGGTGTGATGAGCTGCAGCCCCCACCACACGGGAGGGGGAAGCTCCCAGTGCAGGAGAGTCCCAGCCTTCTCCAGACGCCCCCAAAAAGCCATGCGGGCACCGGGGCTGGGCGCTCGCTCACCTCGGGCATCTGGTTTCCCACGGTGCTGGCTGGGAGGAAAATCCCTGGAAGGGGGTGTCAGGCTCAGTGAGTGGCCTCTGGGGGCAGCTGGAGCCTCCGTGTGCCAGGCCCTGGGGGATGCAGAGATACCAGATGCCGTCCGGGGGAGGGGCGTCTATGCCGGGCCCTGAGGGTGAGATGTTAGGCTGACCTGAAGGGTGGGGACTCACCATCGCTCGCTGCTGTCACCAGCCACGTCCTGGGCTGTGTTCTAAGCATTTACTTGTATTAAATCCTCACAGTAGCCCCCGTGAGAGAGAGGCAGACACTACCGCTACCCCCAGTTTACAGATGAGGAGACTGAGGCACAGAGAGATTAGGAACTGCTCATCATCCGGTCACTGACCGGGTCAGGTTTGAGAGCGAGGGGCCTGGCTCCCCAGTCCTCCCGGGCCCTGCTGTGCACGGGCAGAGGGGAACAGCAGAGGCAAAGGCTCAGAGGCAAGAGTGGGGGCAGGGAAGACTCGGAAGAGGGACATAGCTCAGTCTCACCTGGAGCAACGGCGTGGGCAGCTGAGGGCGAGTGAGGCTGGGGGAGGGGCTGGCCCGGGGCAGCCTCACCCGGTGTCAGGGGATGGCCACCCACACTCACTGCCCCGGGCAGGAGGACAGGGATGAAGCTTGGCCCTCAGGGCACTGGCCGGTGACTCCTGCAGGTCTCACTCCCCCCACCAGGGCTGTGTTGTCACCCCTGGGCCCACAGCCCCTGGCACAGGGCAGGGGAAGCCCTTGTCCATTTTCCTGCACGGGGCATTTGTTTTCTCCTGTCTGCACTCAGCCCCAAACAGGCACAATGGGGCTGCAAACATGAGGGACATTGCCCTCGATGGCTCTCAGCCCAGCTGGGGACAAAGGTGGGCATCCTGAGTGCTGCACCCGACATCACCAGCTCCCTCATTCCTGACACATGGCACGGTCACCTCTCCACCCCCTCTGAAGGCAGATGTGGCCACGTGACTGGTGCTGGCTGCTGCGCTGTGAAAGGTGGTGGTGTGTGTCACCTCCAGGAGGGGGAATAAAGGATCAGGGGCAGGGTTGATGCCTTCTTCCTTTTGCTGCGTGACCACGGAAGCCCCATCCAGGTGAGAAGTGAGAGACTACAGTGAGCAGAGCCCTGAGCCCCGCCGTGAACCTGTCAGGCAGAGGCAGGGAGCCTGCTCCTGTGATGAGGGCATGGGGCCGTTGGTCACTGCAGCACAGCCCAGGCCCAGCCAATGCCCTGCACAGAGCCGGGTCACCCAAGAAGGGGAGCACCACTGTGAGGAGCGAGGGGGCGGGAGGCTGACTGTCCAGCCCCCGGACCTCCATGGAGGCTGGTCCCTGGGGGGAAGGGTCCCTCGACGCCACCAGTCACAGGTCTGCGATGGTCCTGTCAGCCTCAGGGAGGCTCCCAGGCCCCACCTCCAGCCTCTGACTCACCCAGACCTGAGGCCAGACAGGTGCATTCCATGACAACATGCAGCTGCTCCAGAGACCCGCTGGGTGCCCCATCCCTCTGCGTTTCCTCAGCCACTCAACAAGGAACAGAGCCGGGCACCGACCCTGTGCCAGGCGTGTGCTGGGCCCTGGAAACACCCAGGAACAGGACCATAGGCCCCTGCCCGCCTGGAGCTCACGGACTAGTGAGAGCAACAGTCGATTCCAGTAAAACCCCAAGGAAAGAATTACAGAAGGTGCCGAGAGAAACCAGAGGAACGCCAAGAAGTTGGGGTGAGGGGGAACCGAGTCTGCGGGGTGGTGGGGGAGAGGTCACATCTAAGCTGATAAGGATCAAAGAGACCGGCCACGTGGAGGAGAGCAGGAAAAGGCATTGCAGGCGGAGGGGAACTGCGTGGGCAAAGGCCCCGTGGCAGGAAAGGGCTCAGGTGTCCACAGGAGAGACAGCAGGGAGAG
The DNA here is from genome assembly GCA_036589455.1 of Ateles fusciceps. Taxonomy (NCBI): domain Eukaryota; kingdom Metazoa; phylum Chordata; class Mammalia; order Primates; family Atelidae; genus Ateles; species Ateles fusciceps. The sequence continues at coordinate 2,433,057 of JAZHEH010000733.1, forward strand.
GAGGGAGGGTGAGGGCTGGCCCACACAGGCCTGGGGGCGGCAGTGGGTGTTCTGCACTTGATCCTGGAGGGAAGGAGAAGCCACTGAAGGGTCAGGAGGAAAGGAATGTGACCAATCCTCATTCAGAAGAATCTTCTTGGAGCCCAGGGCTAGGCACAGGGCCTGGCATACAGTTGGTGCTCAATGAACGCTTACTGACAATGACACTGCAGGAGGGGAAGTGGGGAGACTCCGTGTAGGGCAATACTGACCGGTCCTGTGTGATGCACCTGCACTAACACCCAGCTTGGGGGGGGTCCCCCTCAAGGACAGTGTGGAGCTGGTGTGTATGGAGCAGCTGCCACCTGCCTGACCCTGGGCGCAAGCTCCTTACATGACAGCTGCAATGTCCTCAGTGATGACCCCAGGAGGAGGGGGTACAGACATCCCCAGTGAGGACCAGGAGGAGGGGGACACAGACATCCCCAGTAAGAACCAGGGGACACAGGTGTCCCCAGTGAGGATGAGGAGGAAAGGCAAAGATGTCCCCAGTGTGGACCAGGGGGAGGGGGTACAGCCATCCCCCAGGGAGGACCAGAAGAAATGAGGACCCCAGGAGAAGGCGCACAGATGTCCCCCAGGGAGGACCAGGAAGAGGACGCACAGATGTCCCCAGTGAGGAGCAGGAGGAGGGGGACCCAGAAGTCCCTAGAGGAATTGATGCTGTTTTCAGAATGAAAATGCCCCAAAGTGCAATGCTCTAACCAGACACCAGTTCATTTGAAACAGACTCTCATTACAAAGTGCATCAAGAAACATTTCAATCTGGAAATCGATGCGAGCTCATGGAAAGAATTACTTGCTAAATAATGAGGAAGGACAAGTCAACAGAACTGAGTAAGCGGCAGAGGAGACACGTCCTCCTGCCTTCGCCTGCTCGGGCTGCCGTAACAACACCCCACAGACTGGGAGGCTTAAGCAACAGAAATTTATTTCTCCAAGTCCTGGAGGCTTGAAGTCCAAGGTTAGGGTGTCAGTCTGGTAGGGGGCTGGTGAAAGCTCTCCTCAGGGTACAGATGGAGGCTTCTCACTGTGTCCTCACAGGGCGAGAGAGAGAGAGAGAGAGCGCGCTCCAGTATCTCTTCTTACAGGAGCATGAATCCCATCAAGGAGGCTCCACCCTCCCGACTTCATCTAACCCTAATCACCTCCCAAAGCCCCCTCCCCCGTGCAAATATCATCATGTGAGGGGTTAGGGCTTCAGCATGTGAATGTGGAGGGCGAGGGAACACAAACATTTAAGTCACATCATGACCCACGTACAGGCTCTAAGCCATCCAGTTGACAAAACTATGACATTGAAATATGAGGAAATAAGCAGCTTCCTAAGGAGAGAGACAGAAGCCAGCTCAAGTGATAATGAATGCTACCTGTAAAACATCAGAACCTGCGGCCTGTCTGGCCATATTTTCTAGCCATATACATGACTCCCGAGGGCCCCATCAGTGTCCCCAGGAGAGAACCCTGTGCCTGAACTCATGGTCTGGCCCTGCTCGGCCTCTAATCAGAAACACAGAACTCAGCATCCCTAACACGCTGTCTCTGAACCTGAGGTGGTCATTCCCTCTTCATCCACAACTTGCGCCCCTAATAATATACAGTCTCATCAGCCCCAAACATACTGCATACCTGAGGGCATCCCCCAGACCACCCAGCCCTCAACCCTGGCTCTGACCTCAGCCCATTTTTCCCAAACCAGACATTCAGGGCGGCTAGTCCTTGTGCCAATGTTTAATACCAGTGTGGGGCAGTGCATTGACATAGTCACAGCCTGGATTCTGGAGTCCAAGACCTGGGTTCCCCCTCCTGGCTTATGTGTGACCCTCGCCAAGCTCCTTGACCTCTCTGAGGCTCAGTTTCCTCATTTGTAAAGCAGCGGTCATGATTCCCACCGATGGGACAACAGGGAAGGGAGACGGTGTACAGGAACTGCCGTGCAGGGTGTCTAGCGCCCAGGGAATGCTGGGGAAGCACAGCTTACAGTTGTTGCAGCACTAAACAGTTTATGGGGACAGCAGCCATCACTGGTAGGTTCACATCCTCACTCCCATGGAAATGACCACATCTGACACTGGCACTGAGCTTGAAACCTTGCGGAGCCCTCTCATGCCCTTCTTCCTGGGGGGATCCTCAGAGTGGCCCAAAGAGGCAGAGGAGAATGTGAGCTCTGGAGCCAGACTCCCTGGGCTCAAATCCTGTCTCTGCCATTGCTGAGATGCATCACTTTAGCAAAGTATTTCCCTCTTTGACCCTCCATTTCCTCAGCTATAAAATATGGGGGGGATGATAATCACGCCATCATGGGCTTGCTTCGAGGGTTAAGTAATTTGGTGTATATCAAGCACCTACAATACCCCTGACCTACAGTAGTAATGTTTTTATATTTATCATTCCTCCCATTTTACAGATGAGGAAACCAAGGCTCAGAGAAGGAAAGGGGCCTCCTTGAGTCGTCACAGCTGTTGACATTGCTGGGCCAGGATTCAGAAGCCAGCGCTTTCACTCACTTTCACGGTGCAGTCCCAGGAGTTGCTTTGTCTCCTTCACTTTGGAAGGGGACAGATGGGGGCGAGAACCTGGAGTCCCTCACTCTTGTCCACACAGGCTCAGGGCCAGGTCAGTATCTGCTGCCCAGGCAGTGCCCAGGAGAAGGGGGTAGCAAAAGTGTCCAAAGACAACTGACCACACGCCCATCATGGCACTGAGCACCTGGCCTTCATTTTCCCTTTGTCACGACAACCACTCTATTCCCACTTCACAGAGGGGCAAACTGAGGCTTGGGAGGCTGAGGCACGTGTCCGGGATCACATAGATAGCGGCTGTCAGAGTGGGCTCTAACTCGGGTCTGTCTTTGTCCAGGCCCCACGTCCCACCCGCCTGAGCCAAGTGCTGTGCGGCTCCCGGCACACGCTCATCCCATTTAATCCTGCTGCATCCTCGGAGGGGAAATCTCCTCACCGCACCCATTGCACAGGCAAGGAGACTGAGGCCAGGCTGGGCATGGAGTTCCACAAGGCCCCATAGCCAGTAAGTGGAAGAATCCCCACAGAACTCAAACCCAGGGCCGTCTGTTCCCGAACCCACAGCGAAGGTAGTTCCCTCCTCCCTGGCTTGTTCCTGAAGCCTGCAGGGGGCTCCATGACCCCACTGTGGGGAGGGCACTGCAGGGACAGAGGGACCTGCTGGGGCCTGCAGGAGGGCAAGTGGGGGCAGTTCTGATTTCTGGGGTCTCCAGGAACTTTCACAGACTTCAATCCTCCAAGAGGCCAGGAGGGAAGACATGAGGAGAATCTCATTCTCTGGGTCCTCTTCCCGTGGCCTTTGCAGAGCTGTATAACTGTATCAAAAGTAGAAGTTACCTCTTCAAGGGCCTCAGGATAAAACCCCACAAAGAAGGACTCTTCTTAACCCCATTATCTTTCTCTCTCCAGGCTCGGGGGTCAAGTCAACAACTTCCTGCCCACTGCCTGCTACAGATCCCGGCAAGGCTGCAGACCTGTGTCAGCTGCGAGTCCGTCTTCCTCCCCGTGGAAATCAACTGGAAACCCGGTTGCTAAATGCACCCTAAATCCAGCGGTTCACAGATCAAAGGCCTCTTCTGGGCTTGCGCTGGGCTGGGCCAGGTGGCCTGGGGATGCCGCCCTTGAGACTGCATCTCCACAGATTCAGATTCCAACTAGGGTCGGGGGAGCAATCGGGAGCTGCCAGGGCCAGGCCCAGCCTGAACTGCAGGGTGAACCCCAAACCAGGCGAGTAGTTGCTGTCCATTCTGCAACTAGCCCTCACCAGTGAGCTGTAGTAAATACTCCCGCCACTACAGGAAAATTCCAAGAAAATTCCAGGCATGCCTGCAGGGGAGAGGAAGGCCTCAGGAGCACAGAGAAGCCACCCTGGGCCCAGAACTGAGCTCAGGTAGGTCTTGCTCAGACAGAAGCACTTGTCAAACACATGCTCCAGAGAACACCTTGATTCTGAAGCTGCCCAGGAATTTACCTCCAAGCTCATTACTTTGCAAAGTCAGAGAGCTTAGGCAGAGGCTCCTGAAGGTGGGGAGGAAGCAGGAAATGGAGCTTATTTCCAGGGCCCTCTCCCTGCAGCTTCTGGAGGGTGGCACTGGTGCCAGGCAAGGGAGGCAGAGATCAAGGGCCCTCACTCTGCATGGAACTCACTCACACCCCTGTCACCTGGGCCTCTATACCAGCAGTGGAATTCTTCCCCTGATCCTCCAGACTCCCCAACCCTCCCCAGTTCCACTCCATACCCCACAGAGCTCCCCGGTACAATCCGCTCCAGCCTCCATGCACAGCACCACCCTCTGTTCCCTCTGTCAGGGTTCCCTTCCTGCCCGTCCCTGAGCTCAGGAACAGTGGGAGCCTGTGGCCAGATTTGCCCAAAGCTGGCACCATGACCCTCTGGCAGCAGCTCCATGCATATTATGAACAAATGAATGAGTGAAGGAACGAGTGAGCAAGTGAGTAATCAAATGGAGGCAAAGGTCACTTGCCCTGGGGCACCCCCAGCCTCTCCTGGGAATAAACTTGGCCCCAAACCACTGTCCTCATAAAGCCGACAACAGCCCCTCAAGTGTGCCCGGCACTAGCCTTAACAAGTCAATTTCCCCCTCCTCGCCTCCTTTGATCCACACAATTGTGGTAGGCACCACTACTATTCCATCTGGGAGATAGGAATACGAAGGCGGAGGGGGGAGTGAGTTGCTTGCTCAATATGGCCTGTCAAGATCAGATCTCAACCCAGATCTGCAGACCCACCTCCGTGCCCCGTCCAAGGTTCCTGCTCCCACAGGCCCCTCAGCAGGGTGGTACATTGTCCTGTCAACACCTTGGGGTTAGCCCCCTCCCTCTTGCCCAAACTGAGGCCTTTCCCTCTGAGCCTTAGTCTCTGCCGCGCTTTATCAGTAAAGATTTAGTGTCCAGATTGAGGGGAGGTGAAAGTCTTGATCAGATCCAGATGATGGTGTTTGCTCTGGACTTAAGTGGCACCCAGACTAATGGAACTTTGTACCAAGGATTGATTGTGGGGTAATGGAAGCCACCCCCAAGCCCAGGGTAGGATCCATCCAGCTGCACTGTCTCACATAGCCTGTGGGGGAAGCACCGCTGTCAGGCTGGATTTGAAAAGGCAGAAACCCAGCTGCCCTGGCTGATAGCAACAGGGGCATTCCCAGCGGGAAGCAGCAGGGCCTCCAGGAAGCAGAAGGCAGAACCAGAGGCCCCAGGGCTGGGCTTCTTGCCTCTGCATCGGCTCCTACCGCAGGCTGAAAACCACAGTTGTTGCAAGTCACATCCTCAGCCACCAGAGAGGGACCAACTTTCTCATTGTGGCATCAGTGACAGGTCAGATGTCCATCGCTGTGGCCAGAGGCACAGGGGCCCTGCCTGGCCCGGCTCTGGTGAGGTGCCCATCCTTATGCACCAGGAAATGTGTGGTCAGGGAGGCAGCAGGGCGAGGTAAGACCATGAGAGGCTCCACCACTGCCATGTGGAAAGGAAGTGGGGGGAGGGTGCAGGAAGGGGGAGGGCAACTGGGCAGACAGACATCACCATTTCACAGATGAGAAAACTGAGGCTCCCAGAGCAGAAGGAACTTGCCAGAGGTACACAGTGAGTAAGCAGCAGAACTGGGACCCAAGCCCAGCTCCATCAGGCTCCAGAGTCTATGCTCTAAAAACCAGGAGGCCTGCCCATTCTGCAGTCTGAAACCCCACAGAGGTCAGAGGGGGCTTCCAGGAGACAGGGCCAAACCAAGCCCTCAGGCCCAGGACACCAGGGGAAGATGGCGCTCTGCCCTCGTCTCCCCCTCACCCCACTCAGAGGGTCCAGCTGAGTGAGCACGTTCATGCCTCGCAGCCCAAGCCGGTGCCAGTAAATTACTCCCAGTAATGGGGATGTTTGCCGAGGGAATTAAAGAGGCAGTAAACAGTTGCCAGAGTAATTAGACATGAATGGCGGACGTGCCAGGCTTCTCAATGCCGGGAAGCCACTTTCATAGTTGCCTCCCCCTCTGCAGGGTGAGATGAGACCACTGGGTTGTGATTGTCAAGGTGAGCAGCTGAGAGCCGGAGAATCAAAAAGATCGCAAGACACTGCTGGGGGAGACAGGGTAACCTTGGAAACTACGGTATATAATCCCCTCAGTGTGCAGACAGGGAAACTGAGGCCCAGGAAGGGAGAACAGACCTGCCTGGGGACACCCAGCCGATTAGAGGGAGAGGTGGGCCTGGAGCCTTGGTCTCATGGAAAGCAGGTCATGCCAGTTCCTGGCACACTTGGTTACGTACAGGTCAAGGCCATCTTGGGGAGAAGGGTCACAGCTCTGATAGTAAATGGAGGCACAGGTAACAATGACGATGGGTGAAACATTCGGCAGACATTCATTCATTCATTCAATGACGATTTATGAAGTTCCTACTATATTCCAGGTCATGTTCTAGGCTCTGGGAGCAAAGCAAGCAAAAGTCCCTGTCCTCAGGGAGTGGACACTCCAGAAACACAGAATCCAAAGGCAAGTTGGGAACTCAGGAGGCTCACAGGGGCCTAGGACAAAGGGAGGTGCAGGGACAGCAAGGAGGTGCAGTTCAGGGGGAAATGCACGCATGAGCACTCTCTCCTGCTTCCACATGACCTGGGAAAGGGATCGGGATTCCAGAGGAGGCATCTGGCCCCGCCTGGCTCAGGACCTGCCTCCAGGCCTTCCCCCGATCAGGTTAGTGTACAAACAGCGGCTGTGGGAAGTACAGGCACAGAGCTGGGCCTGGCAGCCACCCACACCTGCAGTTCCAGCCACAAGGACAGGGAGCCACAACCCACAGATGGAGCAAAGTGAATCACAGCAGATGGTCGTGAGGCAGGGCAGCAGCCTCTACTGGGGGAACAGGAAGATTTGCAGACAGGTAGTGGTGCAGAATGGACCCCTGGAATCTCATGGACCTGCATTCAAATCCCAGCCCTGCCACTCACTTGCTGTGCTACCCTAGGCTAGTTACTGATCTCTCTGAGCCTCGGTTTTCTCATCAGCAAAGAGGTTAGAACGGAAGGTCTTTAAGTCCGATCATCCATGATCAGAAGTTCAAGCAGCAGACAGTGAGCAAGATTAAAGCTGAGAAGCACAGCAGGTACTGCGTGTTGAACATCAACCAGGCCAGTGTAAGGAGCACTTCCTGTAAATCCTGTCATTCAACTGTCGAAAGGCCCCTTGAGCTTGGACCATCCTCTCTGCCTACAGTACTTAGACCCCTTTTCCCTTCTGTCCCCAGTAAATCCCATCCTTCTGCTTAGAATAAGCAACTGGCCATGGGTCAGAAGGCCCAGATCTAGGCCAGCCTCTACCACTTTCTCACTGTGTGACCCAAGGCCACATGCCTGAGTTTCCCCCATGTGTACTGAGTGCTCATCTTGTAGATCTGGAAGGACCTTCCCAGCACTCCTTTTCTGCAAGTGGGCTTGAATTGTCAATACCTCCTGTGTGACTTTGGAGGACTCACATAAAGTCTCTGGGCTGGGCTAACCTGCTCACCCAGAAGCCCTGCACTCGGAGCCAGGGCACCTTCCCCTGCCCTCCAGCTCCACCCCCGAGCTCCTCAAGATGCCAGGTAAACTCAGAAAGCCTCCCTAGCCAATCCCTTGGGGCAAGAGACAGGGGGAACACCTGCACTGCGGAAGTGATGATGAAGTGGAAATTTTGCCCAGAATTTTATCAGCATGTAGTCAGCAACTGTCCCTACTTTAAAAGTGCCCCTATTTTTGTTAGTGACTCTTTCTGCTTCTGTACATCAGCTTATTGCTTACTAACTGAAAAGCCTTAAGGAAAACTGCCTCGTTGTCTAAAACCTGCTGCGTTGTCTAGAGTCCTGAGTTACTTCCTCTGCCCCTTTACCTATAAAAACTGTACTTTTCTTAGCTGGGATCCAGACTTTTGGGTGCGAACCCTTCTGGGCCTGCTGGCATAATAAAGTGTGTTCCTCTGATCCCCTGAGTCCCTCTAGGGTCTCTTGTCAGGTAAGATTTTCCAGAACATTTGGTTCCCTGACCGGGGAAACCCAACCACGCTGGCCCCTTGAGCCACCGGTTTGGGGTCGGAAAGGATGGACAGCTCGCCTGTTTCCCACTGGGGGAACGAGACCAGGGCCCCCCCGTACACTCCTACAGGGCCTCTCTCCTTGGAAGGGGAACTGCTGCTGCTCCGGCGTTGCCACTCGCTGGACTAGTCGGGGAGACGGACTGAACCGAAGGGAACTTCGGATAAGGTAAGGTCCCGGGACCCGACCCTAGGCAGGCCCGTCTATGGACGGAAGGGGAGCTTGATCACCTCCCAAAGTCTCCATCTGGACACAGCAGGCAGATCTCCTGGGTTAGGGCAGAAATGTGATAACCTCTGAGAGAGTGTGTGAGTGAATGTGGAATTCAAGGGCATGCACTTGAATCTCCAGTCTGCGGCTCCACAGTGAATACTATGGAGTCCGACTGGGCCCTAGCCTGTGGTTCCATGGCGACCTCATAAGGCTTATGGCAGCATTGAGCCCAGCTCGATCTGAGTCAGGGGATTATACCGACCTGCCAACACTAAGAGGCACCTAAAGTTCCCACCAGGTATGTGGCCAGGTGAGCACCTGAGTGGTCCTTCACGGGACACCCCCTCCCTTTGTCTTGCGCCACTGGTCAGAAGGGGACACACATCACGGGGGAAAAGTCAGTCTAAGCCCACGGTCCTGGATTGTATGGTCAAAAACTTCAGGAAGAGCTTTTCTGGAGATTATGGGGTCAAAATGACCCCAGGAAAGTTAAAGACCCTCTGCAGATCAGAGTGGCCAGCGCTTAGCATCGGCTGGCCACCAGAGGACACCCTGGATCTCTCCACCGTGCAGGCTGTTTGGAAGGCTGTGACGGGCAACCCCAGCCACCCGGACCAGTTCCCATATATTGACTCCTGGTTGGAGATAGCCCAGACCCTTCCCCCTTGGGTTCGATTCTGTGCTGGCAAGAAGGGACCGTGCAAGGTCCTCGTGGCCCAAGCAACTAAGGGACCCAAGTGACCCATTCATCAGGGTGACCCCGAGGAGGAGCTGCCACTGCCTTGTGTCCTTCCAGCACCATCAGCCCCCAGCCCACCAGCCTTGCCTGGCACACACCCCGCATCTGTAGAGCCTGCGGAGCCTGATGTGGTCAGCCTGGAGCCTGAGAGGCCCCAAACTCCTTTGGTTAGACACCTATGGTCATCGCACCCAGCCCTGCAGATGCCTTTGTGGGAAGCCGGGGGGCACCCAACTGTTATGAATGATGGTACAGTGGAGCCAAGGGAGATCCATCCTTTATTATCAGCCCTTCAGCACTACTGACCTCCTTAATTGGAAGCACCACACCCCAGCATACTCGCAGAAGCCCCAGGCCCTAATTGACCTTTTAGAGTCCATCTTCTAAATGCACCAGCCCACCTGGGATGACTGTCGCCAACTCCTCCTCACGCTGTTCAATACCGAGGAGCGCAGACACATCCTGACTGACGCCTGAAAGTGGTTTACCAGACGGGCCCCAGCGGGGACTCTCGACCCAGCCCAGTGGGCCGAGGAGGCTGCACCTGACATGAAGCTGAACTGGGACTTTAACACTGAGGCAGGGAGGGCCTCCCTCCAAAGCTACCAGAGGCCATCCTCATAGGAATCTGGAAGGGAGGAAAGAAGCTGACCAACATGTCAAAAACCGCGGAGGTCACTCCAAAGCCAACGAGATTCCCAGTGACTTCAATGAGAGACTTTGTGAAGCCTTCTGGATCTACACCCCGTTTGACCCTGAGGCACCAGAGAACATGCGGATGGTCAATGCTGCCTTCCTCACCCAGTTAGCCCCAGACATCTGCCGAAAGCTGCAGAAGCTGGAGAGCTTTGCAGGAATGAATGCCACCCAGCTGCTGGACATTGCCAGCAAAGTCTATACAAACCGAGACCTGCAGGCACAGAGGGAGGCGGACAAACGAATGAAGCAGAAGGCCACACTCCTGGTAGCAGCTCTTGGCTGTCCTGATCTGACTTGGCGTCTGGGTCCCCCACACAAAGTGGGGAGATCTGAGTGCCCCCCACAAGGCCAGATCAATGCACATACTGCAAAGAGGGGACACTGGAAAAACGAGTGCCCCAAGCAAACGGTCCCAGGTGGGGCACCCCCCTGAGGAAGGGGAGAATACCAGCCAGAACCTAGCCAGGCCCACCTGATCGGCTTGGCTGGGATGGACTCAGACTAGGACGGTACAGGCTCTATGAACCTTGGCCCCAACAGCCCATGGTCAGGATGAAGGGCAGGGGCCACCCAATGACTTTTATGGTAGACACCGGAGCGGAGTCCTCAGTGGTCACCACTCTGGTTGTCCCATTTAGCAACCAGAAAGCAACTGCTGTGGGAGCAACGGGCGACCAGGTAAAGCCCCGGCCATTCTGCCAGGATTGAATATGCCAATTAGGGGTGCACCAGGTACACCATGAGTTCCTCTACCTACCGGAATGTCCTGCCCCTTTTGGGAAGAGACTTGTTAAGCAAACTGGGGGCACAAATTACCTTTGAACCAGGAGGGTCAGCCAGTCTGACTTTGAGTGAGCCAAAGGGGGGCCTGGTCCTGGCAGTCACACTTCCACGTGAGGAAGAATGGAAACTGCACACTGCCAAGAAGTCAGAGGAAAACCCACCAGAATTTCTGGACGCCTTCCCTGCAGTCTGGGCAGAGACAAACCCCCAAGGGATGGCTAAGGCCCACGTGCCACTGATAATTGACCTCAAGCCTGGAGCCCTCCCTGTCAGGCAGAGACAGTATCCAATACCCTGAGAGGCCCAGCTGGGAATTCAGGAACACATCTCTCCGCTTAGGAAAGAGGGAATCCTAGTCAAGTGCCAGTCTCCTTGAACACCCCTCTCTTGCCAGTAAGGAAGCCCGATGGGGGATATCACCCAGTCCAGGACCTGAAAGCAGTTAACAGTGCTGCAATCACCCTCCACCCAGTGGTTCCTAATCCATATACTCTCCTGGGTCAGCTCCCCCCTGAGGCTGGTTCACATGCCTGGACTTAAAGGATGCCTTTTTCTGTCTACAATTGGCACCAAAGAGCCAGCCACTTTTCACCTTCGAATGGGAAGACCCCCAAACATGACGGGAAGACACAGCTGGACTTGCTTGCCTCAAGGATTTAAAAACTCTCCCACATTGTTAGGCGAGGCACTCACCACTGACCTAGCTGCCTTCCCACGAGAAGACCTCAGCTGCACACTGGTGCAGTACGGAGATGACCTTCTTCTCTCCAGCAGGAGGTGGGGAGGACTGCTGGGAAGGGACCAAGGTGCTGCTGCAGCTCCTTACAGAGGCAGGATACAAAGTCTCATGGAAAAAGGCCCAAATCTGCAGACAGCAGGTGAGGTACCTGGGGCTCATCATCACCAAGGGACACTGGTCCTTGGGGCCAGAGAGAAAAAGGGTGGTCTGCTCCATGCCCGCTCCCAATACCAAGTGGAAGCTTCATGAGTTTCTCAGAGCAGCAGGCTTCTGCCATATATGGATTCCTGGTTTCTTGGACATAGCAAGGCCCCTTTATGGGGCACTAACTGGGCCAGAAAATAGACCCCTTGAGTTGGGTGGTAGCCAAGACATGGCTTTCTGGGAAATCAAGGCACTGCTGCAAAATGCCCCAGCACTAGGACCTCCAGATGTCACCTGGGAATTCAATCTATTCATCCAGGAGAAAAACAAAACATCACTTGGGGTCCTCACCCAGACCATTGGGCCTTGGCAGAGACCAGTAGCATATCTGTCTAAGCAGGTGGATGCAGTGACATTGGGATGGCCCCCTTGTCTCCGAGCCTTAGCCACCACAGTCATTCTGATGAAGCAGGCTGACAAGCTAACCTTGGGCCAAACTGTCCATATTAAAGTGTCCCACTCAGTGTCCACCCTTATGAGCAATCAGGGGCACTGGTGGCTCTCAAATGCCCGTTTAACCCACTACAAAGGGCTGCTCTGTGAAAACCCATGGGTCACCATTGAGACCGTGCGTGGCCTCAACCTGGCCACATTTCTACCCACAGAGGAGGGGGCCCCAGACCATAACCGTGAGAAGGTGGTAGATGAGGTCTTTGCTAGTCGGCCAGACCTCAAGGACTGTCCCCTCCCAAAGGCAGACTTAAACCTGTTCACTGATGGAAGCAGCTATGTCCAGAATGGGGAGAGGTATGCGGGGTATACAGTCACCACTGCCACTGAAGTGGTCAAGGCCCCCTTGCCCAGAGGCTGGTCAGCACAATGGGCGGAATTACACACCCTCATTCAGGCCCTGTGCCACACAGAAGGTAAAGTGGCCAATATTTACACGGACTCCAAGTACGCCTTTGCAACTGTCCACATACATGGGGCGATATACAAGGGAAGAGGGCTGCTAACAGCAGGAGGAAAAGAAATCAAAAATAAGGAAGAAATTCTCAGACTGCTAGAAGCAGTTTGGAAGCCCAAGAGGTAGCTGTCATACATTGCAAGGTCCACCAAAGAGAAATTGATCTTATCTCTACAGGAAACTGGCTGGCTGACCGAGAAGCTAAGGCAGCTGCTCTGAAAAAGAGCCTGTGCCAGCCCCCGCCCACTTGTTCACAGTCACCCCTTGGCTCCGAGAGGATGTGGGAAAGCCAGAGTACTCCAAGGAGGAAAACCAGTGGGCACAGCAGGAGGGGGGCAAAGCAGAGTGCTGGGGGATGGTGGCTACTCCCTGACAGCAGACCTGGGGTGCCTAAGAACTTGGCTCACACCGTTGTTGCACAGTGCCATGGTCTCACCCACCTAGGTAAAACTGCTCTGGAAACCTTACTCCACAGGTATTATTCTATTGCAACCCTCCCTAAACTTTGTGCTGCAGTAAGCAATCAGTGCCTTACCTGTGCTAAAAACAACCCCCACAGCAGCTGAGACCTGCCCCAGGAGTGCAACGGGTGGGGGGCTACCCCTTTGAAGACATAGAGGTGGACTTCACTGAAGTCAAGCCCAGTAAAGGGTCCAGATACCTACTGGTCCTTGTATGTACATACTCAGGCTGGGCTGAGGCACTCCCAACCAAGACAGAAAGAGCCCAAGAAGTAGTGAGAGTCGTTTCCCTGATACGGGATTCCACTCACCATACACAGTGACAATGGGCCAGCATTTGTGGCAGAGATCATCCAAACCCTCACCAGCGCGTTCAAGATTAAATGGAAACTTCATACAGCCTACAGGCCACAAAGTTCAGGGAAAGTGGAGCGCATGAATCGAACCCTGAAGGTTGCACTGACAAAGCTCTGTCGGGAGACCCAAGCTTCCTGGGTAGATATGCTTCCCCTAACCCTGTTGCGGTCACAGTAGACACTGGGACCCGCCAGTCACTCATCCTTTGAAATCCTATTCGGGAGGCCTCTCCCTCTGGTTAACAAAGTGAGGGGGAGACCTCAGACAGCTGGGGGGAAACAAACATAACATCTCAGCTACAGTCATTGGGGAAGGTGCTGTCCCAGGTCAGTCAGTTTGTAATAGAAAGAGCACCTATCTCCCTAGCCAATCCAGTGCATCCCTTCCAACCTGGGGACCAGGTCTGGGTGAAAGATTGGAGAAAGGAACCCCTCCAACCTCTCTGGACAGGGCTCCATGCTGTAATCCTTGTCACCCCAACTGCTCTCAAAGTTGCAGGAGTTGTTCCGTGGGTTCACCATTCCAGAGCCAAGAGAGCCCACCCGAACACATCGCCGGACCTGTGGACAGCGCATCCAGACCCTCAGTACCCTATGAAAGTCACGCTCCGGAGAGCTGAATCCTGAGAACTCGTCAAGCCCTGCTCTAGTCACACTACTGGAGGCTGACTAGTCAACGCACGGCCGAAGCTTGAGGAATCTTCATCAAATATGTAAATATGGACTGAAATCTTAATACTCGGTGCTATTCTGGCAATCCTTGCTGTTTTGTTAATGTGCTATCACTGCGGCCATCCCCTAGAGAACATTCCTTGTCCCTGCTTAGTGTAGGATGCCACTTTCCGCTTTATCCATAATTGCTTGGATACTTACCCTGCCCATCCTGCCCTTCCAGCAGCCCGGTACCATCGCACACCCCCTACTACCAACCATCCCAGGCTACCTCAACCGAACCATCAGCTTAACCCATACGCTGCTAAACTGAACTAATCCGACCCTAGCCAAAGATTGTTGGCCCTGTATCTTTCTCTCTGATGCCAAATACACTGCAGTCCCAGTCCCAACAAAAGCCTGGGTCACCACCAGCATGTCTCATCACTCTAAATATGAAAGCCAGGCTATTTCAGGGCCTCTGACCCCACAAGCCCTAGCCCAGTTTCCAATCTCTGAAACAACAAAAACCACTTTAACAGGACATGCGGTCAACCTCCTGCGGTCCTACATGAATAATTTCACAGGCCCGTCAAACAGCCAGCCTGTGCATGGGCCCATAACCACTAGCACAGAGTTGACCTTCCAGGCCCCCATCTGTATCCAGCGCAACCTGCCCTCAGGCACACCCTTAGGGCACCTGCAGCCTCACCAGTGTAACTACACTTTACAACTTCAAATTCCTTATGACTGTGCAAGCTTCCAGGTTGCTCGGGGAAGCCCCATTCAGGAACCATGTTCGATTTTCCTCATTCCCTAGCACAAGGGCCCTACTAAGCCCAGAGAAACTACTCAACAAAAATTCACACTCTTGCAATGGCAGACACAGCCCATGTGTAGCTATGCACCCATGGACTCTCCGTAGCTCACCTCCCACTCCAACCGAATGTCTCCTTGTGCCAACCTTCCGTCATTCATCCGCATGGATTCTGGTTGACATCAAAAGATTCTTCCTCCAGTGGGAGAATAGGATTCAGGGGGCCTCTCAAATCTCCCCAATTGGCCCCTTCGGTCCCTTTCCTGGAGCTGCTCTGGCCAATACCCTAAATGTGTGGGGAAAAGGAGAACAACAAACTAGTGCCTCTCTTCAGTATACACTACCAGTTTTGCCTAAATAACCAAGGCATATTTTTCATATGTGGAACCTCAACCTACTTATGTCTCCCCCACTAACTGGACTGGTACCTGTACTCTGGTCTTCCTGTCCCCCAAAATTGACATTGTCCCAGGAGGACAAAGTCTTCCAGTCATCATAAAGGCTCAAGTCCAACCACAATGGGCCATACAACTAATACCCTTACTTGTGGGATTGGGAATAACTGTAGCAACCGGAACAGGAATAGCAGGTCTGTCTACCTCCTTGTCTTACTTCCACGCCCTCTCTAAAGACCTCTCAGACAGTCTGGAGGGCATAGCAAGGTCCATCCTTACCCTCCAGTCTCAAATAGACTCTCTTGCAGCAGACACACTCCAGAATCGGTGAGGCTTGGACCTCATTACTGCCAAGAAAGGAGGACTATGTACCTTTCTGGGAGAGGAATGTTGCTTCTACCCCGACCAGTTGGGACTGGTACAAGATACAGCCCAACAGCTAACTGAAAGGGCCTCTGAAATTAGACAACACCTCTCAGACCATGGACCACGTGGTCCCACCTCTGGAATTGGGCACCGTGGCGCCTCCCACTGATGGGACCCCATATTGCTCCTTTTAGCCTTTGGCCCTTGCCTAATTAATATGCTCCGATGCTTCATTGAAGCCACAGTAATTAGAAAAACAAATGCCCAGTTCCTAGCCCTCCCTGGGTACAAGCTGCTAAGTACAGACACCAGGGTGTAAAAGGTGATGCTCCCTAATATCTATAAGAAGAGAGCATCAAAGGGGAGAATGAAGTGGAAATTTTGCCTAGAATTTTGTCAGCAAGTAGTCGGCAACTATCCCTATTTTAAAAGTCCCCCTATTTTTGTTAGTAACTCTTTCTGCTTCTGTACATCAGCTTATTGCTTACTAACTGAAAAGCCTTAAGGAAAACTGCCTCATCATCTAAAACCTGCTGCGTTGTCTAGAGTCCTGAGTTACTTCCTCTGCCCCTTTACCTATAAAAACTGTGTACTTTTCTTAGCCGGGGTCCAGACTTTTGGGTGTGAACTCTTCTGGGCCCACCAGCGTAATAAAGTGTGTTCCTCCAATCCCCTGAGTGCCACTTGGGTTTCTTATCAGGTAAGATTTTCCAGAACAATGAATCTAAAAACAGCACTCAGGGCTCACCTGTGGAGGACGAAGAGGAATGCATCCAGGGCCTGAATTGCCCAGAACTTCAGACCCTGGATACAAACCCCAGGGATGGGGAAGCTGAGCAGCCAGTCCCCCAGCTCAGAGAAGGTAAGGGGAGCAGAGCCCAACAGAACAGGAGTAGGGGAGGCTTAGGGACAACTTTTGAAACATTTAAAAACTAACACCAATGTTTATTTTATTACTTTTATCTCCATCATAAAAACAATGCCCAGGCACCCTCAGACAGAGCTAGCGGGAGTATAAACTGGTACAATATTTTGGAAAACAATTCTGTGATAGTGATCCAAGTTAAAATGTAAATACCTTTTGGCCCAGCAAGCCCATATCTAGAAATTTACCCTATAGAAATATACACTAAATGCCAGGAAATATACATACAAGAATGTTCCTAGGAGCACTATTTGTAAAAACAGGGAGAAACTGAAAACCACCCAAATGCCCCTCAATGGGGGACTTGCTAAGGAAACATGGAGCATCCACACAAAGGAAAGAAATGCAGTTGGTTTTTGTAATGAGGCAGATCTATACATGCTGTCAGAGAGATGTTTCCAAGACCAATTAGAAGGGGGGAAAAGAAAATTGAGTAACAATGCATAAAATGTGATCACATTCTTATAGAAAGAAAAGACTCCGGGGGCCTGAAAAACAACCTGCCAACCCTTCAGTGGTGGGTGTCGGGAAGTCAGAGGAGAGGGCGATGTTTATTTTTTTACACTAGGTATTTCTGAAATATTTGAAAGCTTCTATTAGTCAGAAAAACAGTAACAATAACAGTATTCATTTTCAAATTAAATTAGCACACTCTAACAAAAAAAATAGTGTTTTGTATTTTTTTTTAATGTGTATTCTCAACACCCAAAGGTGTATTTTTAACATTTGGTTGCACTTCTTTCAGTATTTTAAAATCGGTTTTCAGGCATAGTTATTATTGATCTGTATGTATAATTTAACATCCTAGGATTTTTTTTTTTAACTTTGTATCATAGCGTTAAGCATTTCCCATCTAGCATGAATGTAAACAATGTTTTCATTGCCTCTGGAGTATTCTGGGCAGTCCACAGTTTTAGATTTTCCTTTTTTAATTTCTTATTATTATTTTGCTATTTTAAGTAGCCCTGTGATAAACATATTTATGCCTACATTCGGGGGGGAAGATGCAGATGGAATCTTTTAATGAGTTCATGCCTTATTAAAAACATAAAATATATATGTAACCAATCTACTGAATGGGTTGAACTTGACCAAGGACAAACTTTATATCCACCAAAGGATATAAACCCCCTACCACAACCCTGCCTGCCCATGTACCCCACCTAATGCCCACCTTGCCCCCTCAAGGACACCCCAGACAGGTCTCGGGGCTCTGCAGACCCTGCAGACACACCAGCAATCCTGAGCTAATCCTGTCCACTTATCGGCATTGATGGGTCCGTCTGGTCAAGCCACACTGTCCCTGCTCCAGCTCGGGCCTGACTAGAGGTAGGAACCCCCGTGGGAGGTGGGGCCAAGGTCTGCATCTTCCCTCTTCCTCCCCCCGCCCTCTCTGCTTCTAGAAGGATTCTGCAGGACAGGATGTGAATGCAAGCTACAAGTTCCAGGATCTGTGTTTGTAGCCACTTCGCTTCATAGAAGGGAAGGATAGAAGGGATGGGGGAGTGGAAGATGAAGGGACCCTTGGTCTCCCACCACTGCTGGAGAGCATGACACAGTCCTTCCTTGAACACACCTAACAAGCCCTCCACCTTTTCGAGCAGGCTCCACCCACTCTGCGTGCTTGGCTGCAGACCCAGACATTCTGGAAGTTCCTCTGGTGTGGTCTAAAAACCTGTCTCAGGCCGGACACTGTGGCTCATTCCTACAATCCAGCACTTTGGGAGGCCAAGGCAGGCAGATCACTTGAGGCCAGGAGTTCAAGAGCAGCCTGCCCAACATGGTGAAACTCCATCTCTACCAAAAATACAAAACTTAGCTGGGTATGGTGGCACACACCTGTAATCTCATCGGGAAACTGAGGCATGAGACTCCCTTGAACCCGGAGGTGGAGGCTGCATTGAGCTGAGATCACACCACTGAACACCAGCCTGGGCAACAGGATGAGACCCTGTCTCAAAAAAAAAAAAAAAAAAAAAAAACACACACAAAGAACCTGTCTCAGATGCTTCTTTCTCTGACCACTGAGGTCTTTACCATGAATGCCTTCATTTCTGCAAGGAAAATACCTTTGAAATGGCAACCAATGTTTTCTATTATTTCCCTCAACTATGTTTCAGGCCATAGTTAGGTCACTCAGGCCCTGCTGACTCCAAGCAAGGACTCTCAGCAGGAAGCTGAGTATAAAATGAACTTCCTCTGCCTTTTAAGTAGCAAAAATCGAGGTCCCCAGGGTGTTGACAATAGATGTGAAAGGACACATAAGGATTCCGAGCAGGGCTGTCCATCGGGCAAGAAAAAGATGTCCCTGGCTGGGGATTGAGGACATGGAGGGCTGGAGAGGCACTCACCAGGAGTTCAAATGCTGTCCCCACTGCTGCCACATGGTCTTCCAAGCCCCGATCATCCCTCCCCCAGGTTACTGCTGTGGCCTCCTCTCTGTTCTCACTGCCTCCAGCTTGTGCCCCTCTAATCTGCTTCCACAGCAGCCAGAACAGCAGACCTAAGTCAGACCCTCAGGTGATTGTCCTCACTCAGTCAAAGCTAAGTGCTTACAGGGGCCTAGGAGGCTTCCCCACACTCTGGCCCCCTTTGCCTCTCAGCCTCCCATTCCAGCAGAAACTCTCCACCCTCTCATTGCCCTGCAGTCTCACAATCCTTCACGGGCCTTGAACACACCAGACGCGCTCCTGCTCCAGGGCCCCGGCACCGGCTGTTCCCTCCGCTGGGAACGCCCCTTTCCTAGACTTCTGCACGGCTTCCTGCTTTACCCACTTCCAGCCTTTGTTCAAACATTACCTTCTCAAGGAGGCCTTCCCTGGCCACCATCTTTACAATTACATTTCTATCCCCCTCAAGCCAGCAGTTCTGTCACTGATAACTGAGTTATTTCCCTACTTTGTATCAGTTGCACACTAAGAACACCCAACTGGTTTAAAAGGCAAGCAGGATTGGCCGGGCGTGGTGGCTCACACCTGTAATCCCAACATTTTGGGAGGCCGAGGTGGGTGTATCACTTGAGGTCAGGAGTTTGAGACCAGCCTGACCAACATGATGAAACCCCGTCTCTACTAAAAATATAAAATTAGCCAGATGTGGTGGCAGGTGCCTGTAATCCCAGCTACTTGGGAGTCTGTGGCAGAAGAATCGCTTGAACCCGGGAGGCGGAGGTTGCAGTGAACCAAGATCGCACCACTGCATTCCAGCCTGGGCTACAGGAGTGAAACTCTGTCTCGGGGAAAAAAAAAAAGGCAAGCAGGATTTATTCACTGGCCAGAGAAGGAGTAGTAAGCTCTCACTCCCAAGACACCTCCTCCTCCCCAAGCTGTGGGAAGCTGGGGAACTGTAAGGAGTAGATATGGGTGGTGGGGGGAGCTTGCAAGTATGTGCAGGTAGTAACTTTAGATTTGCAGGCACAAGTCATAAACACGTCTCTTCACAGGACACATGTTCCGAAAATGGCAGCCCTTTTCTTCTATGGGTGGGGATTTAGTATTATAATGATATGTTGATGATCTAAAGCAGTCACTGGTTCTGGTTTGTTCCAGTTTCCAGCAGGCCTTATTGTCCTCTGATAATTGGTGAAGCGTCCTGAAGTTCCCAGGACATCTGCAGTCCTTGTAAGCTAGCATACCTAGAGCTAAAAAGACTAAAAGAAACTGTCAAAGAGACGATATCAAGCTTTCTCAGCCATCGACTGCTTAAGAAAATAATGAGCTCTTCCACATGTTTTGTTCCCTCTGCTCTAATGTTT
The DNA here is from genome assembly GCA_036589455.1 of Ateles fusciceps. NCBI lineage: Eukaryota > Metazoa > Chordata > Mammalia > Primates > Atelidae > Ateles > Ateles fusciceps. The sequence continues at coordinate 2,453,200 of JAZHEH010000733.1, forward strand.
CTCCAGGACTGCCCTGGTAACAATTCCTGCCCCCTCATCCTGCCTCACAGTGTTTCATCACAGTCATCGTCTGCCGAGATACTCTGCAGTTTTACTTTCCATGATATTTACGGTCTGTTTGCTCGTCGCTAGACTCATACGCTGTGTAAAGGCAGGGACATTTTGTTTATTTCCCCCAAGGGAGGCACTCAATCAACACCTGCTGAATACAGAATGGACTCCTAAGCTGGGGGCTTCCTTCACCTCTGCCTCCTGGAGTTGTGCCTGGGAAAAAACCACATGCTCACCCCAGATGTTGTGTGAGATATGAGAACAGAGGGGCCCAGAGCAGTGTTCCCTGCTGGAGTCCAGGAAGAAAGGGACGCCGAGGTGTCCAGGGGCTGTGGCTACAGGTGGCCACACAGGGTTTCCTGCACCTGGTGTGGCATAGAAGAGGCCCAGTGAGGCTGGCTGGAAGCAGGCCTGCATGCAGATCAAGCCCAGCTCCCTGCACAACTCCATGGCCCAGGGGAGGGAAGGGGATGCTTCTACAGACACCAAGATGGTGAACAGGCCCTGGATTGAGACACACCCTGGGGGAAAGATCCAGATGTGTCAGGATCACGAGAAGAGAAAACAAGCCATATCTCATGGACTTCTGAACTGAGATTTGTACCTGCTACATAGTACCACACACATGTACCACCCCCTCCAGGGCTCAGCCTCAGCACAGCAGGGCAGGAACAATGCTTTTCACAATGCTTTCTCCAAAAAACAGCAAAGAGTACACCACACCGGGAGGGTTTTAACCAACGCTGATGCCCTCAAGCACCCTGGTAGTTAATTTTATGTATCAGCTTGGCTGGGCCACGGTGCCCAGATATTTGGCCAAATATTGTTCTGGGTGTTTCTGAGGGTACTTTTTAGATGAGATTAACATTTATATGGGTGGACTTCTGGCAAAGCAGATCACCCTCCATAATGTGGGTGGGCCTCATCCCATCAGCTGGAAGTCTGAGTAGAATAAAGAATGACTTGCTTCCCTGAGCAAGAAAGAATTCTGCTAGTGGACCCAAATAGCAACTCTTCCCTGAGTCTCCAGCCTGGAGGCCTACCTATCAGGTTTTGGACTTGCCAAACCTCCACAATTGTGTGAGCCAGTCCTTAAAATAAATCTCTGTCTATATATATGTGTGTGTGTGTGTGTGTGTGTGTGTGTGTGTGTGTGTGTGTGTGTGTGTCAGGAGTTCGAGACCATCCTGGCCAACAGGGTGAAATCCCGTCTCTACTAAAAATACAAAAAAATTAGCCAGGTGTTGTGGCACGCGCCTGTGGTCCCAGCTACTCGGGAGGCTGAGGTGGAAGAATCGCTTGAACCCAGGAGGCAGAGGTTGCAGTGAGCCGAGATTGCGCCACTGCACTCCAGCCTGGTGACGGAACAAGATTCCGTCTAAAAAAAAAAAGAAAGCTTAACATTTGCTTCATGCTTGTGAGTTTTCCAAACACTGTTACCTTCATTCATAATGGCTAACATGGGCCAGGGGCGGTGGCTCACACCCATAATCTGAGCATTTTGGGAGGCCAAGGCAAGAGGATTGCTTGAGCCCAGGAGTTTGAGACCTGCCTAGGCAATATAATGAGACCCCCAACTCTTAAAAAATATATTTTTTTAAATAGCCAACATGTGGGCATTTGAGGAAACTGAGGCTCAGAAAGATGAAGTGTTTTGCCAAGAGATAAACTATGCAGGCAGCATCTGAACCCAGGTCTGTCTTGTTCCAAAACTGAGTTGTTTCCACCACACATCACACCTCATGCCCCTTGAACTGAGGCTCATTTAGTGATTAATTTCCCACATAATCATTAACACTGTGATAGAAGCTGGGGCACAATAATGAGCAAAGTGGATGTGAACTCACTTTCCTAGAGCCTAGAGTCCATTGAAGGAAACAAGTCATTAAATAATTGCTGTAGAGCTGGATGATGTTGTGCTGTGCGGGCTCAGAGCAGGAGAGCAGGAAGACTCCCTGGAGGAAGGGGTATTTACTTCCAAACAGGAAAAGGAGTATCAGTCATCCTGGTAATGAATGGGGGTGAGGGCAAGGTAGAAAAGTGCAGGAAAGGCTTTTCAAGCTGAAAGAACAGCATGTACAAAGGCTGGGAGGAGGGAATGGTCTGGGTGTGGAGAAGAAGGAAGTCTGGTGTGGCTGGAGCCTAGACTCTGGTCAGTAAGGGATAACAGACAAGGGACAATCCACGCAAGGCCCGGCACAGCAGGCTAAGGTGTTTGGGCTTGATCCTAAGGAAAATGAGGAGCCATTGAAGAGTTTTTAAGAGAGTGTCATTTTTAATTTGGGTCTTAGAGGTCAGAGTGAACTGAGTATGGAAAGATAGTGAAGTCAGCACTGGGTCAGAGGAGACCCTCATATCCATTCGTGTTGCTTTCTGCCCGTCTACAGACCTCATGACCTCATGAGCCCACTCCCAGTATCCGTCAGGACTCCAGCCTGCAGCAACAGATCCCAGTCCAGCAGCTGAGGCTTTTAGAAGGGGGATGATTGGCCCCAGTGCTGACCAAGAGGCTCTGGTACAAAAAAAAAATCTGCCAGAATCAGATCTTAGTGCCCCAGGGTTTTCACTCTACCCATCTTTCATCTTTGTGATGCCCCTTGGGCGTGCCCCATGAGGCCAGGGCAGGTGATCCCAAGCTCAAAGGCAAATGCCTCCGTTACTCCAAAGGCAAAATGGAGTGTCTCCCATCAACTCCAATGGAAAATCCTGGGGAATGCTTGGATTGGCCCATCCTGAACCAGTTACTGTGGCTTAGGGATGCAGGACCCTGATTGGCCAGGCCTGGGTCACATGCCCACCCCTGCAATCTAAGTGGGCTAGAGTGGAGCTGAAGAGGTGTTATTGACATGGAAAGACCATTACCAGATAAAGGAGGAGGCTTGGTAAACAGGGTAAAAATTAACAACAAATAATCAGCCAGCAAACACATAAAGAAAAACCAAACAGATGTCCTAGGTATATGCACTCTCTTGTCCTTTAGGACACCACTGTTATCACCTATAACAGGAACTTTCTTGGACCACTCCTCCGAGACACTGTCAGAATGGGGCCCCCTTAGGGATCCCCCTGGAATCCTGCACTTACCTTTGTCACAACCCTGGTCAGCTGGTACAAGTGTGTCTCCCTCACTGAACTGCAACTCCTGAGGGCAGAGGTCTTTCCGAGCCACCACCCTGGCATAGAGGAGGTGCTGGAAACTGCTGGCAGTTGAACAACTTAATGCACATCCTCCCCCAGCTTTTCCTAGGGCTAGTTAGTAGAAACGGGCTGAAAAACTACCGAAACTGCAAGTTGGTCTGGATCAGTCAGTCCACCCACCAGTCAGTACAAGAGGGAAGGAGGGAGCGAGTCAAATGGAATGTGAGGCCAGCCCAATAGGTGACCCACAGGGTTGTTCTGACGATTCTTTCCAAAGAGACACACAGCCAAGAAATCTTACCCAAAGTTGGTGGCGTCACCAAGAGCTGTCCAGGAACATGGACACAGAGAGTAGATCATTAGGCAAAGGCCAGATCCTCAGCCATCTTACTCATGGTGTCTGCAGAAAACAGCCACATGGAACTCACAACCCAGATCTTCCCCAGTATCCTCCTGCTGATGGCAGTGACAGCCCATCTGGAGCAGCCACTGCCATTATACTGCCTGCAGCAGTGAGGCACAGCTGGGACTCTATATACTCCATGGTGCCAGCAGGAGCCAGGGACAAGTGAGAGCCCCACCCCTTCCAAGTTGGTGGGGCAGGAACTCCCCAGATGCAGCCACAGCAGCCCAAGTTGTGGCTACAGGCCCGTTGTCTCTTGCTCCATGGAGCAGGCAGGAGCCCCATACCCTCCCCCACAGACGGCACAGCTGCAGTCATCCAAACTGCCACTGTGGACCCAGGCATCCCTGCACTCTTGGGGGCCCAGGAAGGCAGCTCCCGGCTTGGAAATGCCTGCTCCCACTTGCTGGCTTCTCCCTGCTATCAGTGCCCATTCCAATCTTGGAACAAGGTCAGCAGGGAGCCTGGGCACGGTCACAACCCAGCTGGGTATGCACGTGCTCAGAGCAGTGCTGACATGCCAGCCCCTGACACCTTGGCCCCCTCTGGACTTTGGGCACTGACGAGCATAGGAGGGAAGCCAATGGGAGGGTGCCCTTGGCACCTACAGCCTGGGCACCATGAGCAGCAGCAGGAGGCAGACAGGTTCCTGGACAGAAGGCATCAGGTCCCTGATGAGGCCCCACCTTCAGGTCAGTGAGAGCCTGAAGGCCAGGGACCAGGCTGCCAGTCCCATGGACTGGAGTGGGAACTTGTGCCTTTTCCAGGCCTGCCCATGGCCACCCATGAACCAATCGGCACATACTTCTCCACCTCTGAGGCCCATAAAAGTCCTGGGCTCAGCCAGAGCTGAGCAGACATTGAGACAACCAGCTACACAGAGGAGCTACCCACTCCAGGATTTCCTCTCTACTGAGAGCTGCAGAGAATGACAAGACAACCTGCCTGCAGAAAGGAGCTGCCCACTTTAGGGCCTCCTCTGAGCTATTCTGTCAATCAGTAAAGCTCCTTTTCACCTTGCTCTCCCTCCACTTGTCCATGTATCTCATTCATCTTGGACACAGGACAAGAACTCAGGACCTGCCAAATGGCAGGGCTGAAAGAGCAATAACACAAACAGAGCTGAAATATGCCCCTTGCTCACCATGTTGTGGGGGAAGAGAAGGAGGGGAAGAGCTGCAGCCCCTCAGGGAGCACAGACCTGGGAGCTCCCCAAGCCAGGACTGTTATACTTTGGGGCCCTGCAGTTCCTGGAGTCTCCAAGCTTCTGGGCACCACGTATTCCCCAGTGGCAGCCATGGAAGCTGCTTGCAGTGTACCTGGTCCAGCTGCAGGCTCGCAGAGAGGTACCTGGAGCTCCCTGCAGGGAGTGTGCCTAACTGTGCACAGTGGCCAGACCCCACACTCGCTCATTCACACACCCCTTGCTGCTCCATGCCTTGCTCACCCTCGGCAGGCATGGGATCCAGGCTGGTAGCATGAGCCAAGCCCAGCCTGGTAGCATGAGCCAAGCCCAGCCTGCCAGGCCAAGTGGGCAGAACAAGCCCAGTAGGCCCAAGCAAAACTTGGGTGAAGGAGCCACCAGCCACAGAGGTTTCTAGCCAGAAAACAACACCTCAGGGATCCTGCAACGCTGTGGACAGGTCAGACAAGACCTGCCCTGGAAAACCCTTCAACTCAGCCATTCCACTTTTGGGTATCAACACTAGAGAAAAACTCCAATGTGCACACAACAAAACATGCCCGGGGGGTACTTATTGTGGTACTTTTTATAGAGAGGGAAAAAAATGAAAGGAAACTAAATATTTAACAATGGGGAAATCATGTTTCAAAAGCTGACATGTCAATGCCATGGAACATAATACATGGCCTCATTAAGAAGAATGGGGTAGTTCTTGGCCAGGCGCAGTGGCTCATGCCTGTAATCTCAGTACTTTGGGAGACCGAGGTGGGCAGATCCCCTGAGGTCAGGAGTTCGAGACCAGCCTGGCCAACATGGTGAAACCCTGTCTCTACTAAAGTACAAAATTAGCTGGGTATGGTGGCAGGTGCCTGAAATCCCAGCTACTCAGGAGGCTGAGGCAGGAGAATCGCTTGAACCCAAGAGGTGGAGGTTGCAGTGAGCCAAGATCACACAACTGCACCCCAGCCTGGGCAACAAGAGTGACACTCCATCTCAAAAAAAAAAAAAAGAGAGAAGAAGAAGAAGAAGAATGGGGTAGTTCTTTATGTACTGTCATGGAAAGATGTCTAGGATGTTACTAATGTAAAAAAAAAAACAAAAAGCAGATACACAAAAATACATATTGCATTGTATTGTGTTTTTAAAACATCCATAATAAAAAAAAATAAATAAGTTCTCAGATCAAAAAAAAAAAATCCATAATAAAAATGCATGCATAAGTATGCATTAAAATGCATAGGAATTGGGTCTATAAGAATTATATGCCACCCTGATAACAGTGGTTATTATGAGGAAGGGATTCAAATGTGGAGGAGGGTAGCCCAGGCAACTTTTTCTTTATCTAAATTGTTCAACTATATGACAAAGAGAATATATGCATCTAGCACTTGCATAATCAAAATTAGGATTTGAAAAAAAGTCAGGGGATTATGTATATTGCAGCATTGCCAGTAGTAGCAGAAAACTCAAAAACCTAAACATCCACTGGGAAGGAACCAGCTAAATAAATGCTGGTGCCTCTGACAAAAGATTACAAGGCAGCCACTGAATAAATGGGACAGATCCAAATAGGAAAATACTCTCAAATGAAAAACCAAGCTGCAAATAATGCTTAGGGTATGATCTCATGTTTGTGAAGGAAAGACAAGTTATTATATACTCAGGGAAAAACAACAGATGCCAAACCACTGTGGAGGCAGAGGAGGGATGGATATACCCTTGAAGACACACAGAGCTGGTTCAGTCCCTGCTCTGAAACCAGTTGAGTGGCATTGGGGTTCACTCTAATATTCTGAGCCTCTATTACCTGTCCTTTAAAACAAGACAGTAGCAGAATCTACCTTGTAGTGTTGATGACAGGACTGCAGGATCCAGTTAATCTGAAGGGGTCTACCCATGGGCATGATTCAGCGAGCTCACTGTAGTTAATATCTGCAGTATGTCATCTAGGAGGTGGGTTTCAGGCTGGGGGGAACAAAACATGTAAAATCCTTACACACTTCTACGTTGCTTGAATTTTAACAGTGAGCTTGCATCACTTTTGCATTTTAAAACACTAATAAAAACGAAAAAGAGCACCCAGCCCAGCAGTTGCCTGTAATGAGCCCATTCCCCTGGGTTCTCCACCCCCAGTGCTATCCTGGCACAAAGCTCCCAGGCCTGTCATGCCAGCCATCCCCGACTACAACCTATGAATGTGTGCACCCGGCCACTGCCAGCTCTCACCTAGAGAAAATTGCTTCCAAGACTGTGATTATGGAGAAGCGCAGATAAAATAAGCTGAGCCCTCAGGGTACAATGATACCTCCCTGCTGTGGGCTTGGGACCAGGGGGGACAGGCAAGAGGTGGGTGACAAGTGTTCTCCTGTCACCTGCCTGCCTCCTGAGACTTAACATCATTTTGACATTTCTCCAGCTGAGTGGCAGGTAGGGCTCCAGCCACGTGAAATCAAGTGGATAAAAGCTGGAGCAAAGGGCCTGGAGACCTTGACTCCCTGTCATTCTGCCACTAGCTCTGCCAGAGACAAGCTGGGACACAAAGCTGCTGAAGTCAATAAGGAAATGGATCAGTGCTGAAGGGGAAAAGAGAGATTGAGAATCCCATGAAATTGCTCCTTCCTTGAGAGTCTGCTGCTGTCTCTGGTGGAAGGGGAATCAGGGAGGATCCATCCAACTGCACAAAGGAGACCCCAGGCTGCTGGCAGCGGAGTCTGGGGGCTGCAGTCCCATGCACTGAACACCTACTATGTGCCAGGCCAGGGCAGGCTGCAGGGACGCTGCAATGAACAAGATTGGCTCCTGCCCCCATGGCCAATCATCATTGCTTGTCTACTATATGCCCAGCTTGTCTAATATCATGCCTTGCTTGTCTACTATATGCCCAGCTCTCCAGCTCTGTGATAAGTGGTCCACATGCTTTTCTTTTTTCTAATTCTTGAAAATAACCTCTGAAGTAGCATTTTACAGAAAAGGAAACTGAGACACAGAGAAGTTTAGCATGCTGCCCACAATGAAATACTTTCCTTTTCTTTCTTTCTCTTCTCTTTTTTTTTTTTTTTTTTTTTTTGTAGAGGCAGGGCCTCTCTTGTCACCCAGGCTGGAGTGCAGTGGCTCAGTCGTAGCTCACTGTAGCCTCAAACTCCTGGGCTCAAGGGATCCTCCCACCTCAGCAACCAAATAGATGAGGCTACAGGTGCACACTACCACACCCACTCTCCCCCAGGCTCAGCACCGCGCCAAGTGTACAGTACATGAATGGACAAGTGCAAGATCCTTTACCTTTTCCCCCGACACTCATTTAAGTACGTACCCAGGGCAGGGGCTATTTAGCAAATTGCATAAGATTTAACAATTCTTCTACACAGCACTCACTTAGGACCCTCTCCATTTCCAGAGCTCCACCCACTGCACTGCAAGGTGCGGCATCTCTCCTTCTCTGGAACTGCTCTGTGGACCCAGAAACAGGTGTTCTAGTCCTAAGTAAGTGCTGTGTAGAAGAACTGTTAAACCTTGTACAATTGGCTAAATAGCCCCTGTCCTGGGTATGTACTTGAGTGTCGGGGAAAGGTCCAGGATCTTGCACTTTTTCATTCATCCACTGCACACTTGGTGCCGTGCTAAGCCTGGGGACCAGCAGGGGACAACCAGACAGGGTCCCTACTGGAGAATGCAAGGGCTTTGGGTGAAAACCCATTATCTCCAGACAGCCAAGACAAACCCAAGGGGGTTAGTCCTATCGTGCAGCCCCTCTCAGCTCTGTTAGAGTGGCCAGTCACAGAGACCTTCATCACCACCCTTCCCAGGGGGAGATCAGGGACAAAGGCCACCTCCATCCCTACCAGCATGGGCCCTACTGACTCTTTCCTTACAAAGTGAGAACTTCACATTTCTGCTTTAGAAATTTCTAGGTCTTCAGTACATACCAAATATCATGTTGACTAATACTCTAAGGTTGGATTGTTGTTTCTGTGGTTTCCCATAGTTTTTTTTTTTTTTTTTTCCAACCACCCGCCCTGACATCACGTCCACATGACCTGAATTCAAGGGAGTAGCTCTTTCACTCCCATCTCCCCTCCATCCACCCACACGTGGCTAGCTGCTCAGCTAATCCCCCTGGAGCCCACGAAGTAAGCCTCGAACCCCACCCAAGCCACGCAGTAAGCCTCGCACCCACTGTGCTGGGCCCTGGACAGCCCAGGGTCCAAGCCCCTCAGCTCTGCAACCCTGAAGAACAAACACCACCAGAGGGACCCACAGCTTCTGACCACCCCCCTTCATCTCTCACATTGCTCCTGGAGGACTTGGGCTCTGTCACATCAGGCAAGCCCCTGCCTCAATCTGGGCCTCAGTTTCCCCATCTGTTGAGTGAGCTCCAGACAGGGGAACCACCCAAACACCAACACCTTTCATTACCCACTGCGAAGAGCTCAACTTCCTGACTCACCGTGGTCCCCACACGGGGCAGGGACAGTGCATCCTCCATCTGCGTTCCCGGCACAAGGCCTGGCACACAGCAGGGCCGCACGGTGCGTAGTCCTGAGCATGAACCTGGAATCAGACAGGCTGGGCTTAAGTCCTGGCTTTGCTATCCATGCGTTCTGGCGCTTCGCTTCTAAAGGTCTCAGATCCCTCATCTGTAACAAGGTGATAGACAGCACTGTCACCTCCGCCAAGGCTGTTGTGGGGATCAAATGCGACAGCGGGTGAGAGGCTCTCAGCACCCGGCCTCCACACACTGGGTGCTCAATTAATGTTAACAGCTATAATAATATTAATAACTACTTTAATAAAATATAACTTCCTGCTCCCCCCATAGTGGGCGCCTCCTGGGCCCAGCAGCCTCTTGGCTGGGAAGGAGACAGACTGGGGCCCCCTCCTCCGGGACTGACTTTCCAGTGGGAACAAGGACGACTGTCGAGGAACCCGACAAATGAATTAAACTAGCACCGACGTGATGAGGAAAGCGGAGAAGGAAAGAGGGCTCTGTCAGGAGAGACTTCTCCGGGAAAGCTCCTCCTGCTCCAGGTGAGAGCGGAACGAGGCGGCACCGCACGGTGGCGGGCAGGGCCGCCTCCCCTCCGCGTCCTGGCGCAGCGACGCCCCCTCCCGGCGTCCGCCCTGCGTCACCCATAGCCCCAGACACCCACTCGGCCCTGGGCCTCCCGTCGGGGCCAGACCCATCCTGGGGCGCCACCTTAGCTCCCTCTGGACCTGGGACCGCCCGGGCACCTGCACCTGAGGTGTGGCCACGCCCCCGCCACAGCTGATTGGACCGGGGCGGACACCTGACCCCAGGCGGATCAATCAACTCTGGGGTTGGCCCGAGAGCCGGACCGGGCCCAGTCCACTGGCTGCACCTGAGCGAGAGAAGGCGGGAGGGAGAGGGCTGGAAGCAGAAGACTTTCCCCGAGCTCGGACCGAGAGAGAAGGGGCGGTCCCCACTCTCAGGTCCTGCGGCCCTCCCCACCCCACCTCTCCCGGGAGTCAGGTCCCAGCTGTGACTTAAGCTAGCCCCAGTGGGTTTCAGCCCCTCCCAGCAGAGCGCCCCATTCGCTTCCCCTGCTCCCGCAAGCAAACCAGTGCCGTCCCCTCCCCCAGCTCCTCCGCACCCCTCTGGGCCCCTGCCCTGTCTTTGGGGCCGCTGCTGGACCCAAGCTTCCTAGGGGCCGGGCTTCCTGTGTTGTGGAAGAATGAGTGAATGAATAACAAAGCCTCGGAGGCGCCCCCCAACAATAGAGCCAGGCCGGAGGGGGCAGGCACAGCTGGGCTTGGGTCCTCCTCTGCTGCTCTGTACCTCCCTGAGCCCCCACCTCCTCACCTGCAGCCGAGCGGAGTGGCCACCCAGTCAGTGCCAGCTGCGTGAGTGCTGTGCCTTACACTTTTTACAAATTTCTCTTTGGTAAGAGATGGCAGACCTAGGCTCAGCTTCTTCCTCCCAGAATATCTTGAAATGCACCCCCCCCAGGAGCCATAGCTGCTGGGGGCAGCCAGGAGACAGGGGTCCTTCCCAGCCCAGGCTGCGGAGGAAGGGGAGGCCCAGCTGGGACCAAGCCACTAACGCCAGTCTTGGTTAGCCATGACTTTGGGCCCCGTTCCTCAGGGGAGCGGAGCTGAAGTCAAGAGCCCCTAGGCCCTGCACTTCTCCCACCCCCCACTGTCAGGAGGAGGCGGAGGTAGAGAGGCAGGGGGAGCTTTCAGCAGGAGGGACCCTCGGGGATCCTCCCGTGGCTCCTAGACAAGGGTGGAAAGTAGGTGCTGGGGCGGGGGCTGAGAGAGAGGAGCTGTCACGCCTCCTGCCCCCCTCCCTTTCGCAGCTCTCTGCTTCCACTTGGAACCTCTCAGGGTACACCTCTGGGGGAGGAGGAAAACAAAGGAATGAGAGAGGGGGAGGCTGTGGGACTTCCTTGGAGGGGTTGAAGCAGATAGTAAGGAGAGGCGAGCTCGGAATGTAACCGTCTTCTAAGTGCAGAGACAACCCTTTAATTTAGTGGGGCTTTTTCTAGCAGCTCATCAACTTGAGAAGAGGTTGTTTAACTGCTATTTTTGTAAATCCTGTGTGTCCAAATCTGGCCTTTTCCAGTGCTCAGATTTCAACCCCCACATCATGTACTACCTCCCCTCTGGCTCCCAATTCAAGTTGGAAGGGCTTATTTCCTTTTTCCCCTCTTTCTTTCTTGGGCAGGTCCACAGGTTGGGTCTGGGGGCCTCCAGGGAAGGGGTGGAGACACTGGGACCCCTCTTCAGCCTCCTTTGCCTGTTTCTCTCATCACCATGTCCTCCAAATGGGGGGTGCCCCAGGGCTGGGTCTTCAGCTCTCTTCTTTTCTCTCTCTAGTCTTATTGCCTAGATGACCCAATCCAGTTTCAAGGCTTAAACAGGGACTGAGCATTGAAAACCCCCAAGTGAGTTTCTCCAGCGTGGAGTTCCAGGTGCTTATATCCAACTGCCTGCTCCACGTCACCTCTCTGAGGTCTAATGGGCTTCTCAAACTCAACATCCAAAACTTAACTCCAGACTTGCTACTGTCCCCAGCAGCCCACAAGCCTGCTCCTCCCACAGCTGCCCCATCTCCATGAATGGACACTCCACCCTTCCAGTCACTCAGTCTAAACCTTGGAGTCCTCCTTGACACCTCACTTGCCACACTCCACATTCAATCTGCCAGCAAATCCTGATGGCTTTAACTTCAAAACATGGCCAGAAACTGACCACTTCTCACCACCACGACTGCCCTGATCCAGCCACCTGCCTCTCTCGCCTGCCCACAGGGTTGCCTTGCTTTGTTCACGCCCAGCCTCTGCAGACTCTGTGCCAACCAGCGGCCAGTCAAGTAACACATCAGACAGCGCATGTCACTCCTCTGCTCCCAAACCACCAGGGTCTGCATCCTCGTCACACTCGGGGTCAACCCAAGGGTCCTTCTCATTGCAGACCACAAGGCTGCACAGTGCCCATCCTCTGTCACCCACTCTCCTCCATCTGGGTTTCTGGGGGAAGAATCGAGTGAATACAAGGGAAAGAGAACAAGAGAGAAGAAATAGAGCAAGCATCTGGTAGACCAGCCTGACTGTGTAGATGAGAGCGAGGGAGAGAGAGAAAGAAAGAGAGACATAGGGAACTCACTCCCAGCCACTCACTCACAGCCCACCGACCCCGATGCCACCCGCCGCAAGATGGGCCCATGGCCTGATCCTGGTCCTCAGGGCCTTACACATCATGAGGTCAGGATCCCAGTTTCCTGAGGACAGTACCCTTTGCAAATTCATCATGAACACGCATCTCCAGTGAGCAGGGGTGTGGGGGGGCAGTGGTGGGATATACACACCAGGGAGGTCCAAATGAGGCAGCAGGGGAGGGATCTGAGACACTAAATCACAGCCACGGGAAGACCTCCTTGGTGCTTCCAGAGATCTGGGGGGCAGGGGAAAAACTGTGAGTTGAGCAGCTTCTATATGCTTCCTGCCAAGCATAGCTCAGTGGGGCGTGAAGAGGACTGAAGGAGTGTGTGGAGGACTGCTGGTATCTGGTAAGCCCGTGGTGAAAGGTGGCTATTGTTATTATCTTAATAACAGCCTCCTGGGGCCAGCGTCATATTCCTCAAGTCACTGAAGAGGCTCAAAGCGTGAGTCCAGTCTTTCTGATTCCAGAGGCTGGGCTGTTGACACTGCCTGCCAGCTCGGCCTCAGCCTCCAGGGCTGGAAACTCCCACTTGTTTAACTATTATTTTTAAAAATCCTGTGTGTCTAAGTCTAGCCTTTTCCAGTGCTCAGATTCCAACCCCCCACATCATGTACCTGCAGGCAGCTCTGGTCAGGGGAGATCTGGAAACAAGTACAAAGGGCAGAGCAGTGGGATGCAGCCAGGCTGACAGCCCTTCAGTCTGCGGTGGCCAGGAAGGGGCCGAAAAAGGCCTGAGCAGCAGGATAACCAGAAGCCCCTTAGCCTGATGGGACAAGCCCCTTCTTTTGGTTTTTCAGGGGTTTTTTGAGACAGAGGCTGAAGCTAGAGTGCAGTGGCATGATCTCGGCTCACTGCAACCTCTGCATTCCAGGTTCAAGCAGTTCTCCTGCCTCAGCTTCCTGAATAGCTGAGATTACAGGCATGTGCCACCATGTCTGGCTGATTTTTGTATTTTTAGGAGAGATGGGGTTACGCCATGTCGGCCAAGCTAGTCTCAAACTCCTGACCTCAAATGATCTGATGGGTCAAGGCCCTTCCTAACCTAGTCTTCCCCCAGCCCTGGTTGGCCTCCTCCCCCTCAATCACACACAGTTCCTGTTTCTACTGTGCACTGCGTTCTTCTCAAGTCCTTTTTCCACCCCATCCACTTGGCAAACCCCTATTGATCCAGCAAGCCCCATATTAGAGGCCTCTTCCAGAAAGCCTCCTTGCCCTCTCCCTATCCCTGTAGAGTAAATCTCCTCCTCTCTTCTGTTCCTGAGGTTTGCAGCATTCGGGGTGGCTCTGGGGTCTTAAGGACCCAGCCCCCTTGGCATGGACACTGACATCCTCATCCCTGCTGGGCACCACCAGTAGGCAACCTCCAGGCACCTCTAGAGGCTTCCAGAGTAGAGATCAGTGACAGTCAGGGGGAGAACAGCACAGCCTCCACCTAGTGACCGCACCTGGTGGGTTGGTTTGTGAACCCACGTGAGACACCCCAGGGACTCCCAGCTGGGGACTTTGCCAGAAATGGCTGTTCCCTCGGGTGCAGGAGGATCATAGGGTTGTGCAGACTAGCTTTCCTAGGACCTGCTGCATTTTCATGCATTGGCTGGTGAGATCGCTAGCTACAGCAGACTCCCAGCTGGGGTACATGTTCCCGTGTGCGCCCCTCCCAAGAGGCCCCTGCAGCCCAGAGGCAGGCTCTAACACAGGAAGAAAACCTGGCCCATTTTGATCCCTATCACATCTCTGCCCTGGAGCTATCAGAGCCTGCATTGGGCACACAGTGGCTGGGCCTGGGGCTACTTGCACAGAAACCCACTACACCCCCCCCATCCAGATCTGTACCCCGGACCCAGACAGATCAGCGACAGGATTGATCTTTTCCTTCTGCAAATCACTGTGGTTTTGCTAAAGCCAGGCGGTGTGGAAAGTACAATGTGTGCAGGCATCAGAGACATAAAGACCAACCTCTGATTCTGCAGGTTTTATTGGTCTCACCCATGGTCACCCGCTGTCCCCCGTCTCCAGGAGTCACCAAGGACTGTCTGTGTGCAAAGCCCTGGGCTTCCATTTCCAGCATAATGAACAGCTGTTTTTCTCTTTTTTCTTTACCTCTTCTTTTCTTTGTTTTTCCCTCCTCTTCTCTCCTTTTTCCCTTGCTGCCTGTAATCTCTGAGAACGAGAACACGATCTCAAAATAAAGTTGGCCTTTCTCTAATCAGAGCCTAATTCCTTAATCACAGAGCTCAGAGATGGAGATTTCCAAAGGAGACAGACAAGGAAGATACTGACCATAATTAACATTTATCTGCCTTGCAGAAAACAGGAATTATTCCAAAGTGTGGATTTCTTTTTAAGGAGTATTAGAATGAGAGACGCTGAAAGGCAAGCATGGATGAGTAGATACCCCAGCAGGAACAGCAAGAATTCAGAGAAAAGGAGGGGTGCCAAGCTGAGAGGTGAGAGGGTAAACCTTGAGGCAGGACTGAGGGGACCCCACAACATGGTCCAGAGCCAAGCTGGACCCCCTACCAGGACGACGGGAGGCTCTGGGCCTCAGGGGAGGGGGACCTGAGGTCCTTCCTAGGTTTATCCTCTTTCACTTGAACTTTTGTGGGTAACACCCACTGTGGGCACCAAGGAAGGAGAACTGTCCAGACCCAGGCACAATTAGTGCCTGAAGACTATCTTAGTTTATAGTGTTATTACTCAGCTATATCCTTTATATAATCCTTTATATATAATCATATATTAATTTATAGAATTAGTGCCTGAAGTATAACTTACTGCTTACATATATCTAGCTTATATATTCATACTTAATTCTTATATCTAGCATATTTAGTTCTATATAATCTTTCTATATAATGATATAGGTATTGTAGTCAGAGCTGTACTGACACATTTAGTGCTGATTTATAGAATCCTTCTAGGTAACCATAGAGTAGTTTGTCGTAGGAGGAATGCCTAGAGCAGTCACAGAACAGAAGCAGTACATGGGAAAACAGCCAGACCAGGCAAGAACCAAGAGCCTCTCCTCCTGATAAAGGAGTTGTAGTACCTTGCATCCAGTTCCTGTGGAAAGTAGGCCTCAGGCCTGAGATCCTGGAAGTAACCAAGGGAGAAGAACCCCTCTGGTGTGACCAGTCACTGCGGCTGTACATCCTGTCAGTCTTTTCTCGCTTCTGTGCTAGCTCAAATCATCCTCTCATAAATATCTTAAGAGAAGAGCACAAGTCTGTCAGCTCCCACTGCATTGGCTTACAGTATCCTTCTATTAGAAATCCTTTGAAGTCTCCAGCCCCCACATAAGAAGTGTTTCGAATGACACCTGTTGCACACAGCCCACCTCCTTGCCACCTGTGACCTAATGGGGGTGGACCCCTTTTCTGCACACAACCCTCTACTACTGTGCACAGCCCACCTCCTTGCCACCTGTGACCTAATGGGGGTGGACACCTTTTCTGCACACAACCCTCTACTACTGTGCACGGCCCATCTCCTTGCCCAAGTGACATAATGGGGTGGCCCCCCTCGATTGTGACTCACGTGATTATGTATGCCCTATTATGAAGCCTATAGTTGATGACCTCACTCACGACCCTGCCCCCTGCTTGTACCTAATAAATACAGATGCTTCTGGGAATGTGGGGCTCTCGCCATCTCCACTCACAGGTGGCACGGCCCCCCAAGTCCAGATGCTCTTCATCAGTTCTTCAGTGTCCTGTCTCTTTACTTCTCAGAACCTGCACCTCAGCATGGCATAAGGGACACCCCACGACCCTGTGAGGCCCAACAGCCCTACAAACTTTTGACCCTGCCCACCCCCAATTACATTGCCTTCGTTAATATGGCCCTGTCTCACCCAGATAGAGATGAGGGAAGATTCCCATGTGGCCAGAGCAGAGGGGTACTTTGGGGGAACAGCAGGAAACGAGGCTGAAGCAGTGGTTGAGGGAAATTCAGGGGGGTTATCAAATGCTGTGCCTAAGAGCTGGGTATTATGCCGAAGACAGCTAGGAGTCACTGAAGGCTGACAGTTTGGGGTTGTTCTTTTTGAATCTTGTTCTGTTGTCTTCTGTAATGTCATGTTCCTTGCACCAGGAGCCATGAGTGGATTTGCCTTTAGAGGCAGGCAGGCCAGGTAAGAAGCAGCATTGGTCATCAATGGAGAGGATGGTGGCCTGGTCCCAACCAACATCTGGGTTGGAGCAAAACAGACAGATTCCATTAGGAGGCAGGAGGTGGAATGAATGAGACTTGGCGACCCAGACACAGAGGAGGAAAGAAAATCGGCTCACTCATTAGTGGTCATTGGGCACCCACTATGTGCCCGGCCCTGTGCTGGGCATCTCACCTCTGCTCCTCATCAGAGTGTGCCAGCCACTGAAAATGCTAAGTTTGGGCATCTCCAGTGATGAATCAGGGACTTAGTGAGGTTAAGAATATGTCCAAGTCACCCCCACTAAGCAGCAGTGCCCATGTTCAACCTGAAATGATTCAGAGAATGTTTCTGAGACAGAGTCTTATGCCTCAGTAACAGACGATAGGAGTGGGGTGAGAGAGGGAAGAAGAGAGACATGGTCCCTACCCTTCTCCTACTGTAATCCCAGCCTTGGAAGCTTCTTATCCAAAGACCCCACCCCGACACATATGATTCACCTCATTCCTAACAGCTGGCCCCATCTGTAGGAAGAGCACGGGGACACGGAGACCAGAGGCCCAGGGCTGGACCCCCACCTCAATGCTTTCCTAGCTGATCGCCTTCAATTCATGTTCCTTCACCTCTGGTAGTAGGTACAGTGTCCTCCTGAGTAACATGAAGATAACAGTATCTTCTTCTGAAAACTGCTGTGAGAATGAAAGGAAACCCACCCTTCCCAAGCCAACACAGGCTATGGGAGGGTCACTCGCGCCCAGGAGGTCAAGGCTGCAGGGAACTAGGATCGTGCCACTGCTCTCCAGCCTGGGCAACAGGCCAAGCAATGTCCCATGTTCAGGTGCCAAGTCATTTCACACAACTCCCTTAGATAATGTTGGATTTGACTAAATTCAGGCCTTCCAAGTTGTGGCACAAAACTGGACTTCGATAAACATTCATTACATGAATTAGTGTGTTAATGAATGGATCTGAATTCTGTCTCTGACTGTCATTAGCTGTGTGACCCCCAGCTGGGGGCCTGCCCCCTGGACATCTCTGTTCCCTGCTACATTCGTCTCTATAAAGCATCATCATTCGTTCCCCTAGTTCCAAATATAAAACACAGAGAGAGAAACAGATGCAGATTCAGAGAGTCACAAAGCCTGGAGGGCAGAAACACAAAGAAGCAGGGAGGAGCCAGGTGTCTAGAAGGGAGTGCGGGCTGTAAAGGCGCAGTCACAGCTCATCAGCACACAGCACTACTAATTAAGCAGGGGAACTTTAGGATGTGGTGCTGGAGGAGGTTTTCATTCTCTCTCCTCTGAAGGCTGGGAGAAGGTTGGGAGGTGGGGGATCCTGCAGGAAAGGAGCCCAGGCCCTTCAGAGGTGGAGGTGAGGACGGACAGGAGGAAGGAAGCACAGAGGGAGGAGGGGGAGGCCGAGACCAGCAGAGCTCACTCTTTGCCTGCGCCATCACTGTGCCTGAGCCCTTGCAGGCATCACTCCCCTCCATGACAGTGAGAGTGGCCATGTCCATGTCGGGGGACAGCACATGGGTTGATGGGGGCAGCCCTGGCACACAGTAGGTGCTCAGTAAACCTCAGCACCCACCAGTCCTGCCAAAACCCACCAAATGCTGTAAGTTACATCCAACGCAGACAGAACGAAGAATCAAAGAAGCTTCTGCATGAACCCTTGATCACAGCAGGCTCCAGTCCCCAGCCCCACTCATCAGAGGCCCCAGCCGGGCCCAGAGCCCACCTCAGCCCTACTTCTGCTGACATAATTTATATGTTTTTTGTGAGGGTTATTCCACCCACTACATAGAATAAATCTTTCAGGATGTGTAAATTACAACCTTTCTTGTAATTCCCCCACCGTGTGAAGAGAGATGCTTGTGTTTCAGCAAAGGTCACACATAAAGCTCACCGTGCTGGACGGGAAAGGAGGTGAGGGCTGGATTAAGGAGCAGTTGCCATTCATTAGGGGAAATCACAGCCACAACCTTTGGAGGAGCACTGGCTCTGCCAGGGCTGCGAAGCCCAGATGACCGCACTGTCCACCCCGCCACCTCCGAAATGCTAATTTAGGAGCTCCGAGAGGCATTGCTTCTTACGGCAAGGGTGTGAGTTGTGTTTCCTGAGCGCTGCTTCCTCGGGCCCACCGGAGTCCTGCGGGGGCGGGAGGATCATTACCCCCACGCAGGAATGGAGACAGGTAGAGTGAGAGCTTCAGGGACTCGCCCAGGGTCACACACAGCAGGAAGGGGTGGGCTGGGCTTTGAACCCAGGTGTCTCTGGCTCTAAGGCCCCTTCTCCTTGCCCCTCACTCTCCTGCTCCCTGAGAACACAGGAGGATTACACCAGGAAAGGTGAGCAGAGAAAATAGCCCAATCCAGGCAGACACTCCTCAGGCTTTGGATTCAACCCACTCCTCTGTTTATTTGCATATATTTGCATGCCAAGGCTACAGAGGCCTCAAGTATAGGCAATAAAATCGATTAATTAGTGCAGCCGACCAGTGGGCACTTAGCTGCAGGATGCCCTCAGATCTCTGTAACACACAGAATGTATTTTGGGCAAGATCTGTCTCATTGCCTCTTGGATCAGCAGACCCAGCCCTGAACTGGGCACAGCCTCCACCACCGGACCCTCTCGGTCAGAAGTGAGACTCTCAAGGGAAAAGGATGACTTCATTTTCTGGAATAAAGAGTCTCTGCTATTTTGTGTTCTTACACCATAACACCCCTCAATAAAACCAGGGCCTCTGCTCTCTGCAAACACAGCAGAGACGGAGCCTTTTCCCATCCAGAGCCACATGGATGCTCAGATAACTCCTACCCCTGGCAGAGTGAGGGAAGATGATCTGGCCCAGGTCACATGGACATCACTGAAAGCTGGCAGGTATCCCTCTGATGGGCAGCTATGGCACTGCCAGGGTCCACCCATTAGTGCCCAGTCCCTGAGTGACCTGGGAGGAGGAGGTGAGGCAGAGATCTGGGGCTCCTGGGCCATGAGACCCAAATACTATAATGCCCTCGATCCTTACAATTCCACCACCTTTAAGTGATGTCAGAGTGATCACGTGTTTTCTAACAGCCATGTTCAGAGCCCCTTCTGAGGCCTGGTCTGTCTGCCCACAAGCTGGTAAAAGGCTGAACAGTGGGGTTGATCATGCCCAGATGTGTGCCTGAATTAATGCATTGACAAGTGCAGGAACAAATGAACTGACACTGAATGAACGTATTAACAAATGGTGTGAATGGGTAAGCGCATTCACAAATTCACTGAACAAATGACAGTGTGAACTACTAGATGGAAGGAAGCAAATCTGCCTGAGCGAAAAAGGCTAGACCGTACCAGACATATGCCCATTATATTGCTTTATCCGAGAGGAAATGGGCACAGGGAAATTAGGAACTTGCCCAAGGTCACACAGCTGGTACAAGATCTAACTGAGATTCCAACCCCAGGGCCCACACTTCCAGCTCTGCCTTGGGCTGGTGCCACAGCCAAGACTCACAGAAGACTGAGCCTACCCACCCCACCTCCACCACACCCCCAGATGACATTCAAAACAAACTAATAAAATCCAGCTGGTACAGTCCAAATGGTGAAAATAGCCCAATTTTCCATCTTGTTGTTGGCTGAGATTTTGCTGGAAGCAGATCATGCTTTTTCCGATGACTTTTCCAGTGGTTTCCAGCTTGCTCAACTTTCTGCATCTGTAGGGACTGGAGGGGTACCATGCAGGCTGGGCAGGCTGCAGATGGCTTGATCTAGGCAGGGCACCAAAGGGAGGGAATAAATGTCATTACCAGGGGGTGTCATGGCATACACTTTCCATAGCTGCTCAGCCCTCAAAAGTCATTCTTTTGGCCAGGAGAGAGTTTAATCTCTGCCTTGGTATCTACCTTACTTGTTATACACTTGGCTCTTAAATGGGGGATGGCAACAGGTAAGGCCAGCAAGAGAGGGTGGAAATTCACATGGGGGACAAATTTAGGCTCAGCATTCGCAGCTACATCTGCTCAAAAGTGAGACAGGTTTCCCTGACAGATAATGAGCACCCCATCCCTAGAAGTGTTTAAGTTATTATAAGACAGTGAAGACAGGTCTTCCCAGACTACAGGGGGGAGTTGGACTAAGGTTATTTTGTGATTCCAAGATTTCTATTTCAACTCAAAGTTTCTCTGAATGAGTCCATGTTCAAAGACTTTTGTAGTAGGATTCCTAAATTCTAAGATGCTGTGGGCCTGTGAGTCCATGAAGGCATCTGTGATCCTGTAATTCCAGGATTCTGTATAAAGACAAGATGCTTAGACCCGGCAATTCAAAGATTGTACAAAAAAGCATCTTTGAGTGTATGAAAGATGTTCTAATTCCAAGATTCTGTGCCTCTCAGATGCTATGAATGGTACTGAGATATCCGAAAATGCCCTAACTCTGACAGAAGTGAAGGTTGGAAGATCCAGTATCTTTAGAAGAAGGTAATTCGGCTGTTTATCTCCAGGAACTTCAGCATTAAAGGTGTCCCTGGAAGTTCTTGATTCCATTCTCCC
The DNA here is from genome assembly GCA_036589455.1 of Ateles fusciceps. NCBI lineage: Eukaryota > Metazoa > Chordata > Mammalia > Primates > Atelidae > Ateles > Ateles fusciceps. Next base: position 2,474,345 of record JAZHEH010000733.1, read on the forward strand.
CCCTCTTCCTCACCTGGCTCAACCTGGTCTCTCCCAGCAAGAACTCAGAGTCCTCAAGGTTCAAGGAAACAGCCAAGAAGTCCTCACCTCCACCTGTGCCTGGCCCACCTGCCAGCAGAGATGGGCCCTCCGGGAAGGCCTTGGTCCTTGACGCTACTCTACAAACTGCTTTTTGGATTCTCCCAGACCCCCCCCCCACCAAGGCCCTCCCCCATCCTGGAGAAACAGGGCTAGGACACCTCTTGGCTTCTCTCCTCCATCCTCCCCAGGCCCCAAACCCAGGGCAGTGAGTATGAACCACGTCACTGTTGCCACTGGGATCTTCTCAATGGGGGTGTCGCCTGTGATGGTAACATCATTCCAGGGACTCCTGCATCCAACTCCACATATTCAGCGGGTTAAATAGGTCTTGAAGCCCCAGGTAACAAAACTAGTTAGAAAAATAATTCTAGGTAGATGTGGTCTCAGCTGAACACATTCAGGGTTTTTTCCTCTAGTATTAATTATGAGGATGGTAGGACGCAGCCTTTGCAAGATGGAATTTTTCTAGTGTTTTTCACTCAGGATAAACAGCTTAAGGAGCGAGAACAGCAGCCCCCTGTCATTTTGTGTCTGTTTATTCTTCTGATGGACTCACCCTGCCCTGCTGTGGAGGTCTTCTCCCTATTTCCCCATTTAATTGGTTGTATTCTCAGTGGGCCCTGAGCAGGTCAGCTCAGGTTTCTCTGAAAAGGAATTTGATTCTGGACAGGAGAGAAATGGGAGAATAGGCAGGGAGGGGCTGGAATTCTGGAAGAGGCCGGATCTGCACTGAGTCGCCCAGGTCATCTGAAGAGAGCACCGCCACCCCCCCCACCCCGCCCACCCCAACCCTAACCTCAGCAGCTCCTGAGCAGGCAGCCTGGAGTCTCAGGGCCACCTGACACAGAAAGGAAACCAGAGCCCAGAGCCAGGCAGACTTGGCCATGGGAACTTCCATGTCAGGGACTCAGGGGCCTCCCCTGAAACAGTCCCCAGCTAGCCCTGGCCTGAGCCCCTGTGAGCTGGCAGGGGAGGCTCTGACCGGGGAAGGTGGGGCAGAGGCTCCCACAGCCTGTGCAGACCCAGCTCTCAGCTCGGATAGTTCCAGACTTTCCAGTCTGTGGCTCAGGGCCCTGGCAGGTCTGTGCACTGCCTCTCCCTGGACCCAAAGGGCCCTTGCTCCCACCCTCTGCCTGGTTAATGTCTGTTGTACCTCAGGGACCTCAGCTGTCTTGTTCATTGCTAAATAGCCAGGAACTAACCCAGAGCACCTATTCTTTCCAATGTAGTACCACTTAAAAAGAAGCCACAACCAGCCCCAAGCTGGAGTCTCTGGCAGCCTGGTAGGAGCTGTTTGGGACAGGGGCTCTTCTCAGAGAACTGGGTTCACTGCCAGCTTCAGGCATTGAATGAGATCTTCAGGAAACCAGGTAGGACTGAGCCAGCAACAGCATGACTCACTGTGGGAGGATTGAGGAAGGTACCTCCTGGGGCCTGAGCCACAAACAGATCTTCCAGGACACAGCTGGGTCCAGAGACAGCCGGTTCACAGCCACCAGGGGCTCACTTGGCCACACAGGAAAAGGCAGCCAGGGGTCCCAGGGGCCCACCCCCGGACTACAGTCACACCCTCCTCCACCACCCAGCAGCCCCCTGAAACACACTCAGCCCCACTCACCCACCCAGCCCAGCAGGCCTGCCAGGAGAGTGGAGGCAAGTCCTGGGCTGCGCTTCCAGCCTGGAGGAGAAGAACGGGGTGACTGGCAGGTGAACTCCTCCACAGCCCTGGGTGCAGAGGCCTGAGTGTGGAAGGAGAGGAGGAGCCTCTCAGCACCAGGCCGAGGGCACCCACCAATCCGCTACCTACAGCCCTGGGGCCTGGTCCATCAGACTTCTCTCCAAGTCACTTCCCTGGCTGTCTCTGGCCAGACTTGAAAGGAGGGAAGCCCCCTCATCCACCCTGAGTCAAGGTGGGACAGGCCTTTGGCTCAAGGCCCAGAGAGCAGCCCACGGCCTCAGTGTGGGGGAGACGCCTTGTGCGGCCAGGAGCTCAGGGGACAGATGAGAATGTGCAGTGTCATCACCCTCTGGCCTGTTTTCTACTTCCCCGCCCTGAGATGAGGTGGCCGCTACAGTAACCGCACAGACGCGGTGACACAGGCAGCTCCCAGCACAGCCGAGGGGGCATCTCAGACCCCAGAGCCTGCAGGGTCCCAGGGGGGCTCAGAGGAAGAAACTAGGGCCTTGAGGGCCTGAGGGAGGGGTGTCCTGGGAGAGAAGGAGGAGAGGAGGGAGAGAGGGAGAGAGGTTGGGTTTTGAGCCCCCACTCCCCACCAGACCCTATAAGGGGCACTCCACACACTGTCTTATGTAACCCTCTCAACGGCCCTAGGAACTTCTGTTAATGTCCCCCATTTTTCAGATGAGAAAACTGAGTGCCTGGGGTGACATGCCTTGCCCAAATCTCTAGCTGTTCGGTGGCAAAGCCAGGATTCCCCACCCAGGCCTGTCCAGCTCCAAAGGACATGACTTCCCTTATGCCTCAATCAACAAAGACATGAAATAACCAACAGTTACAGGCTCTATCAGGCACAGAGTACGGGGCTCAGGGCCAAGGGTGCAAATTGCAGGAAGGGCTCTGGACTGAGAGTGGGGAAACTGAGGCTCAAACCGTGGTGTTGCACTTCCTAGATGCATGGCCTTGGGCATCTCTCAGCCTCAATTTCTTATCTGTACAATGAGAGGTATGACCTCATCTGTGGGGTGGTGTGAGGGTTAAAATGAGACCTGTGTGCCTGGCATACAGTGGGCCATCAACAAATGTGAGCGGAGGCAGGATCTGAGGCTGTGCTGGGCTCTGAGCTCTCTGCTATGACCCCTTCCTCACCTGGGGATTTCCTGCTTCCTGACTCCTGGCTGCTTTGTGCATCTAGCCATCCGTCCATCCATCCATCCATCCCTCCATCTATCCCTTCATCCATCCATCCATCCATCTATCCATCTATCCTTCCATCCATCCACCCATCCCTTTATCCACCTATCCATCCATCCCTCCATTCACATGCCCATCCTTCTATCTATCTATCCTTCCATCATCCCTCCATCCACCTATCCATCCATCCCTCCATCCACATATCCATCCATCCCTCAATCCACCCATTCTTCCATCATCCCTCCATCCATCCCTTCATCCATCCATCTATCCACATCCTTCCACCCATCCAGCCATCCCTCCACCACCTATGCATCCATCCCTCCATCCACATATCCATTCATTCCTCCATCCACATATCTATCCATCCATCCCTCTATCTATCCATACATCCATCGATCCATCCATCTTCTTGTTTCTTCAGCATTAACCTAGAACTACTCAGCCCTGGAAAGGGACACCAGGACCAACAAGACACTGTTGCTGACATCCAAAGGCCCTTTCTGCCTAGCGAGCACAGCAACAGGTAGAGGGGATGACTGGAGTTCAGGCCTGAACAGAAGTCTGAGAAACTTGGTGGTCCCTCCATCTGTCACCCACTTTCTTTCCCTTCTGGTGGAGTCCTGGGGGAGGCACAGGGAGGGCCTCCTGTGGACCTGCCAAGTGGGAAGCAGAGCTTGTGTCCTGATGATGAGGAGTGTCCTGAACCTCTTCAGGTTCAGACTGAAGAGGAAGTCAGAAAGGGCTGCAAGAGACAGTGGCTAAGTTCATCTCCAGACTCAACAGACAGGAAGGGCATTCCAGGCACAGCACATACAGAGGAATGGAAGTGCAGAAGAGCTTGGCTGATCTGAGGAAGAGCAGGCAGCTCAGCATGGCTGAACCCAGGCGCAGCATGTAGGGGAGTGGGTGGAGACAGCAGGGAGAAAGGAACACAGCCTGAAAGGAACCAGGGTAAGGTTGAGAAGCCTTGAATTCCAGGCTAAGGAGGTTAAACTTGATCCAACAGAAAGTTAAGAGCCACAGAAGGTTATTGAGCTGGGGCATGACAGGATAAAATTCACTATTTGAGAGCACTCTCTGGCAGCAGTGAGCAGTTTCAGGGGAAGAGTTTTAGGGGAAATAGAAGCGAGGGGGTCTGCTGGGAAGCTGGTGCACCACCCAGCCCCAGAACTTTAGGGCGGTCTTCTCATGGCAGGTTTCCTGGCACCCCTCCACCTGCACCTACAGGGACACCCGCAGAGTCCAATAGCTCAGGCTCAAGCATAGCTGGGGGCCTGGCTGGACAATGGCCCAGGATCAGTTCGGCTAGAGCTCAGCCCCTCGTCCAACACACAAATGCACGCCGCACATCCCCCCACAGCAGCCCAGGGATTCCTGGAGTCACTCCTGGGCTGCCGTCAGCCCCAGAGGCCTCATCACCAGGATACAGGCTCTGCCTCCCACTTGGCAGGTCCCCAAGGGGACGATGTAGCCTCTCTCCTCCTCCCTAAGTTTCCCTCCCCCATCTCCTGTCTTTCTCAGCTGGTGACATGGTTTCCTGGTGCCCAGAGAAAATCCAAGCCTCAAAATAAGAACCTGCTAGATTTCTTGACGACAAATATCCGAACTCCTGGCCCCCACAAGGCCCTCCCCTTCCTCCTCCTGAAGATGGAGACTGTCCCCTCCTGCTGTCTGGGGCCCCAGCCTGCTCTGACTGGACCCACCTACCTACTGCCTGGATCTGTCCGTTGGGTGGTGGGGAGCATGTTTAACCTCTACCTGTCTATACTCATCCCTGTCTCTAAGCCCCTTCCTTCCCTTCAGCACTGAATCATATTCAGGTCTGTCACCCCACAACAACCCCGAACCTGACATCTGCCCCCAGCTGTCACCCTCTCACTTTCTCACTTTTCCTTCACTGCCCAAATTTCTGAGCCCGCTGTCCTTCCTGGCTGGTCTCCCACACACACTCTGCCCACCTCGGTCCCCATGCTGTCCCCAAGACGCTGCTCTGGTGAGGCCGCGCTGACCTCCTGGAAGGACTGGGCGGTGGGCACCCTTGGCCCATGCTTAGCCCCTGGGCAACCCTCGGCCTGTGCCTGCTCCTCCTCTTCTCTCCTCTTGGTCCCTGGGACCCCGTCCTCATTTTACTCTTACCCCGCTGGGACCCCGTCCTCATTTTACTTCTTATCCCCCTGGCCACTCCTCAGGCTCCCTTGCTGGTCCTTCTTCCTGTCCCAGAAGTGTAGGGGTCACGAGGGCCCTGTTCCAGGCCCTCTCCCCGGATCTTCCTCTCAACTCCTCCCCCTGGGGGCTCATCACTCCCTGCAGCTTCAGTCATCTACATATTTGCCAATGACCTCAAACCTTCACCTGCAGCTCAGGACCTGCCTCCTCTGCCCCCAAACACCCACGGGGCATCCATGTATACAGCCACATCTAGCATCTCCCCCAACCCCAAACCTGCTTCTTTCTCTACATGAGGACTTTAATGAGGGTCCCCCAAGCAGCCAGTCACCCAAGTCAGAAACCTTGGAGCCCCCCCTCCACTTTCCCATCACTCAACACTGAGGCGAAGACTGAAACCCCCAAATATCTCCAAACCGCCCATTTCTCCCAGCCCTGCAGCCGCTCTCCTACTCAGAGCCCCATGGCCTCCTGCCTGCATTGTAGCCTCCACCTCCGGACTGACTCCTTCCCTGTCTCAGTCTTGTCCACACCCACATGGTAATCAGAGGGACCTTCAGACCCAAATCTGCTCATATGCCTCCCCACTCATACCCTACATGCAACTGTCACACTTAGGATGTCACCTCCCCCTCCACCCCGACTCTACCCCAATCCAAGCAGCCACATCACTGATCTTCAGGCCCATCTCACCAACCCATATCAGCACCTCCCCGGTAAGGCTAAGCCTCCGCTTAGAAGACCCCCGACACCCCCTTCATCTGGGGCATCTGAGCCAGCACCGGCAAGACCAGGAAGAATTCTCTTCACCCATGAACTCCTCCTGGTCTTGCCAGTACTGGCTCAGATGCCCCTTCCTCCAGGTAGGTTTCCCTGATTTTTTCCAGGGGGATCCACAGTAGCCTGTGCTCCCCCCCTCCACAGCCATCCTTACATCTCATGGTGACATGTGATCAACACCAGTTTCTCTGCTCAACTAAAGCACCATGCTGGCAAAAACTCTGGGTGTCTTGTTCATCTCCACCATACCAGCACATAGTAGATGCTCAGTTGCCATTTAGTGGATGGATGGATGGATGGATGGATGGATGATGGATAAATGGATGGAGGGATGATAAACAGATGGATGGATGAATTGATGGTGGATGATGTATGATGGATGGATGATGGATGGTGGATAGATGGGTGGATGATGAATGATGGATGGATGATGGATGGTGGATAGATGGGTGGATGATGAATGATGGATAGATGATGGATGGTGGATGGATGAATTGATGAATGGGTAATGGATGATAAATGGATATGGATGGGAGGGTGGATGATAAATGGATGAATATGACTTACCAAATGTTCTATTAATATTTGTTGATTTAAATTTACATTTCAGTGCTACTTAGCTCTCGTCTTGTGAGCAGACATGTTGGAGAGCCTCAGGGTATCTAAGAACCTTGTAAATAATGATGATTAGCATGTGTAGGATGAAATTTTGGCTTAATTGTCAGACTACATATCTGAAAATCAGAGCAGGGACAGACCCCCCAGAGATCACACCAAACCTGTCCTCACCAGACCAACAGATCTTTCCCCCCACAGAGGACAAAATCTCAGAGGAAAAAGCCCTGCAGCAATCCAGGGACTTGGCCTGCCTCTCCTTGGTCACCCCCATGAAGTCACCCTTGTGGTGTCAGCCTACAATCAAGGACATAGTGGCTCCAAGAAGCTGTGTCATCACCCAGTGGGTGGCCAAGTGGGTCCCACCCCAAGGCCTGCCTGGCCCAGGGCCATGAAGTTTGAGGAAGAGGGCCCTAATGGGGACGGCCCTCATGGAGCTCTGCTGGGGATTGGGGTGACAAGCTCTTGACCCCTTCCCCCTCTGAAAGCCATCAGTCACCTCATGCCCTGGGGATGACAGTTGTGCCAGTGCTGATGACAATCATAATGATCACACCAACCTCCGCTGCCCTGGCTGGGCTGATCCTGTGCCAAGCTCCTGCCAGCACGCCACCCTCCTCATCTCATCAACCCTCGCCACAACCCTGCGAGCTGCTTACTGCTCACCGCATATCACAGATGAGGAAACTGAGGCTCACAGAGGTGCAGCGACCTGCCCAAGGCCTCTCAGCCCCAGGCAGAGCCAGGCTGGTCCCGGGTGACTGACTCTGGGGCTCAGAGGCCTCATCCGCGCCCCTCACACTTGAGCAGCTTCTCTGACACTTTCAGGATTTTTGCTGTCCCCTCCTCCTGCACAATGTCTGACTCAATCGTTCCTTTAATCCAACTTGAAACAGGCCCTCTGTTTTCCATTTTGTCTCACCCTGAGCAATGATATCCATGAAATCAAGGCTTCAATGCTCTAATTGCTGGTGGGTTTTTTCCTGATACTATTAAAATACATACATGACTGGGAAACTATGAAATATAAAATGTTGGTGCACGCACAACCCATGGTCACCTCGTATCGCAGTGAGTACACCCCCACTCCCTGAGCTGCTCCAGCTGCTGTTGGAGAGGTGGCAAGACCAGGGAGGAGGTAGCATCCCGAGTGGACGTGGCCCGGCCTCTCCCAGCCCAGCCCAGCCCAGCCCAGGGCAGGGCCAGTTCTTCTCCCTCCCTAGGGACGCCCCACCCACGCCTGCTGCTCCCAGGCTGGACCTGGGCAAAGGAAACTCTGTGGCAGCTGGAGGGGGCTCAGCTGACCATGGGCCCTGTGCGGGAAGGCCCATTGCCAGAGGGATCAAGGGCTGTGCTGGACCAAGGACCCCTGAGAATGGGCTGCACGTTGGGGGTGCTCTCCACATGCACTCCCCCAATACTCTTAACTTCTGGAAAAAGCCCCAGGCATGAGACAGAATTCTCACTTTGCACCACTCACAGGAGAGCGGCTGAAAGGCACTTGCAGTCCTCAGGCGAAGGAATCCTGCCAGGAACGAAGTCGGGAAACTGCAAGGGAAAATCTGATACCAAGAAGAGAGGAAAATCCTTCTCAAATTGTGGCGACCTGCCCAAGTAGGAGCTGAGCCAGCCATGGGGGGAGGAGGATGGCAGGCAGACAGGCCTCCAGGCAGGAGTGGAGGCTGCTGGGCTGGGCAAGGGGTCTGTTCCAGCCTGTTCTGTAGCTGGGACTTGGCCACACGACAGCAGGCCCAGAGATGAAGCCAGCAGGGGCAAGACCCCAGCCCGTGAACCAGAGGTGCCCCCAAAAGCACCTGGGGCAACAAAGGAAGACCCAGGGGCCATGTGGGGTGGACAGGCCTGGGTCCCAGCGCCAGGCCCGACCTGTTGCTGCAGGTTCCTCTGTCCTGTCAGCCTCGCTTTCCCCCTCCATGAACCTGGGGTAGTCCGAAACCAGCCCAACTGTCTGTTAGAACTGATGTTTTTGGTTTCTTTTGAAGAGACATAGAATTGACCCTCCCAGTCTTAAAACTCGAGAATGTTACAATTGTTTTAGTAAAGTTCCTTTCTCAGGAAACCAACCATCAGGGCCCTCAGATAGTATCAAGGAGCTGAAACTCACCTAATCACTGCATCCGGACAATGAGATGCCAGATCCCTCCCCCATCATCCTGGCCTCAGTGACCGCCTGCTTCCTGTTGACCAATTTTCCTTCCTTACCCTCCCTAATTCTTATTTCCCTGCATGTAGGTACATTTCTTCCCTGCTATAGAAACCTCTGATCTTAGTTGGTCGCAGATGGATTTGAGAATGATCTCCCATCTCCTGGGCTACAGCACCCAATGGAAGCCTTCTTCTCTGACCGTACTCGTTGTCTCAGTGACTGACTTTCTGTGCAGTGAAGGGCAGGACCTAGACCGCAGGCATTTCAGAAACAGCCCTACCTCCCACGGTAGGTGTGAGGAATAAAGCAAGTCAGCCTTTTCTTGGAACAATGCTTGGCTCATCATAAGCACTAAAATGTGTTAGCTGTTTATAAATTTATATTACGAGTTATGAAATATAATATACCACAAGTATACTATTAAATAACAACATACATATTTTGTGTGTGTATATATATATATACATATATATACACACATATATATATATTTAGATGGAGTCTCACTCTGTCACCCAGGCTGGAGTGCAGTGGCACAATCTCAGTTCACTGCAACCTCCACCTCTCAGGTTCAAGTGATTATCCTGCCAATTTCTTTTTTTGTTTGTTTTTGTTTTTGTTTTTGAGATGGAGTTTCTCTCTTTGTTGCCCAAGGAGTGTTGGAGTGCAGTGGTACAGTCTCGACTCACTGCAACCTCCTCCTCCCGGGCTCAAGTGATTCTCCTCTCTCAGCCTCCCGAGTAGATGGGATTACAGGTGCCTGCCATGACGCCCGGCTAATTTTTGTATTTTTAGTAGAGATGGGGTTTTACCATGTTGGCCAGGCTGATCTCGATCTCCTGACCTTGGGTGATCCGCCCACCTCGGCTTCCCAAAGTGCTGGGATTACAGGCGTGAGCCACTGCGCCCGGCTTTATTTCTTTATTCTATAATATGCAAGCATTACACATAAGTATATACACTTACGTAGTCTCTACTGTGTAGATACTATACTATAAATCACCACTTATAAATTATTTACTATTACTACCACAGAAGGGAAAGCAGGGAGAGCAGGCTCATGCTTTCGCTCATTCACTCACTACGTATCTTTATCAAGCCCCTGGGGGAGCAGAGCTGCCTCAACTGAGGAGAGGCTGAGTGCGACTCAGCGAACACCGGCTGGCAGAGTTCCCACAGCCGGTGCTGGAATGCCAGGCTCAGTCCACGTGGACAAAATGCCTTCTGAGTGCCTGACACAGCCAGCTGTGCTGTCAGTGGAACAGAGCTCAGAGAGGGGCAGGGATTTGCCTAGGTCGCTCAGGGCCTGAGTTTGGAGTCACGTGTCAAAACCCAGGTCTGGGCACAGTCCCCTGGAGACTCCTTAAATCAGGGTGCCTGGGACTCTGCATTTGAAAGCCTCCTCGGGACAGCAGTCTGCACTGGGGGAAACACAGAGGGAACTCCAGTTGCAGAGAAGAACAGGTGAGGGGAACTTCAACCTTCCCACCAAGTCTCCGAAAATCAGGCACCCAGCATGGGGCCATGAGCTCTGTCCAGTCTCATGGATGGCCCAGCTTGCTGGCCACACAGTGATAATCAGGCCCTGTGTCTGGTGCTGAATAAGCCCCTCCGCCCCTTGAGTGCCCCCACCCCAGCCCAGCTGCTGTCCCATCCCTGGTCTGGGTGCTGGCACATGGCCCCTGCCACCCGAGACACTCCCTGGACTTTCCCCTTGACTCCCCCCGACCGCAGACTCCCCCATCACCCTCACCACCCTCACGGGACAGGGCAGCTGCTTGCACCTCACAAGGAGGGGGAAGGAGAGAGCCACGTGAGACACCCCACACCCTGGTGGGGTGATGGGAAGGGAGACACTTTGACCTGCTGTAGGTTTTCCATGGGGGAGGAAGGCAGCTCTCAATTTGGAGGAGAGGCTCCTCCTCCTTGAAGCCCTGGTGTGAACCTGTGACCTGAGCCTCAAGACTGCACCCAGACCCTGCGCGGCTGTCGCCACAAAGGTGCAGCTTCGTCTTGACCAGCGAGGGTGCCCGGCCCATGCTCTGCACTTTGCACCCATCCCCTCAGTTCACAGTCTCACCTCAGTGAGGGGGATCATTCTCCCCATCTCCCAGGGGAGCAAACTGAGCCCCAGAGCTGCAGTCACGTGGCCGTGGCCACAGGACACTCCAGAGACGGAGCCCACCACGCCAGGCTTTGGATGGCAGAGTTGGTGGTCTCTCCAAGGTGCCTGTGTTGGGCTCCCTTCAACACCTCTGTTTGATGTCTCTAGTATCCCCCCTCCCCCCACCAGGCTGCAGCTATTTTTGGCTTGAAGACACTTAAATTCTGATTTGGGGACAAAGGACTCAGCAGTTTGCCCATAGGAACGAGGGAGGGTAGGGTACAGGAAGATACCTCCTTGGGGTGCTCCTGGCTGGCCCCCACTGCACCCCAACTTTCAGATCTGAGCTGCCACCCCCTGCTCCAGCAAAGCCTCTGGACAGGCCCCATCCAGGACATCTCAGAGTGAGGGATGGGATAGCAAGGCCAGGCTGCAGTTGGAGGGATACAACCATCCCCATGAGAGAAGTCACCGGCCCCTCAGGAGTCTTCGGAGGGAGGTTGGGAAGGAGGGGATTAAAGAGATTAAGTGCGACAGGTGCCACAGTGACAGGGACTAGCCCAGCTCACAGTGACCAAACCTGAACCCCATCCCCCAGCAGGGCCCGCTCACCCCATTCGTGGTACAATGGTGCCATCCTATGGCCAGATTCATCCCTAGCAGCCTCAAAGCCAGTCATTCCGGTCCCATTCAAATCACATCATTCCACGGCAGTCATCATTTCCCTACATATGTCAAAACACCCCGCTGTACACCTTAAATATAGACCAGACAAAATAAAGAATAAGTAAATTTTTTAAAAAATTTTCAATCCATAATTCCAAGGTCCAAGGCAGTCCCTGAGATGATGTTACCCCACGTTAGGAGCCCATTTCACAGATGAGCAAACGGGCTCAGAAAGCATCAGCCAAGGTGCAGCAAAGGGTGAACGGGGACAGCAGGAACTTCAGAGTCCAACAGGCTCAGCCTCAAATCCCAGCTCCTCTGCGGCATGACTCAGGTGAGTCTCTTCCCGTCTCCAAGCCTATGTGCCTTCTGTAAAATGGGGCTGATAACCATACTGACTTCACCTGGTGCTTGTGAACTGTTAAGTAGCACACAAGCCTCTGCCATCGTGATTGTGAAGGAAGGTCCACCTGTCTGACTCCAGGCCCCACCCTGCACCGCGCACTAGATCAGAATCAAGTCTGAAACCCCAGGCCTGCGCCATGTTCACACTGGGCTCCCCCAGGGTGAAGGCCAGGGCACCCACCCCACCCATCCCCCAGTACAGCCTCATTTTATGTTCCTCAGCACTTCTGTGTCTGCAGCACCCCCCACACTTCATTTGCCCCCCTCTTTCATAGTCAGGCTCCTGTGAGAAACTAGGGCCATGATTGCAGAAACAGACACCCTGCCCATTGCTGGGGCCCTGGGGCCTGAGCCGGTGCCGGGCACAAAGCAGGTGCTCACTAAATCACTGCTGGATGAGTAAAGCAATGAATGATTTACTTTTGGTCCCCCCTCACATGCAATTATGCCGTTATTCGTTTTTAACATCATATCCACTTGTCAATGCGCAGCTGCATTAGGTCAGCTCAGTGAGCACTGTGGCTGAGACCACCTGACTCAGGAGTCTGTGAGATCAGTTTAGTCCCAGCTCTATGGCTGACTAGAAGGGGCACAGTGACGTGCTACTGAAACCTTCCATGCCTCAGTGTCCTCACCTGTAAAATGGAATTATAAAGAGTAAGCCCTTCATAGGATCACAGTGAGAATTAATCAAATCGAGGTCTAGTCCATGAAAAGTGTTCAAAGTGGTGTCTGGCACACAGTAGGTGTTCAATAAACACTGGCCCCTTATTACTGGTAGCTGCTTTTGGCCTCGACATCTCCAACTCTTTCCGGCATCTCCCCGTTTATGTCTCGTCCTGGCCCTGGCCCTCTAGCCCTTCCCCCATCATAATCACAGAGCAGGGGGAGCTCACTGCAGAAGACGAAGTTCAGCCTCTGAAGCCCAACCATCCTCCGTTCAAATCCCATTTGAGCAGCTTCTTGCTGTGCAGTTTGGGACAATTTATCTGACCTCTCAGAACTTGTTACTCCTCAGTGAGCAGGAACAGCCATGTGCGCCCAGCACAATATTTGCCATCAATAAAGGGAGGCTGTCGTTTTATTACCATCATTGCTCGAGTGTTCCGGTCCCATCTGTTGTGTTCAATAGACCGGAAGCCTCTCGAGATCAGGGACATTATCTAATTGATCACTGTCTCCCTGTCGTCAGCACCTGGCTTGTGCCCTGCACACAGCAGGTTCTCAGGAAGCATTTGGAGAATTAAAAAACCACCCGAGGCTTCTCAATCTGACTTCCATGGCAAGGCCTGGGATTCTTGGAGCACCATGGGGTGAGCAAGACCCAAGTGGAGAGATATCTACACCCGCCTACCCTGGTCCTCACCCTGTTTCACAGCCTAGAAAGTGCCACCCTTTCAGGACCTCCATCCCTGGGAGTTCTATCTTCCACAAGTGACTTTAGCTCTCTGTGCCCGTCTGTCCATCTCCCACAATGGGACTATCGATGGCAACCTCATATAATTCTATGTTTTTAGAATGCGGCCTCTGTGAGATCACAGTGAGAAGTGAGATGGAGGTAGGCAGCAGCCAGACCATACAGCACCTAAGGTGTCAGGCTAAGTTTGAATTGTATCCAGGAGGCAGTAGGGAGCCAAAGAAGGTTCTTGAGCAGAGGTGTGACCTGATCAGCTGGGCACCGTAGGATCATCACACTGGTCTCAGTGTGCAGAATGGACTAAGAACAAGAGCCCAAAGGCAGGAAGGCCGGTTAACCAGTGATGGCCCCAACCTGTGGAGAAAGGAACAGGACCCCCTTTCACCACAGAGAGCCTGAACTTCAGAGAGGCCGGTGTTTTGGAAAGAGCCCTGATTCGGGAGGCAGAGATTTCAAGGTTTAAATCTCAGCCCAGCGGCTTTCTGTCCATGTGACACTTTACATCTGGCAGCCCTGGTGTCCCTGTCTGCGAAACAAGTTTATTATAAGGGTCACTGAGAAGTTCGAACTGAAAATTGTGTATATATCACCCGGCACACAGTGATCATCCAGAAACAGTAACTCAGTAGGTGACCCAAACTTGATTCTAACCCCAAATACTGCAAGGCTGTCACACCCCCAGGAGCAGAGTGGTCCCCTCCCCTTGTCAACATACCTTGATGCCAACCAGGGTTGAGTAGCAGGACACCCCCGCCCCCTGCCAGCCTCACAGGCGGCTCTAAAGGGGATACAGGCCCAGCCTCAGGTATCAGGAAGCCCTGAGCGGCTCCTGTCTTCTCCTGGATTGATTGCATTCACATCTGGAACAGATGGAGCATTAGAACTCTCCACCCCCACCCCCTTTTTTCAAAGATCACGGGTCCAGGAGAAAACCACGTAATTAAAAGAATAGAAATGCAAAACAATCCCCTTAGCAGAATTCACCATCTTCTCTCCTTTGTAAATCCATTAATGAACTGTAATTACAAGGACAAACCCATTATTGAAACCTGGTAACCAATGCACTAAGGGGCCAAGAGACTCCCATTGTAGCCCAAGGCCTGAGGAAAGAAAAGAACAATCCTAATTAGTTTAGTCCTGTTTATTTATACAAAATTCAAAAAAGAACAAAATTATAGGTTACAAAGTAACGTGCCATCTGTCAGTAGACCACAGCTGCCCTAGGGAGATGCCGGTTTTCTTTCTTTCTGGGATTCATTTATAACCTTCTGTAAATCAGACCTAGAGCAGAGAGAGACGTGGGAAGTCCATGGACAGGACAGATTTCATGAGGACCTGAAGTAGCCGTGGGGAGAACTGAGATGAGTTAAGGGCAAGAGCTTGGGTTGGAAAGACCCCACGAAGCTGGTCCCTGCCTTCCTCGGAGCCTGGTGACAAGGTCCTGCCAGCTACGCCACCCACCGGGCAGGGAAGAACGAGGTCCTATTCCTGGACAGGGCTTCCACCCCATCTCTCACTCCACTCATCAGGGACATCTGTTGCTTCTGCCCACCAGCTCCCAGGCCATGGCATCAACTAAAGACCCCCTCCTCCTCCTTGGGGGAAACACTGCTGAGCCTTCTGCGTCCACATCAGCTTGCCTGCCTCTCCCCTCACCCCACCTGTGTGGGGAAGAGAGGGGATGGATAATCTCAGAAGAAAGGAAGGATGGGCAGAGTAATTACTTCTTGGGTGGCTGTGACAAGGAACCTCCTCAGAGAGCAGAAAAACTCCTACCCCAGGGACGGGCACAGGGAAAGGACTTGGTGAACTGTGCAGGAGGTGGAGTGAGGTCACGGGGCGAGGGTGGCTATGTCCCGGTTAAATCACTCTGCTGTAGTTGTGCTGTTGAGCTGATGTGGCTCTTGGGCACTGTTGATGTTGTTATTCTGCCTCTTTGAACTGCCTCTGCGGAAGATCTTTCGGTGTGGTCTGAGCTTCTTATAAAAGCCTTTTAGACATGCTCTAAAGTGTGAAACTAGTAGTAACACTAACAATGCTCTATTAAACAAGAGTAGGTTCACAAAATCACCAAAGATCCCCTTCTGAGAGGCCAGAGATGGAGATTCCCGAGGGGCACCGGTCCAGAGGGGCCTGGGGGACGTGGCTGAGATCTCACGGTATGACCTGCAGACTCCAAGTAGGGCTGGAGGAAGGGAACATGGGGCCGGGAGTCTTTCCTTTGTGCGGTTTCTGAGGTGGGGCAGCTGCCATCTGTGTTGGGGGTTTTAGGTTGGGGGTGAAGCCGCCAATAGACAGGAAACAAACAGAACTCCAACAAGGCATGCTGGGGCGGGAGTGGAGAGGCACCTAGGGCAGCCCAGGCCCAGGCTGGAGCCCTTCCCATCATCTCACTCACACTCTCACCGCATGGGCTCCCAGGTACCAAGAGGAGGCACTAACTCCTGGTACAACCTAAACCCATGTTCTTTTCCTCTAGCTAGGGTGGAGTGACATGAGCACACTGCTCAACTGTAAGTCCCTTGTGGGCAGGGACTATGTCTGTCATACGCCACCATCCCCCCCCCCCACTGCTCTGTAAGTACGTGGTACTTGAATGAATGAGTGAATGAATGAATGAATGAATGAACAAATGAGTCCTATCTGGTGTCACTGCCCTTTTTCCCTGATGCCTTTTCCTTTTGATGTTCTTCGGTCCTAGATTCAAGTCCTGTCTCTCCAACTGACCCACTGCTGAGCAAGTCATTTCATCATTCAGACTCTCAGCTTTCCCATTTGTAATGGGGATGATTTGAGCCTTTTCTGGGTAGGGTTACTGGGAAGTGAAATGAATTTGGAACTGAAAAGTCAGGACAAACATCACCTGGTTTTGGTGTGGTCGCTGTCATCACCATCACCATCACCGTTGCCATCCTTCCAACCATCCCCTCCCACAGCACCTTCATCTATCCTTTTCTCTGGTCCCCAAATAACCACACTGCCTCTAGCCCCATTCAGTGCTTAAGTTAAATCACATTTCATTGTTTCTCATCAGAGAATAGAGAAATCAGTAAAGAAATTCACAGCACTCAGAGTCAACAAAGGGTTAACTAAAAAAAATGGGAATATATTAAGCTTTTGATTGGAAAAAATGCAAACGCAGTCCCTCTCACACTCATCCCTGCATTGTCACTCTCACACTCACACTCTGGCTTCCGGACTCATGCCCACCCTCAGGCACACACGCACATGCGCACACAGGTGCTCCCAGATGCCATCACACACTCCCAATAGGCACACCCAGACACACCCCCTCCCACTCCCAGGCTGGCCTCCCTCACTAAAATGGCAAAGCTACAGGGAAGCTACAGGGGACACGCACAGGACGCTTGGAGCCACCCTTGAGGTGAGGAGATGGAGAGGCTGCAGTGGCGACAGGCAGCCTTAGACGACTGTGTTCTCCAGGATGGCCAGCCGTTTACTCACAGCTTCCAGTGGACTCAGAGTTAAGGAGAGGTGCGTGCTGGCCAGAGCAGGCCAGGGATGGGTGTGGCCCTGCACTCAGGCCCCTGCTTCCTGTTTCCTTGCGACACCCCACTACAGTGTGCGTTCTGCCCTCTGTCAGAACTTACCCATCTACTGTCCTCAGAATGGTGCTTTCCAAAAAACGCAGCCAGTCACTGTGAGCCCTGAGTGCCCAGCCCTGCTCAGTTGCAGGTTTAGCCGTGCTGGGTTCCCCACCAGGTCCTGGCTGAGCCAAGGGAACCGCCTGGGGCTCAACCCCACCTCTGAGTGGGTACTGGGGTCAGACACATCGCCATGAGCCTGAGAAATGGGGCATCCACAGGCTCCATGTTCTTCAGAGCGTGTCCAGGACTCTGGTGTGTGTCCAGTCCCTAGATCTTGGCTTCTGCCTCGATTTCTCTGTTTACCTTCTAGGAGTCTCTGCTTTTGACAGCATCTGCCCCCAAGCTGGTTTCAGCCTATTCTGCCAGAATGCAGCCCATCAGCAGGAGGCAGGCCAAGAGAAGCCTGCCCAACCAGCCACACTTGGGCCATGTCCCCCGCCTCCCCCAACACTGGCCTGCACCCCTCCCCCGGCCCCAGCCACCTCTGGGAAGGGATATATTTCCTGGTCAGGGCCTGCAGCATCCCCTCCACTTTGGCCTGGAATTTCACCAGGGACTCGCAGGCACACGGGTCTTCCTCTGCAGGAGACAGGGAAGCGGGAAAGAGAGAGGAACTGTTGAGTGGCCAGGGGGAGGGGGAGGGGGAGACTATCACTGCCCAGGGCCAGGACTCGGAAGTCTTGGAAGAGTGAGGGGCTTAGGGGACCTGAGGAGGCAGGGAGACATAGACAGTCCTTGAGATATCACTCTTAGGAGTGATGGAGGGGTGAACCCGGAACGTCTTCCTGGCCCCTTGGAGCCCTGAGAGTGAACTGCAAGCACCTCCCTATACCTGCTACATAAAGAACACCATTAGGGGCCTTGATGTCACCTCAGTGACTTCACCCCAACCCTTTGGGTTTGAAGTCATTAATCCCATTTTACAAGTGAAGAATCCAAGAAGTGAAACAACTTGCCCATGGCCAACAGTGTCAGAGCAAACACACAGGCCCAGGCGTGTCTGGCTCTGAAGCCCATACTCCTTACCACTAGAAACCAGCTGGTGAGGTCACCAGAGAAGACCAGAAAGGCAGTAGGGTTCAAGTCCTGGCTCTCCCAGCTACTAACAGTTGTTCCACCCCTTTGGCCTTGTTTATCCCATCTGTAAAATGGGGATAATGACATTCTTACCAAATAGGATTGGATGATGTCATATCCGGAGAGCACTGAGAACAGTGCCAGCCATGTAATGAGCATTCAGCATGTTTGCTGGTAGTAAGAGCTGTACTCGCGAGCCCACCTTCTGGTTCTGCCAACTCTTGGTGCCACCTCGGCCCCTGCTTTCCCCACCCACACCCGGTTCCGGGATGGCTCCACCCACATAGTGCCCCACCTGCCCTTTCCATCAATGCCAGCCCTGGCCTCACTCACCCACACAGATCTTCTTCTGCAACTTCTTGCCTATCTGGTTGATGGTCTTGAAGTCAGCCGTGTAGAAGTAGTGCTCTGCCACAGGCTCTGAGGCGATTTCCCTCAGCTCATCCTCCACAGCATTGCCCACTCCCACAGCAAACATCTTAAAGCCTGCCAGGAGGAACAAGACAAGTAAGGCTGGACGTGGGGACGGGCAGCCATGTGGCTGAGCCTCCTGGGGAATGCTTAGGCAGCCAACACCACACACCTCCTGCTGGCAGCTGCTGGAATTGCAAGCACAATGCCTGGAACAAGAACAATGAGGAAATCAACATTTACCGAGATTCTACTCTGTGTCAGACCCTGTAGAGACTTCCTGTACTGGAAGCTTTGTATAGCAAGCTTTATTTAACCCAAATAACCATCCATCTGGTGGTTATTTTTTTTCTCATTTAATTGGTAGCGAAACTGAAGCTCAGGCTTATGCCAAAGTAGAGTTGCCTTCCAACAGTTGATGTGTTCTTGGGAATATCCAGCTGGAAAAATTCCAAGCCTCACTTACAAACGGACCATCAAAACAACCCACTTTACCTTTCCGGAGCCTCAGTTTTGTCATGGGTATAAGAGAGAACTGGACTAACCAATCCTCCTCATTCAAATTCACCTGGGTTTAGGGCAGTCATCAGAAGACACCAAGATAAACTACAGGCTACCCCTGGCCATGTGTGTACCCCTGTGTGTACCCCGGGCCATGAGTGGTGTCCAGGGTCCAGGAAGGCAGCACCTACCGAGGTCCTTGGCCTTCTTGGCAGCATCATTAATGTAGTCCTGGCTCCGGCCATCAGTGAAGACAATGCCCACCTTCTGGGCCCCAGGCCTAGCCCCACTGGACACAGTGAAGGAATTGTCGATGAGGTACTTGAGAGCAGCCCCGGTCATGGTGCCCTTCTCCATGTAGGACATATTCCGCACAGCCGCCTTGATGTCCTTCTTGGTGTGGAAGCGACCCAGGGGGAACTCCTGGCGCACAGAGCTTGAGTACTGCACCAGCCCCACCTGGGCCAGCTTGTCTGACACGTCCAGCGTATCCACGATCTGATTGATGAACTTCTTCACCAGCTCAAGTTCTCTGGCCGCACACTCTTGGATCCATCGATGAGGAAGACCAGGTCGGTGGCCGAGCTGCCGCCGCCACCACTGCAGACTGGGGAGAGCAGGGAGGTGAGCCGATGAAGCTGAAGGACATAGTCATCCATCCTGCTCCCTGGCTGGGCACCCACCACACACCAAGCTCTATGCTGCGGATCATTCCATTTTGCCCTCAGAACTGCCTCTACAAAGCCAAGGTGACTGGTTCCACTTTACAGTATTGGAAACTGAAACTCCAACAGCTGTGAGATCACACAGCTCAGAAGTGGTGGCACCAGGATTTGATTTTTGAGACTATGTGAATCCTTCCACCACACTAAACCCACCACCCATTGTGTTGAAAACAGGGACAAAAGTCAGGTGAGAACTCTCAGAGACATCTGTCTCTCACTAGACTCTGAAAGGCATCTGTCTGCTTTGAAGATGGGTTCAGAAGTAGGGTGCAGGGAGGCTCGAATGGGTTCCCTGGGGGAGTTGCTGAAACCTCACCACCACCCCTCCACACCCTGCCCAAGGCGAGCCTGCATCCACTCCACTGACCATTGCAGGTCTTGCCATCGCTGTTCAGAGTAAAGCCCTCACGGCAGGCACAGGTGTAGGAGCCAGGGGGAGCTGATGCACACCTGCTCACAGTCATGATCCCCCCGTGGCACACAGGTCTGACACCACTGTGGGTACAAGGGGTAGCTCAGATCTCACAATCACAGAGCCTTGGGCACTTCAGACAGGTTGTCCCTCACTAACTGTGGATACCAGGCCCCCCCCTCCAGACTCAGGGAGACTAAGGCCTCCAACGTACTGGGGCCCAGGCCCCCGAATCTCAGCCCAGGTCTGGGTCACTGCACCAGGGCCTAGATCCCTGAAGAAGGTCATAATGCTGATGATAAAAATTACAAGTCCCACTAAAAAGGTAAAGGCCAAGGGTCAGGGACTTTCGTCTGTTTAATTCACTCCTCTATCAAGACACCCAAGTGCCTAGAACAGCACACAATGAACACAGCACATATCTGTTAAATACCATACAATGATCCTCGCAATAACGTGCTCAGAGCCCGTGGCAGAGCACTAACGTGCATGCTCTTCTTAGACCCATTTTATAAATGGGTAAAGTCCCTGCCCTGGCCCCGATCCTGTCCTACTGGACACCCCGCCCCTGCTGGTCACATCCCAAAGATCCCCCCACACACCTCCCCTCCTAGAAGGGCTCTGAACCTTCTGCCAGTACCCACGCCCCTCCGACTCTCCTGCGTCACAGAAAACTCTGACACCCAAAACTCCCGACACAGAAACATGTATAGGTTTTCTGGGCGCTCTCTTCCTGGGCTCCAGGCCCTCCTTGGTCCGTGCCAGGATCTCCGCCACATAAAGGGGTCTTAACATCGCCTCTCCCCCAACTCCCTTAACGTGGGGCTGGAGACCCTCCTCCGTATCAGGCTCCGCCCCAGCTACTGCCACACCTCCGGTGCTGGCACCACCTCAGTCTCATCCAGGTTCTACCCCAATCCACCTAGACCCAGTCCCTAGCCCTGGCCCCGCCCTGATGTTGCCATGTAACTCAGTTCTCGCCCTTTTATAGGCTACCGCCCCGGCTAGGCCCCGCCCTCTGATGCGGCCCCGCCCCTGACGCTGACATTTTCTGTCTTCACCTCAGCCCTGGCCCCGCCCTTGGCACTGGCCCGCCTCAGCAGGGACTCTCAGTTTCCGACCCTGCCGTGGCTACGTTCCAGCTCAGTCCTTGCCCCGCCCTCTCTCTCTCTGTGTCTCCGCCCCTGCCCTGGCCCCACCCTTGCCCCGCCCCGGCGCTAACTCTCTCCGTCTCCGCCTCCGTCTATGCCCCGCCCCTGCCCCGCCCCAGCACTGACTCTCTCGGTCTCCGCCTCCGCCTCTGCCCCCCGACGCCTGTAGCCCTGGCCCCGCCCCGCAGCTCTTCCCCTCTCCGCCCCTGCCTTGGCCCCCCCTTTGCCCCGCCCCGGCGCTAACTCCGTCTCCGCCTTCGCCTCGCCCCCGCCCCTGACCCGCCCCGCCCCGGCACTGACTGTCTCGGTCTCCGCCTCCGCCTCGGCCCACATTCTAGCCCTGGCCCCGCCCCGCCGCTCTCCCCGTCTCCGCCCCTGCCTTGGCCCCACCTTCACCCCGCCCCAGCGCTGACTCCGTCTCCGCCTCGGCCCGCCCCTGCTCCGCCCCGTCACTGATTCCGTCTCCGACTCCGCCTAGGCCCCGCCCCTGCTCCGCCCCAGGGCCGACTCTCTCCGCCTCCTCCTCCGCCTCTGCCCCGCCCCGGCGCCGACGCTCTCTGTCTCCGCCCCGCCCCTCCCCCGCCCCCTCCCTAACACTGATTCTCTGTCTCCGCCTCCGCCTCGGCCCTGCCCCTGCCCTGGCCCCACCCCGCCGCGCTCTCTGTCTCCGCCCCTGCCCTGGCTCCGTCCCCGCCTGCCCGCGCACCGCAGAAGGCCTCCTGGAACTTCCTGGACAGCTTCTCGATGACGTTGTAGCTCTCCACGTAGTCGACGTGCTCCTCCTGCGGCTCGCTGGCGATCTGCCTCAGCGTGGCCTTGTCCACGCGGCCCACGCCGATAGCGAACAGCTCGACGCCGCTGGCCCGAGCCCGCGCAGACACGTCCCGCACGCTGTCCTGGGGCCTCCCGTCCGTCACCACGATGACCACCTGCGACAAGCGGGGCGGGTGTGACGCCGGACCTCTGGGAAGCCCACCGGACTGTCCAGGAGAGGAGGCTAAGGCCAGGGGGCGGAGGGACTGCCAGGGTCCCACAGCCAGGTGGCGCCCCGGGGAAGAGGACCTGGCTGGCCATAAAGGAGACCCGTTTCCTCTGACTGAGAGACGTGGCGGAGGGGCTTCCCTTCTGCGTCGCCTCCCTTGGGCAGGCAGTTCCGAGATGCCCGGATGTGATGCCCCATCGCCAAACTGGGCCCTCTAAGGTCAGGGCCATGCCTTCCCTTCAGACTGAGGCCGCTGAGGGCAGGGTCCTTAGACTGATGGCTGTGGGAGCCGTGCCGCGCCCCTCGTGCCCCCGAGAGGCCAGGGCGGGAGTCGCCTGGCTGTACTTGGTGGAGTTCTGCGGGCCCCACATGGTGCAGTTTTGCGCTTTGACCACCAGATGGCAGCAGAGGCTAAGGGATGGGGCCGCCGCCTCCCGTTGCGCTGTCCTTGTGCCTCTAAGCCACAGAACCCTGGACCCGGGACCAGACGGAGCGCCACTCCCACTGGATGCCCAAGGAACCAACCCAAGGAAGATGCGCCCTTTTCCTCCTCCACTCCCCCAGGATGATGCATGCCCCTTCAGAAAAGGAAAGAATCTGCCTGCTCTCCTCCCACTAGACTCCTCTGGTCTGTACCCTGGAAAGAGAGAGAGGCGGGGTACTCCGACGCTGAGACCCAGCTTCGTGACCGCCTGCCTGCACCCGCCCTGAAGCTAGGATGCTCCCAGCTCGGCCCAGTCTTGGTTAGGCACCTAGCCCGCTTTGCCGCTTCTCTGCCTCTGACTTGGGTCTGCTTCTGATTCCTGGGTCCCATCCTTAGCCCCAGACCCTGACTCCTTGCCCTGACGACATGCAGTTTAGACAGCCCGTGGTTAGAAATGCAGCTCCACAAGTTACAGGTCACCTTCCTGAGCCTCAGTCTCTTCATCTGTAAAGAGGAGTTGCAGTGAGGTTGAGTGAGACGACTCTTGGTTAGAAGACAGAAAGGGCAACTATTATTTTTACCGTCATTACCCTGGGCTCCCTGGGAAGTGATCTTGCACAATCTCTTCCCCCTCCAGGAGCCTGGGCTCCTGGTACTGAAAACCTAGCTGTGACTATTGGCTGCCACATCCCAAGGCCCACTGCCTCCCAAGCCCCTACTCTCCGCCTGCAACCCAGCTTTCAGATTTCCCCCCCTTGCTGAGTCCCCCCCACACGCGAACTCCAGGCTGAACACCTGGAGTGGTGCCAGCGCCCCCAACCCCTCTGTCACCTGCTGGAGGAGCTTTCTCCTCACTCGCCCACCCCAGGCCACAGGTCTGAACTGGGGTGAACCAGTTAACTCTGGAGAATGCCCGCTGCAGTCATCACCCCCATCTTCTTCACCCTCTCCCCATTAGGATCGCCTCAGGCCAGCACACCCTCTTCACCACCTCAACCATCAGCAGCATCTGCAGCCCTCCATGCTGAAACTTGTAGTCAGCCCCAAGACCGACAGGCTGCCTGATACATCATTTCTTTGAGGGGTGGTAATGGCTGGGATTGTATGCCGCTGTCTCTGTGAACACTTTTCCCACTTAATGGCTGAGCAAGTTGCTTAAGCTCCTTATGCCTCAGTTTCACCATCTGTAAAATGGGGGATACCACCTCCAAGCAGGATTGTGCTCATTTATCCACTGTGTGCTGGAGAGTGTGGTATGGAGGAGGGATAAGAAAGAGAACCTCCCTGGGCTGGGGCCCTGGGCAGGGAAGTGGTGACTCAGGCTGATGAGGGCTGCAGTGGGGAAGTGCTGGAGCCTACGGAGTTGCCACCGGAAAAGAGGGCACTGGCTCAACCTCAGGTTCTGTGCTGAGCCCTGAACGTGACAGTAAGGGTGCAGGCCTGGGAAGTGCTCAGCCCTCTCCCTGGAGTCCTCGCTGTCAGTTAAGGTGGTGGCACAGTGCTTCCATTTCTGAGCCTCTGCCCTCAGAGGATTCTGAAATTAAAAATTAGCAAATGCCATGATGGGGCTTATTCGCTGCCAGGCACCGTTCTGAGTGCCTTACACTTACGAACTCAGCCCTCATAGCAGCACTTAGGGAAGGTGTTATCATTACTCCCATGTTACAGGTGAGGAAACCGAGGACAGTGAGATGACGTCACTTGCTCAGGGTGGCACAGGTATGGTGGAGAAGGACGTGAACCCAGACAGGCTAGTGCCGGCATCCACACCTTCACTCCTCCCATAAGCATCGGGCCTGCCTATGATGTCTTCAAGAGGCTCAGACTGGTCAGGGAGCCAAGGTCAACTAAACTGAAATGATTGTGAGCTTCTGGGATAGAAAGGCTGGGTAAAGGTGACTTCAAATCCCAGCTCTGCCACTTGCAGCTGGTGACCTCTGTCTAATGACCGCCCCTCTCTGACCCTCAGTTTCCCCAGCTACAAATGACCACCTCACGGGGCATCATGGGAATTCAAGTGTATGCAGGCAAAGCTTATAACTCTTAGCGGGAGCCTTCAAGCAGCAGCATCCTGGCAGGACGGCGGGGACGTACCTTGCTGATGTCGGGGGACCTGGAACGACCGCCCTCTGCATCGCTGAAGGCTTTGGTGATGGCGAACTGGATGGCCAGGCCAGTCATGGTGCCTGTGGACAGTGGCTGGATGCGGCGCACAGCCTGCAGCAGCGCAGCCTTGGAGACGTGCGCCCGCAGCGGGAACTCCTGCTTCACGGTGCTGGCATAGTTGACCACGCCCACCCGGGTGGCATTGGGCCCCACGTCCAGCGACTCGATGACCTGGGACAGGAATACCTTCACCTTCTCAAACTCTATAGGCTGCACGCTGCGAGAGCTATCGACAACGAACACCAGGTCCGCGGGCCGCGTCCGGCAGAGATGGCCTGGAGCGAGACAGGAGAGAGAGGGCAGAGAGCAGGGGCACAGGTCAGGGGCTGGGCCTGAAGACACTCTAGGCTGAGGAGCAGAACGCGGCTTCTTAGGTCCAGGTGCGAGGCCTCGGGCCCAATAGGCTGTGGACATCAGCTGGGCTGGCTGGGCCCCTTTGTCAATGTGCGGACACTCAGCAAGCATCTTGCCAAAGGCCCCCCCCCCCCGCTCAGAAACAGAGGGCCAAGTCCTGACCTTGGGCCATTCACTTCACTTCTCTGAACCTCAGTTTCCTCATCTGTACGGTGAGCTGGCAATCCGTCCTTACAGGATGCTCTGAGGAGCCAGCAGAGGGCTGGGCACGCAGTGAGTATTCCAGGAGTGGCAGAGGACCCTGCAGCCTTGAAAACATGCTTAGGTTTCAGCCCAGACTTGCTGCCGGAAACAAGGGCAGCTATTTCTCCTGGCTGGGCAGGAGGGCACCAAGGAAGGGCCTTCCAGGCATGGGCACAGCCTTGAGAGCCAAAGCAGTGCCCATCAACATGACCTCTTTCATGTGAGCATCAAAGTGAATCACCAAGGTGGAACCAGTTTCTCAGCCTGGCAGTGCCTGCTGGCGGGTTGCCGAAGACAGGGACACGGGAGCAGGAAATCCTGGTGGCCACCTCGGCAGCCTGATCAGGTGCACCCCAGACACCCCTCCAAGGAGCAGTGTCCCGCAGAGACCAAAGAAGGCAGTGCCATGTGCTGGGAGGCATGCAGGGTGGAAGTGAGTTCAGGGCTGGGCTCAGATCCTAGCTCAGCCACTCTGTGGGGCCCTGGGCAGATCACTGCACCGTTCTGAGCCTCCGTGATCTCACATGTCCAGTGGAGAGAATAAAGCTACTGCGTGACAGTCACTGGCCTGGGCCTGCAGTCAGGAGGGGGCTCACTGCAAAAACCCTTCCCTCCCCATCCCATGCTAAGTTTGCACTGAGCAGAGCTGATCCGAAAGAGGAAAGGGCAGGGCTGTCCCAACCCCCAAGATGCGGAATCTCACAGTGTGCTAGACTGGGACTCTGGGCATCAGAGCTCCTTAGGAGACCTTAGAAACCACCCTGCAGCTGGTTCCCTGCTCTCTACTAGCTAAGGCTACAAATGGGGAAACTGAGACCCAAAGAAGGAAAGGGAATTGGCCACACCATACAGCACTGGATCAGGAGCCTAGAGGCTCTGGGGCTATCTCACTGTTTGGTCTCAGGCCCCCTCTGGCCTCAGTTTCCCCATCTGTACAGGAAGAATGAGCATTCCAGGACTCAGTGCCCAAACCTGAAACTCTGGAGGGTGGTGCTGCCCTGAGGGAGCCCAAGGCTGGAAGGACCCACAAAGGGGGAATGAGCTCTTGGCATCCCAGGTCTGCTCTCATCAAAGAGCCGTGGGATCCACCCTGGGCTTGGTGCAACTCCAGAGGCCAGTCAGCTCTCTGAGTAACTTCTGCTCCCCCAGAGACCTGGAAGACCACGGTCCCTGCCACATGCATGGTCCCTGAGGGCTGAGGAGCACCCCTGCCCTGACACTTATCAGCACCACCAGCCCTGTCTGCTCCAGCATCAGCCCGCTGCCCACGCTGCCGCCCTGCTCCCCTCCCCATCCTGGATCCCATTTGCTCCCTGCCATCTGCGTACCCAGCCCCCAGTGCTGATGGTCAGGGTGCACTCGCTCAGTGTCCCCCATGTCACACAGGCCCCCTCACCTCTGGACTGGGGGGGCGAGGCCGGGGCTGCACGGAGCCTGGAGCAGCAGCAGCAGGCCGCAGAGCACGAGGCTGGGACCAGAGAGGCCCCTCATGGTTCTGGCAGCACGGGCAGCAGCCGGCACAGTGGTGGGGGCCAGTGGGGGCCAGGTCTTATCAACCCCGCTGCCCGCCCAGCCTCCGGGTCAGGCGGCCCCCAACTGATGACTGACATGGGGGCAGTCCGCCCTGGCCCCCAGCGCCCCCAGGGGCGAGGCTCGGGCTGAATGGAGGTGTGTGTACCCTGAGAGGGCGGGAGCGCCTGGCCCGGGCTCCAGAGGCCCCTCCGACCACAAGGCCTCCTTTGCCTGTAGAAGCAACCAGAGCCGCAGCTGGAATTTGGGAAATCTCAGGTGGGTGGAGGGGTGGCTCCTCCAGGGGCTGGAGCCAGCGCTGCCTTGAAGCTCCACCCCAAGGCTAGACATACCTGAGTCCAACGGCCCGGCCCAGCCCTGCACCGTCATCCCACACCCAAATCCTCCCCCACCCACAACCCCAAGTTTCTCATGAAATGCACTGCCCCTGCCCCGGCTTCACTGTGCCCTGCTCTCCACACACACCCTGCTCCCCAGCTACCCCTGGATTCTCCTCAAAGGCCTCCAGGCCATCGCACATGTAGGGCCATCTGCCCAGAGTCCTTACCCCTCACTAACTCTCTGCCTTGCAGAATCTTTCAAGGTCATAATGAGGGCTAACATGGACCTTCACTCAGTAGGGGCAGGGCAGTAGAAACCACGGTTAAGAGCGTAGAATTTCTGGAGCCACGTTACCTGGTTTGCTATACCAGCAAACTACCATGGGCAAGTGACTTCACCTCTCACGTCTCAGATTCCTCATCTGGAAACTAGGCATGGTAACCGCGCCTACTTCCTGGGGTTGCAGTCAAGGAGCAAAGGAGTTAGATGAGGTTTCTCAGTTAATCCTCATGACAACTTTGTAAAGCAGCTACTGTTATTACCTCCATTTCCCAGAGGAACTAAAGAACAGAGAAGTGAAGTAACTTGTCTGAAGTCACACAGCTAAGAAGTGTTATTGCCAGGACAGAGCCCCAGGACCGTGCTCTCAGCCACGCCGCTGTCTCGGTATAGCCTGATGGGGGTGCCTTCTCCATGCGCACCTCCTCCCTGTGTGCGTCCCTGCTTGGCCCACCTCACCTGTGAACCAGTGGATTCATCTCTGCATCAGGACGAGTGAAGAGAAGGCCAAGATAAACCTTGTAAATAAAGAGGCATAGCCAGGAATGATCCCTTTCATTGCATTAGGGTCCAGTAGTTCATGAGACAGAGCAGAAAGAGCATGGGCTTGGCTACCTGAGAGATCCGGGTTCAAAGCCGCTTCTGCTCCTAACTGGCTGTGTGACCTGGAGCTGGTGGCCTAACCTCTCTGAGCCTCAGCTTGCTGTGGTACAGTGGGAATGGTAGCTGTGGGTCTGCCTGCCTCACTGGGACCACGTGAGGGGCAATAGGAGGACGGAAGTGGAGATGGGTTGAAGGATTGTCATTGCTCCAGCGGCAGAATCCTAAGACTTTGGACTATGCACTTCACTCGGTATAAATTCTACCTCAATCAAAGGAAATGTACAGACAAAAAGTGATTGCCAGGCACAGCAGACCCAACTCACGGCTTCCACACTCTCCAGCACTGATGACAACGATCCCTTCCACCCTTGACATGTCACAGTTTCTCACACTATCACTCTGTCTCCTTTGCTTTCCCAATAAACCTGTGAGGTCAGCAGATCTGAGTCTGTTGGCCCCTTTGTCAGATGGAGAAACTGAGGCCCAGAGAGGTTCACTGACTTACCCGAAGCCACCCAGCCAGTGTAGGGGCAGAGCCAAGACTGAAGCTCAGGCCTCATTCCCCCTCTGCACCAGTGTCAGGGAAGGAAGGGGTTAAGAACATTTCCTTCTGACTTTTTCCTTTTACATTTCATGTGTGCCTAATTCACAGCCCTCCCCAGTTCCAAAAACCACTTGAAACTGCTGATTTCTTTTTCCCCCTGCAACTTTGAAGTCTAATTCTCCTCTAGAGATACTGCACGGTGGACGCAGCGATGGCGGCATCCCTCCCTTCCAAAAATGGTGTCATAAAGATGTGGCCTGTCTCCCCAGAGGACGTGCGCTCCCTCCGAGCAGGGGGCTTCCCTGTCTCAGTCACTGAATCCCCCAGGACCCAGCACGGTGCCTGGCACAGGATAACTGGTGAGCAAATGAAGGAATGAATGAAAAGAACTAACTACGAGCCGGTTCCACTTCCCTGTAAACCACCCAGGGTCACACAAGGGCCATCAATGGTGACCAGCGATGAGAGAGGCACAGTGCTGTCCTCATGCCATGCTGGAGGTGGATGAGGAGAACGTGAGCTGGGGTCTCCTGGCCAACTGTACCCCCCGCCCCGCACCGCCCTGATGGCCAGGGCTGTGTCCGGGGCTCAGGGCACAAGGCTCCGTTAGCCGGATAGCAGCTGGCCTGTGAAACAGCCCTTTCAGCTCCACAGCTGAATGGCAGTTCTGTGGGCTCCTCGGAGGAACACAGACGCCTTCTCTGTGTTGCTTCTCCGCTCATTAGCAGAGCTGCAGAAATACACTTCAGGTACGTTTTCAGGAACAGAGATGGGTCCCCCAACCACCAAAAAAAAAGGGACAGCTTTGGCGTTCTATAGCAGGGCAAGGCCCGGGGGTGGTGGCGGAGAGGAGACCTGGAGGCTCAGCATATACATTAAGGAAAGAAAATCAATATTTGTGTTTTTAAAATGTGAAACATTTTCCCCCAGGACTCAAAATTGAGAACAGTGTGTCTGGTATGAGCCAGAAGAAAAAAAATACATGGACGGGACTTCTACCAGGTTGCTCGCAAGCCAAACAGGCAGCTGTGAAGGGTTTTGCTGTTCCCTCGCCCTGTTTTCACACCCTTGGGCTTCCAGAAACTTAAAGCCGTTAGAGTTTAATGTGAGAGAGTTTGTGATCCACGGAGAGGCCTCCGGGCGGTGTGGTTCAGTGGAAAGCACACAGGACTCCCTCTCCAGTGCTCCCAGGAGCACCTCTTTCCCTAAAGAGCAAACCTGGTTATCTCGCAATAACCTACCTAACGTAGATGCAGCATCAGCCGGGGCAGCCCGCCTCCTTCATTCTTCGCCCACCACCATCACAGTTGGGCTGTATCCACACACGCCTTTAGTAGTATTTATTTAATCTTTTTAAGTCACTCTAAACCAACTCACTTCTTAAAAATTTCTCTGGGGCCCGGAGTGGTGGCTCACACCTGTAATCCCAGCACTTTGGGAGGCCGAGGCGAGCGGATCATGAGGTCAGGAGATCAAGATGTGCCTGGCCAAGATGGTGAAACCCTGTCTCTACTAAAATGCACCAAAAAAATTAGCTGGGTGTGGTGGCACGCGTCTGTAGTCCCAGCTACTCCAGAGGCTGAGGCAGGGGAATTGCTTGAACCCAGGAGGTGGAGGTTACAGTGAGCCGAGATTGCACCACTGTACTCCAGCCTGGCAACAGAGCAAGACTTCGTCTCAAAGAAAAATAAAACCAAAAATTTCTCTGCCTTCTAAGAAATTATAGCCATGAAATCACTGGTTTGATGTACTGTTTGTTTATTCCAATAAACATTCATTCCATATAAAATTCAAATAAATTCAGAACTAATTAAATTTAGCTTTTTCATACACATATCACTGAAAATTTTCTTGTTTTCTGCCAGTGGCATGCACACCAGACCTTGAGGAATCCTGTCAAGTGAAACGGCTTTAGAATCAAAGAGAGCTGGGCTTGAGTCCCCGTCGGTCACAGGCCAGCGGTGGTGACTTCCGGTAAATCCCTCCCTTTTCTGCCTGTCTGTTTCGTGTCTGTAGCCTGGAACCCTAATACTAATGTCACAGGAAAGTTGTGAGGGAGAGATGCAGTGAATGCTACATCAATGCTTATTGGGTTTTTTGTTTTTTCTTTTTTTTTTAAGATGGGATCTCACTCTGTCACCCAGGCTGGAGTGCAGGGGCACAATCACGGCTCACTGCAGCCTTGACCCCCCGGCTTCTGGTGATCTGCCCACCTCAGCCTCCTGAGTAGCTGGGACCACAGGTGTTCACCACTGCACCCAGCCAATTTTTTGTATTTTTGGTAGAGACAGGGTTTCACCATGTTGTCCAGGCTAGTGTCGAACTCCTGAGCTCAAGTGATCTGCCCACCTCGGCCTCCCAAATTGCTGGGATTACAGGTGTGGGCCACCACAACCGGCCAGTGCTTATTGTTTTTACACCTTCTTGCATCAGTCAGGCTCGGATAGGCTATGTTGCAATAACAAACACGCCCCACATCACCATGGCTTAATACAGGGCTTGCTTCTTTCTCATGGCACCATCCAGTGCCAGGCAGGTGACCCCACATAGGCCCTCTCCAAAGCTGCCTCCACCATCTCCAAGTCCTTGTCTCTGGCCATGTGGACAAGAGAGAGACAGCAAGCATCTCTCTTAAGTGCCTCACACAAGGAGTACACATCACCTGACTCTACCTGGATGCCCATGGGCAGGATATGGGCATTTAGTTACCGTGACAGTTTCTGTCACTCTGTCACCATTCCCAGGGGCAGGGAGGAGGGGGAGCCTTTGTTAGCCCTGTGTCACCTCTAGATGGAAATTCAGACTTAGCTGGCATTTAAAGCTCTTCACAGTCAGCTTCCTTCCCCCTGCCAGGTCATTGTCATTCTTTCTCTTTCTCTCCCTCTCTTTCCCTCCCGCCATCTCCCTCTCCTTCCCTCCCACCATCTCCCTCTCTTCTCTAGCACAGAATGAGTCACTCCTCAGTCCTCAGAGCCTCCCAGATAGACTGCAGCCCTCCCACTAGTACCCTATCAGAGTTTGCAGTCAACACATGGTGGCCCATTTTATTTGTGGGGGAAATGTCAAACCTTGAAGCTCAGGCTCTGAAGGAAACTCAAAGGTCATCTACACCTGGACACCCACGCTACTCACCTGGTTGTTAAAAATACAAGTTACATCCCTGCTACAGGCCTTCTCGGGGCCAGAGGGTCAGCCCTCACCCCAGGAGCGGCTATGAGAGCTTCCACGAGGAATGGCGCCTACGGTCAATCGCATTGGAAGAAGAAATGAGCATTTGGAGGAGTGGGCCCAGGTTTAGCACTGGGAACTCTAGCTGGCCCAGTTAATGCCCTGACCTATGGCCCTTCAGCCCACCATGGGCTCAGCTCACCCGCAGCTGCAGCAGGCAGTTCCCAGGGACTCAGGCAGTGGGCCAAGCAGCCTGGGGTTTTATCATCCCCAGGGGTGACCCGAAGCCTGAGGGGGATCACAAGACCCCAACGTCCCCATCCCCCGCCGGACAGTTCTGAGACATGCTCCTCTCTGTTCCTCAGAAGGTCCCCGGCAGGAGTGAGCCCAGTCGCCCACAGAGGTGACCGGCTTATTAATGCACATTTTATTGATTTTATCCTGTCCCTACCTCACTCCCCTACTCCCCTTCACTATATTTCCTGGGATCACCTCCCAAATAAGCTACTTGCACCCAGGTCCTTTTCTCAGGATACCCGGTCACGTCTCCAGGCCTTGGCCCCACTGTTTTCCATCCTGGCATGTCCCCCCCAGTACGTGGAGCAGAGGAAGCGGCAGGCGAGTGTCCTATTCTACCATCTGGGCCACTGAGATGGCAGCATAATTGTTTCCCAGGCGGATGCTGTTTATGTATTAGAACTGCGGCTCCCTCATGCCGGCAGCTCTCCACCGTGCCCACAGACTATCGGAGCACTTTTGGTGGCTAATTAGGGAGGATTCCCCCTGGAGACCCAGGAGACAGGCTGGAATGTGAGCATGGGTTCCCCGAGACCCCATCCGAGCAGGCAGTGGGCAAGGCCTGTGGCTGCGGATACACACAGTGGCTGCTTCTTACGCCCTCCGCAGAGGCTGTGCTGCCACCCGAAGACCCAAGGAGAACCCCAGGTGAGTCCTGCTCCTGACTTCCTTTAACCTGGAACTGCTTCTTCACCCCTAAATGATTTCATTGCAATATGGGAGACGTTGCCAAAGTACCAGATGGGTTGTGAATCTCTGGTCTTCCCAAAATTCAGGCAGAGACCCAGGAAGGTGGGGTGGCTCCCAGTCACAGGGCAGGTTCCTCATCCGCAAAGTGGCCATCCTTATCCTCCCACCCAGGAGCCTGCAGTGCAGCTGGGCTGCTCCTCCTGCCCAGACCCCATTCAGGCCACAGTCCCTGTGATCCAAGGTGCCACATGTTCATGAAACCTCCCATGTGCTGTCTTGGCCTCAGGCTCTACGCATGGTCAGTCAAGCTGGCATTCAAGGTGAGGAGGCGTGTACTTTCATCTGTGGACCTGTCCGGGGTGGCCACGGGGCAGCAGCACGTCCTGCTGATGGGTTAACACCTCTGAGAACCTGGGTGACACCCCCTAAACCTGACATCCCACCCACATGTCTGCAAATAGCACTCACAACTCAACCTCCCTCCCTCCCTCCTCACTCTCCTGAACTCCAGACCTACAGACCCAGCTGCCTCCTAAGCACCTCCCATTGTACGTCCCCTAAGGTAGCACAAATCCAGCACTACGAAAACTCCGTGCACCCTTTTTCATCCCCCATTCCATGTCCTCTGCTCAGAGCTGGGCACCACCATCCCGGGGCCTGCAAAAGCCACAATCTCCCTGCTGCCCCCGAGGCCTCCCCCTTATTTCCGAGCCCTCCCAAGAGGGCTCAGAGCCTGGCAGAGGGATTAAATAAGGGCCTTGTGAGATGGAAGGACCCAGAGGAAGGGCGAGGTTACCCAGAAAGGTCCAGAGACACAAGCTCAGGTCCAGTTGGGTGGACTGAAGTCCAAACCCTGCTCTGCCCCTTGGCTGACGCGTGACTTTGGGCAGATGCAGTCCCCTCCCTGAACCTCAGGAATGATCCCCACCCAGCACCTGCCGCTTGAGGCCACGGGGGAGATCCATGGAGCCAGCACACTGAAGGGACCGCTCAATTTCGGGGACCTGTCCTGCTACCATCACAGCCCCCGAAAAATCTGAGGTTGCCCCGCTTAGCACCCCAGGTTTAATTTTACCAGCTCTTTTTCCCTCCAAGAGACAGCCAGTCCAGGCTGCCCTCACCTGCCCAGGCCCCCTCCATCCTGGGGCCGGCTCCCTTCCAAGCATGAAGCTCAAACAGATGCTCTCAGTGGGTCCAAACCATCATAGCCCCATCAAAAGACCCCTGTGTGTGAGCCTGAAACAGGGCATTGATCAGCCTCGGTGAGGGCTGCCCAGGCGATCGTGGGCTCGCTTGGCTTGGCTGGCCATGCGACTTCCCCAAACCCAGCTATTTCCTGTCCCTCGGGTGGCCCCCTCCCAGCTGCCTGGCCACAGGACACAATCCCACTACAGAGCTCCGCCTGTTCCTCGGCTCCAGGCCAGAGGTGGAAGTCGGCGAAGGCGGGAAGCTCGGGAGAGTCATGCCAGCCAGTTCAGGGCCTCCTGGTCCTTGTGACATGCGTAGCCACAGCCCTTCGGTCTCCTTGTGATAGGATGCAAAGCTGGGCCAATTTCTCTCCTCCCATGACCTCTGCTCCCAAGCCACACTTGCTGGGGCTTCTCAGCGGGTCCTCTTCCTGTGGGTCTTTGCAAGAAGCAACAGCTCACACAGACTGGGGCCCCAGCCCCTCTAACAGCCTCCACTTGGAGTAGAAAAGAAAGGCTCTTGGTCTCATCTCTGACCACTGTGTGGCCTCAGGAAAATCACTTGATGTCTCTGGGCCTCTGCCTCAAGTGTGAACAGGAGCTGGCTTTCCATTTCTGTGAGTCACGCTGCACCCATCGATTGCTTGTGGGTCTGATAACGAGCAGATAATATCCATGAAGAAATCTGCCATTTCCAAGAAAAGCTGACACCACCCCAGAAGGTTGACAATGCCTCTAAAACTCATCTCCGTCCCTGCCTCCCCCACAGGACGACTTCCCCAAGCCTTTTTAGGGGACCCTGCATTTGGGCTCTTCCTTCTTCAAACCCAAGCCTCATAACTCCTTGGCCCAAAATCCTTCAAAGATGCCTGTCTCAGGATCAGTCCATGTTCCTTGGCATGACGTTCAGGGCTCTATCAGGTCTCTTTTGGTAGCGATGAACGATCCCAATTCAAATAGCCCTGGTCTCTTTATTAACTTTATTCTCAGGAAAGCCCTCAACCACTTAGCCATACCAGGGGAAAAAAGGTAAGGGATGGAGAAAGAGAAAGAGACATTATTAAAGAATCAGTCCTGGATCCTGCCATATCTGAAGCCCAAAATCCCTGGATTTTTTCTTTATATGAGAGCCAACACCATGAACCACCTTTTTGTTTTTCATAATAAAGTTGGCTCCTAAGCCTTCTGTTAGTTGCAACCATGTCCTTCCTGTAAATTCCCTTCTTGGCTGAACTTAGCCAGGGTGAGCTTGCAGCCAAACAGCCCTACTGTGTGCAAATGCTCTTCCTGACCCAGGCCCCAACAGCTGGCTGTCCTCCTCTCCCTCCCCTCCCCATTTGCAGCCACACCGAGCGGCCTGCCCCAGCTCCTGTTCCCCCACGACACAGAGTCCTTGCACGTCCTTCTACCTAGGCCTAGAGCACCCTTCCCACTCTGCTTCCTGCTGCCTTCTCATCCTTCAGACCACTTGGTGACACCCTCCAAGAGGCCTTCTCTGGCCCTCAAGCCATGTCTGAGGTCCCCCAGGCTTTCTCTATCGTGGCAGCCCTTTTGCAGATCTGTCCCTCCTACCCCAGACTGGGGGGAACTGGAGACGAGTCTGACCTGCGGAGGTCACCCCAGTGTCCAGAGCAGGACCTGGGCCCGGGGAGTGGAGCACATGCCCAATTTGGGAGACATCAGGGTGCTTCATCAAGGGCTGTGATTCATGATCAGAAACGGCATCGGGTCATGACCACCCGGCACTCAGCATGGCCCATGGGAGAAGTTTCTGGACTGAACAACCAGGTATGTGGGTGTGGGTGTGAGTGTTTATGTGGGTGTGGGGGGGTGGGTGTGGGGGATGGGGATGGGTGCATAGGTGTGTTTGTAGGTGTGCGGGGGTGGGAGTGTGAGTGTGTGTGTACATGTGAGTGCGTGTCAATTTGAGTGTGTGGGTGTGATATGTGTGTGGGTGTGAGGGGTGTTGGTGTGTATGTGCGTGTATGGATGTGGGGAGTATATGGGTGTGGGATATGAAGGGGTAGGGGATAGGGGTATGTCGGTGTGGGTGTGGATGTGAGTGGGGGTGTGTGTGAATGTGAGTGTGTGTGAATGTGTGTGTATGGGGTGTTGGTGTGTATATGGGTGTGTGGGTGTAGATCTGTGGGGGAGGTGTGGGGTAAGGATATGTATATGGGTGTGTATGTGGGTGTGAGGGTGTAGGTGTGTGGATGTGTGAGGAGGTGGAAGTGACGGGTGGAGGCATGTAGGGGTGTGAGTGCAAGGGTGTGTATGTGGGTGTAGGTGTGAGGGTGTGGACTGGGGTGAGAGGGTGGGTGCAGGTGAGTGTGTAGGGGCTGCGGGTGTGTATGTTGGTGGGTGTGGGTGTGGTGTGAGTGTGGGGGGTACAGATGTGTGTGTAAAGGGTGTTTGTGTGTATGTTGGTGGGTGTGGGTGTTGGGATGTGAGTGTGGGGGATGTGCAGGAGAGTGTGTAGGAGTGTTGGTGTATATGTTGGTGAGTGTGGGTGTTGGGGGTGTGTGGGGGGGTATGTGGGTGTAGTGTGTGGGTGTTGGCATGAGTGTGGGGGATGGTATGTAGGTGTAGGGGGTGTTGGTGTGTATGTTGGGTATGGGTGTTGGGGGTGTGAGTGTGGGGGATGGTATGTGGGTGTAGGGTGTGTTAGTGTGTATGTTAGTGGGTGTGGGTGTTGGGGGTGTGAATGTGGGGGATGATATGTGGGTGTAGGGTGTGTTGGTATGTATGTTGGTGGGTGTGGGTGTGGGGGTGTGAGTGTGGGGATGGTATATGGGTGTAGTGTGTGGGTGTTGGGGGCGTGAGTATGGGGATGGTATGTGGGTGTAGGGCGTGGGTGAATCCTGGGAGTGGTGGAGGTAGAAGGCAGGTCTCCACCCTCCCTAACACTGTACTTCCGGAAGCACATGAGCCAGAGAGAAGTTTGTTGCTGCTTTATTGAAACTTCCTCCCTGTCGCACACAAAGCAATTACACAAGGGGGTGTTGCTGGGGAGCTCTTGCAGAGCCTTCTCCCTCTGTGCCCCGTCCCCCGCCCACAGACTCCAGAGACCCTGCCTCCGTGGTCTCCACCTCGGGTCAGCTCCCCCACGGCACACAGGGAAGCAGGTACAGGAGGGCCATTGGGGCCAAACCTCCCGAGCTGCCACCACCGCCGTGACCCGAGTGGCAGGGTCTCTGCCCACAGGGGGTTGCCTGCTTTGACTGAACTAACCTGTGGGTTTAGTTCAGTGAACCGATGTGCCTGGTTTCAGGGCTGAATTTCTGCTTGACCACAAGCCTCGGGCAGAACTGACTCGCCTATGACTGAATTGAGTGAATGGACAGCCAGTGATGGCCTGGCCTGGGAATGGACTGGCAGCTCCTTACCGAAGTGACTGCAACTGAGCTGACCCCTTTCATGGAATCCACTGCTCTGCAGCCACACTGACCACAGAGTGACTGAATAGGCGAGCACTGGACTGTTAATGACAGCTCTTCAGCAGAAGAATTGTGCATTTGAAGGGACTGTTTCATGATTGAAACAACTGTTATTTCCTGGGGCTAACCTTGAATGACAGGTTGTCAGCTGTTTAAATGAATTTCATTTGAATTAACATTATACAGCCACTCAGAGGTCCTACAATGGCCAGAGGTGGCAGCCAGTTGATGGGTTCATTTGAATTAAATGGTTTGGAGGCTAACTTGATTTATAAAATCGAATTTTATCACTATTCTATGTATTCTATTTATCACTATTCTAAATGACTCATGCTTGGCTAATTGATTATCATTTAAGCAAGCTACTTGAAGAAATTGATTACATATATATTTATGTACGGGGGTGGCTAACTGATGATTACTTGATTGAATTGCTATTGAACTGACAACGATTTATAAATCAATGCAATAGACTGTTGTTTGACCAAATTGTTTTACTGAACTGACAAGTAGGTTTTTGATTTGTCAGTTGCTTACCTGGACTGACCAAGTTGATAGTTACTTAACAAACTCACCAACTTTAGAGTGACCAATCATCTAAACAAGTGTCAGAGCTGATGGAAATAAACCAAGCATTGTTGGGCTGAATTTCTGAGAGACCGGAGAAGCGATTCGGCCTAAAGCATTGACCCAATTGTGAGCAGCCCATAGGCCCTGCAGGAGAAGCAGGCCAGCAAGGGAGACACAAGCAGATTATCCTGGAGTCAGCCAGGGAGTGGCGGGGAGGGGTCCACCTGGGCCACAGGGGCCACCAAAGCAAAGAAGCGAGGGTCACACCTCTGAGTATGGGGGTGGTGCTGGGCCCCCCTCTGGAACCTTCGATGGCAAAGACAGGGCTTCCTCATAGGATGGCAGGACCACCTGGGAGAGACAGAGAGATGAGGGCTGAGTATGGTCAAGAACGACCCACAATTCCAGCCTGGGATCTTGGGACCCAAACTCCCACCTCTGGCAAAATGATGATGATTGATGATGATGATAATGACTGACAGGTCTTGGATACCTGCTATGTGCTACACATTGCCTGCATGAGATAGGTACACTTCCTATCTCACTTCCTTCTCAAGTAGTGGACACACTTGCCTGTTCAGCATCAAGACCCCCTTATTTTGAAAGCAGTGCACCATTTTCCTTGGGAAAACATTTACGGTCCATATACCTTCAGAAGAACTGGCCCTGTCCCTCAGATCCAGTAGGGTGGCCGAACTTGGCCGCTCAAATTAGAATTCTATCCCCCTGGCAAGAGTCTTTGGTTTGAGCACAGGCATATGGCCCAAGTTGGTCCAATCAGACATACTCCTGGGACCTTCTTTTTCTGCTGGGATTACTGAGAGGATGGGATGTTAGCCTAGGGGTTTGGGCAGCCATTTTTGCCACCACGAGGGATGGGCTTCCTGAAAATGAAGCCAACATCGAGGAAAGTAGAGTCAAGAGATAGAGGATGAGATCATGTCCTGATGTCAGGACTCGGCCAGGTCCAAGCCAGACCTACGTTTGACTGCTAAGTTCTGTGAGCTAGTAAATTCCTCTTGTTACTTAAGTCAGATTGAGTTGGGTTTCTGCCACTTGCAACCAAAAGTGTCTTAACTAATCCAACCTCCACCTTACAGGGGACAAAAGTAACTTACCAGAAATTTAAACCATCACTTTCCAATGAGCAGCTTCCAAGCACACCCCATCCTCTCTTCTTGGAAAGCCCCTTCTTCTTTCCCAGCTATCACATATCCATTGACCCTCCAAGACCAATCAACTGTCACCTCCTCTAGGAAGCCTTCCCCTGATGCCTGAGGAGAAGCCAGGTCCCTGTGCTTATTGTCCCTGTGCTTCACACCAAGTTGTAATTGTATCTATGTGTCTGAATTCACCCTGGACTATATACTCCTCTAAGGTAGAGGTGGCATCTTAGTTTTCTCTGCACCCCCCTGGAATAGATGTGAGATTAACCAAGAGTGAGAAGCAGTAAATATTGAATAAATGAATGAGTGAGTGAGTGAATGAATAGAATCTTAGACTATCAGAACTGAAAGAGGTCACATTTCTTCTGATCCAACCCTCATCTTACAAATAGAGAAACCGAGGCCCAGAGAGGGAAAGAGATTTGACCCAAATGGCACAGGGAGTGAGTGGCAGGGCTGGGATCCACCTGCAGCCACGCTCACCTTCCGGAGCATCTTGGAGTTGCTCCGCTCCTCAGCCGAGTTCAGGCACTTTATGAATCTGTAGCACTGCCACACGCACTTGAACATGTAGACCTGGAAGAAGGCGCAGGTCAGGCTGTGCTTTGCTGAGCATCCTTCTCACTCTCCAGCAGGCCTGGGACAATGCCAGCCGGGGAGCCACCACTCTCTCCAGAAGCCAGCATCCAGCCGTTCCTGCTCAGACCTCTCCTTCTGGTTAGGGTTCTTCACCAGCCAGTCCAGAATATTCCAGGTACTGCCTTTTTCATCGTCCCATAGACATCACAGAGCCAGGGTATTTTGGGGGCTCTGGCCCACCCTCCAATTTCCCCAGCAATAGTCCCACAGCTCGTGCTTGCCTGCCCACAGCAACTGGGAGCTCACTACCTCCCGAGACAGCCCTGCCCATCTTGAAACAGAGCTGGTGGTGGGACACATCCTCTTCAAAACTGCTTCTGATATGTTGTTTTCTAAAGCAGATTACAAAACAGCCTATGCAATATTGGTCCATGTGTATAAAGGAGGAACAATTAGCATATATCCATCAGCTGATGCAAGTTGATGTAAGAACTGGGCAGAAGATTTCAGGGTGGGGCATAAAATCCCAAGGGGCAAGCTCAAGAAACAACAGAAAACCCCCAAATCCCCCCTGAGTAGGAGGAGAGGGTCCTGTACTGGAAGGTCTTGTCTGATGGAGTCCCTGATGAGTGCATAGGTGGGGCAGGGGAGACATAGGCAGCTACTGAATGACAAAGAATGAGGTATGAAGTCCAGCGAGGCAGAATGAGGGTCAGAGAGGGGAATCCCCTCATTCTGGAGGATAAAAAAAACAGAAGTGGGGGCTGGACACTGTGGCTCACGCCTGTAATCCCAGCACTTTGGGAGGCCAAGGCAGACAGATCACCTGAGATCGGGAGTTCAAGACCAGCCTGACCACCATGGAGAAACTCTGTCTCTACTAAAAATACAAAAAAAAATTAGCCGGGCATGGTGGCACATGCCTGTAATCCCAGCTACTTGGGAGGCTGAGGCAAGAGAATCACTTGAACCCAGGAGGCGGAGGTTGCGGTGAGCCAAGATCGAGCCATTGCACTCCAGCCTGGGCAACAAGAGCGAAACTCTGTCTCAAAAAAAAAAAAAAGAAGGGAAGCTGGGGGACGGAGCTATGTGGCGGGGCCTGGGGAGGGGTCCTGCAGTAGAGAGTGTCATGGAAAGCCAACACTGACTTCCCCCAGGACGCCTCAGGGGCGTTCTCACTGCACACTCACTAGTGCCTTCGTGCTAGGTCGGTTCTTGGAAAAGATGTTAAAAGGGGCAATTTTCTGTTTCCAGGTGGCATTAGGTGACAGCAGAGACTGCTCAGGGCCTCAGATGGAAGCAGCAGCTGGGGTCTGCAGACGCCCACCCACTAGCACAGAAAGGCTGGGAGGAAATGCACCCGGCTGTCAGCAGTGACGGTCTCTGAGTAGGGTGTAGATGGTGGAGTGATTGCCTTCTCTCTACTTATCTGTAATTTTTTGGTTTTGGTTTTTGTTTTAGAGAGAGATTCTCACTCTGTCATCCAGGCTGGAGTGCAGTGGCACAATTATGGCCCACTGCAGCCTCAACCTCCCAGGCTCAAGCGATCCTCTCACCTCAGCCTCCCTAGTAGCTGGGAATATAGGCACACACCACCACATCCGACTAATTTTTTTTTTTTATGTTTTGTAGTGACAGAATCTTGCTATGTTGCCCAGGTCGGTTTTGAACCCCTAGCCTCAAGCAATCGAGAATTCCCCATAAGGGTTCTTAAGGTATTAAGAAACAGCAATCATGTCCCCCCTTGAGTCATCTATTTTCCATGCTGAACAGCACTCTGGTCTTTGCTGGGTTTTGGTGGCAGGGGGCGGCGGGGGTGGAGTTTGACTTCCTAAGACAGCAGCATTTTCTTGTCTCTTTGCTTTGCTGGCTGCACTGCTATGAACACACCCAGTGCTTCATCATCATGCAGACCTGGGACCTCAAACTGGACCCTACCCTCTGGGCCTGACCACCCCAGAGAAGAATGAGACCATTCCTCTCCTTCCTTCTCATCACCAAACCTCTATTAACATGATCTCAGGTACATTTAGATGCCTGAATCACATACAGACTGTAACACAGGCAAAGCAAGACTCATTATGCCCCTGAGGCCCAGAGAGAAGTGACTTGCCGAAGACCAACCACACAGCTAGTGACAGTGGGGCTGGGATTCAAGCCCAGGTCAGTCCACATCTAATTCCAGACAGCTGGAATTAGACACCTAAACACTGGTGGCCTTCACAGTTTCACATTCCCTGAATGGGCTGTCCCAAAGCATCCCAAGTCAAGTCAGAGGAGCTGGCATGAGAAAGCAAGAGAAAGGAGCTAAAAACAGGGGGAGGAGACACGGGGGGACACGTGTCCCTGCCTTCTAACAGCTGGGCATAGGCAGGCCTGGGCCCAGTACAGCCTCACCACCCCTCCCAGAGCCGCAGGGCAGGGACCACTCACCTTGAAGATGAGGACGGTGATGAAGGCGATGGAAAAGATGATCGTCATCTTGATGAACTGGTCATGAGGCATACCCTCCTTGCTGGGGAGGTAATTCTGCAACAGATTTGGGAGCCACATCAACCTCTCTGGCCCTAAGGAATTCTAACAGCACCCACACATCCAGGAATAACGATCCCACCCTCCACATACACAGGAGTGCAGTGCGGCACAGCCGTCACCTTGGTGGGCCGTCACAACAGCCTTAGGAAGTAGGTGCTACCCTCAGCCCCATCCCACTGACAGGCCGACCAAGAAAAGCGAAGGGGCTACTGCCTGCCAGATCTGCTTCCCAGTTGGGTGCACCTGTCCATCCCCAGCTGGCGGATGTCGGCTGCCCATGGGCCACACATATGCCCTTCTCTAGAAGGTCATCTTGGCTGATCAGGGCCACCTAATCCACTACTACCTGGGAGGTGACATCCCCTCCCCTAGGGGCAGCTTGAAACCAATGACTGATGCCGGGAAACTCGCCCTTGGTGAGACTGCCTCTGTGGCCATTTGCAAATACTTCCACACATTCTTTGACACTCCTCCCTTCTAAAGGTAGTGTTTATTTCCTCTCGCCTTGAGTGTGGGCTGGACTTAGCAACTCAGTTTTAACTAACAGAATGTGGCAGATGTGATGTAAAAGACACTGCCTTTCCTCCTTGCTTCTCTCTCAGATCACTGCCTTGGGGAAGCCAGCAACCATGTCAGAAGGGCACTCAAGTAGCACTACTGCAGGTCCACATGGTGAGGAATTAGGAAAAGGACGCACACCCTGTGAGTGAGCCATCGGGAGTGCATCCTTCAGATCTAATCAAGCCCTCAGTTGTCCACCGCCCCAGGTGACATCTTGGGTGCAACCCCATCAGAGTCCCTGAGTCAGAAGAGCCCAGCTAAGCCCCTCACAAGCTCCTGATCCTCAGAAACTGTGTGAAATAATACTTGCTTATTGCTTTCACCCATGACGTTTAGGGATAATTCATTAGACAGCAATAAAACTTGATATTACTTCTGTGTTGCAATTCACATGCCAAGCCCCTCTCTGGGATCATGCAGCCTGCTCCTACAGCCTCGTCTTTGCTTGGCTTCCTCTTTCTCAAGCCTGCCTTCCTCACTCCTTACAAGCTTCTTCCTGAGAGGGCTCCCTCAATAAGTCACCAGCACAAGAATCCCCCCCACAACGCTCCACCTCCAGGGAACCCAGCCCAAACCACTGAGGCACAGGGAGGTGAAATAACTTGTTGGAGGCCATGCAGCCAGCAAATGAGCACGGACTCCGCCCCAGACTCACCATGTGGTTCATGGACTTGAAGTTGAGATAGGTGGGCACTTCCATGTAGGAGCTGCAGAGGGTCAGGATGCTCAGGCAGAAGTCCAGCAGCTGCAGCGTCATCAGGGGGGACCTTGGGAGGGGCCCTGCGGAGGACAAATACGAGGAGGAAGAATAAGGAGCAGCAATTAAAGTCCCAGTTACTGGAGAGACCGTCTCAGCTACAGACATCAGCGAGTCTCGTTCCCTGTGTACAAAGAGATGCGGACGCCCAGATGTTCACACCAAGGGCTAGTGGCAGACCCAGGACTAGAACCAGGGTCTCCAGACTCCCAGGCCAGGGCCCTTCCACAATGTAGCCCCTCCGTCACTTCAAGGACATTTGGGGGAAATGTGAAAAGCAGCTTTGGGGGACTATGCCCTTGACTGGCAGCAGCACTCACAGCACCCCACCGTGGGCACTCATCACTGGCATGAACCATCCTTCCCCTCTCTTCAACTTGGTTCCAAAGAAGAAATAACACTGGGGGATGGGGGTAGGGTGGGCGGAAAGCGCACGTGCCCTTTCCTCAGGTGTCAATTCACTCCCAGCAGCACTGATGGAGTGCTGACCACGGACTGCACCCCCGATGTACGTGTTCCTCATTCAACCCTCACAAGGCATGTGGATGAGATGTGATTGCAGGTACATTCCACAGAGGAAGAAACTTGGGGCAATGTGGGAGGGGCTCAGAGACGGGGTCAGACGCTAGCTAGGAAGAGGGTTCCTACCCTCCCCCCGCCTGAGCCCAGGGCCCGTGTCTGGCCCCCCTCCCACCTCCCACACCAGGCCTGGGCTCTGCTGGCCAGGTGGGAGGAGGGGGGCTGAGTACTCACAGAGCGGCTTCGGGAGGCCAACTTGAGGTAGGCAGGCAGCTCGATGTAGGAGCCCAACAGGGTGAGCAGGCACAGGAGGTAGTCCATGATTTGCAGGGACAGGAAGGGCAGCAGGTACTTCTCCCGGTTCTGGAAGGTAAGCCCAGCACTGGCAGGTACCCCTGCGTGCACCAACACTCCCCTACCCAGCCTGATAGCCCCGGGCAGCCTTTCCCACCCTCTCCCAAATCTTCCCTGCCCTCCTCAGTGGAGGTCACCTTCCTCTGAGTGACACTCTGGGGACAGGGAGTGGATAAGACCCAGGCCCTAAATGAGAGGAGTCTGGGTGTCCCAGGAGACATAAGGGAACCATCCCCCCTCTGCTAGGGCTCAATAGCA
This sequence comes from Ateles fusciceps, assembly GCA_036589455.1. NCBI lineage: Eukaryota > Metazoa > Chordata > Mammalia > Primates > Atelidae > Ateles > Ateles fusciceps. Next base: position 2,519,027 of record JAZHEH010000733.1, read on the forward strand.
GGATTTGAGTCAATTTGCTCACAAGAACCCAGCAAGGAAGGGCTTTGTGCACTTTTACAAAGGAGAAGGGATCAGAGAGGACTTGCTGGAGGTGGGGGACATCAGGGCTAGATCAGGGAAGGAGACTAGGATGGAGCAGGAGGGGAAGGGCAGGGCACTAGAGGCGGAAGGACCAGCTGAGTGAAGGCCCAGAGGCAGCAGATAGCTCCCCCTGCCTCTGCACACAGTCGAACCTTCCTCCATGGGCCACTCCCAGGCGGACAAAGTCACGGTAAGAGGCCCTGCCAGGATGAGGCTGAAGTCCCTGTCCTTCAACTGAAGGCAAGTGACCACCATGACCAGTATTCATTCCTGTGCACCCAGAGCTGGGGCCAAAACACAGAAACCGCAGTTTCCTGGTGTCTCACGTGGTCGTCTGAAATCACTCAGGAGGCAACCAGAACAACCCTGGCTGATCTCAGAGTCTTCAGGGACCACCTGCTCCATTTCTCTGGCTGAACCATCTGAGTGTCTGCACAAGCACCCACAGCCACCCTGCACAATGCAAATGGCCATCCCAAGGAGCCTGGGTTCCGAGAGAGTGGGTGTTAGCAAGGGGAGTGGGCGGGGGCATTTTAGGCAGGGTAGACGCATTCCAAACCAGCCCCAAATCACCTCCCCACTCCTTCGGCCCTGCAAGTGCCAGGCCCCGTCTGCACAGGAAGGACCCTCTTTCTGGTTCCTACTCCCGTGGCTATGTGGTGAGGCCTGGCTTCCTGCCTTTCTGGGATGCCAAGGGACAGCGGCTTCCTCTTCTGCAGGTTTGAGCTGCAGCTTGTCTCAGCTCTCCCACCAGATTTGCCTCAGGCCCAGGAGCCCCTCATTGTCACACTAGACTGTCCCTCTCTCTCGAGGGCCCATCTTCCCCAATCAGATCATGAGCTCTCTGGGGGCCTTCCAGGATGTGGGTCCCCCTCGGGGTGCTGGCAACTGTCACTGCACCGATGGAGCTGTGGGCATCCTACTTTTCCTCTGCTTCGGCTCCTCTCACCCATTACAAAATCCAGTGCTGTCTCCCTCCCTCACCCCCAAAAACAGCACTTCCTCTTTCACTCTCAAAACCCCTGCTTCCATGTGCCATTTAAAAGGGTGTGGGTTGTCAGCTAGTTCTCACCAAAGCAACATTGACCGGCATAGCCCACCACCGGCGGCCCGTGGAGGCTCATGTTACCAGGAAATGGAAGCCACCAGCCCAGGGAATCTCAGGGAGAAACATGGCTCTCCAAAAGGTAACTGTGACGATCTCCAGCGTGCAGGTGGGACCTCCTAACATACCCGCCTTCCACCGTCTCAGCACCCAGCACTGCTCCAGCAGGTGTGAATAACAGGAGGGAGCAGGGGGCAGTGGGCTCCTGAGCCCTCACCTTGACCACGCCAATCAGCAGGCTCAGGCTGATGATGAAGAGCATGGCGATGAGCAGGAAGCTGGCGATCAGGTCGGCTGAAAGGCAAGGAGAGCAGTGAGGGGCTCGGAGTGCCCAGGGACCCCAGTCAGGCTCCCAGGACCACACCTGGAGAACCACTGGCATGAGGACCTGAGGATGCACAGGAAAACCCAGGTCAGCCCTAACGCAGTCCTCAGTCTGGAGTGGGTCCAAAGACAAAAGCAGAACATCACAGGTAGCACAGGAGGAGGTGACAGAGGGGCTGGGCTGGAGGTGCAGGCTGGGTCCACTTCAGCCAGGGCGAGGTCGAGGAAGGCAACCCTGGGGAGCGGCCTGAGAATGATGAGGAGTCGGCCTGAGACAGGGACAGGGTGGGTGAGGTCAGTGTGGCTGGAGCAAGGTGTGGGGGGAGAATCGCAAGGAGATGCTGTCAGAGGGGTGGGCAGGGGCTGGATCCCATGGTGAGGAGTTCCCATTTTATTCTAGTGTCACGAGCAGCCCCTGACGGCTTTAGGCAGAACAACGAGGCTGTCTACCAGCTGGTGGGGGGGGTTGCAAAGCGCCGTTCCATAGGTTCTCACCACCTGCAGAAGTGGGTGGGGTCCGGTGAAACATCCCCATTTACAGATGGAACTTGCCAGCGGTCATTCATTGCCCCTGGAGAGGTAGCAGGGCCTCCAACCCCAGCCTGGCTCTCCCTGGCCAGGGCTCTCCCTGTCCTCCTCCCATCGCCACCCCACCGGTGTTCCCTGCACCTACCAATCCTGAGGTAGCCCATCTGGGAGAGCTTGCAGGACGCCTTGCCATGGGCCACCTCCACCGAGTGCTCGATGAACAACAAGACGCTCATGATCTGGGGGCAGAGCAAAGCGTCAGTCAGCTGGGCCTGCACCACGCCCCCCACCGGCCCCTCCCACCTTAGTGGTGTACAGCAGGGAAGCCAGAAGTGAGGATCCTGGAGCAGATGGCGTGCCGGTTCAGTAGGACATCCCAGACAAAAGAGCGGCCTTTATACACACATAGCCCATGCTCAGAATCCTGGGTCTGCCTCTCTCCAGCTGTGTGACCCTGGCCAAGCTACCTGACTTGTGTGTGCCTCGGTTTTCCCATCTGCAAGATGGGGATACTGCTAGTAGCTCCCGTAAGAGGCCACTGTGGGGGAGTAAATGAGACTGTCCCAGGAGAGCCCTTAGGCCCGGTTCTCAGTAAGAGTGGTAACTACTACTATTGAAGGTCAGAATTAAAGAGGTAGAGTGGGCCAGGCGTGGTGACTCAAGCCTGTAATCTCAGCACTTTGGGAGGCTGAGGCGGGTGGATCACAAGGTCAGGAGTTCAAGACCAGCCTGGCCAACGTGGTGAAACGCTGTCTCTACTAAAAATACAAAAATTAGCCAGCACAATGGTGAGCAGCTATAATCCCAGCTACTCGGGAGCTGAGGCAGGAGAATCACTTGAACCTGGGAGGCAGAAGTTGCAGTGAGCTGAGATCATGCCACTGCACTCCAGCCTGGGCAACAGAGCAAGGCTCTGTCTCCAAAAAAAAAAAAAAAAGAGGTGAGGTGGGGGGTAGAAGCTGAAGGCCCCTCTGCTGCAGCCCCTTCTGTAATGACAGGCTCTGTCTAGGGGGTCAGAGAGCATCCTAGAGCTTCAAGTTCCCAGAATCATCAACACAGGCCCAGGAGGGCCCTGGAGAGCATCTAACCCTGAATTCCCATCTCCCATGGCCCCTCGGGGAATAATAACATCTTCCTCATAGGACTGTGGTGGGGTCAGATGGGATAATTCACTCAAAGTACCTGGCAGATAGTAAGCACTCAATCCGTGCTATTATTATTACCATTATCCCCCACTTGACTGTAGTTTCCAGGCAGGGAAAGCCTGTGTGTCTCTCTGCTCACTGCCCTAGCTGTTGTATTTGTGGAATGAATGAATGAATGAACAAATGAACGCCACCCCCCTCAGTGGACCCTTGCTAAGAATGATGGGGGAAGAGGCAAATCTGACAGGCCTGAGTGTTGGGTGGCCCTAGAAACAACTTAAGCCCAGCCACAAAGCTGCAGTGTGAAGAACCTTGGAGGACACCTTGTCCATGCCTCCCATCAACCAATGCAGGAATGCTGTGCCATGCAGCCTCTACTTAAATGCTTCCAGCCATGGGGAACTCACAACCTTATGTGTGTTCATGTCCTTGCAGCAAGCCCTCCACCCTTCCCCTATGACAAACATGCAGTTCTCCAGGTACCCTCTGCCCACATAAAGAAGAAGAAAACTGTCCCCTCCCTTCTAGTGGGTGCCGTATCTCTATTAATACAGCCCTAAGTTTACATTGGCTTTCTAGGCAGCCCTGCACTGGTAACTTATGCTCAGCTGACAGGCAACCAGCCACCACCATCTGTTTCCCCCTTGCTGACTGTGTGGTTTTTTGGGGTTTTTTTTTAGCTCAGACACAGGTCTCAACTTGTCTTCCTGCCACATTACATCCTGTTTAGGGGCGTGGGAAAACGACTGAACAGAAAAGTGATAAAGAGCTGGGCTCCAGAGTCAGATTAAGAGGGATTTGAATCCAGGTCACTGTGTGACCTTGGGCAAGTCACTTAACCTCTCTAGTTTCCTCATCTGGAAAATTGCAATCGCTGGCTTTGGTGAAGATTAAATTGCATTATATCTGCAAAGCACTGAGCTCAGGGACTGGCAGGGGTGCTCAGCAAACAGAACCTGCTTTTGGCTGGTGCAAGCTTACGCGCTTGGGCAGTAGTACCAGGAGCAGGGTGCATGCTCTAACTGCCCCCTCTACCTGCTGGAGAGTGAGCCGGAAAGGCTTTGTCTCACCAGGAAAGTGGAGACCACCCAGAGCAGGAGGCAGGTGTGGCGAGGGCTGTGGCTGACACTCACAGGAAACAGCCCTGAGAGGGAAAAACTCTCTCCTCTGCCCCTAAAAGCCAAGCCACAGCCCCCTCTCCTCTCAGTTTCACCTTGAATGAGAAAAAGAGAAAGGGAGGCAGATGATAGCTCCGTCCAGCACAGAATGGGGTGTCCCGTGAAGTGGTGAGCTCCCTGTTCCTGGGAGTATGTAAGTAGATCACAGGGGAGTTGCAGCTGGGCTTAGAAAAGGACCATGAGCATCTATCAGCTATGATATGAGAAGACTTATAAAGTTCCAAGATTCCAGGATTATCTGAGGTCTGGAACAAAGCTTAGAATCAGACCATCTCAACCTCCACTTGCTAGGAGCCTACATCTACTTGTTTTATAAGCTCCCTTTGCTTGTTTTATGAACTCAGAGAGGTTAGGTGGCTCACCCAAGGACACACAGCAGGTTGGGGACGGAGCCCAAGTCTCCCAGTGCTGTTCGGATGCCTTCCCATTCCCCTAACCCACAAAATGCCTCAGAGCCTTGCTAGCCTGAACCCTGGAGGACTTAGATATTTTGATCATGTACCTATGTCAGTAAAACCCTTTGAATACATGCCTCTATTTTTCTTTATTTCTAAATGACTTGCATGTGTTAGTGTCCTAGTGTATCATGAACATCATAAAGCATCTACTAAAAAGTTTCCAGAAATTAAAAAATTATATGATTGAAAAATTTAGAAATTCTAATATTGTCATCCTGAGGCCCTGAGGTCACCTTACACTTTACCCAGCTTTAGAGACCTCTGCTCATCCCCAACTCCCTAAAACTCCTCTGTTCTCCTCCAAGCCTCCCTCACTGCCCTGCAGCCCCTCCAACCACCCCAGGGGAAGAAGGGGGCACTTGTAGCCGAACTCCATGCCGGGTGATCGTCCCACTACCCAACAAAAGGACTGTTCTTAATACTTTCACTCTCATTTCACAGATGAAGAAGTGCAGCTCCGAGAGGCCCAGGGCCTTAACCAGGGCCTCCTGGTCAGCTGGTCATGCGTAGGACTAGGGTTCAAATCTTGGCCAATTCCCTCTGCTACCCAGCATCTCCTGGCCACCCAGCTCTGCCTGAGCCCTGACCCTTCCCCTCCATGCCTCAGTGGAGGTAGAGAGGTGCCCCCATCTCCTTCTCCCTCTGCACTCCCCTCTTCCTCCCCCTCAGCCTGAGTACCCGGGACCAGAGGTATTTCTACTTTTGTGAAAACAACCTGCACTTAAAACCCAGGCTCACCCCCACCCCATTTCACCTTCTCAACAACCCTGCGGAGGGGGGATGGGGGAGAACTTTGTCCCCCATTACTGTATAGAGCCACGGGGCTCACAGAGGGCAGGGACCGGCCCAAGGTCACAGAGCGAGGCAGCCTCAAAGCCTGTCGCAGACTCTCTGTGGGATCCCAACCTTCCATGAAGATGCCAGTCTCTGATCCAGGAGAAAGGGAGGAAGCTCGGCTCTGGGCAAGCACGTGGCTCTTTAGGACATGGGATGGAGAGGAACTCACATATATTCAGCACCTACTGTGTGCTTAGACCTGTATACACACAGGCTTGCACTGCAATCTCCCAAAATTTTACAAGAGAGACATTTTCCCATTTCACAGATGAGGAAATGGAGGCTGAGGGGAACTCGAGTGTCCTATGTCATGTGGTCCAGCTGGGTTGCGAACCCTGTTGCCTCTCTCCTGGGGTCCAGGGCTCCCCACAAGCCTGGGCTGACTGCCCTGGGGCTCCAGGATCTCTCTGCCATCTGCCCACGCTTCCCTGGCAGCCAAGCCCCAGCCCCGGCCACTCAGAGCTCAGGAGACAACGACTGGTGCACAGGAGGCCTCCTCCACTGCCTGAGTGCTACATGGCCCTGGCCAGGCTCTGGTTTCTCCCTGGCCTCAGTTTCCATCTCTGGTCAATGAGAAGAGTCACCCTCATTTTCCCCTGGGGCCATGCAGGAGGGTCAGTGGGGTGGAGCTCCTACACACTGTAAGATGTCTCACCCAGGCCACCCACGGTCCCCCACCCCAGCCACCCCAGGGCCCGCACCCTGCCCCTCAGAAGGCCCTTGCTGCCCCACCCACGTCCCCCAACCAACAGCTGTCGCTAGTTCCTGGAAAGTGCCTAGCCACAGAGTATGCCGAGACCTGGAGACCCAGAGAGTCAGCATTTCCAGGTCCCAGCCCCTGCCTTCCCCCTCATGCCCGTTTCCACCTGGACACAGTGCTGTCTTCTCCCTAAGCTCTGAGAGCCCAGCTGGGCCGTGACCTCAGGACCCCAGCCATCCCACAACAGGCACAGGCCTTCTGTCCTCCCACAATGTCCAGGCAGACAGCATGCCCTCACCCACCGGTTCCCCCATTACAGCGTCTTTTCACCCACTGTCCCTTCATTCTAGGCTGGTGAGATGGTGAAGATAAGAGCTAAGAGCTGGAGTCAGATGGCCCAGGGCCCTCAGCGAGCTCTGCGCCCTTGAGCCAGCCACTAACCTCTCTGGGTCTCAGCTCCTCATCTGAGGAATGGGGATAATCACTGACCCGCCTCACAGGATTGCTGAGGTCTATAAGCATCACACTGTGCGCAGAGCCGGGCACACAACAGGCGTGCCATAAGCAAGCACAGCTGGGTGGCGGTTGCTACCTGTGGGCAGTAACCACTCTCTGAGCACCTGCCGCCCCCAGACTCTGTCTAGATAAGCCACTGACTCTGGCGTGCAGTCTCCAGGGAATCTGACGCATGAATGGTGTGCTCAGAGCCACGACAGAGAACACGCAGAGGCTGGGGTCCTTGATGAGGGAGAGAGCATCACTGTCTAAAAGCCTTAGGGAGAGTTTCACCAACAGGAAACCCATGAGCATGGCTTTGAAGGATAAGTAGGAGTTTTCCAACACAGAAGAGAAGAAAGCATTCCAAAAGAGGGGACATCGTGTGCAAAGGCCACAGGCCTGGCGGTACAGTGTATCTCAGTCTCTCCAGGGAAACCCAGAAGGCACGGGGGTATCTCTTCCCCGAGAGGGAGGATGTTACCCATGGAAAAGTATGGCCCAGAGAGAGACAGTGACCAGCACAAGGTCACACAGCAAAACTGCTGCAGCAAACTCAGCTCTGTCCTCCTGCCTCCAAGCCGGGCTCAGGCTGCAGTCCCAGCCATACTCAGCCACCTTCCCACCCCAGCTCTCCTTCCCCCACCTTTCACCTCTTCCTTCTGCCCCTCCTTGGCTTCAGTTCTCATTCCCATCTGCACCCATCCCTTCTTTCTTAATGACAAACACAGCCTCCCCAAGCTGGCCAGTGGGGAAGCAGCCAGGGGGCGGGGAGGAGTTCTGTTTCTTTTCCTGGAGGCAAGCAAGAGCTCGAGCTAAAAGAATGGGGCCAGGGGCTGTAGGAGGGGAAACCAGGGAAGGTGGGGCAGTATTGAACACGGCAGGGCAATAAGGACGGCGATGTCGGAGGGTACAGCGGGAAAACAGCGCAGCAGGTGCTGCCCCGGGGGGGGACTGGCCATGGTGACCGCGTGAGGCGGGGAGTGGCTGCTGGGATGTTGCTGCAGTTGGAGCAGTGATGCCAGTGATGATCAGAGATGCTGTTGACACTGATGACAGCGATGGGGGTGATGGCAGTGGGGGACATCAGGATAGGACGGTGATAAGGAAGATGAGGTGGATGGTGGTGATGACACCAGAACCCCCGATTCTGGAGTTCAAAGACCAGTCCCTTCTGCAGGAGAGCAGGCTCACTCTCTCCCGGTCTCTGAGGCCCAGGACTCACCGTCTCAGAAGCAGACAGGCAGAGCCTCACCCTCTGAGATTTTCAGGGGGGTGAAGGTGACAGAGGAAGGACCCAGCCGTCAGTGAGCATCGTGCCAGCGGGAGTGTGGACACTCTCCTGTCCATTCACTTCATTGGCTCCTCCTACCAAATGCGCAAGCCCAGGGCAGAGGTTGCACAGAAGTGAGGTCCGGGCTTGTCTTCAACCTTTCCCAACAGACAATGCAGTTTGCCAAATGGGTCCCAAGTGCCACAGCCCTCCCTTGCCCCTCCCCCTCACAGCTGCTCCACCCTGACCCTGGGTCCTGTGGCCTCATACTCCACCATCATCACTATTATAACGGCCCCTCCCTGAAGCTCAGGCCCCTCAACCTCACCTGCCCGCCCTGTTTTCCCTGGGTTCTCTGGGAGGAGGATGTCAGAGGGAGTCAGATGTGTCACCGTCAAGAAGAAGCTTCCCTCCCCCACCCTGTGCTGCCGGTCACCACTTATGGCACGGCTTAGTTGGGGCCAGTCCCCCAAGAGCACTGTCTCCCCACCCACCTCTCCGGCCAGCCCAGATACCACCAGACGCCCCCATTCCCAGGGCCACGCACCCAGCAGCAGCCCAGCCCGGCTGCCTCCGGCTCCCCAGAGCCTGGCTTCTCTCTCTCTTCACTCTTCAGCAGTCCTCGTCCTCCCTCCCACCTCTGCCTCATCCCCTCCTCCCTCCACCAGGCTCTGGGGCTCCCAGACCTCAGTGAGAACCCCAGTGCAGCTGCTGATCCCCTGTGGGATCCTGGGCTGGCCACGTTACTTCATCTGTAACATTTCCTCATCTGCAGAAGGGAGAGAAAAATCCATCCACCTCCTGGAGTGGGTGTGAGAAGTAAATCACCAAAGATGATGATTCAGAAAGATGAACTGAGCAGCAGAGGCGCCTGTGTGTGGACACCCAGCACAAAGCCTGGTGGCCACGGCTGCCTGATCTGTAATAGCCCCAAGCTGGAATCAACCCAAATGTTCTTTTGCAGGAAAACAGGCAAATGCATTGTGGTAGATTCATACAATGGAGTGTACACAGCAATGGAAAAAATGATCTAGCTACCCTCAACCACACGACGAAGCTCCCAAACATAGCGCTGGGAGAAAGAAGCCCTCCCGAAGGAACACGTGCCGCAGAATTTCATTTCTACGTAGTTCTACAGACATATGTGTCCTAGAACGACATATATGGGCAGAAGTCAGTGTGGATGGGGCAGTGGTGAGGAGGGGGCACTAGGGGCCCCTGGGTGCCAGTCCCGTCTGATTTCTTAGTTTGGGTGGAGGTCACGTGGGTGTGTTCACTTTGTAGGAGCTCACCAAGATGTGCTCTTATAATAACTGTGCTTTTCTGTAGGTAAATTATACATCAAGAAAATGTTTGAAAAAATAAAATAAAGCAGAGATTGGCTGGCACCTACTGTACGAGGCTCCACGGGATCGTGAAGATGAATCAGGCTGGGTCAAGACCCAAACAAGCACCCAGGCCAGAGGGCACGACTCACCGAGACCCAGCACACAGGGCTCTGGGTCAACACCAGGAGCTCAGGGTCCAATGGCGGGAGTCAAGGAGGGCTTCTCAGAGGAGGTGAATCTTGAAGATTTCCTCCAAAGAGCAATGGGAAGAGTGTTCCAGGCAGAGGAAAGGGCACGAGCAGAGGCCACTGTGCGTGTGATGCATTCAGGAAACTGCAAGCCATTCCTCTTAGTGAACTGTGATTTGGGGTCATCCATGTGCCCAACACACAGCTGGCCTCAGTAAATGGCAGCAGGTCCTGGGAGAAAACAAGGATCCCCTGGTTTGGCAGGGGTGGGGACTCTGGGGATGGAGAGAAAGGGGAAGAGCGCGCAGGAGACGTGACAGCTCATGTGAAAGCCTAGAGAGCCAAGGCTCAGACAGCTCAGATGGCGCTGGAGGAGGCTGTCACCTGCAGCACCGGCTGTGACAGCGCTAGCGGCTAACTTTGCCACAACGGCAAACAGTGCCAGTGAATCCCAGCAGCGGAGAGATTCTGGCTGGCGGGTAGCTTACCAAATCTCCCTTTAGGAGCAGCCAGCGGGGACTCAGAACTGGCCTCCAGGTGCAACCCAAGGCCTTGTCACCCTCCACTTCCTAGATATCTGGGGGAAGCACCCCCAACTCCCCAGACGATTCCCCAAAACCATCATTTCCATCTTCAGAGTAAAGACCCACAGCAGCGACAATAAACATTGACACTATTAGTACTGTGCATTTATTAGATGCCAGGTCCTTTTCTGAACATACACAGTCGGCCCTCTGTATCGCGGGTTCTGCATTTGAGTATTTCAATTCGAAATCCAAGGATGTGGAACCTGCGGATGGGGAGTGCCAACCAACCCTACACTCTCATGTCATCCTCGTGCCAGTGTCGTGAGACAGGTTCTAACATTAGTCCCACATTTTTCTGATGTTGCAGGTAAAATTAAAATCAGCTCTGTACTTCTCAGAACAAGGCTCTGGGGATGGCAGAACTGACCCCTACCCACCCTGCAGCTGCCAGGAAGCCTGCCCTCCCTGCCTCCGCCTGAAGCAGACACCTGAGCTCCGGTTCTTTATCTAACACAGGCTGCAGAGTCACTTGCCCTCCTGAGCGTTGGTTTCCTCATCCGTAAAATGGAGGCCTCGGAGGCAGCTGCCATTTGTCAGATGCCACAAATGGGGGTTACTCAACCCCACTTGACAGGGGAGGAAACTGAGGCTGGGGGAGGGGGACCTTGCCCTGAGCAACCCCTGCACAGGGCAGAGGCGCTGCAGCTCCTGGCTCTGCTTCCTGCCTCATGAGGGGGGTGCTTTGCCTCACTTCCCCTGGCAGGGTGGGGTCCCCTGGGAGACCAATGCTCGCCTCACAGTGAGCTCAGAGCAAAGTCCTGGTTCCAGGCTGCTGCTCTAGGCTCAAAATAAAAGCTGCACTTCCTGGAGGCCTCGGGGCCAGGATGGCAACAGAGAAGTCTCGGCCAGGCTAGGCTACGCCTGGCAGCTACTCTCGATGAGATAGGCCACAGGGTCTCTTTCTTTTAGAAGCTGGGCTCACACCCCTGAGGTGAGAACAGCTCAGTTCTGATGCTGAGGAGGGTCTACAAGTCTCACCCTGCCGCCACCAGCCTCCTCACCCCTCCGTGAAGGGAACACAGCTGTGGTGGCAGAGAACACGCCCTCTCTGTCCAGCCCAGGGGTTCTAACAGATTCTCACCCAGGGTTTTCTGCACCTGGCAGTTGGGACCCTTTTTCCAACCCCAAACAGATGAACTTTCAACAGGGAAGAGGGGCCAGGCACGATGCCTCATGCCTATAATCCGAACACTTTGGGAGGCCGAGCCTGGTGGATCACTTGAGGTCAAGAGTTCGAGACCAGCCTGGCCAACATGGTGAAACCCTGTCTCTCCTAACGATACAAAAATTAGCCAGGAGTGGTGGCCCTCGCCTGTAATTTCAGCTACTTCGTAGGCTGAGGCATGAGAATCACTTGAACCTGGGAGGCAGAGGTTGCAGTGAACCGAGACCATGCCACTGCACACCAGCCTGGGTGACAGAGCAAGACTCCGTCTCAAAAAAAAAGGAGGGGGCCTTGTGTTCTTCCTCCACAGCCCACTTCAGGCTCTTAGCTGCGAGCCCCCCACCCGGCTTCCCTAGGGCCTCCCCCAAATGATCACTTTTGAGACAGGGACCACTGGCCCCATTTACTAATGAAGAAAGCAAGGCTCAGATAACAAAGGTGCCCGCCTGCTCAAGTCACATCACTGGTGAGTAATGGAGATGGGCCTGTGTTCTTTTCAATCACAAATCACTGCACCCGAAGTGAAGCAGAGAAAGGAGCCCCATTAGTTCTAAGGAGGACAAATCAGGAGAGCTTCCTGGAGAAGGTAGCTTCCTGTGAACTGGACCATAAAGAAAAAATGAATGGTGGGGCTGGATGAGGGCAGGGGCTCCCAGACAGACACACCACCCAGCCATGGGCCAGGAAAGGAGCTCATCTGCCCACTTTCTGGATCATTCCACACACCTGTGTGCCAGCATCAGGGCCTGAAGCAAGCTCCTGCCCCCACCTCCCCATGTGTCTGGGAGCAAGTCAGGATCCCTGCTGGACCTGTTTTCTCATCTGTAAAATGAGCAGATGGGCCAAGCAGAGATCCAGCTTCTTAGCATGAAGCTTATAAAAGCAAAGGACTTGGGCAGGTCTCACCCCTGGGGACCACTCCACCGTCCTCCCTCACACACCGCGTGGGCCACCCCCTCCTAACTCAGCTTGGCTAACCTCCTGGGTCTCTGAAGCACCACAGGGTCCTTCCCCCCTCAAGCCTGTGTTCATGCTAATCCCCCTGCCCGCATGGCCTCTTTTCCAGCGTGGCCTCTTTCCCCAAGCAAAGCCCTGCTCATCCTTAGGACCCAGACCTCCTCCAAGAAGTTGTTCCCGAATCCCAACCTCTAACCCCACATCTGTGCCCTCATCATAGCCAGAAGTGTCATCTGTTGTCCTTGTCACAGTTTTTCCTTGGCAAACTGGCCCCTCGAGGACAGATGCCTTGAATGAGTCAGGGCTGTATCACAGAAAGACATGGGGGTACATATCTCTACCATGTCAGGCAATAGAGACCCTTTCTTCAAATACTACGGTTTAAATGCCTTACATTTTTCTTCTTTTAGACAGTCTCACTCTGTCAGGCTGGAGTGCAGGGACACGATCTTGGCTCACCGCAACCTCCGCCTCCCAGGTTCAAGCGATTCTCCTGCCTCAGCCTCCTGAGTAGTTTGGATTACAGGCTCCCGCCATCACGTCTGGCTAATTTTTTGTATTTTTAGTAAAGACGGGGTTTTGTCATGTCGGCCAGGCTGGTCTTGAACTCCTGACCTCAAGTGATCCACCTGCCTCAACCTCCCAAAGTGCTGGGATTGTAGGTGTGAGCCACCGTGCCCGGCCTTACTTTTTTTTCCAATTTAAAAGTAGTATACTTGAACAACAAAGTAAAGTAGCATTGGATTATAACCCAAAGCATACAATAAAGATCCCTGAGTCCCTGTGATATAAATAAATCATTATATATATATATATATATATATATAATTATATATATTTATATAACAAACTGGGAGAACAGACAAATCTCCTTGAGAAATTCCAAGTAATTTATGTAGCTACACTGCCAGGAAGGAGGTGGGCAGAACTCCCCGTTCATCAAACTTGGGCTGCATGGAGCAGCACAGTGACTTCCTCCTGACACACACCGCACGGAAAGGAGGGGAAAGAGAAACTTTACAAGGGAGCAGCCTCAGCCGGGGCTCAGCGTCACCACCAACAGTGGTGAGTCAGGTTGGTAGAATCTTTTCTTAGTACGATGTTCTGAGACTGGCATGTCACCTCAGCAGTCTTCCTCCCAAAAGCACATTCCCAGTCTAATCATGAGAAAACCGCCAGAGATCCCAACTGAGGAGCATTTGACGAAACGCCTGACACGTACTCCTCAAACTGTCAAGATTATCAAAAACAAGACAAATCTGAGAAACTATCATACCGAGGGGAACCTAAGGAAGCATGAAGACTAAATGTAACGCGGCATCCTGGATGCAATCTTGGAACAGAAAAAAGGATGTAGGAGGAAAGCTGGGGAAATAGGGGTAAAGCGTGGACTTTAGTTCGTAACAGCCCATGAATATTCATTGCGACACACATACCACACTAACGTTGAGATGTTAGCAATAGAGGAACCAGGCACCGGGGACGCAAGAACTATCTGTACTGCGTTTGCAGTGTTTTCGTAAATCTAAAACCGTTCTGAGTACGTGCTCATTGTACCGAATATGGAAAATACAAAAAACGAAAAGAAGTCGAGCTTTCGCCATCCTAGAACCCAGACGCAGCCACATTTCCTCCTGGCCTTGTTCTGACGTATCCTGTTTCTACACTGTTGAAATCATACCAGGTGTTAAGTTTTTTAACCCAGACAATGCATTTCTAACAGTGGAATTCCAGGCACCCTGGGGAAGAGGGGTCAGGGAGGGAGAGATTGCTGGGCAAAAGGGTCTTCTGGGGGTGCCCATTTTCTGCCATTGACTTAGGACATGCTTCAGGTTGACAAAAAGCCAGGACCCAAGAGACCAATTTAAGAAATTTCTCTAGGTTGGACTCGGTGGCTCATGCCTGTAATCCCAACGCATTGGGAGGCCAAGGCAGGAGGATCACTTGAGGTCAAGAGTTTGAGGCCAACCTGGGCAACATAGTGAGACCCCGTCTCTACAAAAAACATATTAAAAATTAGCTGGGCATGGTGGCATGTGCCTGTGATCTTAGCTACTCAGGAAGCTGAGGTGGGAGAATCGCTTGGACCCAGGAGTTCAAGGCTGCAGTGAGCTATGATGGCACCACTGCATTCCAGCCTGAGTGACAGAGCAAGACCTCATCTCTTAAAAACAAAACAAAACAAAACAAAAACAACAAAAGATGGGCAAGTTACTGAACTTTGGAAAAAAGAATAAATTTTTTAAAAGAAACAAAGTTTGCTGGCTTTCCAAAGTATGCAAGTTTGGATGACTCAGAGAACCCTCTGCACAAACCCAGTGACATCCCGAGGAAGGCCCCCAAGCCCAAAGCCACGGACCAGCCTTCCTTCATTGGACAGGAAAGCATCCTCCCATAATAACACCCCCGTGACTCAATAGAGCATGGCACTGTCTCAGGATGGCGAGGGCCCAATTTAACCCTCCCCCAGAGGTGTCAAGTCCACAAATAGCTCATAATGTGCAGAGTCGTCACCCATGGCTGGGTCCAGATGACAGCCAGCATGGGCTATTGACACATCTGGACCACAGCTTCTCTTTTCCATCCAGATACTCAAAGTCCTGTCAGCACACCTGTTACCAACCGCTAGGCTATGGGAAAACCCCCAGGTCCTGCCCTTTCTGGGAAGGAGAGAGGACTCTTTTGGAGGGGGAAGCAGGAAGGTAACCCCCAACTGGAGTCAACTGAGGACCACAGCCTGGGAGATAACTTGGGCTGAGCACACAGCTTGCAGGACGCCCCTCTGTTCTTACGCCTTCTCCTGCTGTAGAACATCTCATCACTCGTAGGCATTGGTTCTCAACTGGGAGAGGCTGGGCCCCATAACTAGAGACATTTCTGGTTATCACAACTGGCAGGGTGGGGGAGAGGGACAGTGCTGCTCGTATCTAGTGGGTAGAGACCAAAGATACTGCTGACCTTCCTCTAATGCATTATTCAGTCCCCCACGGCAAAGAAGTATGCAGCCCAAAATATCAATGGTGCACTACAGGGAAGATCCAAATTCTTAGCCTGTCACTCAAAACCTTTATCATTTCCTCCCAACTCCAGGTTGGTCTCTATTATGTCCCTGTACAAGCCAAAAACACAAACCGTTGCTCACCTGTTTCTCCTCCCCTTCCATCCTGCCCACAGCCAAACTCTCCCTCCTGCACCACCTCCAAGAAGTCTTCCCTGATTGCTTGGGCCCACACATTCTTCAGCTCTGTCAGCAGGGACTGTACCTCACAACACTATTTACAGGTGAGGACATCGGATGGCACGATCAAACAAGAAAACCTAACAGCCCCGCAGTGCAGGGTTTGCAGGGCAGCTTCCGGGCCCACACAGCCTGTAAATGGATTCAACTTGGCCAGCACAGAGATTTGTTTTCTACCATGCATCAATCGCTAGCATTGAAACCTCAGAAGATGTGACACAAAAGCCTGCTCCTAGCCTGGCGCAGTGGCTCACCCCTGTAATCCCAGCACTTTGGGAGGCTGAGGCGGGTGGATCACCTGAGGTCTGGAGTTCCAGACCAGCCTGACCAACATGGAGAAACCCCATCTCTATTAAAAATACAAAACTAGCTGGGCGTGGTGGCACACGCCTGTAATCCCAACTACTCAGGAGGCTGAGGCAGGAGAATCGCTTGAACCCAGGAGGCAGAGGTTGCGGTGAGCTGAGATCATGCCATCGCACTTCAGCCTGGGCAACAAGAGCAAAACTCCGTCTCAAAAAATAATAATAATAATAAGCCTGCTCCTTGTTCTCTAAACATCAGAAGAGTGGCCACCAAGACCCACAATCCTTTGTGGCAACAACCAGCAAAAACAGAGAACAGCCGCAGAGTGGGCCAAGCAAGGGCACCCAAGGTCACTGCAGGCCCATCTGCCCCCTGCTGTCACTCACATGGCCTGCCCCGGACCCTGGAGGCGTCAGAGTTGGAGACCTCTGAGCCAGTCAACATTACCTTACCCCCTGACTTTATAAAAAGGAAACTGAGGCCCAGAGAGAGGTTTGTCCAAGGCCACACAGCCAGTTAGTGGTAGAGCTGGGGCGAGGACCCAGGGACTTGCTACATGTGAGATGCCCCTGTGTGCCACGCTGTCCTCCCAAGAATGCTGCATAGTCTCAGAGCTTAAAGGCCTCAAAGACAGGGTACAGGGACACCCGAAGAGTGATTTGCTTCTCTCAGCCCTTGCCCTGGCAGGAGCTGGGCAGGACAACCTCTGAGTTGCTCCTGTCAAAACTAGAGTCCTTGAATCTGACAGCTTGACTGTCAAGAATGCTGACAGCAGGTGTCATGTCTGATGCACAACGAATAATAAAGTACTCACCTGTGCGTCAGACACAGTTCTGCATGTTTTTGTATATATCAACTCCCTGAGCCTCACAACATACCCTTTCACATGGGCATGATTATTTACATCCCCATTTTTTTTTAATGAGAAAACTGAGGCTCAGAGAGGTTAAGTAAATCACCCAAGGCTGCACAGCTGGGAAGCAGAGAAGCCAGGGTTTACATGCAGGAGTCTGGATCCAGAGGCCGTGTGCTAACCATTGAACAGCATCACCCGCTTGAAGGCTGGGCTCTTGCCACAGCGCTGCCTGCTCTGCCTGTGACAGAAAGCAGAGGCAGGCAGGTCTAAGTTTACAGCCACCACTGCAGCATGTGGATCTAGGCTTATTTTGAGGAAGCCCTTCCAGACTCATGAGAAAACTATTAACTACAGGCCCTGAGTCACTCCAGGAGGAAGTTATCTGAGTCTGGGGGAGATGGGTTGGCCAGGAGTTTGGGGACGGGGTGAGTCTAGGCAGGACAGAACAAGGACCCTGACCCTCAGCCACCCCAGGCAGAGGGGGAGCCTTGGCCCCAGGACGCTGTGACTTGCCCACGACCACACTGTGAGTACCAGGAAAGGAGGAGCCAGTGACAGCTGCAACTTCAAGTTGCCCAATGAGAGCGGGGCTGGGCGAGCTACCCTGATTATCAGCACCGGTCTCGAGTTCTCTCTGGTGGGCGGAAGGCCGTGGTTTAACTAAGCTGGAAGCTAAGAGGACTCGGGCCCTGCCTCCCCACTGGAAGCGCAAATGGGAGATGCCCACCTCTCGTCCCCTGGAGTGGCCCAGGGTCTGTCCAGGACCCAAGGGAAGAATCAGGGCTGTGTCTGCGGCTGACCTCACATCGTGGTCAGTCACAGCCCACATTCCTCCCAAGATCCCTGGCTTCCAAAGCACTTTCACATCTGCTGTTGGCTTTGAACACAAATAACCTTCCAGCTGCTACTGTCCCCCATCTCACAGAGGCAGAAATGGAGCCAGCCTCGGAGTGAATGTCAGTTACATTCGCCTGGAAAGGGGATTCCTGCTCCCCTACTGCTCACTCCTGCAGAGTCTCCCCAGGGTCCCCCAGCCATCTGACAGAGGAGGAAACTGAGGCCCAGAGCAGGACAGGGATTTGCCCAGGGTCCCCCAGAGAGGTGGGGAGCAGGAGTTCTCTCATTTGCAGGGCTCCATAGATGAGGGGTCACCACAGACACACATACTCACTCACACAAGCATACACACACGCACACCCGGGGCCCACACACTCACCACATGGTAGATGGCCAGGGCAGTGGTGGCGATTCGGACGTTGAAGCAGCAGCAGGTCTGGCGGACGGCAGAGCGGGCGGGGGGCCATGATGCTGCTGTCCCCCTCCTCTGAGGCTCTGAGGGGGAAAGATCCCAGGGCCTGGAGCAAGGCAGAAAAGGGGAAGCTGCTGGCTGCCCTCCTCACTTCCTTCCTGTCCCTTAGACAGGCAGGGACAAGGTCGTCACAGCTGGGGCGGGGCAGCTGGGGAGGGGGGAGCGGGGGCAGGGCGGCACCCTGCCTCAGAGCACCCCACCACCCTCTGCCATTCCCAGGCGGGGCCTCTGTGGAGGACGGACCCTAACACCATCATCAGGCCCTACTCTGCACCAGGGCCTTCCGCCCTTTCACACGCCCTGCTTACTGGAGGCACACTACCAACTTTAGAGGCCAGGACTGTTACGAAGCCCATTTCCAGATGAGGAAACAGCTGTCCAGAGAGGTCAAGGCACTTGCCCAAAATCACACAGTAGTTAGCACTGGTGGGCAGGATCCAAACCCAGATCTGTCTGGCTGCAAAAATAGCTATTGTCTAGGAGGCATTTCCTGCATCTTCTAGCCATGCTCCTGGATTCACTCCTTTCATCCCCACCTCAATCCTTTGAGGGAGGTACTATTATGATCCCCATTTTGCAGATGAAGAAACTGAGGCACAGAGAGGGGGACTGATTCGTGCAAGGTCACACAGCTAGTCAATGAAGGTGTGAGGATTTTAACTCAGTCCGACTGGTGCTAGAAGCCGCCCAAGAGCTGATGTTCTCTCCCACTTTCCCACCTGAGCCACGAGCAGCATTTCTTCCTAAGCTATGAAGAGGCATGCAGGGCTCCAGACCAGGACAGAGGAATAACCACTAAGCAAACCCATCAACTACGTGCCAGGTCCTGGGCTAGGCTTCTCTTCCAGTTGGGTTAATAACTCTTCACAGCAATCTGCAAGACCCGAACTTCACTTTGAGTGCCTCAAGACCCCCTCCCATAGTCACACAAAATCAGGGGATTGCTTTTTCCCTTGATCTTGGGAAAAGTTGGAATTAATAAGCCACAACCATTAAGCAAGCTACCCTGGGATCTCTGCTCCTTCCTCAGATGATAAATTATCCATATTGCAATAAAGGAAGGGAATAGGAAGTACCTGCAGCATTTCTGGAAGAAGCCCTGCTTTGTCCCACAGCTGAGCCCCTTTGCAATGCCAAGTGGAGAGCAGACAGGAACTGCCATGAAGCCCCGCCCCTCCCAGGAGATCATGGTGTTAGGATTGGACACTGCTGCAGCCCATCATTTCTGCCCCAGGAGAGGTTATAAAAAGTCCCTAAACTCCTCCCACTTGGCAGGAATTGCTCTGTTAGAGCCACAAAACTTGGCTTGTGGACTTGATCAAACCATTCTCCATGTGCCAATGAGACCAAGGGGGACTCTGCAAGCTTGGGGCTCCTGGGAGGCCTGGCCTATCCCTTCCTGACTTCATTTTCAAGACTGTTTCTCTTCCTTTATAAGCCTTGCTGAGGCCTGACATCATAGAAGGGTGACACAGTGCAGTGGTTAAGAACTTTGGCTCCACAGGCCCATAGCCTGGGATCTTCTGGGTGGGTAGGCAGAGCAACAGAAGAAGTCCTCCTTTGTCCAAGAGTAGCAAGGCCAGAGGAACTGGAGATCAGGAAAGCAGGGGGCCAGGAGGGCCCTAAGGCTATGCTGGAGAGTTGGCATTTAAATGTGCACGGAAGCCATTTGACGACTTCACACCATAATAAATGATAGTCATTCATAACATTGTGATTTGGTGAAACCAGGACAGGTGCGGAGCCAACTCCCAGAGAGAGGGACAAGACACACTGGTGGCATGTGGAATAATTGTACGTGGTCTATGCGTGAACATTTCTCATTTTTATGGTGATAAATTCATTTTAATGTGCATTATAAAAATATACATAACTAGCCCATGAATTCCATGATTTTCCATTTATAGGAGTAACATAAAGTCTCGTTTTTAAAAAGATGAGATTTAAATAAAAAAGGCAGTAAGTTGACTTAAATAACACATTAAGAAAGTCACAGCCCAGCCATAAAAAACGACAAGCTCGTGTCCCTTGTAGGGACATGGATGAACCTGGAAACCATCATTCTCAGCAAACTGACACAAGAACAGAAAATCAAACACCGCATGTTCTCACTCATAGGTGGGTGCTGAACAATGAGAACACATGGACACAGGGAGGGGGAGCATCACACACTGGGGTCTGTCAGGGGGAAATAGGGGAGGGACAGCAGGGGTAGGGAGTTTGGGAGAGATAGCATGGGAAGAAATGATAGATATAGGTGATGGGGGAGGAAGGCAGCAAATCACACTGCCATGTGTGTACCTATGCAACAATCTTGCATGTTCTTCACATGTACCCCAAAGCCTAAAATGCAATTAAAATTTTTTTAAAAAAATAAAAATAAAGCTTGTAAAAAAAAAGAAAGCCACAGCCAAAAAGATAAAAAAAAAAAAAGAAAGAAAGAAAGAAAGAAAGCCACAGCCTAGGAGGGCACAGACATGGCAGACAACCCTGGAGGTGGAGTGGGTGGCATCAGCTTGGGAGTCCTGGGGCATGGGGAATCCCAACTCCTCACTTCGTAGCTGTGTGATCTCAGACAAAGCCCTTGATCTCTCTGAGCTGTTGTTTCCACCTCTGCAAAACGGCTGGGGGGGAGTGCTGGGAGGAGACAGAAGCTGGCCTGGTAGGGCTGCCGGTAAATGTGAAATGAGGTCACGTGAACGCATCTGTTTGTTATCTCCCTTCCAGCCCCTCCCTGCTCCCTGATCTCACCCATACTCAGGCTGCCAGGAAGAGGCAGAGCTGGGATTGAAACCCTGATCTGTCTGGTTCTGAGTCCTGGACCAATCACAAGTGGCATCCCCTCTGGCACTGCCTCCCTGGCAGAAACAGGAGTTCTGATGGAGTCATTTGTACCTCACCAGGTCACCCTCCAGCACATGCTGGTCCCTTGGCAGAGGCCTCAGTCACTCCCTGTGGAATACAAGCCTGAATCACTTTATTTTCATTCCCACCAAACCCCCTATGGAGAGGATGGCTGTCATCAAAGGTCAGACCCTTTGGCCAAAGCCACTGTGATAGGCAAAATAATCCTCCTCACGCCCCAAAAATTATCCACCCTAATCCCTGGAACCTGAGCATACATACATGGCCTTTAAGGAACTTCACAGGTGCCATGAAATTCAGGATCTTGAGATGGGGGAGATTATCCTGGATTATCTGGAGGCCCTGAGGTCATCAGATGGGCCCCCATAAGTGAAGGAAGATCAGAGTCGGAGAGAGACTGGAAGATGCCACACTCCCGGCTCTGCAGATGGGAAGGGCCATGAGCCAACGAGTGCAGGTGGCATCCGGAAACTGGAAAAGGCATGGGAATGGCTTCTCCTCTAGAGAAAGGGAATCATTTTGATTTTAGCTCAGTGAAACCCATTTCTGACATCTGGCCTGCAGAACCATAAGATGATAAATGTGTGTTGCTGTAGTCACTATGTTTCTGGTCTTTTATTACAGCAGCCATGGGGGACAGCTGCTCAGTGGAGGCCACAGCAGAGCCTGGGCCCCCTGTAGCTGGAGCCCAACACACTCCACTGAGACCACAGTCCCCATCTGCACAAATGCAGCCCTTGCTTCCTTGCTGTGTGACCCTGGCCAAGTCGTGAACATCCCTGAGCCTCAGTTTCCTCCTGCACAAGGTGGGGGATCGTGGTAATGTCCATCTCGTTGTCTGTACGTGCAGGTGGTACCACCACGTAAGCTCACTATTTATACTCTGCTCTTTTCCGTTACAAAACGATAAGTTTTGAGCTTCCTCAGATTGCTTTTCATACTCTCTTTGCTGAGTGGCGGAACTCTTGAAAACTTCAGACCCTCTGAACTCATCAAGATAAGGACAAAAAAATGTTCCATGCTTCCGCAGCCACAGCAGGGCAGATACAAATCTGCTTGTAAAACTGCCCTTGTCAATGTCATTTCTGGCAAAGAAGTCTTCTAAGACCCCCTGACTTCAGAGATAGTTCCCAGATCCTAGAGAGCCGTCTTTAATCCTGCAAAGGTCTGTCATTCTGACTGGTTATCCTGCTTAATAATTTGTTGCCATGGTATATTAATATTTAAACAGACAACTCTGTTTCCTCAAAGGCAGAATTACTTGTGAGCTTTCTTTGTTAAGTCAAAAGAACATCAGTGGAACTTCCCTCTTCACCCACATGCCTGGAGGTAAAAATAAAACCCACGACTCTGCCAGCTTTCATATTTAAACAAAGAGTTTGGGAGTCTCGTGTCCTTTCCATTAACCTAGATGAAGCACTTAGGAGGGGCTGGGTCAGGATAAGGACTGCGCGGTGGGAGGTATTTAGATCACAATCGTCACTATGATTCTTCCTGTCCCTTAAACCCTTTCTCAGCTGAGCCTCCCCAGCCCTAGCCAGCAGAGGAAGGCAGCAGAGAGGCACTGATCAGCTCCCGTAGACCCGAGGGGGGCAGTGGTCTGCTGCAAGACACACAGCTGGCCCGGAGCAGAGCCAGGACACAGGTCCTCTTTGGGGTCGGCTGCATGGGAGGCATGTGAGTGGTGGCAGCCGAGGTAGCTCCAGGGATCTCTTCTCCCGAGGGGCTTCTGGGTGCCCCCTGCAGCTTGCCCAGGCTGACGGTCAGTTTCCTGCCAGACCACTGGCCTGTGACTCCCTCCTGGCTGTGAGCCCCACCTCACTTCTACCTTGGAGGTTTGGGGTTAGAACCCCAAGGCCAGAGGCCTGAATAAGGTGAGAAGCGGCCCAGCATTCTCTCCTGTCTCCTGCCCTGAACCCAGCACTGTCACCAGGGCCAGGGCCTGCACGTGAAACCCACGGGCTCCCTCCCCTACTCCCCTGCCTCTGAAAGGGGTCTGGGCCTTGAGGTCAGCCTGGAGGTTCAGCCTGGCAAGGTCAGCCTGGCAAGGACAGCCCACAGGCCTGGGGCCTGGGGACTACCAGATCTTCCAATGACCAGCCGCTCAGTGCAGTGGGCGGGCAGTGGACCCTGACTGTCTGCCAGACACTCCAAGGGGGCCTCCCTTAGCCAGGCAGTCCAGAGGTCCCTGCTGCACCCAGGGGCACCATGACACCATCTCCTAGTCAATTGCTGCCACAGGCTCTGCAGGCAGGAGGCTCCAGGGAGATGGGACCAGCAGGCAGAAGGGGCACTGGCTGCAAAGCTTGCATACCCGAGCCAGCACCCTCCAGCTGAATATCAGCTCTGGGCACACCCCAGAACGGAACATTTCAGATCGTCGGTGCAGCCAGTGCTGTTCATGGGAAGATGGGAAACCCGGCTCCCTCCGGCTCCGGTCTCCACCCAGCCTCTGCCTCACTCCAAGCTGTAGAGTGGGGATTGTCATAGCACACCCATAGCTGTGAGGACTAGGTAATTCCCTTCCAAGCAGCAGCCTCTGCCAGAGCCCCCTCCTCCCTGCTGCTGACTCCATCCTCAGGAAAAACCTCAGAGACCCACGCACCTTAAGAAGTTGGTGGCTGGAATAGCACGTCTGCCATTAAAGTAAGTGTTCTCTCTCCTTAGGGCATTCCCCCAGCTAGGAGATTTTTATTTTAAAAAATAAAACAACCACCACCAAACAACAGTGATAGGCCCCACTGAGGACCAAGTCTGGGGCCAGGCTCTAGATGGTTAAAAAAAAAAAGAAGAAGCAAGGTAGAGAACTACTACATATGGTTCAGCCAATGTGCTATTTAGTTGCTTCTAGGAAAGCTGCAACTTTCCTGATTTGAAAGGGACAGACTTCATAAGCACATGTCTTCTACCCATTGTCTGAACTCCCTTCTACCTTCTGGAAATGCAAGTGCAATGCCTGGAGGCACAGCAGCCATTTGGAGAGCATGAGGACAAAAACCATACCCTAAGGCGGAGAGGAGAGAGGAAGAGCCAGGATCCTGGATGGCATCAGGAAGCCTCTGCACCACTCCCGAACCTCCTGTCTCTGGACATCTTATAATGTGAAAATAAAAAAGGCCTGCCCAGGCCTTCTGACTTCATCCCTGCAACAAGAGCCTTGTTTAGGTTCTCAGGAATAGCAGTGAACAAGATAGACAAGGTCCCTGGTCTCATGGAGGGAACATCCTAGTGGGGGGAGGCAGTGAACAAGGACATCTCAGCAAGTGACAACTCTCCATCATGTCACCCTGCTACCTTCCTAGCCTGGCTTCTGGTCTTGATTGGAGCACAAAGTTGCTGTGGGGCTTTGGGATGGCCACTTCCCGACTCTGTTTTCCTGTCTGTAACATCAAGGAGGGGTCCAAAGCCGTGCTGTCTGAGGCCTGGCCCCACTCAGCCAGGCCCCAGCACCAGGCAGGTTACTCCAAGCAGCTGCACCAAGCCTGGACCCCCTCCAATGTCGCTGCCCTCGAATTCCTCTGCACTGGGTAAACAGCTGGGCGGCCCTGGTGAGCCAGCCAGGCCTCCTGGCTGCACCCCTCTCAGGGACACCCATAAGTCTTCAGCCGGCTGTAGGCTGAAGAGCCCAATTGTGACTCAGGCTTCTCCTGCCAGTGCTGGGCACAGGGCAGCCTGAAGGGCCAGGCCATGAGGGGGCCACCCCTGCTGTTCTGGGGCCACCTTCCCTACTCTGGGGACCCCAGCTGTGGCTAGCCCCTGCCCAGATAGTCACTGAGTCTCAGCAGCCCTCCATGGCATGCACGCATGCACACGCGTGCGCCACACACACACCTGCACCAATCATGCACACCATACATGTCAAACTGACCCCTCTGGATGTTGGCCCCTCCAGCCTCCCCATTGCCCAGCCAGAGACTGCAGCAAAGCCTCCTCTCTCCTCAACCTCACTTCCACCTCCTCCCAGCTGACAAGCCCTGTGGATTCCACTTCCCTCTCACCTCACAGATCTTTCTGCCTTCCTCCACCCAACTGCCCAGTCCAACCCCCTGCCCCACCCCACACCTGAGATTTCGCTGTGGCAAAAGGCAGGGAGCAGAAGGAGAGGCCTGACCTGGACCAACCAGGCTGCAGGGGACTGCTGCCTGGGCCAGTCACACTGCTCCACCCAGCAGGGAAGCATTTCTTTGGCCCAGGGGCTTGGAGGGCTGGGATCTATCGTACCTGGGGCTCCGGGCCTCTGTCGTCCAACAAGTGGCCAAAGAGCAGGAGGTCTAGGCCACCAACAAATCCAGAATATAGATACAGATATAATTGTTTTCTTTGTTCTGAGTCAGGGTCCTGTGCCACAGTCACAGCTCACTACAGCCTCGGCCTCCCAGGCTTAAGCAATCCTTCCTCTTCAGCCTCCCAAGTAGCTGAAACCACAGGCATGCACCACCATGCCCAGCTAATATTTTTATCTTTCTCAGAAATAGGGTCTCACCATGCCCGGCCAATTTTTTTTATATTATAGAAATGGGGGTCTCACTTTGTTGACCAGGCTGGTCTTGAACTCCTGGGCTAAGAGAGTCTCCCACCTCACCCTCCCGAGGTTCTGGGATTACAGGCATGAGCCACCACACCTGGCTATATATGTACTTGAACAATTAAAACCTTTTGACAAATGAGGAGACCAGCTAGGCCATGCGTGCGACTCACAGGTCTCACTGCCCGCAGAGCAGCTCTGCGGAGGCGCCTGGACCCGCCACCTGTGCTTGTGAGGATGCCCCCACTGGGATGCATGTGTGGAGACCCTGTGGCCCTGCACACACCGGCCCAGGGACCTTGGGTCTGATCTGGCCTCCTCCAGGGAGACAGTGTGAATATGCTAATCTGCCAGACGACTGCATCATTCACTTACCCAAGCAGCGTCAGGTATGTCTCGAGTGCCTGCTATGTGCCAGGCACTGTGCTAGGCCCTAGAGCAGTGACCAAGACAGCCCTGCTGCAGAGGCTGCCATCTGCGCAGGGTGCCCGCCGGATGCCCTGTGCCCCACTCCAGAAGTCCTCTAACCACACTCCCTCCCCAGTCCAGGCTGTCTTGGGGCTGGGTGAGGCTGGGGCCGCAGGTGGCAGCCCCATGGACTCCAGATGGGGAAGGCAGAGGCCAGTAATAGTCACAACGTGAGTGACAGCATCACGAGACAAGCTGGGTAACAAGGCCATGTCTTAGTCAAAAGCATGATCGAGATGACACCAGTGGGCTAAAAATAGCGAGTCCCTCTCTACGGAGGTATCGGGTGTAGGGGAAGTCCGCAGACCCTGAGGGGACAAACCTGGCTCACATCCCGGCTGTGCCCCTGGCAGGCTGTGTGACCACCAGCCAATCTCACCACCCTCGGCGGCTCGTTTTCTCAGCTGTAAAATGGAGGTGACAGTCAGTCGGCCCCTCTTGCAGAATTACTTTGAAGATTAAGATAACCATGAGGAAGTTGGACTGGACAGGTGGTCCCCAACCTGTCACCTTCCCCTTTCCCAACCGTACTTGCGAAAGGCTCGTTCGGAACAAGCCCTGCCTGGCTCAAGAACTTTCAATGGCTCCCTATGGCCTGCAGAGTCATAGCCAGACAACTGAGCCTTGGAATATTCCCACTAATCAGGTGCTGGCACTCTGTCTGAAGCTCTCCAGAGAAGCCAAGGCCTTCTTTGAAGCACAGCCCACATGCAGCACCTCTCCCGGGTCCCACGGAGCAGGGCAGCCAAGAGGGCCAAGGCCTCTGCTAGTGCACTCTCCACCACCCAAGGATGCCTTGGCCAAGAAAGCTTAGGGGTACAAGGCCCAAGGTATAAAGGCCTCACCAGCCTCAGCCCCACCCTACTCCCCCAAATACTGGAGGGGAAGCGTGGGGGCGTTTGCGGTTGGAGACGCATGCCATTTCCCATGGTGCTATCTGATGCTGACATTTTCCACTCCACCTCGGCTGCTTTGCTAAGCAATGTGGTTGTGTCTCCTGCCTGGGGGGGGGGCAGCGGAGAGGGGACCTGCCCAGAAGGGGTTCCCAGAGTTGGCAGAGGGGTCGTGGCAATGCCTGGGAAAGCTGAAGGGCAGCATCACAAAGCACGAATGTAACCCTGTGAATGAAGCACTGTGTTGCCCCCATTTTGCAGCCTAAGAAACTGAGGATTGCTTAGGGTATTTAGACGTCGGGCTCAGGCATGAAACACTGTATACTTCCCACCACACCAGGCAACCTCCTGATGCTGCACGGGACTGAACAGAATTCTGAGATATGTAAAATGAGAATAGATCTTCTCTGCCTCCCGTCCCTCTCCGCCAACCCCTCAGGGATGCGTGAGATGTTGGCATTCTCCCTTCTCCCTGTGGGTAAAGTCACACCCCCTCCTGTCCACTTTTGAAAATTTATTTTTTAGTAGATAGCAAATGCACATGATACAAACTTGAAAATATACAAAAGGATATACAATGAAAAATAAGTACTCATTCAGCCCCTCCCAGTTACCCTGTTATTCTTACCTGGGACAAACACTATTACCTATTTTAGGGTGTTTCCTTCCAGAGATTTCTATGCATACGCAAATACATTCAAATACATACAAGCATCACAAAGAGTAGCATACCTCTGAATCAGGTGTTCTTCACTTAATGTGTTCGGAGATTGTTCCATTTAATTTTTATTTTTGACGGCGGGGAGGAGTGTCACTCTTGTTGCCCAGACTAGAGTGCAATGGCACAATCTCAGCTCACTGCAACCTCCACCTCCTGGAGTCAAGTGATTCTCCCGCCTCAGCCTCCCAAGTAGCTAGGATTACAGGCGCCTGCGACCACATCCAGCTAATTTTTGTTTTTTGTTTTTTGGGTTTGGTTTTTTTTTTTTTTTTTTGAGACGAAGTCTTGCTCTGTCACCCAGGCTGGAGTGCAGTGGCGCAATCTCGGCTCACTGCAACCTCCACCTCCCAGGTTCAAGGGATTCTCCTGCCTCATCCTCCCAGGTATTAGGATTCTAGGCGCTTTCCACCACACCCGGCTAATTTTTATTATTTTTAGTAGAGACAGGGTTTCACCATGTTGGTCAGCCTGCTCTCGAACTCCTAACGTCAGGTGATCCACCAGCCTCGGCCTCCCAAAGTACTGGGATTACAGGCATGAGCCACCTCATCCAGCCTGTTCCATTTACTACACGAAGAGTGTGCCCAGTCTGTATTTCAGCTGCACGCTATTCCTTTGCGTGACTCTCTCATTATTAAATGAATTTTCACACACAGACATTAGATTGTTTCCAGCCCTTTGCAATTACAGTCGCTATAGCAATAAACACTGCTGTATGTGTATCATTTTCACATGTGTGAGTACAATACACGTGGAAGTTAGATTCCTAAAAACGGAATTACTAGGTTAAAGGGTACGAGCATTCCAGAGTTTTTCAGTATCAGCAAATTGCCTTCACAGAAGTTGTACCAGTTCATACTCCCAGCAGCAAGGTGAAAGAGTGCCCGCTTCCCATAGCCTCACCAACGCAGTGAGGTGTCAGACTCCTTAATCTTCGCTAATATGACAGATTAAAAAATGGTTTTCTTTGCAGTTCAGTTCCTTTTAGAAGGTTAAGAATATTTTGACATATTTCCCTTTTTAGAAACTACTCAGATCCTTTGCCCACTTTTTTTTTCTGGTTGTTGGTCTAGTTCCTATTGACTTGCAGGTGTTCTTTAGATGTCAAGGAAATTCATCTTTTGCCTATATTGTAAGTCACAAGAATCCCTGGATTTGCTTATGGGATTTTTCACCATTTTTAAAAGGAACTTGAATTTGTTGATAATTTAATTTATAGTATCTGTTAAAACGTCTGAGGTTTTTTTGTTTTGTTTTGTTTTTTTGAGACAGAGTTTCACGCTTGTTGCACAGGCTGGAGTGCAACTGCTCGATCTCGGCTTACCACAACCTCCACCTCCTGGGTTCAAGCAGTTCTCCTACCTCAGAAACCCCAGTAGCTAGGATTACAGGCATGCACCACCATGCCTGGCTAATTTTGTATTTTTAGTAGAGACAGGGTTTCTCCCTGTTGGTCAGGCTGGTCTCGAACTCTCAACCTCAGATGATCCACCTGCCTCGGCCTCCCAAAGTGCTGGATTACAGGTGTGAGCCATCATGGCCAGCCAAAGTGTCTGATTATGAAAACTTTTCCTCCATGGTTTTTGCTAATACTTTCATGCTACCGCTTTTATTTTATTTTATTTTATTTTATTTTATATTTTTGAGACAAAGTCTTGCTCTGTAGCCAGGCTGGAGTGCAGTGGCGCAATCTTGGCTCACTGCAACCTCCACCTCCCAGGTCCAAGCAATTCCCCTGCCTCAGCCTCCCAAGTAGCTGGGACTACAGGCATGTGGCACCACACCCGGCTAATTTTTTTGTATTTTAATAGAGACGGGTTTTCACCATGTTAGCCAGGATGGTCTCGATCTCCTGACCTCATGATCCACCTGCCTTGGCCTCCCAAAGTGCTGGGATTACAGGCGTAAGCCACCGCGCCCGGCCGCTGCTGCTTTGACATGGGTCCCTCTTCTGAGTTACCTGTGTGTCCTGGCTTGCACCACGTTTCGGGTCCTGACATGCTGTTTCTTCATCCCGTTTGTGTTAGTCTGGAGTGGAGGTTAGAGCAGGCAGGGACGGGCCTGGGCACAGAAGTGAGTGTCATCATGTTTGTCCACTGAGTGGCACAGGCCACTGTCCAGGGCTGCTGGAAGGGAAGGGCTGTGAATCACAAGGCCAGGTGTCGTGCTGGGAAGAGCACCGAGCTGGAATTCAGCTGTTTTACTTGCTTCATGTACAAACTTACTCTCTGTGCCTCAATCTACTCCTTTGTAAAATAAGAGAGCCTTTCTTCATGAACTTTAAAATGAGAAGTGTGTGCTAGCTGTACACTAAGGCCCCTTCCTGCTCCTCCCTCTCTTTCCCATTATGAAGCTACAGATTCTTTGGGAGTTCAGCCTGGGCTTTGGCAAACAGGGAAGGCTTCCAGGTGGAGGCAGGCCCTGACATACTGAGACCAGAGTTTCTGATCCAGTCTGGGAGCCAAAGCTGCGAGGAGGAATGTGTGTTGAGCAACAGCTCTGGACCTCACTCTCTTTTCTCTTCTTTTTTTTTTTTAGGCAGAGTTTTGCTCTTGTTGCCAGGCTGGAGTGCAGTGGCGCAATCTCGGCTCACCACAACCTCCGCTTCCCAGGTTCAATCAATTCTCCTGCCTCAGCCTCCGAGTAGCTGGGACTACAGGCATGTGCCACCACACCTGGCTAATTTTTTGTATTTTTAGTAGAAATGGGGTTTCACCATGTTAGCCAGGCTGGACTTGAACTCCTAACCTCAGATGATCCACCTTCCTCGGCCTCCCAAAGTTCTGGGATTACAGGCGTGAGCCACCGCGCCCAGCCTGGACCTCAGTCTCTTACCTTACCTCATTCAATCCTCACAACAACACAAACCAGTGACCAAGCATGGCCAGATGACCCTCCGTTTTACAGATGAGAAAACCAAGGCTCTGAGAGGTTGAGCCGTTTGCCCAAGATCCTAGAGACCAGATCCCAAGTGACAGACTGGAACATAAATGCTGGTCTGGGATGAGCAGAAGCAGCTTCTCAACTTCTTCAAGGCTTGGAGAGGGCTGGGGAGGTTGGAGAGGGCAGGGGAGGTTGAAGAGGGCTGGGGGAGGTTGGAGAGGGCTGGGGAGGTTGGGTTGGGGTGTGGACAGCAGTCGGTGGTCAGTGACTTTTCCCCTATGGCAGGAAGGAGAGGTGGGGGAAGCAGCTGAAGTTGGGGAGATAGGAGGCAGAGGCAGCAGGGCCCACAGACAAGGCAGGAGGTGGGCAGGGGAGGGTGTGCACACCCTGGCAGTTGGCGTGTAGATGAAATCGCAGACAGCCCGGCAGAAGGGCTGGACCAGGGGACCACGTCACTTCCAGGCCTGACCACTCCCTGCTTCTCAAGGCCACGTCTCACCCCCAGGCCTCGAAGCAGCCATCAGGGTGCTTTCCTGGGCCTGGGTGCTGCAGCCCCAGCCAGGCCTCCCTCTTCTCCAGGGTCAGATGCAGCGGGCAGTGTGACACGGTGTGAGAGCTGGGGCTCTGTCCTGCTCTGCCTCAGGCCGGCTACACCTGAAAACAATCAGCCAGGCCTGCAGACACGGGTCTTCCCCAGACCAACATGGTCCCACCATCTTGTCGTTGTTTACTTTGAATGTCTTCATGCCAGGCACACACTTTCCAGCTCTCCCACAGTCCCCGCCTCTCCCTATTGTCCCACAGCTGGTCACACCCTACATTTACCTTCTCTACCTGGCCCCTGAGGAATTTCGATTTTGAGGACCTCAACTGGTCTAGCAAATGCACTGAAAGTCAAAGTCTGTAATTTTCAGGGAGAAGGAATCTTTGAGATAAAAGGGCCCAGAATGAAGTAGTAACGTCCCCAGAGTCCCACTGCAGAGCTGGACAGAAATGGGACTAGAATGCCTGACTCCCAGGCCAGTGCTCGCTCACCTGCCTTCTGCTGCTTCCCGGAAGCCACAGGGAAGAAAGTAGAAACACCTGACGGAAAAGAATGGGGAATATACAGTTTGGGAGGCTGAGGCAAGAGGATCACTTGAGACTAGGGCTTCAAAACCAGCCTGGGCAACTTAGCAATACCCAATCTCTACCAAAAAAAAAAAAAATTAGCTTAGCCAGTATAGTAGAATGCACCTTTAGGCCCATCTACTCTGGAGGCTGAGGCAAGAGAATCCCTTGAGCCCAAGAGATCAAGCTTACAGTGAGCTATAATTGCACCAC
Organism: Ateles fusciceps; assembly: GCA_036589455.1. Lineage (NCBI taxonomy): Eukaryota > Metazoa > Chordata > Mammalia > Primates > Atelidae > Ateles > Ateles fusciceps. The sequence goes on from JAZHEH010000733.1 coordinate 2,550,763, forward strand.
TGCACTCCAGCCTGGGTGACAGAGCAAGACCGTCTCCAAAAAAAAAAAAAAAAAAAGAATGTAGAAAAGAGTGTTTTTCTGAGCTCTGTGACCCAAGGCAAGTCCCTGTTCTGCCACCTCTGGGCCTCAGTGTCCCCATACACACAGAAGGAGGCTGGTCAGACGATGTGATGCTCCTGTGACCTCCTGAGTCCACCTCTCCCTCCCAGAGGCCAAGGGGGACAAACCACACGTTCCTCAGGCCTGTTTCACACGAGCTAATATTGACCCAATGCTGTTTCCCTTGGCCCCACAAAGGGGCTATGCTTGCTCTGGCAGGACCCCAGCCTCGCCTGTGCCCCTCTGGGCTTCAGCTGTGCTGCTGGCCCAGGTGGGAGAGGCCAGGTCAGGGGTGTGCACCTCATAGGCTAAGGGGTGAGGCAGAAACCGCAAAAGGCCCAGGACACCATCCCAGGCCCCCCCTTAAAGCTTCTAATGTATTTAGGAAAAAAAAAAAACTGCCCAACCTCAATTTCTGGTCTTTTTTTAATGTTGCATTTCATAAATACACTTTTTTAACACACAGCTAACATGCATGCATACACACACACACAGTATGATAACTGGATGCTCAGCCTCATTTGGGAGTCCGGTAAAAAGCTTAAAATCAGCCCCTATGTTAGAGAAATGGCTGATTCCAGGGTTAGGCCAGGGAAAGAACAAGATGAGCCTAAAACACCTTTTGTGCCAGACAGTAAGGAAGAACTCAAGGATGACAGGGACATCACTGGGGATAAGGAGCCGGCATGGAGTTCCCTCTGGGTTCTTCTGAGCATCAAAAGTAACACATCATCACCCACTGGAAAAAACAGGGAACCGTGAGTTCAGGCTGAGGTGAATAAATGAATGCATGACAAAAGTTTGGTGTGGAGTGGGCTACCCAAGGGGTCTCAAAGTCCCAACCCAGCAAAATCCTTTTCCACAATGAAGGGAAAAGAGTCACTCTGCAGTGGAGAAGCCGATCAAGGGAGCCAAGTGGATGTCGTCGGTACCAGGACAAATCAGAACCGTGAGCCACCCCGCAGAGAGGCAGGAGGAGAAGCAGCGTCTCTCTGTCATAAGCACTCTGAGGATGCCCTGTCTGATGTAGCCAAGAGGAGACAAACCCAACAGAAGGAACGTTCTCCAAAACCAGCCTGGAATCTCCAACAATGTCAAGGGCACAAAACCAAGACTCGACAAGGAGCTGTTCCAGGCTAGAGAGACAGGATGACTCAATGGCTAGGACATTCCTGGAACAACAGGGGGACCTCGGATACCATGTAAGGATCGCTTCGGGATTTTCACATGGCGTGTGTTTGTGTAGGAGAATGTCCTCGTTAGTAAGAAATAGACACAAGTATTCAGCAGGGGTAGAGCACTATGACAGCAACTTAGTCTCGACGACCAGGAGAAAAGTAGCTTTCCTACTGTACTTGCAATGTCCTTGTATGTTTGAGATTGTTAAAAAATCAGAAAGGAGATGGGGGCTTCAGAAATCTCAGGTCAGAGCCAAGATGCTCAGACAGGAGGCAGGAACAAGGAGCCTGCCTTGAAACATGTCCCTCTCCTTTTTTTTTCCTTTGGAGACAGGGTCTCACTCTGTCACCCAGGCTGGAGTGCAGTGGTGCAATCACAGCTCACTGCAACCTTGACTTCCTGGGCTCAAGCAATCCTCCTGCCTCAGCCTCCTGAGTAGCTGGGACCACAGGCATGAACCGAGGTATGGGAGCTGCCTGGTGGGTGACAGGGCCAGAGAGCTCTCTGGCCAGAGGGCAGGTGCAACCGGATGCTGTCCCTCTACCCACAGTGGCGTGGGCCCGGCACTGACGTGGTGGCTCTCACAGGGGCATGAACATGGCATTGATGTGGGGGCTCTGAAGGCTCACTGTGGTCAGGAACGAGGGAGGACTCTGCAGCTCCCTGCAAGGTCTAGACAAGAAGGCAAGGCCAGGTGCAGGAGCCCATGCCTGAAGTCCCAGCACTTTGGAAGGCTAAGGTGGACAGATCGCTTGAGACCAGCCTGGGCAACATGGCAAAACCCCGTCTCTACAAAAAAATTTAAAAATTATCCAGGCATGGTGGTGCGTGCCTATAGTCCCAGCTACTCGGGAGGCTGAGGTGAGAGGATCGCTTGAACCCAGGAGGTCGAGGCTACAGTGAACCGTGTCGTACCACTCCACTCCAGGCTGGGTGACAAAGTGAGACCCCATCTTTTAAAAAAAGGAAAAAAAAAGAAAGAAGGAAAAGAAAAGTAATGCAAACATCATGGGAGAGCTGAGAGGTGACAGTGCTAAGAATCTAATGTGTCCCACCCAACCAGTGACTCAGCGCCACCTAAACCCCTGCACCCTAGACGAGCCTGGGCAGGGGGCAGTGGGAACCGTGGTGTCTGGATACAGGGCTTCCATCACCATGGAATGAGGATCTAAACAGAAGCGAAGGTCAGTTCAGGAAGCAGAGGCAGGGCACTTTCCCCACGTACCCGAACCTGTGAATGGAGACTTTTCCTGGCTCATGGTGGGCATGGGAACAGGACCAGAGCATGCTGGAAAGTTCCCATGGCTTCACGCTGCATTCAGTGGCCTCACGGGCCTCCATGGAAGTGTGAGAATTGACAAATACTGCAAATCAGTAGTTGTTGTGTTTGGGGTTGGGTTGCTTTGCTTTTTCAGAGAGCCTGTTTACCAACATACCCTGAATGGAATCCACCCCCGAGGGTTGCCATGGACATGAAGTGCGGGTTTGTAGGGGGCCTGGCGCCCGATATAACTGGTAAAACTTTGCAAAGCTGGTTTCAGCAGCTGCCCTGCAGTCACCCTGACTGAAAGACAGGGGAGTCTGCCCTGCTCAGAGCCTTTCCCTTCCCCACTTACTGATGGGAGCTGGGGGATCTTTTCATTCCGTGGGTCATCAAAGCTGTTCCGTGGGGAGGGACACCCTGCCCCATGCCCTGAGCAGGCCTGGACTTCAGGATGCTGCACTCACTAGAGGATTGGAAAAGACCCAGGCCGGCTCCGAGGGGGCAGCGAGACCTTCTCCGGCCCTCCCAGACGAGCTGGGATCCCAGCCTCTGGAGAGGACCCTGGGAGAGAGAAGGCAGCTGGGCATGAGCCTCTGGCTGGGGGGGCAACGCAGTGGGAAGAGGGAGCGGGACCCCCAGGCCCCCGGACACTCAACTGGAGCCAACCTTGAGTGCACTGAAGCACTTCTCAGTGGAAAAATCACAGGGCGGTTTTGCCCGCGCTGGGCTGTGTGCCCGCGGTAGGCCGGCAGGGTCATGGTCTTCTCCCTGTCTCCGGCTGCACTGCATGCCCTGTCACACGCAGGGAGGCCTCCGAGAGGGGGTGACATTGGGATTGCTATGTTTATCTTTATTTTTATTTTTCTTCAGTTCAGGATGCCCCTGCCTCGCCCAGAAACCACACTGCCATGAATAGGTCAGGACATTTTACCATCCTGTGCCCCACTCCACCCAGCCTGGGGCAGGGGATGGGGGGAAAATGCTGGATTCCGGCCACTGAACAGCCACAGAGCCCAGCAGGGCGGTAAATGAGGTTGGGTGGGGTTTCCAGGCCCACTCGGTGGGGCTCGTTTATTTGGGATGAGGGCAGAGGGCACTGACCAGAGTGCCTCAAAATAACTCACATGGCCCGGGCCAGGAGCCAGTCCCTCCGTGGAAAATTTAAATGAATTCTTCACAGCTGCAAGGCCCAAGCCCCAGACGGCCCACCCAGAATCACCAGAATCACCAGAATCACCAGATCACCGTGGCTCTGATGATTCCAGAAGCCCAAGAATGTTCTGGAAGCCCAAGGAAAGAAGCTATAGTCGGTCTCGGGGCTTCCTCACACAGCCAGAGGTCATGATACACTCAGAGAAGGATGATCCAGTCACCAACCACTCAGCCCCTCAGGACGCTGGTGCTGGAAGGGCCCCTGCCAGCCAGGCTGGTCCTTGTGGACATCGGGCTCTGGACGAAGGGCTGGCCCGGCTTTCACTCAGTCCCCAGGAGGCTCTTCTGGGAGCATCCTCCCCTCCTTATCTGGAGATGCTGAAGCTCACAGTCAGCTCCTCCTTCGAGGACACAGACAGGTGGCAGCCAGTGCCGACCACCAAGGCATCCCACCCCTCACGCCAGTGCGTGAGTCACAGCGACCGGTGAGGCTGCAGATGCGTAGCAAGGAGAGCAACTGGGGAGGAGTGAGGGAAGCTGAAGTGGGGGAGGGAGGGAGGGAGGGAGGCAGTCTGAGGGAAGGGGGTGGGAATGGACCCCGAGGAGCATGAGGCCAGCAGCAAAGGGTTAAAGAAATGCACTCTCGGCCCGACACAGTGGTTCACCCCTGTAATCCCGGCACTTTGGGAGGCCGAGGCAGGTGGATCACCTGAGGTCAGGAGTTTGAGACCAGCCTGGCCAACATAGTGAAGCCCCATCTCTACTAAAATACCAAAAATTAACTGGGCGTAGCGATGCATGTCTGTAGTCCCAGCTACTCAGGAGGCTGAGGCACGAGAATCACTTGAACCTAGGAGGTAGAGGTAACAGTGAGCCAAGATGGTGCCACTCCCACTCCAGCATGACAGTGGGACGGGATGGGATGGGAAGGGAGGGGAAGGGAAAGGAGGGGGAGGGGAGGGGGAGGGGGGAGGGGAGGGAAGCATTCTCACTGGGGCCCAAGGGCAGCCAACAGGGTTGGACAGAGGAGACCAGACTTGACCTAGGAAGGGGGGGTCAAGACCTACAAACAGCACAGGCAAAGGTAAGAGGTGGGAATGATGACACCCTACACAGCCCCTCAGACCACAGAGAACGCAACGCCCAGCATCTCATCTCACAGCAAAAAGGCCACCCCTGGCCTCTCAGTGGGAAATAAGAGGCTGAGCCGGGGCTGGAGCCCTCGCCCCTGGTCCTCAACCCCATGCCCTTTCCATGACCCAAGGCTGCCCACCAAGAGGCCTGGAGGAGTCCGGAGCAGGCCCAGGGACTCCCGCTGCCCTGCTGCGCTCTGCACTTGGTCACATCATGTGGGTGGGGGCCTCGGATGGGAAGGACCTGCACCTTGGAAATTTCTTTTCCCCAAACTCCTCAGGGAAGAAAGAGCCTGGGGTCTTTGGAGGAACTTGGGCTTCGGAGTCAGACATGGAGTCAGACTCCAGACCATGAGGCAGTTTGCTAAAGGTCGTGACCAACCCTACTCTTGCCCACCATGTGCCAGCATCTCATTTAATGCTCCAAACATCCCGTGAGGACGTAGTGCGTCATTCCCACTTTACTGATGAGGAGACTGACCTGCAGAGGTTAAGACGCTTGTCCAAGGTCACACATGAGACTCTGGTTGGGAGACAACGCAGTGGGAAAGAGGTGGGGGGCGGGGATCTCTCTGAAGCTATTCCGTGGCCGATCCAGGAGCTCAGCCCAGGATGGCTGACCCTACAGTTGTCACCAAATGCTTCCATTTCCACACCAACTTGAGCAAGTCACTGACTCACCCCCAGGCCTCTGTTTCCTCACAGCCACAGCGGCTCCTACCTTGGGGAGTTGGAGAGGAGTCGATGAATTAATGGCTGAGTGCATGGTTCCTGGCACCCACCTTGCCTTTTTCAGCCAGGCAGCAGACTGACCCCAAAGCCCCCATCCCCTTCATCTTTCTCAGTGGCCCTGCCACCCAGGATAAGGTCGCAGCCTCTTCTGGCCCAGCAGAGCGAGGGACCAGGAGAACTGAGGCCACTCTGGGGCCCTGGTAAAGGCAGGGGGCCGGGCAGCTACGGGAACACAGGTCCACTTCATCCGCCTGCTCAGCAGGCTGGATCCTCCCCTGTCCCCCAGGGGCCCACTGGGGACTTGGGGTTTTCATGCATTTTATTAGCATAAATTAGCAGCTGTCAGCAGGAGGGAGGAATGCAGCATTCCAAGGGCCCAGTCTTGTTTTTGGAAACCTTATCGAGTTCTGCTGAGGGCTTGCCTTGTTCACTGGCCACTGGATGGCCGACTGGTGTTTGCGTACCCAAGCAGAGGCCCACCCCCACCCCTGGTGAGCCCCCGGCCCCCAGCCTCCGTTCCAAGGATAACACAGAGGGAAAGAGCCTGCTGCGGGTGGCAGCGGGGATGAGGGAGGGATCCTGCCAGACTCCCCACCCCCTCCTCCCACTTCACACCTCTCACCCGAGCTCCCTCCACACTGAGACAGCTGTCTGTGCAAGCTGGTGGGGCTGAACGGCCCAATGGCCCCCTCCAGTTTTCCCAGCTAGGGAGCAGTGGCCATTGGAGCTTCCTACACTGGGGCTGTGTTCACAGAGAACTTTCAACCACACGGCACAATCCCAGTTCCTTGGGGATAAAGCTTGGTCTTCCCTGATTTTCCAAGGAAAGCGAAGAACATCTATTCCACAAGCCCTACTGTGTGCCAAGCTCAGGAAGGGGGTGACGTCTTTGTCATCCAAGAATCCCACAGGTGCTGGAGGGGAACAGGGTTTGTCTAGCAGACAGCCCTTCCCTTCTGCTTCTGATAATGCCACAGCCTTCCTTAGGTGAACTAGAGCCTGTGCTTTGTAACCAGAATGGGTTCAAATCCCACCACTCACCAGCTATGTGCCTCTCTGCCTCAGCTGCCTCCCCTGTAGAATGGGACGGGTTGTGAGAATTAAATGAATTTGTGCATTCAACATGCTGAGAACAGCACTGGCACACGGTAGGTGACGCATTAGCTGTGACTGATTGCCCTGACCCCACTCCAAGTGGTTCTGGTGAGGCTGCTCATCAGGACTCTGCTCCCAACCACAGGGGCAGACATGTAACCTAGATCAGCCAGTTAGGACGCCTCATCTCCAACTGGCCACAGTGATTGGTCCTGGAATAGATAAGGCCAGCCAATCAGACTCTTTCCCTGGGATTTTTATATTTGGCTGTTAGTGGAGAAGCTCTCTCCTTCTCTAGGGTGAAAAGCTGGAAAGATGTAAGCCCAGTGCTCCCTGTGGCCCTGCCCTCCTTTCTGCACTCACCACATCAAGGAAGCATGCCCACAGGAGGAGAAAGTGAGGCTAACGGACCCAGAGACGAGCAGAGCCCAGAGAGGTGGAGAGGCAGACTGAGAAACCAAAAATAAATGACTGATAGAGGATAACCCCCACTATTTCCATCCCTGAAGCCAGCTGCATCCGGGTCTTCTCTTTGACCCAAGACATTTCCTTTCACTGTTAAAATCCGGAATCATCCAAGATGTATTATCTCTATTATACATATGAGAAAACTGAGGCTCAGGGAGGTGGAGTGATTCGGCCCTTCGGGGCAGAGCTAGTTGGTGGTGGAGCCAAAGGCAGGCTGCCTGGCCACAGAGTCCAAGGAGAGAGGGGGAGGCAGGCAGCTCTGCATCCTCCTCGTCTCCCTGGCCCTGCCCAGACCGCACATTAGCCTTTGTTTGAATGGCCACCTGGAAGAGAAGGAGAAGCTGGGTTTGAACTCCCCGCTCTGTCGTTTTCTGGCTGTGTGAGCTATGAGCAGCTCCCTTCCCCTTCTCTGAGCCCAGTTTCCTCATCTGTAACATGGAGATACTATTCCTTATTTCGCTATGCTGGCATAAAGTAAAATGTCCTATTGGAAGCACCCAGCACATAATTAGCACCTGGTAAATGTTCATTTTTCCATTCCCCAAAACAGCAGCATCATCTCCAGGAAGCCAAAATGCCTGGCTTGCAGGGCTCCCGATGGGTCCTCAAAGCAGCAGCGGGAGCCCCCAGTTCAGAGACGGGAGACAGGCTCCAGAGTGGTTCAGCAATATACCCAAGGTCACATGGCTTGTTAATGGGACCTCTCCCACTTCTCTCAAGTCGCCTGAGTCCCTGACGTGTGGTTGTCTGCAGTCAGGGGCTGGGGAAGTGGGTTGGGGGGTGAGGAGGGCAAAATGGGGGATAGAATAAGCGGTTTGGACTGAGGGTAGCCTGAGCCCGCTGCTCTGTCCTCTCCACCCTCAAGCCCAGGCTCGACTCCGAGTCCTGGGTTAAGGACGCCCCCTGCTGACCACGTAGCAAACTCCATCCCGGGCACCTGATAAATCCCAGAGAAGGCACCATCACATGGGCAGGGCAGGAGCTTAGAGCTCAGACTCCTTGCTACTTAGGGCAGCGACTGTACCTCTCTGAACCTCGGTTTTCTTGTCTGACAAATGGGGATAATAATAATATGGTAAATGAAATAATGCTGCAAATTGCCTGGCACAACGCTCAGATACCACTCCACCTCCATCAGGATGGCATTTTTTTGAGGCAGGATCTCACTCTGTTGCTCAGACTGGAGTGCAGTAACATGATCCACAGATCACCGCAGCCTCCACCTCCTGGGCTCAAGCAACCCTCCCACCTCAGTGTCCCCCAGTAGCTGGGAATACAGGCGTGCACCACCACACCCAGTTAACCTTCATTTGCTTGTTGCTTGTTTGTCTGTTTGTTTTTGTAGAGACGGGGTCTCACTATGCTACCCAGGCTATTCTCAAACTCCTGAGCTTAAGTGATCCTCTTGCCTCAGCCTCCCAAATTGCTGGGATTATGGGCATGAACCACTGCACCTGGCCATCTGTTATTTTTTTTTCTAAGACAGAAAATAACAAGTGTTAGTGAGAAAGTGGAGAAATTGGAACCCTTATACATTGCTGGCAGGACTGTAAAATGGTAGAGCCACCGTGGGAGTACAATATGGCAGTCCTTCAAAATTAAACTTAGAGTTATCATATGACCCAGGAATTCTACTTCCGTGTATGTGCCCAAGAGAACTGAACAGGAACTTGAACAGATATTTGTTCAACCCGATGTTCATAGTAGCATTATTCACGATAGTCAGAAGGTGGAAGCAACCCATGAATCCATCCATGGATGAACAATAGATACACAAAATGTGATAAAGGCACCTACGCTATATTATCTCAGCCTTACAAATGAAGGAAATTCTGACACATTCTACAACGTGGGTGAACCTTGAGGACAGTATGCTGAGTGAAATAAGCCAGACTCCAAAGGACAGATGTTATATAATCCTACCTATATGAGATACCTCCAGTAGTCAAATTCATAGGGACAGAAGGTAGAATGGTGGTTGCCAGAGGCAAAGAGGAGGAAGGAAATGAGAGTCATTGTTTGACGGGTACAGGGTTTGAGTTTGGGAAGATGACAAGGTTCTGGAGATGGACCGGTGATGGTCGCACAACAGTGTGAGTGTACCGAATGCCACCAAACTGTACACTCAAAATGGTTATGATAGACTTTTATGTTATGTGTATATGCTGCAGTTTCAACATCTGTCCCCTCCAAAACTCACATTGAAGTTTTAATCTCCAATGCAGCAGTCCTGAGCGGTGGTGTTCTTTTATATTTGTTTATTTTTTTCTTTTGAGATGGAGTCTTGCTCTGTCACCCAGGCTGGAGTGTAGTGGAGTGCAGTGGCACAATCTCAGCTCAGTTTAATCTCCACCTCCCGGATTCAAGCTCAGGGAGGTGGAGATTACACTGAGCCAAGATATTCTCCTGCCCAGCCTCCCAAGTAGCTGGGATTACAGACGTGTGCCACCTGGCTAATTTTTGTATTTTTAGCAGAGGCAGGGTTTCACCATGTTGGCCAGGCTGGTCTTGAACTCCTGACCTCAGGTGATCCACCCACCTTGGCCTCCCAGAGTGTTGGGATTACCGGCATAAGCCACCGTGCCTGGTCTGAGAGGTGGTCCTTTAAGAGGTGATTGGGTTATGAAAGCTTTGCCCTCATGAATGGTTTAATGGATTCATGGATTAATGGGTTAATGGTTAAAACTGATTATCATGGGAAGGGACTGGCAGCTTTATAAGAAGAGGAAGAGAAAGCCCGGCCAGCACCTCCGCCCCCTTGCCATGTGATGTCCTATGCGGCCTCCGGACTCTGCAGTGTCCCAAGCAGGAAGGGGGCCCTCGCCAGATATGGCACCTCAACCTTGGATGTCACAGCCTCCAGAGCTGTATAAAATAAATTCCTTATCTTTGTAAATTACCCAGTTTCAGGTATTGTTACAAGCAACAGAAATGGACAAATACGTTACCACAATTTCTAACATAAGGGTAAATAAAAGAGCATTTGAGCTAAGATCTAAAGGATGGACATTTCTCCCAAGAAGAAGGTATTCTGGGCAGAGGGAACAGCGTGAGTCTAGCCTGGCAGGCTGGAGGCCCTGGGGTGTCCCAGGAAGGGGTGGGCTCTGAGGCCAGAGATGTTGGGGAGCGGCCCAGTCAAGAGGCTGCCTGAGACTCAGTCTCCCCACCCACAATGTGCGGATGCTGCCACTCACTTCACAGAGACAAGGCGCCACATCAGCTCACCAGACCGGGGTCTGCAAAACAGGAGGAACAAATCCCAGCCAGGGCCTTAGCTTCTCTGAGGCACAGATGTTGGTGGCAGGTTTACATTTGGGGGCCATAAAGCTTCCCAGAACTATAGCAACCCCACCTCCACCCATCCCCCAAAAGAAAAGAAAACTGCTTTCCCTACAGCCCTGGTGGGCCACCCCCGACCCAGCCCAACAGAGAACTTGGCCACCAGGGCCCGGATGGAGCAATGTTCCTGAGTAGCCACCAGAGGGCGCACTGTACCCGCCAACCCAGCGTGTCTCCCACTCCCGACAGATAGGACAGGTAGGAAGGGTGACTATCCTGGGACACGTTCCTGGACCGGGGGCTCCAAGGTTATGCTGAAAGCTGTCCGCGAGCCATGAAATACATCCTGAGCCATGGATTCACAGCCACGGAGATGTCCGAGGTGAAAGGAGTTTAGGATGGGGGACCCTTTGCCGACATGAGGCCGGGAGAGCAGAAGCCAGCTGTCTAGCGTCGCACGACAGGGCAGGGCAGAGCAGGGACTGGAACGCCAGAGACCCACATCCCCCTGCACTCCGCACCTGCTCCTGCTCTCCAGGCCCCAGACAGCTCGGCCCAGATGGAGACCAGGGGCCAAGGCAAAATGGAACTGTGGGAGGGGGCTCCAGCATCCCTGCCATCCCCTGCTCTCCCAAGATGCTGAGCCACAGAGAAACTGAGGCACAGAGCGACGAAGAGGCAGACGTTGTCTACGTCCCTCCTGAGCAGGTCAGGGCCCCAGGTGGGTCCCAGGGAGCCCCTCTCCTCCCCTCAGAGCCACGTTTGGGGACAGCCGCTGTGACTAGCCAAGAAGGCCAGGTCACTGTTCCTGAAGGCTCAAAGCCCAGCAGGACTGCAGTTTGAAGGGCATCGGGGTCAGCCCACGATGGACCCCTGGAAGGTGGACTATGTGATGGGTCCCCGGGGCCTCCCCTGGAGGAAGTGGGAACCTGAGCAGGTGTCCGGGGGGCTCCCCCGGCTTCCGCAGGGCCTCCCTCCCCCTCCACCACCTGCCTCTTCAGATCGCAGCTGGAAAAGGCACCTCCCGTCTTGGGTACAAGAACCTTCACAGGGGCCTTGACCTTCTTATGACTCTACCCCACGGAAATCAGCAGAAGCAGACGGAGATGGCCCCTGAAGCACTTTGGCGCATAATGTTATTTAATCCTCAGACAGACCCCACGGCAGATAATACAATTAATTCATCCCATTTGGCAGCTGAGAAACCTGAAGCCAGGATGAAGAGGGCAAGTTGCTTGGCAGCTCATTCCAGAAACGCCGCGTGCCAGGCAGCGTCCACGGCTCAGCCGCTGCAGCCCCTAAGCGCTCCGTCTCCCTCAGGCAGGTAGGGTGAGGGCCCTGTGTTAAAAATGAGGAAAATGAGGCACAGAAAACAAACTGTCCTGTTGCTTAAGCTCTCCTGGCTTCCTGTCACCTTCCAGGTGGGTGGCAGAGGCACGTTAAGGAAGTCCCTCAACTCCCCAGGTGGGGGGCAGAGCCTCTGAAGGGGGCTGGAAACAGCAGAAGGACCCCCGCAGCCAGGCAGAGACATGGCTCCCCACCCCCCAACACCTTACCCAGCTGCCCTCCATCGCCTTACTCAGCGCTTGAGGCTGGAAGGCGGCTCATGGCTCATTTTCCTGACTACCTTCCAGCCACGGGTAGCCAGGGGCATGTTCTGGCCAAGGAGATCTAGGTGGGGAGTCTATGAGGAAGGGCTTCACTTCCCAAGTTTTATTTATTTATTTATTTATTTAGTTTGTTTGTGTGTTTGTTTTTGAAATGGAGTCTCACTCTGTCACCCAGGCTGGAGAGCAATGGTGGAATCTCAGCTCACTGCCACCTCTGCCTCCCAGGTTCAAGCGATTTCCTACCTCAGCCTCCCACATAGCTGGGACTACAGGCATCTGCCACCACGCCTAGCTAATTTTTGTATTTTTAGTAGAGACGGAGTTTCACCATGTTGGCCAGGCTGATCTCGAACTCCTGACCTCAAGTGATCTGCCCGCCTCAGCCTCCCAAATTGCTGGGATTACAGATGTGAGCCACCGCGCCCCAGTCACTTCCCAAACTTTAAAAAAGCCTCCCAAGACCTTTAGCTTTTCCAGTGCCTCTCTGCGTGGAATGAGACGTGAGTGCTGGAGTCACAGCAGGCACTTTGGAACTCCGAGGGCAAACACCACATGTTAGGGGCAGCGGAGTTGGGAGCATGCACTGTCACAGTGCTGCTGACCTGAGTGCCAGCCCTAGAGTTCCCTTCATGTGGGGAAGGACAAGAGCATGCACTGTCACAGTGCTGCTGACCTGTGTGCCAGCCCTAAGAGTTCCCTTCATGTGGGAAGGACAAGAGCATGCACTGTGGCAGTGCTGCTGACCTGTGTGCCAGCCCTAGAGTTCCCTTCATGTGGGAAGGACAAGAGCATGCACTGTGGCAGTGCTGCTGACCTGTGTGCCAGCCCTAGAGTTCCCATCATGTGGGAAGGAGAGACCGCTCCTTCTCTTAACACAGGGGGAACACTGCCTACTCAAGGTTGAATTCCCATCTGACCCAGAGCAACCCTGAGTAGAGGTTAAGAGTGTAGTTTTTTTTTTGAGACAGTCTCGCTGTGTCGCCCAGGCTGAAGTGTAGTGGTGCAATCTCGGCTCACTGCAACCTCTGCCTCCCAGGTTCAAGTGATTCTTCTGCCTCAGCCTCCCAAGTAGCTGGGATTACTGGCGCCCCGCCCCCGCCACCATGCCTGGCTAATTTTTGTATTTTTAATAGAGACAAGGTTTCACCATGTTAGCCAGGCTGGTCACAAACCCCTGACCTCAGGTGATCCGCCCACCTCGGCCTCCCAAAATGCTGAGATTACAGGCATGAGCCACCGCGCTGGCCAAGTAGTCTTAGAATCTTGGCTGACGAATTAGTAGCTGTATGGCCTTGAGTGAGGGGTTTTGTGGTCAAAAGTCTCCGTGTTCTCTTCTGGAACAGGCCCGTGTGCTCCCTGCACGGGGCTGTCGGAGTTCAAATAACCGAGTGCCCGAGCCCAGGATGGAGGGCACATGTGCGAAGTTGGCTGTTAGGAAAGGAGAAAGGGGCTGTAGGGAGGAGAAAGGGAGAGGCCGTGCCCTGGCTTTGCCCCTCTCAGGAAAGGCTGTTTGGGAATGAGGTCTGAACGGGGGAAATAGAGCAGCTCCTCCTGGCAGATCAGTAGCTCCCTGATCCCCCCAGACCCTGAGTCCCCTCCTCTTTCATGAAGTGCAAGCTCAGCCAACTCAGTTACCTGCCCGGCCAGCAAGGGGGCTGCTGCACACCCTGGGGACGTGGGAAAGGGACCCCGTACACTCCAGCCTTCCTAGCCTCTCTTCCACCACCTACCCAGGGTCAGGCATTCTGCTATTAGGGATTCACTCCTTCTGATCTGAAGGCTTGCAGGAGCACCCTGGGTGATTAGGGCTGGCACCCTGATGAAGACTGTGGCTCTGGGGGGTGCTCAGAGGCCACTGCTGAGGTGTGAGTGCCTTGGAACATGTCACCTCCCTGAACTGTGGTCAGCGCTGGCCCCTGGGAGCAGGGAAAGGAAGAAAAGGAACTAGCACATGAGGGATGTGCCTGCACCAGACAGAGGCATGTCCCAGCACATTGGGTCAGTACCACAAACCTGCAGGAGGCGGTGACTGGCCTCAAGACAAGAAAAATCACCCTTGGGAGAGGCAAGGGACTTGCCCAGGGTCACACAACAAGTAACGGCACAGAGCTGGGATTCAAACCCAAGCCTCTTCCACGCCGAGGCCCAGCCCTGTGACATGGACAACTCCCTCCCCTCCCAAGGCCTTCTGTAAAATGTGGTTAAAAGACATGAGCTTGGCCAGGTGCAGTGGCTCATGCCTGTAATCCCAGCACTTTGGGAGGCCGAGGTGGGTGGACCATTTGAGGTCAGGAGTTTGAGACCAGCCTGGCCAACATGGTGAAACCCTGTCTCTACAAAAAATACAAAAATTAGCCAATGCAGTATTGGCGCTGAGGCAGGAGAATCACTTGAGCCTGGGAGGCAGAAGTTCGGGGAGCTGAGATCACACCACTGCCCTACGGTCTGGGTGAGAGAGCGAGACCCTGTCTCAAAAAAAAAAAAAAAAAAAAAAAGAAAGAAAGAAAGAAAAGATGAATTTGGACCAGCAGAATGGCTCCTGCAAAGAAGGGTGTTGAGAAGAAAAAGGGCCATTCTGCCATCAACGAGGTGGTGCCCTGAGAATGTAACCGCGTTTTGGGGTGCTGGGGAGGCACAGCTCCCCCTGAGAGAATGTTGTAGGTTCCTGGTCTCTCATCTGTTAAGAATGAGAGAGGGGACCACAGCAGGTACACATTAAGGTCGTAAAGTAAATACCAGACCCAAGAAGTGTTGCAGAAAAGTTATTTATTTAGGTAAAGCATGAGAAAAAAGGAGGAGAAGGCCGAAATCTTCCACAAAGAGTGTGGAAGGGAACTCCAGAGGGGAAATCTAGGAGAGAGAGAAGACAGCTTCCACGAGGGTGGAAGGGGATCCAAACATGGAGTCCAGAGGGCTGTGGAAGAAGGGGACTTTTAACCTGGGAGGAACCCCCACCTTCTCCTAGACCTCTGACCGATGAAAGGAGTTCCTTGAAAACTTCCGCCAGAGTGATTGACTTTTTGATTCTTCCCGCGAGTGCGAAATTTAAACATAAACTGTTTAATCTGCCGGATGGGGGAGAGATGGGAGGGGGGCATGGCGCTGGGAAGTTCTTGCCCTTAAAACTACAGCCTCTCGTGGACCCAGAAACGAACACATTCCCTCAAGAACACACCATCACCATTCACATCCATGGAGCGGGCTTCCAGAAGCGTGCCCCTCGGGCACTCAGAGAGAGCTGGAAATTTGCCATGAAGGAGATGGGAACTCCAGATGTGCGCATTGATACCAGGCTGCAACAGAGCTGTCTGGGCCAAAGGAATAAGCAGTGTCCCATACCGAATCCGTGTGCTGTCATCCAGAAAATGTAATGAGGATGAAATTCACCAAATAAGCTCTATACCTAGGTTACCTATGTACCTGTTACCACTTTCAAAATCTACAGACAGTCAATGTGGATGAGAACCAATCGCTGACCGTCAAATACATCAAATAAACTTATAAAATTGCCGGGAAAAAAAAAGACATAAGCTTTCATGCCCCCCTCCCCCCATCAAGTCAGATACTATGGGCGCACTGCAGGGAGCTTAGGAGAGTGGGCTCTGGAGCGGGTCTGCCAGGGTCCCCAGCTCACCCCCTGCCTGAGAATTTGGTTGCTTAACTGTGCTGTGCCTGTGCTCGTCACCTCTCTCCCTTCTCGGGGCTGCTGCACCTGCCGTGGCGGCTCCTCGTGAGAGCTGCGCTGTTGTAACTCGGCTCCTTGGAGGGCGGGAGCAGGAAGGGACTGAGGGGGAGCAGGGAGAGCCAAGCGAGGAGGTAGAGGAAGGAAGACCAGTGACATCATAGACGCAGGACTGTGAGCACCAGCGCTCCTGTTCTGGTCCCACGAACAGGATCTGCCCACAGATTCGGATGGTCCCCACGAATCTGTGGGCAGATAAATCCCAGCTCGCCTCTTCCTGGCCTCTCAAAGAAGCCCTTTGTCTGGTGAGTATCAGAGGCTACTTCCGGCTCCACAAGGGCCTGATCAAATGGAGACAAAGGACCCACACACCGGCCTGAGAGGCCCCAGGGGGGTGCCCACCAGCCCCCAACTTCCGTAGCCCGGGTGGCCAAGTGGGGGGGCCTGCAGCCTGGCTGAGATCAGAGGCCACAGGGACAGGCAGCCACGGCTGCTGGGAAGTCAGTGGAGGGCCCAAGGTAAGGGGGTGGCAGGAAGGGAGTCAGCAGGGACGGGAATCAAAGACTCCGGAGGGCCCCTTTCAGGAGCCAGAGGGCATTTTTAAAAAATAAATAAATAGAGTGCACGAAGCCTTCTGTAGCAGCCCATCAGCCTCAGGCTGACTCAATTCCAGCCTGCCCCCAGCCCACGAGGCCCCGAGCTGCTCACCTTCAAACAGCCTTCTGCTGGTTCTCCAAACACAGGAGCCCTGCTCATGGTTGGGGACTTCGCCCCCACTGTTCGCTCTGCCAGTAGAACTTTCCACCAACTGTCCACGTCCCCGGCTCCCTCCTTTCTTTAGGGCTTTGCTCTAGAGATGCTCCCTGATCCCTGACCCCTCTGCCACATTCTCCAGTCTCCACCCTTTCCTCTCCCTCTGGAGCCTGCTTCGACTGGGCTTTCGTCCTCACGTCTCTTCTCAAGGTTACCCATGGCCTGCCTCTGGCTGGACCCAACTGTCAAATCCCCGAGGTGTAGGCCGCGGCAGCAGCCCCTGACGTGGGGCGGCTCGGTCTCCCCCTCTGTCCTCAGCAGTTTCTCTCTGGTTTTCCTCCTGCTTCCTGGGATCCTCTGCTGGTGCCTCCTGGCCTCCCTGACCTCCTGGGAGGCTCTGGTCCTGTGCTTCACCCTCACTCCCTCCTTAGATGATCCACGCAGTCTCTGGCTTCCACCACCTCTATCTCCCTGACCCACCCCTCCAACCCTAGCCTCTCCCCAGAGCATGAACTCCTGTGTCCTCGCTCAGTTCCAGGAGTCCACCTAGCTGAGTGACGGCATCTCATAGCCCACGTGCCCAAACCCAGCCCCGGTGGGCAGCCCCTGCCCCAGACCTGCTTTCATGGCACCCCCAGCTCTGTTGGTGATGACATCTCCTCGCTCATCCTCCACCCTGTCTCTCCAACACCCCACACCTGCAGGCCCAGGATCCCACCCCTTCCACAGCTCCTGTTGCTACCCGCCTCAACCTCCCAACTTCTACCCTTGTCCCCTTGAAAACGCTCCCATCCTGTCCTCCCCAGTAACCCCCAACTCAGGGTAAAAGGCCAGCAAGTGTGCAACTGCCCCCGAGCCCTCTGCTCTGACCTCTTGAACCTCCTCCCTGCCCCCTGCCCCTCGCCCCTCACTCCAGCCACAGAGGTGTCCTCACCAGTTCTCAAACATTCCAGCTGCTCCCAGCTCAGGGCCTGTGCATTTGTGTTACCCCCTGCAAGGCTCACTCTCTCACGTCAAAATATCACTGGATCAGGGAACCCCAAAACAGCGTGCCCACAGGACTCCTCACCTCCTCCCCAGATTACTTTCCTTCATCTCATGCATCCCCAGCTGGTGGCCTCCCACAAGCAGGCAGCTCCCTGAGGAAGAGGATTACACCTTTTGTTCAATGCCGGCACAGAGGTCATGCCTGGCACACAGGAGGGGCTCCAGAAACACTGGCTGAGTAAGGATGAAGGAGCCGAGCTGAGTGTTGAAGGCTATGTGAGCCTGCCAGGCGGGTGGTGGGAAGGGAGGTTCCAGGCAGAGGGAACAGCATGAACAAAGCCGAGGCCCAAAAGGACACAGCATGTCAGAGGAGGCAGGAAGTGGTGCTGTGCAGAGCAGAAGGAGGAGGGTCCAGGCCTGGGGAGTTTAGGGGCTACGGAGTCAGGCAGGGAGCCTGGTCAGAAGGGACTGTGTTTGCTCTTCCTTTCATTCATGTATTCATTGAACATTTATTTGTTTGTTTATTTGGTTTGTTTGTTTGAGACAGAGTCTCACCCTGTCGCCCAGGCAGGAGTAAAATGGCGCAATCTCAGCTCACTGCAACCTCCACCTGCCAGGTTCAAGCAATTCTCCTGCCTCAGCCTCCTGTGTAACTGGGATTACAGGCACCTGCCACCACGTTTTCTGGCTAATTTTTTGTATCTTTAGTATAGACCAGGTTTCACCATATTGGCCAGGTTGGTCTCGAACTCTTGACCTCATGATCTGCCCACCTCAGCCTCCCAAAGTGTTGGGATTACAGGCATGAGTCACTGTGCCCAGCCTCATTGAAAATTCATTAAGCCCTATGAGAAGTCTTGCTCTGCCCATCTAAAGGGATAAGACTTGACCTTGAAGGTACTTGGGAGCCATTGAGAGACACAGCAGGGGCAGCACACCTCACTGCTGGTCACGGGATGGAACCCCAATATGCCCCCAGATCCTCCCCTACCCCCAGGGGTGCCTGCTAAGCCATTGCTTCCATTCCAAGGCGGCATTGTGGAGTTCTGGGGAGAGCATGCCCCCCGAGGTTTCTCCTGGCAAGGCTGCAGAGCGAATGAGTCTCCATGAGAGCCAGCCGGTCCACCTGTGACCCCCCTCAATGTGTGAGTCACGTGGCCCGGATGGGGGCTGTGAACCTCTCAAGCGGGAGAACCTCAGAGAATCCAACCCTTGGTTTTCCAGATGGGGCTACTGAGGCCCACGGAAGACAAAGGGCTTATTCAAGTTCCCACCGTCTCTCAGACAGAACTCTTGTTTGCAAATGACAAGCACCTGATTCAGACTGACTTTTTGGAAAGGAGGAGGGATTTGGCTCACATGACCAGGATGTTGAAGGTGAGCTTCAGGTGCGGTTGGATCCAGGCTTTCCTTGGGACACATGCTTCCCCCTTCAACAAACACTTGCCATGGGTCTGCAGGACTCTCAGTGGCCATGCCTGGGGGATAATGTGTCTACTCCTGGAGTGGGAGTGAGGCAGCGGGGGCAGTGTCAGCCCCATGTGGCACCCTGGGACTGTGAAGAGGGTGGGATCCTACAGGAAAATTAGAGTGCTGGCCCAAGAATGGGGATAACAAAAGCTGATGTCCCCCACACCCAGGAGCTCAGGGCTAAAACCCAGACCAGATCTTCACCACACAACTCCAAACCCAGCACCCATCCCGCTTCCCCAGACTCCCTCAGGAAGATGAACTAGACACCAGCGTGGAGGCTGGATCCACAGCCAGGGGACCAGGGAAGAGGCTGTCCAGGCGAGAAGGCAGTGAGCCCCTTGGAAGAAACTCATCAATCTCCTAACTCCCAACTCACTTTCCCACATCAGCATTTTGCTGAGGGAAACATCTGTCACTTCTTCAAGATGAATAACACACCAATACCATTATTAATGAATTCTTAAGTGGTGTTTAGAATCCACTTCATTCTAACAAAAATGACACACATCTTTGCTGACTTGTTCAGACCCCAGAGGCCTGGCACTGTGTGGCTGCTGCCCAAACTGGGTGGCCCCCTGAGTATCCCTCCCCCAAAGCAAGTAGCACAAGGCCAGGCTCATAGCAGCCTGACTAACAGCAGGAGAATACAGCCCCCCAGCCCCGAGCGAGCGAGAGAAACCTGATGCCAGTGAGGGCCAGTGACGTGAGTAATGCCAGCTACTGCTGGTGGGTGTGTCGGACTCATTATTTTGGAAAGTCATCTAGCAGGGTACTTTTACTGCCTAAAAAGGTACACGCTCCTCCCACCTCTGGAAGACCTCTTAGAGATGTAACTGGAGATGTGAGAAAAGCTTTGAATGCCAAAGATGTTCATCAGGGGCATTGTTTATAACAGAGAGAAGCTGAAACTTACCCAAGTATCCAACCAGGCTATGTTCAACTATAACCTGAAATGGTTATGCAAACTCAGGCAGGCCCACTCTACGGGATGTTCTGTGTCTATTCAAAAATGTGGGCTTCAAAAACTATTGTCTTAAGATTATTTGATGGGAAAAACCTGAGGTTTATGAGAGCCCATGTCAAAAGAATGATGTTTAGCATCAGAGGAATGTCCCAGAGTTCCACGGCCAGAAGCACCACGGAGATACACAAAGCCCAGCAGGTCCTCAGCAGCACGTGTCTCCGCAACCCCACAAATCCCCCCCTGCTTCTCTCTGGCTGCAGTATTCGCTGTCTCTGCAGGCCAGCCCCCGCTGCTCCATCCCAGGAGCCTACCCACTGCTCCAGCTAAACCTCACAGCTGTTTCATTTCATCTTCTCCTCCTGTTGAAAGAAAATGAGAGAGGAGGAAGGAAGAAAAGAAGGAGGGAGAAAGAGAAGGAGGGGAAGGAGAAAAAGAAGGAAGGAATGAGAAAGAGAAAGAGGGGAAGGGGGAGAGAGAGGGAGGGGGAGGGGAGGAAGAGAGGGAGGGGGAGGAGGAAGAGAGGGAGGGGAGGAGGAAGAGAGGGAGGGGAGGAGGAAGAGAGGGAGGGGGAGGAGGAAGAGAGGGAGGGGAGGAGGAAGAGAGGGAGGGAGAGGAAGGAGAGAGAGGGTAGGGGGACAGGGAGAAAAGAGAAAGAAAGAATTTCTAGAAGGGACAACTGAATTAGCTCAGCTTTGATCGAGTGACCGCCCCCCCAGTCCTATCAGCTGTGCTGACCCAGGAGGGCTCCCCCATAGCACAGCGGGCTCCCAATATTTTGGGGTGGGGTAAGACAGGATGAAATGACTGATGTCCCAAATCCTAGTACATAATTGCTGGGTGTATTACTTATCTATTGCTGCATAACAACTTAGCCCCATGTTCAGTGGTTAAAACAGCACTCATTATGTCACAAAGGAACTGAGGAGGAGTTTTTCTGGGTGGCTGTGACTCAGGATCTCTCAGGAGGCTGCAGTCAACACGTCAGCCAGGGTTTCTGTCTTCCGAAGGCTTGACTGGGCCGGGGACTCTGCCTTCAAGCTCCCCAGGGGGCCCTGGGCAGCAGGCTTTGGTTTCTTGTTGGCTGTTGGGGAGAAGCCTAAATTTTCTCACCCCACAGGCCTGTCCGTAAGGCTGCTCAGGACAGGACAGCTGGCTCTGCAGAGCAAATGACCTAAGACAGAAAACTAACAACACAGAAGCTGCAGCGTCTCTCATAGCCCAAGTCTCGGAAGTGACACCCCATCGGTGCTTCCATATTTTATCCATCACAGAGATACACCCTGGAACAGTGTCAGAGGGGGATGACACGGGGGCACAAATCCCAGGAGAAGGGACTACTGGGAGCCACGTTAGAGGCTGGCTAACACACATAGAAAACACTCGTTCTACAAAACCGGCTTCAAAAGCGGGTATGTTCTATGCCGCCCCCCCCTTTTTTTTTCTGAGACAAAGTCTTATTCTGTCACCCAGGCTGGAGTGCAGTGGCACTATCTGGCTCACTGCTACCTCTGCCTTCTGGGTTCAAGCCATTCTCCTGCCTCAGCCTCCCAAGCAGCTGGGATTACAGGTGCACGCCGCCACGCCCAGCTGGTGGAACCATTTGTGCTTCCACACTGCATAGCACTGTATTTTTAGTAGAGACCGGATTTCGCCAAGTTGGCCAGGATGATCTTAAACTCCTGACCTCAAGTGATCCGTGCACCTCGGCCTCCCAAAGTGCTGAGATTACAAGTATGAGCCACCGTGCCCAGCCTACCTATTTTTAAATAAAAGAATCAAGCAGGGTAAACATAGTCCCAAAGAAAGCCTTCCTTTTAAAAGAAATTGCCTTTGACTCCTTCTGCTGGGTCATGGAGGACCTGCCCGGGCCAGATCTGAGATCTGCACACATGCAGTATGCAGGCTGGGTGACGTTCACCATCCAGCTTCCATGTGCAACCGTCTTCCCGGTCACAGGACGGCCACGGGGCAAAGGACAGTTGCACCTTGCCATGGCTGGGGCTCAAACACATGTGTGACGTGTCTGGCTGACTTGGGGCAGGGGCCTAATGGAAACCAGGCAGAACTGGCAGGAGCTGAGGAGGAAAGGCCCTGTAGGAGAAAGCAGAGAGTGGGTAGCAAGTGAGATTCCACGGCAGGGGCCCAGGATGGAGGAGGTCTTGGTTCTGGACACATCTTGACACCTAGTACCAGGACCCACTCCAGCAGCGACAACCCTGGGTGGGGAGGCTGAGTGCGGGCAGAGAGAGCTCCTTTGAAGATGGTCCACGCCACCCTGCCAGGGGACCCATCCTCAAGGAGCCCATCCCCATGCTCCTCAGCAAGCAGTGGGCTCCAGAAGTGGCAGAGGACTGAGAACATGGGGGCCCTGGGAGGCAGGACCCGGCTGGGGCAGGGCCCTGATGGAGACACTGGAGGCAGCAGCAGTGGGAGGGGCTGCGGGATTCACCGCATACTTGAGAGGGGAGAGGGGCACACCAGGAGCTGGAGTTCCCACAGGAGGATGTGGGGGGTGGAGCCAGACTAGATACCTACCAGTGTCAGACATTAATGCTGACACTGGTAATGAGACTTTTATCACCTGATGATTCCTAGAACCACGGAATCCAAAATACGTGGGCCCCAGAGGAACCACATTAGAAATCTAATCCAAACCCCACAAGTCTCACCAGTTACTCAAAGACTTGACCTCTCCCAGCAATGGCAAGCTCACTAATCTGTAAGAAAATTCATCCTGTCATGGGGCAGTCCCTGCAGATAGAAAGCTCTGATATCTTAGACACAATCTGTCTCCCTGTGGGTGCCACTCAGTGGCCCTTGTTCTGCCTTCTGGTGCCTCATAAAATAAACCAGCGCCCACCCCTCCAGTGCTCTCCCTCCCACTGTTCATCAGCTCCTCCCCACATATCACAGACCATCGGAAACCATCTGTGCTCCCACACTGCGGTGTGAGCCATTCCACGTAGCACTACACACGTGCTAGAACAGTCAAAATGAAAAAGATTGGCCATGCCAAGTGTGGTGAGGATGGGGAGCAGCAGCAGCTTTCACGCACCCCAGTGGGAAGGCACAGCCATCCTGGAAAATGATCTGCCCCATACAGCCCTTCCACTGCTGAGGATTTACCCAAGAAAAACAGAAACATATGTCCACAAAGGCAGGCACACATGAACATCCCTAGCCACTTGCTTAGAATAGTCAAAACCTAAAGACAACCCAAATGTGCATCCACAGTTGAATGGAAAAACAAACTGTGGTATGTCCATGCAACAGAATACTACTCAGCAATGAAAAGGAACACACAGCAACAGGGATAAATCTCAGGAAAGAGTTCACTGAATGAAGGAAGCTAGACAAAAGTCTCATATTCAGCCAGGCATGGTAGCTCACATCTATAATCCCAGCACTTCGGGAGGCCGAGGCAGGTGGATCACCTGAGGTTGGGAGTTCGAAACCAGTCTGACCAACATGGTGTAACCCTGTCTCTGCTAAAAATACAAAATTAGCCAGGCATGGTGGCGGGTGCCTGTTATCCCAGCTACTCGGGAGGCTGAGGCAGGAGAATCACTTGAACCCCGGAGGCGGAGGTTGCAATGAGCTGAGATCACGCCATTGCACTCCAGCCTGGACAACAAGAGTAAAACTCCATCTCAACAAAAAAAAAGTCTAATACTATGTGTTTTCAATTATAGAAACCCCTAGAAAAGGAAGAGCGATCTGGAAGTTGAGAAAACAGATCACTGCCGGGAAAGGGAGTGGAGAAGTGGAAGAAGGGATGGGCAGCTAAAGGGGGTGAGAAGAAGTGGAGAGATATGGAGAGGTGAGGTGTACTGAGTATGGGGCACCTTCACAGGCGTGTAAATCTGTCAAACTCACCAGGTTGTGTGCTTTAAATATGGCAAGTTGTACCCATCAAATACATGCACTATGTTTTCAGTTGTTTCTTAGAAACTGTAACGTGCCATCCCTTAATTGAATGCTGTAACACCCTGGGCCAGCTGAAGGCCTGGCTGCGCTATCATACGCTGTTTGTAATTAGCACGTGCGGGGGCCTGAGAGGCAGGAACTGATGGATCACCCTCTCTTTAGCAGGTTTGCCTTATTCATGTTTGACTCTGGAAACTTTCTTCCAATGCTTTCCAGCAAGTTCATGGCAGAGCCAGGACGCAAGCCCAGGTTTCCTGGTTCCCGGGCCAGTTCTCCAATCCCACAATGTGAGAAGAAATAGAAACCAGCGCTTGCGGAGTGCTTCATGGTTCTCCAAGCTGCTTGACATCTGTAATCTCATTTCCCGGATTAATCCAATTTAACCCAGTCGAGTGTCATGGATGAGATGGGCTGGGAGCGCATACGGCTCGTTTATTTATGGCAGGCGTCTATTCTGATGGCTCCAGGCCCAGCCCAGCCCAATTGTTAAATATCTTGAATAACCCTCCTGGGTTAAGCATTCTAGGTTTGGGGAGTCAGATAGATCTGGGCTGGATCCAAGCACTACTATTTACTAGTAGAAGACCCTGAGCAAACCGTTTAAGCCCTTTGAACCTCAGTTTTCTCTTCCGTAAAATGGGGAGAGCAGCAATCAACTCCTTATGTTGCCGCTGGGATGATTCGATGTGGTAACAGCATCTGGCATGTGATAAACCCTCCAAGTCCGGCAGCTATCATGAGCCCCATTACTGCTATTAATCCTCATACTACTCTTATGAATTAGTTCTATTACTGTTTCTGTTTCACAGAGAAAGAAACCGAGGCCCAGAGAGGCAAAACGATCTGCCCAAAATTACTCCGTAAATAAGTGGCGGAGCCAGGACTCGACCTCAAGTCCCCTGCGTGGCTGCAAAGCCAGCTCTCTCCTCGTGGCCCCGCACTGCCTCCTGCTTGGGGGCTGACAGTGCCCAGGGGCCCGAGGACGGGGAAGGCATGATCAAATTGCCTTCAAATCCCACCCAGTTGCAGCTAGAACTGAAGGAGGCCAAGGCCCGGGCAGGCCAATGCGGCTGAGACCAGGTCAGTCTCCTGTCTGGATCCTAGGCTCTGCCACTTTAAAGACCAGGACATGGCCAGGAACAGTGGCTCACACCTGTAATCTCAGCACTTTGGGAGGCCTAAGCAGGCAGACGACCTGAGATCAGGAGTTCAAGACCAGCCTGACTACCATGGTGAAACTCCGTCTCTACTAAAAATACAAAATTAGCTGGGTGTGGTGGCACACACCTGTAATCCCAGCTACTCGGGAGGCTGAGGCAGGAGAATCACTTGAATCTGGGAGCCGGAGGTTGCAGTAAGCTGAGATCACACCACTGCATTCCAGCCTGGGTGAAAGAGTGAGACTCCTCAAAAAAAAAAAGAAAAAAGATACTCAAGGGGAACTCAAGTCCTGATGCCTGTGACAGAGGCTAGAACAGTGGTCACCTTGTAGGGTGTCAACTGGGAGGTGGTACAAGTGAGTCCTTGGACACAGGTGATAGTCACACAGTTTTAGACACACATAAAAATCCATCAGGATGTATGCCTAAGATTTGCACACCTAGGCTGGGCGCAGTGGCTCACGCCTATAATCCCAGCACTTTGGGAGGCTGAGGCAGTTGGATCACCTGAGGTCAGGAGTTCAAGACCAGCCTGACTAACATGGTGAAACCCCATCTCTACTAAAAAAATACAAAAATTAGCTGGGCGTGATGGCAGGCACCTGTAATCCCAGCTACTCAGGAGGCTGAGGCAGGAGAATTGCTTGAACCAGGGAGGCCAAGGTTGCAGAGAGCTGAGATCATGCCACTGCACTCCAGCCTGGGTGACAGAGCAAGACTCTGTCTCAAAAAAAAAAAAAAAAAAAGAAGATTTGCACACTTTACGGCATGATAATTAGACTTCAAAAACAAACAAAAAAACCTCAATCTTTCCCCACATGTCCAGGCACACATAGGAGCACACAGGTGAGCATACATGCACATTCATGCACCCTCCAGCAGTGCCTGCTCCAACAACAGTGTCCCTAGACAGCTCCCTGCCCCCCGGAGTGGACAGCGAAGGCCACCATGCAGATTCAGGCAATGTGCCTTCCTGTGCCCAGACACAGACGCCTGGGCACACTCACCCTCACACACAGTGACCTTCACAGAGCCACACACCCACTTGAACCTAGGCACACGAGGTCTTGGAGACACCTGGGGGATTTTCAGCCCATAGTTTGAAGCAGGGTTTGCTGGAGAAATATGCAACCTGGACAGCAGCATGGCTGACACAGGGACTGGTCTGCTCCCCCACCAGGATTTCCAGAAGGAGGAGACGTTTCCTCCAGTCTGTGGCAGGGCTGCTGGAGGGGGCCATGGCCTTGGTGCTGCTTTGGCAGGTTTCTCATCAGGCCAGCAGGTCCCCCGTGCAGCCTGGGGAGCTGGAGGGAGGAGAACCTAGAGTCCTGGCAGAATCAGGTCACCGGCCTTGGTAATCCCTCCTTCTGGACCAAGACTAGGCTAGATCAACCTTGCGGTCAGCCAGTGAGTGCAGGAGTCCCCAGGGGGCCAGAATGGGGCAGCCCTGGAGGGTAGGAGGTCCAGTTCATTGCGGCAGTATGGGAAAATGGTTACACAGGTGAGCTTTGGAGCAGGAGAACCCTGCTCAGCAAGGCTGCCCCAGCAATGCCATTTACTAGTTGTGTGATCCTAGATGCATTACTTAACCTCTCTGGGCCTCCGTTTGCCCACCTAGCAAATGGAGATAACAACATTATCTGGTGGGGAAATATTACATGGTGGGTAAGGTGGTGGGGGGAGAGAGTTGAATGACGTCACATCCTGCCCCTGTGCACAGTAAGTACTTAACAGTGTGAGTCATTTTTATCAAAGGCCCTGGGACAGGAAGGGCCTCTAGATACTGAGTATCTCGTGGATTGCAAAGTGACAGCCACGAGCTCAAATGCAACCCACAAATGGGCTTTGTTTGGCCTACACAGTGTCTTTCTTTCTTTCTTTCTTTTTAAATTATTGCCAACATTTAAAAGTCAGATTTCGCGTTTAAAAATCCAAATTTTCTGCTTCTCTTGAAAAGTTCAAAGATTTGGCAGATAGAGCGTGCATTCCCCGCCTGGCCATCATCAGCCAGAGCTGAGTGGCCGCTGCCCAGCTCCGTCCAGCCCTCCTGGTTCCAACCACCCTTTCCCATTCCCTGCCTGGCTCCAGGCACTGGAGTTTGCAAACCCCCCACCACCCACCACCACAACCTGGTCCCATGCCTTCATGATGCACATGCACAAATGTGGCTCTAAGAGGGGTCCTTAGGGGTACAGCCTCCCCCGGGGTCACCGCAGGTCAGCAGAGACGCCCATGGGACTCAGATCACCTGATTTCCAGTCCTTCCTGAGCACTGGTTAAATGCCAAGGAGGAAACTGGCTGGGCCCTCAAAAGCTCCTGCATCTACAGCATTGCTGGGGAGTCAATGTCATCACTGGGCATGGGACTTCCTTCCCTGGGTGTCGGTGTGTTCATCTGTAATACAGGGCAATCGGAATCCTCCCTCACAAGGTGGTTGTGAGAATGGAATGAGATGAAAGGAACAGAGGTCTTAGAGCAGCGCCCAGTCATGGCTTGATGAAGCCCGCATGGTTTTTGTTCTCGGTCACTCCTGGCACACACGATGTGGCTCCTAACAACCCGCTGTGATGTCACTCTCCTTAGCCCCATCTGACAGATGAGGAATCTGAGGCCCAGTAAGAATCACATAGCCAATGAGGGATGGAGTCAGGATTGTGGATTTCAAGCAAGGGTCGTCCGGCTCCAAATTACCACGCACTAGAAGCCTCTCCCACAGTCCACACATAAATCACATAAATACTGAGGGCCCGCTATGTGCTGGACACTGTTACAGGCACCAGAGACATGGCTGGGAACACAAGAGACAAGGTCCCCAGCCTGAAGAGGCTCACGGCCTGAGAGACGGGGGTGGGGTAACAAACAGTCAGCAAGTCACTCAGGCTCTGGTGGTGGCAGGTGTAGGACAGTATTAGAAAGTGCCTCAATCTTCCCCAAATGTCCAGGCACACATGTAAGCACATAGGTGAACATACATGCACACTCATGCACCCTCCAGCAGCACCTGCTCCGACGACAGTGCTGCAGACAGCAGGGGCCAGGCATGGTGGCTCATGCCTGTAATCCCAGCACTTTGGTAGACCCAGGTGGGAGGATCCCTTGAACCCAGGAGTTCAAAGTTACAGTGAGCTATGATTGCACCACTGTACTCAGCCTGGGCAACAGAGCAAGATCGTGTCTCAAAAAAGAAGGAAAGAAGAAAGGAAGGAAGGGAGGGAGGGAGGGGAGGGAGGGAAAGAGAGAAAGAGAGGAAAGAAAGAAAGAAAAAGAAAAGAAGAAAGAAAGAGAAAAGAAAGGGAGGGAGGGGAAAGAAAGAGAAGAAAGAAAGAAAGAGAGAGACAGAAAGAAGGTAGGGAGGGAGAGAGGAAGGAAGGAAGGGAGGGAGGGAGGAAGGAAAGAAAGAAAGAAGAAATAAAGAGAGAGAGAGGAAAGAAGGGAGGGAGGAAGGGAGGGAGGGAGCGAGGGAGGCACAGTAGGTGCCTCACTGTAGGAGTCAGGGAGGCTGCCGCAGGGAGGTGACATTAGGCAGGCACCTGAGGGCTGAGAAGGAACCGGCCATGTAATGACAAACCCAGCAGCAGGAAGAGCCATGAGGAGCTGTGAAGGCTCCCAACTGGAATGAACCCAGTGTTCTCCAGGCATGGAAGGAGGCCAGCACAGCTGGAGCAGAGTGAGGAGGAAGGCCTGGGGAGCAGTAAAGTCAGAGCGGGGAGATGGGGCCCAACTACCAAGCACAGAGCACCCAGCTAAGAAATAACAATACCTTCTGCTCTTCACCCCTCGGCCCACGGTGTGCCTGCCAGGTGTGGCCCTGAGCACTCCTCCTGCAATGCCTCATTTGCCCTCTCCAGGCATCTACACTGCATGGTCCCATTTGTCAGATGAGGGCACTGAGGCTTAGAGAGAGGCAAGCACTGGCCTAAGGCCCCATGCTGGGGAAGATGCATGCAGGCCTGGAACTCCCTGCACTCCAAGCCAGGCTAAGCCAGGCCCTCACCCCCAAACATCAACCAGGAACAGACCGCAGTCTTCCAGGCCTTGATGTGATCCGTACTGGGACAAAGGGTCACTTCCCAGCCCAGGCAGGCCTATTCCTGGTCTTACGGCCCCCGTTCCTAGTAAACCCAGGCTCCCAGCTCATGGACATGAATATACACAGCACACACACAGTGCCTATGCACACACACACGTGCACACACACATGCACACACACACGCGCACACACACAGCAGCCCTGCCGGACGATGAGACAGGAAACAGTGCTGTCACAGGGAATGAGCTTCCAGGCATCAGGTGGCTGTGGTCTCCCCAAGCTCCTCATCCCACCGGGGCACAACCCATCACCTAGGCCGGAAGCTTGAACGCTGTCCTCAACTCGCCTGTCTCCTACCCCGGCCCCACTTCTGATGGCCGATGAAGCCCACCCATTCTGAGCCCATCCTAGCTTTGGCACCCATGGCTATCTTCCATGGGGGCTCTAAAGGTAAGGGTCTTTCCTGCTTCCATGTCCCCTCACCCGCCACCACCTTTGCTGGTGAACCAAGGGCCAGGCGACAGTGGCAGCTGCTGGGGACTTAGGAGTGGAGAAATGAAGGGCTTTAAAGGAAGATCGGGGCAGTAGAGGGGGTGATGTCACCAGCCCACGACACCTATGATTGATGCCAACATCACCCTTTAAGGCACACACACACTCACACACTTACAGACACACTCTTACACTCACACACACGCAAATACACACACACGCACACGTTCACACACATGCACACGTTCACACACACACTACACACACTCAAATACACACATTAACACACACATATTCACACACACATTCACACACACGCTTACACACACTGTCACACACACACATACACACACACACACACACACACACACATCTTGAGCTCCTATTCCATGGCTATCAGGTTGCAATGCCGCTGCTCCAAGACGAAACAGGAAATCCCATGACTGATCCAGCCAGATGGGGCAAGGGGCTGAGAATCTGAAACCCCCTCTGCTCTCCGCAGTCACCCCCCATCCCCCATCCCCACCTCCCGCAGGCTGGAGCTCAGCGGCAAGAACCCACCCCCACCCCCACCCCCGGCACCTCCCTACCCCAGGCACTGACAGCCCAGCCTCCGCTGGATTCAGGGGCCCGAATCCCTGCCCAAAGCAAGCTCCCTGCTCCACACAGGGCCTGACGTCTCCATCGGGAAGTCGGGGGTGGATGATTCCTAAGGGTCTTTCCAGTTTAGATACTCCACCTTTTTTGGACATTTGCCTCCCAAAGACGCGGGGGCTGGGAGTTCCCAAAGTAGAAGGTGCAGTCAACAGGAAGGCCAGCAGAGGGCACCCGCGCTTCGTCTGCAGGACGTCCGCGTCCGGAGAGACAGGCAACAGGGCTGGGAAGAACGCTGGAAACACTGGGGCTTTGCTTTACCCCTAACCGATGCCGATTTTCATAGCGCTCTGCACAGTTCCACGGGCAGGCCTCTGTGCCTTCGCACATGCAGCGCCCCAGCCGGCCTGCAAAACCGAGCCAGGGATGTCAGCCCAGGGAGGCCTCTCCTGACCCCTCTCCTCTGCCGCCTCTGGATCCACAGTGCCCGCTGCAGCTCTGACTCCTGCAGGAGTCAACCGCGGGTGGATGGCGGGACAGAAGAAAGCCAGCTACAAGCAGCTACGTGGTCGTTCTCCAGAAACAAATAATTTGACATGGAAAACTGCTGGGGAGGAAAATCATTTTTAAAAAATAAAACACTCACTGAGGTCTAAGGGCTGGCACCGTGATCTTGCTTAATCCTAACCAAACTCCTTATTGGGATGGGTGATATTACCCCCCATTTTACAGAGAGGGAAACTGAAGCTTAAAGACAGCAGTGGCCCCAGGCGTGGTGGTCCATGCCTGTAATCCCAACACTTTGGGAGGCAGAGGTGAGAGGATCACTTGAGCTCAGGAGTCTCAAGAATAGCCTCCAACTAAAAATACAAAAAATAAAACAGTTGGGCATGGTGGCGCACGCTTGTAGTCCCAGCTACTTTGTAGCCTGAGGTGGAGAACACCTGCACCCAGGAGTTCGAGTCTGCAGTGAGCTATGATCAGGCCGCTGCACTCCATCCTGAGTGACAGAGGGAAACCCTGTCTCAAAAAAATAAAAATAAAAAAGAGAGCAAGTACATTGTCCAAGGTCACCCCAGCAAATATGTGGAAACCCAAGATTCTAACTCCAGTCTGTTGCACTCTTCATTCTGCTATGACCCAAGCCCCCACTCTGAGCTCAGCCCTGTCCCGATCCCTAGCAGAGTCCTCTGGGCGATCCTGAGACACAGACAAGTGCAGACAGGTCCCAAACAGACTGGCAACCTGGGGCGGAGGTTTTCCCTCAAAATCCTATCAACTCAGCCTCACCCAAATTCTAGCCTAATGCAGACTCTACTAATAAACACTAATATCTACAAACTGCTATGTGCCAAGTATTAATACTTTGGATGCTACATTTTATGATCCTCAATAAAACCTGATATGAGGCATAGTACCCCCATTTTACAGATAAGGTTAGTAAGATTCTGAGAGGTTAAGGCATTTCCCAAGGTCACACAGCTAACAGATAACAGAGGCAGGACTCAAACCCAGCACTGTCCATTTCCAAAGCCGAGGTTCTTACCCACAACTTAAACTCACTTTCTCCCTCCTCCAGCAGACACTCCAAATGGCCTCTTCTCACCAGGCCTTCACTGAATTCTTACTTGAAAACGTGCTGACCATGCCCTTCCCAGGCCCCCTGACAACAGTCAAGACCATGACCCCAATCTCTGGAGGGTGAGCTCTGGTGAAATAAAAGGAGCCTCTCTCCGCTCCAGAAGCAGAGGGCCCCCCCAGACCTTTGTCCCAACCTGGGCTCTGAATCACGCAGACTCTGCCCTTGTGACCAATTTACTCTGGGCTTGGGAGAGTTCTTTAATAGGACTCCAAGACTCCGTTTCCTCGTCTGTAAACTGAGATACAGGTTGTGTATCCCTTATCCGAAATGCTTGGGACCGAGAGTGTTTTGGATTTTGAACTTTTTTGGATTTTGAACTTTTTTTGATTTGGGGATATTTGTGTTACACCAGTTGAGCACCCCTAATCTGAAAATCAGAAATACAAAATGCTCCAGTGAGTATTTCCTTTGAATATCATGTCAGTGCTCAAAAAGTTGGAGTATCTTAGATTTCAGATTCTCCCGTTAGTGACACTCAATCTATAATAGTATGAGGGCCCCAGGGCTGCTGGGGGCACTCCTGTCACACTCACGAGCTCACTCCATGCTAGCTCCCTTCCCTTAAACCTCCCAATCTAGACACCTGGCTGTGGGAGGTCTCCTGCTCATTCATTCACTCAGCAAATCTCTGGGCATGGCTGATCTGTGCCGGGACCTGAGCGTGGAAGAATGAGGCAGCAGAGAGGGCTGGTTAAGAGGCTACCTCTGCAGAGACTGCTTTGCCACTTAAGTGCCATATGACCTCAGGCAAGTCATTTCACCTGGCTGTGCTTCCATTTATCTTAGTAAAATGGGGATATGCATGGTGCCTGTCTCCAGGGTTGTTGAGAAAAACTGAAAATCAGGCAGGTAAAGTCTTAGCACAGTATCCAGTACATAGTAAGCACTCAGTGATGGCAGCTATTAGGATATTATTGAGGAGTTTTCAAAGTCTGATGGGAAGAGGGGGACAACTAATCAAATAATTGTCATGCAACGGAGTCACCTATAATACCAGCACAAACCAGGCATTGGGGGCACACAGGAAGGAGTAACTGTGCCCGCCAGGGGAAATCAGGGAAGGCTCTCAAGAGGAGGTGCCACTTGAAAGCTAAGTAGAATTTCACCATGATGATGAGAGGAAGCACATTCCTGGCAGGGGGGGACAGCAGTTAGTTACAGAAGCTCAGAGACTCTTGGAGGCACAAGGAGATGTTTATTGACTGTGCCTGGGGGATTTTCAGGACACGGAGCCGGGAAGGTGGGTGGGAGATGATGGCAACCACCTTTCTGGCCTGTCTGGGGGATTGGGACTCCCTCTGGGGCAGCAGAGAGCAGGAAAGAGACAAGATCCAATTTGCCTTTGGGAAAGATGACCCAGACGGAGGGTCCAGGAGGGTGGCACAGGGCCTGGATGGAAAGCAGAGACTGAGGAGGCTGCACCTGATGGGGGACTCAGGGCAAGGGTTGGGGGCAGTCTTCAGACTACACTCCCAAGACCCCAGCCAGGAAGGAGGGGCTGGGGCAGGCTGGGGCAGGCTGGGGTAGAGGGTGGGGTGGGGGTGACCATGACCTCAGTCAGCCGGGACCAGAGCTGAGGCGGGGGGTGGGAAGGGGGCTGCCCGCACACTGAGTCACTCGATTTATTGGATTTCTGAGAAATTGCTCCCCCTCCCCCTCATCTCGGCAGCCAAGGCCACTCCATTAAAACTGTGCCATCAGCCAGCCTAGGCCCAAGAGTCCAGGTAAGAAGCAGGAATTGGCTGGACACAGACAGACAGATCCACGACCTTGAGACTTCTTAGAGTTAGCCCTGGAAGGGCTGGTGCTCAGGGCTGGCCACACAGGGAAGCAAGAGGGGAAAGTGATTAGGACACCGAAGCTGGCCATCCTGCTTCAAATCCCAACTCTACCCTTAGCAGCTGTGTGACCCCGGACCACTTCCTTAACCTCTCTGTGCCTCAAATGGGGATTATTGAAGTGCCAACTTGAGACAGAGGGTTGTTCTGAGACAGAGGGTTGTTCTGTCAAGTGCTGGGCAAGACGCAGGCTCTCAGTGGGAGACCGGTGCTCTTGTTGATATTGAAGGTGGAGTTACCTAATGCCCCAAGCCCTAACTCAACCCTCAGCCTTCAGAGGCTGCCCCAAAATAAAATTCAAGCTCTTCGCTCATCACCAAGGCCATTCACATGGGCCCCTGTTTGCCTCTCCAGCCTCTTCTGCAAGCCCATCCCTGCTCCCACCATTCTGAGCCTCCAACGCCAATCCTCCATCCAAGTTCACACCTCCACACCTTGACCTGTGCTGATCCTGCCAGCAGGACCCTCACCTGGCTCCTGAGTCTCTCTGATAAACTCCTTGTTTCTAGAGTGGACCTCAGCTAAGATAACCAGGGAAGCGGGGAGGTACCCACCTGACAGATGAGGAAGCCGAGGCTCAAGTAATGAGCAGCTGTCCAAGGCCACTCAGGCAAGAAGCAGAGATGAGAACTCAGGTCGAGGCTGCCCTCTGCCAAGTTCATGGCCACACCTGCCCTGCCTCACTCCCACAGGGGCCTTGGACTCACCAGCCTCTCCCTGAAGCCCTGCCCAGTTAGGTGGCTGATAAAACAGACACACATTCTTTGCTTTGCTGGGAGAAGCCACACAGCACCAGAGAGACTTCCCTTCCGCCTCAGCTGCCCCATGTTCTGGCTGTGGGACCTCAAGCAGGTTATGAGTAAACCCCATAAGCCCCTGTTTATAAGTGGAAGGAATGGCCGAGGGGTTACCATGCCCAGGCCTGCGTGAGTTTAGTAGAGCACACACAGCAGGTGGCATCCCGCTTGGCTCTCCAAATGGGCACCCATGTTTTATTCCTCATCTGCATAACTGTCAAACATGGACATTCTCCCATCTTACAGATGAGGACACCGAGGCTCCAAGAGTAGAAATGACCTGCCCGGAGGTCACACACATAGTGACAGAACAGGATTCAAACCAGTGCTTTCAGTACCAGGCTCAGCACCTTCCCCAAAGGACTCAAATATGTCCTTAAGATGCCAAAGAAACAATCCCCAACATTTATTGAGCGCTTACTGTGCGCCTGTTCTAAGCTCTTGAACTAACTCATTTAATTTCACAACAACCCTAATGCGTGCACTATGATTATTCTCAGTTTGCAGAGGGGGGAAACTGAGGCCCGGCGTGCCTAAGGTTTAGTGCCCTCCCCAAGGTCGCACCGCTGGTGAGAAGCTGGATCCGGACCAGAATGAGGGCTGGCTGACTCCTAATCCAGGGTCGTAGCTGCAGGCTAGGAGTGAGGTCGGGTTGGGGTAAATAATCCGGGGCCAGGCTGCGAGAGGGGGCGCGGGGAGCGGGGGAACAGAACCCGAGCCTGGGGCCCTCCCGGAGACACCCGCCCCTCCCCCAGCCAGCGGATCCGTACTCCGGGACGCCTCCCACCCCGCCCCCGCCCCCGCCCCCACCCCGGGCCGCCGCTCGCCGCCCCTCGCCGCCCCTCGCCGGGGTTAAGCTGCAGCTTAGCGGGTCCCAAGGGCTCCCCTCGGGCGCGCCCCGGAAGCCGCGGCCGCGCATTTCATTAGAGCCTTGGCCGTAGCCTTGGGGCCCTTCCCGGAGCCTCTCCGTCTTCTCCCCACTCAAATATCACCTCCCCGGGGACACGTCTTCATTTCTTCCTCCCCCTCGCCTCGCTCTGCAGAGCCGGGCTCAGTGCCAGGCCCTGCCCGGGGCCCTGCGCTTGGCCGGGGGAGGCCTCTCAGTAAACAGGCAATTACCCCGCGCGAAGTGCGCCCTTCAGTAATAAGATTAATGAAAATAATAGCTCACATTCGTGCCACGCTTCCAGTAGTCACTGTGAAGAAAGCGCTACATAAATTAACTCATGCGGATCCCCCACAACCCTCCGAGGAAGTACTCCACTGGACAGAAAGGGAAACTGAGGCCCGAGGCCATGCTCTATTAAATGGCACAGGCTCACGAAAAGGCCATTTCCAGAGTCCTCCATGCTGAGAAGGACAGCTGTCATTTCGAAGAACCGACTTCATTTTAAACCTCACCACTCTCTCTGAGTACCAAAGAAAGTTAAACCCTATTAAATCAGGAGGGGAGATATAACCAGAGTAATTACCACTCCATCTTCTCAGGAGGTGGGGAGAGGGGGAAGCTGGGGCTTGAATCTGGAGCTAAACTTTCTACCAAAGCCCCATGCATGCCTCCAGATCACAAGCCTCCCTGTGCCATGGAGCACAGACAGGGAGGTATCAGGAGAGGCTCCCTAGAAGAGGTGGTATTTGAACTGGGTCTTGAAGGATGCCTAGGAGTTGCAGAAGAGATTGCCATAGCACATGCAAAGGTCAGAAGCCCTGAGGACAAGTCCTGATTATCCCTCTAAACTGCTGGCTGACTTTTACTCTCCACCACTGACCCTCAGTTTCTTTTTCTACCAAGTGGAAATAATTGTCCTGAGGTTGTCAAGACTGTGTGAGACTGTGGAAGTAAAAGTCCTTGGTGAGCTGTCACTGTGGGGGGAGGAGGAGGGTCACTGGAGCGCTGACCACCTGCTGCCTGGAACGCTTCTTAGCTCTCCATGGAAATGACTTTTCTCTGCTCATGAAAAATAAGATGAATTATATCCCTGTGCTATCAGTGAGGAAACTAAGGCCCAGTGCCCCGTGAGATTAAAGAACATGACCAAGATCACACAGCAGAAACTGGAAGAGTCAGGTCAAGCATGGTGGCTCACACCTGTAATCCCAGCATTTTGAGAGCCTGAGGCAGGTGGATCACCTGGGGTCAGGAGTTCGAGACCAGCATGGCCAACATGGCAAAACCCCAATCTCTACTAAAAACACAAAAATACACCAGGTGTGGTGGCACAGGCCTGTAATCCCAGCTCCTCAGAAGGCTGAGGCAGAAGAATCACTTGAACCCAGGAGGCGGAGGTTCCAATGAGCGAGATTGTGCCACTGCACTCCAGCCTGGGCAACAGAGCGAGACTGTATATCAAAAAAAGAAAGAGAAGAAAGAAAGGGAGAGAGAAAGAAAGAGAGAGAGAAAGAAAGAGAGAGAAACAAGAGGGAAAAAAAAAGAAGCTGGAAGACTCAGAATTTGAGCAAAGATTCATGTGACTATAAAGACATGGCTTTGCTGTGTCAGCTCTCATGGCGACCCCATATACCATTGGGCTGACCTATCACAACCTTTCTCTTGTTATTGCACAATGAAGCAGTGTTGCTTTGCATTCTTATAAATAAAGTTCAACTGGACATCTTTGTGCACAGATTTTTCCATAGTTTATATTACTTCCCTAGGACAGATTCCCAAATAAGATTACTGGTTCCAGAAATAGGAACATTTTTATGGCCTTTGATAAATATTTTCCAGTTGCTTTCAAAGGGGCTCCCAATTCACAGTTCCACCTGCAGCGTATAAGAGGGATGCTTCACTAGATCCTCACCAGTTACTTTTTTTAATCCCCTAAATGTACAAAAGGAAAATGGTATTGCATAGGTGTGCTGGTTTTATTATTATTATTATTACCAATGAAGTTGAGTGTTTTTAAGGGCTGGAAACAGGATCTGTATCACAAGGAGAATCACTTGAACCTGGGAGGTGGCAGTTGCAATGAGCCAAGATCCCAACACTGCACTCCAGCCTGGGCAACAGAGCAAGACTCCGTCTCAAAAAAAAGAAAAGGCCCCTGAGAGAGCCTGGAGTCGATGCAAAGGCACTCAGAGTAGAGAGCATTCGTTTCTGGTGGAGAAAACGAATGCGTGGCCAGGACAGTTCAGAGTTGCTCTTTCTGGAGCACTCTTTCCAGGTTTCTCGTGAGCTGGCCGCTCCTCATCCTTCAGCTCTCAGCTCAAATCAAACGTCAGCTCCCGAGAGAGGCCCCCTGACCCGTACCATCTAAAGGGGCCACCTACCAGCTTCTCTCTGAGTCATCTTCACAGCACTCAGCATACCTGAAGTGCTTATTCATTTGTTTCCTGGCCTGTTTTCTGCCCCTGCCTCTAGAACGAGAGCCCTTGCGAGCAGGGATCTTTCTGCTTCAATTTCTAATGAATTTCCAGTGCCTAGGACAATGTTTTTCATTAATTAATTGTTTCCATTTGTGGGTCATCTTGCCACCCAGCAGTGCTATTGCTGTCTGCATCACGTTCCAGTGGTGGAATAAGCCTCTTTTCTCGAATCCCCAAATCTGTCTCCAACACCGCTTACCCAGGGCACATGTGTACATAGCTGACTCTCATGAAGTTTAGGGCCACAAGAAGTCCTTACACCGCCCTAGTGCTCAGCCCACCTTCCCCGTGTTCAGGGCTCCACTTCCTTAGAACTCAACCTCCTCTCCTCTCTTATCAGCCTCTGGAGACCCACAAAATATCCCTGCTCCACCAAAGGCCACCCACTCCAGGTCCCTTGTGAAGCCACAGCTCCAGAAAACCTGCAAAGCCTCCGGAATACCCATTGTTCCCCTCATCTCCCACTGGGCTCTGTGCAGCAAAGGAAGTTGTGTAGAATTTTATCTCCCTGAGACATGAATTACACCACCACCCCCCCATCCCCTGCCTTAGAAGCAGAGTGGGAAGTGGAATAGACTGTTTTGGTTTTTAATAATACATTTTTTTTCTCTCTGTTCTCAAACCACGTCAGTCTACAATTAACCATCACATAGTAGTATTCTCCCTTGGAGCCTCCAAGGAGTCTCTTGGGTGCACAGAAGCTGTCTCTGTGGTTTCGAATGGCAGGTGCCACCTTCCTCCTCATCAGCTCCATTGCGGGCAAGGCCCCAGTGACTTGCTCGAAGCCACTGGGGAGGTTCTGCTGCCAACGCCACCAAGATCACCAGCTGGTACTTCCTTGGGTGAGCGTGAGTTGGGATGACAGCCTCCTCAGAGGCCCCAGGGAGAGGAGCTCTGTTGGGATCAAGTGAGTTTCCATATTCCAAAGGAGAGATGACTGTCACCATTAAAACACAGATTGACCCCGGATGAGTGGTTAAAATTGCAAGGCAAAGCGAAGAAGTGATTCGGCGCTAATGAGTATTGATTACAGAGAGGAAGCTGGTTAATTGAGTGAGTTGGTAAGTTGGTTGCCAAGGTAACATCTCACTTGGAATAACATCATCCTCACAGTGGGCACAGACTGGATCTGGGTAGAGACCAGAGATACAGCGGAATCTTTCCTGTTTGGAGACCGAGAAGATGAAACTCGAAATGTTGGACAGAGCTGGAGAAAGGAAGTTTAAAGCCTTCCCTGACATAACCAGGGCTGTTTTCCTTCTACCAAGAAGACATCCGCACGCGAGCCTGAGAACAGAGCCTCCCTCTGCGTTCCGTTGGTGGTGTATAGACGGAAAGAACGCTGGGGGCGCCGCTGTGGCCAGTGAGCAGCCTATCGACTTCCCACTGACTTGAAATCGCAGGCGTGAGAGGAAGGATCCATTTTCCTGAGGTTGAAAAGAAAAGCCAAGCTTTATTTGCATAGACAACAATAACAGTTGAACTTAGAAGAAAAGGAACAGTGTCTGCCTAAAGTTTATATTTCCTTATATTTTGCTGTATATTTGATCATATTAAATGCTGAAAATAGGCTGCTAGAAAGATCAGAGCAAAACTGATGTCCCCATCTAGCAAATATTCAGAACTTTGAGGCATGCAGTTTGTTTACTAACTTCACTGACGTTGTCCTTTTTATATAGCCTTGGCCTTCCTTCATCCTGACTTCCTCAGTTATCTTTACCCGATTATAGTCATATAATTTGGCAAGCCACCTCAAATTCTTTTTGGAATGAGATGAGACTGTAAGTAAATCTGAAATGTCTGAAAGGTGTTGTAATGACAGGTAAATTTTTAGTATTTTTTATTTTTTTGTATTTTTATTAGAGACAGAGTTTCACCATGTCAGCCAGGCTGGTCTTGAACTTCTGACCCCAGGTGATCCACCCACTTCAGCCTCCCAAAGTGCTAGGATTACAGGTATGAGCCACCGTGCCCAGCCCTGAGTCTCGAGGTTTATATCTCACCTTTTAGTTATGCCCTACCTGGAGTAGGCATTCCTGATACACCTGTTAATGGTGTTTGCCTGATTGCAGTGAATAAACCCCAGAGTCAATATCTAAAAAGATATTAAACCTCTATCTGCAACTACCAAGGGAGTGAAACTGTCACAAAGCCTGTAAAAAGTTGAGAGGTTGTTTTTCTGAATGGGTGGCATCTGCTTATAGCCTCTGTGGGATGGTTAACAAAAAATAGCTGGGCTCTTTCTGCATGAATTGACATGGATGAGGTGTGATTTAATTATGACCATCAAAATCATGCTGGATTATCACACATTGGGCCATGAGCAGCTGTCCTCCATTTCCTCTGAGGACAGCAAAAGACAGGGGAGGCAACCACCAGCAGCTATGTGTCAGAATTCTTATGATTGCACAATAAACTTAGCACCTTGGAGACCAAAATTGCAGGTATTTCTCTATGCACACATACAGACAGATTTTCTTCTAACAAAATTGAGTTATACTGTGCCTTTTTGAAATTTGCTTTTTTATTTACTTAATATGTCATAAATATCCACACCAGTAAGTTACCTTCTTCAACCTTTTAAAGGCTATCTAGAAATCCATTCTATGAATGGACCATCTTTTATTTATTCAAGTATTTTGTACATCTAGGTAGGGGGGTTTGTTTGTTGGCATTTTTAAAGGTTTTTTGGGGGGTGCTATTAGAAACTCCAAGACATCCTTGCAATCATGTCCTTCGCACATTCATGATTATTTGGTTTGAATAAATTCTAAGAAGAGAAATTTCTGGGTCAATTTGTATGCAAATTGTAAAGCTTCCAAATTGCAGAAAGTTTCTAAAACCCAATTTACATCTAGGAACCATTTTTTAAAGATAATTATTTTAAGTAGACGTAGAGAAAAATCAGAAAATAATATGAGCAAATGTATGACAAGTCAAAATCACTCGCAGTCTCACTGCCCAGATATGACGTCTGCTGCACCCTCCTCTCCCTGTTGTCCGTGTCTCTGTCTCTCCCGCTCCTTCTCTTGCTCTCAAGCTTTTTATCTCTCTCTTACTCTGTCTGTGTCTCCTGTTTCTCTAGCTCTCTGTGTCTCTCTCTGTGTCTCTGTCTCTTTAATTCTTTTTCTCTCCTGTATCTTTTTTTTTTTTTTTTTTTGAGATGGAGTCTTGCTCTGTTGCGCAGCCTGGAGTGCAGTGGCATGGTCTCAGCTCACTGCAACCTCTGCCTCCCAGGTTCAAGTAATTCTCCTCCTCAGCCTCCAGTGTAGCTGGGATTATAGGCCCCTGCCACCACGCCAGGCTAATTTTTGTATTTTTTAGTAGAGAAGGGGTTTCCCATGTTGGCCAAGCTGGTCTCGAACTCCTGACTTCAAGTGATCCACCCACCTTGGCCTCCCAAAGTGCTGGGATTACAGGTGTGAGCCACCGCGCCCAGCCTCCATAGCTATCTTTCTTGTTCCTGTTCTCTGTCTCACTCTTTCTCTGTCTCTACCTGCCCACCCCCATCTTGTTTTCCTTTTCTCTGTCTCACTCTTTCTGTCTCTGCCTCTTTCTCTCTCTTTCAACCAAACTAGGGTCACCCCCCCACACAGCATTTCAAAGCCTGAGCAGCACTAATAATCTCTCACGCTTGGGCAGAGCTTGGGGGACTGGCAGGGTATATTTCACATGTTATTATCACCCTTGCTCAGGTGAGACCCCGAGGCGTCATGCAGCCAGTTGTTCTTTCCCAAGGCCCGCAGCTCATAAGTATCTCCAAGTTCAGGACTTTCAAGGCTCCAAGCTGTCCCAGGCACCTGCAGAGTCATACCCCTGCCCCTGATGCACCTGCATGGACCCACAGGTGCTGTCTCCCTTGGGGACCATATGGTTACCAGGTCAGTCAGGCAGCTCAACTAAGACAAGGGCTTGGTGTAAGCCCCCAGGCTGTCTCCAGGAAGCCCAGGATCCTACCAGGATGAGGATGCAGACAGGGGAAGGAAGCTGCCTCTCGCCTCCTGCTCTGGGCCACAGCTTGTATCCATATCCACCTGGCCCCGAATGTCTGCTTCTTTCATCTCTTGACACCCCCCTCACCTGCTTCCTGCACATTGCTTGCCATCCAAACCCCACACCCCATCACCTCCACACCCTCCTCCTCTCTCCTCCCTCTTTATGGGGAACTCATCTGTCAGGCCTTGGCTTCCACCCTCAGTCCAGCACGGCTGCCCCTCCTTGGACCCCTTGAAGCACCCTCTTCTGACCCCTGGCCTAACGTCCCCACACAGGTTCTAATGGCCAAACTGGCAAAGTCCCTGCTATTGCCCATGCCCCCAAGGCTAGTGCTCCTGACTCAGGGTGTGCTCCGCATGCCGGAAGCACGGCCCACACCAGTAAAAGGTAAGCACAGGTGTGTTCCTGGCTCCAACAGCCCTCCTCCCCTCCTCTCTTCTCCTTTCTTCTCTTCCTTTTCCTCTTTTCTCCTCCAGCTCCTCTACCCACCTCTCCTGTCCCTTCCTCTTATCCTCCCATCTGTGTCTACACTTCCTCCTTTGATCTCACCAAGCTCCATGGCTTTAGTTCTCGTGTCTACACTGTCAATAGCCAAATTTGTATCTACAGCCCAGGACCTCTTCCTTGAACTCCAGACCTGAGTCTCTCCACTCAGCTGTCTCTCAGGCCTCTAGGACACAGCACATCCCAAAACAAGTTCCAGATCTTCTCCCCCGCAAAAACCCAGTTGTCCAGCATCCCACCGCCAGCACCACCTGAGTCTCCCCAGCCCAGTAAGCAACATCACAACCACCTGGTCACTCAAGGCAGAAACGAGGAGCTCTGCCTTCTGCCTTCATGTTCCCCACCCGCTACTGACAAGTCCCTCAGCAAGGTCTGTCTACTCTATGTCCAAACCAGTCAAGCTCAGCAGCCTCCCTCCGTGGCCATGGCCAGCACCATCTCCAACCAGGAGACTCCATGTACTCCTGGCCCCATCATGCCCCTCTGCTACCCACTCCCCACACAGCAGCCAGAGGTAGCTGCTTCTCACATGCGAGGTCGACTCACTCTCCTGCCTAGCACCCTCTGACGGTTTCCACTGCCCTTAGAATAAACCATGCCACCTATCCCGGCCCACGAGGCTCTGCATGATCGAGCCCCTGCCTGCCTCCCTGGCTCATCCCAGGCCCCTCTCCCCTTCGCTCACCACCTCCAAGCTTCTCTGAGGACACAGCAAACCCGCTTCCACTGCAAGACCTTTGTCCCTGCCTGGGTCTCTCTTCCCTCTCGTGGCTGGCTCTTCCCATTATGCAGATCTCTCATCCTTGTGTGTCATTTGCTCAGAGGGATCGTCCCTGACCACTCGTCCTCTTTAAGAGCATCGTCCCACCCATCATTCTCTATGTATCTCAACGCTCTATTCATAACACGTTGTATTATTTTTTGTTCTTTTTTCCCATCTCCCCCAGTAGGTGCTCCATAAGGGCAGAAACCAGGTCATTTCATCGTCGGTGCATGATAAAAATTAACTGACCAAATAATGAAGTGGTGAAGAGGGCAACTTCAGTGTCAGACACACCTGCATTCTCCTTCCTGCTCCGCCACGTGTGTGACCCTGGACGGGGTCCTCCATCCTCTTCCCCTCAGTGTCTTTGCCAAACAAATTGGGAATAAGAATCCTGCATCATGAGGCCGTCATAAGGATAAAATGAGATGATGTAAGTGCAGTTCTTAGCATAACAAATGCATTCAGTGCAAATAAAAAGCGCTCAATAAATGCAGATATTATTAAGCACGTTTGTTGGATGAACAAGCAATCCCATGGAGCACGTATTTAGAGACGTGGAACCCAAGACTGGAGAAGAGGGTGTCAAGTCAGGGTCCCATCCCAGGCCAGTTCGAAAGCAAGCCTCATGGCCATGGCCTGGCAATCCTCTGAAACCGGGCATTCCTGGGGCATGGTGTGCATGTGGTGGAGTGAACGGATCAGAACTCAGAGCAACAGAGTGAAGAGGATGCAGCGCCAGGGCTGAAACGGACCAGGACACAGAAACAGAATGGGCAGGACATCGAGCAGCAGCCACGTAAAGACTTGCTCCCAATTTGTCTGAATATAAGAGGATGTGGGTCTCCGTGTCCTGGATTGATGCAGCATCCTGAAGCCACCCAAAGGCCTCTGCATGCCAGAATCCCATCCTGCTGCCCTTCAGGACTCTCTCTCCCTGCCCCTGACACAGTGGAGGGGTGGGTGCTCAGGCAGCTGAATGACCACCCTCGGGCACCTCCTCAGGATGCTGTGGCCAGG
The DNA here is from genome assembly GCA_036589455.1 of Ateles fusciceps. Lineage (NCBI taxonomy): Eukaryota > Metazoa > Chordata > Mammalia > Primates > Atelidae > Ateles > Ateles fusciceps. The sequence continues at coordinate 2,594,763 of JAZHEH010000733.1, forward strand.
GTGTGCAATGCATCAGCAGGTGGGCTGGGGTTCAGGCCCATCCTGGAAAAGGCCGGCTGCAAGTTTCCATGGAGCCCATCGCCATGGTAACCAAACCTCCGCGGCAGGACTCCAGCAGAGCCAGGAAAGACAAGCTCCTTTCTTGTCCATATCCCAGGAGCCTGCAGGAGGGGGGGCGGAGGGGAAGTGGGGGACAATCAGGCTTTCTGAACCAGGATGGGGGTGGGGGCAGAGAGAAGCGGAGGTTGTCTTCCTGCTCAATGGGTCAGCCATAAACTGCCAGAACGTGGCACCCTATTACACGCCTCTGTGGTTTGCTCCTGCTTTTCTCTCCCCTGGAATGCCCTCCCCCCATCCTCATCTCCCTGGAGCGCTCTCAGCTGTCATCCATACCTCACTGACCCTTCTGGGCAGTCAATCCTTTCCTCTGGCCACCTTTCACACATCTCCAGGGTGTCTGGCTCACCCACGAGCTTGAGGGGGGGCCGTGGTGGTAAGGGCAGAGGCTCTGGAATCGGGGGAGACCTGAGTCACATCCCAGCTCTGCCATGAACATGCCAGTGACTCTAAGTAAATCACTTATCCTCTCTAAGCCTCTACTTCCTGCTCCATGGGTCAGTCCTCATCTGCCATCTTCCAGCTGTGTGATCTTCGGTAAGTTTCCAAACCTCTCTGAGGCTCAGTTTCTTCATCTGAAAAGTAAGGTGATGTCCGTGAGGTGCCTGATGCACACCTTGCGTGTAATAAATGTCACAGATTGTTCTCATGTGTAGTGAGCGCTGCCTCTCTGCCCCTGGGGGAGTGGACTTCCAGTCCCTGCCAGGCCTGGTTTATCCCTGAGCTTACACTCAGGCCCCCAGCCCCTGTACTAATCCCTCCCCTCTGCTAGGAGTCCTGGCCTGGCACTGTCCATGCCTTTCAGAGTAGGGTCTTTGAGAGGCACGAAGCTTTCCCTACCCAGAGCAGGGACTGGCACGCAGCACAGAGCTGACATTTCCAGCCTGACATCTGAGAGCAAGCATTGTGAAGGAGAATAGATTCCCTGAGAGCTTCCTGACAGCAGGGCCAGCCTTTGTGCTCTGTGAGTGTGTGTGTGTATGTGTGTGTGTGTGTGTATGGCTGTCAGCAAATGCTCTAACATGCACAGACAAACACATATGTATACCCATGTCCTCACAAATTCACACACACACCACACACAAAACTGACCCAGGAAAGTGCAAAGCTCTTCCTGGTCACTGTGGTCCATGTCCCGGAGATCAGCCCATGACCCCACTGCTTCCCAAAATACTCCCTCTGGAGCCCACCCCTGAGGCTCTGTGCTGTTTATGGAGCAGGTGAGGGGGTGAAGAAATGGCCCTTCTCGGTCTCATCATCCTGGGACTCAACAGGGGAAGTGAAAGGCCGGGTCACCATCCAGACAACCGGTCTACCTGTCCACAGGTCTCAAGGCCACCTGTGGCATTTGGATACCTGAGATCATGCAGACAGCAACCCTGCCCCCACTGCTGCTGAGCAGGCCCAGCTACAGACTGTCACACTGCCCACACCCTGCTGCCACCTGCCTTCGAGTTCCCTGGCCCAGGCTTGAGTCTCAGATACTGCCCCCCAGCCCCTTTGTTTCATCCTGGGCATCAGAGTCCACAAGGTCAGGCCATATGCCCTGTCTCCCTGGTCTCCAACCCATCCTGAGATGCAGGCAGGGGAAGTGGTCACCTCCTCCAAACCATGAAGCTGATCAATGCCAGCTGACATTTATTGAGCACTTGCCCTATGCCAGCCACTGTACTAAGCACCGTACCTGTATTTCTTCCTCGACTCTCACAATAACTCTATAAGGGAGGTGATCTCATCATCCCCACTTTACAGTTGGGGACACGAGGTGCAGAGGGGTTCAGAAGCACAGCTAAGAGGGTGTTCCAATGGGAATTTAAACTCAGGCATTCTGGATGCACGGCCCAAACTCCACTGTGTCTACTCAGCCACACTGACCTGAGCACAGCCAGAATGTGAGGGGACTCAAAAAGTGACATCCCAGTTCCCCTCCTGAGTTTAGAACATACGGGTGACAGTCAGATGGTAGGGCCGAATAATACCAGCTCCATTCATTCATTTCACAACTGTATACTGAGCACCTACTATGTACCTGCACTAAACACTGGGGATATCGCAATGAAAAAAGAAAATAACAACAAAAAACAACCCTTAGTCCCATGGAGTGGTTATTTGATGGGAGAGATACAATAAACAAAGTAAATAAATAAAATAAACTGTATTAGTAGTAAGTGCTAAGGAGAAAAAAAAGCAGGGAAAGGGAATGAAATGTCAAGGGGTTGGTGTGGGGGGAGGGGGTGTTGCAATCAAGAAGCCAAGAGCGTGATACTTGAGTTAAGACCTAAGTAGCGGCCGGGCGCAGTGGCTCACGCCTGTAATCCCAGCACTTTGGGAGGTTGAGGCGGGTGGATCACGAGGTCAAGAGATCAAGACCATCCTGGCCAACATGGTGAAACCCTGTCTCTAGTAAAAATACAAATATTAGCTGGGCATGGTGGCTGGTGCCTGTAGTCCCAGGTACTGGGCCTGAGGGACACTGTGGTAGGAGAATTGCTTGAACCCGGGAGGCGGAGGTTGCAGTGAGCCAAGATTGCACCGTTGCACTCCAGCCTGGTGACAGAGCGAGATTCCATCTCAAAAAAAAAAAAAAAACTAAGTGGCTAAGTATGGTCATGCATTCATATTCATCTGCTGGAAGAGTATTCCAGGCAAGGGCCGTGAGGCAGGAGCCGGCCTGGGGGAGCCCAGAATCAGCATGGCCAGTGTAACTGGAATGAAGTGAGAGGGGAGAGGCACAGGTGAAGTAAGGTTAGATGAGGCCAGAGGGGACCGAGGTCGAGATGGTGAGAGCTCTGTGGGTTGCCACGAGGAATCTGGCTTATGCCCAGGTGAGCTGGAAAGCCAGTGACATGAAGTGATGTCACAGACAAAGCTTCCTCGAGGAGGCAGCTTTAGCCAAATGGGCTCCGATGAATACCCCTACCCCTGAATTAGACTTATCCTCCCTGTCCCTGGCAGTGCTGGGCAAGCACAGACCTCCCCAGAGGGGCAAAGCCAGCCTGCTGAGCCCAGCTGCTACCAAAGAACCACCCAGAACATAAGCCTCTCTGCAGGCAGGCTGCGCTGACACAGGCTATGCACAGTGGGAGGCAAGCTGAGCAGGTCCCTCACCCTATACTCGCCCATCAGCTCCCTGGGCGGGAGTCAGGGGAGGGGACAGAGAGAGGCCAGGCATGTTCCTGGTGGATGCCTTTCCACATTTGGTTATTAAAAGGCAAGAAATGAGTCTGGTCCAGGCATCTGAAGGCGGGGGAGTCTGTCTCAGGCTGAGCATGCACAGACTTTGATTCTTCATTCATGTCAGATGGCCACCAACTCCCTCAACAAGAATAAACCCTCATGTCTGCAGAGAAGTTTACATTCTGTCATGTGTTTCCCAGTTGAAGGAAGAGAAACCAAAGGCTCGCAGCCCCAGAGAACAAAAATGAAGCTGAGGTTTAAGCCCAGGTCTGGCCCACTCCATGGCCAGCGGTCCTTCCATATGCCCCACCTGATAACTAGGGTAGCATTAGCATTTCAGCTGCGCCAGCAGCACTATCTATATTTGGAAGTTGTGTGGAAAAACTTACAAGATGAAAGACCTTTTAAGTTATGTGTATTTTTACCACAATAAAAGTATAAGTAAAGCGATAATAAAGAATAGTAAATATAAAATAATACCCTGTTATCTACATTTATGAGTAATCTTGTGTGGTTCACAATGATGGTGGCTAACGTTTGGGAGCGCTGACTATGTGCTAGGTGCTGTGCCAAGCCTTGTGAAGCTTCTTACCGACTTGTGGGGCAGGAGACCCCTGGGAGGCATCTCCTCTCGTATTCTAACCTTTGAGTCTGCGACTCTCAGATGTTTCTTGGGATACCTTAGAGGACTAATGATTTCAAAGAGTGTTTCCTTCCCCCACACCTCTCTTCTTCCTTACAACATCTGGACGGAGGAGCAGCTGGGCCTCCCAGAGGAAGGGCAAGACCTGCAGCCCCTCCGCGGTTGAGGGTCTCAAACAGAATCCAAGACTCTATCTCTGCTTGGCCAAAAGTCAGAGGAACTTAGCCTTGGAGTAACTAGTTATGAGACCTTGGACGAGTCACAGAAGTTCCTTGTTCTAGCAAATGGAGGGGAAGTGATTGGTATTAGGTTGCTTTGAGGTCTAAATATGAGAATACATATAAAGCAGCTGAGGATAACACAAGGTATGGTTATTAGGGGGCAGGAATTGGTCCCTATTCATGTCAGACAGGGAATAACAGAATGCAGTTTACAGCAGTGGCTTTCTAAAAAGCATGCATTGTCTTTTCAGCTGCTAGATGGCTGGTCCTAGGCTTTAGCCCCCAGGGGAGGGGGGGAGCTGTTGAAACAGACTGCTGGCCCCACTCCCCTGGAGTTTTGATTCTGCAGCTGCTCTGGCGTGGGGCCTGAGAATTTGCATTCTAAGACGTTCCCAGGTGATGCTGATGCGGCTGGTCTAGAGTCCAGCCTTTGAGGGAGCGCTGCCCTCATCACTGGTTCTCAGCTGTGGCTGCACCTTGGCATTGATCTGGAGGGGGGACTCTGAGACCTGGATCACACTCTCAGAGATTCTGAGGCTACAGCTCCAACACTGGGAGTTTTCAAAGCTCCCAGCTGATTCTAATGTGCAGCCCAAATTGAGCACCACTGCCCCCAGTAGAGAAAGGGAGAGCCACGTGGATGTAGAGTGGGCCCGCCGGTAGTGTCCGCCACACCCACCAGCCACTAAGAGCAGGCAGCTGTGGGGGAGGGGTTCGTGAAATGCTCTATCATTGCTAACAATAATAAAAGCTAACATTTCTGAAATGTTCACACAGGCCAGGCACTTTCTTAAATCCTTTACATCTAATACTTCATGAAATCCTCATAACAACCCCATGAGATGTGTAATGGTGTCATTTGCAGTTTACATTTCAGCCTAATATATAAAGAAGTCGGGTCACTTGTCAAAGGTCAAACAGCCAGAAAGTGATGGAGCCAGGATTTGAAAACAGCACTCCCACCTCAGTTCTTTTTTTGAGACAGAGTCTCACTCTGTTGCCCAGGCTGGAGGGCAACAGTGCAATCTCGGCTCACTGCAACCTCCACTTCCAGGTTCAAGTGATTCTCCTGCCTCAGCCTCCTGAGTAGCTAAGACTACAGGCACACACCACCATGCCTCGCTAATTTTTGTATTTTTAGTAGAAACAAGATTTCACCATATTGACCAGGCTGGTGTCAACCTCCTGACCTCAAGTGATCCACCCCGTCACACCTGGCTAGGTCCTAGTTCTTGACCACTGGGCTAAGCAGAATGTATTTATGATTAGTTCTCGTGAAATTTTAAAAAATGTTTAGTGGGAGAAAAACTCATTTTGTGTCTACTCTTTGCTCTGGAAGCCTTTCAGGGGCATTGGGCCAAATATGGTACAATGCTGACTTTAAAATATTTGATTTCCCTTTTCCAAAGCACATTTGCCGGTGTGATCTTATTTCGACACCCCCAGCAGCATGATCTCTCTCTACCACTCTTCCCTCAACCCATGCTCCAATGAAATAAACCACTTCACCATTCATTTCAATTCAACCAACATTTACGAAGGACATACTTGGTGCCAGCCAAGAGGCTGCAGCTTGAGAACTGGAGATGTCAAGACCTGGAGACTCAAGAGAGGCAGCGACCTACCCAGGCGTGAGTTAAAGGCAGAGCCTGGGCCCAGCTCATCTAATGCTCTCATCTTGGAGGAACTGAGGGATGAACAGGAGAGGAAGCTGGTGCTGCAGGAGCTGCCACAGTGCTCTTGCCTGCTTTGGGACTGGCATGGCCTCTGATGGCTCCTGGAGAAAAGACTCCAAGTTGGGGGCTGGCAGGAATTAGGAGAGGGGCATGAATGCCCAGGCTTAGAGCAAGAATTTACGAGCTCCTGCTCAAACATAAGCCTTGACCCAGCTCCTTCCAGCCTCCACATACCCTCACCCCTTCTCTACCCCCAGCCAGGCAGCTTCCCTATCCAAAGGGGCAATTACTCCAAGCAACCAGCAAGGCCATAACCGAGGACTAATTTCCCAACATGACTCTGGTCTGGACTTTAACCACCAAATGACATCCTCACAATCCTTGTGTCTGTTCATAATGTTAATGTGTAAATGTGAACATAGTAAATAACCACGATTTTTGTTACCCTGTTAGGGGCACATCTCTTTTTTTAACATATCCAGAGACCTTGAAATATAAGGCTGGGCATGGTGGCTCACGCCTGTAATCCCAGCATTTAGGGAGGCCAAGGTGGGCAGATCACGAGGTCAGGAGTTTGAGACCAGCCATGACCAACATGGTGAAACCCCGTCTCTACTAAAAATACAAAATTAGCCGGTGTGGTGGCACACCCCTGTAATCCCAGCTACTTGGGAGGCTGAGGCAGGAGAATCATTTGAACCCAGGAGGCAGAGACTGCAGTGAGCTGAGATCGCACCACTGCACTCCAGCCTCGGTGACAGAGCCAAACTCTGTCTCAAAAAAAAAAATGGATAGATAGATAGATATAAGTGGTCCAGGCCCCTCTCCACCTCTGAGAGGCTCTGCTGAGAGATCAGGGGACAGTGGCCCAGAGAAGAAAGACTTGCCCAAGATCACACAGCAAGCCCGTGTCAGAATCCACCAAAATCAGGACTTCTGACTCCTACCCAGGTCTCCTTGAGGTTCTGAAGGACCCCCTCACCAGAGAAACCTGCTTATAAATGTCCCCCAGTTCTTAAGCAATTCATGACTACCTATGGCTTCAGCCATCACCTTTATGCAGGCCACGCTAGCTCAGACCTCTCCCACGAATGGCCCCACCCAGAGGTCTCACAAGCATCTCAGATGCCAAGGCTCCAACTCTGAACTAACCACCTTTCCCTTGAAATGTGCCCCACCCATATTCCCTCTCCCCCAACCCTCAGCTGCTCAAGCCAGAAACACAGGTGTTACCCCAGGCAGCTTCGTCTTTATCACCCCCCACAACCTCCAGTAAACCAGGAGGACCCTTGGTTCTACCTGTCTTTTACCTTTCTTGAACTCATCCCTTTCCCCTGCCCTCCACCACCACATGAAGGCAACCTCATCATTCCAGACCTCATCCATCAGAACATCCTCTCCCTTCAGTTCACGCTTTCCTTCAACAAATGCCTGAACACTCACTGTGGGCCTGGCACTCTACCCTGGGCTAGGGTGCAGCACTGAGCAAGATGGCCAAGTATCTGTCACCAGCATGACTGCACAAAATAGACTCTGACCACGTCTCTCCCCGGCTCTGATCCCTGAGTGGCTGCAAACCGCCCCTGGGTTCAAGTGCAAACTCCCCCATGCAGGTATTCACATTCCTGAGCCCTCCAACTGCCCCTGATCTTTCCAGACTGGTCTGTCATTGTACCCTGACCAGAATAATCCAAACAAGCTCTTGGCCATCCTCCCCAACACCAGCCCAAAGACCACCTCCTCCACAAAGCTTCCCTGCCTGAGTCACCCACCTGACAGGGTGACTTGTGCCTTCTTCTGGAATCCCATTGAAACCCAGGATTTGTGTGTCTGCCTCCCAGACTGGGCTGTGATTCCAGGCGCTAGGGGACCCAGCCGTCGTCAAGCACAGAACCTGGCACTGATGGGCATCGATGTGTTGTGCTGATGGATGGACAGACAGAAGGGTGGGTAGAGCAAAGTCCAACTGCCTTTTTCATTCATTCGGTCCAGTGCCTATGCCTTTGTCGTTTTCTGCAAGTCCCTCCAGCTGTCTAACCTCCCCCTGCTGGCATTACGGAAGGTTCATGCCCATTTCTTCTCTCAATCTGTCCCCTTCCCCTTCCCCCAAAGCCCAGACTGACCTGCCTTTCCCTGACTGGGCAACAAGTCAACAAGAACAAAGGTCTAGGGGGCCGACCAGGGAAAGGCCAGCCCGGGCCTCTCGGGGTCTCAAGGCCTCGGCCTGTGTGTGTGCCAGAGCTTCCCACAGATTCGGGAAGAAGGTGCCGGAGGCTGGCCGGGCGGCCTTGCGGTTTGAAGCAGTGAGTCACCTCCTGGCTGCAAGTCAAGGAACTCTCACTGCGCCCTTGTTTGGACAAGACGGGGAGGCGCACTCAGAGTCAGAGACTCCGGGAGCAGAGACAGGAGCAGGAAGAAGGGGTCACTGAGACCTCAAGAAAGTCAGGGGAGACAGACGCCCAAACGACCGAGACAACCAGGGACAGGTGAGGCACGCAAAGAGAGAGGAGAAGGACAGAGGCAGCCCGCCCAGAACCGAGGGGCAGCGCATGGAGCGGGATCGCGCCACCGGTGTAGACGGCTCGGCTCCCTGCGCAGGCTCCGTCCTCCCCCCCTCGCGGCTCCCACCTCAGGCCGGGACCGGACATAGGCAACAGCGGAGCCAATGGGCTTCCAGACAGGGACATTACCTCACCAGAACCGGTTGCCATTGGCCGGCGTCCCCGCCGGGCGGGCTGTTGCTATGACAGCCCAGGCCGGCTTTGCAGAGGGATGCACGGAGGAAGGTCTGGGAGGGAGAGCCGCGTCCACACCTCTTTCCAGGCTGTGGTGGGGCCCAGGGACCTCTCCCCTCCCACTGAGCCCCAGAGACCCCCTACTCAGGCCGGAAGGGGAAAGCCCAGCTCCTGCTGGCCCAGGAGTCAGAATTCCTGTAAAAACGCCCATTCGGCCCCCTCCCTCAACCTGGCCCACAGTCCCTTGCCAATACCACCCCCTCCGCCCGACACATCTTGGAACCACACACTCATCCATGCATCCTGCAAACAGCAATGAGCACCTTCCAACATCCAGGTGCAGCACTGGGCTCTACAGAGGCAAAGATGAGTCCATCTCCCCCGCCTGCCCTCAACAGAGCTCCCCCAGTCTGATGAAGCAAGCAGTCCAGGAGAAAATGACAAGGCAGTGTGTAAAGACTGAAAGAGAGCGAGCACGGGGGCTGTGGGAACACAGAGGAGGGGTCCCTACTCAACCTACCAGATCAGGGGGACTGCTGGGAGAAAGGGATACAGAGCCAGGACCTGAAAGAGCCAGATGAGGAAGGGTGGGGAAGGAATTCGAGGCAGAAGGGACAGCCTGTGCAAGGACTGGAGGCAGTAAAAGCAAGGAACGCTCGAGGTAGGAAATTAGATGGTGGGGTTGGGGCGTTGGAGAAGAGGAGGAGTTTAAAGTAAAACTGAAAGGGGAAGCAGGAATGAGATCCCAAAGGACTAGAATGTCGTGCTAAGGCATCTTGGACCACATTTTCAGGCAGTTGGTTGATGGAAGGGGAGAGAGCTATGATTAGGTTTGCATTTCAGGAAGATCTCCACTCTTGCAGCTGTGTGGAGGATGCGGGGGAGGGGACTAGGAGACCAGTCATTGCAGGGACTGGGGAGAGGCCGTACGGGGGGGCTGAGGCCCCTAGCTGGAGTAGAGATGGAGAGACCCAAACTGAGGAGGAGGTGTAAAGGACGTGGAGCCACAGCTCAGGTGCCTGTGGAGATGGCACCAGCTCACCTGGGAGGCTGGGAGGGCTTTCCTGGCAACCAGATAGGATCATCACTCTCCTTCCATATGGTATTGGTGTCAGCTTGTGTATTCAACTTTTGTTTTAAGAGTCATGATGCATTGAAAGATGTCTATCTCTTTTCACATCTTCCACCCCCCTACCCACACACACACACACACACACACACACACACACACACACACACACAGGCTGTGATTCATCTCTGTTCCCAGAACTTAGCACAGAGCTTCATCCCATTCATCCCAAGTACACTTCCACAAATCTGAACCCTCACCACCCCCCTCCCCATGGCCCTTGCCCCAGCCTCCACCCATCCCTCCCAGCCTCTACCCTTCCTTCCCAACCTCCATGCTCCTGCTCCCCATCTCTTTAGTCATGTTGTGGCCACCACCTAGAAACTGGGGCTTCCCCCGACTATGTCCGCCCCTCCTATTATCCCTCAGCAGGGAGCAAAAGTTGCCTATCTGTTGGGTCAGATTTCTGAAGACTCATGAGGCCCATTTTCCAGTAAGTGGGGTCATTATAGTGCAATCATTGGGTTGTTATGAGAATTAAATAAGGTTTGTTGCCTGGCACATGTAACTGTCCAATCAATCAGCTGTAGTAATGACATTATCGTGGGTGTTAGAGGACAGAGAGGGCTGGCTAGGACTCCGGTATGGCACAGCCTGCTTTGGGTTACCCGGTGTTTGCTTCGCTCATCACCAAGTGGTGTCTTGGCTTCTCATTTGTCACACATACTTGTTATATACTCTCTTGAGGAAAACACAAAACAAAGTAGATGGTGGGACAGAGTCCTGATTTTGTCATCATACCACGTGAATACTATCAAACTCTCACGGACATCCTTGACGCAGTGGTTACAGATGTCCTCTCCCAAGGAGCCAAGACAGGACAACTGAGTGGCTTCTTAAATGTCCAAAGACTCCATTCAGATCTTCCAATCAAGGAACCTTCAGCTGTCAGAGCTGGCAGTGCCCTTAGGATCCTCTTATTCAACCTTTAGATTGACATATGAGGAAACTGAGGGCCAGAGAAAGCAAGTGAGTGCCCAGAGTCACACAACTGGGTCGACCAGCAGAACCAGAGTCATTTTAGGCACCCAGTTCCCCGCTCACTGCACTTTTCCAAATCTGGTCTGTCTTGCAACTGAACAGTGACTAGAATCTTCTCTAGCCGGGGCACACTTAGGGCCTTCACATGCTGGTTTGTTTGTTTGTTTGTGTTTTGCTTCATTTTGTTTTGTTTTTTGAGACAGAGTCTTGCTCTGTTGCCCAAGTAAAAGCACAATGGCGATCTTGGCTCACTGCAACCTCCGCCTCCTGGGTTCAAGCCATTCTCTTGCCTCAGCCTCCTGAGTAGCTGGGATTAAGGCACCCGCCACCACGTCCAGCTAATTTTTGTATTTTTAGTAGAGGCGGGGTTTCACCATGTTGGCCAGGCTGGTCTCAAACTCCTGACCTCATGATCTGTCCATCTTGGCCTCCCGAAGTGTTGGAATTACAGACGTGAGCCACCATGCCCGGCCCCACATATTGTTACATTAAACATTCATGACAGCCCTGCAGGATGGGTATTGTTATTCCTATCTGAAAGGTCCAGAGAGAAAGTGGTTCCTCCAAGATCACACCATGTTACCCAAGCCTGTCAGGTTCCAAGGCCCACGTTCTTGGCATAGCAGTGTGTTGACTCTAAGACTGCTCAGTGTGGTGTATTTGGAGCTTGTGAGCATCAGAGTGATTTGCCAATATAATCACTAAAACAAGAAGAGATGAATCTGCTACTTGGTGAAAACGAAAGAGGACCTGGACTCTTCTGCACATCAGTGCTTTACGTACCGGCTCTGTTGTGTGGAAGCGCTCCTCTAAAAGCTGTAGGAGTCAAAGGGCTATGTCCCATCCTAGGGTCTAGAAGAGAACCAGCTAGGAGTCTGGCTTCCCAGCTAGGCTTCGGCACATTTTCTGAGTAAGGTGCTGCCACCCGTGTTCTCTGAGTAGAGGGTCCTCAGAAGGAAACACAGGAAAGTATGTTTTACTTTTATTTTTATTTTTAGATGGATTCTCATTCTGTTGCCCAGGCTGGCGTTCAATGGCATGATCTTGGCTCACTGCAACCTCTGCCTCCCAGGTTGAAGCTATTCTCCTGCCTCAGCCTCCTGAGTAGCTGGGATTACAGGCACCTGCCACCACGCCTGGCTAATTTTTGTATTTTCAGTAGAGACGGGGTTTCACTATGTTGGCCAGGCTGGTCTTGAACTCCTGACCTCAAGTGATCCACCCACCTCAGCCTCCTAAAGTGCTGGGATTACAGGTGAGAGTATGCTTTAATGAAGTCTCTGCATGAGTTTGTGGATCTTGAAGTGGTCATAGGTTCAGGATACCTTGTGGAAAGGGCCAAGTGGGTGACATCTATAAGGACAAATCAACTGCTTTCACTTCATTGTCACTGGAGGCTCCCACAGCACCGTGCTCTACAGCCTTTTCCAGCCTTTGATGGAGGAAGGGCAGTGTCCCTCAGCACTGGAAGAGATACCATCATTTATGGCAAAAAAAAAAAAAAAAAGGATTATCCTACATCTTCAAGACGTTCTATTTCTAGCTCTAGAAAACACTATGACTGTTGATCAGCAAAAAAATTTGCTGTATCTGGCTCTGGAATTATCTCTGTCCTTGGCTCTGGAAAATATTCCAGAGACATTTATAGTCCCACAACATTGTTGACTCTAGGGAAAACTCCATGGCTCCAGAGGACTTTCTGCTCCTAGTTCTGGAATTCTGCAGCCTGTTTTAGGAGGACCCTTCTCACTGACGTTGCTCTGTTCTGCCCTCCTGGCTCCTGATTATCCAATCCCATTTCTGGAAGACACTCTGACTGTGATGCAAAAGAACTCTATACCTGGCTCTGGAGGGCTGATTCTCTGTGAAGGTGGAGGACCACTTGACTGGCCTGGAAGACTGACTGTCTATACTCTTCTTCCAGGATCTGGACTTGACATCCCTGGCTCAAAAAGATTGACTATCTAGGGATCTGAAGGGCCTCTCTAGCTGACATGCTGTAATACTGTATTTCACAAGTGCTCTCTTGACCCAGTTTTGAGATCCTGGCTAAAACCTCTCAACTCCTCTTTGTGGACACTTTGCTCAGACTATACCTTAACCCCTCCAAACTCTAGGCATGGAGGTGTCTGTGCCCCTGCATCTAGACGACTCTTTGGAATAATCTTCATTCCTGGCTTCTGGAGTAAGAGGGGGAAATTTGGATGGGTTGGAGGGATGGGAAGATAAGAGGAAGCATGGAATGGTTGCTGTGACAGCTGTTCTGATCAGCAACCTGAGCTGAATTTGAGTTCCATGGTCACAGGTTGGAGGCCAGAATTGTTCAAATTTCATTTACATGAGCAGCTTGGTGAGGTTCTGGGTTCAACAGGCAGAACTAATTTTGGTTCTGCAGTGCATGAGGCCCAGATTTGGGGAAATGGAGACTGTTCTCCCCATAGCTGTTGACCCAGCAAGGTTCATGGAGCCTGAAGGTGAGGCATCCTGGCCAAGATGTGCAGAATGATGGACCCTGGCCAAGCCACTTTATGGACAGAAACAAGGACAAGCGGAGTCAGGGCAGAAAGAGGGCACATGACAAAATTCCCATGAGGTCTGAAGTCAGGGCTATTCAAAAGACTTTCTTACTGAACCAAACACCCATACCCCATCCCAGGCCTTCTACATTCCTCCTGGAATCACCAGCACTAGAAGTTTAAAAATTACATTTCCCTGACATCCTTCGAGTTGGATTTCCACTGGGTTCTGCCAATGGAATGTATCCATGCGAGATTCTGGAACTAGTATCAGACAGAGTCCAAGCTCCTAACTTTTATCAATGGCAATGGCAATAGTCGAGCAGCACTGATGGTGAGTACAGACTTGTGAGCCCAAAATGACACCACATTCCTTTTTCACTAGTACTTCCAACATTTTTATGACCAATTCCCTAAATTAAATCACTTTGTCTGAAGTACCTAGAGTGGTTTCTGTTTACCTGACACTTATCAAAGATTTGTGAGTACCTACTATGTGCCAGATGTTCTAAGAACTAGGAGTATGAGACTGAACAAGAGCAGAATAGTGGATGGGGTCAGAGAGGTTGGGCAGGAGCAAAGCCATACAGGGCCTTTTAAGCCATAGGAAGAAGTTTGAGTTTCAGTCTGATTTCAATGATAAGAGCATCTTATTCAGGGAAGGGAAAGTATGTGATTTATGACTTGAGCTCTATGACAGATGAAGTCTAGCAGCCTGTAATAGAAAGGAGGGGATAGAGGCGGCTATTTGAAGGCTTTAAGCTGGAGATGCCAGACTGAAGCTGGGGGGGGAGGGGGTTATTGTTGTAACATTAGGCTCTGACGATGGTAGGATGAACTCACTGACCTCTGATGAGATGAAAAGCAGAACTATTACTTACAGCATCAAGTGGAGAAAGTTTCCATGCAGGGCCATGTAGGGGGTTGCACCCAGGGACAGGGGAACAGAAAAGCTAGAATGTAGGAGGCGGTTTCTGTCCGGCAAGCGGAGTGGGGTTAGCAGGTCTAGGGGCTTCCTGTGGTTTGGGAATTTTAAGTCATTTCACAGACCCAAGGAAGAAGGGTTCATCCCTTGATGTATAGCAAAGAATCCCTGAGAGTTGGATGTATTGTTGTGACCCAGGAGTGTCAGAGTCCAGTAAGGAAAGGGGTTGGGGTGCAGACTCAGCAAAGTGCCCACTAAGAGGAATTGAGAATTTTTAGCAAATATCTCAAAATCGGGTCAAGAGAGCACTTGTGAAATATGGCATAACAGCATGCCAGCTAGAGAGCAGTGAGTGTGATCAGGATCTGCTTTAGAGGTACAGCTGATGGGACTTCCGATGGATTGGACGTGAGAGAAAGGAATCTTGACTATGGACTTCCAGAATCAGAGGGCTGTGATTTTAAGACCGTGCCTCTCATCAGATACAAATAAAGATGTTTGATAACATTTTAAAAACTTATTCAAATAAACAAAGGGCTAACAAGATAGTAAGAAACAACCAGGGCTAGTTAGAAGGAAATATATAAGAACCCAGAGAGGAAAACATCACAGAAGCCACTTTTGGCCTAGAACACTGACCAAGAATAATAAAGAACAGGCGCAAACAAACAATATCAAAAATAAAGGGCAGGTGCATCATCACTGATACTTCAGACATCAAAAAGAAGAGAACATGATGAAAAACTGCATGCCAATAGATTCGAAATTTTAAATGGAATAGGTAAATCCTGAGAAAAAGATAGGTTACTGACTCAAGTTTAAAAAAAAAAATGCTTCAACCACTTTGGAAAAGAGCTTGGCTTTTTGTAGGAAAGCTGAAAACTTTCTGTGACCAGCCATTATAGTCCTAAGTATATACCTTAAATAAATTCAGGCATATGTGTTGTCATTAAAATATGTAGGAATATTTTTAGAAGTACGGAAGCACTGTTAATACTAGCTGGGGCTGGGCGCGGTGGCTCACGCCTGTCCCAGCACTTTGGGAGGCCGAGGCAGGCAGATCATTTGAGGTCAGGAGGTCATGACCAGCCTGGCCAACATGGTGAAACCATATCTACTAAAAATACAAAATTTAGTCAGGCGTGGTGGAGCCCACTTGTAATCCCAGCTACCTGGGAAGCTGAGTCAGGAGAATCGCCTGAACCCAGGAGGCGAAGGTCACAGCGAGTCGAGATTGCCACTGCACCCAGCCTGGGCAACAGAGCGAGACTCCATCTCAAAATAGTAAAAATAATGATAGCTGGAAATTGGAACAACATAAATATCCATTAAGAGTAGAATGTGGCATACTATATAGTATAGTGAAGTAATATGCAACAATGAAAATGTATGAAGTACAGTTACATGTAACAGGATGAGAATTACAAGTATAATATTGAAAGATGTAAAAAATAAGTATTCTGTGATTCCGTAAATACAAAGTTCAAATATAGGCAAACATATATGTATATATATAGGCAAAACATATATAGATAGATAGATATAGATGATTTATGAGAAGTTATTGAGTGCTGGCAATGTTATTTCTTGACCTGAATAGTAGTTACATGAGTGTTTATCTTTACTTGTTAAATTATGCATTTATTTTCATAACTTTCTGTATATAATTTCTGTTTTATGATATAAAAATTGTTCCAAAGAATGATTAAAAGAATAGAGCTAGGCAACTGGATGAATAATGGTGCCAATTTCTGATTTGGAGAGAGTTTCAAAAAGGAGTGGGAAGTGGAAAGACGGAGAATCCATAAATGAGAGATTCGTTCTTGCCATATAAATTCTGGCATGCCTGTTGGACATTCAAGAAAAGATCTCAAGCCTGTAATCGAGGATTGATTCCCAGAGGAGAGTCCCCAGATCTCCATCTCAACTGAGTGGAAGGAGATATTTACAACACACATAACTGGCAAACAGCTTACATCCAAAATATATAGAGAACTCCTGCAAATGAGTAAGAAAAAGACAGACAACTTTGTAGAAAATTGGGCAAGAGACTTGAGCACACTAGGATTTAGTGTAAGAAATTACACAACTGGGTCATTGTATAGGAATGAAGTGAAACCCAGTAGCTTGGAATTCCCCTCCTTGAGTCAAGAGACTGGTCGTTTCAAGGAAAGGATCTAGGATGCTTTCAAAACATGTATTATTGGTTAAATCCCAGGCAAACAGCAAGAGTTTAGAAAGTACCAGTGACGTGCCTGATAGAATCTCACCACATGATGGAAGCCTGGGAAGCCCCCCCCCAGCCTGGGGCCTCTGTTGGTCCAGGATCTTGGACTGGTGTCCCATGGCTTAATCTTCGGGCTTCAACTAAGTAAAATTACCCCACCCCTGTCGTGGACTCAAGCATCCTACCAAGTATCCTTAGCTTAAATGCAAGATCATGCTTATTTTGTTCATCTTGACTGGAGTGAGAAATGAATACCTCCATGCATATGTATTTCTTTTACCACAACAAGATGATGAAGAAATAAATTCATAATATTGATACTTTTGTATAATTCGTGTTTACAGTTACAGGAAGAAATTTTGTAATTGTTGATTTGCTTTATATAGTTTCTGCTTGCTTTTTATGATATTTAAAACAAAATCTAAGCAACAAATTATATGTGTGATTAGATTTACAGAAGTTACTTAAGTGCTTAGCAATAATTTGTTCATCATATTTGTAAGTCTCCCTTGTTAGGTGTTTGAAGTGTTTGAATCGGCTAAATTAAATTTGTAATTGTAGTTTGAAATATCTAAAGGAATTTGCTTAATTAAATGTTTAAATGATATTAAAAGTTTATGAGAATTTAATCTATCAAATTTAACAGTTAATTGAATATGAATCAATGAACAAGTAAATGTGATCTTGCTTTTATAAAAAAACTACTAAGTTCATAAATAAAATATAAAGATTCATAAATTGAGAGGAAAAGGAAAAGCAAGAGCTAGATTCTAAGATCTATAACTTTAAGAAATTAAATATTGATTGAAATGTAAGTCACTGTAATTATCCCCACTAGCTGAATTCTCACATCTGAATGCTTACACACAAAGCGAAATGTTGCCCCGAGCATACTAAACAAATAAAAAACTGTGTGGTAATTACTATACACATGGTCACTGCTGGAAGCATTCACATTGCACTCAAATCCAGGTGGGAGGCTGCAGCATGGGCTACAGGTGAATCTCGGCTGTTCTCCTATGGGGATCAGATCTTTCTCTTAATTATTTTCCATATATTTTTCTTACTTTAGCCAAAGACCTGGAGGCCCTCCCAGCCCAGGTCCAACTCAGATGGCTTCCAGAATGAACGTCATTAATCTATTGATCTACTTGTTTATTTACACTGCGGCACGTTTTCATAGTGTTGCAGAAAGAAAACCCCTTTGTGTCTTATACCGAATAATATCAAGGCACACAAACCTAGCCACTGATTGTTTAGGGTTAATTTACTGAGTGATTTTAAAGTGATAACAATTTTTTTTATTTACTTCCATGTAAAATGCTTTGTTGTAGGCAGAAATCCTTGAAAGATTGCTAGATAGGTGTTTAACAATGTTTCTGAGGTATTTGAGTTCATTGGTTGGGAGTTTGGGTGGGCCTGGGACGCCATAGACTCAAAACCTTTTCCTTCCAACACATCTTCAGGAACAGATTCAGTTCACGTGGTGGAATGCTTGTACTTCCCTTCTGGGCACACAGCGCTTCTCAGAGAGAGAAGGAAGGCTTCGCTTCTCTCTTGTCACTGGAACATTTATTTTCCCATTTGTTTTTCATCTCTGTCTGGGAAGTCTCCAGGGAGGATGATTGATTTGCCAAGAGGTGTCTTCCATTCCAGGGCCTTGGGCAAGTCACTATATTTACCCCATTAGAAGCTCACCTAGCCCCTTCAACAAAGGATGTCATTGTAGATATGGAGAAATGATTCCACTCTCCCTGCTCAAAGGACTGCCTTTGGGGCAGCTTTCTGAAGGTCAAGGTTCAGTTCATAGGTTGTTAATACATGTCTGAGCAGATGTGGGTATTAGTTGTGTCGTCCATGTTTTAACCCTTGATTTTACAGTGTGGAAACTTGATGGTCAGAGGAGGCAGCCGGGCCTTCCCATGGCACCCTATTAGGTACTGTCAGTCCCAATGGGCCAGGCCTTGCTCCTCCTCACTGCCCCTGTTGTATTTATTATTATTTTGAGATGGAGTCTCGCTCTGTTGCCCAGGCTGGAGTGCAGTGGCGCGATCTCGGCTCATTGCAACCTCCGCCTCCCAGGTTCAAGTGATTCTCTTGCCTCAGCCTCCCAAGCAGCTGGGACTACAGGCATGTGCCACCACACCTGGATAATTTTTGTATTTTTTTTTTTCTTTTTTTTGAGACAGAGTTTCACTCTTGTTTCCCAGGCTGGAGTACAATGGCACAATCTCGGCTCACTGCAACCTTCACCTCCCAGGTTGAAGGGATTCTCCTGTCTCAGCCTCCTGAGTAGCTGGGATTACAGGCACCTGCCACTACTCCCAGCTAATTTTTTGTATTTCTAGTAAAGACGGGGTTTCACCATGTTGACCAGGCTGGTCACGAACTCCTGACCTTGTGATCCACCCTGCCTCAGCCTCCCAAAGTGCTGGGATTACAGGTGTGAGCCGTCGCACCTGGCCTGTATCTTACATTTATTAGAAGGTTTCTGGCCAGGCACAATGGCTCACCTCTGCAATCCCAGCACTTTGGGAGGCTGAGACGGGCAGATCACTTGAGCTCAGGAGTTCAAGACCAGCCTGAGCAACATGATGAAACCCTGCCTCTACAAAAAATACAAAAATTGGCTAGTGTGGTGGCATGCACCTGTGGTCCTAGCTACTCAGGAGGCTGAGGTAGGAGGATTGCCTGAACCCAGGAGGCAGAGGCTGCAGAAAGCCAAGATTGTGCCACTGTACTCCAGCCTGGGTGACACAGTGAGACCCTGTCTCACACCAAAAAAAAAAAAAAAAGGAAAACTTCTACCTTTTAGTTTCCATGCTGGGGAGGTTTGTGCACAAGGCTGTATTATTGCCATGTGTCAAATGAGGACACTAAAGCCCAGATCAAGTAACTTGTCCAAGGATCCCAGCATAATGCTGATGATGCCAAAATCCTTATTTGTGATGTAGGTTTATTGACTCCTACTTATTTAGAGCACATAACAAGTTATCGAGAAATTACCAACATAAAGATGAAAAGAGGAGAGGTTAACACTGGTTCACCACAGAGGCCCCGAAGTCCTTTACATGCAGAGGATTCATGCAGATAACTTGATTGCAGACTTTTTTTCGTCTACAGTAGTAAAATCACTCCGTGAGTTTTCACTCTGACCTTGGGGGCCTAGAACTTGATCATCTTTGGGGGCTGATTTATCGGCTGAGACCCTGTGAGATTTTGTCAAACTCTGTCTGGAAGGAGAGAGAGGTTTGATGGGGTCTCAGTGTGAATGGAAGTCCTGAAGTGTGACACAGCCCAAACACCAGCATCTTTTGCCTCTGAAGGAGATGCCATTCTTGAATCTGGAAAGAGAGATGATCCCTCATCTTGAAATTTTTCTTTGCCTACCTCTGGAAAATCTATGACTATGAATTGGGGTTGTGAACCCCGAAAATCTGAGACAGGTCTCAGTTCATTTAGAAAGTTCATTTTGCCAAGGTTGAGGACACACGCCTGAGACACAGCCTCAGGAGGTCCTGGTGACATGTGCCCAAGGTGATCAGAGCACAGTTTGGTTTTATACATTCTAGGGAGACATGAGACATCAATCAATATATGCAAGATGAACATGGGTTTGGTCTGGAAAGGCAGGACAACGCGAAGCAAAGGCGGGAAGTGGGGAGGAGGTGTCCAGGTCACAGATAGATCAGAGACAAATGGTTGGAGTCTTTTTCATTTCTGATTAGCCTGTCTAAAGGAGGCAATCAGATATGCATGTATCTCAGTGAGCAGAGGGGTGACTTTGAATAGAATGGGGGGGGGCAGATTGGCCCTAAGCAGTTCCCAGCTTGACTTTTCCATTTAGCTTAGTGATCTGGGGGCCCCAGGATTTATTTTCTGTTTCTGGCTTCAGCAAACTCTCAATCCCAGCCCTGGAAAATTTTATTCTTAGATCTGGGAAAACTTCTGTTTATGGCTCTGGAAAACCCTCCATTCCAAGGTGTAGGAAACATTCTCTTGTGACTATAAAAAATAGTCTGCCCAGGGTTCTATAAAATACAATGCCCCAAAATCTAGAAAATTATTCATCATGAAATCAGGAAAACCCATTGCGCTTTTGCTGTGGCAAATTATCTACCCCTAAATCTGTGGATGTCTGAGCCCAGTGGTGTGCTGGCAAATGTTTAACAACAAGCCCTTGGCAGGAGTAGAGGAGCTGCTTATTGGTGATGTTTGCCAATTCCACTCCCACCATGGCTGACTTCAAGTTACCAAAGTGACATCACTGAAAGCAGATTTGGAAGAGGATGCCTACAGTTAATTCCTACAATTGCCAGAATGAGCCAGCTTCATCATGCTACTAGCCCCCTGAGAATGGAGGACTCTGACCCATGACTGTGGCAGATTCTGAAACCCTGGATATGGCAGACTCTGAGGTCCTGAGTCTCGAGAAATCACAGCTCAGGGGTCTGAAGGACTCCCAAAGCCCTGGGTTGGAGGACTTCAAGCCATGCACATGGCTAACCGCTTGTCACTTGATTTATGGCACTCCTCTCTAAACCAACGAGGTCAACTCAAAGACAAGAGGACATGAAAGGCAAGAATGTTCTGAAAAACCGACATTCCTAATGGCCTAATAGGTCCGGACAATATCTTGATAGCTCTAATAACATGTATATATTTAAAGCATTTCCTTCCATCTGGGAGGCCTAGAATTTGATCACCTAAGATGTAAGGCCCATTTTCTAGCTGACACATGAATGGAAATGGTGTTTACAGGCATTACACAAGACGGAACATTGGCTGATGAGTAGTTTTGATGGGATATCATGGTGGCTTTGGAGGTCCTAAGATGTTGCACAGACTGGTAACAGGCTAGAGGGTCTAACTCAGATGGAGCCATCTGTATCAAGGACAAGTTCACGTTTATAACTTCATAGTCCCTGGAGGGCTGGCCACGACACTTCCTGGTTTGGCACAGAAAAAATCCTGCACCCTTGGAACTAGTGGACATGCCCCCCATGTGCTGAGCAAAGCAACAATTCCATCACGCCTAGCTTAGAGGATGCCCTGTGGTGGACTGTGAAACCCCCACCCCAGCTCTGAACAATGCCCAATCACAAGCTCTGGAAAACACACAGTCTACTGTTTTAGAAAGTCTAGAGTTCTATCCCTGTCTCTGGAAAACACTTCTGCCTCCCCTGAGGAGAAGCCTCTCAAGAATCCTGGTCTCAGAGGATTCTTGGTTTTGAGGAAGACCCGTGATGCTTCATTCCTGCCTCTGGAAAACATTTGGTCTCTGACTTTGGAGGGATCCTTCTCACAAATGTAGGAAAAAGCACTTTGTAAAACTACAAAGCTCTGCCTGGAACGCCGCAGATACTCAATAACGTGTGTGGAATGAAGGAGTGGTCCTGCGAGATCTTTGCAAACTGCAATGCACAGCATGATCTTCAGATATTATTCTCACTGTGACTAAATAAAGCAGTTATCAGGGTATTATGGGAAACTCCATATTTCTCCCTAACGAGATCTTTTTCTTGTGAGTTCTCACCAGCCCGAGAGCATAGGGCCTGGCTCACAGTGGGCATCAATAAACGTTTGATAGATGAATGGATGCATGGATGGATAAATGAGGGCTGCATGGATGGATGAATCGCTGTGTGGATGATGAGTGAATGGAAGATTGAAGGAGTGGCTGCCACATTTGCCTACTCAACAGCCACCCCTCACTTTTCCTGCCTTCTTCCTTGCTAAATGAATCCCAATTTTATTCAAGTCTCTGGCAGCTTAGAAGCCCGTGCCCCCTCCACAGGCAATACATCTTGTTTAGTTTAAGGCCATCAAGACGATCTCTTTTCCTTGCTAGAGAGTTGTTTAGGAATAGCCATGGGATGCAATTCTGGCCCAGGAGACAGGGAAACTCCACTGGGGACCCTCCAGGAAGATTTTCCTCATTAAAGGAACACAAACAGGAGACATTCCCTCTTCTGCCTTTGAACACTAATGTGTGAGGATAACATGCATAGAGATGGTGCAGCCATCTTGCAACCATGAGGAGATGAGAGAGAGGACAAAAGCCTGACAATCTCAGGACCACACAGCAAACATGTAGAAAGAGCCTGGGTCCTTGAAGTCTATCACTGAACCACTGAATTAACCAATGTGTGTGGGTGGGCATCTGGATGAATGAATGGATGGATGGGCAGACGGATGGGTGGATGGATGAATGGATGGGTAGGTAGGTAGATGGGTGGATGGGTAGATGAATGGGTGGGTGGATGGGTGGATGGGTGGGTGGATGGATGGGTGGGTGGATGGGTGGATGGGTGGGTGGATGGATGAGTGGATGGATGGATGAGTGGGTGGTGGGTGGATTCTTGAGTAGATTAGATGGGTGGGTGAATGGATGGATGAATGGATGGGTGGATGAATGGATGGGCAGATGGGTGGGTGGGTGGATGGATGAATGGATGGGTAGGTAGGTAGTTGGGTGGATGGGTAGATGAATGGGTGGGTGGATGGGTAGTTGAATGGGTGGGTGGATGGGTGGGTGAATGGATGGGTGGGTGGATGGGTGGATGGATGGATGGATGGGTAGATGGATGAGTGGATGGATGAGTGGATGGATGGATGAGTGGGTGGATGGGTGGATTCTTGAGTAGATTAGATGGGTGGGTGGATGGATGGATGAATGGATGGGTGGATGGATGGATGGATATCTGTGAGACATGTGAGGGTAGATGGTTAGGAGTGAATGCATGGAGATATATATATCCACATATATGAAATATAAAGGACTAACAGTAGTATTTTTGTTTTCCTCTGAAGAGCACTCACTCCAAGGTATTCAAGGTCAGAACTGGCTGAGGACAGCTGAGCTTTTCCAGTACTGTCCTCCAAGCTTCATGCTTCCTCCCTACTTCATGCCCTGGGCCCACCTGTCAAGGCTGATACCTGCCTTCAGCACCTGTCACCTGTAAAGTCTTGTGCCCCCCTGACTCTTGTGTAGGGCCTTGCCCTGCCAGAGAAATGTTTGGTCTGTAAAGACGCTCAGGTAAGACAGCCTGGCACAGTGGACTCAGATGGTCTTGAGTCCAAATCCTGGCCCTGCCTCTCATGAGCTCCCTGTCCATGGGCAGCCCCCTAAGCCATCTGAGCAGCCTTCTCATCTACAAAAGAAGAACAGAGTGCCATTAGTGGATCTGCTATGAAGATCCAAGGGTATAATGTATGAAGGCACCCAACACCATGTGAAGCCCCCAGTATGTCCTCAACAAATGCTGAGTCCTCCTGAGTTCCTTTAGCCAGCTCAGCCACAGCTGGGCATGCATGGGCTGTGGCCAGGCAGCAGCCCACATACAAATGCAAAGGAGACCTGACCTCTGCCCCATCCAGCCATCCTGCTGCAAAACGCTGTCTGGAAGCATTGTTCTTTGGAGCCAGCCACGGGCTTGCGGAAGGACTAGAGGAAACTGAGCAAACCTCAATTGCTTCCTCCTTTCTTGTGCCACTGGAGCTGGCAGGGCGGGTCAGCAACTGGGAACCTCAGGAGCTTGCAGGTTGAGATCTGACAGAGTGGACAGCTGGCTCGGCAGGCTGGGCCTGGGCCAGCCCAGGGTTGCAACCTCACGTCCTGCAGCTTCCGGTGCCCTCTTGGACAGAGACAAATGATCTCAGGTCTCCAAGTCCAATTCTGCTTCTCCTTGGGATACTCCCTAAGGCCTGAGATCACCACCATGCCCCATTACCTCCTCCGCTCTTTACCCTCAATACCTCTCATGATCTATCCTCTTGTCCCTCTCCTTTCCTCTCACTCACTTGTGGCTCCGACTGCTGTACTACCCACGGCACTGCTGCACCGAGCCTTCCCTCCCCCTCGGGCCTCCGCGCAGGCTGTTCTCCCCCAGCTTATTTATTCCTCCTGGCCTTGTCCCTCATCTGTTAAGACCCACACTATGTGTCAAGTATGCCAGGGAAGCCTTCTGGGTTCCCCACCCGGGTCAGGACCACACACAGGACTCTGAAGCCCGGCATTTACTGCATGTGTCACACTGTCTTTCTAGATGGGTCTCCCCAGCTAAACTGAGCACTCCTCGACATAGAGATCATATCTCATGGATCTCTGCAGCACCAGTGTATAAAATGGTGCCCATTCATTCTTTCATTCACTGAATGTGTATTCTGATGCATCCAAGTGGTCCTCTCTTTATTGTGGACATGTAACCGTGTGTTGATGGTGACAGTGCCTTTAACTTATCCTTGGCCCTGTATGCTTTTCAAAGCCCTGGAACTTTCTCCTCTCATTAGTACAAATCTCAAACAGATTGATTCTTGGCTCTGAGAATGATTAACTGTCTGTTCTTGGGCAAGTTACTGTACCCCCTCATGAGCCTTAGTTTCCTTATCTGTCACTCATTGATTCCACAAACATTTAGAAAGACTCTTCTGGAGGTTCTGTCCCAGGGGGATTCCAACTACTGTGGATACCAACATGAGTCAAAAATTGTCTTGGCCTTTGCAGAAATCTCAGTTCAGACAAAGACAGCTTTCGACAGTTCAACCCTTAGGACAGTAAAGACTCCACCAAGGGCTGGGGAGGGGGCCATGCAGAGTCATTTGATCCACCTGGAGGACCCCAGGAAGACTTCCAGTGACACTTTGGTCAACCCTGTTTGGAGGATTAAATGATATGTCATTTGTGATCCATAGAAGGAACTCCACAGCACGTGTGAAAAAGTCCCAGCATGGCGTCAAGCACAGGGTGGGTGCACACTAAGTCTCAGCTTTCCATGCCACCCAGGAGGGGGGCGTGGCAGACTCGAAGCCCCCTGCAAGCCAGCCCAAGGCCCTGCCCACACTCCTCAGATGCCCCCACAGGCTGGTCTCTCCTCCTATGGTGCTGGGATACCTGTAGAGCACAGACCACCTCCAACCCCAGACAGCTCTCCTGAGACACTTCATTATCACACTTCACTCGGAGTTTGATAAATAAAGGTAACTATAGAACAATTAGACTCTCCTCTCTTCCAACATCGTAACTGGCATGAGATGCACATCCTTTCTCGCACTTCATTTTGCCAGGCGTATTTGAAGCTTTCCATCTTGGCCCCTCACACAGCGCAGGAAGAGTAATGGCCCAGAAGCCACTGCTGTGACACGCCGGAAGCCAGCAGGCAGCCCCCGTGCGGCCCCGACTAATCACTGTAGATGCCTCCTGTCACATGCTGGGAGGGTCCCCAAGTAGATCATGCCCTTGTGACCACCATCATCAATCACATGGTCATCATGCTCCCCAGAGTGCCTGCGTGAGAGAGAAGCACATGCCATTTGGAAGCTGAGGATCCAATTTCAAATCCCAGCTCTGTCACTAACTTGCTGTGTGACCTTGGACAAAGTGCTCACCCTCTCTGAGCCTCAGTTACCCCCAAGTAGGAGTGATTATCCTTAATGCAATCAAAGAAGGTAACACATATGACAACGCTTCCTAACGGAGCAGGCAGATAGTACCTGAGTGCTTCCTACCCTTACCGCCAGCCTCTACCCACATAACTGGCAAAGCAAAACCTGACCAAAGAGGAGGGGAAGGACAAAGGTGAAGATGAACACGCCCTTCTCCTGGTACATAGGGAGCTCAGAATTACACGCTAGGACCCAGATGCACAAGAGCAAATGTAGCTCCCTTATACTTCTTACACGTGATCTCATCTGCCGCTCCAGCCTCTACCAGTTAAATAGGGCTCTGTCCCGCCCGTTTAATATGGTCTCTCTGGTGTTTGCACCATGGCCTGGGGTGATGCTCAGTGTTTCAAGATTTCTCCTTCTTGTCCTTCCGAATATGGCAGCCTAAATGTGAGGGTGATCTGGCTGTGACATCTGTCACCCCACTCATCGCCAGGGTTATTCAGCTGATCTGGCTGGCTGGGCGGGTGTCCCCTCCCTCGATGCCGCCCTTGCGTGTTCCTCCCGAAGCTGCGCACTCAGTCTAAGAAGACAACCATCCCCCGATACAGGAGGACCGTTCTTCAGTCACAAGGATATGAGTAGCTGCACTCTTCTTCTGGAACCTTCCAACAAGCTCTCAAGGTCCAAATACGGCAGCCAGGGAAGAGGCGGATGGAGGAAGCTGGGCGCCTCCTGGGAGCAGTGGGTGGGGTCTCCTGTGGCTGTGTTACACACCTGGCCCACCACAGCACCCATTCAGGGTCCCTCTTCCTGCTCCTCTCAACACTGGCCACGGTCCCCACTGGCTCCATCAGCCATGGTATGGGTCTCACCAACCTGGTCCTGAGCCGGCCTCTCCTACTGTGGCTGAGGGAGCCCCCCTTCCCCCCTGGCCACGATGTGTCCCGCTCTGCTGGCCTCTTGATCCCAGGCACAGGCTGGAGTTCTGGGTCACCTGGCACAGGTCATGAGGACCCCCCCCCAGTGCCCAATCAGCCTCACCTAACCAGCTCCCTCTTTCTACTCACGTTGTGTTTCCACCCCCCACAATCCCAACTCCTTCCCCACATTGGATAAGTGACAAAGTGGATGTTCTAGGACCCTGTCCAGGGTTTCTAGTATCTGTGGTCTCACCCCCCACCAGGGGCTGATGCCCAGGAGGGTGGACCCTCGGGGCTCTCCTTGGGACCCACACGTGTCCTCACCCTGGCTCCTCTTCACCAGAATCCTTGTCTCCCCCACTATGTCAGCAAACCCTCTGCTGGCTCATCTTGTCCAGTGGGAACTTCCCTTTCCATCTCCTTCATCCTCTCCACACTTCTGTGATCTCCAGAGTCTGCCAGGCTGGGCTCTTGATATGCAAAGAGGGCTTTGGGGACTTAGAAAGCCTTTCCCCTCTCTCAACAAAGCCTGGCTTTCAAGATCATTATCTGGCTAAAGACTGCAGGATCCTATTCCGTCAAAAGCTGAACATCAATTCTTTCCTTTCTACTCCTGATCCCCCAATCCTATTGCTCTATAAGACCCTGGATGCCTGTGGCTGAAAAGGAAGAGAGTGGCATAAAGCGGTTCAGAAACACACAGGTACATTAAAAATATCTATCATTCCTGTTACACCAGACTTTCTGGATGTCAGCGCACAAAGAGGCCTTGGAGAGAACCTCACCCATCTTCTTCCCCCCAGCCACGTTAGAGACCCAGAGACGGCAGAGACAGGGTTCAGCCCACACAGCAAGGCAGTGACTGTGCAAGAATGAGAAGACATGGTCCCTGATGCCTGGTCAAAGGCTCTTCCAATGATGGCTCCACCAGGGAAGGGGGTGCAGGCCATTCCTCTGTGGAGCACCCTGCATCTGAGCACTTTCCAGAACTCTGTGAAGCAGGGGTCAAGTCTGTCTTGCTCACAGGTACACCCCCATCACTGAGCTCAGGGTCTAGAATGCAGTGACAGGGACGTCTCAACCCATGTTACCACTTCACTGCTCTGCGTTCCGTGCCAGTCATGTCAAAGGCGTTTGAACCTGAGCAACTCCATCTTGAATAGGGACTAGGTAAAACGAGGTTGACACCCACTGGACTGCATTCCAGACAGTTAAGTTATTCTAAGTCACAGGATGAGATAGGAGGTTGGCACAAGATACAAGTCATAAAGACCTTAGTGATAAAACAGCTTGCAGTAAAGAAGCGATTCAAACCCCAAGACCAAGATGGCGTTGAGAGTGACCTGGGTCGTCCTCACTGCTACACTTCCACCAGTGCCGTGACAGTTACAAATGCCATGGCAATGTCAGGAAGTGATCCTATATGGTCTAAAATGGGGAGGCATGAATAATCCACCTCTTGTTTAGTATATAATCAAGAAATAACCACCAAATGGGCAACCAGCAGCTCTCGGGGCTGCTCTCCCTATGGAGTAGCCATTCTTTATTCCTTTACTTTCCTAATAAACTTGCTTTCACTTTACTGTAGGGACTTGTCCTGAATTCTTTCTTGCACGAGATCCAAGAACCCTGTCTTGGGGTGTGGATCGGACCCCTTTCCTATAACAGTCACGGTGAATTCCTCTATCCAGGCACCTCGGGGCACTCCCTGTCTGCACCTGTGTTCAGGGGGCTGGCTGCCGTCTGAGATGGAATCTTCCTGCCTGCCAGCCCCTTGCTCCACACCAGGCACTGTGGGGGTGCCTTTACCCTACGCTGCTGTCCTCAGCTTCAGTCCACCATGGTCTCTCTGAGCCTCACTTTCCTCGCCTTCTCCATAATGGTTTGACTGGATATGGTTTTTAGACATTTTTCAGCAGAAGAAAAACAGAGCGTCTCTTTGGTAAGCAAGGAGATGGGGTCCTCCTGTAATGCCTGGAAAACTGAGAGGTAGGCATACACATCTGTTTAATCTGAATCAGTAGTTTTGGCTTTACGGCTCCCCCTAAAGCACAGATGCACAGAATTTGAAAATCAACTAGATATTTCCTCAGGGTTCTTGCAACACCAACTTGATTAAAATTTAAGACTCAGACAGTCTAGACACAAATAAGTAAGAATTACATCAGCTACAAGCAACAAAATTAAAAACAAACAAGAAAAACCCTGAGCTTTAAATCAAAGAGGGGTGTTCTCTCCCAACACGAAGTCCAGCAGAAGGCAGACCCTGGCTGGGAGAAGGACACCCCGAAGCCATCAGAAACCCTCCCCCGCCTGCACTCAGCCATCTTCCACCTGGGGCTTCCTCCTCAGATTCGTGGCCTCAGGACCACAAAGAGGCTGCTCTGGCGCCAGCATCTTGCCTGTGTTCTAGGCAGGAAGAAGGGGACTGGCGAGGAGCCAAAAGCCTATACCAGCTGGGTGGCCTCCCTTTAAAGACTCTCCTGAAGACTCACCCAGTGAATCTGCTCAGATCTCATGGGCTAGAACATGTCACGTGGCATCCCAATATACCAGGGAAAGGGGGGAAAAAAATAGTTTTGGTTTTTTAATCTGGCCACCTTGCCACCACGAAGAAAGTCTGGGCTCCGAAAGTAAAAATGAAGATGGTGGCAAGCAACTGGGTCCACCCCAGGGGGCCTGAGGCCAGCCCCAGCCTGCCGTTAACCTGTTGTATGGTTTGGGGCATGTCCCTTCCCCTCTCTAGCCTTGATTTCCCCATTTAAAAATGGAAGAATTGGGCCAGATGCTATGGGACTTTATCCAGCTCTGTCTGCCCGGTGCAAATCTTGATGCTGCTACCTACCAGCTGTGTGACCTGGGGTGGCTATTGGACAACCCTCTGGCTCAGTTTCCTCATCTGTAAAATGGGGGTAATCATGGAGCTGCACCACAGGGTTCGGAGGACTGGACGGGCTGATACTTGTAGGGTGCTCAGCAGAGTCTGACAGGAAGGCACAGACAAAAGCCATCAGCGCCGCTGCCATGGTAAGCTCTGAGAGTCCACGAGTCCTGAGTCCTGCTTCTGCGTGACTCTGGGTGCTGGGTGACTGGAGGCAGGTGCCTTCTCCTCTTGGGGCCCAGCAGGTCTGAGTTGCCTTCAGAAGCTGGGCCTGGCTTGACAGGACAGTGAGTCCCTTGCTGGGCTGGGAGCAGGGACAGGAGAGGACGGAGTCAGCTGGTTTCCTGCAGCCGGGGCAGTGACCTGGGCAGCAGGGATTTCCTGTTTCCCGGAGGGAATCCGGGCCACTGGGTCCAGCCCATCCCTCCCCCTCCCCCACAGCTCCCCCTCTGTAATGGAGGAAACTGTCGCTGGGGCAACCTTCCCTGCGTCATCTTCCCTGGGCAGGCGGCGGCCCTGTGTGTGTGAGAAAAGCACCAGCAACAATCACCCTTTGTCTCCAGCTCTGCTGCTCCCCAAAGTGCTTTCTGACCTTGCCCTCGTCTCAGCCCTGAGAGTCTCCTGCCCATTTTCCAGATGAGGATAAACTGTGGCCCAAGGAGGTGAGGTGACTTGCCCCAGGTCATAGGTTACAAGGCTGGTGAGAAGTAAGGCTGGGATTAGAGCCTGAGTCTTCTGAAAACATTGGCACCCAGTGGACTCTCAGTCAGGGCCCCTGAGACACTGTCAGAGCCTGGAGCTTGACCCTCTGGTGTTCTGATGACCTAGATGTGATCCTCGGCCACTGTCGCCTCCCGGCTGGTTCCCTGAGGAAGGAGGCTTGGGGTCTCCTGCAAGACCCCTTTGTCTTTAACGTGCACCCACCATCCAGCCTCATGACACTTGTCCCTGGGGACACAGAGACCAGACAGACCCACTCCACAAAACCTGGGCACAAACGACCGTAACTCAAAGTGGCCAGTCTGACATGCCACAGGCTAGGAGCAGAGGCCTTGCATCCCCCAGGTGCAAATCCTCACCTTGGTACTTGCTGGCTGTGTGCCTTAGGCTGGTGACTTAACCTCTCTGAGCTTCTGTTTCCTTACCCATGGAATGGAGGTCATGTTAGTTCCCCAGTGCCGCGATAAACAAACTGGTACAAGCTTGTGGACTTCGGACGACAGATCTAAATCTCCCAGTCCTGGGGGCCAGAAGTCTGAAGACGAGATTTTTGGCACAGTTGGCTCCTTCTTGGGGCTGCAGGGGAAAATGAGGTCCACGCGTCTCTCTAGCTTCTGGTGGTCCTTGATGTTCCTCGGTTTGTGGCTGCGTAACTCCCATCTCTGCCCCCGTCTTCATCTTCCCTCCGTCTAGGTGTCATCCCAATGTCCCTCTTCTTAGAAAGACATCAGTCAGTGGATGAGGGCCCGCTCTAATCCACTGTGACTTCGTTTTGACTTGATGACATCTGCAAAGACCCTATTTCCAAATAAGGTCACATTCACAGGCAGCAGCGGTTAGAACGTGAGCTTGTTTTTCTGGGGGAGCAGAGCCACAACCCTGCTGTGAATTGTGGTGCAGATCACACAGGTAATTCTTATCTAAACCGTCCAGCCCCGAGTCAAACTCCCAGAAAGTCCTCCGACAGTAGAGGCTGTTATTCTCACTTTGATTCTCCCACCCCAGCAACCAGCCCCAGCTTTGACTGTCTGCCTGGTGCCCAGCTCCTCCGGGTCTGAAATCCTGACTTGTGCCCCCAACCTCCCAAAGGCTGCACTAATAATAAGAGCCATTTTCTCTTTTGAGTCAAGGTCTCACTCTGTCACCCAGGTTGGAGTGCAGTGGTGTAACCTCAGCTCACTGCAGCCTCCACCTCCCAGGCTCAAGCGATTCTCCCACCTCAGCCTCCTGAGTAGCTGGGACTACAGGTGCACACCACCACACCCAGCTAATTTTTGCATTTTTTGTAGAGACGGAGTTTTGCCATGTTGCCCAGGCTGAAGAGTTCATATGTATTGAGCACTTGCTATATGCCAGGCACTGTGTAGGCACCAAACAAACATCAACTCATTCTGTCCTGGTAACAATCCTGTGAGGTCCCAACTATTCTTATCTTCTTTTACAAAGGAGAAAACATTCAGAGAGATTTAGCGACTTACCTGGGGTCACCAGCTAGAAAGCCGCAGCACTACTCAAACCTAGTGGGTCTGGCTTGGAGCTCTTAACTCTATAGCCTTCCTGCCTCTCCAACAGCAGCCCCCAAGCGCAGACCACCGACCCACCTCGGTGTCTGCTTGTCCTCTTGCCTGTTGCTGCAGCTGTCCCCCAGGCATCTTTCTCAGGAGGTCCTGCCTGACCCTCGTCTCTGTTCCTCCCACTGTTAAGCCTGCCTGGTCCTGGCTGCACACATCACCTCCGGCCCAGGGCTCAGCCATGCTGCTCCAAGGAGAGGCTACATTTTAAGAGGCACGGCTGGAGGAGAGGACCCCAGTCCAGGCAGGAAAACAGCACTGATGTGGAATCTGGAAGGAGTGAGACGTGGGGCCACAGGAAGTGGATGCTGGGCACAGACGCAGGAGAGAAGGTGGGAAGGCAGGTTGGAGCCTTGCTGTGGGGGGCCCTGAAGGCCACGCTAAGGTTTCTGATTGGGACCCTGGCAGGTGATGGGGCACACGGAAGGGGATGGGAGCAGGCCAGGAACAGGGTCAGGCTAGTATGGAAGAAACTCCAGCACCACAGACTGGGCGGGGTGGCAGAGAGCACCTGGAGGCGATCCCCAGAGAGAAAGCTGTCACAGACTTGGCTACCGATGCGGGGCTTGTGGGCCGATGTTTCCCAGATGCAGCTGGGCTGAGGCCCTGCTATGGCACCCGCAGCCCTGCATGTGCGCAGACCACCCGCACGTGCTGTCTCATCACCAGGACAGTCCCCAGCCTGGGTGACCGTGTCTGTCCTCATTAGTTAGCAGGTGTAGAGGCATAGCCCTGCCCCCTCCCCATCCTGAGCTGGGCCTCCCAGAACAGGACCGTAATAGCTAAGATCACATTTATTGAGCAGCGACTATGTGCCTGGTGCTGTTTTAAGCATTTGCTGTGGACTAATTTCTTTACTCTGATGAGCAACCCTGTGAAGCAGGTGCAATTATTATTCCCATTTTATAGATAAGACAACTGAGGTTAGGAGAATTGCCAAGGTCACATTTGCTAGATGCCGGGGCTCGACCTGGAACACACACCCAGGTCCAGAACAAACTCAGTGCACCTGGGAGGGGCTGAGAGAGCTGGAGCTGGACGCATTTGGGGATGGAACAAAAGTCAGCATCGCTGTGACTCTGAGTGCCAGCCACAAAGGAGGGGTTGCATCTCAACGGGGGCCAGACAACCCTGAGGACACAGCTCCAACCCCAGTGCCTGCCACTATGAAATCTTCTCTGCCCAATCTCCCCGGCTTAGACATAATCCCCAGGTAGGAGGTCCCAAAATGGTTAAGACTATGTTTCTGCTATACTCAGTGAAATGGGGGCTCAAAATAGAAACCCACATCAGTAATAAAAAGAAAGTTACACTTTTTATGCATCAATGTTGTGACTTCATACCTGGTATGGTATCATCGAACCCATTGTACAGATGGGGAAATCGAGACAGAATAAGCAGCGAGGATGGGTGTGGATGACCTCCAGGGCCCCAGCAGTGAGCTCACACTTCACCCATTCAGCTGAAGTAAACCTGACATACAGTGGAACAAACTGGGGTTCGATACTCTGACAGTTCCTGGGTTCCAGTCCTGTCCCTATCCCTTGGTCACTGTTGAATAAATTACCTCTCCGAACCTCAGTTCCCACGTCTGTGAGATGGACTAGTAATGCCCTCCTTCGTTAATTTGCTCCACATACATTTATTGGGCATCTACTATGTGCCAGGCCCTGCACTAGGAGCTGGGGACACAGCAATGAGTAAACCTTTGGGGGGATGTCAGGATCTACCTGATAAATGATGGGCCATTCCCTCCCCCTCCCCCACCCTGTGGGTGTGCCCCACAGCAGCTGCAGGGTGTGGTAATATAAATACCTATCATGGTGGCCCTACCATGCCCTGGCTAGAAGACTGTGGTGCTCGTGGAGTGCTTTCTGAGAGGGGAGACAGCTGGATGAGGCTCCAATGCCTCGGTGTTTTCTAGAACTTTTGGCCTGCGGGGCCAGACTGCTATCCTGCTGTCAGAGGTGTGGCCTCAGGAGTGGAAATGGAAGTTGCAGGCTGAGGCTGGCTCTTAGCCACCTGGGCACCGGAAAACATTTTCATGTGGGGGAGGGGAAAGCACTGGGAATCCACCCAGCCGGCCATCTGGAGGGTAGCCCCATCCAGAGCCAGCCCTGGGCAGGGTGATGGGAGACAGGTGTGTGTGTGTGTGTCCACGTGTGGGTCTGTTTCTGTGGATCTGTAACTCTGTGTGGATCTGCATGTGTTTATGGGTGTACACCTCAATATTACCAAGTCACAGAGGGGAGGAGTACCCCAGACCTTCCTATACACACAGTCACACTGAGGCAGGCACACACAATCCATATATAAAGACCCCACCCAGACACACAGACAAACACATATGCATATACTCAAGCATCCACAGTCACAGTCACACCACACATCCACAGTCTTCTGGGTACATAGATGTACCGGGTACACACGCCCGTAAGCACAGACACACACACACACACACACACACACACACACAAACATGCCTTTACACAAGGACATACACAGAGACACATGCAGACACCCAAGAGCTGATGGACCAAAGCCCAGGGAGGAAGGCCAGAGCGGGAGGTGATAACCAAAGGCAGGCAACGCACACCCGGGGGCTCCCAGCCTAGGAGGACGTAGCTATGCGGGTCCCTCACTAGAGCGCAGGGTGAGATATACCTGGAGAGAGGGCCATAGCAGAAACACTGGGCCCAGAGGAGGGAGTAACCGGCTCTGCTGGACAGGGGTGAGGTCAGGAAGGACTTCCCAGAGGCAGTGACAGAGGCTTTAGAAAAGAGCCTAGGCTGGATGTGGTGGCTTAGGCCTATAATCTCAACACTTTGGGAGGCCATGGCAAGAGGATCGCTTGAGCCCAAGGGTTGGAGACCAGCCTGGGCAAGACCAGCCATAGCAAGACCCTGACTCTACAAAAAAATGTTCTTTATTTAGCCAAGCATAGTGGTGCATGCCTAGGGTCCCAGCTACTTGAGAGGCTGAAGCCAGAGGAGTGTGTGCCCAGGAGTCCAAGGCTGCAGTGAGCTACAGTTGTGGCACTGCACTCAGGCCTGGGCAACAGAGTGAGACCCTTTCTCTAATAAATAAATAAATAAATAAGACACCAGAAGTCCAGAGAGAGGAAGAGGGGGTGGGGTGCATCTTGGAGTGTGCTCAAAGGTCAAACCTCAAGCACCCATCAGCCTCTCCCTGGACCAGGTCCTCCCCCATCATTCCTCCCCATCTCCAGCCATTGTCTGCCATCCTACCATGAGTCCCCTATTCTCTTCCATACCTACAATCAGCACTGATGGCTGTTGGCCATCCAGAAACCCTATCCCTATTCTCTAGGTTACAGAAAAATTCTTCCTCTCTTAGAGGACTTTCTTCTCCCTTATTACCTGTGGCAGGCAGTCCTAGGACCCCTGGGATTTTACATGTAGCTGCTGGAAGAGAGAGGCTGTGGGTCTCCTGTCTGACAAACTGACAGGATGTGGCCCCAAACTGCCTGTGGCCATGTCTACCTCCCGCCCTTAGCGTGGAGGAAGGCTGCCTGGAATAGAAGAGAAGGAAGCCAACAGAGTGGAGAGGGTAAGGGTCCCAACTGATCTGGGTGCGCCTGAGCCGACACCATCCTGTGCCTACCAGGGTGAGAGCCTGGGCAGCCCTCTCTTTTTTTTTTTTTTTTGAGACAGAGTCTTGTGCTTGTCACCCAGGCTGGAGTACAATGGCTCGATCTTGGCTCACTGCAGCCTCTGCCTCCCAGGTTCAAGCAATTCTCCTGCCTCAACCTCCCGAGTAGCTGGGATTACAGGCGCCGGCCACCACATCCGGCTAATTTTTGTATGTTTGGTAGAGACAGGGTTTCCCCATGTTGGCCAGGCTGGTCTCAAACTTCTGACCCCATGATCTGCCTGCCTCGGCCTCCCAAAGTGCTGGGATAACAGGTGTGAGCCACCATGCTGGCCCAGTGAAGCCCATTTTTCATGTATTCTGGTTGGATCTTGTACCAAAAACTAAAAGAGACCTGACTAGCACAGTCCCCTTCTTCATTCTGTCTCCCATCTGTCCTTGCCCCATCATTGTCACCTACCAAGCCCCCTCCCCCACCATAGGATCTCCCTCCTCCCCCACATCCATCCACCAGAGCCCCTGCCTCCCGCCCTCAGCCCTGAGTCACCAACCCTCCCCAGAAGGGGCGGTCCTGGGCTCTAGTGGCCGCTGAAGGTCAGATTCCACAAGCCTCTGGGTTATATTCAAGGCTGAAAGCTCTGGAAGTAATGGGAAGAGACAGTGGCTGCAGGCAGCACACAAGGCTTGGCTTCAGGCCTGGGTCGGGAACCTGGCCCTCCCTCTGTTAGCAGGCACCCATAGGGCTGGCCTGTCCTGGGTCAGGCTTGGGTACTTCTGCCCCATTTGAAAGCATCAACCCCTTCTCTGGTCTCTTGGCCTCCAGTCTCTCTCCCCTTCTTCCCATCGTGCATTCTGTGGCCAGAGAGAGCTTCCAAAAATGCAAATCTGGCAATGTCATTGCCCTCCCCACGGAACTCTGACAGCTCCCTGTGCCCTAGGAGATAATAGCCTTTGGTCTGGTTATTAGCTAGGATATAAATTGAGCTTCTAAAGCAGAGACCCAAAATAACTCTGGCTTAAAGAAGATACAAGTTTATTTATCCCTCATATAATCATTTACATATCAACAATTAATGGCTGGTGCTCCTTGGCATAGCGGACCCAAGTCCCTTCTGTCTTGTTAAGTTGTAGTCATTCCGTGTTGCCCTCATTCACATGTTCAAGATGGGACTACCTGCGCCTTCCGCCAATGGCAAGGGGAAAGGGACGGGGCGGGCACACCGCTATCCTTTAAGTGATCAAGGGGGAAACCGCCTACACTTCTGCTCGCATCCTATTGGCCACATTAGTCACATGGCTCCACCTAGCTGCAAAGCGGGCTGGGAAATGTAGTCTTTCTTCCAAGCTACCATGTGTTACTGCTAGAAAGGAAAAACAGATATCATTGCAAAGCCAACAGTCTCTGCCTCAGCCGGCATTTGGAGTCCTTCATATCTTCGCTCATGCGGTGCACCATTGCCCACCTCCCTCTTTCTACCTCCCTAGTGCCTGCTCATTTATAAAGACTCAGCTCAGGCCAGGCGTGGTGGCTCACACCTATAATCCCAGCACTTTGGGAGGCCAAGGTGGGTGGATCAACTGAGGTCAGGAGTTCGAAACCAGCCTGGCCAACATGACAAAACGCCGTCTCTACTAGAAATACAAAAATCAGCTGGGCGTGGTGGCATGTGCCTGTAATCCCAGCTACTCAGGAGGCTAAGACACGAGAATCGCTTGAACCTGGGAGGCAGAGGCTGAAGTGAGAAGAGATCACACCACTGCACTCCAGTCTGGGCGACAGAGTGAGACTCTGTTTCAAAAAAACAGACTCAGCTCAAATGGCCTCTATTCTAGGAAGCCGTTCTTGACCACCACCCCAGTCTGGAGGAAGAGTCTTTGTGTCCACTGATGTCACATGGCATCATGTGTAAGGTGTCACATGTCACAGGTGTCATGTGTAAGGAATAATTCATCTCCCACGCTAGATTGGAAGCAACCTCAGGACAGAGACTGCAGCTGATTCAATTCTGCATCCCCCCCCCCACCCAATATCAAGCCTGAAATGGATGGGCTTTAGGGAATACAGAATAAATGAATGAAAAAATGAGTGAGTAAATGAACTATTTAAATTAGAAAATTGTAACTGATAAGTGATGATTGATTGAATGAATGATTGTGGGCCTGGGGGAGACACCAGAGCATTGATGGTGTGCTGATTAGGCAGGCAAGACTCCCCCTGGGGGTCTCCCCCTCCTCATATGCAGTCCCTCCACGAGAAATGCTCTTCCCTTTGGTTACTGTCTAGCTCCTGCTCCGCCCTTACTTCTCATTTTAAATTCACCTCCTGAGGGAGCCCTTCCCAGCCTCACTCCTCCCTCACTCCAACAGCACTCTTCCCTCCCCACACCCCGCACAGTCCACAGACCACCATCCTTCCTCTGAAGCACTCAGAACAACTGTCACTACGTTTGTCATGTACTAGTTTGGCCACGAGACTGGGAGCTCCATGAGAACAGGGTTGGGTCTGTCTTTCCCATTGTTGAGTCCCCAGCCTGGCACAGTGCCGGACAGAGTAGCTGTCCACTAAAAGTTAAATGAGAACCCAACTTCTTAAAGTGTATCTAAAAGGATTGACATTTTGGCCCCAAGAAGGGCCAGGATAATGTTTGTGGCATGAGTGAGTAGGTGGCAGCCTCAGCTCTGCATGGCGGGTGGCACTAACAGTCTATGCCCAGAGGTGGCCTGACTGAGGGATCTGTAAAGACAAGAGACAAGCAGAAAACTGCCCACAAGCTTCTGATCGCAGAGCCCTGGGTGTGGTCTGCTACGTAGAGAATAACAAAGGGTTGGGAGCCACACTTTCACCTTGACTGCTGGAGAGAGAGGGGCTTGCTGGAAGGCAGGAGATATTGTGATACAGATGGCAAGTTACTTAACTACTCTGTGCCTCAGTTTCTCCATGTGGAGAAGTTAACAAGAGCACTGTCCTCATGGAATTGTTGTGAAGACTAAAAGATTAATTCATGTAAAGTGCCAGGGCTTGGTTCACTGTACATGTTTGCAGGTAACATGAAGGGGCAATAAAAATACCTGTTCCCAGGTCAGAAAGAGCCCTGGCTGAGCCTCAGTTTCCTCATCTGTAAAGTGGGTGCACCAATATGTAACCCCAGCGGCTTGGAAAGATATAGTGAGACGAGGCTATAAGGGGATTGGCATCGTGTCTGGCACGAGGGAATCCTCACCCCTTCCCCTGAGACAGAGAAGAGAAAGGTGGGTGCAGAGAACACCTGCCTGCCTCCCCTGCCATAGGCACGAGCCTGGGGAAGTGGGGGAGGCCCCCTGGTGACTAATCTCGTTAATGGTAATCATCACCCTGGTTCTCATTAATATAATAACACTGGGCTCCCAGCCGCCGCCTGGCTCCAGCGCTGGCTCCTCCGTGCCTCTCATCTCTGCCTGGCGGGGGGCTCTGCAAACACAAATTACACTCCAGTCCCTGGGGAGGCCGCCAGAAGAAGCAGCTATTCCAGGCACACAGCTCAACTCTGGGCCGCAGGCTCTGCTTTTAATAAGCACCGTTGTACATACTCGAGCACACACACACACACTCACATGCACACACAGGTGCTCACACACACAATCATGCAGCACTTCGCAAGCTCTTTGCTGACCGTTAATAATAATCGCTCACAATGACTAAGGCTTAGGTGGTAAACAATGATTGTGGAAGCCTGCTAAACACTTCCACTTGCCAGGAACGGTTCTAAGTGCTCGCTCCACTTGTATTAACCCATATCATCTAAATGAGCATTCCTGGTGTTTCCATGTTGCAGCTGTGGAAGCTGAAGTACCTGGAGGTTATGAGACTTACCCCAAATCACTGACTCGTGGAGCAACAGAGCTGGGATCCAAATGCACAGAGCGTCTCCTTAACACCGCTTCAAAGGGTATTAGCTCCTCAAGTCAATCCTCATGCTGATTCAGTCCTTATTCTCCCCATTGCACCAGTGAAGACATGGGCTCAGAGAAGTGATGTCACTTACCCAGGAACACACAGGGCGACCCAACCAGAATGGCAGTCTCACCACTCCCCAGGGGTGGAAGTAGGAAGGGAAATACTATTTCTCTTTTAAAAAAGGGAGCGGGCGCAGTGGCTTATGCCTGTAATCCTAGCACTGTGGGAGGCTGAGGCGGGCAGATCACAAGGTCAAGAGATTGAGACCATCCTGGTCAACATGGTGAAACCCCGTCTCTACTAAAAATACAAAAATTAGCTGGGCGTGGTGGTGCACGCCTGTAGTCCCAGCTACTCGGGAGGCTGAGGCAGGAGAATTGCTTGAACCCAGGAGGCAGAGGTTACAGTGAGCCAAGATCACAATCACACCATTGCACTCCAGCCTGGGCAACAAGAGCGAAATTCCATCTCACGAAAAAAAAAGAAAAAAAGGGAGAAACTGAGGCCCAGAGAGATTACACAAGGACTGGTGGAGCCCTGGCCCCCTCTTCCGGTCTCCCATTTCACCCCCAGCTCTCACCCTCCCACACTCACCCCCCACCATGGAGACCTGAATTCAGACACAGACCTGCTGGCTTGGCCAGGGGGAACTCAGCGTGAGAGGCCCTCTGGCCACCAGGGCTGCCTCCAGGCCATTGATGTTCTGTGCCACCACCTCCTAGCTGCGTGTTCCTGGACAAGTCACATCACCTCTCTGGACCTGATTTTCCTCAAAGTGGGGAAAGGGAGCTGACACTTAGGGAGTGTTTACAACGTTCCAGGCCTATTCTATGTGCGTTCCATGCAGTATTTCTTTTTTCTATT
Source organism: Ateles fusciceps (assembly GCA_036589455.1). Taxonomy (NCBI): domain Eukaryota; kingdom Metazoa; phylum Chordata; class Mammalia; order Primates; family Atelidae; genus Ateles; species Ateles fusciceps. The sequence goes on from JAZHEH010000733.1 coordinate 2,634,999, forward strand.
TTTTTTTTTTTTTAATTTTTTTATTGTCTGAATCAGAGTCACCAGGCTGGAGTGCAATGGCACGATCTTGGCTCACTGCAACCTCCACCTCCTGGGTTCAAGCAATTCTCCTTTCTCAGCCTCCCGAGTAGCTGGGACTACAGGCGTGCACCACCACGCCCAGCTAATTTTTGTATTTTTAGTAGAGACGGGGTTTTACCATGTTGGCCAGGATGGTCTCGATCTCTTGACCTCGTGATCCACCCACCTCGGCCTCCCAAAGTGCTGGGATTACAGGCGTGAGCCACCGCGCCCGGCCTCCATGTAGTATTTCATTTTATTCTCATCACGACCCCAGAAGGAAAATATTAAAAGAGTCTATGATTTTTAAGATTCTGTTATTCTATAGAATAGAATTCTGATTCCCACAGAGTCTATTATGAAAGATTCCATGATCTTAGAAAGAGTCCATTATTCTGGGATTCTCGGGTACTGGAAGGTTCCATCATTCTATAGCTCATGGGGTTAAAGAACTTAATGAATTGGTAATTCGTCGCACCTCAAGGGCAAGAGGCAGTCTGTCAGCCCTTGGTCAGCCTTGAATCCCACCACTGTCCACCACTGCCCCTGTCCCCTCCCTCTACTGTGACATCGGAGCCAGCCAAGGCAGAACAACCTGTCTCTATGGCACGGTCTTGAGTCTAAGGTCAGTGAGGACCGTGGAGACTGCCAGAGCACGTCGTGGGTAACTTGGTGGACAAAGGGCTCTGTGCACCCGCCTCCACGGTCCCGGCTGGGCCTCACACACAGGTCTCACACACAATGGAAGGACCTTTCGAAGCTGCACCCAGCCTGCCCCGTCCCTCAGCCAGAGACACCCAGAGGTGCAGCTGAGCTCGGTCACAGATCAGGCCCCCTCCCTGCTCAGAAGATCCATGGAGAGGAGGTGGGGGCCACAGGGCACAGAAGGGCAAAAGTCTCCCCACTCTTTCTTAGGTACCGATGGTCTCCACCCTCTCTACCTTTGCCCATGCTGTTCACCCTGCCTGACACGCCCCTCTCCCTCTATGAATCCTCCAAGCCCCTTCATGTCCTACCTCCTCCAGCAAGGCCTGCCTGGTTATTCTACCCCACCCTCACCCCATTTCCTCTTCTCCAAAGTTCTGTTGTGTTGCACTGGAGGCTCACATGGGGTCAGAGACTCTCATCTCTCCTTTCCTGTCTGTCCTCTCTGCTACCACCAGAGTGATCTTCCTGGAACACAAATGTGGCCTTGTCATGCTCTTTCTATAGATGCAAACTCAGAAGTGTGGTATTCAAATCTTCCCAACTCAGGCCCCATCCTTCCTGCCCGGCTTCAATTTCTGCCTCAACTCCACGCACTAAAGCTTGGCCAGATGAAGTGGGGATCTGCCCTCCAGACATATGGGCACCTGGGCAGCGCTTCTGAGACTGGAGCAGATGAGACCCTGCCTTGATCGCAAGACATAGGCATTGAGGGTCCCTTGCCCATCCAGCTCCACACACACACACACACGCACACACACACCTTAGGCTGCCACCAGGGAGCCCACTGGGGATTGCAATGGTGTGTGTTAGTACCATGGACAGTGCTGGGGGAGGCGCAGGCTCTGAGGGCTATGAAATCCACCCACCCTGGGGCATGCATGTGTTTCATACAGCAGGCATTTGCTGAGCACCGGCTGCATGCCCCACCCCCTGCTAGGTGTTATGGAAAATTCCAGAGAAAAAGACATGTTATCACTGCCCCCAAGGGCCTTAAAACCTGGTTGGAGAACTGACAACCCTGCCACCAACCTCCCCACCTACCTGCCTGTAGACTGCCACAGTCATTTGTACAAATCACAAATCTGACCATATCTCTCCCACCCGCCCCCCCAACCTTTTTTTTTTTTTTTTTTTTTTTTTTTTTTGAGACAGAGTCTCAATATGTCATCCAGGCTGGAGTGCAGTGGCATGATGGTGGCTCACTGCAACCTCTGTCTCCCGGGTTAAAGTGATTCTCCTGCCTCAGCCTCCCTCCCGAGTACCTGGGATTACAGGCACACACCACCATGCCCGGCTAGTTTTTGTGTTTTTTGGTAGAAATGGGGTTTCACCTTGGCCCGGCTTATCTTCAACTCCTGACCTCAGGTGATCCACCGATTCAACCTCACAAACTGCTGGGATTACAGGCATGAGGTACTGTGCCCGGCCCCATATCTCTCTCTTAAAAGTTCACTGGGACACACACACACACTCTCTCATATACACACACAGAGAGACACACACACATCACACACATCAATTGCTTAAAGAGAAACTCCAAACCATTGAGCATGACAGTCAAGGCTCTTCTGACCCAGAGGGCCCAGCCACCCTCCTCCCCTCACCGCCATCCCCACCCTCATGAGCCGAATACTCCAGCCCTACTTGATTTCCACCATTCCCCAGACATGCAAGGGTGCTTTTCTCATTTTTGTCCCCCCAGAGAGTATTTGCCTCTCTTCTTTTCACAGAGAACTCCTACATAGACTTCAAAACACAAACCAAATATTTCCTCCTCCAGGAATCCCCAAAGTGAGTTGTTCCCTCCCTCTGTATGCCAAGAGGCCTTGTACCTGCCTCTGTCTCACTTGCCACATTGAATTCTGAACTACCATGCATCCCTCATGTCAAACAGAAGCCACTACATTTGTCTGGGCTTGTTAGGAAAGGCATGGTGCTTGGCAGAGTGCAGGGACTCTCTAAGAACTCTAACTGATTAATCACTATGTCAGTAATACTTGTATTTGACAACTTTAGATTTTCTGGAAGCCTAAAAATAATGTCAAAACTGTGCTTTGTATGCTACTTTTTCTCTCTAAAAGCCTGTCTGTCTTGTCTTTGGGAAGGGAGAGCATTATTTATTGTGTCGACCATATGCCCAATCATTGTTAGAATATGATTAAATAAAACAGCCTCCAGCAGATCAGCGCAGACATCAGGTCCAGCCCTCCCCCTTCACGTCTGTGTTCCCCCACGCCAGGCTGTGAGTTCCCTGAGGGCCAGGACTGCATGCCTTTTATTTCCCTGGCACCTAGAACGGAGTCTGGCACACAGTCGGTGTCCATCAGTATTGGGAGACTAGCAAACTAGAAGTAATCACATGGGCTCCAGGTCAGATTGCCTGGGTTCAAATCCTCATTCTGCCATGTGCTTGCTGTGGAATTTCAGACACAATTCTAACCTTTCAAAGAGGCCTCTATTTTCTCATCTGTAAAATGGGCATATTACTAGTATATACCTCATGGGGTTATGATGGTCTCTATGACGCTGTGTAAAAAGGACCAGGCATACAGCCTGCCCAGTAGTAAACACCTAATAAAAGCTCATTGTTATGATCACTAACGTTGGGTTGAATTGTGTGGTTTAGACTTAAGCACAGCAGGAATCCAGAGAGAGGAGAGGGCAGCTCCACCAAGAATCCAAGATGACTTGGACCATCCAAGTCAGTATTTACCAAGTACTTCCTATGTACCTTGAATTTACAATGAAGCCTCATGGCAATTCTACGAGGTGGGTACTATGATTATCCGCCTTCTATTTCCATAAGCAGCCAGGTATAAGGGGTCAAATAACTTGGCTGGAATCACCTTACCAGTAAGCACAAGAGTCAGGAGTCAAACCAGGTCAATTTGGCCCCAGAGTGGGGCTCTTCACTTGCATGCCACATAGCCAACCTCAGGGAGGCTGGAGGCTCAGCTGGCCTTTGCAGGGCAAGCCACAAGACAGAGGCGCCTCTGCTGGGAGGAAGGACCAAGGACTTCCCCCTCACGCACTTCCCATGAGCCAACCCAGGGTGTCTCCCAAAGGCCTGCATCCCTCTCTTCTCTCACCCTACCTTTCCCCACCCACCCAGCCTCCCTCACGCCCTCCTTTCCCTTCCTCCTCCTGTTGTCCAGGTCTAAGAGTTCATCCTGGCCAGTGACTGGGAGCTCCCAGAGCAGGTGATGTTGGAGTAGGGTTTTGAAGGAGCTGTAGGAGTTTGCCAGGTGAAGGTGGAGAAGAAGTCAAGGTTGACTTATTGTTGTCTGACCTACATTCTCAGCATCTGGAAGTCTCTGTGCTTCAGTTTCCTCATCTGTAAACATGAGAGTAATGAGTACCTACTGCTTCTCAAGGTTTTGTAAAGATTAAATAAGCTACTACATGTACAATAATTTTATTTAGTAAACACTCATGTAGTGCTTGCCATCTGCCAGGCACTATTCTAAAGGCCTCACACTATTAAAAAGTTCTTAGAGCATGCCTGGCACCCAGTAAGTCCAATACACGTGTCTTCTGTTGTTACTATTACAGCCATGCACCACATAACAATGTTTGAGTCAACCACAGATCACATATGCAGAGATGATCTCATAAGATTATAAGGCAGCTGAAAAATTCCTACCACCTAGAGACATCATACACTGGTGTGAACAAACCTCCTGCATGGCCCATTGTATAAAAGTCTAGCACAGGGCAGGGCAAGGGTGGCTCATGCCTGTAATCCCAGCGCTTTGGGAGGCCAAGGTGGGCAGATCACTTGAGGCCAGGAGTTCAAGATCAGCCTGGCCAATAAGGTGAAGCCCCGTTTCTATTAAAAATACAAAATTAGCCAGGTGTGGTAGCACGTGCCTGTAATCCCAGCTACTTGGGAGGCTGAGGCAGGAGAATTGCTTGAACCCAGGAGGCGGAGTTTGCAGTGAGCTGAGATCATGCCACTGCACTCCAGTTTGGGTGATGGAGTGAGACTCTCAAAAAAATTAAAAAAAAATAAGAAACAAAGTCTAGCACACAGAATTATATAAAGCACATAATACTTGATAATGGTAAGAAATGTCTATTTACTGGTTTATTTACTATATTATACTTTTCATCACTATTTTAGAGTGTACTCTTTCTACTTATTAAAAAAGTTAACTATAAGACAGCCTGAGACAGGTTCTTCGGGAGGTATTGCGAGGAAGGCACTGTTACTGCGGGAGACGACAGCTCCATGCATGCTATTGCTCCTGAAGACCTTCCAGTGGAACAAGACGCGGAGACGGAAGACAGTGATACTGACGAACCTGACCCCGTGGAGGCCTAGGCTAATGTGTGTGCTTGTGTCTTAGTTTGCAACAAAAAAATGTTTAAAAAGCAAAAATAAAAACAAAATATTTCAAAAACAGCCCAGGCGCGGTGGCTCACGCCTGTAATCCCAGCACTTTAGGAGGCTGAGGTGGGCAGATCACCTGAGGTTAGGAGTTTGAAACCAGCCTGACCAACATGGAGAAACCCCGTCTCTACTAAGAATACAAAATTAGCCAAGCGTGGCAGCACATGCCTATAATCCCAGCTACTCAGGAGGCTGAGGCAGGAGAATTGCTTGAACCCAGGAGGCGGAGGTTGCAGTGAGCTCAGATCATACCATAGCACTCCAGCCTGGGCAACAAGAGCAAACCTCCGTCTCAAAAAAAAAAAAAAAAAAAAATAGCTAGAATAAGGAAATAAATAAATAAAATATACAACGTGGGGCTTTTTTGTTTTTTTGTTTTGTTTTGTTTTGTTTTTTTGAGATGAAGTCTCATTCTGTCACCCAGCTGGGAGTGCAGTGATACGATCTCAGGTCACTGCAACCTCTACCCCCGGGGTTCCAATTCTCTTGCCTCAGCCTCCCAAGTAGCTGGAACTACAGGTGTGTGCCACCATGCCTGGCTAATTTTTGTATTTTTAGTAGAGACAGGGCTTCACTATGTTGGCCAGGCTGGTCTCGAACTCCTGACCCGGTGATCCGCCCTCCTCGGCCTCCCAAAGTGCTGGGATTATAGGCATGAGCCAATTCACCCAGCCTACAAATGCGTTTTAAGCTACACGTTATTACAAGAGTCAGAAAGTTTTTAAAAAATAAAAAGTTTATAAAACTTTTAAAAAGTTACAGTAAGCTAAGATTATTATTGAAGGAAAACATTGTATAAATGTAGTGTGTACAGTGTGCACTGACAGTCCTGCTAGCTCTATTCATGGCAAATGCTCTATACATGTGTACCATTTTTTAATCTTTTATAGAGCATTTTCCTATACCTCTTATTTATTTATTTTAGAGACACAATCCCACTTTGCCATCCAAGCTGGAGGGCAGAGGTGTAATTATGGCTCACTGTAGCCTCGACCTCCTAGGCTCAAGTAATTCTCCTGCCTCAGCCTCCTGAGTTGCTGGGACTACAGGACTATACCACCACACACAGCTAACTTTTTAAAATTTTATTTTTATTTAGAGGCTCACTATATTGCCCAGGCTGGTCTCGAACTCCTGGCCTCAAGCAATTCTCCCACCTCAGCCTTCCAAAGTGCTGGGATTACAGGCATGAGCCCCTGTGCCCAGCCTCCTGCACTTTTTCTGTGTTTGGATATGTTTAGATGCATAAATACTTGCCACTGTGCTACAGTTGCCACAGTATTCAGTAGAGTAGCATGCTGTACAGCTTTGTAACCTAGGAGCAATGGTCTGTACCGTGTAGCCTAGGTGTGCAGCAGGCTATCCCACCTAGGTTTGTTTAAGGGCACTGCGATGTGCACAGATGAAATCATCTAACGACGCATTCCTCAGAACACATCCGTGTCGTTAAGTGACGCATGAGGGTATTGCAGTATCTCTGGTATCTTCATTTTTAGTGTTGTGCACCTGCTGTGTGTCGGTCATTGTGCTGGACACTTAGATTTGCCCACTTTTTGGGTCCTCACAAATCTTCTCGGCAGCAATCATCACTGTGCCCATAACACAGAGGAGGAAGCCAAGGCTCAGGGGGTAGAGGGGAGGTGAAGGGGCTTCCCCAGGATGACCTAGGAAGAACTTGCCCTGATTAATGGTGAATGACACCTGTATGCTCCCAAAGTCATGCCCTTTCCTTACAGCATGCCGGTAAGACTCTATTTCAATATTTCCAGCAAGACAAGATAAAGGTCTAGACTTGGTCAGAGCCTTGAAAATGGACAGGGGCAGGCACTGAGGGTAGGGGATGGTGATGAACAAATCTAATGTCCTTCAAAGTGGGAGGAGTAATCCCCAGTCGGCCCATCTCCCAGGACCGATGGGAATGGCAACTGAGGCCAAGGACTTCCTGGACAGTGCTTCATGAGCAAAACACATGGCTCACTTGGGAAGGGCTACGTTTGCTACTTTCTCTGCAGGAGGGAAATAGCTGAAGCCACATCAGTCAAGACAATTTCATGCAAATTATTTCAACAGAGCCACTCATGGAAGTCAGTTTTCATAAAAGCAGAGGGAACAGGGCGCATGAAGGCACTGACTACCTGGAAGCGGATGACGCAAAGCCGAGGAAAGTGGGACGTGGCAAGAGTTCCCAGGCAGGGGTTGGAGTAATGGCCCAGGCCTAGACTTGCAGCAGGGGGCCCAGCTCTCAGTTTCCTGGGGGTGCAACCTCAGGCAGTTCCCCGTGCCCCTCTGGGATTGGCTTCTTCTGTTTTAAAGTGATTATGGAGAATTTCAAATGTAAACTCAGAGTAGATAGAATAATAGAACCAAGCCCCTACATGACCATCACGCAGCATCGATAACGATCAACTCAAGCCCCATCTTACTTCTTCTGTTCCCTCGCCCGCTCCTCCCCATGTTATTTTGAAGCCAATTCCAGACACCCTGTCACTTCATCTACAAATATTTCAGCCTGTATCTCTAAAAGGTAAGGACGCATTTTAAAAACGTTAACTACAGGGTCATTATCACATCTAAGAGCATTGACAATGAATCCTTAATAACAAATATTCACTCAGTCACTTGAGCCCAGGAGTGTGAGACCAGCCTGGACAACATGGCAAAACTTCGTCTCTACAAAAAATACAAACATTGGTTGGATGTGGTGGTGAGCACCTGTAGTCCCAGCTACTTGGGAGACTGAGGTGGGAGGATCACCTGAGCCTGGGGGAGCTTGAGGTTGCCGTCAGCCATGATCACACAACTGCACTCCAGACGGAATGAGACCCTGTCTCAAAAAATATGTATATATACATACACATATACACATATATGTATATGCATATTAAAAAACACATGCACACACATATATACATATGTGTATAAAATATTTCAGTCTGTACATACAGATATATGTGTATGTGTGTGTATATATACATATATATACAGTTTTTACTCATTCACTCAGTGTTCAATTTCCACTTGCCTCCACTTGGCCAGAGCCAAGTCTAGACCTTTATCTTGTCTTGCTGGAAATATTGAAAAGAGTCTTACCGGCATGCTGTAAGGAACGGGCATGGGTTTGGGGCATACAGGTGTCAATCACCGTTAGCCAGGGCAAGTTCTTCCTAGGTCATAACTGGGGCATTTTATTTTATTGATTTTTGAGATGGAGTTTTGCTCTTGTTGCCTAGGCTGGAGTAAAATGGCACGATCTCGGCTCACTGCAATCTCTGCCTGCTGGGTTCAAGCAATTCTCCTGCCTCAGCCTCCTGAGTAGCTGGGATTATAGGCGTGCGCCACCACACCCGGCTAATTTTGTACTTTTAGTAGAGACGAGGGTTCTCCATGTTGGTCAGGCTGGTCTCGAACTCCCAACCCCAGGTGATCGCCCTGCCTTGACCTCCCAAAGTGCTGGGATTACAGGTGTGACCCACTGCGCCCAGCCAACTGGGGCATTTAAAAAATATATAATTTGTTTGAATCAGAATCTGAATCAGGTTCCCATATTGATTAGTTAACATGTCATTTAAGCTTATCTATAAATTCTCCATCTCTTTCTCTTTTTTTGTCTTCCTTATAATTTATTTGTTGAAAAAACTGGATCATTTTTCCTATAGAGTGTCCCACAGTGTGGATTTTGTTGATAGGGCCAATGTGTTTATCATAAACACATTGTTTATGATAAAATAGGGATGAAAATTATCCCCAAGAATTAAATAATGTCTATGAATGAATGATGATAATTGGAAGGCACCCACGAATGTCATGTGTTAATGCATCATTAGAGCCTTTCAGTAACACCAAGTGCTCCTATTGTTCTCATGATATAGTTGAGGTTCGGAGAAGCTCAGTAACCTGCCCACCCTCACAGCTAGCTCATGGCAGGGAGGAGACAGCAGAATCCCACTGCACCTTCCAATTGCTCTAGGGCTTTGGGATTCTGCTGTTTGAGCCTCAGTTGCTTCATTTGCAAAAACAGGCCAGGAGCCCAGACCTGGGGCTTAAATGAGCTAACATAACATGTGGTACCTGGTATAGTGCCTCACCCCATTGTCTGCCCTCTCTCATCCCTACTGGTTATCTGGTGGTGATAAACCTGGATCCTCGTCTGCCCCAAGCCCCGCCTTAGGCCAGCAGAGGCTGGGTGGGTGGCCCTGGAAGCTGAGCACACTCTGTTCTCAGGGCAGCTTGGGCCGGGTGGCTGTGACTCTTGGGCTGCAGGAAACAATCAGCTATTCTTCCTCCTTCCCTCTTGGTTTTGTTGCTCATATCTTGGGTGAGGGGGCCCAGAGGGAAATGCTCCAACTCCCAGCAGCGCCCAGCCCATCGGCGCCCAAATGCATGGTTTCCAGGCTCTGCCCTTCGCTCTAACAAGCCTAAGCCTAAGTCATAGTTCACACTAGAGCTGACCCTGATAGTCTGATTGCTACCCAAGCTCAGTGTCACTGATTCAATCAGTAGGCACCGTGCTGGGCCCTGCAAATAAGAATAACAGTAATAACAATAGCAACAACAGTAGTAATAACTGCCCACATTTGTATAGCACCTACTCTGTGCCTGCCACAGTTCTAAGCACTATGCATGTGAGGCCAGTACTAGTATTGCCCCCATTTTACAGGTGAGGAAACTGAGCACTGAGTTTGAATCACTTACCCAAGGTCACATAGCTAGTCACTGACAGAGCTAGGATTTGGATGAAGATTTGCCTGGTACGAGGTAGGTGCTGCAAAGAGAAGAATATAAATCCAGCTGCAGATGGGCATATTTGCCATGCTTCATGCCTCCAAATACCAACCTTATTGTCCCCATTTGCCTTCAAGGAAACCAAGGCTCAGAGAGACAGAGCAAAGGGTCTGCTTGACTTCAAGACCATGCTCTTTCTACTCCTCCAAGCTGAAAATAAAATCACATCACTAGAACTCGAGAGAGGGAGAAGGGTATGAGGGAGAAGGGTATGAGGCTGACAGCACTCAGAAGACGGGGGCGTTGCCTTCCGAAGCTCCCTGCATGAACAGCCATGCAGGCTTGGCTTTGAATCTAGGTAAACCAATCCCCCCACATCACAGCAGGTGTCTCACTGGCTCATTCCTCTATGAGGACCTCCCAGTGGCATCTGGTCCCTTCACCCCACTTTATAGTTGTGCAGACTGAGGCACCGAGGTGTCAGAGGTCTGGGCCCCCGGGGCTCTGTCTTGGCTACTCTGATTCTGGTATCCTGTGGTCCCAAGATTTTTTATGTGTAGCCTAAAGCCAGAGTTCTTCCCCCTGGGGGGTGAACCACAGGCCCCTCTCACCACTGCCCGGCCCCTCCCAACCACAGTTCCCACCCCAGCCTCACCGCAGCAGCTCCGTGGTTTCCTGGACACTCAACCAACAGCAGCTTTTACCATAATGGTTCCCACGAGAAGCTGTTAGTCAATTTTCCCTGCTTGGTTCTCAATGTCTTTGACGGGAAAGATGGATGGGGTCCAGGGTGCGGCCACGGGCTGCCCTCCCCAGATGACCATATTTATCTCATACTCTGGACACGGCACATTATTTCAGCTTAATTTTATTTCCTCTTATAAATGGGCACAGCACGGGAAGTGTTAAAAAAACAATAAACAAAAACAAATAAAGCCAGTTCCTTCACAAGGCTGGTTCAGGTGAGTACCCACGGGGGGGGCAGGCGCCCTGGTCTCTCTTTTCCACTGTCTTTTTTTCCTTTGCTTTTCCTTATTTAAGGTTTTGGCCATGAACTCAGGACAGGTACGGTTAATAAACAGGTTACAGGGGAGAGAAGGGACAGGGAAGGCCTGGGGGAGGGAACGGCAGACCCGAACACACCCCAGGCCAGTTCTGTACAGGAGAGGACTCACCGGAGGGAGGGACACTGTCTTTAGGGGGCTCTCTGGAGCCACGCCGCCTACGAAAATATTTACATGCATTCGCCACGCTGAGGCCAGGGGCACTGCAGTGCCAGGCAGGCACCTGGGGGATGCTGGGGCCACCGGCCCTCAGATGGTGACTCCCAGGGCCCAGTCTTGATGCCTCTGTAAATCTGCACAGTTTGTGGGCCTCTATTTACAGGCAGGAGGCCTGGGGAGGCAAGTCCAGGGCTGCAGTTGTTGGAAGAAGAAATCCAGAGAACCCGGGAGGCAGCCACTCCTGCCTCGTGAGGCTGAGGGTCTGCTCCCTGCGTCCAAGGGCCCCCTCCTGGAGGCCTGACAGGAAGCTTTGCCAACCCCAGGGAGGTCTGGCCCACACAGCCTAAGCCCTGCCCAGCCCTGGCTGCCACCCACACACCTCCAGAGATCAAGGGGACCAGCTTTTCAGGCAAGGCCCCCATCTGGCCCCCTGGAGACAGGGCCTGGGCTCTCAAGGTCCCGGCCCACCTCGCGCTCTGGCAGCCAGGGCCCCAGAGGCTCTCAAGCCGCACAAGCTCCCTCTCAATGCCAAAGCCCCTCAGGACACCCTATCACAGGTGGGGGCAGGGGCACCTGAGGGCCCTGCACCCACATTGCACCTCGGAGAGCCCCAGCTTGTCCTCACTGAACTCTCTCTCTCGGACTGCCTTGCCTCGGTCAGGCCGGCCAGGGCAGATTTGGGCTGGTCAGACTCTTCAATCTCACAGGGATAAAGCCTGGACATCTGCCTTGGGTCCGAGGCTCCTTGAACAAGGCCCCTGGCCTCTTTCTCAAATGCTAAGGACACAGAGAAGAGAGGCCAGTGCCAGGGGCTCACGCCCCAAATGAGAAGCCAACCCCTGGGAACGTGAGGAACCAGGCCTACTGGGGCCGCCCCCGTCACAGGCTCCAGCTCTACACAGAAGCTGCACTCCCTGCTGAGTCTCCCGCCCAGGGGCCAGCATCTTCTGGGGCTGGAGGCCCAAGCCCTTTCTCCTCTCTCCTCCCTGGTTCCTCAGCCTCGGCCTGCCCAGGCCGTCTCACCAGAGCTGTAGTCCCCAAGACAGCAGCACCCCAGGGAGGAGGGGTAGGAGACAGGCTTGTGGTCTCTGCTCCTAGGACCCAGTCCTTCTGCTCCAAAGATGACTGAGGCCAACCCACCTCCTCCAGATCTTGGGGCCCCCCATGCCCACTCTTCTAAGGCTGGGTCCACCTGGCTTCCTCACAAGCCTCTGGGCCCTGCGAAGGAGGGTTTTGGGACTTGAAGATGGAGTCCAGCCTGGAAAGGAAAGGCTGTGGAACAGCCCCCAGAACCTCACCCTCACTGCCTACACTCCGCTACCCCTCACCCTGCAGAATCTGCTGCCAGGGCATCTTGAAAAGGGCCCTGAAATAAAACCTGCCTTCCTGACTTGAATCTGGGTTGTGGGTGAGGGGTGGGGATGTGAGTGCCAGCCAATCACAACTCACATCTATCCCTTTGGCTCCAGGAGGCCCCCTGCCAAGCACACCCTCCCCCAAAGATGTGACCCCACACTTAAAATACCGATGGAAATAGCCCTACTTGCTAGGTAACAAAGGAGGTAACACCTCCCCCACTGTTACCTGGTCTCATCCCTCAAACCCTGCTCTTGGCCTGGGGCTTCTGCAGGGGCTGCTCCAGCCATGGTCCCTGAAGCTGCAGCCAGAACTGTTTGGCTAAATATGTGAGGGGGATGTCCACAGGGAGGGCCCCTGGGCAGGTGGGCTGAGGCTGGCCTGGCCAGGCAGAGGGCAGAGGGTGCGAAGGGCCCGCCCTCACAGGCACTTTGGAGACTTGTGTCCTGGGAGGCAGAGTCAGCCCCCTAGCTCAGAGCAGGAGGGGGTCACAGGGAAATGAAGGAGCCCAACCACATGCCCCCTCCCTGCCCTGGGCCTTCCGTCCTGGGAGACCCAAGAGCCCCTCACAGCCTGGGGTCAGATTCCTTCCTCAGTCTTAGAGGAGCCCCCAGGCTCCCAGTCAGTGGCAGGGCTGGCCCCCAAACCTCCCCCTTTGCCAGCTGCAGTGGGGGAGGAAGCAGGTAGGGGTGAGGCCAGGCCCGCCTGCATGCAATGCCCTGAAAGGGCTGTGGCCCCACACTTTTTCCAGGAAAGGCAAGGGCCTGTTCTCCCTCCAGCATTGAGAGCAGGTCATGTGGCGTGAGATTGTGCATCCACATGGGATTGTGTCTGACACTGGCTGGGGTTGGTGGCCGCATGGTTGGTGTGGGCACCATGGCATGGGACTGAGAATAATGGGACAACTCCAGGGGACCCAATATGGGCTGATTGTTCTGGCTCAATTCCACCCTCCCCCAGTGAGCCTGAAAGCAGGAGGCAATGTGTGTGGTACCAGAGTGTGGGTGTACTGGGGGCAGGAGGAGGCCACACTGTCACTGCCATGGGACCATGACTAGTGACTTGCATTGTAGTGTCTGGGGGTGTGTAAGTGATACAAGAGGATAACATTCTTGGAGGGATGTGTGTGTTCTGTGATATGTCTCGATTGGCTGGGCAGTCAGGATTGTGTCTGGTTTTGTCATTGCATGCTTTTGTCTTGCATGTGACTGCGTGAAAATATGTGTGACAGTGTGGGCAATGGTGTCTGTGCAGAGTCCCCCTCATGGGAGAGACATCAGAGCAGCCTCTCCTCACCAGTGGCTGCCCCAGCACCCTCAGGAAGCTGTTCCTTAGGGGAAGATGCAGAAAGAAGTGAAGTCTGGGGTGCATGTGTACTTGGCAGGCAAGAGGAGACTCAACAACCCGAGAAAGATGGGACAAACAGGCTGGTGACAAGGGACACCCTCTCACCCAGGCAGAGAGAGGCCATGGGATAGATGCAAGAGGCTGCAGTGTCTAGATGATTTCAGGGACAAACGAATGTTTGTCCTGGAAACCAGCCTGAGTCCCTCTCTGCCCCCAAAAGAAGATCTCAGTGAGCCCTGTGGGGGCCAAGCTGGGGCTCAGGCCCATCTCAAGCCCCACCCTTTCTTCCAGCAGTCAGTCAGGAGCTTCCTTCCTCCCATCCATCTGACATGAGGTCCTGAAGCCCCCGACTGGTGGCAGGGATAAGGGGAACAAGAGTTGAGCTCATAAGGGCACAGTCTGGAGCAGATGGCAGCAGCCCCTGTTCCTCGGGGGAAGATCTGTGTGAGGCTGGCAGCCTGGGCCTTGGGAGGGAGGGCAGAGAAGAACTGGGGCCAGGCTCCAGGCCCAGTCCCAGGCTTGGACTGGTGGGGCCAGGCTGGGGACTGGACGGCAGGGCGGTGTTGAGGCTGCAGGGAGGCACTGTGGCTCCACTAGGCATAGAACTCCTCCTGCTTGTCAGGCTTCTGGTATGTGACGCTCGCCTGCTTGGGTTCTTCCAGCGTGTAGCTGCCCTCATCCTTTTTCTTCATGCGATAAGATGAGCAGTGTGACCAAGAAGGCGGCAAGAGGGCGCCCACCACCCCGCCCACAATCACAGCTGTGGAAGAAGAGGGCAGACGTCAAGGCCCAAAGGCAGGGTAGAACCAGGGCAGAGGGTCCTCAGGGATGGGGGCCAGGGTGAGGAGAGGGCTGGGAGTCCTGGATCTGAGTTGGAGTGAAGATGGAGTCAATACTACTACTGCCAGCACTGGCTACCATTTATAGGACTTCAGGGACTGCATTCTAATCACCTAACACACTAACTCACTGAACCCTCACACCAGCCTTATCAGGAAGGGGTCATTTGAGATCTTCATCAAATTTAAAATGCCATCAGTCATAAGATGCCCCAATATTTATAACTGCTAGGAAAGAAAAAACTTTGCTAACTAAATATGATATACCCCCATTACAGAAGAGTTAACATGTGAACAGCTGTGCCTCTAGAATTGATTAAGGGCAAAATGACTATCCCCATTCTACAGATGAAGGGAAGGAAGGCTGGAGAGGTGAAGTACCTTGCCTGAGTGCAAAGCCAGAATTTGGACCAGGAGTCCAGAGACTCCCTAGATGCGGCCAGGGCAGGTCCACAGGGACTGGGGTCAAAAACTGGGGAAGGTCAAGCTGAAGGATGGGTCAGAGATTAGCATCTAGGAAATAAGGTCCCAAGGGGTGAGCCAGTGTGGCCCAGGAAAGCGGGGATCAAAGTCACAGTCCACGCAGGGGTCAGAGAGCACTGAGGAAAGACCTAGAGGTGGACATGAAGTCAGGGTTGGATATTGGGAAGGAGGAAAGTCAGGGGAGGAGCCAGAGGCAGGTCCTTGGGGGTTGGGTGCCCAGCTTTCCTTCCTATCTGGCTCCTAGGAAACCACGCCCTGATCTCCCTTCTGGGTTCCTAGAGGCAAACTGAGACCCAACTAGCTGCCTCACTCTGGGATCCTCCCCGGGCTCCCCTTGGCCCAGACCCCAAGCCTCACCTACGAGCACCTCCTCCGCTCCAGGATACTCTTCTGAGGCAGCTGAGCAGCTGAGCTGCCCGAGTCGATGGCATTGTCCAGGAGGCCAGGGCCTGGGCGGGCACCCTTGGGCAGTGTCCCAGGTGGAGGTGACGGCTTGGCCGCAGCCCCTCCCACAGCTACCACCTCATTGGCTGTCTCTGGTTGTGTGGTCTCTCTTCTGGCAGCTCAAAGTCTCCGCTGGGCCCCCAACTCACCGGCACCTCTGGCTCATCCCGGATTGTGGTCAGGAAGGTCTCCGGAGTTGGGGTCTGCAGAGAGGGTAGCATGAGCCCAGGAGTCAGGCCGCAGCACCCCCTGCCACAGGCAACCACACTTGCATGCATAACCCCCCACCCCCATCCTACTGCCCTGGGGGCTAACACTTAGCACTCCCTACATGTCAGGCCTGTGCTACGCAGCATCCCCGTGAAGGAGTGTAACAACGCCCCCAGTTTACAGAGCAGGAAGCTGGCTCAGAGCATATATGACCTGTCGAAGGACTCACAGCTAGTAAGTGGGGGACAGACTAAAATTTAGGTCTATCTGCCCCCAGAGTCTGTGTTTCTAACCACTACCACACTGCCTCTGTTCTTGCTCGGCCACATCCTGTCCCCATCATGTCCCTTCCAGCTGCCTTAGTAACAATCCTCGGGGGATTCCTGCTGAGAAGCTGTTTGGGAACTGCTGGGTGCAGCTGCTATCAACTTGGGCCTCGTCCTGGTCCATGCCTGAGGCAGGGGCACGTCCTATAGCCTGGAGGCCAGTCCAAGACCACAACCTGCAGAGTATGATGGCCTCAGGGGCAGGTGTCCAGGAAACCAGCTTAGTGACTGCCAATCTCTCGGGCTCCGACCACTCAGAGGCAGGATCAGAGCTGGGAATCATGAGACCAAAGTGGGGGCTGTGGGAGCCATCGGAGCAGGGGCATGGCTACTTCACAGGTGGGCATGGAAAGGGTGGATCTGGTGTCCAGGCTGAAAGAGGCTGCAGCCATGCCCCAGTGCCCACAGTGTGCACGGTGGCTACTCCCGCAACCTGGGCTCTGTGCGCCTTCTCCTGGGCGCCGTGACGTGTCACTGTTTCCCCTTCCTGCTTGGCCAAGTCTGTGTGAAAACACCAGGCTTTCGCAGCTGCATGAGGAGGCGAGGGAAGGGCCTGCATCCTGCTGGGCTGGGTGGGGAGTCCGAGGGACTGACACTGACCCCAAGGCAGCTCCATGGCCCAAGGGCCCTCCTCAGTGAGGCCAGCTGCAGAGAGCTCTGGCACCCAGGCCGTGTTGCCGCCTTTCCATCTGACTCAGTGCACCCAGCAGGGACCAGGCCACCTCTCTCATGTCCTTGGGATTCATCCATCCGTCCCTGGCACTCCTAACATCTTCATTCCCTTCCCATCAATCCCTCTCCCTGTCCATCCTATCCCAACGCACACACATGGAGCCCTGGCCCTGAGAGACTGCCGGGCTCTGGCGCCAACTGCCTGGGTTCAAATCCTGACTATCACCACTAGCTGTGGAGCCTTGGGAAGTGGCTTCCCCCTCCCTGTGCGCCAGCAGTTGCCTCATC
This sequence comes from Ateles fusciceps, assembly GCA_036589455.1. NCBI lineage: Eukaryota > Metazoa > Chordata > Mammalia > Primates > Atelidae > Ateles > Ateles fusciceps. Next base: position 2,652,070 of record JAZHEH010000733.1, read on the forward strand.
TGTAAAATGAGATGACCACAGTGCCACCCGAGGAGTGGGCGTGAGGGCTGAGGTTAACACGGGCAAAGTGCTGAGCACTGAGCCACACACAGGCAGCCCTCTGCCAGGTAAGTGGTGCGTTCTCACACACCCGGCTCCAGCCACCCTCAGACCAGTGATAATAACAGCCGTGGTGATGACAGCAGTTGAGAACCTAGTGGGTCTACCATCGCTAGGGCTGTTAGATATGTCAGGAGCACTGTGGATATCAGGAGATTTCATGCTCACAATGAAATGATACACATGCTATTGTTTTCTCCTTTCCATAGATGAGGCAGCAGAGGTACAGAAAGGATCAGGGACCGGCCTGAGGTCCCATGACTAGGAAGTGGCAGCAGAAGGATTTGAATCCAGCTGCCAGACCACTGAGTTCATGCTTCTCTACCAGAACACACGGCCCGGCCCTCCCTGTCACCACTGCACACACTCACCCAATTCCTTCCCCCACCAATGTCCTGTCCCATTAGGATCCAGCCACCTCTGTCCCTCTTCCCTCCCCATTTGATCTGTCCGTTGGTCCTGCCCCCTCACCCCCCACCTTGTCTGGCTCATCTCTACAGCCTCCTGGTCCTCAGTCCTGCCCAGCTCCATCCTCCTCATCCCTCCCCTGACCCACCCCCCCTGCCCTCCTCCCTGTCCCTTCCCAACACCCTCACCTGAGCCACCTCCGTGGGTCCAGGGGCAGTGGTCCCCAGGGGGCAGGGTGCTCCTCTCAGGGCTGTCAGGCTCCTGGGTGGTGGCTGGCCTGGGAAGGCCTCTTGGCCGGGAGGTAGCTGTGCTGACCAGCCTGGGTGTTGGTGTCTCGGTGTCCAAGACAGCCACCGTGGTAGGGGGAGAGGGCGCCTCGGGGGTAGTGGCCCGTGCCGTGGCTGCTGTGGTCAGTGGAAGAGGCAGAAGCCTCCGTACGCCAGTGGTCCTTACAACAGCAGTGGTGGCCGTAACAGGGGGTGCTGCAGGGGTGCTGGGGGCAGCAGTGGCCACTGTGGCAGGCACTGTGGCCACAGTCGGGGCCCCTGTGGTTGTGGCAGCAGTGGTAGCCATGGTGGTGGAGACGGTGGTGGCTCTCTGGCTGGGCTCTTCTGGGACTTCTGTCGCCACTAGGGGACTGGTGGCTGGCTCCGGGGTGGGGCGCTCAGAGGGGGAGCTCTTCGAATGGTGTGCCCACAGGCTGGATGCTCGTGGTGGGTAGCACCGCAGGTGTGGTGGGCACCGCCAGGGCCACATCTGGGCTGAAGCGCATGGCTGTCTCAATGCCCGACTCCTGCTCGAAGTCTGAGGGGGGTGGGGGAGAGGGAGAGAGCTAGGGAGCTGGGTGGTTGTGAGGGGCATGAGGATCCCAGGTAAGCAATGGCCATCAAGATTAGGGCTCCCAACCCCCTCTCTTTGCCCAGTTTTCCCAGAAAGATGAGAGAAACGAGGAAGGCACAGCCTGGCCAGAGGTAGCCAGTTGCTGATGTTCCCAAACTTCTCTCTGCCAAGTCAAATATTCTTCTGGGGGGGCCACCTCTTCCAGGAAGCCCTCCTTGACTATTCCTGCCCACTCAGCCTACACTTTTGTGAGGCCGAATCCAGGAAGAAGCAAATGAAGCACTACTGGCTGCAAATCTTGCTGGGGCTTGCAGGGGAGCACAGGAGTGGCATTCTGGGAAGAGTCAGACCCCAAAGGCACCCCTACCATGAGCTCAAGGAAGGGGTGGTACACTAAGGGCTTCCCCCACAGGCACAGGCAGAGGGTAAGAGGGAGAACAAGCCCTTGCTACAAGGGAACTGCTTGGGCAATCTGGCTGTTGGGACAGTGAAGGAACCTGAGAGGAAATGAGACAAGAGGGGGGCGCTGGGGCAGACAGAACCACAGCCAGCTCCTGGGCTCAGAACCAGGCAGGAGGGAGGGGAGCCGGGGGAGCTTTGCAAGTAGAGATGTGACCCAACAGAAATGGGTTTTACAAAGATTAACTTGGAAGAGGCTCAAAAGACTGGGCTGAGGAGGGGGAGACCAGGGATGAGGGCTATGGGGAGCCAGCTCTGTGGCATGCAGATCCTGTACCATCTCATCAGATGCCAGTCCATGCCTTCACTGGGCCCAATCTCAGCTGCCTTCTTTTTGCTACTGTTTTGAGAGCTTCTCCTCTGTGCCAGACCCCAACTTCCCATCCCAAACCCTTCTAGAGGCACTGAGGGGAAAGTGTGTTTCTCACCATCCACAGGTGAGAATCCAGGGACTCAGGGAGGGGAGCACCGAGGGGCACACAGTTGCTATGTGGCAGAGTGGGGCTCCCAGTGCCCTTCCCTCCAGAGATTCTGCTAGACCCACCTGGCCTGGCTCCTCTTCCCCAGGTCAGGGCCATCCTGGGTACCACTTGAAGCACTGCCCACCCTGTGCCATCATTGCCCTAACCCCACCATTGGCCACAGCTTATTGGACCTGAGGGGACCACCCGAACCAAGCAAAGTCTGCAGAGAGAGCCACGAAGCACACACAGATGCAGACACGAGCCCCTGGAGAGCTGGGCGGCCGGGGCCCTAGGTCCTCCCAGGCCTGGTTCTATCCCCAGGAGGACGTTCTGCCCTTCTTGTTCTGGGGATCCTGCCCCAGAACTTGCCTGACCCATACAGTAACGTGCCTCCGCCTCACTGAAGCAAGCCCCTGTGAGCTCCTCAGAATAGGCACTGGATGCAGACTGGTCACTGCCCGCAGGCAGGGGTAGGGAGGGGGTACTTACAGCCCGAGCCCGACCCCCGAGTAGAGGTCATCCAGTTCATCATCAGGAAAGGAGTCATCATCCCCAGAGCCCTCCAGGTCCACAGGCCTCTCAAAGTTCTCACTGCGCCAGCGCTGGGCCTGGGGAAGGTAGAGGTGGACACAGGACTCGACACCCGAGACTGGCAGCCTGGGTGTGCCCAGAGGGGTGGCAGGTGCCCTTGTGGGCTGAGTGACATCCACGTGGGTGACAGAGATCTTGTGTGTACCCAGAAGGAAAGTGCATATGTGCGAATAATTCACAGGGCAGGGGTGGGGCAGGGGCAGGTCACCTGGGGCCCCATCCCAGAAGGCCTTCAGTGTCTGGCTGATGACTTTCTCTTGGAAACTGGTCATTTTTCATCCTGACTGCATATCAGAATATTGTGAAAACTGAACTCAGTGGCTGAGTAGGTCTGAGGTGGTCTCTAAGCATCTGCAATTTTGGACTGGCTGTGGGGAGCCCTGGGGTGTGTGTGAGCAGGGGAGGGGCTGGACTGGCACTGCATTTAGGGGCCAGCCTCTCACCCCCTGCCACTGACGTCCCCCCCCCGCCCCGCTTCTGGAGTTGATACAGAGCCAGAGTGGGGATCTCAATGCTGTCTTCATATCCCCAGTCTCAACCACCTGCTCCAGAGCCCTGCCCAGCCTAACCGGGGCAGGAAGCCAGGAGGTGCCCCTCACCAAATACACACACACATAGTCTCGAAGTAATGAATTAATCAGTATTTACTTTCTACCAGTGAGTCATGGAGTGGAACAATTAGTGTAATTGCTCCCGTGACGAATTGCTGGGTCTTCCTCCTTTTTAGACGTTCCAAGAGCTCCGAGCAGTAGGGCCCAACTTTCCCCCAGCTCCCCCTCTTCCCAGAAAGACAAATGCCCAGGGTGGAGGAGCTAGAGCTCCCCATGCCACTCCCCCTCCACAACCTGAGCCAACCAACCTCGAGTCCCCTGCTCCCTCCAGCTCTCTGGCAAGCAGCCTGAGTCACTGAGAAGAATAGGGACCCAGCAGGGACCCATCTCCGGCTCCTGCCCTTGCCTGGGGCTGTCTTCACTATCTTTCTATCCTTCCAGGCAGGCTGGGCAGGGGCTGGGAGGCCTTAAGCTGGGAGGAGGGATTCTAAGAGGTCTGTGGTCCCTGGAAGCCCCAAATTGAGATAAATGTGGGGTGCCAAAACAAGGGAGTCCCCAAGATTCCTCAGTGACCAGTGCCACTTAGCCCCTAACTTCCTGCTCCAAGAAAAGCCTGCACAAACCCAAAGTCCTGCCCCTAAACTACACAGACCCTGGAAATGACACACCCCAGAGACACAGCACGTGCACAGACACACACTGACACATGCTCACCTAAAAGCAGCCACAGAGGCTCATCGTGTCGGCACGCCTGTGGGTACAAACAGCGACACGCATGGGGCAGGGGGAGCGGGGCCTGCCATGCAGCTCTGATCAGAGACAAGCATCGAGCCTCCTGCAAACCCATCAGCCTCCACTCAGGTAGCGCTCACCTAGATACTATTCATCCCCCAGCTCAGTAGCCATCGACATGACAACCGTTACCATGGCGACCATCTTCTCTATGCTAAGGACCAAGAGCTGCAGCTCCCCCACAGAGATGGGGGGTGCAGGAGAGGGAGAGATCACGGGGGAACTAAGAGGATGACAGGGAGTGGGGGAGGTGGAGACAGAGTCAGGGACAGAGAGGTGAGGACAGAGGGAGGCCGGGGGCAGAGGGGACAGAGACAGGGAGGGTGGGTTGTCAGGCACGAAAGAGGGAGAGAAGGCAAGGGTGGGAGGCAGAGGGGGAGAACTTGCACAACCTAATTTAGCCTCATGCTGATGAGGCAAGGCTGGGGAAGGGGCCACCTCAGTGATTTTCCAAACCTGCGTCCAAGAGCACATTCTTTCCAAACAGCAAGCAGGTTGCAGGGCGGGCAGGGGGAGGAATAACCCAGTCACCCCTGAGCCCACCTGGGATGCTCAGCAGGAACTTAATGCAGGGACACCTGGGATCTGCAGGCATGGGCACAGGGACTCCGTGAGGCCCTCGCAGGAACGCTACTGAGGGGTGCTGGTAGCTGCGACTCCCAGTGGGGGACAGAGAAACGAGAGGTGGGGAACGGAGCCTGGGAGGCAGCAGTGAAAGCCTTAGGAGTCACGGAATGACTTAGGAGGAGGGTGACAAGCAGCCTTTGACCCCCAAACGACCTCTGCATTTGCATAATCCATGCATAATGAGCATCATTATCTATGCCATTTCCTTAAAGGAGAACTGAATCCAAAAGCCCCAGGACCCTGCCAGCCTCTCCTTGACCCTCACTGTGCCCCCTCCAGGTAAACACAACCCCCACCCATGCCTGATAGGAGGCCTCCATACCCCCAGCACACGCTAACTCATGTGCACACGCACGCACGTGCACGACACACACACACACACAGACCCAACATCCTCATGCATGTACCATGCACCCCAACAGATACACACACACACACACACACACAGTTAAGTACAATGTTTACCCACCACAATCTGTATACTCACCACAGCCTATAGGCAATTCAGCCGATCCACACCAGCACACACCTATCTACCTCACCTCTAGCTGCACACACACCTGCTCCCAGGGTACTCACAAACACACACACACACCCCTCTCCTCACCACATACCCCACGGATGCCCCAACAAACCTCAGCAAACTCTCGTGACCCCACGCACCACACTCACCTCACCAAAGCCCACAACACGGACCCACCGCCATGAACACGTATGTTCCCTAAACACACATCACTCCTAAGTATCACCCCGGCAGGTGCATCGTTTGACTCAGACATAAGTCCCACAACTTGGGTACAACCTTCCCTCTAGGCTGCACCCCACACACCCTCCACACACAGTGAGTGTGCCCGGCGGAAGCGAGGAACCTTCGGCTTCTGGCCACCACCAATCTTGGGAGGGGACACCCAGCGGTGGCTCCCCCCAACGGCGCCTGAAGGCCTGAGCATCGGGTCCCAGGGGGAGCCGTGAGCATTCCCAAGGCCCTCTAGAGACCTCTGCCCACTGCTGCTGAGGGCCTGCCCCAGGCCAGGCGCTGGGGAGCACGTCACCTGCACAGCCTCCTTTAAGCATCACAACTGCCCAGGGTTTTATCATCCCCATTCCACAGATGCAGGAACTGAGGCAGGGGTTAGAATCCAAACGTGAGCACGGGTCCTCTGCCTCTGAAACCCTTGTCCTGGACATTCCTGGGCCACCCCCAGACCCACTGCTCATCCAGGGCTGAATTCATACATCTGTGCCCTGCAGCTGCCGCCTCCCCCACTGCACATCAGCTCAGCAACGCCCACAGCCGTCCACACCTGCCCAACGTCCACACCCACGCGCCAGCACACGACAGTGATAAGACTGTGCAGCTCATAGCATTGCTGGGGAGAAGGGGCTGAGCACAGGACCCAACACATTGAGTGCTCCCAACAGCCTGCTCCACACGTGTGCGGCCTATTGTCCCTCCCCTGAAGCTGCCCCAGCAGCCTATATCCCCGCCTCACACGCCATTAACAGGCCCGCAATACCTGCATCCAGTTCCTTCCACACACGCATGCACGCACATGCACTTTTCTTCTGGGTACACACAAGTGCGCACACACGTCAGGATGAAAAGTGGCAACCTTCCTAATGGACTGACGCCCCCACTTCCATTTCTCCTCACAGTCCCCTTGTCACCACACCCTTTTGAACTAACTCACAGCCTCACTCCACAGAGGCACCTCAGGCCTCCAGCCCAGAAGGGACCAGGTCCAGCAGTGACCCACAGGACCCCTCACTCCGCACCACTCCCACCGATCCTCTCCTAGAGTTTTAGTGCAGCCGCTGGGGAGGCTCCCCCTGGGCCAGGGGCAAGGAGGTGTCACCTCCCAAGTTGCCCAGCCCCCTCCCTCCCAGGAGCACCCGGTCAGGGCTGTGATGGGTGAGGGTCTAAATGAGCTGGATGTCAGCTAAGTCTCCTCACTTCCACGGCTACCTCTGCCCTCCCGCTCATCACTCACCCTGAGTGCAGGGGACATGTTCAGGAAGGCCAGCGCCTCCCCCCCCCCACCCCATCCTCCCTCAGAGCCCATTCCAGAGTCTGGGGTCTCTCGTGCCCAGCCCCCACCCCACCACGAGCCTTCCTGGAGAAACAGATCAGTACCGAGGCAAAGCAGAAGGTACCAGCCCCTCTTTTTACTACCCATTGGCTGTCAGGCAAACCACTTAATCTCGGCACCTCAGTTTTCTCATCTGTAAAATAGAGATGATAAGACTGTGCAGCTCATAACATTGCTCTGGGAAGGGGCTGAGCACAGGACCCACTGCCAAGCAAAAAATGAATCAATCAATGTAGCCGGGGATGACTGTTAGTTTAGGTTAAAATTTCTATTATTATTTCCAAGTCTTTATCTCATGTAAGCCTCAACCTCCTCATGAGGGTGACTTCACCCATGCAGTAGATGAGACGATGAATGCCCAGAGAGGTTAAGTGGCACTGTCAAGGCCACACAGCAGGGGAGAATGCGGACAGGGAAAAGAGAGAGGCTGGATAAGGGGGAGAAAGGGCAAGTTAACAGACACAGGCACACAAATTAGGTCAGCTGGCTGCGGGCCAGGAGCCCGGCACCCCTGTGCAGTGCTAATCATGTTGCAAAAGCCAAGAATAAAATCAAGTGTAATTAGTTCTGCCCGAGCTCCTTCCCCTAATTAGCCAGACTCAGGCCCCACTCTCCCGGTGACCGGTGGTGACATGAGTAAGGGTTGAGGACCCACCTTTAGGTTCTGACAGTCTTGGATTCAAATCCAGCTCTGCTTTCTCGCTGGGTGACTTTGTATGTTACTTAACCTCTCTGAGGTTCTGTCTGGTTAAATGAGGTCAATAATGATACTTCGTAGAGCAGTTGTAAGAATCACGTGAGATCATGCATGCACACAGTCGGAGCTGCATAAGACTTTGTCTGTATTCCCACGGCCTGCATTTCCCACCTCAGACCGCAACTTGAGGGATCAATGATTTTAACTCTCCCCCTCTTACCAATGTGGAAACTGAGACACAGAGAGGGGAAAGCCTTGCTTACCACATCCCCTGAAAAGAGAGAGGCGATGTTAGTCTGCCACACAGCATTCAGAGAGGTAACGTGATTTGGCCAAAGACACACAGCAACTTAACGACTAGCTCCTTGAAGCAGGGGAAGAAGGGCGTCTCAGCCAGGCCCTCTGGATCCCTGCAGGCTCCGTCCCCAAAAAGCCCTCAGTCCTGTGAGAACTCAGTGCCCCTCACGCTCAGCAGATCCACCCCGGAGACCCAAGCGTCACCGCAGGAATGTGGGCCAGGGCCAGGCTCCGGGCAGCAAGACAACCAAGGGGGCTGCACAATGGGGACCCTGGACCAGGAGGGGGACGCCTCAGTCCCCACCCCCGCCCGGCCACAGCTGCCCTGGCCAGGAAGCCAGCAGCCCCACACCCGCTGTGGCTGGAGATGAGGGGCACGAGGACTGCACCTGCTGGGGAAGGGGCCGCAGAGCCCAAGCCCAGAGAGCAGAGGCCTAGGGAGGAGCAGAATGGGGAGGCCAGAGAAGGCCGAGCTGAACACCGCAGACTCCCTCCAAAAATCCACCAAGCCCAGACACACACCCTCCCACTAGCCCCAACTCTTACACACTCAAGCCTCTCACCAACTGAACCTATCCCCACCCCCTTCCACCTACAAGGCAGCTCAGAGGACAAGGAACATTCCCTTTGGGCCTATCCCATCCCAGCCAACTCCTCTGTAAAGACATCCTGGCAGCAGAGCCCTCTCTACCCCAAGCCTGTATCTCCCCTGTCACCTCCAGCCAGTCCTCCATCCAGCCCTGTGTTCCCCACCACCTCCCCCCACCACCGCCAGGATCCCTTTTTCCCACGATGGCACCTGCCCCCACCCACATCCCCACCCCAGCCCCAACAGGAGAGCAGGCAGCAGCTCTGCGTCAGGTGCCCACAGCCTCCAAGACCGTGGGCAAATCCTCTTCCCCCTTCTCTGCCTTTCCTTTGCCCCATTTGCAAAATGAAAGACCAAGCTTGGTGGCCTAAGGGTCTTTCTGATTCTGACACTCTGGGCTCCCAGAAATTCAGTCCTTAGGTCAAGGTGATCCAGGACAATGTTATTTATGACAGGGGAAAAATGGAAATAACCCACATACCCAACGACAGGGGATGAGTTAAATAAATGAGGCACAATCACAGCATGGAATATTATGCAGCTATCAACAACTGACTTCTCACAAATCTACACCATCAAATTAGGTTATTAAAAAGACATAAATGTCAGACAGAAGCCTTTTTTTTTTTTTTTACTTGTTTCAAGGAATATTGAAGGATGTGGGAAAATGTACGCATTGATCATGGAAGGCCAGACAGGACAGCTGTTGATAAGAATATGCATTTGGCTCTCTCAGTTCCTATGTGACCTTGGGCAGATGTTTAACTCTCTCAGGCTGCTTTAACTGGTAAAACAAAGATAAGAGTACTTGCCTTGTGGGGTTTACAGAAGGAGGCTAGGCATGTTCACACATTAACAAATTGCTCAGTAAATGCTGGCTATTAATATAAGTATCATCATTATGTTTAAAAAATAGGTTACAAAAAATATGTAGAACTTGATCCTGTTTTAATGAACTCACTACCAAAGTGAATTTCTAAATGCTGCATTATAACTAAAGGTTCCCTAAGGCTCTCTCTGGGTGGTGGGATTAAAGGCAGCTTTAATTTCTTCTCAGGACCTTTCAGGATTGTCCGCATTTCTAGGATAATCCCATAGCACTTTTGTTATTAGAGAGAGCACGTTCTCCCTGAGTCTCCATCCATGGCATTCTCTGGTCTGTGAAACTCCCGGGTCCCCTGGTTCCGCTGAGACCCCATTGAGACTGTTGGTGAGGAACCTTGCGAGGAAACTGAAAGTGGGGTGGAAAGGAAATGAACACAAAAGGCTCTGAGGGAGCTGGCAGGGCCCAGCGGCCCGACTGAGCCTCACCACAGGCAGGCTGGCTCGGCAGAACCTGGCTCGCTCCCCCTGGCATCAGCCTGTCTGGCGGCCACCTTGGCCTGTGGTGCCCAGACACCCACCCACCTGCCTCCTCCCATCAGCCCTGTTCCTGGCTCAGCCAGCCTGGCCAGTCTCTGTGAGGTGCAGGCTGGCTGCCCTACAGCAGCCCACTCTGTCCCCCGTGCCTGGACAGAAGCTGACAACGCAACCCTGGGAAAGCCAGACCCCCTCCTCAACCCTGGGCCGGGACGCCTCCATCACCGCCCCATCAATCCCAGTCACCTGCCTCTGGCATCACTCTCGGACACCCTGACTCACACTGCTCATTGATGCCTGTCCCCAAGCTCATGCCTGAGAGCAGGACCACCCACTGAGGCCCCATTTCCAGACCCAGCAGCCACCCCCATACCCGCTCCCAGCTGCCCACCCCCATGCTCCTCCCACACAAAACCATTTATGGCTCTGGGAACATGAGCTCCTTCAGGCCTGTCTGCTTCCTGCAGTACCTTTCCCCACCATCTCTGCCTGCCCAGCACCTACTCGGCTGGTTAATCAGTACAACCGATGGTGATTAAGCAACTACTGTGTGCCAAGCACTCTCCTAGGCACTGGGTATGTCCTCAAGAAGCTGGCTTAGCTCACACAATGCCTCCTTTGTGGGCCTGCTTGAATGTCACATACGCACACCAACCACCTCCCTGGACGAAATTAGAAAGTCCTTTCTTGGGGACTCAGTGCCTCCACTATGTTGTCATTCACTAAGGGAGACGGCCCTCCAACCATGCTCGCATCACTCCAGCGGCCCCTTCCACCAGATCTCAGTGAACCCACTTGGCCGCCCTGAGAAGCAGATACTGTTGTGCCCATTTATAGATGAGGAGACTGAGGCTATTATACCACCAGTGGAGTCACACAGGATTTGAATTCTGGCCTTGCTGAGTCTAAATCCTGTGTTCAGTGAACTCCTGAACCCCTGAGAATGCATGCAGGGAACCCCAGTTTGTGATTCGACACTCCTTCCACTGAGCACTTTTCTGGAGAAGTCTGGGCCATTCCATCCCTTACAAAAATGATCACAGGCCCCACGGAGGGAGCCCTCACTAAGTGCCAGGCTCCTCATATGCACGTTGCCTCATTTCTCTCCTCAAACACTGTACCAGAAAGGGACTGTCATCCCCGTTTCACAGATGGGTAAATCAAAGTTCAGAGAGGTGAAGCAACTAGCCCAAAGTCACACAGCAATGGGCCAGGCTTCAAATCCAAGATGAGCTGAACCCTGAAGACCATGCTCTTTGGATTGTAGAGCACACCTGCTCTAGCCCTAATCAGTTGCCCCTGCCAGAAGGTTCTCAAAAGCACGGCAAATGTCAGACAGCAACACCACCTCACACCCAGCTCCCTGAACAGAGACAGCCTGAAAGCCTGGGAGTAAGCAGAAATGGAGGACAAGACATGCTCACATGACAGGTGGCCCGGCTCAGGTAGGCACCGCCCTCCCCCTGCCATGACTCACCAGCAGGTGCCTCCAGGAGTCCGTCTCCAGACTCCGTGACTGTCCCTGACAGCAAACACGGCAAAGACTGGCTGCCCACTCCTGGGGCCCACGAGTCTCCAAGGAACAACCCAGTGTGGAGTTAGGTGTTCCTGCGCTGGCTTCCCACTCCCAAACCAGTTACCTGGTCACAGCCCTTCACCTCGCTGGGCCTCACTCTGTCCTCCTATGAAATGGGAATAATGACCCAACACATGGAGATACCAGCTGTCATGTGCCTAGTGCTGAATAGGCAGTTAGTAGGCGCTGGGACATGACACTGTGTCCCCACCCAAAGCTCACCTCCCTGACCAACAAATCCACCCAAATAACCTCCCCCCATGCCCAGCCAGTCTGCAAAACCAGGGCTAGTCCTCAATCACTCACCACCACCTGAAATGGGCCAGTTGATTTGTTTCAGGGCTTCACAGGAATGTGTCTGCCTCCCTCTCCAATTGCTCCTGGTGGCAATGACTGGGTCTGTGTGGTCATTTCTCTAACCCCAGGGCTCAGACTGCTTCTGGAACGCAGCCAGGCTCCACCAATCGTTGTTCAGTGAACCCTGTGGGTTGGACCCTCCCACCAGAGGTCCGCATCACCTGCCTCCTGCTGCTCCCAATCACTGTGGAGTCCTGAGCCAGGCCCTGCTCTTCTCTGGCCTCAGTCTCCATGTGTAAAACCAGGGGGTGGACAGGAGTCCTCTCTGGTCCCTCTAAAATCCAGTCAGGAGGACTCCAAATGAGCTGGGAGGAGGGGAGAGAGAAACTGACACTGATCCCAGCATATTTTGTCATAAAATGTTTATGTAAATTATATGCAAATATGCAGATCAGTGGGCTCCCAGTGGAGCCTACATTCTGGCCATTTCTCAACCAGGCCAGGGCCTGGAGGAAAGCAGCCTTCACCGAGCACACACTAAACACCAGGCCCCTCACTGACTGGACTCTACCTTCTCAGGAGCCAGGTGAAATGGGCCTCCTTACTCCACAGATGCAGAAAGCCCAAGCCACTTGCTAGAGGTCAATGAGCTCAGCTGGAGAGTCAGGATGAGGTTCAGGACTGGAGCAGGAAAGGGGAGAGCAGGCAGGGTGGGACGTGGCCCTGGGAAGGGGGAGAGCAGGCAGGGTGGGACGTGGCAGTGGGAAGGGGAGAACAGGCAGGGTGGACGTGGCCCGGGAAGGGGAGGGGCGGGGTGGGACATGGCAGTGGGAAGGGGAGAGCAGGCAGGGTGGGACGTGGCAGTGGGAAGGGGGAGAGTAGGCAGGGTGGGGACACGGCAGTGGGAAGGGGGAGAGCAGGCAGGGTGGGACACGGCAGTGGGAAGGGGAGAGCAGGCAGGGTGGGACGCGGCAGTGGGAAGGGGCTGGGGGAGCACATGGAAGGCCCCTAAGAGCAGAAGGATCCTCAGCCTGACCTTGGAACCACTTGGAGCCAGGTGAGCGGGCTCTAAGGACCTCACCAGTCCTCGAGCTCTGCTGGGCTGACCCCAGCCTCCTCCAGGGAACTGAAGAGACCCTGCTGGAGTCAGCGCCCAAGTGAGTCCAGCCCTTCCAGCTGTCCCAGGAGCCCGCACAGCTCTGATGGCTCCCCAAAGCCATCCCCCACACACATGCCGAGCATACACCCCGGGCACACACAACACACATATACACACACACGTAACTGAAACGGCCCTGTCTGTAAGTGTGCATGTGTGTCCAGGCCTCTCCTCCTGAGGAGGCGGGCTGTGGTTCCCTGCACCCTCCTGTTTGCTGGGCTATTTATAACCAGCCCAAACTCACACACAGTGGAGATGCCACTCCCCACCCCCAGCCTGGAGCAGCCCCACTGGCTTCTCGGTTGCTCCTCTTCAAAGGACAGAACAAGCCAGACTCAGATGGTCTGAGCCACAGCAGCCTTAGGAGTCACCACCACCATCACCCCGATGGGAAACTGATGCACGGGGCAAGGCATCAGGCAAAACTCCTGGAAGAAGGGCTGGCAGGGCCCTCAAAAGCCAGCCTAGGGCCACACTTGTCCCTAGGACTGTCTCCAACCCAAGATAAGGCTCTGTGGGACACAGCGGGGTGGGAAAGGGAAGGAGGGAAAGAGGGAGTAGAGACGTCCAAGCCCTCACCCTCACCTCCAGAGGCCTGGGAGATACAGCAGGGACTCTGAAGCTAGGCTACATGGCTCCAAATCCCAGGACTGAACTTCAGCAGCTACACAACTCTGGGCAAGGAAGTCTACCTCTCTGAGCCCCAGTTTCTTCACCTACTAAATGGGCATAATAATAATCCTGACCTCAGGGGTTGGGAGGATTAAATAAGATGATCCAAGCAAGGTTCTCAGCCCATAGTTATAAATAACCCAGCAAACAGGAGTCAGTAGACTGACTACTTCTCAGCCTAGTGACCCAGGACAAGCTGCTTGGCCTGAGCCTCAGTTCTACCACCTGCAAATGGAACAATGATATGGCCCGAGGTCATGAGCACTGAACACCAGTTCCCACACACAGTAAGTGGTCAACATGCACAGATTCTATCCTCTTCCTCCATTCCCAGGAGAACCCATGATTCCTGGCCACCCCAGCTCCTCTCCTTCACTGTCTCCCATCTCTTAGCATCTACCATGTGCTGGGCCTGGGGGTGGGGGGTTGTTCTAGATATTATGCCATGGAATCTTCTAAACTACTCTTCAAGGCATAAACTCCCTTCCCAGCTCTGCAGCGGGCCTTCTGCCTTGTTGAATATAGATGTTCTATAAATACTTGAGGGATGAATGGATGCAAGAATGAATGTGATCAAAAAGTCAGATAATCACAAGCGTTGGCGAGGATGTGGGGAAATCGGAACCCTCACACACCACCAGTGGGAATGTAAAACAGCACAGCCGCTTTAGGAAAGAGGTTGGCGGTCTCTCAAAATGCTAAATGGAGTTTCCCTATGACTCAGTAATTCTACTCCTGAGGTATATATTCAAGAAAAATGGAAATACATGTCCACACATCAAAAAAGGTAGCATTATTCATAATAAGCAAAAGGTTGAAACCAGCCAAATATCCATTAGCTGATGAATGAATAAAATGTGGTATGTCCATACAATGGAATATTATTTAAAAAAATAAATAAATAAATAACGCTGAGGCCAGGCATGGTGGCTCACACCTGTAATCCCAGCACTTTGGGAGGCCAAGGTGGGTGGATCACCTGAGGTCAGGAGTTTGAAACCATCATTGGCAACATGGTGAAATCCCATCGCTACTAAAAATACAAAATTAGCCAGGCGTGGTGGCACGTGCTATTTGGGAGGCTGAGGCAGGAGAATCGCTTGAACCCAGGAGGCTGAGGTTGCAGTGAGCTAAGATTGTGCCATTGCACTACAGCCTTGGCAATGAGCGAAACTCAGTCTCAAATAAATAAACTAATACTGATCCTACAATGTGGATAAACCTTGAAACCATTATGCTAAGTCAAAGAAGCTGATCACAAAAGACCATATATTATATTATTCCATTTATATGAAATGTCCGGGACAGGCAAATCCAGAGACAGAAGATAGGTGAGTGATTGCCTATGCCTGCAGGGGTCAGGGAGAAACAGGGAGTGACTGTTGATGGGTACAGGGTTTCCTTCTGGGGTGATAAAAATGTTCTAAAACTGGTGATGGTTTTACAACTATGGAAACATACTAAAAACCACTGAATTAAACACTTTAGATGGGCAAGCTGTATGTGAGTTATATATCAATAAAGCTGTTGTTTCAAAAATAATAATGAATATGAGACTGAGGCTCAGAGAGTACAAGAAACTTGGCCAGGGTCACACAGCACAGCCTGGATCAAGTTCAGGTCCTCCAGAGAAGCCCAGTGTCCTCTTCTTGCCAGCACGCTTGTCTTGGCCCTGCTCATCTCCTCTCCCATTTGAGCATCTTCTTACGAAGCCCCAGGTGAAGCCACCACAGCCCCCACCCCCGGACGGGCAAATGTTTACTCCGCAGACCACAAGTGGGAGAGGCCCAGCTCAGCAACTGCCTCTTCTATGCTATTCAAAAGCCACTTTGTGAGGTGGGGCCAGTGGAGGAGGAGCAGGCTCAGCCCAGTCTTCAGAGACTCCAGGGAAGGGGGGCAACTCCAGACCCAGGCTGGCTGCCGTCTCCACCCCTCGACCTCAGCATTCCAGCTACAGCCCTCAGCGGTTCCGGATGCCCCCACCCCATCCTCTGACCATGTGGCTGCATGAGGATATGTCCCCACCAGGGAAGAGACAGTGCCTGTCAGGGCCCCAGTGGTGAAACACGCTAAATTTAAACTCAAGTCCACCTGCCCTCTGTCCCCGTGGCTGTCTAGGGCAACCCTGAGGCCCTTCACCCTGGCCCCACCTTTACCTGGCTCCCAAGCACCAGCCCCCACCCAGCACATCTGGCAGCTGCCAAGCCCTGGGCTGGTTTCCACTCTACTCTCTGGTAGAGGCCTGTCTGTCCTGGGCTGGGCCTGGACTGGACCTACCAGGCCTTTGTCTAGAAAGTTCTTGGTAAGTCCTCTCCCCAGCATCCCTACCCCTTGCCTGGCTGAACTCAGGTATGAAGCCTGAAACCCCTTAGGCCCTGCCTTGAGCCTCGCCACCTTGGCTTCCCTCTTCCAGACTCAGACCCCTCAGCCATTAAGAACGGAGGAGGCCTCACAGTGCCTTAGACTGCCAGGCAGGGACCACAGATATCCTGAGTGGGGGAGGCCAAGAACTCTACAAGGACCCCTTGCCCCTCAGTCCCAGCAATGGGGTGCAGGGAGCCAAAGAAAACCACAGTGCTCATGCCCCCTCCCCTGACATTATCCTCCAGCCTCCTGCAGATGCCCTGTACCCCGGGGTGTCCTATCAGCCCCTCCTCCACACAGCCACAGGCTCCTCCTCTCCCCACTGAGCTCAGACAGAGTCCAAACATCTGCCCGGACCCTGAGTGCCCTGTCCCCATCTCTGCAGCCCAGGGATGAGGCCTGCCCTCCACTCCTCATGTGTCATCTGAATGTAGCTTCCCTGACCCAAACTCTTTGAGGTCTCAGCTGACCCACCCTCTCCACGGGAATCCCTCCCTGAGCCTCTCCAGGCAGGATCGGAAGCCCAGTGTGGCCCCCTCCCCTGGAGGGAGCTCCACCAGGGCAAGGCCAGTCCAAGAGCCAAGCTGGGCTGATGCCCAAACGCCCTCTTTCCAACATTTATCATGGCTGTCCCCTTAGAGACAACACAGGACACACATCCCTCTAAATATGGAAAGGCAAAGAGAGGAAGGTGCTGAAGGTGGGGGAAGGCACAGGTCGGGCACAATCTCTGTGCACCTCCACAGTGCCCCGGGTAATGTGGAATGTTCCTCCCTCCCACAGCGTGACGAAGACCATCTCACCTCTGTGCCATGGTCCACACCCACTCCGCCCACCAGGAGCTGCCCCCGAACTCCCCCAACCATGTCCCATGACCGAACATTTGTGAAAAGCAGCACTACTGCTATCTGGGCAGGACGATTTTCTACCAGTGGGACTGTTCTGGACACTGAAGTCATTTAGCAGCCCGACCCCCCACCTGGCCAGTGCCAGCTGCACTCCCACTACTGTGACAATCAAAAGTGTCCCCATGCATTTCCAAATGCCCCAGGAGCCAGCACCCTCAATGCCCAGCTCAGGTGTCTCCCCCCCTCATGGAGGCGTCCCCATCCCACCCTCGTCCAGGCGACCACCCCCTCCCCCTGCTCAGGGCCCCAACTTTGGCATCTCTTGGTTGGGCAACATTTTCCCACTGAGTCAGACATGCTCTGACCAGAGAAACAGGATCCTCCCAGAAATGGGAATCCCCCACAAGGCCTCAGCCCCGAAGACTCTGATCAGGGTTTCCCCCAACCAGGAGGTGAAATAAAGGGACCCGCCTCTCCTGGCCTCTCTGACCCCAGCTGTCACTTTCCTCAGCGACACAGCCGCATTCCCTCTCCTGCCACTCCCTAGCCTGCCAGCAGCCAGAGTTTGGTAAATTACATATAACAATCTCCGAGTGAATCCAAGGTTGGTTTTTGGTGGGGGGTGCGGGGGAGTGGAGAAGTATCCCTGGAGGTCAGGCAGAAAACAAAGCTCCAAGGCCCTCCACACACACACACACACACACACACACACACACACACACACACACATAACACACACATACACACACGTACACACACATACACACACATACATACACATACACACACACACACACACACACACACGCGCGTGCGCACACTCTGCTCTTGCCTTAATCACCTCTAAGGAGGCCAGATGATCAGCTGCCCCTGTGGCCTGGGCTCCTAGACCCTGGGATTAAGAGTTGGGATTAAGGACAAACACATTCTGGTAGCTCAGAGCCCCAGCAGTGTGAATGTGTGTGTGTGAGTGTGTGTGCGTGGTGGTATGTGTGTGTGGTGTACACAGGCATGCACCGCATATCCAAGCACATTCAGGGGTGTTTCTGGGTGTGTGTCTATGAGTAGGTACATCCAAGTGTGTACACCTAGGGCTTTCTGGAGCAGCTTAGATGCCTGTGTGGGTCTGAGTGCGTTCATGTGAGCATGGAGGGCTGTATCTCTGAGTGGTACCTGTGTACATGGCAGAGCGTGTGTGTCCCTGTCTCTGTCTCTACATGTGTGCACAGGATAAGGGCATGTGCACAGGTCCGCATTCTTTCATTTGTAAGCATGCATCTGACCCTCCCAAGGTAGAGAGGTCTCCCAACTTCCTTAATCCACAGTGTTGTGGGGAAGACCCTGCAGCTGACACAGAGGGAGGGACAGCAGCTGGGGGACTCCTGATCCCCCTGGCAGAGGCTACAAACACCTTTTCCTACACAGACACCAGGGCCCCATGCATCAGCACAGACACACGGCAACACACCATCACACATGTTGCAAGCACACGCAAACCCCTAACCCAAGCCCAATTCCTAAACAGTAACAAAGCCTTGGCTCCATGTGGAAAAAGGATTCCCTGGCCTCACCTGCAGCCCTGCAGCCCATCCCTCAAGATAGAGCTGAGCCCCTTCTGCATCTGAGATTGTGTCCCTACAAGCCCCCCAACTCCCCAGCTCACATGAGAATAGGATCCAGCTAGGGCTCAGTTCCCAGAGGCCATGTGGTGGCTACGACCCCAGGAGCTGTTCCTCCTCTCACTGCTGAGTGACCCTGAACAGCCACGCTTCATCTTTGGGTTCAGTCTCCTCATCTGAACAGCAAGGCCAGGGCCGATTCCTGGTTCTTTGCCCCCAAAGCTCCATTTCTGGAGGGACAGATGCAAGGAATTGTGAGTTCTGGGGCCAGGAGGGCAAGGAACTAAAGAGGGATCAAGAATCCCTCTAGCCTTGGCCCTAACTACCCTCTCAGCCCTAGAGATCCCTGTCCCCCAGGGGGAACCCTCAGATCCTGGCCCTGGTGAGTCACAGCCAGGGAGATGGGAGGTTCCAGCCACCCAGAGTGCAAGACAAGGGCCTCTAAGGAAGCAGAGCAGGGGGGAGGAAGCAAGTGAGAAGAGGAGGGTGGGAGCAGGGAAGGAGGGGAGAGGGGCTGAGCAGACGGAGGAGGAGCTAGAGGGAAGTTGGAGAGGGGAAAGTCTCCTCAAAACCAAGCCTGAGTCTCCAAGCCCACAGTCCGTCCACCCTCCAGAAAGACGGAGCCCAACAGACTCCAGTGCACCCTTCCCTGCCTGCGCTTGCACAGCTCACTGGGGCTGGAAAGCCTGCATCCCCCTCGTGCCCACCACTCCCTACTGCCAGGCTCCACTTTCCTCTTCTTCCAGTCTGGGGGGTCACATGGGCTGGGGAGAAAGGACAAGGTGTGACAACAGGGGGAGAACTAGAAGTGAAACAGATTGAGGACCTGTGAAGGCAGAGAAAAGAAACAAAGTGGCAATGTCAGAATTTGTGGAAATGTAACAAAGTACTGTATGTGAGGGTTAAGCAGGGAGATGATGTAATGGGGAATCAGCAGCTGCAACAATGTATCCAAGTGAGAGCTCAAAGGTGGTAACAATGTAACCCTGTGGGGAACCAGACATTGTTATGTGAAATAACACAATTGGGCTTGGCAAAGAATCCTAACATGTAGAAGATGCACCTCCTAAGCTAGAGGAGGGAGGCAGGAGAGAGGAGGCTGAGGAGTGGCTCACTGAGCTTGGGGGCTGGTAGGAGGGGTCATTAATGGATTCTCAGAGAAGAGGACATCTGTGCTGGGTTTTAGAGGATGAGTAGGAGTTCACTGAAGAATAAAGGAACAGTCCATAAAGAGGAAACAGCACATGGGTAGGCATGAAGAAAAAGACAATGGTATAATGGTATGCCCTGTGCTCAGGATGTCTTGGCTGGTAGAAGTATGGGATGTACAGGCCGGGCGCAATGGCTCACCCCTATAATCCCAGCACTTTGGGAGGCTAAGGTGGGTGGATCATTTGAGGCCAGGAGTTCAAGACCAGCCTGGCCAACATAGTAAAACTCCATCTATACTAAAACTCCAAAAAGATTAGCCAGGCATGGTGGCATGGACCTGTAGTTCCCAGCTACGCGGGACACTGAGCCAGGAGAATCACTTGAACCTGGGAGGCGGAGATTACAGTGAACCAAGATCCGCCATTGCACTCCAGCCTGAGTGACAGAGTAAGAGTCCACATCAAAAACAAAAAACAAAAAAAAAACAGAAGGGTGGGAAGGCAAAGGAATGAGGCTGAAGAAGTGCACTGACAGGAATTAATTTGGCATAGGAAATATTGGGCATAAAGGCAGCTGGGGTGGTCAAGAAAGGTTTCCCAGGAGTGTGAGAGGAGCTGAGCCTGCATTCTGGACAGAGCAGAGACAAGTAAAGAAACATGGGGCCAGGCACGGTGGCTCATGCCTATAATCCCAGCACTTTGGAAGGCCAAAGCTGGAGGATCATGAGGTCAGGAGTTTGAGACCAGCCTGACCATTATGGTGAAACCCCATCTCTGCTAAAAATACAAAAATTAGCCAGGCGTGGTGGTGTACACCTGTAATCCCAGCTACTCGGGAGGCTGAGGCAGGAGAATTGCTTGAACCCAGGAGGTAGAGGTTGCAGTGAGCCGAGATCATGCCATAGCACTCCAGCTTGGGCAACACAGCGAGACTCTGTCTCAAAGAAAAAAAAAAAGAAAAGAAACATAGTACAGGGGATAGTGCCCTGTCCAGGAGTCAGGAGACAGAGTTCTTAGTCCCAGCTTAGCCACCAACTTGCTGTGTTACTTTGGGGAAATTGTTATACTTCTGAGCCTCAACTTTCCCAAATGTAATATAAGAAAGCTGAATTACAGAAGATGCTCATGATGACTCAAGATCAATGCTTTGGCCTCAGTGGCCCCTTTGGAACAATGAACAATTTGGACAAGAGTATTTTCAAGGGTCCTTCCAGCTGAAATCCTCTCCAGCTGTCAGACCTTTCCCCAGCCTGGGTTAGCCTCTGCCCATAGCCCCACATGGACAGAAAACATGCAGCAGAGAACAGACCCACGTGGAAGCCAGGAGCCCGAAGTCCTGGGTAAGGGCCTGCCCGACAACAGCCACATTAGTTCAGGTACCTAGCAAGGCCGGATTGACCCTAAGTTCATCCTGGAGGGGTACCACACTTTCCAGTCTACAATGCACATGGCAGCATGAAGCAGTGCTTATGCACTAGATGGGACTCTGGGGTGGAGGGGCAGGCTGCTTGGGTGCAAATCCCAGCTGGGCCACTTACTAGCTCTGTGACCTGGGACAAGTTATTTAACCTCCCTGTACCTTGATTTCCTCTTTTGTAAAATGAAGATTACAATGGTATCTCCCTCATGAGGCTAAGGATTGAGTGTTTATAGATGAGACATCTGGGAGAGTGCTTTGTGTGTGGCAGGCATTCAAAGGGAGGAACTCAATATTGTCACCTCCAAGTTCTGGCATCTCATGCTACCTCCACAGGACGGCAGGGCAGACCCTATTTTACAGATCAGCACCCTCTACCTGCAGGATGGTACCCAAATGCCTTGGTTTGGACTCAGAGCCCACCTTGTGAGCCAGTGAGGTCTTCCATGTGGAGGACCTGTGGGGTTCAGATATGCAGCTCCAGAACAGAGGCACAGGGCCAGACACCCAAGAGACACCCAGTGACTTTCTGTTAAACGCATGAAACAACACTCTCATCAGAAAGGGCAGCCCCCTACAGCAGTGACCCCTGGCCACCAAGGGAGGTGTGTTCCCCCTCTCCACATGTGGTCCCTCCTCCTCAGGTTGGGAAGCGCTGCATTTACCAGCACTTTAGCTCCCTGATATACTGCAACCTTCCCCACTTCTGAGCCTTTGTCCATCCTAGTCCCCTTATCAATGTGCTGCCTGCCATCTGCCATGGCCTGGTACAAAGGACACCTCCTCCATGGAGCCTTCCTAGTCTTCAGGGTCTAAATCAACTTCTCATTCCCTGACCTACTTCCTCACCAAACCGAGAGCTTCCTGAGGTCAGGGACCAAGCTGAGCCCCCTGGGGGTCCCTAGTGCTCAGCACAGACCAGACACAGAGGGGCCATCAGCAAACAGTGGCCAAGTAGCTGGCAGGTCAGTGGCACAGAGGGGATAGGATCCGGGTACTGGACCCCCTGCCCAGCCCCCAGCTAGCCTGGAACTGACGATCACGTCACAGGGGTCAGGGAGGGAGGCGGTGCTCAGCATGTTGGGTAAAGAAAGAGATGCCTCCTACCCTGGCCCAAGAGGAACCACAGACAAGCCACGTGAAGGGAGCAGGCCTCCCCTCCCCACCCAGGCAGCCATCCTGCCTGACCTTCCCCACCGGGCCAACCTAGGTCAGGCCCTGCCCTCTGTGGCCTCAGCTCTTTCTGACAGTTCCTCAAACCTGAAGACTACAACGGCCCCCTGAGTCACCCCCACGCACTCCTCCCATTTAACAGATGTGGAAGTAGAGGCCCAGAGAGGGGAAAACGCTGCCCACTACCACTTGACAAGCTAGTGGCAGATTCCCCTCGGAGACATAACCACCTTGGGGAATGTATAATAATTAAAGGTCGTCACCCAGTAGCAGGTTCCTTTTAACCAGCTGCAGCTCCCAGCACCACTCCTCACCATTACCTAACAGGTCAGGGATCACTGGCTCCATGTGACAGCAGAGGAGACTAAGGCTGAGTCAAGAGTCACTTAGCCATATCCACCCACTCCTAATGGCAGAGCTGGGGCTCAGCCTGTCAGAGGAGGGGGAGGGGCGTCCTCCCTGCTTCTCTTCAATTCCCTCCTCGAGATCTCACACTGGCACAAGCACCTGCCACCCATAAACTTGCCTGAAGCAAGGCACGGCCGGACAAGACACAGGACACACACGTGACACAACTGAACACTGACAGCGCCCTGCACAGGGCTTCCTGTACAGCGGGTGCTTAGTAAATGCCTGCTGAGTGAGCAACACGGTCTATCAAGACTGGCACCCATGTAGGAACCCACACGTCTGCATGCTCACCCAGGCCGGCCGGATGCCCCTGAATGAGCATCTCTGTAAGCACCCAGGCTCCAGGCTCAGAGTCTTGCTAACTGCCTCACCGTGGGCACACTGCTCAACCTCTCGGGGCCTCTGTGTCCCCATCTGTAAAATGGAGTCACAATGCCCGCCTCACAGGGCCATGGTGAGGGTCCACGGAGATAGTACTCGGAACCACACCTAGCACACGGCGCACAGCCGGTACGTACTGCCGTCATCTTTGTCATCATCGTCCTTGTCATCATCTGTGCTTGTGTCCGTCTCTCTGACACAGGGAGCATCTTGAGGGCAGGAACCAGGTAAGATGCAGCTGCAGACACCCCCCACAATGGCAGCCCAGCCTTGAGGAGGGGGCAGTGAGCAAGGGGTGGATGACAGAGGGTAAAGACTGACACGGGCACCTACACCCCAGCTGTGGGCCTGGACAGGGAACAGTGTATGGCTTCTGTCAGGTAACAATGCCCTTCCCCAGTTCCCAAAACAACAGTCCACCTCCCCCAGCTCTCTAGGAGCCTTGCCTACTCAGGCCCTGCATCCCCTATGGAGCCCCCCCAAGCCCCAGCCCAGGGAGGGGGACAGGTCTAATGAGCTGCCCGCAGCCCCCTGGTGCCCACAATTGAATTGGCAATCAGTTTGCTCCTACTCGATTTCCCAGATCCCGCTGGTGATTGATTCTAAATTACCCTCATTAAAGTCTGAGCTGACAGGCAGGGATGGGGGAGGGCAGGATGGATGGGGGGGGTCCTAGCTGGCAGTGCAGGGGGTACAGGAATCTCTAGGGGTGCTGGGCCAACACTAACCCCAGGGCGAAGCAACACCAGACGGCAGCATAGAAGCCCATGGCGCATCCAGAAGCAGGATGAAGGCCCAAGTCAGTGTTGTCCCCCAGTGCCACTCCCACCCCAGAAAGCCCTGGCTCTGTAGGGGGTGTGACAAGATCAGATGGGGCTCCAGGGTAGGAGAAGGGGCAAATGAACACCAGGCTCCACCAGCTGTGTGTGCTTTGGCAGGTGGCTTAACATCTCTGAGCCTTCCTCTAAATAAGGGGAATGCCACCAGCCCTCCCCCCAAGAGAGGTGGGGAGGCTCAGTGAGACCATCTAAGGCTGGAGAGCCAGCCCCAATCCATGGGCAAGGCCCCAGGCTGTGGCTGGAGCAGCAGCTGTGGGATGTCAGGCTGTGGGGCTGGCCATCTCTCTAGGACTCTCCGCCCCTGAGGTCATGTGTAAACATCAACAGTCACCTACTTTGGGCCAGGGCCCGTGTGACAGACAGAACACAGCCAAGGTGCTCCCTGGCTGGGAGGAAAATGGAAAGCACCCAGTCACCATGTCCTGGGCTCAAGCGGCAAATAAAAGGGCCTCTCTGGAGCTCCAGGACTGGAAGGGTCTGAAGAGTCATCATGCAGGATGGACTGCGGGCTCCCCAGCAGCTCTGGAGAACCAGTGCCCCAGAAACCCAGCACCACGGACCCTGGAAAGTGCTTCCTCTAATCTAGCTTAAGTCCTGCTGGCTCCAATTGGGAGTCCTGGCCCATGGTCTCCTTCTAAGGGTATCCCCACCCCCCCAGGTTTCTCTGTCTGGCCATCCATGATCATTCAAACTCAGTTTCCCACTCTCTCCAAAAGAAAACCCTACTCCTCACCCCCAAGCAGTAGGTCTTCAGTAAGACCCAGAGAGGGACAGGAAAAGAACAAAAACCAAGGCAGGTGAAAGGAAACAAACACCTGCAGGAGCAGCCCGTTCCTTATTTACTTTAGTACTTTACTCTGTTTACTGGACTACTTTACTGATTCTCAAACTGTGAGGTCCCATTCTAAAGAAAAGGAGACTGCAGGTTCAGAGAGGTTAGGTGAACGCGCCAAGGTCACACAGCAGGAATCTGACAAAGCCAGGATTTCAACCCTGAACCAGCTGGCCCCAGGATCTCTACTCCTTCTATGACTTGAAGCTGCCCCCTCATGCTTGGACACCCCAAAACAGACATAGCACCAAGGCCTGGGTGGGGAGAAGGCAGGCCTCAGCCAGCTGGGGCAATAGGGATTGTAGAACCCTCTCCACCTGCTATAAAAGGCTAGCATAAGCGGTCCCTGTTCTCCACCCACAGCAGCCAGGTAAGAAAAGGGCCAGATCATTTGTCGGGGCCTCTACCACCCCCACTGCCGGGCCCTCAGCCGTGGCCACTCAGGCTCCCCCTATAATCATGGCTTCCTGTTTGGCGCTGAGACTGGGCCTGGTGAGTCGGGGAGGGGGAGTGGCTACCCCTCTGGCCATGGCGGGAGCGGGGACGGAAGTGAAGGCTACCAGGCCTCCTGGAATTTGGGGAGGCTGGGAGCCAAGGCAAGTGGCGGGGGGGCGCGATGCGGTCAACAAATATTTACCAAGATCCAGCCCGATGTTCCCGGGATGTGACGTTATGGAGCACGGAGGCCTGGAGGGGCCAGTGAGACGGGTCAAGCAGTCCAAGCTAGACCCTGCTCTCTGCTGGGACAAGGGTTCAGGGGGATGAAGGGAGCAAGGGCCTGGACCCTGGGCAGCTCCTGGCTCTGGCCACCCTGCCCCTTGAGACACAAAATCACAGGGCTCCAAGCAGCTGGGCTGGAGCCCAGAGCCACAGTCCCTCAGTCCCGCCCAGATGTGGTGGTGGCAGTGCCTTGGCACTCAGACCTCAGACAGAAGGCCTGCCCACCGCAGCCCCCTGGCGCAGGCCCCTGGCGCCTCCCAGCCCATGGGCACACGCCTTGCATGCAGCAGGACTCTGCCAGCCTCACTGTCTCCAACCCACCTACACGGAAAAGGACACAAGCCCCCACCTGGGCTCCAAAGCTCACAGTCCTGGCTTTCTTCATTCCTTTATTCCCTCATTCATTCACTCCCTTGAACCATTCAATCAAGCCTGTGCCAAGCACAGAGTGGTCCCTGGGGGTTCAGTGAGAAAACAAGGCAGTCACAAGCCTGCCCAGGAAGCTCAAGGTCTATCAAGAAAGCACTGACATTACTGACAGCTGGGAGACCCCCCACCAAGTCACACCCCATCTCTAAGCCTCAATTACTGTTAGGCCAGAGAGAATCTTAGCTGCAGTGGGACCAGTGCTCAGAGAAAGGGCAGCAGAAACACGGGTTTGGCCCCCATACACTTTCTTTTTTTTTTTCCTTTTTGAGACGGAATCTTGCTCTGTCACCCAGGCTGGAGTGCAGTGGCGCAATCTTGGCTCACTGCAACCTCCGTCTCCCAGGTTCAAGCAATTCCCTGCCTCAGCCTCCTGAGTAGCTGGGATTACAGGCACCCACCACCATGCCCGGCTAATTTTTGTATTTTTAGTAGAGGCGGGGTTTCACCATCTTGGCCAGGCTGGTCTTGAACTCTTGACCTCGTGATCCACCCACCTCGGCCTCCCAAAGTGCTGGAATTACAGGCATGAGCCACCGCACCAGGCTGGCTTCCTCACACTTTCTATAGGCCAGAGGGGGATTAAAGGCAGGCCTGGTCACCTCTGCAGAGTGAGCCCCCAACACTGGGGACATCTGGTGCACATCAGGGCTTATGGCGGCTTTTTACACCCCTCTCATCCTGAGATTCCAATCATTTCCCCTCTCCTGTGCCCTGACCACGAGACCCACACATAAGCCCGTTTCTGCACACACGTGTGCGGGCACATGCACACACATGCACACAAACATGTACACACACACACACACAAACATGCACACACAATCTTGTTGACAGCCCTTCGCAGTTTATAAAGCTCTCTCCCCACCCTTATACACCCTCAGTAGCCCTCAGAGTAGCTGCTTTTACAGACTACAGAGTCTTGGGAAACAGTAGAGGAGGAAGAGCCCTGACCAATCCCTCCCACACGGTGAGGCAGCATCGCCAACCTCCAGGGCTATGGGATAATTAAGTGAGAAAGATATGGGACCCCACACACAAAGGCAGGCACTTACTAAACAGTAGCTAATGCAGACATGATCTGGGGGGGCAGGGAGGCCCCAGAGAGGTGAAGTTGCTTGCCTAAGATCAGCAAGAGGGGGATAGATTTAGGACCACAGCCCAGTCCTACTAGCCCGTGAGGCCCTAGCTCAAACCAGCTCTGCCACTTCTGGCTGTGTGACTTTGAGCAAGTCACTGAGGCCTCTCTGTGCCTCAGTTTTCTCATCTGTAAAATGGGGGGTTCTGGCAGGGCACTGTAGCTCACGACTGTAATCCCAGCACTTTCGGGGGGGCCAAGGTGGCCAGATCACCTGAGGTCAGGAGTTCGAGACCAGCCTGGGCAACAGGGTGAAATCCCATCTCTACTAAAAATACAAAAATTAGGCGGGCCTGGTGTCATGTGCCTGTAATCCCAGTTACTTATGAGGCTGAGGCAGGAGAATCGCTTGAACCCAGGAAGCAGAGGTTGCAGTGAGCCAAGATCACACCACCACACTCCAGCCTAGGTAACAGAGTGAGATTCTGTCTCTAAATAAATAAATAAAATAAAATGGGGGGTTCTAATAATTCCCACATCAAAAGATTATCATAAGGATGAAATAAGCCAATACATGTAAAGTGCTTGGTGGGCAGGCCTCTCCAGAAATGTGACCTCTCTCTCTCCCTTGGGGTAAGCCCCGCTTACTCTCCCCACCACTGCCACCACTCCTGCTGCCCAGGACCCCCCGGGACTCTATGCCCCATTCTATGAGGTGGGAGGAGCCACTGGGTTTCAAAAGGCCATACTTTTTGTTTTTCATTTGTTGTTTTCTTTCGCTTTTTTCTCCAGCACAGTTCACTTCACACCAACCCCCAACAACGAACTCACAGCTGGAGGCACGGTGCTCACTCCTCCACAGAGAGCAGGAGGCTTCAGGTTCAAGCCCTAACTATGCCATGAAGATAGTGTCACCCCCTCCCCACCCCCACCACCAGGTAATGGTTCTAAAAGCCAAGTATTTGCCTCCAGTTGACAGGTAAGAAAGCTGAGGGGTTAGGGCAGGCTATAGCCTGCTAGTGTCACATGACGACCATTTTCATTGCTTAGCTCAAAATCCTCCTCCAGGAAGCCTTCCCTGACCCCATCCATGCTCCCTCCTAGAAAGTTTCCATCTCCTGAGAGCTCACTATGTAGCAGGTGTGCTCGGTCTACTAAAGCAACTCATTTCCAAATCACAACAGTCCTGTGAGGCTGACACTGTTACTGTCCCCATTTTACAGACAAGGACTTTGAGACAGAGAGAAACTCCTTACCAGAAATCACATAGTAGGTGTCTGTACCCAGAGGCCCTGCTACCTTGGAGCTAGCAGGCAACATACACCTGTAGTGTCCCTGTGTCTGTCATCCAGATGCTGGAAGGAGAGATAGAAGAGCCTGGCCCAGAACAGCCCAGGGGCCCCCAACTTTCCATTTTTTGGTGAGGACAATCTCATCCTGGCAACCCAAGGCTCACAGTCACCCAGGGGAGCCTGGGAGGGGGAGAAGAGCAGGGATGACTGAAACAGGATGGGGAGGGAGCAGGAATCACTGGGCCTGGGGCTGGAACTTCAAAAGGATTCCCTGCTAATCCCCCCCCACACACACACCCCCTCCCACCCTTCCACTCCCCACCCCTCCCACCTTCCCAAATACAGTACAGCAACTTTGTAAAAGAACAAGAAATCCGCATCTGTTGGGTACTTAGTAGGTCCCAGCTACTGGGCTAAAAGTTTTCCAAATAGAGTCCTTCCATTGTCTCATTCTCTCCATTTTAAAGAGGTGGAAACTAAGGCACAGAAAGGTTAGGTAACTTTCACAAGGTAACACAGCCACAAAGTAGTGGTCTCCCATCACTGGGAGTATTCTAATAAGACTAACATCTAAGATTCCTTCCAGCCCTGGACTTTTAAAAGAACATGTTTCAAAAGCTAAAATTTCTAAGATCCTCACACTCCAAAACTTTCTGAGTGGTAATTTAAGTACAGTAGCTGAGATGGCCTTAAAGGCAGATGTCCCTCAGAGTCCTGGTCACTTGGTCTGTCAGAAGAGGGGACTCCTCAAAGGAGATGCCAGGAGACACCCACACACACACCCCATAATTCACCATCTGCAGTATGAATGAGGCCTGCTATCCCTGCTATCCTCACCCTAAAAGACACGAGAGACACACACACACACACACACACACACACACACACCCCACACACACACACAGAGGCTGACACGCAACCAAAGGGTCATCATGTCCCTGCCCACGCTGCCCTGCCCTGAGCCAGCCACAGCCACCGCTCATCTACCAAGGCCACCCCGAGCCTCCCCGGCTGGGCGTCTTCTGATCTAACCTCAGTCCCTCCTGCTGCAGGCACTACCCTCTACCTCTCCTGTGAACCCAGCAACCAGGTACCACCCATTAACCCTTTTACTCCCAAGCCAGATGAGGACAGGCAAGATGACGCCCCCTCCTTGACAGCCTGACCCCTGGGAATATGTGAGGCCTGGAAGACACTCTACTCCCCACCACCTCACCAGGAGCCCGAATCCCTGCCCTCCCCCAGGCCCCGCCCACTATCTCCGCCTCCAAGCCCATACTCTGGGGGTCTGCTTGATATGCCACTCAGCACTGGGTCTGAGCCACACCTCTCAGATTCAGGGCACCTGCCTTGAGAGCCCTACTGTGCATGAGGCTATTAAATGCTCCCACTAAGTCTTTCTACCACCTCGTGGCGCATGAATTATTAGCCTTATTCAGCAAGGGAAGTGGCCTGCCCCATGCTCCACCTGGCCTCCAGGTCTAAAGCCTTCTGTCCTGAGCCCTTTCATTCATGGCACACCACGTGACTGTGGAGCTCCTTCTCAGGACACTCGTCAGTCACCTCACTGAATTTTCACCCTCTGAGGAAGGTGTCATTAGCCCCACTTCACAGAGGGACAACCAAGGGTCAGAGAAGTAAGATGACCTGCCCAAATCATGCCATGAATTGGTGGGGGTAGCAGGACTGGAACCCAGGGTTGTGTGATTCCCGAGCCTTTGATTTTAAGGATGGTCTTTCAGAAATCTGGCTGAGAAGGCGACCCCAGCTGCTAGGGTGCGCTGGGTCTCTATCCCTGCCAGAGACCTCTTCCTCTCACCCCACTTGGGGGAGAGCTGGGAATGAGACATCCTGGCCAGCAGGCACTTCACACAGGTGGGCACTCAACACTTCCCCTCCCTCCAGCTGACAGCCCCTAGATCGGGAAGACTGAGGAGGGGCCTGTCCATCCAAGAAGCAGGCTTAGAGCCCCTGCCTGTCCTCCTCCTGTCTTAATGACTGGCCCACTGAGGCCAAGAAGAGGGGAAGGGACTTGCAGAGGCCAGCTGGGCACCCAGGGTTGCTTGAGAGGCCTGGGGGGGGGATGCAGGACGGCATAGCTCCTGGAACCAACCAGGGAGGCTGGACCTAGAAATCCCCAGCCCGCCTGAGCCATGATCTGGACACACACCCAACAAGAACTCACTTGGGACCTGGGTCCCTCAAAGGAGGATGAGCTCCTTCCTTCCTCTGCCCTCCCTGATGGAGCTGGGACCAAGCAGCTGCTGTGGTCACTCAAAGGGATACTCAAGGGTCACCTCATGCACACCCTCTCCTCCACCTGCACACGCTTGGTCCCCCTCAGGGGTCCCTGTCCCATGCCCAGGGTCACCCAAGCACCTGCATGCACATGCTGGTGTGTGCGCTCACACACACTCACACTCCCATGGGTCCAAGCACACGCCCACCACAGAGGTCTCTGGCCCACACAGACACTCACCCACTGCAGGCACACACGGCCATGACCACCAGTGGCCCAGCCAGACACAGGCACACAGCATGCACAATGGGTCACCCTCCCACGACCACCAACGGGAGGGCACGCTGGCACCCACCCATGTGGCAGGCACATCCTCCACCTGCACACGCCCCACAGGTCCCCGCACCCCTCACTGAGGTGGCCACACACGCCCACACACAGGGTCACCCTCACTGCCCCCTCAGGTCACCTTCACCAAGTCACCCTCCACCTCCACCTCCCCCTCCCAGCCGGGCTGGCTGCCGCGACCCTGGGAAGAACCAAATGCACACCCTCCCCTCGGAGGGGGAGACCGACCCGATTCCCAAAAAGTGGCCGAGGTCTGGGCACACCCACGAGGCAGGAGCCAGGCACACTCCCACCCCAAGACACACCCAGCCGAGACGGCGACCCCCAGCCAGCCGCCGGGCCCTTCCCGCGCCTACCAGGCCAGGGCAGGGGTCCCCGCTACTTCCCCGGGGAGGCAGTTCCCGGAGCCACTGGGGGGGGTGGGGAAGAGGGACTCGCTGTCGGGTTCCCGCCCGGGATTCCCTCTGGGGAGGGGTCCCAAAAAGGAAGGAGAGATGAGCCCCCCGAAGATGACTGGTGGTGGGGGCGGCCTGTCCCCGCGGATGCCAGCTAGCGGGGGAACTTCGGGGGGTCAGGGAGCGATGGGGCGCCCGGGGGAGGGGCGAGGGGCGGCGGGGACCGTGGCCCGGGGTAGGCAGCCTGGAGGGGAGGGAGCGGGGTCCCGGGGCGGGGATCGCGGGCGGGGACCGGGGGTCCGTGGCGGGGGTCCGGGCGCGTGTCACTCACCCCCGCGGCGTGCCCCGCCAGCAGCAGCAGCAGCAGCGGTGGCAGGAGCAGCCCGCGGGCCCCGGGCCCGCCCGCGGCCCCAGCCCCGGCGCCGGCCCCGTGGGCGGCCCCGGCGCGGTGCGGCGGCCCCGGCTTCATGGCGGCGTCGCGGGCGGCGGGCAGGCGCCTTTGTTCCCGAGGCGCGGCGCGCGGGGCGGCTGCTCGGCGGCGGGCGGCGCGGCCCGGCGGCTGGACCGACGCGCTCTCGGCTCGCGGGCTCCCGGCTCGGCCGCCCGGCTCCGCCTCGCAGCTCCGCGCCCACAGCGGCCGCGCCCGCAGGAAGCGTGCGCCGCCGCCGCCGCCGCCGCCGGGCCGCCCCCAACGCGGGCGGAGCGGGAGGAGGGGCCGGGGCGGGGCGGGCCAGTGCGCCCCCCGCGGGCTCCGCGCCCTCACCCCAGGCCCGGCCCCCGCCTCTGCCCGGAGGGAGCCGCCCAGCCGCCGAGTGGGCACCGGCCTCGCCGAGCCCAGGGCTGGAGGGCGCGGAGTCGGCTGGACGCACCTCGGCGGCCGCCGTGGTGGGGGGAAAGGGAAGGGTCCCGCGGGGGGTACCAGGGCCCGGGCCTGGCTCCCTCGAGGCGCCGAGCGGAGGGCTGGCAGGGGCGTTTTCATTGACAGTCTGCCCCTTGGGGCTCCACGCACGTGTCTCTTTCTGGACTCCCACTGCCACATTCACCCACTCAGCCAGTCCACCTGGTGGGCCAGAGGTCATCCAAGACCACGGGCTTTCACGTCTCCAGGACACCCAGGGGCTGTGTGAACTCAGATCAGGCCCGGCCCTCTCTGGGCCTCAGTCTCCCCCAGGGCACCATAGGGGTGTTCACTTCTGGGCCCTGTCACTGGGATCTGCAGAGGAAAAGCCACGGCAGACCTGAGCGCCAGCTGCTTCCTCACCATCTGTGCGCCTCCAGCAAGGACCCTGGTTCTCTGAGACTCAGATCCCTCATGGTAGGGTGGGACCACACTCTCCAGTGCAGGGTCGTGAAAAAAGTATGTCTCTGAGTGGCAGTCTCTACCGCTGCTGGTCTTTCGACCCTATGCGGTCACGGTGCCTTTTCCCCCTTTGCCTTCATCCCCAGCGGCACACCCCACGCTGTACTTACTTACCCAAGTCTCCAGTGGCACGTAAGCCCCAGTGGGGGGCAGGGGTTTGTGTCTGTCTTATTCACTGCTATGTCCCCAACACCAGCACAGGGCTTGGCATGACTTCGATGCTCAATTCAACTTTGAGCGTTAATCATTGATGTGTTTCCCACTTACTGGGGCTCACCCCCATCCAAGTGTTTTGGGGGAAGATGGGGCAGAGTCAAACATTTCTTGAACCCTGACCCCATGCCAGGGTTCCAACGCTTTCATGTGTTATCTCGATTCTCAGGAACCCCATCAGGTCGGTGCTGTCAATATCTCCACTTCTTAGATGGGGAAGCTGACAGCCAGAGAGAAGAGGTTGTTTGCTGATAACAGCTGGCTGGACGTCTCTACCTTCACCCACTCTCCTCTCTGGCCCCTGTGTTCCAGCACCCAGCTTAGGGCCTGCCATGAGGAAACAGGAATGAAATTGAGTTGAAACTGTAACAATTTCCTAGAGGAAAGGGGAACCAAAACCAGGCTGAATGGAGGGGCAGGCCTGGAGGAAGAGACTCTGGGGGACCAGCCATGGGTTTTTAGTGTTGCAGGGAACTGAACTTGTCCTGCAGGGCCTTTGGGAGGAGGACCAGAAGACAAAGGTCAACTCAACATAAAGTAGAGATGAATTAGAAGGGGCTTCCTGTAAGGGAGGGGAGAGCCCCATCCCTACAGGGTATGTAAGGCCAGCTCACCACCCTTCGACAGGAATCCTAGAGAGGGAAGACAGAGAGACTTTCCAACTAGAAATTCTGAGGTCCCAGCCTCTGAAAATTCAATTCCCAATTTTTTTGGAATTCTGACTGGCACCGCGGGGAGATGGGCAGGGAGAGGCTGATGGGGTGCAGTAGGTGGGAAGCTGGTTTCTGTTGCAGTAGCACAGCTTGGAACTGAAGAGCTCTGGCTCTGGGTCGGGCAGGTACCTGGGTTCAATCCCAGTTCTGCTAGTTATGAGCTGTGTTGTGTTGGATGTGTGACTTAACATCTCTGAGCCTCAGTTTCCCAACTGTACTATAGAGATAATGACCACACAGAGTTCATTCATTCATTCATTTAGCAAATATAAATTGAGTGCCTGCTGTGTGCCAGGCCAGGCGCCAGGTTGTGAGGATTACATGAGCTCTTCCCTGCCATGGCAATGGAGTTCGACAAAGGTGGCTAGCATGAAGCTTATAAAGTAAAGATAACGTCGTCTTTCGGAGGGGCCGAGCAGACCCCAGGAACAGACTGGTCCTGAGGAGCTCCCAAAGGGCCGGCAGGGTTAGAGTGGGGATTAAGAGGAGCCAGATGTCAGCTGGCCACAGACAGCAGTAGCAGTTCTAAAGAGGCAGCGAGTACCCTGTCTTGAGAGATTTCAAGGCTCAGAGAAGTCTAGCAGGGAGACCATTAAGATGATTCCCATGAATAAGGTGGGCAGTGAGCATGGCCCATCTTCAGAGGTTCCTGACAGTTCTGAGACTTCTGGAAGCAGCAACCCCACTTCCCTGACATCCTGGGGAGGAGGTAGGGGGCGGGGCAGTGGAGAATCTTTGGCCTGGACAGGCCAGGAGCGCCACCTGCTGCTCTTCAAAGACACTGGTCACAGCCCGCACTGAGACAGTCCTGGGCCACTGAAGGTCCTTCTCATCTTGCTCCCTCTATCCTGGGTCTCCCTGGGGTTCACCAATGCACACATCTGCCTGCCCTCAAGCACATGGGCATCTGCACAGTCACTGTCCGCCAGGCCTCCTTGCGCATTGGAGCCACATCCCCACATAGTCAGGGTCCCCCTTCACAGCACCATAACCTCACCCACAGGCACCCACTGCTGGCCCCTCCTGGCACAACACTCACAGACCCCTCTGGCCTTTAGAATATGCACTGCCTCCTCTGGGAAGTCTTCCTGTTGTCCTCGGGGTGATCAGGCCTGGTCCTGTCCTGCTGGCACCCTGATCACACTCATCCTGCACTCTTCACCCTGCTTTCAGTCTCTACTGTCTGTCTTGCTCAAAAGTGGGAGCATTCAGTGTCCCAAATGAGCATTAGTCATAGAAGAGCCCAAATGGAGCTGATTATGAGCCAGGTACTGACTGCTCTACAAAATGCACATTGATATTACCCCCATTTCCAGATGAAAAACCCACGCACAGAGAAGAGAGGAGACACACCAGGCGCCACAGCTGACCATGAGAGCCCCGATCCTGACCCAGGCCAACAGCTACACTGCAATGCCAGGTCCAGAGGTGAATTGTGAGGTGTTTGATGAATGAATTAGAGTCACTGCAGGGATTCACAGTCACACACCAACATGCACACATACTCGGATGCAGTCTGGCCCCTGGGTAACCCCACAAGGCACGCCTAGTGGCTGCATCTCAACCCTCCACCTCACCCCCCACCCCAGTCAGAGCCTTCTCTGCCCTTGACAGGGCCTCCTAGCTCTAACCAAGTATCTGAGTGGAACTCAGAGATGCTCAGATGAGCCTGAGATGCCTTATTCCGAGTGGCACACCCCAACCTGGCACAGGGTGGGTGCTCAGTCACTGTCACCTGACTCTACCTGTCCCCCAGGGGATTGGCTAAGCCAACCAGCTCTCTGGACCCAGCAATCCCATGGCATCCTAAGAGCCAAGATTGATGGAGGCCTTACTACCTGCCAGGCACTGTTCTGAGCACTTGCCAAGCACACCCTCATTTACTCCTCTCCACAGGCCTGTAATTTGGGCACAAAAGGAAACTCGCCTCCCAGGGCTGCTACAGTGAGGACAAAATGAGCTGCCAGCACTGGAGTCTGGCACACAGCGAGCCCCATCCATGTGCTTGCTCTCTACTTCATCCCATTTTATAGCTGAGGAATCTGGGGCTTGCAGAAGTTCAGTAACTTGTCCCAGGTCACACACCAGGAAGTGGGTAGCCAGGATTTGAACCAGGCATGTGATGACAGAGCCTGGCTTTTCGCCCTGTGCTGTGCTGTCCCCCACGGGCAGAGGGGACTTTGTGATCCTTGCCAGACCTCCCAAACACAAGTGCTTTCTCATCTCAAGGCAATCACAGGGCTTGCAAAACAAGTCCCTGCCTCCCCTCGCCACTCCCATCTCCATCCTGCTCCCCCGCACTGCAACCATCTCCCATCACAACTTCCGGTCTTGCCCAAGAGTCAGGACGGAGGCCACAGCCCAGGCTTGCTTCTGAGAAAATCCAAGTGACAGCAGTCCTGGAGGTCAGTGACCCCCAAAACTCAGGAACCAAAACTGACAAGAGGGCTCCAGATCAGGAGGGAACCCAAAGTCCTCCTAGGGAAACTTGGGGGAGATTCTGAGGCCATCTGCTTCCCCAGTGAGTAGACATCTCACTGGGGAAGGATCTGCAAGGCCTGTGGTGAGGTCAGGGTGACCGGTGAGAAGGCTTGGCCTCCCCCACCTAGGGGGCCTCCACCGTGGGGGAGCCTCCTGCTTGCCCAAGGGACCTGGCCTGTGTAAGGGTCTCACAGAGCCATGCCCCTGCCCTTGGTACTGAGCTGGACTGGGCCAGCCTTCCCTAACCTCCCTATGTGCTGGGAAAGTCTTTGTAGGATGAGAGGATGGTACCCAGGACACATGGCTCCAGGCACAGGGTAGGATTTGAACTCAGGCCTCTCCTAGGTCTGTGAGCTGAGGGTTTACAAACTGTCCAAAGCATTCCTGAGAGGTCCCTCAGGGCTGGTGTTCGAGGAGGGGGAAGTAATCAGATTTTGTTGAGCTCAGTGGCCTGTAGGCCACAGAACAAGGCCTAGGGTGGCCTTGTAGGGGGGAAGAGGCTGTGTAGACCTCAGCAGGGCCAGCGGCTAGAGAAGCCCCAGACTGGCAGTGGGGCAGAGGAGATGCTTGACGGGAGAGGAGGGCTCTGGGACCCCAAGCTGGGTAGGGGTGGAAACAAGATGGGTCCCACCTCCGTGGGGTCTGAAGCTTACACGCTTTGAAGGGATCTGGAGTACACAGTTAAGAAGAAGGCTTTGGAAAGGGTCTAGGCAAGTGAGGAGCCCTGAATAGCCATCACCTCTATTCATTTTACATGCAAATGTGCCTCTGAACAGCAGCAGCCCAGCATCTCGCCACCCCACCACCCCGCCACCCCGCCCACCCCCCCCCCCAACCCACTAGCCCGCCACCCCACCACCTTGCCACAAATGTGCCTCTGAACAGCAGCCCACCACCCTGCCACCCCACCACCCCCGCCACCTTGCCACCTCGCCACCCCGCCACCCCGCCACCCCACCAGATGCCCCTGACTGAGTCCAGCAAAGTCAGAGGTGGACTGGGCTGGGCAGTGGCTCACTCCTGTAATCCCAGCACTTTGGGAGGCTGAGGAGGGCAGATCACTTGAGCGCAGGAGTTCAAGACCAGCCTAGGCAACATGGC
Source organism: Ateles fusciceps (assembly GCA_036589455.1). Classification (NCBI taxonomy): domain Eukaryota; kingdom Metazoa; phylum Chordata; class Mammalia; order Primates; family Atelidae; genus Ateles; species Ateles fusciceps. The sequence goes on from JAZHEH010000733.1 coordinate 2,689,038, forward strand.
AAAACCCCATCTACACAAAAAAATATATAAAACCCTAGCTGACTATGGTGGTGGGCACCTGTGATCTCTGCTACTCGGGAGGCTGAGACATGAGAACACTTGAACCAGGGAGGCAGAGGCTGCAGTGAGCCGAGATCATGCTACTGCACTCCAGCCTGGGCGACAGAGCAAGATTTTGTCCCACAAAAACAGAAAAAAACAGAGGGAGTCTGGCCAGAGGACCTACCTCCTCTCGGAGAGAAGGTAGAAAGACCTCATGGTGGTGGTGGTGACATCTCCCCTGGGCCATGCAGGCAGGCCTTGGAGAATTGGGTGCTCTGAAGTGGTCCTACAGTGGCTGAGCCCCACCCGGCAGGAGAGGCTCCAAGGTCCTGAGCTCCAACTTGATGCTTCATCCTGACCTCATGCGTGGATGAGGCTGGGAACATTCTGGAGGCTTGTTCCCTGTGATCTGAGAATGGACAGAGCAGGCAGGGCCTACTTTAACTGCCCATTTCACGGAGGAGAAAATTGAGGCCTGAAAAGGAAATGTGACTAACCCCAAGGTCACACAGTCAGCCTGTGGCAGAACTGGGACTAGAACCCAGGTCGCTTCACTCCTTGTCCTGGGAGCTTTCTCTCTTCCACTCCTTTCTCCTGGACCAGCTGCTCTGTTGTTTACAAAGCTCCTAGGATAAGCCCCCTCCCCCACCAAGATCTTCATTCAAACCCACAGGCTGTCCCACTTTGGCCATCAAAGGTCACAGGACTAGGAAATGACCATTGGCAGAGCCCAGGCCCAGGAGCTATGTTCACACACCTGCCTCTTCTCTGTGCGGGGACAGGGAGCTGGATGAGGACAGAGGAGGGCAGGAGAGAGGGGGAGGACGGGAGGAGAGCACTGCCCCAGAAGCCGTTCCAGGAACACACCCCCGTGCCTGGGAATAAACTGCTCATTTGGAATCATTTTTCTGGACTCAAAAATAAGCCTCCCTAAAAATACATTTTCTTTCTCACCTCACCCTGAGACTAGAGCAGCTCAGCTGCCTCTAGGAGGTGGGGTAGGGGGGGGGGAGAAGGGGAGTGACCAGGGCCTGTCGGGGGAGATCCCTCTTCCCCAGGGCTGTGGAACCTGACCACTGGGTCACCCTCTCTGAGCACAGCTGTCATTGAGATATGTAATACGTCATGTTTGTGTGTGTGTTTGGTTTTTTGGATTTTTGAGACTGCTGGACCCACATTCAAACTTCAACCTAGAGTTATCGAGACCCAGCAAGGGCTGGGCACAGATCTGGACACTGAGGGACCTCCCACCCAGGGTGGGAGACAGGCAACAGGCAAGCAACTGCACCCAGGGGGCACCCCAGCGCTGCCCTCGCCTCCTGTGTGCCCCTAGCAGGTGCTCCCCCGCCCCCTCCCCTGGCCTCAGTCTCCTCATCTGTAAAGGGATCAGATACCAGCAGCCACACTGAATTCCCCACGGGGCAGCCCTGCTGCTGGCCATGGCGGAGGGAAGAGCAGCTGCCCTGGAAGCACCGGCTCCAAAGAGAGGCCTGGGGCACTCCGGGCTCAAATGCTGGGTCTGCCACTTCTAGCCCAGTGGCCAGGGCCAGTTTCCTTCCATGAAAGTTAGGGTCAGTGGCAGCTCACGGGGCTGGAGGGAAGTAAAGAAGGCGACACAGGACAGCGCCCAGCACTGGGCAAGGCCCACGGTCACACGCAGCGGACCACTGTGCTTCTGTGGGGCTTCCCTGTGTTGTCCAGGCTGAAGTGCAGTGGCACAGTCACAGCTCACTGCAGCCTCTACCTCCTGGGTTCAAGAGATCCTCCTGCCCCAGCCTCTTGAGTAGCTGGAACTACAGTGGGCCACCACACCCAACCCCAGACCACTATTTTTAAGTCATTCTTTGTCTGGTTCACCCCAGGCCTGAGGTAGAAGGGCAGGGATACCCACCCACCCCCTACCGGAAGTGAGAGAGTCTGAGGTTCCACGGGGGAGCTGGTGAGTGGCTGCCGGGACCCTGGAACAGGTCAGCTCAGCCCCTGAGAGTCACTGGTCCAGCCCTGTCCAAGGACACATTTCCACCCTGGGGTCTGGGAGCACCAGGAAGTGTAATCCAATTACACACTTTTAGTTATTTTTAAATGTGTGATTAAATTATTATTGACTAGGCCTGGTGCAGTGGTTCACGTCTGTAATCCTGGCACTTTGGGAGGCTGAGGTGGGCAGATCACTTGAGTCTGGGAGTTCAAGACTCAACTGATTATCTATAGGTGGTGATGTGTGCCTGTAGTCCCAACTACTCCGGGGGCTGCTGAGGCAGGAGAATAGCAGGAACCCGGGAGGTGGAGGTTGCAGTGAGCCAAGATTGTACCACTGCACTCCAGTCCGGGCAAGAGAGTTAGAAAAAAAGTTACGAGTGACTGTCGTCAACCTGTTGTACCACCAAATGCTGGGTCTGATCATTCTTTCTTTTTTGTTGTAAACATTAACTGTCATCCCCCCTGCCCCCCCCCCCCCCCCTCACTGGCCTTCCAGCATCTGGGGGACCATCCTTCTACTCTCTATCTCCATAAGTTCAATTGTTTTGATGGTTAGATCCCACAGATAAGTTTAAAGAGCTTCTTTGAGTGAAAAGCACTTCATGAACTGGGAAACACCAAACCAGAAGAGGTTTAATGTTCCCGAGACAAATCATCAGAGGCAATTGTGTATGGGATAAGTGCAGAAGTAAAATCAGTTATTTGATTGGTTGCAATTATAGTTGTTTATTTGGTCTATCCCATTAGAAAGTCCCCAGTTATGTAATTATAAATTTGTGGACTACTTCTGATTGGTTGAGCTTAAGTTCTGTTTTTCTTTAACAGAGGCATTTATAAGAAATAGCTCAAGTTTTGCTTATGTTTGCAAATCAAGCAAGGTTGAGGTCGTGTATAAGGCCTAACTGGTTTGTCTGCTCTAGGGTTCTTCAGGCCTGGTCTCCATTTTAATTTAACACATTAAAGTGTTATAGGGCCAGGCATGGTGGCTCATGCCTGTAATCCCAGCACTTCAGGAGGCTGAGGCAGGCAGATCACTTGAGGTCAGGAGTTCAAGACCAGCCTGGTCAACATGGTGAAACCCATCTCTACTAAAAATACAAAAATTAGCTGGGCATGGTGGCACACACCTGTAGTCCCATCTACTCAGGAGGCTGAGGCAGGAGAATCGCTTGAACCTGGGAGGCAGGGGTTGCAGTGAGCCAAGATCGTGCCACTGCACTCCAGCCTTGGTGACAAAGGAGACTCTATCTTAAAAAATAATAAATCAAATAAAGTGTTACAGGACTATGATTCCCGTGCCTACTACACAGTAACAGACCCCATTACATGCAGATAACAGGGTTTGCAGAAGCAGAAAAAGTACTGATCGCAGGTCACCAAGCAAGGAGATCCTCAAATCCATCCCTCCGCGGAGTTCTGGGCTGGGATTTCTAACAGGCTTGTTGAGGATGAGGGGGCTAGAAAATCTGGGTCATTGATGGGTTAGGGTTAGGGGGATGAACTGTCAGGACACGGAAACTGCATTTTTTGGTGAGTCAGCTCTTCAAACCAGTCAGGCCCTTCAAACCAGCTGAGTCAGCAGTTTCCTCAGTATGCAGGACCTGAAGAAATAGCTCAAAGGGAGAACTTAAGGCTTCCTAATGTTCAACTTGTTATCTGTAGAGCAGCTAAGGGGAACCATCATCTTGTGACAGGACCCAGGATTCTAGGTCAATAGCTGCACGCAGCTGTGAGGACGCAGGTCAAGGAGTCGCAGACCTCTTGAAGGCTGATGTGCTATAAGCTCCGTTTATTTTCATTTCTTCCCCTCTCTTCTTTCCTGGTTAATTTTATAAAGTTTATAGGGGTGGTTTCCAAAGCAAGCTGAGAGTGCGACCAGAGTCCAGCAGGATGCTCAGTAACCACCATTAACACAGTCACTGGAACACAGTCAGGTAGATGCTGTCATCATCAACGTCCTTGTGCTAGGATGTAAGGTCTTGTGGTCACTGGTATCTAAAATGGCATAGTCACTATAGGCTGGAGAGGTAGGCTCGTTGAGTTCTCCAGATTGTAAATCCTGATGGGAATCATTTGATATGCAAGTGGCTGCTGGAAAACATTTATTTATTTACTTATTTATTAGAGATAGGGTCTTACTCAGTCACCCAGGCTGGAGTGCAGTGGCACCATCATAGCTCACTGCAGCCTCGAACTCCTGGGCTCAAGCAATCCTCCCTCCTCAGCCTCCCGAGACTACAGGTACATGCCACTGCACTGGGCTAATGAAAAACAATTTTTTTTTTTTGTAGAAACAGGGTCTTGCTTTGTTGCTGAGGCTGGTCATGAACTCCTGGCTTCAAGCAATCCTCCCGCCTCAGCCTCCCAAAGTGCTGGGATTACAGGATGAGGCAATGGTCATTTAAAGCCCTTGAGAGGAAACAAAGCACAAAGGCGGTGAACACAGTAACTTAAGGAAAATAATAGCCAAGGACTGAAAAATGCCCTGGAGCAAAGATTCCCAGGAGCCAAGATTTCACCAACTAAAATACATCAGTGAAGGAGGTAGCACCTATCCACTAAGACTTGTATTTGTTTCTTAAGAGCCTTTATTAGCCAGGCATGGTGGCTCACATCTGTGGTCCCAGCCACTCAGGAGGCTGAGGCAGGAGGATGGCTTGAGCTCGGGAGGTCCAGGAGCAGTGAGCCATGATCGCACCACTGCATGCACTCCAGCCTGGGTAACACCTTGTCTCAAAAAAAGAGCCTTTAAATTTTGAGCAACAATTTCTTATTAACATAGAAGCAACATTTCTTTTTTCTTTTTTAAGGTGGAGTCTCACTGTGTTGCTGAGGCTATAGTGCAGTGGTGTGATCTTAGCTCACTGCAAACTCCGCCTCCCAAGTTCAAGAGATCCTTCTGCCTCAGTCTCCCAAGTAACTGGGATTACAGAAATGCACTACCACGTCTGGCTAATTCTTATATTTTTAGTAGAGATGGGGTTTCACCATGTTGGCCAGGCTGGTCTCAAACTCCTGACCTCAGGTGATCCGCCCGCCTTGGCCTCCCAAAGTGCTGGGATTACAGGCGTGAGCCACAGCACCCAGCTGAAACAACATTTCTCTTTCTTTCCTTTCTTTCCTTTCTTTCTATCTTCCTTTCTTTCTTTCAAGATGGAGTCTTGCTTTGTCACCCAGGCTGGAGTGCAGTGGCGCAATCTCGGCTCACTGCAACCTCTGCCTCCCGAGTTCAAGCAATTCTCCTGCCTCAGCCTCCCGAGTAGCTGGGATTACAGGCATACACCACTACACCAGGCTCATTTTTGTAATTTTAGTAGAGACAGGGTTTCACCATGTTGGCCAGGCTGGTCTCAAACTCTGACCTCATGGTCCGCCCACCTCGGCCTCCCAAAGTGCTAGGATTACAGATGTGAGCCACCACACCCGGCCACAACATTTCGTAATCAATAAAAGCACAAGCTCCTCCTTATTAAGCTGTGAAGGTATCAAGAACTATTTTGGAGCACTATTGAGGCAAATCGTTCATTTCAGATTGCATCCCTTGAAGAGAATTCAAGGTTTTGTTCTATGAAAACAAAAGAAAAACAAAGGTTAACATCTGGAGCAAATTGTGATGTTAGTTTTTGAGTCTGAAGGGCAGCTAGCTGATGTCTAGATGAGAGTTGGAAACGTCTTTAGATGGTGGAATGTAGATGGCGTTGAATGCCTCTGGCTATGGCATCAGGCAGTGTGCCAGTGACTCTCCACGTGGCCCGTATAGTGGCAGGCATGAATGTTGTCCACGTGTGATCTGTTGTAGTGATATTTGTAAAACTTAAAGTCATTGAGTTTCAGCTTACAGGGCTTAGGAAAGGAGCAGTTTTAGTTTTTAGTGAACCTAGAAAGTTTTAGAATTTAATTCAGTTTACAGATATAAAAGAAAACCTCAGAGGAAAGGAACAGAACTAGAATTCGACAGTGGGGTGCACTATAGTTTTTAGCTGAAATACGATCTTTCTTTTTACGTCGCCACTCCTGTTGGAGTCAGCTAAGATCCTGCCACTGCACTCCAGCCTGAGTGGCAGAGCAAGACTTAGGCTCAATAATAATCATAATAAATAAAAAGCATAGACATACATAAACATACAGACACAAACAGAGATTCATGGCTTCTGTTCTGAAATTTGAGCCATGTGTCAGGCACAATAATATAAAACTCCCTAGTTGGATCCAAATTTTGTTCTTGACAATTCAAGTTACCTGTTCAGATGGCTAAAGGCTTTCATTCATATTTTTGGAAAAGATATTCAGGATTCTTTCATTTGCTACTTTTCTAAAAAGTTATTATTTTTTTTTATTCTGATGAGTCATTCTTTGAAGTTTGCATTTTAAAGATTTAAACATTTTTCAGGCAGAAAGGCTGTTATGTTTTCTCCAAAAAGAGTCTTGGAGCATATTTACTTAGTAACAGGAGTCAATCTTACTACGACTGTGGATTAGGTTTTAGGTGAGTGACTGGGGAAAAATCCAGTCTTCTTCCGGTTAGTCTCAGGTGGTTGCTCTATAATAACCAAATCGCGTACAACACCAAAATATGCATTTAGTTTTTGCAGATACTCCTGGCTCACTTGAAGATCTTTAAAGGAAGACGGTGTCAAGAATATTAAAGTATTCATATGGAAAGAGACAAGATTTGTAGATTCAAAATAATTTTTTTTTTTCTTTTTTTGAGATGGAGTCTCGCTCTATCGCCCAGGCTGGACTGTAGTGGCACAATCTTGGCTGCAACCTCTGCCTCCTGGGTTCAAGCGATTCTCGTGCCTTAGCCTCCTGAGTAGCTGGGATTAGAGGCACCCGCCACCACGCTCATGTAATTTTTGTATTTTTTTTTAGTAGAGATGAGGTTTCACCATGTTGGCCAGGCTGGTCTTGAACTCCTGACTTTAGGTGATCCACCTGCCTCGGCTTCCCAAAGTGCTGGGTTTACAGGCGTGAGCCACCACGTCAGCCTCAAAATAATTTTTATGAGTGTGCTGTAGAGTTTCTTTAAAGAGGCTTTTAAAAAAAATCATTCTGCCTTTTGAAAGCTTCTGTGCACCATCAAAAAATACATCTCATTGTTTCTTAAGTACCCAGAATCCCCTTTCTTTAATGCACCCATAGATGAATAATTTCATCTAGAGTAAAAATTCCCTATTGTGGCCACTATAATTGTAAGTTATCTTCCCAAGGCGCATCCATTTCACTAGAATGGCACAGGTTCTGGGTCTTTGGTTTCTAAACATAAAATTAGCTGAGTTCCAGACAGGAGTTTCAGACTCCTTAGATTCTGATGAACCCACAATGCCCTGTCCTTCTAAAACTGTGCTTTCTCGAGGCTTCCAACTGGACCCTGTTCATTTCCTGACCAACACTCTGACCTCCAGATCCCAATCTGGATTCCAGTCTGGAAGACTACAGCTAGTCCAGTTCCTGTCCAACACCCAGTTTCACCCTAGTGAAAATTCCAAGGGCCCCAACGTAGCAGGGAAAAATTGGAGGTAATAATAACTCCTATTTATGGCATACCGTATCCCCCAGACCTGCATGTGCCAAGGGCTTCCAATATACCCTGTGAAATAAAGCTATTATTATCCCCCATTTAACAGTTAAGGAAAGGCAGATGACTTACAAAGGTCACATAGGGCCAGGCAGGGCTGGGATTTGAAGCTCAGTCATAAATAGACTGGGAGGTGTGGGTTGTTTGAAAGCTTGGTGCAAAAGCCAGGATGTGACCCCAGAAAGAGGCACCAGGGTTGCATTCACAGAGGTAGGGGGCTGCCCCCACTATCTTCCTCTGTGACCTCATCTAGCCCTGTGAGAGTGACAGGCCGGGTCTACCACTCCAGGTGACAGCTGGGGAAACCAAGGTCCAGAGAAGTGAGTGATTTGCCAGAGGTCACACAGTCAAAGGCAAAGCTGAGGTCCCTGAGCCAGGTCAGTGACCACACCCTCCCCACCCCAGGCCAGTGTTAGGCCTAGTGTTATGCACTGAAGACACTGGAGGGAGAAGGAGGAGAGGGAGTGAAGAAGGGAGAAAGCTTAGTTTCAAGGCAGATGCCAGATTTCTGGTCTCTGGGGTGGGATTCCTAACTCCACCCCTGAGCCCTTCTAGCCAGGGGAAAGCCATCCCAACCTTGACCTTGACTCCTTGGCCTCCATAATGCTTGCTTTAGGTGGCAGCACCCTCGTGTGGTTACAGCTGGTAACTACATAAAGTCACAGGTTTCCTCCCTCAAAAGGATGCTTCACTCTCCCAGTGTCTCACTCTTCTGTAATCCCTCTGAGCCTCAAAAATCGAAGATGGCCATTATTGGGGCTGGTGGTGGCTGGCAAGGGCAAGATGGCATGGACAGAGCACTGGGCTGGGAATCAGGAAACGTCAGATAAAATCCTCACTTGGTTACTGACTGCGGGGCTTGGGTCTCAAACTCCTTATCTGTATAAAGGGCTGAAACGATCTCCCCTACCTGACTCCCAAAGGCTTTCCACAAGGACCAAAGGTATCTCAAATATGAAGTACTCTGTAAACTGTAAAGCACCGTTAAAGGGTAAAGGGTATTACATAAACTGAGGAACACACGTTGGAGGGATTCTGGAAGAGAGATCAAGAATACCAGTACCCAGTGTGTGGCGGCCGAGTCACTGAATCCTTGGGAAGGACCTGGTAGCAGAGTAATGGTGGCCAGAAGAGGGGGTGGCCCATAGCCCAGCCTGCCCCATGAAACTCAATCTTGCAGAGGGAGGGGTCTGCCCCAGACCCAACCCCTTGCATGATGAGCTAAGGGGAAAGCCACAAGCTTTATTGATCAGAGTTGGTCTGATCAAAAGACATCAGATCCCAGGACCTATTTCCGTATCTATGAGATAGGGATAGCCACATTCTTCCCAGGGCTGTTGGTTCCCAGCACAGTTGTTGGGAACATGTAAAAACCATCTGATGGGTGCCTCAGCGTGGAGTCAGTTCACAACAAATGACATGATGATGTAAACTAATGAGCAAGGATAGTTTTGTTCATTAATCATGTCATTTGTTTGCGCAGAAACTGCCCCTCATTTATTACACCAGTGTGCTGGGCACTGAATTTAATAGCCGTAACTTCCCATGACATGACAAGAGAACCACTTTACATAGATCTGTTACCTTTGGTCCACTTCCAGCAAGAAATTTGGTGAAAGACAGTGAAGTAACTTGCCCAACGACACACAGAGTGGTGAGACCCGCATGTGACCCCACGTCAATCTAGGGCATCAGAGCAACATGGACTGCAGTTCCCAACGCCTGCAGCATGCCACCTCTGCAAGCACCATGATGGCTACTGTGGTGGGGAAGGGCCCCAATGACAGCTGCTGAGGCAAAATCACGACTGGAAATCAGTCTGAAAAATCACAACTGGAAGCCAGACTGGAAACCTGCATTCCTTCCACTTCCTTTTCTTCTCCCTCTATTCCCAGGCCTCCACTTCTAGACACCAGCTGGTGTGGGCTACCACTTCGCCTCTCTGACTGGACCCATCCTGTAATTGCCAACACTTACCAAACCTACCCCTGGAGCAAAGTCGGTGAAAAGGGCAGATGGCATCTTCAGGCCTGGGCAACAGGCACCATGGTGAGCTCAAGCCTCCTGTCTGCTGGGACACTGGACTGCTTGGTGGGCCTCAGTAGTGGGCATGGGTTGGCAGGGTGCAACTGGAGCAGGCCAAACAGAGGAAAGGGGGGAGAGGAGAGGCCCAGACAGACAGTGCTGTAACCCAGACACCTCACCTGAGGGGCCCAAGGAGAATATTCTCATGTGCAAAGTTGGAAATCTGGATTTTTATGTGAAATATCTTGAGTCTGAATGCACTGGGCAGGCTGAACCAAACATCTTTGGTTTATTTTATTTTTAAAGACGGGGTTTCACCATGTTGGTCAGGCTGGTCTTGAACTCCCGACCTCAGGTGATCTGCCCGCCTTGGCCTCCAAAGTGCTTGGATTACAGGCATGAGCCACCATGCCCGGCCACATCTTTGGTTTAAATTGGGCTCAAGAGCCATCAGTTTGACAGCCCTCCCCCTACCCTCACAAAACAATAAAACAAGCAGAAAGAAGCCTGAGCAGGAAAGGGCTGTCCCGGAGAACTGCATTGGAGATGGGGGCGGAGCGGGGGAGGTTGAAATAAAGCACAAACCCAGATTCCAAAGTTCTGTATTTTTCAAAATAAAGATCACACATTGTTTAGAGACAATCTACACAAGAGTTACAAAAAATAGTTGCCCAGGCATAAGCATACACAGGTTTGTTAATTATACACATATGGTTACAAGTGTGCTTGCAAAAAAGTTCATTGGAAATATACACAAGGCTCTGGAAATGTACACCGTGTAGTGTTACAATTCTATATTCAAACAAGGAAAATTGACAGTATGTTACATTCACTTACAAGTAGACAAAATGCAAAATACAGTTCATCTTCTGTACAAAAGGGAAGGGCAATTCACACTTTACAAGGTGAGGGGCTCTGATTGTAAGGAAAGCTCGGGCAGGGCTAGACTTTGCACGTCCTTTTGACTGTCACAAAATCAAAACATTCCTTTTTTAGGATTAAAAAAACACTAGTGAGAACTGAATCTTGAATAACATTTAGAAAGAATCTCGCTATACTTGAGACTAGATGACAAATAAAACCAAGCTATTTTTTTCTTTTAAACAATAACTAGGCTGTATAAAGAACATTTATTCCTTCAAAAGAAAAAAATTTACTTCTGGTTGAAATTACAATTTACAATATACAACACTATATGCTACGACCATAAAAGGTGAGAATATACACTGAATGCACAGGGCTGGCTAATTCTCTTTTCTTACCAAAAAACGTGTTTATGTTGATTCAAACTTCTCCACATTTACATTACAGGTATACAAATGTACAATTGTACAATCAAAAGTATGTTCGACTACTAGGGTACATTATAGATACAGATTAGACATCAAAACAAGAAAATACTACAAATTTGTATATATGCAAAGTCTACACCAAGTATACACTATATATTTATAGAAGCAAGACCAAAAGCAGAGTTGGATTTTTTTTCCTCATGCTAAATAATCAGATTTTGCCTTTCAATGTTAACAGAAAAAAATCCAGTAGGCAGTAAACAATCACACCCGCCCAGCCTCAAAAGACGCTCTGGGTGCTCGCATCTCCTCCTCACAAACAGCCTTCTTCAGCATAATATCGTCTCCAAAAAAGGCAATTTTTAGAATTTCATAAACTTAATGTCACAAACTGAAGCTTTAGCAACTCTGAAATCTTTTTCATTTTATATATATATATATATATATATATATGTATATGTATATGTATATATATATTTTTTATAAACAGTGTTAAATGCCAGTTTGGGGTCATTTAACTAAAATTCAAACTTCTCAGGTTTTTTTGTTTTTGTTTTGTTTTTTACTAAAATGAGGAAGTGGGGGAAGAGCTATTTGCAAAACTTGCCGGCCAGGCAAATGAGCTAAAAACCTTTTCTTTTTTTTTTTTTTTTTAAGCTTTTTTTGTTAAACCAACCACCCTGAAAGTTTCCACATGTGAAATATAGATACAACAGTGAACAAAATATGTGGCCTCCCATGTACATTGGTTACCTATGTACAAGTATCCTATACACCAGTAAAACAGCAGGGCAATTAGTCAATTAAAAAAAAATAGTACATGTTATGTGTAATAAAATTAAATTTACAAAGGCTTGCCACTCGTGGATTTGATTCCTTTTTGGAGGAGGGAGTAATCCTGGAGCAACCATTTGCCCGTCTCAGACTCCACACTACAACATTTCTGGTTGCTGGTTGGATTTGCCAGTGGGCCAGTGAGGTCAGTGGGAATGAGGGCAGAGCGGGTGACACTGCCTCATATGATACCATTGGGGGGGGGCCACAGATGGGCCCTAAGTCAACGCCGTTCTTCATGTAGTACTTCTCCAGCTTGGCCAGAATGTGCTTGCCATAGGTGTACTTACGAAGAGTCGCGATGTGGGGGCCGGATCTGGGGAGGAAGACAGTCTGCGTTACACGGCCTGAGTAGAGACTTGGGCAGGCTTCCCAGACAGGCATCACACGCATATGCACACCCCACAGCAATAACCTTTCACTGGTTCAGCCCCAGTCCCCCTGACTTCTAGCACTTTAGCAATCCATCAGAGGAGGAGAGGAGCTCCTATCTTGAGTGGTACCACAGGGCCTGAGGGCTCTGGAGGCTGGGTGGCATGGGCCACTCCCAGGACAGCACACGGAGAAAGTGCATCCTTGCCGGGAACACACACGCCCACTCTCCACCAGCTGCACAGTGCTTCCCTGAAAGCACATGCACAGGGCCCTCTGGCCCCATGCACAGCATCCAGGTTCTCCTGAGCAGTGGGGGTTATTTCTGGGCGTTATTTCTGGGCACCATGAATCCTGAGCTCACCACTTGACCCTGTCTCTCCAGGTCAAAGTGGATCACAGAAAGCTAATTAATGACAAGAGAAACAATGAACATCATGAGCCAGGTGTCATTATCCCCATCTTACTGATGGAAAACATGAAGGCACAGAGTGGTGAAGTCACTCAGCCAAGGTTGAATGGCTAACAAAGGACAGCACAGACAGCTGAGCCCCAAACTGCACGGTTCCTCCACAAATGACGTTCCTCCCCCTGTGCTCTCACGCGTGCCCGCTGCACCAGCCTCATCCCTCCGGCTCTCCGACCTATGCTCTGGCTCACCTCTCCAGGCATTCCCTTCTGTTCTTCCCTCCCTGGGCTGATCTATTTCAAGAAGTCCTGCATTCCAGAAAACTTGAAGGGTGTTTCCTCTCTAGAAGGCACTTTCCTTTTCTGTGAGCTCAGGGAGCATTCTCATACCTCAGCTGTGTCTGTAATCTTTTGCTTAATTATCATCTTTCCATATAAACAGCAAAGGACCACAGTTTACTCATCAGATTCCCCAATCCAAAGCTGCACCTGAATACCCAAACACACTGGACAAATGTACCGCAGTAGACAGAGGCTCTCCAGGTTGAGAGCTCCATGATGGCACCAGTATTTGTCTGTTTAGCCCTGTCCTCAAAGCAAGGAGGGGTCGATCCGATCCGGAAACCACTTATGCATGCTTCCAGGACACCGAGCTGCATCAGGTGTCACATTCCCACTTAAAAGCCTACATAAGTAGCTGGCGGGTAGCAAACAGTCCTTGGTTCCAGTTTAACCTCCCTTAAGCTCACATGTATGACAGCATGCAACAATGCTACACCTTTCCTCCGAGTTTTAGTTACTAATGTTTCTGTTATGAGAACTTGGGGTTCAGGATCCCCTTATCCTTTTAGAAAACAAGCAAAATCCAATCCATTCCTCTCTGTCCCTGGAACTGGCTGCTGACGAGTCCAGGCACTTCACCTTTACACTTCCCAGAACAAAACAGAACAGCCCTAACAAGCCATACACACACAACATGTTGAACTCCATTTCTGTACTGGATTTAACAAGAGGTGAAACATAATTAGTCTGCTTCTCTCCTAGTGTCCCTTTTGCTGAAAGGACACCACTTAGTAATAGAAGAGCTGAAAAACTAAAAGGGCTTCTCAGGGCTCTCTCTGTCAGCTCCCTCAGCCAACCAACCGCTAAAGCCTACTGATTCTAGCACCCTATTCTGTCCACTGCTCTTCAGTCCCAAACCATCACCATCTGTCGCTTGACAGCCTCCCACCTGGTATGATCACTGGCTCCCCTCCTCTAAACTATAAAGGCCACACGGCAGCCAGGACAATTATTTGAAACGTGTGACTTTGTCACCACACTCCTTCCCCCTTGAACTTGCTTTACTTCTTCAGATACAGCACAGTCTGGTCTCCGGCTTCCCAGTCTTCACACACCATGTTCCGTCTTCTGGAAAGGATCGTCACTTTATTAAATATCACTCCCTTAGGGAGCCTCCTCTGCACCCACACGTTGTAGGGAGACTCCCTGCCCTATTCCTGGACAACCCCTTCCCCCTCAAGCGTTACAGTAACTATCCGTGCACAGCACCGTCATGTTTACCATTACAACCCTGTTGAGAATAGGACCTGCTGTACGGCACGTGTTGAGCACTTACTGAATGCATGAATGGACATGTCTTAAACTCCTTACCTCCAACACTCCCTCTGCCTTCACCAGCCTCCTGACAACTTACAACTTTACGGACCTGGGAATTCCCCAGCCTTCAACTGCCATTGCCAATACCAGTGCAGTGGTTGGACTGGTTTGGTTTGACTCAGGTGGTGGGTGTCTTGTCTGGCTCAGAACTTGAGTCCGTAACAAAGATTCTCATTACCGAACTTTGTTCTCAGTGAGGGCAAGCGGGTCATCATCGCCAGACAATGGCCAACCAACCCCTCAATTGAGAAGGGCTGAGTGAGCTCAGAGCCCAAAAGCTGAAGGCTCTGATGAGAAGCACCAGAGGCTGGAGGCACTGCCTAGCACAAACACAACTGTAGCACACCCTGCCTGTGGGTTTGTTCTGCTTCCTGGGCCCCGTGGTGTGTGCAGTGCTCACTGGACCCACGGCGGTGACTTTGTCGAGAAGCTGTGGGCCTCTTCAGGTGATTTTTCTGTCAGTTCCCCACTCACAGCACCTAAGTGTTCTCATTTCTGTTCCTTTTTCCCTGTCTAACCCTTCTTTAGCCTTGTCTTCTGCAAAGCCGGCCCTCGGGGACTCTGGGGAAGGTGAGAGGCCCTTCTCCCATCCTCACCACTGCTCACCACCATTGCTCTTCCCCACCAGACTGCAGTCTGTGGGCAGGGGATCAGGTCTTAGTCATCTCTGTGCTGATGAAGTCTGGCACAGAGTGGGCTTCAGGTCAATGTGCTAGGCTACGTATGAACCACACTGGGCAGGCCTTTGTTCAACAGATGTTGGTGGGATCAAAGAACAGGAGGGGAGGGAGGGGAGAAAAGAAATGAGGTAAGCAGGTGATTTACTGAACTCACAAACTGATTCCCTAGAGATCAGGAATGGAAATACTTCAAAAAACATAGCTTAAGACTCTCCTATCAGTGTGGAAATTGATAAGGGAGGGCTGGCAAATGTGTAAGGACTATGATGACTCCACATAAAAGAAGAACAGAATACAGCATGGACAGGGGTCAGTGACAACTCTTCAAAAACAGCAGGGCACCCACCCTTCTTTGTGTTTCAGAAAGAAGCAAGGCCTTGCACACCACCTCTGACACCCTACCCAGCCTGGCCTACCTTATGCATGACGATCTTCCGCTGGCCTGGCTCTGCCACGTCAATCATCTTCTGGACCACGTAGTTGGCGTACTGGTCCTTCATCATGGTGTATAAGGCACTGTGAGGACCGTCGTTCATGGTGCACACCTCGTCAATGAGCACAGCGCGCTCCGTACGTGAGGCATGAGTGACACACTTCTCCCACAACATTGCTGTCACAAGATCAAACCAGGGACAACTCTTAGAAGAGGAGCCCTATTAGTGAGGCTGTGCTTGCCTAGCCTCTGCCTTGACCTCAGGACCAGCAGGAAGACAGAGCTAGCATTGGTGGAAGATGAGTCGTCAACTGTCCAACTCTCTCAGTCTCTAAGGCTCTCTACCTGTGCCATCGGTGGCATCCAATTGTAGGAAAGGGGGAATGTGGTTTCATTAAATCAGAGTTTTTCTCTAATCCACGGGCACTACAGAGGGTGATCAAATTATACACTGCCATGCTACTGCATTCTGATCACCCAGAGACCAGGTCTTCAAGGTCATGGGACCTGGCCCTCTAATGGGCGAGAGTAAGAGTCCAGGTAGGTGAGGAGACTTCAACACAAGGTTCAGGGGACTGGTTCACTACCCAGCAGGTTATTAGTTTAACACTTACCAACATCTGTCCATTCTTTCCTTGCCTCTGTGAGCTCACCAAGGCCAGGAAGGAACCTTACTTATGTCTGTCTCCCTGCCGCCAAGCAGACAGCTTAGCACTTACTAGAGGCTCTGGAGACTTAGTGAAGGAACATGCCAGCCAGGACCACAGCATTTGGTCAACTACTAAATGCTGCCTCTCAGGAGTGTAAGAACAGGAAGAACCCTAGGGATTGTCGGTATTCCTAAACACGTCACAAACATACCACCCTGGGAAAGGAAAGGGGGAATGTGGTAGCATTAAATCAGAGTTTTTCTCTAATCCTCAGGGACTACAGAGGCTGGTCAAATTATACACTGCTGTGCCACTGCATACTGACCATCCAGAGTGACTACTCTGTCTGGTTTCTATAAGACACTACCACTTTACTTTGTACCTGTGGCTCTGTGGGAATGACCCTGGCAAATACATATTATTTGTACTCATCATGTTGGAGCCCAGCCTGACACCTGACAGGGAGAACCTCTGCTCGAGGGTGGCTGAGTGGCTGAAGGCACTGCAGAGTTCACAACCAGGTGCAACCAGGTGAAACCTGCTATAGCTCACAGAATCCTCAAGTAGTAAACTTAAAAGCCTCTACTCAGCTAATGCACATCGTTCTATTACCAGTCCTGAAAATGGCCTTTAACCCCTACTTAGAAATTCCCAATAATTTGGAAGTAACCACTTTCCTTCTTTCTTTTTGAGATAGAGTCTTGCTGTTGCCAGGCTGGAGTGCAGTGGTGTCATCTCAGCTCACGGCAATCTCTGCCTCCCAGGTTCAAGCAATTCTCCTGCCTCAGCCTCTGAGTAGCTGGGATTACAGGCTCGTGCCACGACACCCAGCTAATTTTTGTATTTTTAGTAAAGACGAGGTTTCACCACGTTGGCCTGTACCTCCTGACCTCGTGATCCACCCACCTGGGCCTCCCAAAGTGCTGGGATTACAGGCATGAGTCACTGCATCCAGCCAAGGTAATCACTTTCTAGGGCAACCCACCATAGAGGTGAACAGCTCTGTTAAACATTCTTCCTTATATACCAAAGCAAAAACATGCTTCCCTGAAATTCCACCCATGTGTCTGAATTTTGGCATTTGGGGCAGAAAGAAGACACAGATACCTACCCAAAAAGCACATGGAGGCAGGAGGGTATCCTACTCCTCCTTCTAAAGACCAGCACTTTGGCTATGTGAATAGTCATCATAAACAGCCATTACCAGAATAACACCCTATTTCAGCGATTTTCAAACCAAGGGGGGGTGTTGTCCAATGGAGCTCTGAAAGGGCTCTCTCTCAGTGTTATCTGCTTTTAGACACTAGACTTACGCAAATGCTTTTACTTAAAAGACAAAAAAAAAATTCTCAGGCAAAAATATTTAAGAATTACCATCCTATCATACATTTCCTCAATCTTCCTTCTTAAAATAAATGGTGTATATAAAATCTGATATGCTAAATATCTAATCAGAACAATTGCTTCTCCCCTCTGATACAGAAATACGGGCAAGTATTTTTTCCGCCTTCCCTCCAGAGTACTATGTAATTCAAGCATGGGATGAAGGTGTGGCCCTGTTGAAGAGAATCTCCTAGGAGCCACTGGCTTCTCCCTTAGCAGAAATGGGAGTTAAAATATTGCTAGAAGCTGGCTGTGGCAGTTCACTCCTGCAGTCCTAACACTTTGGGAGGGTCGGGTGAGAGGACAGCTTGAGCCCAGGAGATTGAGGCTGCCGTAAGCTATGACCGCACCAATGCACTCCAGCCTGGACAATAGAGTAAGACCCTGTCTGGCAATAAAATAAAATAAAAAATTGCTGAGCTGGTTCAGAGAGTATGAAGCTAATCAGCATCTCCAAATGCTCAGGCAATAAGCTCATCACTTTTCAAGACCGCCTGGCTGAGTTGTATCTTCATCTACTTCAGACCAGCCTCTTCTACAAAACGGTCAGGATTAGGACTGTCTGCTAAAACGGGTTGGGGACAGGACACTCATTCTTGTGGGTGAAAAACTCAGTCCTCACCACTGACTTGCCTTTCAAATAAGCAAGCGGGTAGATCACCTACTACTACAGGATCTCACCAGGCCAAAGGCTTCCACCTCAACACAGCTGCTAAGGTTTCCATCTTTCAAGTTTATTCTAGGGTTTCTGAAACTGTAGTTACCAACCCATTTGTGGGCAGTGAAATCAATATAGTGATCTGTGACCAGCTTTTGGTTTTAAATAAAACAGAATAGAAGTATCAGAGTTGAGTATGGGCAATAATGTTTCAGTAATATGTGTGCATGGCGCCTGTACATAGAAATTCAATAATAAAAATTAACTTTGTACTCTGGGTCACCACCAAAAATGTCCAAAAGCAGGCACAGTGGCTCACACCTGTAACCCCAGCATGTTGGAAGGCTGAGGCAGAAGGATTGCTTGAGGCCAAGAGTTCAAGACTAGCCTGGGCAACACAGCAAGATCCTGTCTCTACAAAAATAAAAATAGGGCCAGGCGTGGTGGCTCACGCCTATAATCCCAGCACTTTGGGAGGCCAAGGCGGGCGGATTGCTTGAAGTCAGGAGTTTGAGACCAGCCTGACCAATATGGTGAAACTCTGTCTCTACTAAAAATACAAAAATTAGCCGGGTGTCATGGCGGGCACCTGTAATCCCAGGTGCTTGGGAGGCTGAGGCAGGAGAATCACTTGAACCCAGGAGGTGGACGTTGCAGTGAGCAGAGATCACGCCACTGCACTCCAGCCTGGGGTGAGAGTGAGACCCTGTCTCAAAAAATAAATAATAAATGTCTGAAAGCCACTGATTTACTTTTTTGTTTACTTTCATTTATCTATTTTCAAGTGAATTGACTTCTGTCATCTCTAATCCACTATTAAAGCCATACAGTAAATTTTATTTCAGATGTTATATTTTTCTTTTCTGAAATTTTTATTTTTTAAAAAAATAAATTTATTTGAGGCCAGGCATGGTGGCTCACACCTGTAATCTCAACACTTTGGGAGGCGGTGAGATTAACAAGGTCAGGAGTTTAAGACCAGCCTGGCCAACATGGTAAAACCCCATCTCGACCAAAAACACAAAAAATTAGCCAGGTTTGGTGCCTATAATCCCAGCTACTTGGGAGGCTGAGGCGAGAATTGTTTGAACCCAGGAGGGGGAGGTTGCAGTGAGCCGAGATTGCGCCAGTGCACTCCAGCCTGGGTGACAGAGCGAGGCAGAGTCTCTGTCACCCAGGCTGGAGTGCAGTGGCGCAATCTCGGCTCACTGCAACCTCCCCCTCCTGGGTTCAAGTGATTCTCCTGCCTTAGCCTCCCAAGCACCTAAGATTACAGACGCCCATCACAACACCTGAGTATTTTTAAACAGCTGCTATATAATCCTCTTCTAATCCCAATAACTGGGTCATTTTAGAACTATTCACTGATTTTTATTTCTTTTTTCTTGAGTATAGGTCACATTTTCCTGTTATCCAGATAGACACTGCAAATAATAGGCTATAGAAACTCAGAATTCTGTTGTGTTCCACCAAAGAGAAGTGCCCCCCACTCCCCTTACAGTGCAGTTAACTTGGTTATAGTCAAACTACATTCTCTCGCACAGTAGAGCAGCAGCTAAAATCTCAGTTCAATTCTTTTAGCCTGAGCTGGAAATGTGGTTCAGGGGTCAGCCAGATTTGGGGAAGGTTAAAAGTGGGCCTCCCCCAAGCCCCTGCTGGCTCTCTCCCTTTCTAGGATTTCTCTTTGTCGTGGCTGCCCTGAGGATTGCCTATTCCAGCTTTAGCTGCCCAGCATGGAGAAAACAGGGAAGTGGCCACAAGGCTGACGGCCATCAGAAATAAGAAATCTCCCCAGTGCAATTCTCTTCTTCTAAAATACCCCGCCTCCCGGGTATCCACCTGCCCTTAGCTTACTCTCTAGTATCTTCAGGTAGTTCTTGTATTTTCATCCCCCAGTTTATACATGTTATCAATGGGAGGACTGGGCCCATAGTATCTCCTCAGTTATTAATTGTAATTGCTGTAGCTGGGCATGGTGGTATGCACCTACAGTCTCAGCTACTTAGGAGGCTGACGTGGGAGGACTGCTTGAGTCCAGGAATCCTAGGCTGCAGTGAGCTAGGACTGTGCCACTGTACTCCAGACAGAACAACAGAGACTATCTCTTAATAAAAAAAATTTAAAAATTTATTTCTGAATTTGTTGTAGTATTAATTAATGCTTAGGTTAAATCTAAGGGTGAGAAATTAAGTACTGTGAACAAAAACGTAAAGAGGAGACTGACCTGAAGAAGAGAACCCAGGAGATTCTGACCCCCCCTCAGTCCAGGCAACTGGTCAAAAGGACCCCCCAAAAACAAAACTATGTAAGATCTTAAGAAATAACTTGATATGGTTAGGCTATGGAGACACCGGATCTACAGGTACTTTCATTTCTCTTCTCTTTTTCCAGGCTGTGACACGGTATAAAATTTCACAAATTTAAAATGAACGAGGCCAGGTACTGGTGGCTCATTCCTGTAATCCCAGCACTCTGGAAGGCCAACATCAGAGGATTAAGTCCAGAAATTCAAGACCAGCCTGGCCAACACAGAGAAACCCTCACTATACAAAAACACAGAAAGTAGCTGGGCGTGGTGGCGTGTGCCGGCAGTCCCAGCTATCTGTAGAGCCTGAGGTGGGAGGATCCCATGTTCCTGGGAAGCGGAGGTTGCAGTGAGCCAAGATTGCACCACTGCACTCAAGCCTGGGCAACAGAGTATGACCCTGTCTCAAAAAAATAAAATAAAATGAACAAATTAAAAACATTAAGGTTGTATGAGTCCTGTCCTGCCTTGCAATTTATTCTAAAAACCAGGGAAAAATATCTTCCAAAAATAAAAAGTAGTATGTTACATGGGCAGTAGGACATACAGTACCTTCTCAGAAGACCATACCACTATCCCCATGGAAGGGCCATCAATTCCCTCTCTAACCTCTGCTACTTATAAGTGACATAAGACACCTTTCACAACCTGGGAATAACCACTGCATTTCATTCTTGAGCTTGAACAATATGAAGACTGGAGAAGGATCCTAAGGCCTATACATAAATATACATATGGTAAACTGCCTTTCAGGGTGCCAAAAAGGGAAACTGGGCAAACAACATTTCACAATTCCAAACAAACAATAAAAAATAAAATAAAATCAATTCATCGAAGTGTAACACTCACATTCGTTAGTAACATATTCCCCAGATTTCAAAGTGGCTGACTCTAGCAGAGTAAGAAGCCCACTCAGGGATGGACCTCTTAGAGTTTCTACTTTGTAATACAACTGTTTGACTTTTTAAGCTACATATACTTTGAGGAAAAAAAAAATTTTTAAATAAGAGAATTATAGTTCACTACTACTAATCCTCTCTTCTGGGAAACAGTCCTTGTAACTCAGAGCACATACCTTGCAAATTTGTGCTGGCTCAATACAAGTACATTGCCTCGGATTTCTGCTACAATTTTGCTTTTATCCTCAGGACGACCATGCTCCAATACATGTTGGATTACATAATTTCCATATTGATCCTGTTTGAGAAATAGTAAGAGACATAAAATGTATACAAAAGCTAGTTCTGTAGGTTACTTAAGTCCTTATATCTAATTAACGCCTATCTTTCTTTTAGCACCATAATGGCTTACATGAATACTAATGAACACACGACAATTTTTTAAACAGGTGGCAACATTTTTCTCTATTATTACAAAACAGGAATGTATTATTACCAGACAATAGAATATACATATTCATTTTTAAAAGGGGAGGGAGTGTTACGGGAATATTCATTTTTCTCAAACACATATACAAATGGTTTATTGCATCTATTTATAACACAGAAAAACTGGAAATATCTGTTTTCAACAAAAAACGAGGGCATACCTAATTATTTAATCAGTGGTATAAGCAGAGAATGTATCAAAGCTAAAAACAAGAAATCAACAAATCAACTTATTTCATTTAACAATGATGAAACAGAGACCCAGAGGGATTAACTGTCTACCTAAGGTGACACCATGAGTACATGACACAGTTGTGGAAGCCGGATCTCCTGACTCCAGGGCTAAGGCTCGATTCACTACCCACATTCATAAAACACAAACCAAGCTGCTCTGAATGAAAATACAACCAAAAGATTTAAGGGTATTTCAAACACCTTAACCTCATCTGGAGCCTACGCTAACAAAACACACAAACTCTGGCCCTGGATGAGCCCACAGGTGTTTGCATTCCCCTACTGCCAACTCCACTACCTGTACAAGTTGTTCTGTGTGCTGGTGAAGCTCCTCTAAAATAGGGAGTGTCTGGTCAGGGAGACAGTGCTCCAGGATTCTCTGAATCACTCGGCAGCCATAAGGATGTGTGGACAAGGCAAACACCTAGGGCAGACAAACACAAATGAGAAGCAAAAATGACAGTCACCACCTTCAATGCTTCAGTATTGTTTATATATCTGTGTTATCCCACTTATCTTCACAAATGGATTTAATGGCATTTTAGTTCTCTCTACATATAATAAGGTATGTGTATGTGTAAATAAACCCACTGATTATCTATTTAAGCAATTCATAGATGTGCATAAATACAGAGCTGAAAAGGACTTTTCCTAGTTGCCAAGAAAGAAACATGTAACTAGTCAAAGTCATGAAAACACAGTTAAGAGTCAAGAGTGTTGCTGGGCGCGGTCGCTCATGCCTGTAATCCCAGCACTTTGGGAGCCCAAGGAGGGCGGATCACGAGGCTGAGATCGAGACCATCCTGGCCAACATGGTGAAACTCTGTCTCTACTAAAAAAAATACAAAAATCAGCTGGGCATGGTGGCACACGCCTGTAGTCCCAGCTACTCGGGAGGCTGAGGCAGGAGAATCGCTTGAACCAGGGAGTCGGAGGTTGCATTAAGCCAAGATTGCACCACTGCACTCCAGCCTAGTGACAGAATGAGACTCCATCTCAAAAAAAAAAAAAAAAAAAAAAAAAAAAAAAAGAGTCAAGCATGTCAACTGACAGCCTCTCCAAAAGAGAGTATTAAAAACAGAAAGGAGAAAGACTGGGACCAAATCCTGAATGCTTTCACACGACCAGAACAACCACAATGCAATGTTCTGATTTAACTGTGGTGTTTTTCAGCAATAAGAAAAGATTCTTTGGCTGGGTTTAGAGCAATAGAAAAGCACACCATCCTTGATTCTGCTCTTCTGTGCTGAATGGCATACACTTCAGAACTGTAATCAAGAACAATAATAAGAGCAATAATAGTAGCTAATACCTACTGGGGGCTTGCCACGTGAAAGTCATCACACCCAGTGCTTATGTATGATTTTGTTTTGTTTGGGAGACAAGGTCTCACTCTATCACCCAGGCTGGAGTGCAGTGGTAATCACAGCTCACTGCAGCCTTGAGCTCTTGCACTCAAGTCATCTTCCTGCCTCACATTCCCAAACTGCTGGGAGCACAAGCACTCACCACCGCATTTCACTACTTAAAAAAAAAAATTTTGTGTAGAGATGGAGACTCACTATGTTGCCCAGGCTGCTCCTGTACTCCTGGCCTTAAGTAATCCTCCCACCTTGGCCTCCCAGAGTGCTTGGATTACAGGTGCGAGTCACTGTGCCTAGCCTTATGTGTGACTTTATACATGTAGCTTTATGTTTACAACTGTAAACACAAATAGTATACCGTATGGTTTTGCTTGAGTTTAGGTTAGCTTTATAAAAATTCTACACTTGTAGTCTGGAGCAACTTGATTCATTTCACTCAACGTTATGATTCCCATCTCATCTACAATACTGTGAGTTTCTGTAGTCTATTTTACATGGTATACAGGAAGAAATTAGCTAAATATATGAGATTTTTGGTTTTTTTCTTTGAGATGGAGTTTTGCTCTTGTTGCCCAGGCTCGAGTGCAATGGCACCATCTCAGCTCACTTCAACCTCCACCTCCCGGGTTCAAGCAATTCTCCTGCCTCAGCCTCCCAAGTAGCTGGGATTACAGGTGCCCACCACCATGCCCAGCTTTTTGTATTTCTAGTAGAGACAGAGTTTGAGCATGTTGGCCAGGCAGATCTCAAACTCCTGACCTCAGGTGATCCACCTGCCTCGGCCTCTGAAAGTGCTGGGATTACAGGGGTGAGCCAACCCCGCCCAGCTCGAGTATATGACATTTTTAAAAAATGCATCCCCTGCTCCTGGTCATCTGGGTTGCTCCAGTCTTTTAACAGAATAATGGTGTTTTAAACATGTCTAAATAGGTCCTGTAGTATACATGTACAGATATTTCAACAGGATCACAGAAACTATAAAGGTTGAAATTTGAAAGACAATGCTAAATTATTTTCCAAAGTGGTTGTGTCAGTATCTATTCCCACCAGTGTACCAGACTCCTGCCAGCACACAGCAGCTGATGAGTAAAACATGGTCTATCATTTGTGGCTTAATTTTGCATCTTCCTTGTTCCTAATGAACTGAGCAGTTTTTCACGTCTACTGGCAATTTGTGTTTCTTCTATGAAATGTCAGTTCGTGTTCGGGGCCCACTTTTACATCATGTTGTATTGTTTGCCTTCATTACAGAGAGGTTCTTCATACACTCTAGTTACCAATTCTTTGACAGTTGCATCTTGAAAATATTCTCATTTTACCTTTTTTTGTTGTATACTTCCACAAATGTAGCATCTTAATGTTACGGTAAACAGATCTACCCTTTTTTCATTAAGTGAGAAACTCCCAATAGCCATGTGGGTTGCTGTCAGTAATTTACCATCATGGTCGCTGAGCAAACAGCAAAACCTAAAGATTACTACATCCCTTATCAATCTACACTTAGCAGTACATAGAGTGATACCTGAAAATCTATGTGCTTTTTCTCATTTTTCCCCCTTCTTAAAGAAAAGCCAATCTCATACTTCCAAAAGGGTGAGTTTTACTGTTCTGTACTACCCACCTTAGGAGACTATAAGGACTTTGTGTTTTAGGGGAAAAAAAAAAAATTAATAACTACAGCCAATTCAGAGGCAATTCTGGAAAAACAAAGGTATTTACAATATAAAAGTAAAAATTTTACTTGGAAGGTGAAGCTAAGAAGAGATTTTTGACATACGAGAAAACAGGAGAAACTAGAAGTTATTTCTGGTTATGCGGCCATTTAACACAATTCAAGACAACCTGGTCTTCATCCCCCTCCAAAAAAATTTAAGCAAGAAGCATCTTGTTATTTTAAAGATATATTCACACATGACCTACAACATTAGTTCTGTAAATTACCTGAATTTGCAATTAAATTTAAAACCAAAGCATTGAAATATCAGAATAAATCGTACTTAACTGAGAGAAATAATTTATTCTTCAAATATGAGATTTCATCTTAACAACTTAAGACAGTGCTTCATACCAACGTGAGCAGACATCTGCATTAATGATGGAAAGAAGGCCTAGAGACACTGAAGGGAAGAGACTTGCAGCACATAGGTACTTGATAGTACTGCTACTGTCAAGTACTACAGGATTGCTGTTTACTGCAGTCTAAAGTAATTCAGGCTGGGCACAGTGGCTCATGCCTATAATCCTAGCAACTTCAGGAGCCTGAGGCAGGTGGATCACTTGAGTGTAGAAATTCGAGACCATCCTGGACAACATGATGAGACCCCCATCTCTCCAAAAAATAAAAAAATGAGCCAGGTGTGGTAGTATGTGCCTGTAGTTCCAGCTACTTGCGAGGCTGAGGTGTAAGGATTGCTTGAACCTGGCAGTTCAAGGCTGTAGTGAGCCGTGATGGTGCCACTGTACTCCAGCCTGGGCAACAGGGTGGGACCCAGTCTCAAAAAAAAAAATAAAATAAAATAAAGGACATTAAGTACATTGAGAATATGCCACAAATTCTATTCTGTTTTCTACTCACAAAGGAAATCAATTTGTTTCCATTATTTCTCTCCTGCGTCACTTACCTGTCCCTTAAACGCATCGATGATAAATTGCAAAGACTGGGGCTGTACACATTCAATGCATTTCTGAACCACATGATTGCCATTCTGATCTTTCACACACTTCAAGACATGGCCATCTAGTTCCCGAACCATCTCATTCTATTGGAGACAAAGAAAGAAAGCACCACCAGAATCACAGCAAGCAAACATGTGGACAAAGAATGTTCTCGTCACCAAACATGAAAGCACTGAACAGAGAAGCTGTGATGATGAAAGCAGAATAGCACTGTGGAACAACAACAACAGGGAAACAAATAAGGACTTGAGTCTTTTCATGTGATAGTAAATTTACAGTAAAATTTCCAACAACAAATTTACTGTAACAATAACCAGTAACCAAAAAGATCTCATACCTGTGAAAACAAACAAACAAAAAAAAAAAAAAAAAAGAAAGAAAGAAAAACCTCTTAGAGTCTTTTTTTTTTTTTTTTTTGAGACAGAGCTGTGCTGTCACCCAGACTGGAGTGCAGTGGCTCAATCTCGGCTCATTGCAACTTCCACCTCCTGGGCTCAAGCAATTCTCCTGTCTCAGCCTCCTGAGTAGCTGGGACTATAGCTGCGCACCACAACACCCAGCTAATTTTTGTATTTTTAGTAGAGATAGGGTTTCACCATGTTGGCCAGGGTGGTCTCGAACTCCTGACCTCAGGAGATCCGCCCTCCCTGGCCTCCCAAAGTGCTGAGATTACAGGAGTGAGCCACCACACCTGGCCACCTCTTAGAGCTTAAAAAGAAAAAAGGGTGGACATTTTCAAATACACAGGAGCCTGTATCAGGAACAGATACTCCTTAACTTACTAAAGAATTATATTCCAATAAACCTGTTGTAAGTTGAAAACACCATTAACTAAAAAATGCATTTAAATATATCTAATTTACAGAACATCATAGCTAAGCCTAGGCCACGTCAGAAGTGCTCAGAACACTTACAGTAGCCTACAGTTGGACAAAATTATCGAACACAGAGCCTATTTTATAATTAAAAAATAAATTTATAGGCCAGGTGCCCTGTAATCCCAGCACTTTGGAAGGCCAAAGTGGGTTAATCACTTGAGGCCAGAAGTTCGAGACCAGCCTGGCCAACATGGCGAAATCCCATCTCTACTAAAAATACAAAAATTAGCTGGGCATGGTGGTGTGTGCCTGTAGTCCCAGCTACTCAGAAGGCTGAGGAGGAAGAATCACTTGAACCCAGGAGGCAAAGGTTGCAGTGAGCCAACATCACGCACTGCAAGCCAGCCTGGGTGATAGAGCAAAACTCTGTCTCAAAAAAAAAAAAAAAAAATACATATATATATATATATATATATAATTAAAAATAGAAACAGTCCAGGCGTGGTGGCTCACACCTCTAATCCCAGCACTTTGGGAGGCTGAGGCAGGCAAATCACGAGGTCAGGAGTTCAAGACCAGCCTGACCAACATGGTGAAACCCCATCTGTACTAAAAATACAAAAATTACCTGGCTGTGGCACACGCCTGTAATCCCAGCTACTCAAGAGGCTGAGGCAGGAGAATCACTTGAACCTAGGAGGTGGAGGTTGCAGTGAGCCGAGATCATGTTACTGCACTCCAGCCTGGCTGGGCAAGAGAGCAAGACTGTCTCAAAAAAAAAAAAAAAAATTAAATTTTAAAGAAGATTCAAAGTACAGTTTTTACTGATGTACAATGCTTTTCTATCATTTGTAAATTGAAAAATCATAAGTCAGGGGCTATTTCTACACTGTATTAAAGAATTTCTACATGGCACACAATCACAGTCCCAGCTACTCTGAAGGCTGAGGTGGGAGGATCACCTGAGCCCAGGAGCTCCAGGCTGCAGTGAGCTATGATGGCACCACAGACAGAGCAACACCCTGTCTCTAAAATTAAAACAAAACTAAACCAAAGAATTTCACACACTTTCACATGTTACAGTTCATGTTTTTATTATGACAACCCTGTGAAGTATTTATAGTAATGATACTAATTAATCTAGAGTTTACCCCTGGTTAGGCATACCTCACCTCTAAGTGTGTAACATGTTTTAACTGAATTTTCCTAACAATCTTATGGAGTGGACACCACTACAGACGGAGAAACCAAGGAAAAGACAAATTGAAAGACTTACAAAACCCAAGCAATCTGGCTGAACTATATGATAAACCACTATGTCAGTAAACCAAACTGTCAACAATATATTACCCTGAACACCCCACCTCTACTGGCATGTAAAAGAAACTAAGACAGAGGACGCTTAAGTCACATATTTCAAACTATGGCTAGAAAGTGACAGAATCAGAATTCTAGCCTGAAGCTGTGACTCCAGCATCTATGATCTTACTACTGGGCCATAGTGACTGCAGAGTCAGCAGAAATGGTTCTCTTGGTTAATTAATGAAAAGTGTCCAAACACAGGAAGCAGACGAAATGGCCAGGACCTGAGTATATGAGTAGGAAATGGGTGATGGTGAAAGGATATCTAGAAAGAGAGACCACTGGGATTTCAACTGGAGCCCTTCCCCCAAACTCACTGCCCCAGGTCTCGGGTATCTTGAAATTAAATGCCTGCACCATAGCTATACCTGATACCTCCTGCCCAATTTCTCTGCTGTCTCCAATCTCTGTTTATTGGCTAAAATGTGTTGCCAGTGGATTTATGTTAGAAGACTGCAAGTCACATCAAAATAGTGATGTTAATGAATGCAATGTCTTAAATCCCCAAAATGGTGAGTACCTCAAAGCAACTAAGATATCATCTAATTAAATAAAGATTACAACGGCAGGGGCTAAAGAAGCAAAAGGTAATAGATACAGTGATAAGGGAATAATAATTATTATTATTTTTGAAACAGGGTCTCTCAGGATCTGTCACCCAGGCTGGAATGCAGTGGCGCAATCATGACTCACTGCACCCTCAACCCCCAGCCTCAAGCGATCCTCCTGCCTCAGCACCCCCACGTAGCTAAGACTATAGGAGTGCACCACCATGCACCCCCCAGGCTAGTCTCAAACCCCTGCGCCCTAGCGATCTACCTACCTTGGCCTCCCAAAAGTGCTAGGATTGCAGGCATGTGCCACTCTGCTGGGCCCAGAAGAGAATAATTTACTCTGGAAATATAATTATGGGAATGATAGAAAATGAAGCTCATACAAAAATAAAGTCAAAGAACACTTATAAGCAAAATGAAGGAGAGATGGCTTCCCCTGGATATTTCTGTGATCCAGAAGAAATAAAAATTCCAACAAAGATGAGTTAATTTTACCTAAAACGACAAACTTGCATCTAGAAAAGAGTAAATAATCCATGGCAGGAAGCATAAGTCAGGCCCAAAACAAGACACCACGGAGAAACATGACCTGAAAAAGTATGTGCAGAAATATAACACAGAAAAGAACAAAAGCTGGGTATGGTGTCTCACATCTGTAATCCCAGCACTTTGGGAGGCCAAGCTGAGAGGATCAATTGAGCCCAAGGGTTCAAGACCAGCCTGGGCAACATGATGAAGCCCCATCTCTACCAAAAATACACACATTAACCAGGTGAAGTGGAGCATGCTGGTAGTTCCAGCTACTTGGGAGGCTAAGATGGGAGGACCATTTGAGCTCAGGAGGTTGAGGCTGCAGCAAGGCGTAAATGTGCCACTGCACTCTAGCTTGGATGACAGAGTGAGATCCTGTCTCGAAAAAGAAAGAAAAAAAGAAAAACAAGAAAATTAAAGAGAAATAATTCAACTATCCATGAAAATTCAAGAAAAATAAAAATTGGCAATGATTTAAACATTACAAGAGCTTCACACTTGCTTCTAATTACTTATACTTTCTTATTAACACTATATCTCCAGTACTAAGCACTGAATAAATGAACTCCAGAACTGCTCTGTCTCCAACATTCTCTCTCTCCCTTCACCAGCATCTAGACACATACCTATGAAACTTACCACTTTAAAAACTTTGGACATCTTGCCTTTAACTGCCATTGCCAATACCAGTGCAGTGGTTGGACTGGTTTGGTTTGACTCAGGTGGTGGGTGTCTTGTCTGGCTCAGAACTTGAGTCCGTAACAAAGATTCTCATTACCGAACTTTGTTCTCAGTGAGGGCAAGCGGGTCATCATCGCCAGACAATGGCCAACCAACCCCTCAATTGAGAAGGGCTGAGTGAGCTCAGAGCCCAAAAGCTGAAGGCTCTGATGAGAAGCACCAGAGGCTGGAGGCACTGCCTAGCACAAACACAACTGTAGCACACCCTGCCTGTGGGTTTGTTCTGCTTCCTGGGCCCCGTGGTGTGTGCAGTGCTCACTGGACCCACGGCGGTGACTTTGTCGAGAAGCTGTGGGCCTCTTCAGGTGATTTTTCTGTCAGTTCCCCCACTCACAGCACCTAAGTGTTCTCATTTCTGCTCCTTTTTCCCTGTCTAACCCTTCTTTAGCCTTGTCTTCTGCAAAGCCGGCCCTCGGGGGACTCTGGGGAGGGTGAGAGGCCCTTCTCCCATCCTCACCACTGCTCACCACCACTGCTCTTCCCCCACCAGACTGCAGTCTGTGGGCAGGGGATCAGGTCTTAGTCATCTCTGTGCTGATGAAGTCTGGCACAGAGTGGGCTTCAGGTCAATGTGCCAGGCTATGCACTGCACTGGGTAGGCTCTTGTTCAACAGATGGTGGTTGGTTGAAAGAACAGGAGAGAAGGAGTAACAAAATATGGAACGTGGGTTGGAGGAAAGTTTGACTTGTTGGAGAAAATGATGGCTTATCAGCATTTTACCTGCTTTAATTCATGGGGGAAAAAACCCACCTGTAAAAAACTGAACCTATTAAAGGCTAAGTTCTAGCCAATTGGAAGAGTACTGGATACCACAGGTTTTAACACAAGACACTTGATCTACAATGAATTTAAATTATTTGCACAGCTCATGCTTGCCATGCACAAAAAGGCAGCCATAAGCACCAAATCAAAACCATAAAAGAAAACTGAAAATTGACAGATTTACAGGGTTCACTACATGTACCATGGAGAAACATGAAACACCAAGAGAAAAGTTAAAGGGGAAACTTACAATTACCTGCTGGTCGGAAGGAATAAACTCAAGAGCTTTCTGGATAACACGACAGCCATACATCTGTAGTGCCAACGACAGGACATGGCCTCGAATCCGTTCTGCCAAAGCCAGCTTCTGTTCAAGGCTGCCAAACTAGATATAATGTGTGGGTGAACACCATTACTTAAGTAGAAGGAAATAAACCAGGGAAAGCAAAGCATTCATTATTCTGCATCAACCACCGGCATAACCTCTTTTAGCCCTGATACCCATGATTAACTAAACCTTATATTTAAAGAGCCATTGTTTCTCGAGCCAGTAGTTCTCAGCCTCTAATTATGAGTAACCCTTTGTAATGTTAAAAAGTTTTTCGAATACCCAACAATAGTAGTTTCACTACAAATATCTACTAAGCAAACACAGAATTCCTCAAAGCTGCCAGTAATTCATACTATTAAATGAATCCAGCCAGGCATGATGGCTCACACCTGTAATCCCAGCACTTTGGGAGGCCGAGGAGGGCAGATCACCTGAGGTCAGGAGTTTAAGACCAGCCTGGCCAACGTAGCAAAACCCCATCTCTACTAAAAATACAAAAATTAGCTGGCATGGTGGTGTGCTCCTATAATCCCAGCTACTCGGGAGGCTGAGATAGGAGAATTGCTTGAACCCAGGAGGCAGAGGTTGCAGTGGGCAGAGATCGTACCACTGGACTCCAGCCTGCGCAATAGAGTGAGACTCTGTCTCCAAAAAAAGAGATTCTATACTCTGTTACTGCCAAAGCACACACGGACACACTGTTTTGAAGTAGTATTCTACATCATTACAAGAATTGAATTTTTTTCTATTTACACAAGGGAACAAAATTGGGAAGGGAAAAATTAGTAAAGTCAAGAGGTAAGGCTACACAATGTTAAAATTCTACTTAGAATGATTTTCCACTCTTGGCTTTTTATTTTCATTTGAGTCACATAACATGAGGTTGGAGGAGACTTTATGAACTATCAGCCCATCCAACCTCTTCATTCT
This sequence comes from Ateles fusciceps, assembly GCA_036589455.1. Taxonomy (NCBI): domain Eukaryota; kingdom Metazoa; phylum Chordata; class Mammalia; order Primates; family Atelidae; genus Ateles; species Ateles fusciceps. The sequence goes on from JAZHEH010000733.1 coordinate 2,721,029, forward strand.
CCCAAGGGGAACTAAGATCCAGAGAAGTGCTCAAGCTTCGTCCAGATCACATGGCTATCATTCATTGTACAATTTGCCACCCCAAGCTGCATCAGCCTCCAGAACTACAGAGCTCTGTATTTTTATATATGTGACAAAATGGCAGTACCAAGACATTCTAAAATCAAAAATACAAAAGTCATGTTTAGATTGGTTTCTGGAGAATTCAGGGTGAAAAAATGTTAAGTTTTCATGAAAAAACTTGGGAAAGTAAAACATGAGCACGTCATTTTTTCATCTTCATACAAATCAAACAGAATGAGAGGTTAAGACATTAACAAATTTGTTTTGTGGTAGGTAATGTGCAGAATTCCAGCATTTTCCTCCTCATCTCGAAGTTTTGTGCCATTCTGCATCTATAACAGGGTTGCCAATACCAGATAATTACGACTACAATGGTAAGCAAAAAAAATCCCTCCCTTTCTGAAATTTTACTAGAGGAAAAAGACATTAACCTAACAATCTCATTAATTCTTTCCAAAGACAGTGATAAAAAGAGTGAACATTATTCAGACTAACAGAGGCAAAATAAGGTATCAAGGCCAAATGATTAGCTAAGCAGCAAGCCTTTAACAATTATTGTGACCCTAGCTGATAATGAAATATACTGGAGTTGGTGTCCAAAGACAGTTCTCTAAGAACCTTAGAAAAATCTGTTTTTGGCAATATTTTATGGTGATCCTGCTAAAAGTACTTTACAGGGATTATTTCCTCCATAAGGGACACGCTTTGTGAAACTACTGTAACAATCTGAAATAACGTGCTAGGTCCTAAATGAGGACAGTTTTCAAAACACATTTCCAAAACAGACTGGCATTATCTCCTTGGGTATCTAAACCATACAGAACAGATAGATTGCTGCTAATGAACTGGAAAAATACTAAAAACCTCTTTAAAAAGACCACACACCCTTCATTCTGAGAACTGGAATGGGACTGCTATTCTTAAAAAGGCTAATGAAAATCAAAATGCTCTGCAAATTCTCTTAAGTCAAAGGATACAAAGAACAAAGCCTTACTTCAAAGAACTTCTGAATGACGTAATTTCCAAACACATCTACCATGAGTTGGTAAGCAGCCTGGAGGATTTCATTGAAGACAAGCTGGCGCTCAGCTGGTGTGGCACGCTCCAATTTCAGCTGAATGAATCTGAAGTACAAAGTAAAAAGGGCAATCACAGCACTGAAGAAAGACCTGGAGGTACGGCAGGATACCCTGCTTCATAGACTGCATCAGTTCTGAAGTGTGTGTGAGTGAGCATGTGCACACACACATGCACACAATCAACTGAACTTTATTTAGATGAATCACTTGAACTTCCTTGAAGAATTTTTAAATAGAGAAGGCCCTAACTTAACTGAGCTTTGAAAATCGTATTTAAATGTTGGTACATTTCATTCCAATAGGGTATATGTACTAAATCTTATTTGTGTGCAAGGTGGGAGGGAAGATGAAAAGGGGGGTGGGGGGGGTGCAGAAGAGAGGCAGAGTGGAGGGAGGCATAACACAACAGGTACCCTACTTAACTTTTTCCTTTAGAAACCAGCCTCACATCAATGAATTTAAAGCTTAGTCCTTACTATATTCTTTAATTTATTTTCATATAAAACAGTATTAATTATCTTCTGAAACAGTAAGAGTTTGCCCTTTTTTCTAATCTAGGTGGTTAGTATCAGGAAAATCATGTTGCCTCTGAATGTAGCCTATAGAATCCAAATATGAGAAATTTTGGCCCCGTAGCAAGCTGGCAGAACGTAAGGAGGAGGTTAAATTCTGTAGAAACTGTTTCACTGGACACAGTCAGAGAAAGAAACAGAAATGGGAAAGAAGAATGGGTGCTGTCACGATAATTATGCTCTTTCCCGAGGACCAGGTTCACTTTCTGTGAAGCCCGCTGCAGCAGCCCAACAGGAAGGGGTAACCCAAACCAAATTCTGTCTTCTATAATAACTTCTTCACTCTTCTCTACACAGGCTGTCACTTCTACAGAGTGGAACAACGAAGAAAGGTGGTAGAGCTGTCTTTCTCCTAAGCACCCTAGATCAAACTTGTATTTGAATAGCATCTCTTTGAGAGTAAAATATTCTTCATAATGCTTAAAGCAGCCAAAGTGTATGTATGTCTTTGTGTTCATGTTTCTTAAATCCCTATGAAATAATGTGATGCACACTAAGAGGCACACTTTTAAAAAATTATTATATGGCAATTTATTTTAGTAGATACCTATCTGAGGCAAGACAGTTAAGGCATTAAGACTTTGGGTACCTTAAGTGCCAAAGCCAAGTACTCACCTGGACCCATGCTGGTCTTGGGAAAATTCCATTATATGCCCAGCAATCTCCCCGCAGTTGTAAATTGGGGTACCGGTTGTTTCGAAAATCTTCCAAAAGTCTGCTCCTGCCAGAAGGCATGACATCAGACATTCCATATCGCAAACGAGAGGAAGAGAAAAGAGTGCTGCTCGGGCTGAAGAGGCTGGAGGCACTGCTTGCACTGCGGTACTTGGCTTCAGCGCCTGGAGCAGCAGAGATGTATCTTCCACTGCCGTTTGTGAGTCCTCCTGTTGGTTACAGAACAGGAGAACTTCAGACCATTCTTAAGAAACTTCATTCAAGAGAGGAAAAAGCATTCCCACACATGAAAGCCTGCATCATCTCTGATTTCTTCAATGCTGTTGGCTGTTGTTTTTTGTGTTAAGACAATTCTATTAGTGTCATGACTTTCGTAGGTCAACTCAACAACCTGGAAGGAAACTTTTACACAAAGACTGAGAGGGGGAATGCTTTTACCATTGACTGTAGACTGCTAGTAAGACTGGAGCAAGAGTTAGCATGGCCCTTAGTAAATAAAATGAGGAACAAACGTGCCTACCAGGTGAACCTAGCACCTGAGCACCAGCAATAAAAACTCAGACTTGAGTGGTCTTCCATTATGAGATCTGTAGTGATTCCTTTCATTCCTGAATAACCCCCATTTCCATCGGAAAAACACTCTAAAAAATCAGGTATCCAGATTAGTCTGTTTAAACAGGGGGACCCCATGAAAAAGCTTACTTTGAAGAAATGATTTTGCCACTAAATAGTAGCGTGAAAATCACTAAGATATTCCAGGCCATGGATGAGACATAATGAGTAGAAAACAGGAGATACCTTAAAAATGAAGTTTCGAGTTCATCATTACAAATGGACAGCTCTTAACAATTTCTATTGTGACACAGCCTGAAATGACTGTAGTTTCAACAACCTTCGTGCCACTGATACTGCTGTTTTGACAGGTGACAAGGGAATAATAATTGTGAATCCCTAGACAGATAAAATAGACATATGACCAAAAGGCGTATCACAACATATAGCAGGCCAGGTGCAGTGGCTGATGTCTGTAACCCCAACACTTTGGGAGGTCGAGGAAGGAAGATGGCTTGAGCCTAAGAGTTTGAAATCAGCCTGGACAACAGAGAGAGACCCCATCTCTAAAAAAATAAAAATAAAAAATTAGCTGGGTGTGGTGATGCATACCTATAGTCCTAACTACTTGGGATATTGAGATAAGGGGATCACCTGAACCCAAGAGGTGGAGGCTGCAGTAAGCCGTGATCGTGCCATTCCACTCCAGCCTGGGCAACAGAGCAAGACCTTGTCTCCACCCTCCTTCCCCCCGCGCCCCCCTCAAAAAAGGTATAGCAGCATAAAAAATTATAAGTATTTTAGGCCAAGCACAATGGCTCACGCCTATAATCCCAGTTGGGAGGTCAAGGTGGGTTGATCACCAGAGGTTGGGAGTTTGAGACCAGCCTGACCAACATGGAGAAACCCCATCTCCACTAAAAATACAAACTTGGCCAGGTGTGACGGCACATGCCTGTAATCCCAGCTACTCAGGAGGCTGAGGCAGAAGAATCGCTTGAACCCAGGAGGTGGAAGTTGCGGTAAGCCGAGATCACGCCATTGCACTCCAGCCTGGGCAACAAGAGTGAAACTCTGTCTCAAAAATAAATAAATTATGAGTATTTTAAAATAACAGTCTTTTTTTTTTTTTTTAATTTTGATTGCACTAGAAAAAAGATGTCAAGCCTTTTTGGGTTTTTTTTTTCCCTTCTCCTTTAAACAAAAAGGCCAAAGTAGATAAGAAGCATCACATAAACCACAAAAAGTTTAGATGAATAATAATTAAAAATCCATGAGATTTCACAAAATTCCAGGGCCCAGCTTTGAAAGTCTGGGTCTCAATGAAAGTAATGAAACCAAAAGAAAATGGCTCAATGTTAAAATGTGTAAAATATTCACTGAGTATTTGTCCTAAGCCCAATTCTATGCTAGAAGTTTTTCATATACACTTTCTATGGAATTCTCATTGGCATTTTGGAAAAGGAGTTTGTAACTCCCATTGATATAACAGAAAATTAAGTCCAGAGAGATGAAATGTTCACCCAAAGATATAAAATCCAAAATCATCATGGCCAGAATTCAGAACAGGGCTTTCGACTCCAGGGTCAGGGCCCTTTCAGGGGAGAAATTCATTTTCAGACTCAGTTTCTTCAAGTTTTCTTGTTCTACAGAACATTCTTGTCAAATTCCACAGTATTTCTGAATTCAAATGAAAAGCGTTTTTTTTTTTTTTTTTAAGGAAAGGAAGAAGAAGATTAATATGAAAAGAAAACAGCAATCATAATTCTGTCTTACCCGTCTGCGACTGGGGAGAAATGGGCAGAGGTAGTAACAGGATAGGTTGGCAGGCATGGGAAGTGTGGAAATAGCAGCAAACATGCCAAAGAATAAGGGATGCGGCAAACACACAATGTTTTGAAAATAATTTAAAGGAATTTTAAGAACCTGGTCACTGACCAAAATGGAAGGTAAGTTATAAAGAAGCCAGGTCCTTGGTGACGATGTTTAATGATGAGACAAACCAACCATGAACACTGGCCTACCACTATACTTCCCGTTCTATAAGCCAATAAATGTACTGATTGTTTAAGCCACTCTTTGTTGGATGTTCTGTTATTATGGGCAAAAACATAATGACTAATCCACACAAAGGACTAGACTGAGTAACAGTCGGGCTTAATTATGCCTACAAAAATGTTTAATACATTACCATGAAGTTTTGATTTTTGCCTCTTATCTCCTTAGATGTCAGACAAGTATAACTACAAAGACATTCATGCACACACATACACACAGCTTTTAGTACTAAGAAATATAGAAATCTCTGAAAAGAAATTTCCCCAGGTACTAAATTATACATGGCAAACTGACAGTTCACAGACATATTTTGTATGAGCCAAGTAGTACTTCTTTCAACATTAAGCCTGTGCTTAAATTTTTGCTCTAAATTGTAGTTCCCTGGTTTTTGGAAAAAAATGTGTGACAAATAGTAAATATCTGACCATCAGCAAGTATTTGTTGATGGAATCTCATTTAGATGGCGAATGTGCACAAACATGCTTTCCAGTTCACAACAGTCTCTATACCAACACGTACTCGCACCCGAACCACTACAGCTCTGGGGGTTTGGGTGCAACACTCTGGAAGTGTTTAAATTTGCAACCGTTTTAAAAGAAACACTTCTCATAAGGCTTCAAAGGGACAGTGGTGGATTTCATAGGGGTGTGTCCTATGACAACTCTCCACAGACAGTAAGGGCTTAAATGTGAATAAATGCTTCGGTTATTTTGCGAAATTGTATAAAAGTGATTTCTGCCAGAGGTCATCTAGTAAGTTATGCCCTTGCTACATGAAATCTTCTCATTTATTTGCTTTTTGTACTCACAGATCTAATAGATGCCTAATGGGCAAAGCTCTGCCTTCCCTCTTTTGAAGAAAAATTCCTACGGTCCCCAATATCTAGTTCTGTGTTTAACCAGAGGCAACAGTGTTCATCAAAATGTTTTAAAAATAAGTTCCTCCAATTCATTCTCCAACACCACACCAAGGTTGCCCTAAATTAAATAAGCCTAAAGACTGATTATCTTTAGTGCATGATTAACAAGGAGTCCAAAATATGTTAATTGTTACAGGTTGGTTTTATAGTTGATAGTCTCCTTCAGAGAACCAAGTGAGAACAACAAAATAATCATTTCAATTCAGAATGGGGAAATACCTAAACACATACATGACTACAGGTTACTGACCAGTAACTTAGAAACTTTTCAGTTCAAGCAAGGAGAAAGGTATTTTGTGTTTGAGCTGTGCTTTTCCTAAAAAGCACATGCAACCTTGAAGATAAAGAATAGAAATAATACATTTTAAGAAGACAAAAATTCTATCATGATAGTAAAACTAAATGCTTTTTAGTTTAGAACTAAATTTCAGTTATAAATGCTTTCATTCTTTTGCCCTGGACAGATTATGAACTCTTGAGCTCATTTTTACTATTACATATTTCATTTCTGAAGTAATGAACAACCACAACATTTTTCTTCCAGGGCAAATGAAAAGCCTGGGTGTTGTCAACCATGCATTTAACAAAACACTGTACCTGCTACCTCTTGATGTTTAAGAGTTTTTCAATGACACAGCCTGGGGGTTGTGCAGAAAACTATAAGCATGGAGAAGCATTCTAAGAAATGAGGGTTGAGAAAGCGGGGGAGTAGGATGAAGAGATCTATGGGTAGGCAGGGCACAAAACCATTACAATCAGTCTTTGGGGGCACTCATATCCCCCCCTCCCTTACTTTTTTTTCTCTTTGAGATGGGAAGTAGAATTTACTAGAGATGGATGTTTCAGTTATAGGTGAGAGTTTAAGGTTTTCTATGTAACCCACATATAAGCTCTTGTTGTTAAGAAAATTCATATTAACTATGATTAACAATTATGAAAATAATACTGTTAAATTGAGTAACAGTAACACATAATTAAGTCAAACAAAATAAATACTTGAAACATCTGCCTTATTCAGGGTCACAACATATTTTATATGTAAACATTCATTCACAGGTATATACGCATGTATGGGGAAGATGGGAGAGGAAGATTGAGAGAGATTTCACTTACTGAAACAGTACATTTTATAATAACAATACATTTTATGCTAACAAATTTGGCAGCTTGGATGTTCATTATCAAAACTGACTCAAGAAGAAATAAAAAATCTGAACCTGTAAGACCTGTAAGATGTAAAGAAATGGAATAAATAAAAATCTTCTTACGAATAAATGCCCAGGCTAAGACTAGCTTACCTGGTCAAGTTTATCAAAGGTTTAAAGAAATAATGCTAATACTCCACAAACTCTTCCAGAAGCAGAGGGGGATGGTACACTTCAAAGCCTCATGCTATGAGGTCAATATCACCCTGATACCAAGCCATAAAAAATACCTCACAAGAAAGAAAAACACACATCCTTCATTAAAACAGATTCAAAACTCCTCAACAAAAATACAAACACACCAAATTCAACATGAGACCAAAGATGTATATCTGGAGTGTAGGGTTGGATTAATATCTGGAATATCAATTAATGTAACATACCACATTCACAGAATACAGGATAAAAGCCACATGATCATCAGTTAATGCAGAAAAAACACTTGACAAAAACTAAAACCCATTCGCAACAAAAACTCTCAACAAACTTAGGCTAGAAAGTAACTTTCTCAATCTAATAAGGGACATCTAAAAACCAACTGTGATTATACCTTAATGGTAAAAGACAAATGCTTTACCCCTGCAAGATCAGGAACAAAGGAAGGATGTGTGCCCTTATTTCGTCCGTTTAACACAGTCCAGGTCGAGTATCCTTTATCCAAAATACTTGGGGCCAGAGTGTTTCAGATTTCAAAGTCTTTGAGATTTTGGAGTATTTGTATTATATTTACCACTGAGCATCCTAATTTGAAAATCCAAAATCCTAAATGCTCCAATGTGCATTTCCTTTTGAGTTTTGTTGACGCTCAAAAAAGTTTTGGGTTTTGCAGCATTTCAGATTTTGCATTTGGGATTCTCAACCTGTACTAGAGGTTCTCACAGTGCAATCAGACAAGAAAAAGAAATAAAAGTTATCTGGATTGGAAAATGGCTTTTATTCTCAGATGAGATGATCTTATATGTAGAAAATCCTACAGAATCCACCCAAAACCATTAGAACTACTAATAAACAACCACGGCGAGGCCACAGGATATAAGATCAATATACAAAAATCAATTATATTTCTGTAAGCAAGCAACAGTCAATCAAGAGATAAACCAGAACAAAATTCTACCTGTAATAGCAACAAAAATATATGCAATTAGAAATAAATTTAACAGAAGTAGTACAAGACCTGCACACCAAAAATTACAAAGGAAAATGGTGCCAGACAACAACTAGAAATACATATGCAAAAAGATGAACCCTGACCTGACATCAAAATTTAAATGGATCACAGACTTATATTTGAAAGATAAAACATTAAAATGTTTAGAGCAAAACATATGAACAAATATTCCAAGAGTCTGAGTTAGGCAAAGATTTCTTCAATACTATTCCAAAACCAAGATAAACTGGACCTCATCAAAATAAAAAACTACTATACTTTAAAAGATACCACTTTAAAAATGAAAAAAAGGGACCAGCCTGGCCAACATGGTGAAACCCTGTCTCTACTAAAAATACAAAAATTAGCTGGGCAAAGTGGCAGGTGCCTGTAATCCCAGCTACTCCGGAGGCTGAGGCAGGAGAATTGCTTGAACCAGGAGGCAGAGGTTGCAGTGAGCCATGATCACACCACTGCATTCCAGCCTGGACCACAGACTGAAACTCTGTCTCAAAAATATAAAATAAAATAAAAAACAAAACTGAAAAAAAGGGGAAAGGAACAGTAGCTCGCACCTGTAATCCTAGTGCTTTGAGAGGCCAAGGCAAGAGGATCACTGGAGGCCAGGAGTTCAAGACCAGCCTGAGCAACACAGCAAGACTTAGTTTCTACAAACAAAAAATTTATTTTAATTAGCTGGGTGTGGGGGTGTGTGCCTACAGTATCAGCTACTTGGGAAGCTGAGGTAGAATATCCTGTGAGCCCAAGAGTTTGAGATTACAATGAGCTATGATAGCACCACTGCACTCCAGTCTGGGCAACAGAGCAAGAACCTGTCTCAAACATTAAAAAGGATGGATGAGGTGGGGTCGGGGAAGGAACAGAACTCAAAAAGGTTTGTTTTTAGTCTGAAATTTAAACAATCAATAATGAAAAACTATGCCACTCAATAAGTGATTTTTAAATAAATAATAGGAAAAATTACTAAACAGATCACTGATTTTGTTAGAAGATACTAACACATATCCGCCTATTGGGACAAAGTGTAAAAATGACAAGATGGGGAAAAGATCCACAGGAGACACAGGCTGGTGTATGCGTTCAAACACTAGCTATGTGGTTGGTATCATTAGCAACATCCATTAAACCAGGCTGAGTTTAAAGGGGTGAAGAGTTCTTTTGAGTATTCAACACAATGAATATAAAATGCTTAGTATGGCTGCTCATCACTGCTGATGGCTGGTGGCAGCAGTGAAGTAGTATTAATGACAGAAGCTATATTAGGTGTAGGCCAGTACATATTTGCTAAAGAAATGTTAAGTTTCTTAAACTAAAATGTCTTTAAGGCCTCGTATGGAGATTGTTAGAAACCAAGTAGCACACCTCTATTTTCTCAAGGAAACAGACTGAGCTGAGGCAAAGCTGTACTAATTGAGACAAACGTTCATCAGAAATGGCAAGTACGATACATGCACTACACATGACAGAAGTCCCATGCAAATGTACACAAAGAAACTGCTTAAACAAGGTGAATGTTTCCAAAGTGAAGTTATGTTAAACAGACTAGGCAGGCAACAGAAGTCATTAAAACAAGAAATAACTCACACTAATAGTTATTTCCTTCTTCACAGGGAAAACATGAATTAAGGGGTAGTATTAAATTAAATTGCTGATACTTTAGAAACAGGAAAGGTATCATGCATGAAAGTAATATTTCTGCCTCTATTTCCACATACCAAGGAACCACAGTTTTTTTTATTTTATGTTTTATTTTGAGACAGGGTCTTACTCTGTTGCCCAGGCTGGAGTGCAGTGGCATGATCTCAGCTCACTGCAGCCTGTCTCCCGGGTTCAAGAAATTCTCCCACCTCAGGCTCCCAAGTAGCTGGGACTACAGGCACGCACCACCATGCCTGGCTAACTTTTATGTTTTTTGATAGAGATGGGGTTTCCCTATGTTGGCCAGGCTCGTCTTGAACTCCTGACCTCAAGTGATCTGCCCACCTCGGCCTCCCAAAGTGCTGGGATTACAGATGTGAGCCACCGTGCTCAGCCCACCTATTTTTATAAATAAAGTTTTATTAGAAGATAGCTATATATTCACTCATTTATATTTTGTCTATAGTTGCTTTCACACTTCAACAGCAGAGTTGAATATTCACTACAGATACCATCTGGCCCACAAAACCTAAAACATTTACTATCTGGCTCTTTATGAAAAAAAATGCAGCCAGTTCACTTTATTTAGTATGCAGTATGGGATGACATAGTTCACATGTTTTTAAACCAAGAAATTAAAAGATATATATTCCTGGATTTGATAATGGACTGGTTCAAGATATCCTGAGTATATCATGTGACAGGATATACAACGAAACTGCAAGCTTTGGAGTCAAAAAGGCTTGATTCTAAATCTGTTCAAATCTGAGATAACCTAGTCTAAGCAAGATATTTAAGTTCTGAGACATGGGATAATACCTCTACCTTCCAGTGTTGTATGTACAGGACCCAAAACCATTAACACCAGCAGGTAACTGCCAGGTCAGTGAACATTAGTTCCTTCCTTCTAGCCACGTATCAAACTGGGAATCTGACATCCCTCTCCAGATTTTGCATTAACCCCTAGTCTTTGAAGCCAGGCATTCTGTCACTAGGAAACACGGTTGTGCAATGTATCCCAGTCCCTTGTCTACCTATCATGGGCCTACTATTCAAGAATGTCACAATAACTTTTCTAAAGTGATGTTCATATATATTCTGAGAAAATGAGTTTTACAACTAAAGTTCTTAGAGTATAAAACTTCGGGAAACGCATACAAATACCAATATGTACATATAAACACAGTTTTGACTTGAAACTCACCTCTTTCAAACTCAAAGCTATCATTCTTAGTTCTAGAATGATAAGTCTATTACGCTACCCATTTAAGACTTCTCTTAAATCCTATAAATCACTTACTAGTCTGTCTATCCAAATGAAAGCACCTGTTTGTTTTCAGTCAGTTCTCACTTCTGAGTCCATGAAGCCACTTTTAATCTTGCTGGTTAAAAACAGAATCTTCTTGGTAAAGTGGCTACACATGCTGATTTGCCCAGGACAGTCCTGATGTAGGCTATCATCACCAAGTAATAATTCATAGCACCCCATCCACTCACAAAAGTGTCCTGGTTTGCATGATACATTGTGTGGTGACTCTACATCTAGGACTCAACTTTACCCATCTAGCAAATAATCAGTACTTCAAGCTTACTAAATAACTGCAGGAGAGGAGTATGCACCATGTGAGATAAGAAAACATCTCCCATGTCCTGAAAGATTTAGAGATTTGCCACCCAAAAAAAAAGGGTAATATAATTTTCTTTTCATTCTTACAGCCTGCTGCTTAGGATCCTCTTTCTCTCCCCATTTTCTAGAATCTAGATGGTAATATTTTAAAATCCCATGCATAAAACAACCTAAATATTTAACAGGGAAATACATATCTCCTCAATAACATACTATATAGTTTGAGAGTTTATATTTACAAATATTTTAACATATGGCAAAATTTTAAAAATAAAATGCTTTATGTGAAAAAAGCAAGATATTATATGTACATATAGCAGAGTAAAAAATTTGAAAAGAAGTAAGGCAAAATATTAATTGTGGTGGTATTTCAGGTGGTGATACTAGGTGATTAAATTCTGTCTCTGTGTTTCCTAGCTTCACTGAGATGAATCTATGTTTATACTGTTTACACTGAAATACTCTCACAGGTAGCCAAAGAATAAAATGTCACACTAAAGCTAACTGAATATACAGGGAAATGTACCCAAACTATAATAAAGCCAAAACTGCTATACTATCTATAGGTACAGCCTGAATAACATGAGGTATTTATGGAAGGCACAGAACACCCAGGACACTTCTAGTATAAAGGGACTGTCCTTTGCTTATGCAAAGTTCTTGTAATGTCATCGGTGGCAAGAGAGTTCTAGAGTTCAAGGTGGTGTAGAGTAATGGTTCTTACCCAGGTTTAAGCTTGAAGAGGATCCATGTGAAGAGAGGGAAGGAGGTGGTGTCTGTGAATGTCCTGGTCCCTGACTAGGGAGAGGCATGCCCACGGGTCCAGGAGAGGAGGAAAAGCTAAGGCCGTTATAAAAACTGTGTCCAATGGGGGTCAAGCTGCTCGATGTCCTCTTATAAAGGTCACTGCTGCCAGTCAGGGAGTCACGGCGGGAGCCACTGCCAGTGTTGGAGTTTGCAACTAAAATGGAATTAAAACAATGCAGATAAGAACAGGCCTGTTCTTCGAAGAACAAGCCCAGTGACCTGTTCCTAACACTTTGATCCAGACTCCTTACCACCGCAAGTTTGTCAGCAGAGACAGCCTAACTGTTAATGTAGCAGTTCTGGGGCAGATAAAGTAATAAAGAGGACATGGCTCAGGTTAACATGACCATCACACGTATGCCAAATTTACCTTCCTATGGTGTCGTATATTATAGGATAAGGGAGGGTTAAAAAGCTCTGACGGCCACATGAGCTATGGAAAAGGTGAAAGGAAATGGACTAGAAGAATGCCTTTCATCAACTGAAAAGGTTCAAGCAGAAAAATGGGATACAGAAAAAAGATCTGTCAATGGGGTACTGCCCCACTACATACGACTTATATATGAAAGCCTGTTTTCTCAGTGGGTTCAATCGAGAGTTAATGCTGCCCTCAATTCCAATTAAGATACTTTATCTTCTAGTTAGGGATCACTTTTTTTTGTTTTTTGTTTTCTACAATCTCTGCAATTATCCCATTATTCACCATACTACACTCCTGCTTTATTCATTGAAACATTAAAAACAGCTTGGTCTAATATCCTTCCTCGTAATTTTCTACATGTCTACCTTAAATTCTACTCAAAAGACTGAAGAAAACTTGTAACTCTTTAAGGTCTGCAGGCCAAGCACTCGGCTCAATCTCAATTGTGGAGTATTCAGCTCTGCTATCTTTCGTAAGTCCTCCTCCCTCAGTTTTTGATATTCATTTCTATAGTTCTCTCCATATTTTTCCCAATTACAGCAAAATCTTCCCTAGATTTCAAATCCCTGAAAGAAACTGATTAAGTAAGCAGCCACATGAGCATGGATTGAAATAGGTCCCATTTGGATAACTTGATTTCAATAGTCCATCACCTCACAGATTAACTGGGATGGCCGGATTCCCCACAAGGCTTGGTCCAGATCTGCCTGTGGTTCCATGCACTGCCAGTATTCCAGAAGAATTGTAAAAATAATTAAAATTCAGTCTTAAGAGCATATTAGTCTAATTTCTACCTGCTGTTCCAAACCCTCCAAGGGCAGATCCCAGGGTGGCGCCGAGAGAACTGCTACTTCCAAATCCCAAGGATGTGTTGGCAGGCTGGGCAGAGCCCTGGGAGAAGAGGGGAGCTGCTCTGTGAATTGCTATTCAGAGAGTTGTTGCCGTAGAAAGAACTGGATGCCAGGTTGTTACTGGGCTGCTGCTGGGGCTGGGGCTGAGGCTGCTGTGTTCCTAAAGGGCGAAATGGTCCATTTGTTGTTCCAGCAAGACCACCAGCTGCTCCATTTGCTGAAGCTGCGGCTGCTGCAACAGCTATGAAGAAGAAAGCAAACCGTTTGGCTATGAAAGGGACTGGCCACATTTCCAAACTACATTTTTATCTTTTTTCAAAAAACCTTTTAATGCTCCCTAGCTTTTCAAAACAGACACAAACTATACAAATCTGTCTTTGATCCCTTCATATGAAGCTTCTATTTTCTGTTTCTACTTTCAATTTGAAGTCAAAATACCACTAGAACAAGTTCACAATGCTGGTAGCTTTAAAAAGTCTATAGATTAAAGGGGCTATAAACATCAAATGTACCCATTAAATACAACTACTTCCTAAAATCTTAAATTCCATAAATACCTGTGTTGAGGGTTTCTTCTAGAACCACAGAATGCATATATACACATCCTTCAAAATCCCATTTTAGCACACTGCTGTGTTCTAAATGTTGCTGTTACTGTTCCTAATTTAAATATATACGTGTGTGTGTGTGTGTATATATATATATATATATAAAGCCTATATATATATATGGGCTTAAAGTAAAAAACTATTACTCCTAGCCGGGCATGGTGGCTCACGCCTGTAATCTCAACACTTTTGGAGGCTGAGGCGGGCAGATCACAAGGTCACGAGTTCAAAACCAGCCTGACCAACATGGTGAAACCCCGTCTCTACCAAAAGTACAAAAGTTAGCCGGGCATGGTGGCACATGCCTATAATCCCAGCTACTCAGGATGCTCTGGCAGGAGAATCACTTGAACCTGGGAGATGGAGGTCGCAGTGAGCTGAGATTGTGCCACTGCACTTCAGCCTGGGTGACAGAGACTCTGCCTCAAAAAAAAAAAAAAAAAAAAAAAAAACCTCAACAACAACAACAAAAAACACTATCCCCCCCCCCCAACCAAATGTATTATTCTGTCACTTCTCATGACTCTTTCCCATTCCATTCCTCCACTCTTGCCCCTGTGGCAAAAAAAAAAAAAAAAAAAAGAAAAAAAAAAAACCCTCCTCTAAAATTATCTTAAAATAATGACTTGGATTTCTGTGAAATCGACCTTGAATTTCTGCCAAGAAAGCCATTTTGTGTGAGTAATCCAACCTCTATTTTCTCAGTGGAGCTGGACCTTGCTTCTAACCAGCTGGCACATGCTGCCTCCCACCCCCCCAACAAAAAGGAGAATCCACCAAGGTCACTTATTGCTTCTGATCTCTTTTGAAACATTACAGGGTAGAACTGATATACTGAGAATTGCCAAAAGTGTATTTCAACATACTTTAAGAATATCACTATCAGTCGCCACTTTTACATCTCTGGCAGGAGTCCACTCAGATGTACGCTCACCTGCTTGTGCAGCTGAGGAACTAATGATGACTGGGGCAGGAGCTACAAGTCGAACGGGAGCTCCAAGACCATTTCTCGCGCCCGCATTCACTACAAGGGCACCAGTTTGGTCATAGTAAGCAGCAGGAGCCAACACCGGATAACCTAGGAATATCAAGCCAACATAGAAATGTATATATTAAACAAACAAGTATCTCCTGGGCACCAACATATTGTCAATAATTACAAACTTAGCTTTGGGGCTAGACTGACCTAGATTTATATGCTGGCTCCATCACTTAAATAGTTGAATAAGCAAACAACAGAGGCTACAAATGGTTATAAAAATCACAGTACTTTCATACTACATAACAATCTAAAAACAAATATACTGCAAAATAGTCGGAGAAACCTAAATAGGCTTTAAATAACAAGATC
Source organism: Ateles fusciceps (assembly GCA_036589455.1). Taxonomy (NCBI): domain Eukaryota; kingdom Metazoa; phylum Chordata; class Mammalia; order Primates; family Atelidae; genus Ateles; species Ateles fusciceps. The sequence continues at coordinate 2,736,623 of JAZHEH010000733.1, forward strand.
TTTCAACATTATGTGAGACAGAATCTCCAAATCCCAGTTTAAGCCATACGAAAAACTGCTGGTGACTTCCTAAGAACACACAAAGGTTTAGTAACTAAAAAACAAATGAAACATGTTATAGTTATTCACTGAATTCACAAACGGCTCCGTTAAACTGGCTATGCTCTCTGATCAGTAAAAAATACAGTGACATCTCTCAAAGATGATTCGTATGTAGAACATCAAACTACATCCAATCCCAAGTAAAGCACTGAACCAGCCGATAGTGAACTAAAAACAATATATATTCAAGATATATCTATATAAACATGTATCTAAGAGGTATGTAGTTAAAAAGGACCCCTACTATTAGTTTAAGAGAAACCCTAAAAATGTAAGGGATGACCCAATCGAGGTGTACCAGAAATTTCTCCCTAATCATGCTGTTCAAAAATATCATCATAAAGCTTTATAAACTAGCTTGGCCACTCCACCTATCCCTAATTCAGAGACAGAAAACATATAACCCACCAAGGAAAAAACACATATTCCAAGCTGCATGGACACTGAGATATCTCCAATGTGTTAAGACTGGCTCAGAACAATGCTCTCATCAATGAACTATAGTCTAAGTGAGGGCAAGTGTGTATCATCCTTGCCAGTCCCCAAACCAGACAAACCTAAGCAAGGTGAAAGCACTGCTCATTCCCCTTTGTATCACCTTAAACATGTTGCCTTCCCCCGCCACCCCGCCAACGAATTAGGAGTAACATGCAGCCTTTTCCCGCCCCCGCCAAAGAATTAGGAATAACAATGCAGCCGCACCTGGCATGCCTGCAGCCAGACCTTGTCCAAATGCAAGGGCAGAATTCACTGCTGCAGCTGCCACAAGGGGATCTGTTTGCTGTCCCTGCTGGTTCTGGTTTGGGGTCAAAGGACGTTGGCTGGCTCCTCCACGGAGAACCTGGGAAAGGAAGACAGAAATAAGTTACCCACTTTCTTTTCATTGCAGAAGACCTACCACATGCTCAGGTTGGGTCAACTTTTAAAACAACTGTAAAACATTTCACTATAATGGTTTTTATATGTCATGGCTGTTAGGGTAAAAATTCAATTAATAACATTTCACAGAGTGAAACTTCATTCTACCATTCTTACTTAAAACATATTACCTTTATAAGCAGCAAAAAGCACCAAAAAAAGTGATGATTCATTAATTCAAACATTTTATCTCATCTGCTTCATAAAGTTCTTGTGACAATTAAGTTAAAAGATGAATTTTAAATATCTGGCATCAGCAAATGGCAGTGTTATCAAATATTTAATGCCTACCACGTGGCAAATGGGCAGACAAGATGGAGCAATGAAGAAGACAGACAAAGCCCCTGCCCTCATGGAGCTTTTATTCTAATGAGTAAGACAGACAATAAACCATACTACGTAATGCCAGTGCTCTGACAAAAAGTAGGTGAAGAAAAACAAGAGTTCAACAGGCCGGGTGCGGTGGCTCACACCTGCAATCCCAGCCCTTTGGGAGGCTGAGGCAGGTAGATCACCTGAGGTCAGGAGTTCAAGACCAGCCTGGCCAACATGGTGAAACCCCGTCTCTACTAAAAATACAAAAATTAGTCGGGCGTGGTGACAGGCGCCTATAATCCCAGCTATTGGAGAGGCTGAGACAGGAAAATCGCTTGAACCTGAGCGTTAAAGAGGAGGTTGCAGTTAGCTGAGATCCAGCCACTTCACTCCAGCCTGGGGGAAAGAGTGAAGCTCCCTCTCAAAAAAAAAAAAAAAAGAAGAAGACTATTAACAGAGTGTGGGGGTGGAGGTTCCAGATAGGATGAACAGGGGTATTCATCCACATATTTAAAATTAACTGAGTCTCACACGCACACAAAAGATGGAATGAGAATATTTCATCTTTAACACTAATCTATTTATCAAGGCCCACATGGCCGCAAATGAGTTCACCAGATTCTATTTAGTAGGGCTCTCACCTGACTATTTCTATTTCCCTTCACAAATTCCACAAACATGCTCATCTAAATGGAGGTGAGCATTATTCAAGTTCAGTGCAGAATAACAGTTATGCCACTGTAATAAAGGGTCTACTTTTTGGGGGAGCAGGGAAAGACAGAGCCGTGCTCTGCTGCTCAGGCTGGTGTGTAGTGGCAGTCTCAGCTCACTGTAACCTCTGCCTCCCAGGCTCAAGAGATGTTTCTACCTCTCCTGGGTAGCTGGTACTACAGGTGCACACCACCACACCTGGCTAATTTTTCTATTTTTTGTAGAGACAGGGTCTTACCATGTTGTTCAGGCTAATCTCTAACTCCTGGGCACAAGTAATCCACCTGCCTTGGCCTCCCAAAGTGTTGGGATTACAAATGTCAGTCACTGAGCCCAGCCAAAGATCTACTTTTTACTAATGAAACACAGCCATCAAAATGCTAGCAATCATTATTATTCTGCATAATGTGAAGAATCTGTCTCACAAGATCTACACACTCCAGAAAGCAAAAATACAAAACCCACAAACCAAGTTAAAATTACTGAAGTTCCTAACCATGTGTTTTGCCATACTGTCAAGTGCACCGTTCTTAATCAGATAGATCACTTTCAATTCCACTGTTCTATTTATAAAAGTTAGACATATGGTCAAGAAAATGGATACAGATTATTCTTGGTACCAGTGGTTAAAAAATGTAAAAAGAGAAACCAATTACCAATTAAATATTGTTAAGTGAGTATAAGGTGACCAACACTGTCCATACTGGCAAGAGGAGATGTGTGGACACTTAATTTGCCCGCTCTTTTACTTTTTATCAGTAATAAGAATTAACCAATGATCTTGCTGATTTGCTGGAAATATCTGAAATGATGTCTTTAAGCCACACTGCCTGATACCTAGGAGATAATCAATAACCAACAGCAAATTCCTATTATCAAGATATTACGTAATTTGTTTCTGATGTAAAGAACCTAACCAACTTTGTCAGAGAAAGTGTGTTCCAAACTACATAGATGGAAGAGTAGGGGGCTGTACAGGTGAGTTTTGCCAAATACTTAGAATTTACATGTCCAATAACTCAGAAGAGATCTCACTCTAGGATAAGTAAATAGCATGCACAGAAATATGGCAATACTAGTAGTTCAAAACTGCTGAAGATTTTAAAAAGCAATGAAAGCATTGCTTTCATAGGACATAAAGATGTAGGTTTATGCGTGATTAGGTGTTCTGTGAAAGGGCAGGAGTGGTAAACAAGGTACCTAAAGAAAGACATAGTCTAAGACTACTGATGAGTCTTGTAATAAGAAAGAAAAACAGTGTTAGCTTTTTGTCCACTCTCTAGAAATCTGTCCAGTACCCCAACTACAAATAAAAGTTCTTCAGTTACCTGTCAATATTCATGTACTTTCATCAATAGCTGTCAAGTCCATGATTTTATGGAAACAAAATATACAATTTCACAAGTAATATTTTAAAGTCTAATAAAATCTACAAAATGACTGAATTTATAAAAACCATCCTAGAACAGTTAGCTTGCCTAGAACGCAACATATACTTTCCGATAAAATACAAGGGCCCAAAAGGGCCAACAACAAATTTTAAAAAGAACCTCTCATTTTAATTACTGCGACAAAGGAGTTTACCAAGAAAATCATATTTTCCTCAAATACTTAAAACCAGAAACTGGCACCCCAAAAAAAAGGAACTAAAACAATGACTGCTTGTTAAAAACTAATGCTAAAAACTTCTACTTAGTAGAGTTTGACAGAACCTGTAGGGCATGACAGAAAACTGAAAAGTTAATGATTATCATGTCCATTTTATAACAAAAATATATGCATTCAGAGAAGCCATCCAACTTGCCCTAATTGTAGCTAGTTAATGGTAGAAGACAAGATCTCCGATTTTCTTTCAGATCACAATACGGTCAGAAAACAAGTTGTCAAGATGCAGGCTTATGTTCAAATCTTAACAACTTTGTATTTGTGTGACCCTGGGCATACAAATTCTATTTCCTCAATCAATTTCCTCCCAATTACGAAATTCTATTTCATAAAATGAGAAGTTGTACATCTATAATAATTAGTAAGATAAATAGAAATTATATGTACAGCACTTAACTTTGTACAGTAAGCTTTCTATAAGTAGTACTTACTAGTATTATTCTTGTTCAGTGTATCAGAGCTAATTTTAAAACATGGCAATTACTTTAGCCTTCCAAATGCATAATAATTTGACAGCCATTTAAACAAAAGATGATCACACAAAGAAATGCAGACTTATCCACAAAGAGCAGTTCTTAAGAAATTATTTGCTAGGTGCAGTAGCTCACGTCTGTAATCCCAGCACTCTGAGAGGCCAAGGTGGGCAGAACAATTGAGGTCAGGAGTTCGAAACCAGCCTGGACAACATGGTGAAACCCTGTCACTACTAAAAATACAAAAACTAGCTGGGTGTGGTGGCACGTGCCTGTAATCCCAGCTACTAGGGAAGCTGAGGCAGGAGAATCGCTTGAACCTGAGAGGTAAAGGTTATAGTGAGCAAAGATGGCACCACTGCACTCTAGCCTGGATGACAGAGCAAGACTATGTTCCAAAAAAAAAAAAAAAGAGAGAGAAAGAAAAAAAAAATTTATTTAATAGGCCAGGCACAGTAGTTCACGCCTGTAATCCCAGCACTTTGGGAGGCCAAGACAGGCAGATCACTGGAGGTCAGGCGTTGGAGAACTGCCTGGCCAACATGGTGAAACCCCATCTCTACTAAAAATACAAAAATTAGCCAAGTGTGGTGGTACACACCTGTAGTCCCAGCTACTCAGGAGGCTGAGGCAGGAGAATCGTTTGAACCCAGGAGGCGGAGGTTGCAGTGATCTGAGATTGCGCCACTGCACTCCACTCTGGCGACAGAGTGAGACTCTGTCTCAAAAACAAACACACACACACACAAACACCTCGCTAAATAACACAGTAAAGTATGAAATCAGAATGTAAAACTACGTGGACAGAATAATGCCAATTTTGTAAAATATTAAGTAATAAGGCTAAAATAACAGATACCAAACATATTAACACTGGTTTTCAGACATAAGGATTTAGGGTGATTTGTTTTTAAGTTTTCTAGTTTACCAAAGCTTCTATCAATAAAGAGGTGTTACTCTAGCAATCAAGGGAGGAAATGGCCTGTTTAAAAAAAAAAAAAAGAAAGATGTAGTTGTGCAGTTTACTGTCCTTTCTCAACTCAAATAAAAAGCTAACACAGATAGGTTTAAGATTTATATCCAATCCAATAGGCACTGTAAATAAGCAGTCTAAAAATCTAGTGCCCCCTGCTTTGGTAGCAAGCCCCTTGCAAAACCCTGAAATGATCTGAAAGTGGTGACTGGCAAGCAACTATAGCATGGCAGAACATGATTTTACTGTAATTTTGAAGATCTACTTTGCCACTTGCTAGCTACGCAGTTTCCCCGTAAGTGAACTAATTAGTATCATTACCCCACCTAGGTACAATAGTGTCTGATATATAAACGCCATTCCACAAGAATAGTTAAATCTGTGCCTGAACTCAGATATATACACACAAGAGGAAATTCATGCATTCACTGTGTTTTTCTATTAGGCGCAATATCACCTATTAATTATCCACAATATTAAAATTCCCACTTAGAAGAGGTAAATTTTGTCTACATTTACCTGCTGCTGTCCTTGCTGAGCCTGTGGGGTGGTCTGCTCATTAGCTGAATTAGTTGCTGCGGCGGCGGCAGCAGCTTGCTGCTGGAAAAGACTGGCAGGGTAGACTCCCCAGGGAGTAACTCCATAATACTGGTGAGGGACCACAGCTGGGCCTAAAAATAGCAAATGAAAGGTAAAGAAAGTCTGAACTACTAAGACTCACCTCAGGCTTTCCAAATATTACATCTGACTCAAAAGATCCTACTGTAAAGTATTAACTTAAAAGTATATTGATTTACGCTAGCTAATCATTAACTCTCTTTTTAAAGAATAGTAAACATTCTGTGAGATCCTTATACCAGTCTTCTAACATAGACCTAGAGGAAGACGCAGTGAGAGATAAAACATTAGAGAACTGAAAGGGAGAATAACTGATAGAAGGGGTTGGATTTAAGAATAGATGGAGGATGTAGGATAGATAGAAACAATATATGTTGTTAGACGGGAGTAAATGGAGGGTTTCTGTGCTTAAAGTGATGAAATAGAACAGAAGGTTAGGATGTATCCCATGTTCAATGGGCTCAAGTGATCCACCTGCCTTGGCCTCCCAGATTACTGAAACAATAGGCTTGAGCCACCATGCCTGGCCCCTATTTCTACTTTTAAAGTCACAAAGGCATTCAACACAACTACATTCAGACATTGATATGTGAAATTTTAAATTTAAGTCAACGTTGAACACAAAGACAAACAAAAAAATACAACACCTTGACTTGTCAGACCTGCTGAGAACCTTAAAAAAAGTTAAGCATTCTCTGTAATCCCAGTAATTTTGGGAGGCCGAGGTGGGCAGATCACTTTGAGGTCAGGAGTTAGAGACAGGCCGGCCAACATGGTGAAACTCCATCTCTACTAAAATAATACAAAAAATTAGCCAGATGTGGTGGCAGATGCCTGTGATCCCAGCTACTCAGAAGGCCAAGGCAAGAGAACTGCTTGAACCCAGGAGGCAGAGGTTGCAGTGAGCCAAAATTTCGCCACCGCACTCCAACCTGGGCAACAGAGCAGAGTGTCTTAAAAAAAAAAAAACAAAAAAAAAACTAAGCATTCTGCTTTAATCCAAATTATCTGTTTACTTTCTTTGGCAACAAAGTACAGCTGCACTCTGCCACATAAAGTAGGCAACAGAGATGTATGTAACCAAGTTATGCAGATAACAACCCAAGTGTGGCAGAAACCTAATCATAGAATTCTATGATGAAGCTGGTGGCAAGAAACACCAAGGACACATTTGCTAACCAGGAAATGGGCTCAAAGCCAGTTCTTCAAATCTGCTGAAACGTATCTCCAAGTTGAACTTCCTTAGTTAAAGCACAGAGTTAAATATTTCCAACTTGATTCATTAACAATAACCAAGCCTTACACTGAAGTTCTGAAGAGCTGTTTCAAATATTACAGCTACTCTGATGCAATAGCTAATTCTGGAGAAACACTTACTTCATTAAGCCAAAATAAATACGTACATATTCTTATTTCTCCCATTTTAAGCTTCTAAAACACAAATAAGTCAAAACGTATCACTGTCCAATATAAATATGTTTTGACATTTCAAATTTGCTGTTTTCTGTACCTGTGGGCTTAGCAAAGATTAAGCAGCTCTGTTTACAAGGGTGCACACTGTGAAATACTACAGCTGGGTACAGAATGAAGGTATTGCTAAGAAAAGCTGTTACACTATGAACTATTTTACTATAAGAAAAGGGGTTAAGACATTTTTAACTTGTCAGGAACTGAATAGCCTAAAAGCCATGTATTCAAGCTTTAAAAAAGAGTGATAGAGCCTCATACTCATCTGACTAGTGTTTATAAAGCAGGGTGGTCTTGGGCAGTTAAAGAAAAAAAAATACCAGGAAAAACACAAAAAAAAGACCCTAACTGTGCATTAGTTTCCTCACTTGTAAAATGGGTAAACACAGGTAGAGTGTTCCTTAACCAAAGTGCCTGGGACCAGAAGTGTTCCAGATTTCAGATTGTAGACTATTTGCATATACAAGAGTTATCTTGGGGATGTAACCCAAGTCTAAACACAGAGTTCATTTATGTTTCATATACATACGCCTTATACACACAGCCTGGGAATAATTCTACTTTTCCGTTGAGGATGCTGAATAAATAAACTATGTGTTGTGTGCCTGTGTTTTGACTACAATCCATCATATGAGGTCAAGGCCAAGTGTGGAATTTTCCACTTGTGGTGTTATGTTAGTACTCAAAAAGGTTTTGAATTTTCAGATTAGAGATGCTCAACCTGTAATTGCTGTTGGGAGTACAGATGTATCTACCTGGAACAAGTGGGTTGCAACCTGTCATAACTGTCTCAAGCCTCTCCCAAAAGCCAACAAAAGAGAACCTCTACTGGGCAAGGACCGCTATACCATCAACATTTGCATTATTCCCTAAATTTTCTCAACTGGCATTTCTACTACTATACTCTGGTCACATGGCCTAACATTAAATTAGGAGAATAACCCGAAACAAATCACTGAGCTTCACTCATCAGGATGCCTACTTCAATTCCTGTGTGACTGACACCCTCTAAGAATACACAGATCCATAGTTTGGACAGTTAACATTTCCTGTTATTTGTGAAAGTATTAATTCATTTTTACCCTGGCTCAACTAACATACACAAAAAATAAGATTCTGATCACCAAATTACCATCTCAGTGACAGCAGCAGTGTCAACCCTAGGACCAGCTCTTTGTTTCAAGTAACATAAATCAATAAAGGAAAAGACTTCTAAAAAAAGTACAGAAAAGACAATTCAAGAAAGACAGCACAGGCATTCTAATACAGTGAAACATACGCATGGGCTTTGGAGTTAAACCCGGTTCAAACCCCAACTCTACAACATTTAAACTGTATGACTTCAAATGAGATAGCTCCCTAGGTTGGGTGCAGTGGCTCACAACTGTAATCCCATCACTCTGGGAGGCTAAGGCAGGCGAATCACTTGAAGTCAGGAGTCCGAGACCAGCCTGGCCAACATGGCAAAACCCTATCTCTACTAAAAAAAACAAAAATTAGTCAGAAGTGGTGGCAGGCGCCTGCAGTCCCATCTGTTTAGGAGGCTGAGGTGGGAGAATCACTTGAACCCTTAGAGGCAGAGACTGCACCACTGGACTCTAGTCTGGGTGACAGAGCTCTTGCTCTGTTTTTAAGACAAAGACTGTCTCAAAAAATAAAAATAAAAAAATAAGGCAGGTCTCTGAGCCACAAATTTCTAATCATCTGACAAACTATATGAAAGAAAAGCATTCAGGACAATGCCTGACAAAAGTTAAGTGCTCAATAAATATTAATGATGGAGATCATTCTCCTAGGAAGAGCTTTCTGTTTCCCCTGGAAAGGGGATGACCACAGACAGACAGACAACTCTATATTAACTATGCTCCCATCATAACCATGACAAAATGTAAACAATTTTAAAGAAAATCTAAGAAATGCTAGGCTGCATTTAAGTTCATAATTGCAAATTATATGCTACCTAATAAGAAGTAAAATTTCAAAGTAATATTTAGTCATGATTAACTTGACTTGAAGGGATCTTCCCCCAACGAATATCTACATTGGAAGACATTTTCTTTGTACTAATGTTGAATTCAATCCATCATACCTTTATGGCCCCACTGTGACGACAGTAATTGTGCAACACAGTCAAATAACAAAGATGACTGACTGCCTTTAAAAAATCCAGTCTCAAAGGAAAGAAAAAAACACTCATAGGCTGGGCACAGTGGCTCACACCTGGAATTCCAGCACTTTGGGAGGCCAAGGCAGGAGGACTGTTTGAGCTCCAGAGTTTGACACAATATCAGCCTAGGTAACACCAGCAAGACCATCCCATCTCTACAAAAAATTTAACAATTATCCAATACCAGTATGGTGGTGCACACCAGGAGCCCTAGCTACTCAGGAGGCTGAGGCAGGAGGATCAAGTAAGCCCAAGAATTTAAGGTTACAGTGAACTGTATTCACGCCACTGCATACCAGCCTTGGCAATAAAGTAAGATCCTGTCTCCAAAAACGTAACAGAAAAAAAAAAAACTCATGTATACATCCACAAACAAATAAAAACAGTGCAGTAATTAGTGATACCAAAAGAACAGGGGAAGAGTTAACAAGGAAGGTTCCTTAGAGGTGACAATGTCAGCTAGGGCACTCACAGGCAAAGAATGGGAAAAAGAGCTTACTATAGAAGACCACAGTGTCCAAAGACAGGGGCCTAAACCAATGCAGTATCTGCAGCAAACTAAAATAGGATCTGTATTGCTACAATGTGTTAGCCAATGGCACTCAATTAGAAAGGGAAATGGGTGGTAGAGACCCACCCAGTCAGGTGCACATGTAGAGACCTGCATGAGGTATGGTGACAGAGCCCTATATGCAATGGGTCCCAACCTTAAATAATCCACAGAATTACTTGGAAGCTCCTTAAAAATACTGATTCCTGCCAGGCCCAGTGGCTCACACCTGTAATCCCAGGACTTTGGGAGGCCGAGGCGGGCAGATCACAAGGTCAAGAGATCGAGACCATCCTGGCCAACATGGTGAAACCCCATCTCTACTAAAAATACAAAACTTAGCTGGGTGTGGTGGCACATAGTCCCAGCTACGGGACTATGTGGTGGCCTATAGTCCCAGCTACCTGGGAGGCTGAGGCAGGAGAATCACTTGAACCCAGGAGGCGGAGGTTGCAGTAAGCCGAGATCGCATCACTGCACTCCAGCCTGGCAACAAAGCGAGACTCCGTCTCAAAAAAAAAAAAAAAAAAAAAAAACAGATTCCAACGAACAAAACACCCCCACCCCCCACCATGACTCCAAGTAAATTGTAATCATCAGCCATGTTTGGTAGTAACTGCATATTAGGGTAGCAAAAGGGAAATCAAAAAAAGGTTTAAGCAGAAAGATGAAGGGGGTAAGATCTAAGTTTGAAACCATTTTCTTGAACAATTTAGAGGGGAAGATGAGGTTAAAGAGTCAAGGAAATGATAAATACATGATAGAGACCTGAACTATATGATAGACTAGAGGTGGTAGGAGATCTGGGCAAAGGGGAGAAAAATAAATGAGCATCTGGTAGCTCCAAGGATCAAAAATACCATATGCAAGGGGTGATTAATTTGCCTTTCAACATTTTCAAGTCTGAGGGGCCTATGACACAGCTAAGGAGAGATATTAAGCTGGCAGGTAGATGGCACCGAAATTCTGGAGAAATCTCCACTGGAGACATGGATTTGGAAAGAGTATAAAGAATGCACTCCCAACTCAAATGACTTTTCAGCAGGTGAGAAATCCCTCATGCAGCAGAATGTCTCACCTAGTGTCGCTGCTGCAGCCAATCCAGCTGTGTAGGGGCCGTCCCTGGGGGAGCAGCGCTGATGATGTATGGATTGGGGACAAACGCAGCGGGAGCTAAACCTGCTGAAAACATACCTGTCAGTAAAAACAAACTTGACTAAAACTGCAGCCCTACCAAATACCTACACAGTTTGACTATTCACTCCAGACTGCAGATGAGGAAAAAATGAAAAAAGAGAAGACAGGACAGGTTGAGAGTAAAGATAAATTTTAAAAAGATAACTCCTATACTAAAGAGTATAATGAAATGTTTCTATAGTCAAGTTTTATCTTTCCTAAATATTTAACTTAAAACTGCATATACAGTTTTAAATTCAGTATAATTTCTAAAAGATTATTAAAATTATAACAGGCTACAATAGAGCAATTTAAAAGACTTTCATTAAAATGGGATGAAGGAAAGTATTTATTTCTACTTAAAACAATTTTATAAACAGTTTTCATGAAATCAAAGGTATGGGTATTTATAAAGACTCCCATCTACAACCCCACAATATCAGACCCAAGGACTTTATGCCTGGCTTTTATTTATTTAGGTTGGAACTAAATATATTCTTCTATAGCATATCACATACAAGATTGGCTATCTCCTTTCTGATGAATCATGCCATTTTGACACATTAAAAAAAAATTCTACTTCTACTTGTTTACACTTAATGCACTCTATTTCTAAGAGACCTCAAGAAGGTCCAAAGGGAAGAAAGGTCTAGGTAGTACAATGAAAACATCTCTCAAAACTTTAACAACTGCTACAGGAAAAGGGCAAAGCTACCTTAAAACCAGTAATTATGCAATAATACTTTTATAAATTTTTTCAATACATACTTACTGGAAAATGAATTTATACTATTTGCTCATAAAATGAGAAGCTGATGTATTTACAGTCTATAGAACCACAACTTATTTAATCAATGTCACCCAGCATTCAGCATGTTGAAAGAGCTAATGCTAGTCACCGCTCACTATTGCGGTAAATATTTAAATCCTGAAACAGCTGAGGTAGGGCAACAGCTGACCACTGAAGAAATCTTATGATGTAGGACTACAAGGTATGTCAAAAATAATGTGGCTAGAGACAACTGGACAAAGAAAGAAGCCATTTACCCTGTCTGAGGGATTCTGTGCACTTTTATAATTAGTCTAAATTACTGGGTTTCACCACATCCAGTTATCCTAAAATGGCGGCCACACCTATCACGAAAAGCTATGGGCTTAAGGACTTACCAATGTGCGGCTGATGAGCAGCTGCCAGTGCGTACTGCTGCTGCTGCGCAGCTGTCAACTGCTGGACAGCAAGCGCATTAGGTCTTTGGAACAGCTGAGGCAAGAGGAAAAACATGGTGTGGTTAGGGAAACTGGCTTACGAAATCATTTAAAAACCTCTCTGACTAAAAATTTCAATAAACCCTTATTTAGGCATGATACTTCAACAACAATAAATGTTCTCACACTCTACTTCACTCCCATGGGATTCTAATGTTTCATAGTTCTTTTCTCCCTGTTTCTCCTTCTTTACTTCAATTTGCTATGCCTGGTCCCATGAGCTGACCACTTCATAGATTATCTGTCCCCTGACACACACACACACACACACACACACACACATTTTATATATGTAATATATATATGCATGCAAAAGCCCTAATGGTTATCAGTAGGTGTACTGGTCCTGCCTGATCCAAAGCAAAGTTAAAAATTAGACAAATATACTACAAACTGATTTGCCACATTGCCCCTAGTGCTGACTCTCCTTTCAGTGCTTTCAAGACCCCACAAATAACTGAATTAATCCTCAACTACCCGCATTTTGGAGAAGAATATGGAAAGTGTTCACTTCACCCTCTGGGCTGCCCCTTCCTGGGAAAATGGTACTGAATAACTTCCTTAACTAGTAGCTTAATGAGTAAATTAGACACCTGCCCAACTTTTGGTAGCTCCAAAGTCTTCCAGGATACTGTTCTTTATATGTTGAAAATAAAACAGCAGAAATACAGCAGCTACTAACAAAACTTAGATTATGAGCTCACAACTAGCACACTTCTTAGTTCTAAAGAAAAGAAAAAAGTTCAAAGCCTTTAATAACACTAAGAATGCCTTATTATTCTACCTTAATACAAAATCAATCATTCACTCATTAATTCAACAAACATTTATGAAACAAATGATACCTGTTAGGCACTGTGTAAGAAACCAGGGATATGACAGTGAATAAAACAATACATAATCCCTGCCCTGATGGAGATTACATTTTAGTATGAATGGTACTGGTACAAAGAAAGGGGGATGCCAGTAACCTGATCTGTGGACCCCTTAACAGGCCTCTTTCCAAGGAGTGATACTGAAGGTTTCAACGTTTACCAAACTCAGACTGAAAGCACTTACTGAAGGGACCTCCCTGGATAGGACCTTCAACCTACCTGCTCTTCCTACAGGATTTTTCAACAGCTCAGCTGACATTGCTGGACGATGTATAACAGACACTATGGATCTTGAATTACAGCTGTCCTCATAAAGAGACCTGATTTTTTCAGACATTAGGAGATAATGTCATTCTACCAACTCAGCTTAATTATTGCCACGACTGGACTTACTCTTATCCCTAAGTGGTGGAGAGATTTTAGAGATTTGGCTACCCTCTACACCTCAAACATGAGGAGGCTAATTTTAGACTAAAAGAAAACAAAAAGTGAATACTTTGAACATACTACCCCATTTCACTTGTTACTTCTCTAGTCTTCATCTCTGCTTTTGGAGTATAAATGTCAAAAGTAACCATGCACCTATTTCAAAAATAGTTTAGGTTTTGTTTTTTTCCGAAAGTTAAAGAAAAACTTCACTGTGATGCTGGTAAAAAGGAAACAGTACTACTAAATATCAAGTCTTAAAAAGAAATGTGGGGGGCTGGGTGCAGTGGCTCATGCCTGTAATCCCAACACTTTAGAAAGACGAGGTGGGTGGATCACGAAGTCAGGAGTTCGAGACCAGCCTGACCAACATGGAGAAACTCCGTCTCTACTAAAAATACAAAAATTAGCCAGGCATGGTGGCGCATGTCTGTAATCCCAGCTATTCAGGAGGCTAAGACAGGAGAATTGCTTGAACCTGGGAGACAGAGGTTGCAGTGAGCCGAGATCGCGCCACTGTACTCCAGCCTGGGCAACAGAGCAAGACTCCATCTCAAACAAAAAAGGGCACGGGAACTGAATCTACTGACAGTCATTATCAAAACATTTGTCTTCCAGGAAGGGAGCCAGTCAAGACTATTTGGTAATACTGTGGCGGGTGCGGTAGCTGAGGCCAGGGCAGGAGGATCACGAGGTCAGGAGATTGAGACCATCCTGGCCAACTGGTGAAACACCATCTCTACGAAAAATACAAAAATTAGCCAGGTGTGGTGGCAAACACCTGTATTCCCAGCTACTCAGGAGGCTGAGGCAGGAGAATCACTTGAACCCGGGAGGCAGAGGTTGCAGTGAGCCAAGATCGTGCCACTGCAATCCATCCTGGTGACAGAGACTCCGTCAAAAAAAAAAAAAAACCAGTGTGCTTGTGATTTCTGCAAGTTGGTTTCACATTTCCGTTTTACTAAAGATGTGTCTCACACAGTACTCCCTCCAACAGGAGGCAGTCCACCCAAGAAGGGCAGCCCTTCTACACAATATAACTATGAGATATATTGTGAAATATCTCATAGTTCCACTAAATATGTACTGTCTCTTCAATAAGTTTCTGGAATTTTTCTGACCTGAAACCTTTTGCAACATTTAACATCAGACACTGCTTGCGTTAGCTTCTCCTCTCCACCCTTCTTTGCCCTACTACAAATGAAAGAATTCATTTCATTCAACAAACATTTTTGAGCACCTAGTATTAGGCAGGTACCTGTGACACGGAACTGGGAAAATAAAGATAGTATGTTCAGAACACAATTCTTAAGGGTATCTTGACTTATTAACCACGCCATTCCATCTTACTTAACCTCATTTTGTATTTTTTTGTTTGTTTGTTTGTTTGTTTCAAGAGTCAGAGTCTTACTCTGTCACTGAGACTTGAATGCAGTGACATGATCATGGCTCACTATAGCCTCAAAACTCCTGGGCTCAAGCAATCCTCCTGCCTCATCCTCCAAGTAGCTGAGACTACAGGTGCATCCCACCACACCTGGCTATTTTTTTTTTTAACTTTTGTATAGATGAAGCCTATGTTGCTTAGGCTGCTCTGGAACTCCTAGGCTCAAATGATCCTTCCACTTTGGCCTCCCAAAGGGCTGGAATTACAGGTGTGAGCCACCACCCCGGCCATATTTTTTTTAAATATTACATGTAAGTCATCATATGTATGGGTACTGTATTTGTAAATATATATGGAAATACATGGTATGTGGGAATACCATAAAAGTAATTATTCCATATAACATTAGCTTATGGTTTTCACCATCATATTACCACATTTTGAAAGCAGGAACTACTACTTTTAACTAAAAGCATGCAAGCCTTACAAGAGGCCCCCATATATCCTATGTTTGAGAGCTGATTAACATCTTAGTAATTATGGTGAATAGAAAAGGATTTTCTTGAGACCATTTTGCAATAAACAATTTAACAAAAGTAAATTATACATGTATACCAGACAGATTTGATTACAGAACAGATTACAGCAATTTTAGCACATTCTCTTTATGTAAATGGTGCAATATTAACTGGAAATACAGAGTATTCAAAACAAATTGGGTAATTGGCAAGTGACAGATTCCAAAGGATCCTGAAAAACTTGCACAAATGCCATCTGCTGGGCAAAGCACTGAGCTCTGCTAACATTTTCACGTTTTCCACAAAGCAAGCGAATATCCCATAACTGAGAAACAAAATACCGTGAGAGTTGGGGGAAATGTTTATTTAAAGGTCAGTATAATGAGAAATGTGATGCTGTTGATTGTAATTCACTTGGGTAGATTTTACAAGTTGTTCAAGAGTCTGAATGCAGGGGAAAATGTATCATCTACTTCAAGCATATCAAGATTCCTAATAAATACTGAAGGCATAATTTGGGAAGTAGACAAACAAGCTGGTTTGCCTCCTTTCTCCGTCACTTACTATATAAAAAACACTCTATATGGTTCTTATTCCAGAAAGGAATCCGGGCAGCCAAAAACACCCAACACAGTGACTGACATGTACTGACATGTAGTTGGCATCTTATAAAAGATAGCTACTACTATTATTACTGTTGTTATCAATAGCAGTTGCTGACATAAAAAATTATGGGGTTTTCTGAATCTGGAGGAGGAATGTCTAAATAAGGAGTTAGAAAATGCAAAAGACTACTCCCCCAACCCCACCACAATAAAGTGTACTACCAGCCCTGACTTTTTTTTTTTTTTTTTTTTACCAGTTTGAGGTTATATACATAGTAGACAGGGGGTTAAGAGCACTGACTCTGGAGCCAGACAGCCTTGGTTTCTATCTGAGCTAACCACTGACTTGCTATGTAACCTCTGGCAAATCGTTTAATCTCTGTGCCTCATTCTCCTCTCCTCTCTAATATGACAATAAAGACACATGTAACACAGAAGGTTGCTGTGGGGATTAAAATTAACACATGTAAAGCACTTATAAGAGTCCTTTATGTGTAATGGTATGAGCTTTCTGATGAATGGGGAGAGCATCCCCAACAGACTCAGCCCCTTCTGAGCGTCACCCTTTACAGTTCCTTCCCAGAGCCAGACAACTCAAGCAGACCAAAAGCTGAGGATAGGACTCCTCCTAGTCTGTATTAAGAGTCAAAATCGCCAGGCGCAGTGGTTCACACCTGTAATCCCAGCACTTTGGGAGGCTGAGGTAGGAGGATCATCTGAGGTTAGGAGTTCGAGACCAGCCTGACCAACATGGAGAAACCCCATCTCTACTTAAAACACAAAATTAGCCAGGCGTGACAGCATATGCCTGTAATCCCAGCTACTCAGGAGGCTGAGGCAGGAGAAGCACTTGGAGGCAGGAGAAGCACTTGAAGCCAGGAGGCAGAGGTTGATGTGAGCCAAGATCGTGCCATTGCACTCCAGCCTGAGAAACAAGAGCAAAACTCCTTCTCAAAAGGGGGAAAAAAAAAAGGTAATATCTCACTGCACCAGGACCACCAAGCGCTATCAGTGGGTCACAAAGATAACAGAGAAGAAAGAAAACAATTTATGTTTTTATGGATGAGTACTTTCTGCATTATGCTACTTTCAGAAAAAGCTATGAATACAGTGGAATTTCAAGGTGAGACAACTCTGCATATTAAAAGGCTCTGCGTTTCTAGTACAAGGTCCAAAGGAAACAGTCTGAAGCTAGAAACCAAAATAACAGCTACCGACATAGCTTGTACCAGATGTCCCTAAACTTCACTGAGTTGTTGTTGCGTGTTTTTGTTTTTTTGAGACAGAGTCCCGCTCTGTCGCCGAGGCTGGAGTGCAGTGGTGCAGTCTTGACTCACTGCAACCTCCGCCTCCCAGGTTCAAGTGATTCTCCTGTCTCAGCCTCTAGAGTAGCTGGGATTAGGATTACAGGCATGCGCCACCACACCCCGCTAATTTTTGTATTTTTACTAGAGACGGGGTTTCACCACATTGGCCAGGCTGATCTCCTGACCTTGGGTTATCTGCCCGTCTCTGCCTCCCAAAGTGCTAGAATTACAGGCATGAGCCACCGTGCCTGGCCTCTTATGTGTAAAAATAAAATAGCTGCCCCACTTCATGGGGTTGTTTTCAGGATACACAGAGAAAATCCCTTCAAAACGTTAAAAGCACTATATAAATGATGGGATTATAAAATGTTAAGAAAAAGGTTTATTTTGGAGTCATTCCTCAGCATATGAAATCTGTGAAATCTTGCTAACTGTTTGAAGCTTCTAGATCAAAGCCCAGTTTCCAGGTTATTTGAACTACTGCAATGATCCACTAATGATTACAATGATTTTTGGTAAACGCATACAAACTAAATCATGCTGTTAAACTAAAAAAAAAATATAATCATCATCATCATCATCTGTGCATTTCTTTGGCAAATGAAGAATCTGATTCCAAAATAAATGATTTCTAAGGTCCTAAGGAAAAACAAAACACATCCCTCCACTAAGTATATCAATACCTTTTGAGAAAAACTTTACCATAAGTAAAATTTGAACAAAGTCAAATAATAGAGGTAAGCTTCAACTGATCAATTACTAGTCACTCTTTTTTTCAGTTACTATTCACATGACACTTGACAGAATAATCATTTGTAAATTAAAGAGCAAGTTGAGAATATTAAATACCTACATTAAAACTATATACACACTTGGCCTCACAAAAATGACATTTAATCACACCACCACACTTTTAACAACACATGCTGACTTCCGCTCCCATGTATTGCATCTTTATTAAAATTCATGCTTAACAGATGAGAGTTTTAGTATAATAGTATCCAATTTTGTGAAACATGCTACATTAGGCTATTTGTAGATTAACTGAATTCTAAATAAAGAACATCAACAATATGATTAATTCTACACTGATATAATCCTGGCTTTGGTTTGTGCCACATTTTCATATAATAAAACCTAGTAGTAAGTTTCTAAACTGCATTTAAGGAAACAGCCAACTGTATAGCATTTTGTAAAATATACTGCTCCAACATCACAGTACAAAATGGTATGAACACATTATGCATGAACTGCTCACAGCTGTTTCTCAAGATTAAGAAGACAATGAAGTGAATGTGAGACAAAGAAGAACACTGTAGAAATAACAACGATCACTTCAAGCTGGTAAAATACTCTCAGAGGTTCTCAACCCAAGATCTTTGTACTTGGGTGGGTAATACTGCAACTTTATCATCATGCACATCTACCTGAAATTTAGCATATTCTTCAATTATGATTGCAGACAACAAAGCACATGAACTTTAGCAATACATCTGTGACATTATCGCAGAAATCACATATACTTTCATGTTACTTTACAGTTGTTACAGGTATCTCAAAATAGTTTATGCTCATTATGACAGCTAGTACACTACTTCTATTTCATGCATCATATGATAAATACGTAAATATAAAATTAAGTTTGTTTTCAAATATGACAGCTATTTTTACACCACTGGTTTCCTTTGTAATTCTACTTTATACATTTTAAACAATTTTGAGAAGTAATTCACACAGTCCACCTATTAAAGAAGTTCACGGCACACACAAAAACAAAAATGAATTAGGAACTCCTGCTCTTGTAAGTAAACCTTAGAAGCGTTAAATTCAGAGTGATTAACAGTGATCAGACAAGCAACTGACTAATCAAAACCTCAAGTGTCACAAAAGAACTAGGTTTGCAAGGAACCAAATGAAAAGTACCTTTCCCTATTTGCAGGCTGCTCCATGTCATGTATCTCACTATAAGCTGATAAGTTTGAGGAAACCAGCTTATTACACCAAATCAAAGCCCAGATTGAAAAGAAATAGCACAAAAGAGGGAATTATTTTGTCAATCTCCAAACCAGATTCCTTTCCTAAAAAGTCACGAATAAAGCAAATCTACCATTTGTAGCAAACAACTCTATACCAAGAAAAATGATCACCTTTATTGCTTATTTAAGAAAGCCAACATAAAAAGAACAGAATGTGCAGAAAAATATGTGCTGCACTAGATCTCTGGTTCAACCCTCACAATCACCAGTACTGTCCAAGAAAGACTTCCACCTGGTTCCCAGAGCCTCCACGACCTGGACTCAATTACCAAAGGCACCTTCTTGTCCTCTTCTACACTCAACTTCTCCTCTCCTCAGCCCAGGACCACACCACAGTCATTCCCAGCTCCGTATCTCTGCTCTGACCTGCAACAAAATGTATTTCACCTGTCCTTTAAGTCAGCTGCATGCAACTTTTGTCTTCATTGAGCCCTCCCCCTTTTCTCAGAGGATTCAGAACCCACCAATTTAGCACTTAGTTCCCCAAATGTCCCACTACTGTTTCATTCAGAACCCAAGGTTCCTGGAAGGACACAACAGTCAACAGTTAACTGAATAATAAGAGTAAGAGAACGTCTCAAACTGCTGCTCAACTCACTAACCACACAAAAAAAAACTAAACTATGATAATTAAGTCATTCCTCCTCTCAAGGGTCTTCTCTTTGCCTATAGGCAGCACAGTGTAAGACTCACAACACTATCCCTTCAACTTCTCTAGTTATTTTTCTTCAACCTAAACCACCAACCAGACTGACTACTTATACATTATCTACTGAACACATACCTGTTTTACTATTTCCTCCACTAGAATTCTCACTTGCTTCCTGTATAAACAAGTCTTTCAAGGCACAGCTAAAGAACCACCTCTTCCACAAGTCCTTCCCTTCCCAAGGCCACAGTGTACTCTCCATAGTTGTAGGGTTCCAAGGACATGGGCATAAATGGTTGCATCCTTTGTCACTGAGTACTTCCATGCACTATTTAAATGACAACAAGGGTCACAATGACTAACCTGAGAGCAACTCAAGAGGAGGAAAGGAAATCTTACTCTATTCATGAAAGATATGCTTGGCTACAAATTACAAAAGATATGAACAGAAGGCTATATCTGTAGAACACAGATCTGTGGTCCCCCTAAAGTTACCTGCAAAACTGAGTGCGAGAGAATTATGTACATTTTTCTCATGAGCGGGACCATGGTTTCTGATCAGATGGCAACAGAGTGAGCCTGGATAGATTAAGTTCTGATCCAAGCAGTAACTTTCCTGGATATTATATAGTTATCTGTATATAAGGCATAAGCTGGATCCAAAGGACACACATATTGGAAAACATGGTAGCTCTCAAAGAGTAGCCTCCAGACCTCCTGAAAGGCTAGTTTCAAATTTTAATTTTGGGAAGCATATTACAGAGGATGCACTAAGATACTATAATAGGAATGGGGGGAAAGTCCCCCGAAACCCTGTTCTGCTAAAGCAATGCAGAGGAAACAGGATAAGGTTTGGTCTTTGCCCTCAAGGAGTTTACAATCTGGCAAGGACTATTAGACAAGTAATCACAACACAAGACCTTCTCTCAAAGGAAACACAAAATGCTATGGAGTTCAAGGGAGGCAGACATGACAGATTTCTGGTTTGGTTATTAAGAAAGAAAGGTGACAGTACTGACCCTTGACAAATGAAGACGATTTAAATTAGAAATGAAAAGTGGAATAAAATGTAATGAAAACCAAAAGGATAAGGATAGAATGTAAGAAACAAACACCAATTTCCAATAGAAAAGAAATCCTTTCTTCTTAACAACTACTACCTCTTATTACAGTAACACAGAGAGACTGACGATCTTAAAGATACTAGGAGGTTTAGGCCAGTGGTTCCCAGGTATGCTATTAAGACACTCGGTATAAGAATGTATAAAACAATCTACTCAGAAAAGAATTATGGCCCATGAGATAAAACAACACTCACATCATGACAGTACTATGTCTGTGTAAAAATGCCTCTATGTTACAACAACCAAAACATGCATAGGAAACCTGAATCCAACAAGAGATTAACTTTCAAAATAATGTTTACTTTCAAAACCTGCTGAGATATATGGTGAGGACACCCTTGGTTTTACATTTTTGAACAAGTGGTAGCTATGTTGTAATCATGCTAACTACTTGTGGGTACACAAAAGTACATTTCTGTTCAAGTTCTAATAATTGTCCAGCCTCCAAAAACTGGTAAAATTATTTTGAAACCAAACATCAATAAACCAAAAAAAGAATCTCAACTCTGATTATGAAGAAAGAACAGTTAAATGAAAGAGAACCATATTTTTGTTCATAAGAAATTTGACAAACTCTTCTTAAAAAACACGGAAAGGGTTAGATTGTACTACACTGGGAATTGAAGCACAGACCCAAAAATGGCCATAAAGAAGAAGAGAAAGCACAGAAAGTCAATTTATATGGGGAGGTGGGCATACCTAAGGAGAAGAGTGTACACTTTTAGTTTACTCTCTCTGAAAAAAAGATTTGTTAATTTAACCTTATATGAATATGCACATTCACACAATCCCTTAAAGGTATTTCTTGTTCATAAACCACACAGGAGACTTAAATTAAAGGGATTTCTTTTGGAAAACTTCTTATGGTTAACTTTTTACTTTAGCTGTCTATCAACCAAAATTCATTTAGTATCAACTATTTATGACAATAACTAAACGTACAACATGGCATAACTAATCTCCAAAGACCATAAGCTAATTTCCCTACATAGAATTTCTAAACTTCAAAATGAGATGCTAACCTTTCAAACCTAGAAGTCTATATTAATGATCTATTACAAAACTACTAAAGAGTAACAGAAATTCACAGTCAATCAAACTGCTTCTGCCACAAGGGAGAACTTACACGTAACAAGACTGGGAAACTAACTGCCCCTCTTTTCTAGTTCAGACAGCTGACCTTCCTTTAAAAAAAAATAAAAATAAACACAGAGATCAGGTAACCCTAAAGGTAGTCGTACATGTCTTCAAAAACAGAAGGCAGACTTACAAAATTTTCCACAGACTTACGAATTTTTTTAAACAAGAGCCAAGCAATTTCACGGTAGATTTTATGTTGAATGATTTGTGTGTGTGGTTTCCTGTGATCACATTCTAATACTTTTGAAAGGTGCCAAATCCTTATCTATGTTATCTGGAGTAACCTGTTTAACTGTAAGACGTTAACTGGTAAGATGACCTGGCACTACAGTCCTGAGAGTGGTGGACAGTAGAGTTTACTATTTTAAAAACAAAACAAACCAACAGCATCACAACCACATAAATCTTCAGAGAGATTAATTTAGCACCCAAGAAGGTTGTGTTACAAGAGGCAACACTACCTCATCCACTCCCCAGCTGCTGAGGAGAGAGAAGAGCCAAAGGAAGTACCTATAGAGCAGGGTGGCCTCTTGCCAGTGACCTCAGCATAGGGACCAGCTTCATGAGGGGACTCTGTAAACCTACATCACTAACAGGTTCATAAGGGCTAGCTATGGATAGCCTGAAACAATGCCACCTCCCCCCCATCCCCCCCATCCTTAATTACTTCAACAATGTGCTGGCTGGAGGGAGAGTAGAGAGGGTGACAGAGACACACACAGTACCTGTTGTTGAGAATTGTAGTCAAAAAGTCCCACAGTTGCTGCTGCTGAGTCCACAGGTACCTGCGTGCCTGAATAATCAAACTGAAGAGGCTCCATGCCCACATGTTCCATGGGGTCCAAGGGGGACACTCTGGGACTCCATGTTGGAGAAATCCTCCACAGGCTTGGCACCATTGGTGCTGGTCAGCTGGGCTAAGCCCTCAGAACCATTCTGGTTTGGACCCAGAAGATCCACTTCATTAGCAGAGTTCGGGCAATTACCAGGGGTACGGCTAAACAGAGAAAGTAAAGGGCATTAAACCTTATTTTCAGCGGGGAGGGACACTACAGTAACCCAAGTTTAAGGACAATGTCCTCAGCATAGCTCATTATCAACAGTATTTAAAACTATTTCTATAAAATCACCAGAGATACTTTATAGTGCTTACAGGGTTACATCCTCTAAATTGATGCTGCTATTGCTGGCAATTCCATGTAACCCACCCCTTAAATTCACATTAATTGCTAATAATTTACACTCCTTTGCCAAGGGAACCGGGTTTGAGGAAAACTGAAATAAGGTGGAAAAATCACTGTCTATGTCATCCATGAAAACAGATCCCAAAATGCAGGTAGCAAAATATGCCCCACCAAAAAGCAACATCTACTCTTTAAATATAGAGCCAATGGAAAAAGTCGGTTTCCAGGGGGAATTCCACAACTCAGTGATTCTAAAAAGTTTTATGTTCCTGGCATATCTGTGAGGGAAAAAAGAAAATGAAAAAAGTTTTTACTTATCATTGGTATTACTGACTAACGCTAAAACTAACTCCCCTTCTATGAAACCAAAAGTAGTAGACTATTCCAAAGTAGGACAAGATAAACTCATTATCTGTGTGCCCCCTGTTAAGGAGACAACTCTAAGAATTGAAAGTAATGTGAAGATGTAATTTATCATCCAAACCAGGACATGCCCAAGAGCAAAAAAAAAAAAGGGGGGGGGGGGGGGGGGCGGGCATCATTAATAATTATTGTGGGACACAAGGTTCTGGATAACCCAGGATCTACCACTACCTTATACAAAAGGACTTCAGAATTATATGATCCCAAATCACACTAATATATAATATTATCAGGAGAGTGTAGCCTGTAGCTACATTCAATGCTCTTCTTCTCCACCTCCACACCCCCCCCCCGACCCCAAAACATTCTGTAGTCCAATAACTGGTACACATTAAAGTTTTTATCTGGTTCCTTCTCTTCTTTCACTCACCCATACACACACACACACACACATACACACACTCACCACCACCACCACTACCACCGCCGCCGCCACTGCCAGCACCCATTTAAATACAACAAAATACCGCTATACAGGCTGCTGGAGATTCAAGGTAGAGAGGACACCTGACCTCATCTGAAAGACCTTAGTTAAGTATTTATTACCCTGTGCCTTAAATTTCTTCCAAAGACTGCAATTCAGGTTGAGCACGGTAGCTCATGCCTGTAATCTCAGCACTTTGGAAGGCCAATGCAGGCAGACCACTTGAGCTCAGGAGTTCAGCCTGGGCAACATGGTGAAACCTCGTCTCTACAAAAGATACAAAAATTAGCCGGTATGATGGCGGGCGGCTATAGTCCCAACTACTCGGAAGGCTGAGGTGGGAAGATTGATTGAGCCCAGGAGGTGGGGGTTGCAGTGAGCTGATTTCATGCCACTGCACTCCAGCCTGAGTAACAGAGTGAGACTCTGTCTCCAAAGAATAAATAAATAAAAATAATTTTTTAAAAAAATGTAAGACTGCAATTATTTACACATGCAAGATAACAATAATCATATTAGGAATACGAAACAACTGAGACTTATCTTACAACAATGATGCAAATACACTTTCATTTTGACTTTTGCAGACATTAGAATAAGCAGAGGGGTATGTGTGTGTGTCTGTGCATGCTCACACACACACACACACGTCAGCTTTAGATTGATATTAAAATTACTCGAAAGTAAATTCTCTACCTGTACTATCACACTGGGGATTAAAAAAAATTCTCTACCTGTATATAACTGGACAAGGAATTTTACAGATTTTTAAAGAAGAATACATGCCAATTGTGGAAGATAAATATACATTATTTTAATACTCTGTAAAGTAAGTTAACACAAAAACCTGTAAAAATCAATCATGACCAGAGATGGGATGAGAGGCGTCTGCAGAAGAGATATGATTAAGAACAAATCATTTAAGCTGCATCTCTGGTTCTTCAAAATGAGGACAATTTTACCTGGTCCACCTACCTCAAAAGGAGCTCATGAGACAATGCACAAGTTCTCAGCTGTTGTTCCCTCTAAACTACCAGAGGGATATAACATACTCCACTGGTAACCATAGCTCTCTAATACAGTGATTTGGGAGAAACTTAAGAAAGGTCCCAAGGCATCTATCGTAGGTGATTTTAATACTTGAGAATTACTGAAATAATCTTCTCTGGAATCTTTCTGCACACTCTAGAGTTCTATGCAAATGCAAAATCTACCATTTTGGCAACGCTTCAAGCATTGACAACTTTTAGAAAATTCCACCTCACCAGTTAATTTACAATCTTTGTAGCATGGCCTACACTAGATTGGATTCTTAAAAAGAAAACATGAGGAGGGTAAGAAAATGAAAATCAAAGTAAAACTAAATCAAACAAAAACCCATAGCCCACATTCAAAAATCAGAAGTGTAAAACATACAAACCTAAAATCTTTGACGTCTGCATCAATCCCATTCTGCACTGGTAAACCATTGGTCTTGTCCATCACATCACCCTCCTCCTTCAAATCTCCTAGCTTATCTCCATCAAACGTACCCTTGTTCTTCTTTTCACCTTTGTCGTTTTCATCACTGTCTGCATCCCTTGGGCCCTGTTTAAAAAATAGCTTCAGCTTCACTAATCATCATCAACTAATAATAATGGGCAACCGTTGTAGGCACCAGACTACACTAGATGCTACTCAGAACAGGATAGTGTTGTGCCCTTTCAGACATTACAATCTAATTAACAAACAACACAGAGGCAGGAACACTGCAGAAGGTCTTGCCAAATGGGGGAGACAAACATACATTTATGTTACAGAGTTCAGAACAGTCTTACTATACCCTAGGTTCCACCAACCCATTTTCTTCCTTCCTTTTTTTTCTTCCTACCCAAAGCCCAGCCACAACTTTGTAGCTCTTGGTCAAGTTCTCTACTCTCGAACCTAACTTTATATAATAGCATGACTCTTAATAAGTCCCAGGTACGATAGTGAATAGTACAGAAAAAAAAATTGTCAAGCCTGTAAAAAGAAGTTTATACTTCTCCACTGCACTATGTAAATTCCTCCCTTACTTCTAAATATTGAGCCAAGTGTGGTCTGACATCATTCCAACTCAATTATTCTGTACCTGATCTTGGGATATACGCCCTGCCAATTTACATCACCTCCCAGCTCTACCCTATAAGCCTCACAGGTTATGCATCAACAATTCACTGATGATCCTTAAATTTGTTTAATGCCTCAAAAACAAGTTAATTCTAACTATGAGATTCTTTCACCAAAAGTATTCTAATAACTATCTTCTACCATCTACTGGTAACAAAGATTATTCATGAGATCTAAGTGGAAGCATGTTAAATTGAAGCATTTAATGCAAGAGAATTTCTCTCTGAAGTGTTTCAAACTACAAAGCTTAAAATGCTGGGCCTAAAATAATTTATCTGGTGCCAGACATGTCATGTTTATGTCCTGCCTTCTAAGGAAATTAAGTCTATCTCCTCTTACCAACATCCCAAGTTAAGCCCTGGACATATAAAGCCAATGTACCTTGATTTCCAAAAGGAAAAGATTTGCTATAGTGACTTGACATAGTATATAGAGATTTGCAGAACCTTACACCAAAGGGTTAAGGGTTTAACCTTTGGTTTTGTAAAACTAGAGGAAAGCAGCCTTGCTTTCCCCCACCACTGACTCCTGGTTTAAGGAAGAGAAATGCACACGGACCAAATTAAAGTTCCTGGTACAAGGCAAGATCCACTCAGTAAAAGATGAGAGCGGCTGCAAAGCATTTCCAGTCACCAAAACCAAATGTCAATGGAGAGAAATCAACAATGGAGGACACAGCAGCAGACACTCGGTTATGAATAGACCGACTATGGATGGGCCTGTATATGCAAAACCAACAGATGCTCTCAGAGAAGTTCTTAAGAGATCACTCACCCAGAAAGGCTGACATTCTTAAACCTTTCAACTACTACTTCAGAGCCCATTTTACTTCTAAAGTTATTCTCGTTCAAATGTGATACAGAAAAAGATAATATAAAAAAGGAACAAATATGACAAGGAACTGAGAAAGGATATACAACTTAGCTTCATGTGGCATCAAGACAGTAAATCACAGCTTTGGCAGCCATCGAGATGCACCTTTCAGAATAGAATCTTTAAAGTATGTGGCTGCTATTGATTCAAAAGAACTGAATGACAGCCAGTTATGTACCACACTGAGATTCCCCAAAGCAGAGATGGGAATATGACAGGGTTCTAAAGGTAAAAAGATCTTTTAAAATATCCAAAGGCAATAGGTTCCTCCATACTGCAAAGGCAAAACTGACTATAGGTGTGTATTCATTTTTATACCCCTAGCACTGACTACAGTGCCTAAGTTCAATAAATACGATAAAAAAAATTAAAAGCAACAAAAAATCCTGCAAAACTGAACTGTTAAAATAAGAATGATCTTCCTGTTGTCTTTATTATCATTAAGTAAGAGTCCAGGAGGTGGTAATATGATCCAGATGACAACTCTGCCTGAATCAGAAACCACTTATGTCAACAGCAAAAGAATACTACAAGAACCATCCACTGCCACGACTAAGTCATCTTCTTCCACAAGTCTACAAATCAAATCACTGGCTCAGGAGAAACAGTTCACCTCCAACTGCTCAAAAGGAGTTCAAAAGGTCTACAGGCAAAAATGGAAAGAAAGGGCCAAGGCATGGTGGCTCATGCCTGTAATCCCAGCACTTTGGAAGGCCAAGGCAAGTGGATCACTTTAGGTCAGACCAGCCTGGAGTTCGAGACCAGCCTAGCCAACCTGGTGAAACCCCATCTCTACTAAAAATACAAAAAGCAGGCGGGCATGGTGGTGGGCGCTCGTAATCCCAGTTACTTGGGAGGCTGAGATGGGAAACTCACTGGAACCCAGGAGGTGGAGGTTGCAGTGAGCCGAGATTGTCCCATTGCACTCCAGCCTGGGCAACAAGAGCAAAACTCTGTCTCAAACAAAAAAAAAAAAAAAAAAAAAAAAGGAAAGAAAGGAAGATAAAGAAGCAATAGGAAGTTTCAACAACAAGCAAGACAGCTGGTTGCAAGGGATGTGCACCAGTCAAACCAATGCTCTGCATTATCCTTCCTCAGGGACTCTTTCTAAGGGCTTGCTGAGAACCTGCTCAGCCCATCTATATGCTGGCTGTTTGGCCTAAAATTTCGTGTGTGTGTGTGTGTGTGTGTGTGTGTGTTGTTGTTTGTTTGTTTTTTCTTTTTGAGATGGAGTCTTGCTCTGTCGCCCAGACTGGAGTACAGTGGCATGATCTCAGCTCACTGAAACCTCTGCCTCCCAGATTCAAGTGATTCTCCTGCCTCAGCCTCCCCAGTAGCTGGGATTAAAGGCACATCTTGACCACTAAGTTACACTCTCAGCCACTAATTTACATTCTCGACTATACTCCCACGGGCTACATTTTCAAATATTTCCCTGCAATGAGCTGCATTTTACCAATATCGTACAGGCCATTCCTACAAAATACCTGGGTTTCTACTTTGAGTAAGCTATTGATACCTAACCAAAATAGTACTTCCCTTCAGAGGGTGGGGGACCCAACGGAGGTTTTTAATTCTTGATCTGGATGGCTTTTATACAGGTGTTTGCATTTTGTAGAAATTCAAGAAGATTAACATGTATGGCTTGTACACATCTCTGAACATAGGTCATATTTCAACAGAAAGCTTACTTAAGGAAAAAAAACTCAAGAAATCAACAATGGCCCTCCATAAAAATGGTTGGCAAAAGTCTGACTTTTGAATAAAAACAAAAGTACAAATTTGAAACCATTCTGTCAAAAATCTGTTATTAAGAGATCGTAGGAGCTGCACGAGGTGGCTCATGCCTATAATCCTAGCACTTTGGGAGGCAGAATCAGAAACATTGTAGGTTGAGGCCTAGAGTTCAAGACCAGCCTGGGCAACACAGAGGGGATGCCATCTCTACAAAAAAAAAAGTTAAAAAAAAAAAAAAAAAAAAACATTAGCTGGGTGAGGTGGCATGAGCCTGTAGTCCTTGCTATTCAGGAGGCTGAGGCAGGAAGACCACTTGAGCTCGGGGGGTTCAAAGCTGCAGTGAGCTATGATCTGTCAATGCACCCAGTCTGGGACAGGGTGAGACCCTATCTTTATTTAATAGACAGACAGCAGTATCAGGTTCAAGATCCTTAAAATGGTCTCTTAAAAACATGAAGACCCTAGAGACAATAGAAGCAAAGTACAAATGGGCTAAGTTTTATGAGAATTTTAATACTTTTGAAAAATATTTAAGATAAACTATTCACAGCTATGTTTTTTTCACCCTGACTGGAATGCAGTGGTGCAATGATAATTCACTGCAGCCTTGACCTCTAGGGCTCATGCAATCCTCCCACCTTAGCCTCCCAAGCAGCTATGACTACAGGTGCACACACCATGGCTGGCTGATTTTTCTATTTTTTGTAGAGATGGGGTCTTACTATGTTTCACAGGCTAGATTCAAACTCTTAGCTTCAAGCGATCCTCCTGCCTCAGTTTCTCAAAGCTCTGGGATTATAAGTGTGAGCCATAACACCTAGTCTAATCTTTTAAAAAGTACAAAACCAAAAAAGTACAGAACCAGGGTGTACAGAACCTACACTCTATCTCAACTGCTAACACTTACTGGTCACAGGACTTTGGACAGGTCATTTAATCTCTGAGACTCTGTGTACTCATCTATAAAACAGACACAATTTTGTTTAAAGCAGAATTATGAACAACAATGAAATAATGCATGTGTAAAAGTTTTATAAAGATAGGTCATTTTACACAAATGTAATATAATATCAGTAATAAAGAGACACACTGAGATGGTATTTCTTATGTAACACTATATATGGCATCAAGAAAAATCTTAAACAACCCAATTAAACAGTTTAAATCTTAAATCCAAGTATGCAGCCAATATGGCCCTCCCAAGGGCACTGTTATTTTCACAAAGCAGTGTTTCTACCGTTAGGGTTAATCATCACAATCTTTTTCAAATTCACAGGTGGCTGGGCCCAATCTCTGCACCAGAGATTGATTCAATTGGTCTGTGGAGGTTCCTGCAAATGTTGTAAAAATCTTCTCCTCAAATAGCTCTGATAAGTATCCACAATTGAGAACCAATGTAATTAAATCCAACATAAGCATCAGAAAGGCATGGTTTGCGATTTGCTTTTTGTTGTTGTTGTTATATATTATCTAGTACATATAGTACTGGAAAAGTCTATTAGCTAAATGAATAAATGAAAACGCTTAACAGCATCTTTTAATTATGAACTTTCCTTAGCTGAAGGTTAACCCAAAGTTATAGTGCTCAAATGCAAACTTCAGTGAAATGCCAAATTGCAAATGGCCAAGCCCAATCAAAATCTCAAGAGTGCAACCAAGATGGCTGCTGCTGGGAGATCCCAGACCTACACAGAGGTAGAGAAACTGCTAAATATCAAAGAACTGGGAGAAAAGCAGACGTAGGCAGAACAACTGTATGTTCTTGAGATCAGAATCCATGAACCTATTGCTCAGCTTCCTCCAAAAACTCACATAAAGAAAGGGAGGAACACTTTCTAATGTATCTATTAATTCTGAATGAAGTCAGAAGATTTCAAATCTAATTACTCCTCTTACTGCAATGATCTTAAAACAAAGCTTCACACAGCAGAAGTCATATTTAATGGGATTAGTCATTTTCCTCCCTTCTTTCTACAAAGGAGTATTTTATATCTGCTTTACACACTGAGTCCAAAAACTGTAACAATGTTAACTAAAATATTGGTTTCTCCTGCACACACACATCCATTTTCACAAAATGCCAAATAACTGAAATGGCTAATTCCTTTAAAGTGCAACAACATCAAGCTCTACTGGTAGTTTAAAATTTCAAATATAAATTAGCTGGGTGTGGTGGCACACACCTGTAGTCCCAGCTACTGGGGAGAATGAGGCACAAGAATTACCTGAACCCAGGAAGCAGAAGCTGCAGTGAGCTGAGATCGAAACATTGCATTCCAGCCTAGGCGACAGAAAGAGACTGTCTCCAAAAAACCTTTTTTTTCAAATATTAAAAACTGTAAGTTTGAAACTGCTAGTCATGAGAAATACTTCTTAATTTAACATATTAAATGTGATCCTTTTTTGAAGATTCCAACTCATAAACACAGCTAGTATGG
This sequence comes from Ateles fusciceps, assembly GCA_036589455.1. NCBI lineage: Eukaryota > Metazoa > Chordata > Mammalia > Primates > Atelidae > Ateles > Ateles fusciceps. Next base: position 2,768,318 of record JAZHEH010000733.1, read on the forward strand.
CACAGTAGAAAGCAATATAGTTAAGAACTGAAATTAGAACAAAGTTTGACTTCAGACCCCACTTTCCCTCTAAGACTTATTTTTCTTATCTATAAATTAATGGAGACAACAGTATCTACCTCAAAGGGTTGTTCCAAGGACTAAATAAGGAAATTCATGAAAGTACAATTGTTTTTTTAAAAAAAATAGTTTATCTAATTTTTACATTTTTTCCCCCATTACCTTTTTCACAGTACCCTCACTAGCTCTCCACCAAGGCTTAAAAACTGCTAGACATACTATGTTTTCCCCCCCAGGAAGTTTTTAAGGCTCTAATCATTAGATTCTTTGTCCAACTGAGTTTTCTGAGATATTCGTATGGAATTGAGCCACCAACAACTACTACATTTCATTAAATCTGAGACACCATAAATTATAAGAAATACCATCTCCAGTAATATGGTCAGTTATTAGAAAAAAAGAAAGAAAAACCAGCATTTTATGTGCCACTAAGAAGAAAATGTTGGCCAATAAACTATGACACATTATCATTTGAAAGGTGCATCCCAATTTCAAAATGAATAAAAGTGGGAAAATGTGGTAGAACACAGCCTATTGCAGGCACTGTGTATATAATCATTGCCCAATTCCTGATGTACACAGAATGTGAGAGTGCTCCCCCTCTGCTACAGTAACCTCCAGATTCAAAAGGAAAAATAAAATATACCTTAAACGTGGTGAATGGTGCTTGTTTTTATTACAGAGATGAAGACCCAAAGAAAGAAGATTTTCTAAAAGTTTTTCTCAAGTTATCTAGTCAGTGTCTAAAAGCCTGGCACTGCAAAGCAGAGCATGTAAACTTCTTGCTTTAGGGAAGCAAAAATATAAAGGGGTTCTAGCCTGTAGGTAAGTTTCTAACAGATTCCTAATGATTTACTCTTCTAAGGAAATTATATTTGATAGCAGTGTTTATCAAACTTTAATGTGCATACAAATCATCTGGGGGTCTTGTCAAAATTCAAGTTTTGATTCATTCACTCTGAGGTATGATCTGAGATTCTGTGTTTCTGATAAGCTCCCAGGTGATGCTAATGCTGTTGGCCCACTGACTTTGAGTAACAAGACTTTTAGCCGGGTGCAGAGGCTCACACCTGTAATCCCAGCACTTTGCGAGGCTGAGGTGGGTGGATGATGAGGTCAAGAGATGGAGACCATCCTGGCCAACATGGTGAAACCCTGTCTCTACTAAAAAATACAAAAATTAGCTGGGCGTGGTGGCGCACGCCTGTAATCTCAGCTACTTGGGAGGCTGAGGCAGGAGAATAGCTTGAATCCAGGAGGCAGAGACCGCAGTGAGCCGAGATTGCGCCACTGCACTCCAGCCTGGTGCCTGGCGACAGAGCCAGACTCTGTTTCAAAAAAAAAAAAAAACAAAAAAAACACTTTTAATGTTTACAAAGCATTTTCATATATGCTACATAGCCGTATGAATTAGACTTTGTTAAGTTTTGATTATCCCCATTTTTGAAGATGAATTAAGGTCCATTTGAAACTCAAACCCCTGACTTTTATCTGTATCACATTGTATGGAAGTTTTCAAACAAAACCTATGAAAGTAACCTAGCACTGGTTACCTAAAATAAATGCAGTGAAACCTAGAATACCAAGTCATCAAGTTTCATGACCCAAATAGATGTATACTACGAATGTGTATACATTCTCTAGATCAAAAACCAGACACTCCCTACAGAACAAACAGAAAGACCATCCCAAGATATTTTTTCTAAAAGAATCTTTCTTCTGTGAGGTGAAGGTGGTCATTACCCTAATTGAAGCTTAGAGTGGTCTTCTCGTTTCCCTGCGCACCATAAACCAGCAAGGTAGAAATCATGATCTACTTTTTGGCTGGCTAGGCTTCCACCTATTTGAAAAAGATCAGCTGGTATTCCAGACATCTAGGTCTTTAGATGGCAATCTCACCCATGGGCCTAAAAATACAGTAATTACATCTGATTTTGTAAATACCCTGAACCATGGGGGAGGCACCTGTTCTACTCCAAGAATAAATAAAATAAAGGATACAAAAAAAAAAAATTATTTTTTGCTTATAGTTTGAGTTCTCCTATTATTCTGAAAACTGATCTCCTGAAGTTTGAGATTCCTATGTGGAATACTACCAAAAATTTATAGCGAATGCTAAGAACAAAATATGGTTGTCAGATTCTTCTTGTTGGCCTGAAGATATTATTAGCACAGAAGCCAAAACCACTAAACTGAGACCATCTGTACAATCAAAATGAATTCAAGCTAGACAAAGAACTAAACAGCTTCAATCTAGCTGTAACCTGGAAACTTCACTGAAAATGGTAAACTACCATACAGAGATTTATTTTAGTTCTGAATCACCTTTATCTGAAAAGTTAGTCTTCATTTTCTGTTGTCGGCGTGTAAGAATGCCTTCTTAGTTACCTGCTTTAAGGTCTACAATCACTATACCATCAGAGAGGGTGTTTTCAGCTCTCAGAGTTAAAGTGAGGCTTACTGGAGTTAATGTTGATATAGCTACCCCAAAAGTAAAAATACTTGGATGCCCTGACCCCATACACTACCAAGTACCATGCCTTTATAACAATTATCTACAAGAACTAGATACCCTATGTTCCTGGTTCTCTGAAGTCAACACTTTAAATGCCAGACTAGATTTTAAAAAGAAAAGGCTCACTTTCCTCAAGAAGAGGCATACACACTATGACAACCATAAAGTGATTCAGGCTTCCACAAAAAGAGCTTTGGTCAGATGTCATCCTGACAAAGAGGCAGAGAAAAGCCAGGTTATATGTAAGATTAAGAGGCTACAACCACAAACCTGTTAACGAGTTCACTGGCCAGGCGCAGTGGCTCACACCTGTAATCCCAGCACTTTGGGAGGCGCCAAGCCAGGCAGATCACCTGATGTTCGAGACCAACCTGGCCAACATGCTGAAACCCTGTCTCTACTAAAAATACAAAAATTAGCCGGGCATCGTGGCAGGCGCCTGTAATCTCAGCTACTGGGGAGGCTGAGGCAGGAGAATCACTTGAACCCGTGAGGTGGAGGTTGCAAAGAGCCAAGATCATGCTACTGCACTCCAGCCTAGGCGACAAGAGCAAAACTCCATCTCAATAATAATAATCATAATAATTGGTTCACTGAGCCACAGGTCTCCATCCACCAGAAGATTGTATATGCCAACAAGTGGCTTGATGTCACTAGACCAGTCCTCTTGTATCACTCTATTGATGCAACCTAGGTCAAACTATGGGATAATATTCCATTACCCATGATCTTCCTTCTAAAAGAAGCTGGAACACAGATTTGGAGAATTTTCATTTATTTTTATGCATTACCTCAAAAGCTCAGTAAATTATCTTGATAGCTAGAGTCCAATCTTCTGACCCCATCAATCTAGTCTGAGGTCTTACCCTCCTCTAGTCACAACTCTTTTGTAAAAGAGGTAAATCACCAGTTTCCCAGGACAACTAATATAGTGAATCCAAAAGATACAGCTTTTGTCATCAAAATAACTGTCTAACGAGATGATTTAAAAAGAGAAAATTAAAAGAGAGAAAAATAAGGGGCAAAGTGATTTAATCCCACCATGTATCTTTCTCCTAATTCCAACTATTTTTCTGCCTCCTACAAGCTTCACAATAATGCAGGCATATGCCTCCTAGTTAGTGCCCAAGAATTAAAAACTGATCACACACGACAGAGAATTCACAGCTAGAGTCACAGGTTCCAGTTTACCACACTAGCAACCTACTGATGCACAACACTAATTTCTGCTGAGGAATCTGTGCTCATAAGATGAGGAAAGAGTGAAGACAAAAAAAAAGAGGTGAGCTGGGGATAGGGTGAAAAAGGAGAAGTAACTCCATTCTTCCCATGAGATAATAGGCAAATGATCATTTAGCCTGAGCCCATTCCTCACATCCAAAGGGTAGATCTTGTTCTTCCCAAGCAGCCCCTTGGGAAGGTTCAAATAAAAGAAGCCATCTCCTATCTGATTCACAAGCTACTAAACCTGACCTAGGTCTCTGCAGGGTCAAAATACCCCAAAGCAATCAGGTCAGCTTTAGAATAGCTAGTACTTAAGAACTGTACTTGACACTTGAGGAAGCTGCATCAAAAATAAACTACTGTTACTCCAACAAAATTTAACCTGGAATAGGGAAAACAAGACCAAGCCTCTGATACCCAGTAAAAGATGTATGACACTAAAAAATACTGAGCAACAAATGCTATTAAAGAAAGATAGTTATAATCATAATTATTAAATATACTTTGTGGGAAAAGAACCTTCTCTCCCACAAGTTATATTAAAATCTCTTAAATGACTGCTATCAGGTAGTATTAGCCCAAAATGACTTCAGGGAGAAATGGCTTTGAAAAAGTACAAAACAAGCTAGACAAGAGAAAGGGCAGGAAGACAGATTCATGTGCCTTTCATGGCCTTCCTATCTGTGACTTGGAATATGACAACAGTCATAGAATACAAAATGAGGAAGACTCAAATGGAAATACATCTTAAGACTTCTTGATCCAGAAAGTTAATGATAAAGAAAGAAATCATTTTGAGAAAGGCTGTCACAGATGATTATGGAAAAATGCTACCAACTTGAAAGAGGCTATAGACACAGAGACTTATTTGACTACAATTTAGCATCAGAGAGGTCAGTGACAATGAATCCAAAAAATCCAGAAGAAAGAATTAACAGAATCCCTAATTTCTTGACAGGCCAGGTGTGAGAAATAAAGCTGTTCAAGGAGGGCCAAAGAGGATTCTATAATTAAATCACAGCTAACAAAACATGAATGGCCCTATAATCTGATCCATATTAAGGTTTCTCGAGTACTAGCAAATCACTGATCTCAAATCTGGAATTCCCTGTTAACATCCCAGCATCAGCTTTCTTTTTTTAATTCCTTCCCAACCCCCTTTTGTTTTTATTTTAAAGTAAAAATGGTGTTTTCTGACAGACCAATGAACTTTGATCTAGATTTCAGTCCTTATCTCACATTACTATCGATGTGTCTGCCCAAAACATTATTACTTTAGTTTTTAAAAGTTTAGTTTACATCCCCTAGTATGTTTGCTGAGTTCTATTTACAACAAACATGTTTGAAAATACCCTGTAATTAGTGCTGTGAAGGAAACTAAACAGGCATGTTTTGCTTTAGGGGAAAAAGGATAGAGAGAGAGAGAGATAGGAACAAGTTCCTCAAGCCAACTTACAAATCCTCCTTTTCTTAGACAGGAATCGCCCGGGGGATGAGCTCAACACATACTCCACCATGCTAACGCCTAGTCCCCCACTCTCCGATCGTGGGGACAGTACAGAATTGACCTCACTGTTCACATGGAAACTCTGACCAGGTCTTCTCTGCACCATGATTGGCTGGGAAACTGAATGATCTACAAAAAAGATACACAAGCATGATACAGTGCAGCCAGAGGCTCAAACAAATTATGAGTGATGTCTCATGGATAAACCAGTGGAATCAGGAAACTTGCCATGGTCAGTTGAGCCAAAACCTCCTATTGTGTCTTTCACTGTATGATATTCAACATACTAAGAAAATGGAACACACCCCTCATTTATCCAGGATAGCAGAAGAATACAACCGTTTATCTAGCTAATCTGGTTTATCTAGCTGAGTGGATAAAATTTTTACCCCTTTATAAGTAAAAGGATTTCTTTTAATCTATTTTATTGATAATATTACTAAAACAAAATACAATTTTACTGCCCTTTTTAAAAACAACAATATAATTTGTTCTTTTCTGATAATTCACTGTCATCATGAGGTTCCATGTTTACACTGTGCTGTAACATACCACACTGGCTTTTGGGTTTTCTGTCTCTTTCCTCCCCTGTCACCTGTCAATTTTTCTGCTGTCAGTGTGTCGCCTCTGTAGGTTCTCCCCATCCCTCTTCAGGGGTAGTCTGCCAGAAGAATGCCCATGCCCAGTGACTTGATTTGGTCCCAATCACGTTTAAAGATAGATCATTCCATACACAGTACACAAGGGCAAGGGGAAAAAAAGAAACATGAACTTCAAATGGCAGGAGTGGATTTTCTAATTCCAAGTATGCTGACAGCAGTACAGAACAAAACGTTATAGCTGAAATTATGGTCATTTCATATAAGACCATTCCCCTGTGGCTAGCACTTCAGAAAATATTGAAGATTTGATTTTGCATTAATTATGTTTTAATAAATTACATCATATAAGCTCCTTAATGGCAATTACACTACAGGAGAGGACACTGCTTGACATGCTTATGTCACTGATGTAAAATTCATGACTTGCCAATTGCTGAGGAAAGGAGCTCTAAGACAGGCATAAATCACAGTACAGATGCTAGATCTAGATTACCTGATGTTCCCCAGGCACTGTCTCGCCATTGATCACCCAGGAATATTCCTTTTGGTCCATCTTTGCTGGATTCATCTGTTTCCCAAAACTTTTTACCTGGCAAGAGCTGCTGCAAATTAAAAATAATAGATGCTTTTAAAGAATTCATAAAGGATGAAAGTACAGCAGTCAACACTTTCTTTTAGACAAGGGTACTGAAGATGCTCACGTGCCCTGAAGGTCTTTAATTAAAGTGTTCTGACTACACAACTGTGGTAAGAGAACTACTATATATTTGGTAAAAGTCACAGAGAGGCCTAAGGCAAGGCGGGGGGGTGGGGATGGGGACACTGATCTAACTATCCAATAGAGGCTCAACTTAAATCTAGAATTATTCACTTAACCCATGTCAAGATTTTTAAGGAGGAGGGAAGGGAACTAATAATGACCCCATTAGCTAACTGCTAAGTGGACTCTTACTGAAAAAGAATATCTATAACTATTAAAACACTTCTCTCTATATGTGTACTAACTACCAAAGTTGCTCAAGCTGGAGCATGAACCCAGCTATGAACCTCAGCTATGGAATGCCAGAGGCAAAACTCACTTCTTTTATACACAGAGATTCCATTAACCAAAACACTTCCCAACCACAACTTTAACCTAGTCCAAGATTTTGAAAGGACAGAAAAGCTATTCCTTCAGTACTGAAAGGGAAAAAGATCCCATAACCTCCGTTAATTTTTTTAACAATACATGGTAATACCATTATAACTTCACAAATCATTCCATGCTTCAGAAAAACACAGGGATCACTGGCCCTAAGCCAACATGAGAAGTTGATACTAGCTTCAACAAAAAAATGCAAAGTACCCTTCAAGCAAGACACAGTACAGTTTTGCACAAGATCAAAACACTAGTGACCAGGCTTACAAAGTAAAATTCCGCAGAACTCTATCATTCTCAGTTCTGGTCGTCAGCTTTACTCACTAAAATGCCTCTGCTTATTTCCTCTAATCATGTTTTCAACTGCTATTACACAGGAAACTAAGAAGTTTGAGATAGTATTTAACCACCATTTTTCAGCACAAAAATATCTGGAGAGTTGAATTTCTCAGAGGAACACAATAAAAATCCAGAAAGCACAAAACATTTTCTCTCATTAACAATAAAGGTTTAACATTCCCATTTAACCCATAACCCAATAATAATGGAAAAATATTTATACTCTGCTCTCACTAAAATAAATCTCCACTTCCCAAATTTAATTTCTGGGTCAGTCGGCATAATTTTCATCTAGCTGTAAGAGGCTCTATAATCTGTCTCATGGACATAGGTTACTGCCTGAACCAAAGCAGTTTCCCATACACTTTGCTCTTCAGGACCTAATATATTGTTTACTAATTAAACAAGATCAGGACAAAAACACATTTTGGTCTGGCATTTAATTGCACAGACACCCAATTTCCTTGAAGATGAACAGTTATAAGTAGCAGTCTTCCTGGTATATCACTTGCTACCTTAAGGGCACTTGGAGGAGGGCAGGGATCAGGGTAATATGGGAAAAAGCCCAGATCAATGCTAAGCATGAGGGTCGGGAAACACTAAACTGGACAACTTTGAAGTGCCCTAAGAAATCTTACTGAACTGCCCTGGGCCTCATTCTCTTTTTATTGTTGAAGGAAATATCGTTCAAGTTGCTGTGATGATTAGAAATACTGTTGATGAGTGCCTAGCACAATAGGTTCTCAATAAATTTATTCAAAAACATCACATCTAGGCAAAATAGCTGTCAAATCAGGTCACAGAGGGGATACTGAAAATTAATGTAAACTATGCAAAGGACAATTCAAGAATTATTTTTAAACTTATTTTTCTCCTTTTGGTCTCAAAAATCTCCTGTCTGAAGATTACAAATAAAATTTCTTTCCCCATTGGTTGTACCCTTTCTCCAACTAAAACTCTGATTTTTTTTCTCTTGTACTTTGTGGAAAGCAAGAACAACTACTCTTTTGTATTCCAGAAGAAAGAATGTCAGCACAAGGAGGGCCTCACTTGTTTCATGCTCCACATAATAGTGCAAAGAGTGCTAAGGTGATCAAAATCATTCTTGTCCTTTAAATTTTTTAAGTAAGAGTTCATTCTTTACAAAAACTTGTAAATCTTGAGTTTTAAATAAACTCAAGGAACAGGGCCCCGTGTGGTGGCTCACTCCTATAATCCCAGCACTTTGTTTGGGAGGCCAAGGCAGGCAGATCACCTGAGGTCAGGAGTTCAAGATTAGCCTGGCCAACATGGTGAGACCCTGCCTCTACTAAAAAGCACAAAAATTAGCTGGGTGTGGTGGTGCACACCTGTAGTCCCAGGTACTCAGGAGGCTAAGGCACAAGAATCACTTGAACTAGGAAGGCAGAGGTTGCAGTGAGCCGAGATCATGCCACCACACTCCATCCTGGGTGACAGTGTGAGACTCTGTATCCAAAAAAAAAAAAAACCCCTCAAGGAACAGTTTCCAAAAGTACCAGCCTCCATATGCAAATATAGTCTTGTCCATAATTTGTAAAATTGCTTAGAGAAAGCAGCAGCCTTTCAGCTCAAACCTTCAAAACTGGGATCCTGTCGCCTTTCATGGTAGTGTACCAGGTTTTCATAATGTGAAAAGCAGGTAAACACATAAGCAAGGCTATTTTCTGAGTAAACTCTCTCAAAAGGAAACAACAATACAGCAAACATGAAGCAAAGTGCTTTTAGGTTGGTGCAAAAGTAATCGCAGTTTTTGCCACTACGGCAAAGAAAGAAGAAAGCAAAAGACTAAACCAAGGTGCCTGGGCAGACAGAAGCAAAATTAGCAAAGCTCTTAAGTCTCTGGATCTACTTAGTCTTTCTCCCTTTCCTCCAAAATACATGCATCTACACACTCAACTGCTCAGTGAGCAGCATCTGAAATGACTCTTAATGATCTTCACTTACAAGTATTCATGCCCTGATATAATCCCTTCCCCTGACTGTGGGCTAGACCTATAACATGCCTCTAAGAAATAACATAAGGCAAGTCATGGGATGTTACTTTCAAGATGTTAAAAAGCTGTGATTTCCATCTTGCTTGTCCTCTTCTATCTACTGCCCTGATTGCTTACTCTGATGATGACTGCTGCTATGTTATGAGCTGCCCTACAGAGAGGCCACATGAAGCCAAGAGAGAGACATCTCTGGACAATAGCTACACATACAAAGTTATTGCTCCCCCAGCTTCCCACTGAATCATTTACACCCAATTAGGAACTGAGATCCTCGGTCCAACAACCTATGAAGAATGGATCCTGACATCAACCCCAAGAGTAAGCTTGGAAACAGACCTTTCCCCAATCAAGCTTTGAGATGAATGCAGCCACAGCTGAAATCATGACTGCAGCTTATGAAGGACCCTGAAGCAGACGACTCAGCAAAGCCATGCATGAGTTCCTGACCTAACAGCAACTGTGAGGCTTAAACAACTGTCTTGTTTTAGGCAGGGCATGGTGGCTTATACCTGTAATCCCAGTACTTTGCAAGGCTGAGGCCGAGTCTAAGACCAGCCTCAGCAACAAACATAGCAAGACTTTAGCTTTACAAGAACTTTGAAAAAAATTAGTCAGTAGTGGTGGCACACACATGTAGTCCCAGCTACTTAGAAGGTTGACGTGGGAGGAATGCATGAGCTCAGAAGTTTGAAGCTGCAGTCAGCTATGATTACACTACTACATTCCTGACACACACACACTCTGTTGTTCCTGTCTGGGCAACAGAGTGAGACCCTATCTCTTAACACACACACAACACACACACACACCCTCTCTGTTGTTTTAAGCCACTAAATTTTAGAGTGATTTGTTAAGAGCGGTAACTAACACTATTGTGAATATGTGGAAGTGTTTTTGTATATCTGAAACACTTCTTTAGGAGTTTGTTTTCAAAAAACACTTCTTGTTCCATTTCTAATATTTAAATGTAAGTGATGAAATTAAAACCTTTTTGAATTTGGAAAAAGGTAATTACCTCTGTTCCACTGCATGTTTTCCCCAAATCTGTCTTATAGCCCTCTGTATTAAAAAAGGCTGGTTTGAACTCTGTAAAATTAAATCAATTCAGACATGTTGAGCCTACTGACAATAGCAATCACTTGTATTCAAAGATACCTAACTGTTCAAAAGTTACCTAACTGTTCAAATCTGATATTAAAAGGAGTCAGAAACTACTGAATTATAAAACCAAGTGATAATGTGTTATCCAAGTACAATTTCAAATTCAACAGTAATCCCTCTGGAGGTAACAGCATCCACAGCATCGGCTAAAATATCCTGGTTTGCCAACCCACTGACATAAATACCAGCAGTTACCAAATCTTCACTTAACACATCATCACCAAAAATGTAAAAGCATCCAGCCTATGAAAAGATAGTTCCTATCCACCTCGTCAAGAATTTGGAAACACAGACTGGTTTTTTTGACAAGGCGAAAAGCAACAGATCACAGAAGAGATGCACAAAGTTTGTTTTAAAGAATGATTTGGCAGTAAGAGGATTAAACGATTTGACAATTCCAAAAGAAGGTAACAGGAATTAGGAACTGGTCCAACAAAAGCAAAGGAGACCAGAGTCAGATGTGGCCAGTATGATCCAGTTGACACATTAAGGGCAAGGCACCCGATGGACAAAGAAGCCTATCCTTATCAAAGCAATTAATGCATCTGGTTAGATAGTAGCTTAGTTACAGTAGACACTAAAAACACCCAAGTAATCTCCCTGGCTCCAACTCTGCCTACCAAGCCACCTTCTTAGAGGAACTGGCTTCCTCGTATAGCCAACCATGTTAATCACCAAACACAACTATCCTTGTCCATCTAAGAGTTGTTTTTGCTCCTTAAAAAAAAAAAATCAGTAGACTACATTTTGGTCTCTTGTTGTCCTGGTTAGTGTGGGGTCAATATCATAACCCAATCATCTGAATTAGTAATGAAAGTCCATTTCAAGATCTAGGAATGGAGAACCATGACTTGGAGAGTCCCATCATCCCCAGCAATACAATAAATAGACCTTGTACTCTTCCTTGTAGTGCCACATTAAGTGGGATTCCTAACTGCCCCACCAATAGTGTCTGCTCTCAAATCTCTGGGAAAAACACATACACGTACACTATTTATCCCATCCTGAATCATAAGTTTATAAAAGAAAAAAACTTACAAAAAGTTAAGAAAAAAAAAAAACTCAGTAAGCTTATTCATGAGGCTTCTGGAAAACAAAATAGAAGTCAAGCACTGGTTTACCAGCAATTTTAGCCACTTGAGAAACTTTTAAATTTTGTCTGGAAACACCTTTTTTCCTTTCCATCTAACAAAAAGGACAATACACAAAGCCACACTTAACAATCAATGTCATAAACCCCTCCCAAGAGGAACCCTTTAAACACGGATTAAGACAATAAAAAGTGGAGACTATCAAGAACGCTGGGCTTCTTATTTTAAAACAGTGATAAAGACCCATGAATACTCTGAAATCCCTTTATTTTAAACTAGTTTTAAATTCCAGCTATGTGAATTTTAGCCTCTTCTGCCTTAGTTTTCTCACCTACGAAATGACCTATTGTGTACAATGAAAGAGATAACACATGTAATGGCATAATACAATGCTGAAACAGTGACCAAAAAGTCAGCTACTACCTTCTTTGAAAGAGCAAAGTAGCAGCCAGTAGACATCACCATACTAATGCTTTGTCAATGCAATGCTCCTATGTACTTAACTACAAGAAACTATAAGACAGAGTAATCGTGGCCTCACCCAGGCCATGTCAGTCCAAATCTCATTACATTAACTGCCCCAACAAAACAACACTACAAGAACCATGATTATGGCTTTTTAGGAATTGCAAAGAGGTAAGACAATTATTGCCTGGATTTGTTTGACCATACCACCACTAATATTTGAATAGGGATTTAACAATGAGGTTTACTGATGATCTCAACAGTAAATGGGCTCTCCAGCAACTCCTCTGTACTCAAAAGGAATAAAATATTAGGTAACTGCTTACACACTCAAACACACAGAGGCTGCACAGTGCATCTCTCAGAACAGAAATTGAGCATCTTAAGGAATACAACTAACATGGATGTTACAACCTTGCAGACGTGATCAGGTTTGATCATGTTATCATCTAGCAACTCAAACTTACAACACAAGCTTAGTTTCACTGGAATGTAGCCAATGCATGAGACAAACGCTTGATAGTTAACTAGCTGGTAAGAGAGCAACAACCAAAACAATTATTAATTTCTTAGTATTTATCTTACCACACTCTCAGTACATTAAGAAAAGCTGACATCAACTCAGAGAAAGGATCTTTCAGAACTAACTGAAATGAAGTAGTGTGACTGGTAACCACTGATAATCACAGGTGGCAGTCTGACTTGTAAAAGTTTTCTATTTTTCACAACTTAGTTTCTCCATACCACAGACTGTTGTTGTGAAATCAAGTGAGATAGTATATGAAGTGCTTTCATAAATACTAAGAACTATACTGACATTAAGTTATACTAAAGCTTTATTTAAAGCATTAACTTATTAAAATGTATCTTTTAAAAAAAAGCCAAGTTCATCCATTACTGGTTAGCATAATTCTTTTGGAAGGGCCTCAGAAAATACATACGTCTCAAGAGTCACAGCCAGGTGCACTGGCTCATTGCTGTATTCCCAGCACTTTGGGAGGCTGAGGCAGGAGGATAGCTTGAGTCCAGGAGTTCAAGATCAGCCTGGGCAACACAGTGAAACTCTATCTCTACAAATACTTAAAAAATATAAGCCACGTATGGTGGCACATGCCTGTGCTCCTAGCTATCCAAGAGGCTGACTGAAGTGGGAGATCACCTGAGCCCAGGAGATCAAAGCTGCAGTGAGCACTCCAGCCTCGGCGACAGAGCAAGATCCAGTCTCAAAAAACACTACATTCTAAGTGTTTGTAATAATAAAAAAGTTGAGGCTGGATGCAGTGGCTCATGCCTGTAATCCCAGTACTTTAGGAGGCCAAGGTAGGAGGGTCACTTGAGGAGTTCAAGACCAGCCTGGGCAACATGGAGAGACTCCCCATCTCTATTTTTAAAAATTAAAATTAAAAATAAGAATAAGAAAGTTGAAAGCAGGCCAGGCGCGGTGGCTCTTGCCTGTAACCCCAGCACTTTGCAGGAGCTGAGGCAGGCAGATTGCTTGAAGCCAGAAGTTCGAGACCAGCCTGAACAACATGGTGAAACCCCATCACTATTAAAAATACAAAAATCAGCCAGGCATAGTGGTGGGTGCCTGTAATCTCAGCTACTCAGGAGGCTGAGGTAGCAGAATTGCTTGAACCCAGGAGGCAGAGTTTACAATGAGCCGAGACTGCACCTGGGCAACACAGCAAGACTCCGTTTGAAAAAAAAAAAAATAAAGTTGAAAGCAAACTGCAAACTAAATATTCAACAATAAATTAATTAGGTGTAGGCCTAGTGCCGTGGCCCACACCTGTAATCCCAGCATATTGGTAGGCAGAAGATCACTACTTGAGGCCAGGTATTCAAGACCATCCTGTGCAACATAGTGAGACCCTGTCTCTTTAAATAAATAAATAAGCAAGCAAACAAACAAGTTGTGGTACAACAATGTAAGCTCACCAAAAATAGCCATAATGGCTACATGTAACATTTATAAAATAACACTAATTTTTTTTTTTAAACCACAGGCCATACCGATATCACATTAAATTTTAAAAGTAAAATACAAAACTGTGCATATAGAGACTGCTTATCCTCATGCATTCTTCCCTTTTGGATCAAGACTGGAAAGAAAAATAACAGCAGAAGGGTGTTTTTCGTGTGCTGGGATTGTGGATGACTTGTTTCAAAATATATTTTTGTTATGATTTTCAACTAATTTTCTAATAAATAAAAACAGATTATGGAAGTCTGAAATTCACTGCAAATAAATAAGGCATGTTCTCTTAAGCAGATACATTTCACTTCAACATAATTTCTTTTTTTTTTTTTTTTTCTTGAGACAGAGTTTTACTCTTGTTGCCCAGGCTGGAGTACAATGGTAAGATCTCAGCTAACCACAACATCTGCCTCCCAGGTTCAAGCGATTTTCTTGCCTGAGCCTCCCAGGTAGCTTGGATTACAGGCAAGCACCACCATGCCCAGCTAATTTTGTATTTTTAGTAGAGATGGGGTTTCTCTATGTTGGTCAGGCTGGTCTTGAACTCCCAAACTCAGGTGATCCACCCGCCTCGGCCTCCCAAAGTGCCAGGATTACAGACGTGAGCCACTGTGCCCAGCCACTTCAACACAATCTCAAAAGGACAAAAGTTAATAGCAATTTTAAGAAGACAGCTAATATGGTAAGTTTGTTTTTTGCTTTTTTTGTTTTTTTTGTTTTTGAGATGGAGTCTTGCACTGTTGCCAGGGCTAGAGTACAGTGGCGCGATCTCAACCTCTGCCTCCCAGGTCCAAGCGATTCTCCTGCCTCAGCCTCCTGGGTAGCTGGGATCACAGGCACTCACCACCAGGCCTGGATAATTTTTTGTATTTTTAGTAGAGACAGGGTTTCACTATGTTGGCCAGGCTGGACTTGAACTCCTGACCTTGTGATCCGCCCACCTCCGCCTCCCAAAGTGCTGGAATTACAGGCGTGAGCCACCACACCTGGCCAGTTTCAAATATTTTTAAGCAAGCCGATACAGGCTTAGGATCCCTAATCTGAAAAAAAATGCGAAATTTGAAATGGTCTAAAGCCCAAAACATTTTGAGTGCCAAAATGATGGTCAAAGGAAATGCTCACTAGAGCATTTCAGATTTCATGTTTCTGGATTGGGCTGTTCAGCTAGTAATTATAATTCAAATATTCCAAAAATCAAAAAATTCCAATGGATAAGGGATACTCAACCTGTAATAAACTTCCAGCTCATTTTGAAAATTGTAGCTTAGCCAGGCGCGGTGGCTCACACCTGTAATCCAAGCACTTTGGAGGCCAAGGCGGGCGGATCACCTGAGGTCGGGAGTTCGAGACCAGCCTGACCAACATGGTGAAACCCCGTCTTAAAAAAAAAAAAAAACAAAAAAAAAGAAAAAGAAAATTGTAGCTTAAATAAGGAATATTAAAAATGTTCGGTGTTCCATGACAAGCCAGTTTTTTTGTTCTGTTTTGTTTTGTTTTGTTTTTATTGAATGAAGTACAGGGGAGGGATGGGGGCAGGGGAGGATCGACAAGCCCGTTTTTTTAATTAAAAATAAGTACATAGAAACAAATAATTTTTAAGTTTTCACCTTCTCTTTCAGTGAAGGAATATGATCTTCCAAATTCTCATTTCACATTTATATATGTGCATATATTCATATTAAAAATAATCTTTACATATAAGCAGAGTAAAGTGAATACTTCCTGCTTTCACTTTAATCACTCAATACTTATACATAGAGATTATTTTTTAAAGTTAAAATATTTTTGTTCTTATTAATTTAATTCAAATCACAAAAAACTAAGAATCAACATTTGCAATAATTTTTTTCATATTTCTCTACTAGGTATCATAATATGACATGTAGTAATTACTGCTTAAAAATTTTTACCCTATTGTGGCAAATGGTTACTACTGAAAACAGATTTCCATAGACACAGTGGTGTCTTAACAAAATACCTCTTTTGGCTGAAATCTAAAATACTCCTTTTAAAAAAAGAAAAGTTTAGCCAGGCGCGGTGGCTCACGCCTGTAATCCTAGCACTTTGGGAGGCTGAGGTGGGTGGATCATCTGAGGTCAGGAGTTCAAGACCAGCCTGGCCATCATGGTGAAACCGCATCTTTAAAAAAAAAAAAAAGAAAAAGAAAAGTTTAATCTGTTGCATAATTATAATTATGCAGTATATAACAGATTTTTTTTTAAGTTCCCACATTATTAAGCACCGTCCATAAGCACTGTTAATATCTGTATTTAATGCCTTAAAATAACACTTTCACCACGAAGGATGAAATCACAGATATCACCCACTGTAGGCCAAGATGTGGTAATCTGATTTCCTCTCCCACAATTGGAAAATCAGCATTGCTTTTCTAGCTATTGAAAAAATAAGTTTCAGTATTTGAAGTACTTGCTGATGTCCGAAGTACTACTTGTTGCACATACCCTAAAATGCACAGCCTGCATTAGCCATTATTGGAAAACAACAACAACAAAAAAGTAGTAAAAGACATTCTTTGCCCTGAAAGAACTTAAAAGATTAAAAAGAAAACCAGAGTCAAATGGACACAATTACAAGTAATTTTAAGAAAAGCACACTGCCTAATAATGTAGTATAGACTGTTAAAATTCACAACCTACTACAGATAAAGAAAGGAAGAGTAGCCAACCACCAACGAAGAAATGAACCTTGGACAGGATGGTCAAGAACTATCTTAAAGAAGGGAACAGAATTTAGAGTAAGCTCGTCCAACCTACAGCCTAGAACTACTTTGAATGGTCGCACACAAAATTCATAAACTTGCTTAAAACATTATGAGATTTTTTTTTGCGATTTTTTCTTCTCTTTTAATTCATCAGCTATCATTAGTATTAGTGTATTTTATGTGTGGCCCAGGGAAACCAAAAGACTGGACACCCCCTGATTTAGAGGGAGTGAGACGATGCAAAGGACCTTCTATAATGAACAGTAGGCAAAAGTGAAAGGAAGTGGAGCAGGTGCCCACCTGGAAACTGGCCATCAACACAGGGTAGCAATAAGAAGAGGGTGAAAAAGCCAGTTGCCAGTGAGACTACAAAAAGCACCCCCTCAGGTCCTAATCCAATAGGCAACAAGTAGTAACATTATAAAACTTATCTTTAAAAGATTGATCTGACAGTCCTCCATAAAAAAGGGCGAAGGAAAGCAAATGGATTTGGGGAGTCTAAGCAAAGAGGCCAATATAGTAATCCAGTAATTAAATGTTAAGAAAAGGACCTATGGAAGGGAGGACAAGGACAAAATTGCTGCTTAGATGTCTCTCAGCTTTCAAAGCGTGTGTTGTGTGTGTGTGTGTGTGTGTGTGTGTGTGTGTGGTGAAACTCTGTCTCTACTAAAAATACAAAATTAGCCGGGCGTCATGGTATGCGCCTGTAGTCCCAGTTACTTGGGAGGATGAGACAGGAGAATTGCTTGAACCTGGGAGGTGGAGACTGCAGTGAGCTGAGATCTCGCCACTGCACTCCAGCCTGGGCGACAGACCGAGACTCCGTCTCAAAAAAAATTACTATCAAATAAAATAAAAGCTATATAATTTCAAAAGTTAAAAGTCATAACCCATTAGGATGATCAAGAATGAAGTCACTAAGTATATATAAGCCAGTCTATCACTGGAGTTCTTTTAATTAGGAATCTATTCTGCAGTCAGCTGAGTGCAAAAGCTAAATGAAAACAGAAATCCATTAAGTTTTCCTGTGTGGTACATGAAGAAAAAGAAAATTTAAAAATAAAAACACACAAAAAAAATCCAAATGTGTGCATATATCGTCAAAAGTTTAAGTTTTATGCATCCAAAGAGTACTGAGTCTCCCCTGAAGATCTACTGTGGGCTGCAGGGCACAGTAAGGGCAAAAAGACCCATCAAGTAGAGGTAAGAAGAATTTGGTAGCTTTTAAACTTTAGGACAACCAGGCCAAGTGTGGTAGCTCATGCCTGTAATCCTAGCTCTTTGGGAGGCAGAGGCAGGCAGATCACTGGAGCCCAGGAGTTCACCAGCCTGGCCAACATGGTGAAACCCCATCTCTACTAGAAGTACAAAATTAGCCGGTTGTGGTGGCAGGTGCCTGTAATCTCAATTACTTGGGAGTCTGAGGCATGAGAATCACTGAAATCCAGGCAGTGGAGGTTACAGTGAGCCAAGATAGTGCCGCTGCACTCCAGCCTGGGCAACACAGCAAGACTGTCTCAAAAACATAAATAAACAAACAAATTTTAGGACAACCACAAATTAGATGAGATAGAATTGCAAACTCTGGGCTCTTCAGTTGATGATGACTACCATTAAATTTCAAAATGCACAGGGGTTTCCTGTTTTCTGCACACATCAGAGAACACAACCCTGTCAACTACTTCATCCTACAAACCAAGCATATAAAAAGACATCATTCATACTTTCATAAAGCAAGTCCATTAAAGAACATTCAGAAATACTGTTACCACCTCACTCCATGTTATTTTGCAATAAATTAACCTGAAGAGGCTCCCATGCACATGCCCTTCTGAATCTGAAAGTAAAGGTTTCTTCACACATTCCCATTTTGTTCATGGAACAGAGCCAAGAAACTTCTCTACTATCTTCATAAAACCTGACAGACTTACAATAAAGTATGCTGATAAAATGATAAGATTCCCAGAGTGAATCAGGCTTTTCCGCATGAGACAGGAAAAGTACAGAAAGGATGTGATATTATCTATAGGTTATCTATAAATAAGGTCATGTGTTTTTATATATGCATAAACTATACTTTTTTATTGATATTCAGAGAGCACATGTGCAGGTTTGTTACATGGCTGTAACATACTATGTGATGCTGAGGTTTGGGCTTCAACGGAACCTGTGACCCAAATAGTGAACACAGTTACCCAATAAGTAGTTTTTCAACCCTTGCCTCCGCCCTGCCCTTCCCCCTTTCAGAGTCTCCGGTGTCTACTGTTCCCTTCTTCATGTCTATGTGTACCCAATGTTTAGTTCCCACTTACAAGTGAGAACATGTGGTATTTGGATTTCTGTTCCAGTGATTAATTCACTTAGCATAATGGACTCCAGCTGCATCCATGTTGCTGCAAAGGTCATAATTTCATTCTTTTTTATGGATGTAGCTGTACCACGCGTTCCCTATCCAATTCACTGTTGATGGGCACCTAAGTTGATTCCATGTCTTTGCTCTTGTGAATAGTGCTGCAATAAACATGCAAGTGCAAGTGTCTTTTTGGTGTAACAATTTATTTCGACTAAATGGTTTGATCTACATCATAACTACATTCATTTTATAATAGGTCTTCACTTTAATAATTATATTACAGTACTTGAGAGTCCAGTATGCAAAGATAAGCCCCAGATCCCTCAGGATACCTGTAAAGTTCACAAATAAAATTATGAAAACATCTAGATTGCTTCATGACCCCCTCACACCCCCAAAGCAGGAAGCAAACAGCCCAACTGAGATAACAAATACTTTGCCTCAAGATAGGACCAAATACTCTAATGAGCCCATACCCAGTCAGCCTCAAGGTATTTTAAATTTCTGATCTAACAAGACAAGGATCTCAATATGGACAAATTCCTCTTTTCCTTCATTACAGGAAATAAATACTTCATAGATATGCCTACTATGTATATAGGGAATACAACACAGAAAACAAACTTTTGCTACATGCTTCACTACAATGAGAACCACATCAAACACTAATCAAAATACAATGGATTTGCTTACATATTCTGGCTCCTTATTAGCAATGTTACTTACAGTAACCAAGAAGGAATTACACATAACATAGTTTAACACCAGCTTGAGAAAGCAATGTAACAAAAGTAATTCTATTTTTCTAAACATCATTATGCCTGGTTACTGTACATATAATGAGTATATGTTTCCATGCTCCAACAGATGGCCCAGAGAAAGTACTATGGATCTGGCTACAACTCTATTAAACAAAAGATCCTTTATTTTAAAATGCCTTTATATAGCGGATTCAAGTTGGACGATAACAGCACTGCTGATTTAGTGTTTGTCTTCTATACTTTATCTCTGCAAAGGTAACTATGAATAGCTTCTGAATGTACATATTTGCTGAGAGCCTGAATATATCTTTCAGTTTTGTCTGTTCCTTATTCTCTCCCCTCTACACCCCCCACATCCCTGAGAGTAGAAAAGTCATGTGAACAGAAAATACAACCAATATTTACTGAATTGAACTGAGCTTCCTTGGGGGATGCTAAGGATACCAACTTCTAATGTAAAAGGAAAAATAAAGAGGAACCCACGCTTAAAAAAAATATTTACTGACATATGATTCTTTCAATACAATATATTTAGCAGCTACTGTTTACAAAACACATAATTAGCTGAAACCCCACCTTCAACAAACTTCTGTACAAGGAAAAAGAAAACAGCAACGTATATACACAAATCATTATGTATAAAACAAACTGGGCCATAATTATAACAGTACTTGAGAGCCCAGTATGCAAAAGATAAACCCCAGGTCATCTGGGTATCATGTGGGGCTCGAATAAGCCCCAGATTATCATCTGTATCGTCTTTGTAAGAATACTACAAATCACTTGCTACTTGCATTCCCCCCTCACAGCTTCTAATGGGAAGGAGCAAAAAAGCTTTAACAGAGGAGCTGGTATCTGAAGTTAAATTTTGAATGAGTAGACTCTGAAAATGCAGAAACAAACTAGAAAAACTAGGATTTGAGTAATAAGAGATCTGGGTTCAAACAGAGGCATAATGATCACATTAACCTCTCTCACCCTTGTTCACCTCATCTAAAAAAAGGGCATCATAATATTGCAGGACCACTGTGAAAACTGTAACATAAATGAGGTGATTAGCACAGTTCTGGGAAAATTGTATACACTCAATATTTTGTAGCTATTGTTATTTTTGAGCTTAAAAAAACAGAATTTGAAGATAATCCACATTTGACACTTAAGACCTTAACCGGAGTCACTTAACCTTAGGGCTCATTTTCCTCATCTTAAAAAAGTAACAATAATACCTCTCAAAAACCTATTGGGAGATTCATTGGATAATGATATCATATAGATTATATTGAAAAGTGTTACTGTTTATTATAGTTTAGTCTTCGCTCCAATAAAGCATACTAAGATGAATAAAAGAGTAACATTTTAGCCAAAGGAGGTTAGTGAAAGGGAAGAAATTTAAGGAAGACAGAGTAAGCAGCCTGTGGATCTGCTGCTGCAAGAGCGTGTTTTGCTGCATTCAAACATTCCAAGACAGCTTAACATCTACACACAATAGTAGGTTCCTGGTCTTCCCAGGGCAGGTTACAAGACAGAAGAATGAGTGGGGTTTGCACACTGGTCTCAAAGTGACAGGACAGACCTGGGAACCACGTCTCAAATGTCAGAGGTGACCGCATTTCCAGGGTTAGAAAACATCTTCTATCTCATTCCTCAAAGTACCCAATCCCAATCCCAAAATTATTATTTTGGGTCCCAG
Source organism: Ateles fusciceps (assembly GCA_036589455.1). Classification (NCBI taxonomy): domain Eukaryota; kingdom Metazoa; phylum Chordata; class Mammalia; order Primates; family Atelidae; genus Ateles; species Ateles fusciceps. The sequence goes on from JAZHEH010000733.1 coordinate 2,789,939, forward strand.
GAACTTCCTCAAACAATACTGACAAAAAGGTCACCTCACCTCTAACAGTCATTAACCTAATATAAGCCATTTACCAAGATCTTGTTCCTCCAGGCCACTTAACCTGGCTAGCTGTTTTCTCTAAAAATAAACATTTCCTTTTAAGAGCAAGATGTCAAAAAAAATGCCCAAAGAACAAAAGTTAAGGGAACTAGGGTGCTTTTACTATTCCTATTTGTACTCAAAAGCTACATTTTAGCTGGGCGCAGTGGCTCACGACTGTAATCCCAGCACTTTGGGAGGCCAAGGCAGGTGGATCACTGGAGGTCAGGAGTTCGAGACCAGCCTAGCCAACATAGTGAAACCCCATCTCTACCAAAAAAAATACAAAAAAATTAGCTGGGCATGGTGGCACATGCTTGTAGTCCCAGCTACTTGGGAAGCTGAGGCAGGAGAATCGCTTGAACCCAACAGGTTGAGGCTGCAGTGAGCTGAGATCACTCCACTGCACTCCAGCCTGGGGACAGTTGAGACTCCGTCTCAAAAGAAAAAGCTGTATTTTTGAGGGGGAAAGGAGAATTAATTACACTGCTTAGTCAGTTATTTTTATATTGCCTCAGGGCATTATTAATTTTTCAGCCCTTTGGTAAGAAAATCTACATGATTTTGCTGGCAGACATCTTCCCAAAACTCAATCTATTTTGGGGTCAACTGAGCTGTTTTCATGGGACTCTAATTGTAAGGAGCTGCCAGTGTGAAGGTAGCCCTCCCAGAGCTGTGGATTCTAGAAGTACTTTTAGCTATTAAAAAGCCTCCAATTCTATGAGACACTGTTTGCCATAATGGAAAGATGTGGAAAAAAATTTAACAAATTCAGTCTCCATATTAGGATAATACTTGTCCTGACTCCAGTTATTACCATCCCACGAACTCTGAAGGACACTTCAATGTCTTAGGCAGCTGCAGACAGTGAATAAGTCACTTTAAAGAACTCAATGAAAAGTTACAAAATCTCTAAATCACAGTGGGAAAGTCAATCTAAAAGGGTACCTTTTAGACATTCTCTAGCATATCCTTAAAAAGCCAGAACAATTCCTCTTTTCTATCTTTTTAAAGAGAGAAACAAGGGCAAGCTCCCAGAATCTTAGACCTGAAAAGGTCCTGGGAAACTATCTAGTCCAACATCTTTGTCTTATGGGTAGAAAAAAGTAAGTTCAAAGAAGATGAATGTTTGAACCTAGGCTCTAAGAAGTTGTGATGTCAGGGTTCTGGCCCAATGCTACCTCCATCCCACCAAATTTTGCCTTTCTTTGGATCAACAGCTCACTATCAAATTCCTCCCACTACAAGCCATTCTGCTATCCCACACCTATGGATCAAGTACTATATGACACCTAATGAGAATGTAAAGCTACAATTTAAATATATCAAGTTATCCTAATTCCTGTGAATAAGGTAGGATTCATTATCACTCTGTATTCAGGAGTACTTTCTAGATTTCCTTTGTCAGATTTATAAACTTGTCTATAATCAAGGGTACATTTTTCTATGCTTCAGTTTTCTAAGACAAAGATGAAGAGTCACATATCTAAACACATTCCATTTATTGCAGAAATAAGTTAGTATTCCCTACTATTTTAACTTCTCCTGGAAGTTGTCAAGTTTACTACTCATAAAACATTAAAGAATCTTAAGAAAAAGGTCCCTGAGTTTTACAAGTTAGAGAGCCAATCATGTGAACAAAGTACCTTTCTATCAAACTCTCAAAGTACTTTCCAATTACAACTTCTCTCCTTTTGAAAAATCTATCCTTTTCTAGGTCATGAACAGTAACAATGCTGCCATCCTACAGGTGGAGCAAACAGGTCGTGCAAGATCATAAACCAAACCAATGCAAAAATTGAGCCCAGAAGCCCAAGGTCAGTGAGCTTTCCTCTGTATTACAAACATCCTTTTCTAGAATCCTCGATTAACAGACTGATCTCTTCATATGTAAATAAAAGCTGCTAAAGTATGTGCCTTTAAACTTTTCAGGGCTTTAAGACAAATGAAAAGGGATAACAATGAAAGTAGACAAAACATTTTTAAATAATTTGTGACCCTGATCTTCTTTTTATATTAGCTTTGTAGAACAGGAGGCACATAAAGCACTTGTACTATGAGTCCTTCAGCTAAGAACAGCTTGAAGAGCAATATTTTAAGTAGTCACTTCTTAGCAAGATTTCTTCTAAGAAATACTCTAAACCTTTCAAACTGACACCAACAGGCCAACAGCGGCTTTAAAGAAAAAAATGTAACAAGAGCCAAGCAGCACTAACTTTAACTACTAGAAATCAATTACTTTGAATGAACCAATTCTATATAAATCATAAAGACTCATACATTCTTGTACATAAGTAGTGTTTATACCTGATGACTCACACAGATGCACATGTGCCTAGGTGCCCATATACACAAAAAAACAAATAACTGCAACAAAAAGATACTGTACCTGGCTTAAAAGTCATGCAATTTACTTTTAGTGTTTATATGGGTAAATACTGGTTTGCCTTTTGCTTTTTTTTTTTTTGAGACAGAGTCTCACTCATTCTGTTGCCCAGGCTGGAGTGCAATAGCACAATCTTGGCTCAATGCAACCTCCGCCTCCTGGGTTCAAGTGATTCTCCTGCCTCAGCCTCCCAAGTAGTGGGGACTACAGGCACACATCATCATGCCCAGCTAATTTTTGTATTTTTTGTAGAGATGGGGTTTCATTACATTGGCCAGGCTGGTCTCAAACTCCTGACCTCAGGTGATCCATCCACCTCAGCTTCCCAAAGTGCTGAGATTACAGGCATGAGCCACTGTGCCTGGCCAGTAAATACTATATTTATACACACTGCCTCTCAGATGTTTTATTGCTAAAAAGGAAGAAAATTTAATGAAGTTAATTAGAAGCTGTGATTTATTATTATAGAAGCATATTTTTGGCCAGGCATGGTGGCGCACGCCTGTAATCCTAGTGCTTTAGGAGGCTGAGGAGGGGGGATTGCCTGAGCTCAGGAATTAGAGACCAGCCTGGGAAACATGGTGAAACCCTCTACTAAAAAAAAAAAAAAAAAAAAAAAGCTTATTTTCATTTTTTCTTTGTGCTGTTCTCCCATTACTGCAAAAAATCATCCTCTTAATCTGTACCTATCCAAAGCCTAACTAAACTAGAAGATGTAGAAGATGATTCCTAAGGAATATACCTCCTCCTTCATTAAAGTCTAACTTGTCCTATCGATAATGACCCTTCCTTCTCTCAACTCCAACCAGACATAGAAAAAAATTTACTTTCTGTTTACATCTATATTCATTGTTTGCTCAGCTGAAGAAAGAAAGAACTTGAATACAGAAACCTCACTCCACACTTAGTAAATGTTTTACCTCTCAATTAATTTACAAATATTGGCTTCATTTACTCTAATTAACAGCACATGCTTTGCTGCTTTCCTGTTAGAGGAAGCCAGCTAAGAATTCTATTACTTAATAGATGTGTTACCCTGGGCAAATTATTTTGTCTCTCTTGGCCTTTTTCCTTATCTGGATAATAGAACTGTCCTCATAGATTTATTAATGGGATAATGCATAAAAACCCCTTAGTATCTACCTACGGTTGATAAATGGTAGTTGTTACTGTTACTTGTGAATAGTGGAGAAAGGAAGAATGACACAGCATTACTACTGGAATATGCTGTTTTGTTATTAACATATGCCTATATCCATGCCCGAGGAATTATATATATATACCCAAAAAAAGGCATTTCTGGAAGAAAAAATGATAAAAAAGAATTTAACACTGTCAACTTGTCATTTAAATAAAATTCACCTTCTACTGAAATTGTTTGCTATTCAATTAAAACTAAGCATTCAGCAATTATAAACTGTTGCTCACAAAACAGTAATAGGGCATTATTCTTATTTTGTATCATTAATTTTTTAAAAAGAAAAACAGGCTGGGCACACTGGCTCACGCCTGTAATCTCAGCACTTTGGGAGGCCAAGGCAGAAGGATCACTTGAGCCCAAGACCAGCCTGGACAACATAGAAAGACTGTCTCTATTTTAATAAAAAATTCAAAAAAGAAAGAAAAACAACCTGGAATTGGAGTACACCAGGTTAGAATTATAGGAGTAAGAAAGACAATAAACATAGTTTCTCTTTCTATACTTAATATCCAACATATATGTTAACTTTCTATTCAAATTTGCTCCAAAAATTAAGCAACAAAGTCTTTTAGACTTTCTAAACCACACAGGGTTTATTGATTTGCACTATGCCAGTGACATTAGGCAGATCCAGGAAACACAAGGACATCTCCCAATTATCTCCTAAAGCTCTAGGGGAAAAACACAGACCAAAAATGCATGAACTCAAGACGACAGCACACTGGACTCCGTGGTCATAAGATGATTCAGAAAGTTGGAACAAAATCTTATAACAAAGAAAGCAAAAATCTCAGTTAAAACATCAACAACTGGCCGGGCGTGGTGGCTTCTGCCTGTAATCCCAGCACTTTGGAAGGCCAAGGTGGATGGATCACCTGAAGTCTGGAGTTCGAGACCAGTCTGACCAACACGGAGAAACCCTGTCTCTACTAAAAATACAAAATTAGCCGGGCGCAGTGATGCACGCCCGTAGTCCCAGCTACCTGGGAGGCTGAGGCAGGAGAATCGCTTGAACCTGGGAGGCGGAGGTTGCAGTGAGCCAAGATCACGACACTGCACTCCAGCCTGTGCAACAAGAATGAAACTCCGTCTCAATGAATCAATCAATCAATCAATGAAAATATCAACAATTTTTAACTATTCACTGCCAAACCACAAAGGCAATCAAGGAAAATTTGCTTCAAACTCTGAAGAGTAATTATCCTAATTTTGACTTCAGAACCTAGCACAGTGCCTGAGGATCAAACATTTGCTAAATCAAAGAACAAATGTATCTAATGAATGGTATAAATGAGGACCCTAGAATAAAGTACCTCTCCCCTCTTGTAAAACATTAAAATTGATATAGGAGCTGTCAAATACTAAGATACACAAAAAATGAAAATAGAAAACCTAACGCTACTTTCCAGAACAAAACCACAACGAATGTCATTTGTGAGCCTGTGGTATTTTAAGCAGTTAATTCAAACTGTATATTCTACCTGTCATTAATACATGCTTATTGTCACAACCAGAATAACCAGCAGTTGGCTACTCGTTAGATGCCTATACTCCCCCACTTCCTTAGACTTATGGCAACCCTCCCTATTGATGTAATGGATAAAAGTAAATTTTGTTTCTGCAAATTTTAAACATTACAATCAAAGCAAAATTCTAATTTCTGAATTTCCTGTAAGGGATGACTGGCTCAAGTCTCTACCTTCTGTAATTCCTCCACCAAAAACCTAACAACTTCCCTTTCACAATGGAACTCTAAACAACTTCCTCAAAAAAGGCACTACTCTAAAAAAAAGTTACTGACATTTTCTGATTAGCAGCCAATCTAAGACTCCCTTTGCCATTGGCAGGGGGGAAAAAGTTAGCCACTGGAAAATGAGGCAAAGGTAAGGACATTTAACACATATAAAATTAAAATACTTTTTAAACTTTTAATGCCTCAATTTATAGCTGATGTTAATATCCAATTATTTGTGCTCACATTTTGTTTACTTCTGTTTTGCCTTTAAGACATTAGGTTAAGGTTAACATTCGTCTTATAATGACATAGTTTTGGCAAAATCCTCCAGCATCCCATTACTATCATGAGAATGGCAACAAGGAAAAGCAAGCACATATTTCTGGAGACTAGATTTGGACACATTTAATGAAAGACAACTCCAACCGTCCCTTAAATACAGACCCACTTTTCTGACACAAGGGTTCACTTACCTCTCCCATCGCTCTTCCCTCCAGAGCAAGTGCTTGAAAATCATGATTCAGTTCATCCATGGAACGCACCTATTGTTTAGAACAGAGAAGGGAAAACCCTCAAGTTAGCACCTTGAATTTTACATACACATTACACACAACTGAAAATTTCTTCTATGTTTACTTTCAGATATTGGCAAGACAATAGCAATGATCAAGTGACTGAGAGATTAAACATTCACTTACCTTTAACCATCAGGGTTCAGCAATGACCCCTACTTTCTCTCCTCCTATTCCCTTTTATTTTCAAAACATGAAAAACACACAATCCAAAAAAATGAAAAAGCAAATTGGATCACACGAGAATTACGTTAGCTATTTTTCATACATTTTAATTTAATAATACCAACATGCTGAAGAGCAACGATGTTTTCAAGATGACTATGTGACCTAATGAGTCAAAAGATCACAGCTCCTCCCCAACTGTGAATAGTTAAATTAGGGATTGTATTTGATCCAATTTACCATTTCTTTGGTAAACCTCAGGAAAGGGGGGTGCAAACCTTATAATGATGTATCCCAGTGTTTGTCCACATTTGGAGATCCCTGGGGACTCCCCAAATCTCATAACCAGGGGGAAAAAATAGCATATGTCACAAGAATCCCTCCAAACCTTACCACCTTGTTAAATGTAACCCTACCTACAGCATAACAATCTCTTTAGGCTTCAATTTACTTATTTATTTCCAAAACCATTCTTACAAGGTAATAACATCAGGGATGATGTGTGAATAGATTATTCAAAACAGTCATAATTCAACTACTTTACTGGTCTTCTCTATTATGACCAGCAAGCAATCTCTGCTGCCTGAGGCTAGAGCCACTACCCATCCCTGGGCAAGGGATTCAAGAGTACATTACTTTGTTTAAAAGACATAGGCTCCCAGTCTAGGGAAAATGGCAAAATTCCCCTCTCTACAAAAAATATAAAGATTAGTTGGGATGGCCAGGCACAGTGGCTCATGCCTGTAATCCCAGCACTTTGGGAGGCTGAGGCGGGTGGATCATGAGGTCAAGATCGAGACCATCCTGGCCAACATGGTGAAACCCCGTCTCTCCTAAAAATACAAAAATTAGCTGGGAGTTTGGCACACGCCTGTAGTCACAGCTACTCGGGAGGCTGAGGTGGAAGAATTGCTTGAACCCGGGAAGCGGAGGTTGCAGTGAGCCGAGACTGCACCACTGTGCTCCAGCCTGGCGACAGAGCAAGACTCCGTCAAAAAAAAAAAAAAAAAAATTAGTTGGGCTGTGGCGGCACACACCTGTAATCCCAGATACTCAGGAGGCTGAAATAGGAGGATCACATAAGCCCAGGAGCTAGAGGCTGCAGTGAGCCATGATCGCACCACTGAACTCCAATCTAGGTAACAGAGTGAGACCCTTTTACAAAACAAAAAAAAGGCCAGGCCTAGTGGCTCAAGCCTGTAATCCCATCACTTCGGGAGGCTGAGGCAGTGCATCACTTGGGGTCAGAAGTTCGAGACCAGCCTGGCCAACATGGTAAAACCCTGTATCTACTAAAAATACAAAAATTAGCCAGGCGTGGTGGCAGGTGCCTGCAATCCCTGCTACTCAGGAGGTTGAGGCGGGAGAATAGCTTGAATCCGGGAGGTGGAGGTTGCAGTGAGCCGAGATCACACCACTGCACTCCAGACTGGGCAACAGAGTGAGATTCTCCCTTTAAAAAAAAAAAAAAAAAAAAGACGTAGGCTTTGCTTTCTGCCTACATGAAAAACAACGTTTACTGCCTGAAGCAGGAGTCTCTCAAACTCCTCCCTCTGATCTCCACTACCACCCAATGCCGGTTTACAATTTCTACCACTGGATAAACGGAATGAGGATCAAGCTAAGGCCAAGCAATGAGACAAGAGTATGGAGAACATGAGCCAGAATACAGTTAAGATAATCAGTTTAAGAATTTTACTTGAGGTCGGGCCGGGCACGGTAGCTCACGCCTGTAATCCCAGCACTTTGGAAGGCCAGAGGCGGGCGGATCAGGAAGTCAGGAGATCAAGACCCTCCTAGCCAACATGCATGAAACCCCGTCTCTACTAAAAATACAAAAAAATTAGCTAGGCATGGTGGCGCATACCTGTAGTCCCAGCTACTAGGGAAGCTGAGGCAGGAGAATTGTTTGAACCCAGGAGGCAGAGACTACAGTGAGCCAAGATCACGCCATTGCACTACAGCCTGAGTGACAGTGCGAGACTCTGTCTCAAAAAAAAAAAAAAAAGGTGTTTTACTTGAGGCAAGATCACTAAAGCCCTGGAGTTCAAGACCAGCCTGGGCCATGTAGTAGAGACCCCATCTCTACGGACAAAAATAAAATAAAATAGCTGGGCATGGTGATGCACATCTGTGGTCCCAGCTACTCCTGAGGCTGCGGCAGGAAGAGAGTCTGCACCCGAGCAGTTGAGGCTTCAGTGAGCCGAAATCACGCCACTACACTCCAGCCTAGGAGACAGAGTGAGATCGTCTCCGGAAAAAAAAGAGAATTTCATTAACATGCTACCTAGCTGCCTATATATTGCCTAAGAATCTTGTCAGAACTAACACTACACAAAAATATAGTTGCATTACCCACAGCCAATAGTATGCTACAAATGAGACACTGTATCGTTAAAATACAAAAGATTGGGAATGCTCGCTAAAAATGGAAATGTATAAAACTCAAAGTAAGAGCAGAATTCAGTTATATGAGCACAAAGAGACAAACAAGGCTTATAATATTGTGGTGTAAATTTCAAAAAGGCCCTGAAATAGGAGCTATGATCATCTTACATGGTGTTTGTATTATTTAGATAAGCACAATAAATAGACTCCTAAACTGCATACAGTAAAAATAAAGGAGGGGAGGAAGGATGAGGGCAGGATGTTAGCTGGAAACTCCACAAATGTTATATGAAATGACAAACCTTTAGGCCAGCAATAACACTGACAAAGCATGTAAATCAAATGTGCAAAGCTCTGTATCTAGCCGTTTCTGTGGTATCTAATTTTACATTTAAGTAGAGCTAGGCATTTCTTGGAAATCCAAAAATCTACAAATACAGTTTCAACCAGAAATATTGAAAATTCTATTTATATGTCCCAAGGAAACTAAGTAGGAGGAGTAAGAAAAGGCAGAAAGTATGCGCTGTGCATATTTATGTAGCCATCACAACAATCTCACAGTGATTATTCCCATTTTAGAGATTGGGAAACTGACTTCCAAGAAATGCCTTCTCCAACCACTGTTAAGTAGGGAAGAGCACAGCAGAAAACTAAGGCTCAGAACACTTAAATGGCACTGCCAGGATCTTAATCCAAGTCTTCCAATTTAAAGTTCAAGGCCTTTTCTGTACCACCAAGCTGCCTGCTGACAGCCAAAGGAAGTTTCCAACTCCAGTATTCTATTATTTTATTAGATAAAACTGCCGTCAGTTTTTGCTCTGGGCTTTGATGAATGTGCCCTCTTTGTCTTACCCTTGCTTTTCACTATCTCTTCCCCTACCTTCAAAACTTGCTCATCCTGCCCTTGTAGCATTTTCCATTCCTTTCTACATTATCCACTTGCCACCATTCTCTTTCACCATTTATTTACACTCTTGGGCGTGTGTACTTTTTCCCTGCCTCCCCTGGCCCTCTCTCTCCTGCTCTTTTCCTGTCTATTCCACTCTTTTCCTCTCTATTCGCCTTCCTCAACTCCCTTTTTCAGGGTATCTCCCTCTGCCTCATTTACACAAGAACCATACTCTTTCCCCACCCCTGTATACCTCTCTCCTGCCCTACCTCCTACAGTCAGTTGTTGAGAAGGGGGAGCTCAATTTCTAGAGTTTTGCTAGTCCAGAAACTCCATTTTAAACCATTCACCAACGTTGACTACATGGCATAAACCAAGACATTCTCGCACAAAAGTTTTTAACTATTTGGGAACTTATTTATTTATACTGGGAGCTGTATTTCATACACTCACTGGCACCAGGCAGACTCTCCAGACTTTCCCAAAATTCTTCCTGGGAAACAAAACTAATACTCAGAAAAAGATACTCAAGAATCAAGAGAAATCAAAGAAGGAAGGCACTGTAAGAAATATTTATAAGAAATGTTTTAGGTAAGTGAGAAGTCTTTTCCATGATAAAGGAGAAAAGCTAGCTGTCAATTATAATCAGAGTAAATGCTCCCATCAAGGTAGAATAAGCCTTCAAGTTCATTCTACACTTCCCTTTTCTCTAGAAATCTATTTGAGTGGCAAGTTAATGTTTTGTTTTTTTGAGACTCTTGCTCTGTCACCCAGGCTGGAGTGAAGTGGCGTGATCTCAGCTCACTGCAACCTCTGCCTCCAGGGTTCAAGTGATTCTCCTGCCTCAGCCTCCCCAGCAGCTGAGACTACAGGAACATGCCACTGCTAATTTTTTTTGTATTTTTAGTAGAGATGGGGTTTCACCGTGTTGGTCACACTGGTCTCAAACTCCTGACCTCACGTGACCCACTCACCTCAGCCTCCCAAAGTGCTGGGATTATAGGAGTAAGCCACTGCACCAGGCCCTAATTTCTAGTACTATTTACTAATTCTTTCTTTGCTTTTGCAAAATATTCCCCTGCCCCCGCCAACACCCCCTTTCAACTGATTGACCTTATCTATCTCCTCTGGTTTCACAAAACTATTTCCTACTTTTCTCCTTGGGCCACTTGCCAAAAATGTTTAACTTCCTCATCCCAACCCTGGCTTTCTCAGCTGCTGCCCCTCCCAACAAAAGCATCTCCCACTCCCTTTACTAAAGAGGTAAAGTGAGCTGACAACTTTAGTGCCTGACCTAACTCCATATTCTGTTCTTCATCCCACCCAAGGCTATTGTCCATACACATAATCTGCACTTCTCAGTTTCTTCCCATTTCCAGATCCCAGAACTTTCTTTTGTGATTCTCAACACCTGCATTCTTTTTCAAACATGGATTCTGTCCTAATCAGAACCATAATTTACCACACTGAGCTGGTATTTTACCACATAGGACATTATAAAATCAAAACAGATAGCTGGATGCAGCAGCATGCACGTGTAGTTCACAGAGGAAGCTCAGGTAGGAGGACTGCTTGAGCCCAAAAGTTCAAGGCCACAGTGTACTACAACTGTGCCTGTAAACAGACACTCTGCTCTGGCCTGGGCAACACAGCAACCCATCTCAGAAATAAAAATATTAGCCAAGTATGGTGGCCACCAACTACTCTGGAAGCTGAGGTGGGATCACTTGAGCCTAGCAATTTGAAGCTGCAGTGAGCCATGATCACACCACTGCACTCCAGCCTGGGCAAGAATAGGATTCTGTCTCGTTCTTCAAAAAAAAAAAAAAAAAAAAACAGCCAGACATGGTGGCTCACGCCTGTAATCCTAGCACTCTGGGAGGCCGAAGCAGGCAGCATCACCTGAGGTCGGGAGTTCAAGACCAGAGACCAGCCTGACAAACATGGAGAAACCCCATCTCTACTAAAAATACAAAATTAGCCCGGCATAGTGGTACATGCCTATAATTCCAGCTACTCGGGAGGCTGAGGCAGAATAGCTTGAACCCGGGAGGCAGAGGTTGTGGTGAGCCGAGATCACGCCACTGCACTCCAGCCTGGGCGACAAGAGCAAAACTCCATCTCAAAAAAAAAAAAAAGATTTTTAACCAAATAGATAAACCTGGAACTATATGATCACGTTTTGGAAAATGAAAAATTAAAAGCATCACTTCATAAATCTTTTGGTTTGTGCCTGCAGTCACAGCTACTTGGGAGGCCGAAGCAGGAGGACTGCTTAAGTCCTGGAGATGGAGGCTGCAATGAGCCAAGATCGCACCTCTACACTCCAGCCTGGGCCACCAAGTGAGACCCTGTCTCAAAAATAAAATAAAGTGCCTGTCCTATCCATTACCCTTTGGGAAGCCCTACTTATCATACTCCACATCCCTTCACTAATGAGAATGGAAAGTCACATACTTCAATTTCCTCATCTGTTAAACTAAGCTAGTATCAGCGACTTTACAAGTTTGTAATGATTAAGAAAAATGTCCAATGCTTACAAGGCACATAATCTTATCTACCTCACACATTATTCTCTATAAGTTATTAAAACATCTACACACATTCAGCCCTTCTTTCCCAACCCTCAGAGAGTGATTTGTAGTCATTCTTTGTTTAGGGGAGGAAAGTGCCAGGAGGCTCTCTCTAGTTCAGCATTTCTATAATCAATATATTAGAAGTACCTAGATCACTGGAGCATCTAACTTACCTTCTACAATGTAGCATTTCAATGTACGTCCATTTTTTTTATCTCAATTCCCAGCCAAATCATCAATTCAGAGAAACCTCCCCCACTACCCACACCACCCCACTCGCAAAAATCATTGGCTCAAGCCCATAAACTTTTAGTTATCTTTATTTTTTTTTTTTAAAGACGAAGTCTCGCTCTTGTCACCCAGGCTGGAGTACAGTGGCACAATCTCAGCTCACCACAACCTCCACCTCCAGTGTTCAAGTGACTCTCCTGTCTCAGCCTCCTGAGTAGCTGAGATTACAGGCACCTGCCACCATGCCCGGATAATTGCTGTATTTTTTTTTCAGTAGAGACAGGGTTTCGCCATGTTGGCCACGCTGATCTTGAACTCCTGACCTCAGGTGATCCACCTGCCTCAGCCTCCCAAAGTGCTGGGAATTCAGGTGTGAGCCGCCATGCCTGGCCAGTTTTTTTTCTTTTTTTTGAGATGAAGTATCACTTTGTCACCCAGCCTGAAGTGCAATGGCACGATCTCGGCTCACTAAAACCTCAGCCTCCTGGGTTCAAGCGATTCTGTCTCAGCCTTCCGAGTAACTGGGATGAGAGGCGTGCACCACCATGCCCAGCTAAATTTTTTGTATTTTTGTAGAGACGGGGTTTCACCATGTTGGTCAGGCTGGTCTCGAACTCCTGACCTCAAGTGATCCACCACACCCGGCCTTATCATTTAAAAAAAAAAAGCATGGTGGCTCACACACCTGCAATCTCAGCACTTGGGGAGGCTGAGGCGAGTGGATCACCTGAGGTCAGGAGTTCAAGATCAGCCTGGCCAACAAGACAAAACCTTGTCTCTACAAAAAATACAAAAATTAGCCAGGCATGATGACGTGTGCCTGTAGTCCCAGCTACTGGAGAGGCTGAGGCAGGAGAGTCGCTTGAACCAGGGAGACGGAGGTTGTGGTGAGCCGAGATGACACCACTGCACTCCAGCCTGGGGACAGAGTGAGACTGTCTCAAAAAAAAGAAAAGCAATCAGTAAAATCATCTTCTAAAATTCCTTTACTTTTTGGCTCGATACCAATATGGTCTCCTCTAGCCCTCTATTTAGATTTCCATCTTTTATTTCTGCCAGCCTACACAGTAGTCAAGGAAAATAATAGGGATTTTGGGGTTCTTTTTTTTAAAGAGACAGGGTGTTGATCTGTTGCCCAGGCTAGAACCCAGTGGTGCGATCGAGGCTCACCGCAGCCTTGACCTCCCAGGCTCAAGTGATCCTCCCACCTCAGCCTCCTGAGCAGCCTCCTGAGCAGCCTCCTGGCTATAGGTATGTGCCACCACGTCCAGCTAATTTTCACATTTTTTGTAGAAGACGGGGTTTCACCATGTTACCCAGGCAGGTAGCGAACCTCTGCATCCAAGTGATCTGTCCAGCACGGCCTCCCAAAGTGCCCGGCTTACAGGTATTAGCCACCATGCCCAGCCTATCTTACTTTTTTGAGACACGGTTTGGCTCTGTTACCGGGGCTGGAGTGCAGTGGTGCAATTTTAAATCACTACAGCCTTGAACTCTCATCTCGGCCTCCTGAGTAGCCAGGACTAGAAACACATACCACCACACCCAACTAATTGTTTTTCTATTTTTTTATAAAGACAAAGTCTTACTATGTTGTCCAGGCTGGTTTAGAATTCCTGACCTCAAACAATCCTCCCCACTTCCAAAGTGCTAGGATTACAGGTATTAGCTACCACACCCAAGCCATGCAAAACAAATTCAGACAGACTTGGGAACAAAGGAATTCTGAATTATAAGAAGTTAATGATCCAAATAGAAATATCAATTATTTGAGTAATTACAATTTATCCATTTTTCAAGAAGACATTATTGAACATTGAATCTCAAAAAGCAGAATAAAGCAAACACCATGTTAGGCCATGCATTCTGGAATAAAATCACTAAAAACGACACAAGTTTTGCTGGTATTCTGGTTCGGTTCTTGGACTTGCTTTGCTGGTCGCCTTGTCCTGAACTGCTCAGTGTGTCTTTACAGTGAGCATCCCTTTACTGCAACCAATTTGACTAGTTCTCTGTTGCCTGATCAGAGAAGCCAAACTTAGATACAACAGAGTATCACTGAGTTGGGGAATTCATTAAATCATACCGAAAATTTCTATATTAAAACAAATTTACAGGCCAGGTACAGTGGCTCACGCCTGTAATCACAGCACCTTGGGAGGCTGAGGTGGACGATCACCTGAGGTTAGCAGTTCAAGACCAGCCTGGCCAACATGGTGAAACCCCATCTCTACCAAAATACAAAAATTAGCTGGGTGTGGTGGCTAACTAACATATAAGCAAAAGGTAGCAGTCAACATAGAGAAGAGAAAGAAATGTGCTAAAAGAAGCAGAGACAAGGTACTACAGTCCCCCTAAAAAAAACACAGAAAGCCTCGCAGTGTTCAGGAAGCCCACATATACATTTCTTGCTCTGGGGTTCAGAGAGTCCCTCCTGTTCATTAAATGCCCTGAATTTTTGCTAACTAGAGTAGATTTCTATACTTTAATACTAAAACTGCCTTTGCTTATTTCCTAATAAAGAGAGGCTATTCATCTCCACACCTACTTTTGTTCTCCTCAAGGATTTTTTGCATACAGAAACCTAGATCATGATGGCTCCATTTCACTAAAGAGATCAGAACAATATAATCAGAATAGCTGATGGAGTGCAGTGCTGCGACCTCAGCTCACCAGAACCTCCACCTCCTGGGTTCGAGCCATTCTCCTGCATTAGTCTCCCCAGTAGCTGGGATTACAAGCGCACACCACCACACCCAGCTAATTTTTAGTAGAGACAGGGTTTCACATGTTGGCCAGGCTGGTCTCAAATACTGGACCTTAGGTGATCCTCCCACCTTGGCCTCCCAAAGTGCTGGAATTACAGGTGTGAGCCACCACACTCGGCCCAAACTCAGCTCTTTACGACTTTTACTACTTCTTCCTATTGTCATCAAAGGCAAGAGCACACCGGACGTGGTGGCTCACACCTCTGCATGGCCAGTACTTTCGAAGCCTAGGCAGAAGGATCACTTGAGGCCAGGAGTTCAAGTTCAGCCTGGGCGGTACAGCACAACTCTCATCGCTACAAAAAATATGTTCAGGCAAACATCCTCCTCCCCAGTCAGGACACACAGCTAAAAGTGGGATTGGACAGCAGGGGGAGGCAGGAATTCGGAATGCTCTGGGGCCTCGAGTTCCCCAATGGGGAGCTGCTCGGTGTTCTGTTTTGAAGACTGCTGTAAAGTTCCTGGCTATACATGAGGACACATTTAGGTCTTTGGAGCCATACTCAGAGTACACGAAGGGTAGGAAAAACCACACAAGGTAAAGAATTAACATCAAGACTGGGCGTAAAATACATTGATGTGGGTGGTTCAGTTCAGCTCAAGGGCAGTTGTATGATGATTATAATGAAGAAGAGTATGCTTGTCCTATTTTAGATGAAGATAAGAGTAATTGATGAGTCAGATAACCACATGAGAAGGTAAAGACACTGTTGATTACCATGGTTGTGGTTTCTTCCCCTAAACACTGGTTTCACATAGTGTTTCTGGTGAGAACAAGTACCAATGAGTGTATTGTCCAAAAGACTTAAAACAAGGAGTTATGGTTAGAAGAAACTAGAAGACAATATTCAGTGTGAGATTTTTCACTCTTTATGAAGCCACAATATCCTACAAGGAAAAATCATGCATCAACTGCTAGCAATAAACCAGAAGAGCTAGAAAATAATATAGATCAAATCCTGAAATAAACTGAGTAGTGGATCAAAGACCATAAAACTTGGCTTGTAACAGAAGCCATCTGCTGGGCACGGTGGCTCACGTCTGTAATCCCAGCACTTTGGGAGGCCGAGGCAGGTGGATCACCTGAGGTCGGGAGTGTGAGACCAGCCTGACCAACATGGAGAAACCCTATCTCTACAAAAAAATTAAAAAATTAGCCACACCTTAGTGCTATGATGATTTGTCTTATCTCCCTTGAGCGTCTAGCACAGTACCAAAAACATGACAGGCACTACATACAAATACTTGTAATGTGAGAAACTGTCCTTAGTCACACAAATAGTAAAATAGAAGAAATAGTACTTCTAGAGCCAAGTTCTTTAAGATGATTCTTATCATTCTTTAAAATACGCACATGGCCAGACGGATCACCTGAGGTTGGGAGTTCCAGACCAGACTGACCAACATGGAGAAACCCCATCTCTACTAAAAATACAAAATTAGCCAGGCATGGTGGCGATGTAATCCCAGCTACTCAGGAGGCTGAGGCGGGAGAATCGCTTGAACCCGGGAGGCAGAAGTTGAGGTGAGCCAAGATTGTGCCACTGCACTCCAGGCCTGGGCAACAATAGCGAAAATCCATCTCAAAAAAATAAAATAAAATAAAACACGCACACATACACAACTTTACCTTGCTTTATTTGACTTCTCTGGACATCTGAAAATATGTAATATGGGTTTGATTAATATTCATGCCCTTTGATCTGGTTAATTCCACTTCTAGGAATTTAACCTAAGCAAATAATGAAAAATACAGGTGTAGGTTGTTAACAAAGATCTTTAACCTGGTACCGTAATAGGAAACAGGGAAACAGTCTAAATATAGCAATAATTATTAAACAAAGTATATATTTATTTAGAGAATTTACACAGCCACTTAAAATGTTCTAAAATTTTATATTAATTTTTCTTTTTTTGAGACAACATCTCATTCTGTTACCCAGGCAGGAATGCAGTGACAGAACATGGCTCACTACAGCCTTGACCTGCCAGGTTCAAGCAGTCCTCCCACCTCAGCCACCTGAGTAGCTGGGACTACAGGTGTATGCCACCATGCCTAGCTTTTTTATTTTTTTGTAAAGATGAGATCTCCCCCGTTACCCAGGCTAAAAAATTTTAAACACAGAAAAAGGAATGTATGTGTAAGAACTCTAACACAGGCTATAGATGGGTGTATATAAAAAGATACATTAGGGACGAGCACGGTGGCTCACGCCTGTTGTCCCAGCACTTTGGGAGGCCAAGGTGAGCAGATCACAAGGTCAGGAGATCAAGACTATCCTGGTCAACATGGTAAAACCCCGTCTCTACTAAAAATACAAAAATTAGCTGGGTGTGGTGGCACATGCCTGTAATCTCAGCTACTTCAGAGGCTGTGGCGGGAGAATCACTTGAACCCAGGAGGCAGAGGCTGCAGTGAGCCAAGATCACACCACTGTACTCCAGCCTGGGTGACAGAGCAAGACTCCATCCAAAAAAAAACAAAACCTCATAACCATAATATAGGAGGGAAAATGTATCCTTTTAAAAATATATATATATATACATGTATACATGGCCAAACACAGTGGCTCACACCTGTAATCCCAGAACATAAGGAAATAAAGGCAGGAGGATCTTTTGAGGCCAGGAGTTCAAGACCAGCTTGGGCAACATAGTGAGACCCTATCTCTAAAAATAATAAATATTAAAACAAAATACATAAACTGTGTCTTATCACTGAAGATTCTGATTCAGTAGGTCTGGACTTAAGCCCAAGAATCTCTTTCTCTCTTGTTTTTAAAATAAAGACAATATGCTGCCCCACAGCCCCAGGCTATGCTGCCCCAGCTATTCTTGAACTCCTAGGCTCACATGATCCTCCCACCTTGACTTCCCAAAGTGCTAGGATTACAGTTGTGAGCCACCATGCCCAGCCAAGAATTGCTTTACCGAAACAGCTTCGAAGCACTGGATGCTGAGAGAAAAAGTAAATATTAAACTCCAATACAGGAAGCTAAAAGCTTCAGTAAGATGTATACGACATACAACAGTGGCATCAAAGGCAGGCACACAACCTTGGAGAAAAGTGGGAGTAAAGAACGTTTACCAGAGATGAAGATACATTACTGAAGCTTGAAAGATGAGGAAAAGGCTAGGTGGATGAGGAAAAGGCTAGGTGAACAAGGAGGGTAGGGGATTCCAAGTTGAGAAAACTACATAAATAAAAATAGCACTAGTATGCTGAGAAACCGCACAAACTATAAAAACAGCGTGGGTATTCACAAAGCTACGAATACTTCACTATAGCTGAAATGGAGCACCAGTAAGGACTGGAGAGGCAAGCTGGGCATGCGATAGCATGTGCCTGTAGTGCCAGCTACACAAGAGGCTGGAGCAGGAGGACTGCTTGAGTCCAGGAGTTCAGGTCCAGCCTGGACAACACAGTGAGATCCCCCATCTCTAAAACTAATAATAAATTTAAAATAAAAATATATGATATCTTTAAAAAATACCATGAAAGGCCTCCTATGCCATGAGGAGCTCCAAAGTTATCCCAAAAGCAATAGGAAAGAAAACACACACGTGCGTGCTAAAGGGTGAGACGTAAGTAGATTTTATCTTCATAACATCAATTTGGCAGCAGCACAGACAATCGCTACAAGAAAGAAAAGGGGGAGATGCAGGAAAGCCAGTGAGAAGACTATTGAACTTCTATCTCCAGGCAAGAAACATGAGCCTATCAAATAAAGCAACATAGGTATAATCGTGAAACTACAGTAGGCAGGAACAAGAAGCAGAAACCTAGGATAGCTCCTAGTATGCCACGAATGGACATACCATCAATAGAAACAGAATACAGTACAGGAACTGAAGGAAACAAATTCAATTTTGAATAGCATCATGACATTCACTGAGTACCTATGAAAACTATACTCTTAGGCTTTTCTTTTTTTTTTTTTATACTAGATATGGAGATCTTGCTATGTTGCTCCAGCTGTTCTGTAACTCTAAGGCTCAACTAAAGTGATTCTCCCACCTTGGCCTCCCAAAATGCTAGGATTACAAGCATGAGACATCACGGCCAGCCAAAAAAAAGTAATTTTTTTTAAAAGAAAAACTATTCTCTGGGAAAAAAAATAAAATAAAATGAATACTATATTTTGATATAGCTTGGATGTTTGTCCCCTCCAAATCTCATCTGAAATGTGACTTCCAATGTTGGAGGTGAGCCTTGTGTGTAGTGTGTGACTCATGGGGGCTGATCCCTCATGAACTGCTTGAATGAATGAGTTCTCACTCTGTCAATCCACACAAGTGTCTGGAGCTGGGCATGGTGGCTCATGCCTATAATCCCAGCACTTTGGGAGGCTCAGGCAGATGGATCACCTGAGGTCAGGAGATCAAGACCAGCCTGGCCAACAGGGCAAAACCCCATCTCTACTAAAAATACAAAAATTAGCCAGGTGTGGTGGCACATGCCTGTAATCTGAGCTACTGAGGCAGGAGGGTCGCTTGAACCCAGGAGGCAGAGGTTGCAGTGAGCTGTACTCTAGCCTGGGCAATAGAGCCAGACTCCATCTCAAAAAAAAAAAAGTGTCTGGAACCTCTTCTCTCTCCAGTTCCCTCTCTGATCATGTAACACATGTGCTCCCACTGTGCCTTCTGCCATGAATAGAAGTGTCCTGAGACCTCACCAGAAGCAGATGCTGTACCTTACTTCCTGTACAGTCTGCAAAACTGTGAGACAAATAAACCTCTTTTTGTTATAAATCGCCCAGTCTCCTATATTCCTTTATAAAAACGGAAAATAGACTAACATATTTTTTAAAGCAAAATGAGAATGGTAAAAATGTACATACAGTACTGGGTGGCTCAAATCATGTAAAAATATTAGAACAGTGCCAGGACACAGCTTATGATTACTCATTATTACTTATACAGAAAGGAAATCATACAAAAATAAAATTATTTCTAGGCCAGGTGCGGTGGCTCACGCCTGTAATCCCAGCACTTGGGGAGACCAAGGCAGGTGGCTCACCTAAGGTCAGGAGTTCCAGACCAGGCTGGCCAACATGGTTGGAGCCCTGACTCTACTACAAAAATCAGCCAGGCGTGGTGGCGTGCGCCTGTAATCCCAGCTACTCAGGAGGCTGAGGCATGAATCGCTTGAATCCAGAAGGCAGAGTGCAGTGAGCTGAAATTGTGCCACTGCACTCCAGCCTGCATGACAGAGACTCTGTCTCAAAAAAAAAAAAAGTACATAAATAAAATTACCTCTAGATTTCACTGGATACATACACCCAAACTATTTCAGCATATCTACTAACCATTTTTTTTTTTTAGACGGAAGGTTCACTCTTGTCGCCCAGGCTGGAGTGCAACGGCTCGATCTCAGCTCAACCTCCACCTCCACCTCCCAGGTTCAAGCGATTCTCCCTCCTCAGTCTTCGGAGTAGCTGGGATTACAGTTGAGCACCACCACACCTGGCTAATTTTTGTATTTTTAGTAGAGATGAGATTTCATCATGTTGGCCAGGCTGGTCTCAAACTCTTGACCTCAGGTGATCCACCCGCCTCGGCCTCCCGAAGTGCTAGGATAACAGGCGTGAGCCACCGCACCCAGCCAGGTGCTTTTAAATACATACAATAACCGTGACTAGGTCAATGAATTGTCCCTTGTTAAAATTCTTAGGGAACTTGCTTTAATAAAGAACAACTGTCATCAGCAGATCAATCAACTGTATATTCATTGCATCTAAAGAGTTTCAGAGCTCACTGACAACACCTGTCCTCTACAGTTTAAGCACTCCTCTTCCCAGGGCTGTTAACAAGTTTATTTACATTGTTAGCCTGCAAATACTTCCCTCAAAGAGAAAAGAAAACAGTCATTAGCCCCAGTAAAACGTGTGGCTTGGAAAAACTCCAAATCCATAGTGTAAGTTGGAGACAAAGTAATCCTCCCAAGCTGTTTCTTTTTTTTTTTTTTTTTTTCCGAGACAGAGTCTTGCTCAGTGCAACCTCTGCCTCCCAGGTTCAAGTGGTTCTACTGCCTCAGCCTAACAAGTAGCTGGGATCACAGGATCGCCACCACACTCAGCTAATCTTTTGTATTTTTATTAGAGATGGGGTTTCATTTCACCATGTTAGCCAAGATGGTCTCGATCTCCTGACCTCGAGATCCACCTGCCTTGGCCTTCCAAAGTGCTGGGATTATAGGTGTGAGCCACTGTGCTGGCCCCATCCCCCCTTTTCTAATGAGCACTGGCCCTGGTGAAGAAATGTGTTATTTTTGTATATGTATACTACAGATTGATGCACCCTTTCAAATCTG
The DNA here is from genome assembly GCA_036589455.1 of Ateles fusciceps. Lineage (NCBI taxonomy): Eukaryota > Metazoa > Chordata > Mammalia > Primates > Atelidae > Ateles > Ateles fusciceps. Next base: position 2,811,244 of record JAZHEH010000733.1, read on the forward strand.
AGAAATGAAACCATGTCTATTGAAAAAATCTTGAACACAAATGTTCACAGCAGCATTATCCATCAGAGCCAAAAAAATGAAAAGGAAAAGGCCCATCAACTGATAAATGGATAAATTAAATGTAGCAGATCTATACAATGAAATATGCCTAAAGAAGAAATGATGTACTGATAAATGCTATATACAACATACATTAACCCTTAAAACGTTATGCTAAGTGAAAGAAGGCAGTCACAAAACACCATTCAAGTATATCCAGAATAGGCAAACAGAGACAGAAAGTTGACTGGTGACTGCTACTGGGTAAAGGATTGTTGGGATAACGGAATATTCTAAAATTGATGATGATGATACTTGCACAATTATGAACACAATAAGAACTACTTAATTATACACTTTATTTTTTTCTTAAGACAGAGTCTTGCTCTTGTCACCCAGGCTGGAGTGCAATGGTTTCGGCTCACTGCAACCTCTGCTTCCTGGGTTCAAGCGATTCTCCTGCCTCATCCTCTTGGGTAGCTACAATTACGGGCACCCACCACCACACCTGGCTAATTTTCTTTTGTATTTTTAGTAGAGATGGGGTTTCACCATATTTGCCACACTGGTCTCAAACTCCTGACCTCAGATGATCCACCTTCCTTGGCCTCCCAAAGTGCTGGAATTTATAGGCATGAGCCACCACGCCTGGCCAAAGCAACTATTTTTAAAAATTCTTTAACAGGCCAGGCATGATGGCTCACAGCTATAATCCCCGCACTTTGGGAGGTCAAGGCAGGACGACTGCTGGAGGCCAGAAGTTCAAGACAAGCCTGGGCAACACAGTGAGATCCAATTTGTACAAAATAATAATAAATAAAATTTAAAAAGTTTTAGGGCCCCAATTTCCTCGAACCTAGAACAGTGTTCCTGAGACTCATAAAAATATTAAGGCAATTCAACCATAAAAGAGCACTTACTGCCCTGGCACGGTGGCTCACACCTGTAATCCCAACACTTTGGGAGGCCAACGCAGGCGAATCATGAGGTCAGTTCTAGATCAGCCTGGCCAGCATGGTGAAACCCCATCTCTACTAAAAATACAAAAAATTAGCTGGGCATGGTGGCATACACCTGTAATCCCAGCTACTAGGGAGGCTGAAACAGGAGAATTTCTTGAACCCAAGAGGCGGAGGTTGCAGTGAGCCGAGATCATGCCACTGCACTCCAGCCTGATCAACAAAGTGAGACTGTCTAAAAAAAAAAAAAAAAAAAAAAAACTATCCACAGTTTACAAAGCACTTCAACCACACCTGTAACTGAAATTCAAAATACAACTCTTCCTAACTGCTGTTTTTTCCTTTAAGTAAGAATCTCAGGATTCATTATGCTTCCCTCTTTTCTTTAGCCACCAGGACCATCAGGGTAAATTCTATAACCCATTATTCTGTTACATATTTCTAAATTTACTGCAATTCATTTTCCTATATTCCCATAGTCACTTCTCACTACCACCCATCATAAAACTTTTACTAATTTCACATCAAAAACCTTTGGAGACTGGGCACCACGGCTCACTCCTGCAATCCTAGCACTCTGGGAGGCCAAGGAGGGTGGATCACCTGAGATAAGGAGTTCAAGACCAGCCTGGCCAACATGGCAAAACCCCATCTCTACTAAAAATTCAAAAATGAGCTGGGCATGGTTGCACATGCCTGTAATCCCAGCTACTCAGGAGGCTTAGGCAGGAGAATCACTTGAACCCAGGAGGCAGAGGCTGCAGCGAGCCAGGATCGTGCCACTGCACTCCAGCCTGGGTGATGGAGCGAGACTCCGTCTCAAAAAGAAAAAAACAGAACAACAACAAAAAAAAAAAAAACAGCAAAAAAAATATACAAAAACTGGCCGGGGACAGTGGCTCATGCCCATAATCCCAGCACGGTGGGAGGCCAAGGCAGGTGGATCACTTGAGGTCAGGAGTTCAAAACCAGCCTGGCCAACATGGTGAAACCCTGTCTACTAAAAATAGAAAAAGTAGCCAGGAGTGGTGGCACGTGCTTGTAATCCCAGCTACTCAGGAGGCTGAGAGGCATGATAACTGCTTGAACCCGTGAGGCGTAGGTTGCAGTAAGCCGAGATCAAGCCACTGCACTCCAGCGTAGGCAACAGAGTGAGACTCAGTCTCAAAAAAAAAGCCAGGCACAGTGGCTCACACTTGTAATCCCAACACTTTGGGAGGCTGAGGCGGGTGATCACAAAGTCGAGAGATCAAGATCATCCTAGCTAACACAGTGAAACCCCTTATCTACTAAAAATACAAAACACAGCCGAGCATGGTGGCATGCATCTGTAGTCCCAGCTATCCAGGAGGCTGAGGGAGGCAAACTGCTTGAACCCAGGAGGCAGAGGTTGCCGTGAGCCGAGACCACACCACTTCACTCCAGCCTAGGTGAGGAAGGAGACCCAGGCATCTGGGATCAACTTCCCCTTTGACTGCCACTCTGCATTTCAATAGAAGAAAAGGCTGACCAACTGGCGCCTCCTGTTTCACCTTCCTGTAGGTGGCAGGCTTGGTCTTGGGGGAAACTCTCCGGAAGGCAGTTTTTACTTAAAACAAGATCAAACCCAGAAACCTTTTCACATGTGCGTTCTAAAACTGTAAACCCTAAACCTTTTCACTGTAAACCAGAAACCTTTTCATGTGTGATTCCTAAAACTGTAAACCCGAAACCCTTTCATATGTGATTTCTAAGGCTGTAAACCTAAAGGTCTTCCACGTGTAATATCTAAAGTATAAGCCTATATAAAGGCAGAACCTTCCTTTGTTAAAGGAGCTGAATTTAGACACATTATTCCTCAGCTCCCGGTTGTAATAAACTCCTTCCTTCCCCAGTGTTCAAGGGCTCTGTTTCCCGCTGCTCCTGCTACATTTTTGGTGCGTTGGCCACATTTTTAGTGAGTTGGCCGGGAAGTGAGTCTCGGATAGCAGACGGCGGGAAGAGTCTCTCAGGTGTTTGCCTAGCCCTGTGGAACAACCCTGCAGTGGGGGGTTCCCGCCTGCTAAAGCAACGCAAATCCTGAGAGCACTCCTGGGCAGGTATTTGCCCAGTGGAAAAGCCTCGCTGGAGCGGGAGCAGGGAGGTCCCGCAGCGTGGATCCACCCAGTGGCTGAACACAGAGAAGGAACGGCTGCTTGGAACGTCCGGACAACTAAATATGGTAAGATTAATCCAGGGGAAAATAGCCCACCCCATTTTGGGTGGAAGCGTGGCCTAATCACCCACAGGTGCCAGATTCGGCACTTTTGAATGTGGCGCGTCTCTCTCTCTGTAACTAACCTTGGAAGCTTTTTGCTTATGGTTTCGAATTGGAACGAAAGCGAGTGTGTGTGTGTGTGTGTGTAAATGGGTCTGACTGAACTCAGTCGTGAAAGGTATCGGGCCCATTAGGAGGGGCCTCATGTGTCAAGCAATTTGTAAGAATTAGAGACAGCCACATAAGGCTGAGTGGAGAAGCCTCTGCCATCTGGGCGTTGTGAAAGGACTGAAGTAAATGTAAATCGGAAAGTGCTCCATGCTCCCTCTTGCTGGGCGGGAACTGCTGTTAAGTGAACTAACACTCTCCTAACTGTGGGAATTGTTTCTTTGGAGTGTTGGTATGGGTCACTCCCATAGCAAGCCCACCCCTTTAAAGACCATGCTAAAAAATTTCAAAAAGGAATTTTGTGGGAATTACAAAGTAACTATGACACCAGAAAAATTAAGGACTTTATGTAAGGTAAATTGGCCAGCATTTAAGGTAGGTTGGCCCCCAAAGGGGACCCTAGACAGGTCTCTTGTCTCCAAAGTAAGGCATAAAGTTATATGCGGCCAGCTAGAACACTTCAATCAATTTCCATACATAGATTCGTGGTTGCAGTTAGTTTTAAACCTTCCAAAGTGGTTGAGAGGGCAGACAGCATCTATTTTAGTGGCCATGGGACAGACAGCTAGAAACCACCATCCCCACCCCCCACTCCCCCACCCCACCGAGGCGCAGACTCCCAAGGTTCTGGCAGCTCCAAGTTTTTAATACCAAGGAGCCACAAGCTCTCGCTAACCTACTGCAAACAATTATTCAGACTCATAACCCCAGGAGTGGGCATGTGTCTATAGTCCCAGCTATCCGGGAGGCTGAGGCAGGCAAATTGCTTGAACCTAGGAGGCAGAGGTTGCTGTGAGCCAAGACCGCACCACTTCACTCCAGCCTAGGCCGCACCACTTCACTCCAGCCTAGGCAAAAGGGTGAAACTCCATCTCAAAAAAAAAAAAAAAAACAAAAACTTTTGAAATTAAACAAGGTAAAGATACATCATAAATATCTCTACAGGTTGCCATTTCAGAGACATATATAATCAAGCACCATTCAGCATTAGAGAAGTGCATCTGACTGAACTTTTTTTTTTGAGACGGAATCTTGCTCTGTTGCCCAGGCTGGAATGCAGAGGCGCAAACTCTGCTCACTACCGTCTCCGACTCTTGGGTTCAAGCAATTCTCCTGCCACAGCCTCTCAAGTGCTGGGACTACAGGCACCCACCACCACGCCAGGCTAATTTTTGTATTTTTTGGTAGAGATGGGTTTTCACCATGTTGGCGAGGCTGATCTCCAACTCCTGATCTCAGGTGATTCGCCCATCTCGGCCTCCCAAAGTGCTGGGATTATAGGCCTGAGCCACTGCGCCCAGCCGGACTGTTTTTGTTCACACTGGAACAAGATTAATTCTTAAAACCACAGTCAGGCTGGGCACTGTGGTTCACACCTGTAATCCCAACACTTTGTGAGGCCAAGGCAGGAGGTTTCCTTGAGGCCAGTTTAAAACCAGCCTGGACAACATGGTGAAACCACGTGTCTATTAAAAACACAAAAATTAGCTGGGCATAGTGTTGTACCCCTGTAATCCCAGCTACTCAGGAGGCTGAGGCACCAGAATCACTTAAACCCAGAAGCAGGAGGTTGTAGTGAGCCAAGATCGTGCCACTGTGTGACAGACTGAGAGTCTGCCTCAAAAAAAAAAAAAAAGTTATAATTGAAGGTTTGCTGTTGATTCTTTTGACCAAGTACATAATGTTAAGCCTTGTGAATTCCAAGTATAATGAAAAGGCTCTAAAGGTACATGCATTAAGAGAAAACAAAATACAAAAAATGGATTATTCAGCTTTAACACATTAACTAAATGCTACTAGCACAAATGCTAAGGTACCTAAGCAATCTACCCAGGAAGACAAGATTCATTGTCTAAGAGACATCAGCAGGTACAACAGAAAAAGACTTCCAGAGAATGTCAAGACTCCCCAGTTTGGGAAATACTTGGGCTCCCTCCCAGTTTAACAGAGTAGTTCCTGTTAATTACAAGGTATAAATATTAACTGTAGCTCTTTCCTTTTGTCTCACTATCCTCCTGAGAGCAAGATGGGTCACCAGCAGCTCTACTGGAGTCACTCACAATAATTCAGCCAGGGTTCTCGATCTTGTTGCATATGCTCAGATCAGCAAGACCTGACCCAAATTACAGCCTCAATATGCATCACCATTGTTTCTATCAGTAAGTGAAGAAAATGGGTTTCATTAAGTCGGGATACATTAAGTTGGACGAAGTGATCTTCCTTGAATGGATTTTCCAAATCATCCACCCAATGAAAGAAACCACGCTAGCTCTTTGCACATACAATAAAAATAAAATTTTTAAAACCCTTCAAAAAAAAAAGATTAACAGCACTGGAGAGTAAGAATGGTTGACACATCAGAGGTGAGTGTCAGAATACCCTTGTAAGATGGCCACACCAAGTGAAAGAAGAGAGGGTACAAGTCAAGTCAAAATATATTCATCCACTGACTCTTGCCTGGCTCTCTGGGGTTATCTCCTATAGGCTGTCAATCTATGGTGGATACTGATATATCCTCATGCTAAAAGAGTACAAGCAAAGTGAGTAAGCTCTGTGGAATTGTCCTCCAAATTTCCCTTACCCCAGGGCAGAGCTTCTACCTATCTCTGTGCCTCATAATCCAGTACAGAGGCTACAGTTCAATCGACTTTAAATTTTTTTGCCCTATTTCATCAACCACTTTATCTATCCCACAGCAATTTATAGAGAAAACAGATTTCATAATACAAGAATAAAACATTCTCAATTGAATTTTCAATGTTACTCAGGAAAAAAAAATCTAAAGGTATAAAAATTACTGTTAAAATAACATTTTTAAATACACAATTCATTTGGGTGGGAAGATGTGTTTTCTACTGTTTCCTAGTATTTGTTTTTTATAATTTCCTTTTTCTTTCTTTTTTCTTCAAAGAGACAAGATCTTACTGTCACACAGGCTGGAGTGCCTGAACTCCCTGGGCTCAAGCAATCCTCCCGCCTCAGCCTCCTGAGTAGGACTACAGGCATGAGCCACCATCCCCAGCTAATTTTCTTTTTATTATAGAGACAGGGTCTCACTATATGGCCCAGGCTGCTCTCAAACTCCTGGCCTCAAGCAGTCCTCGGCCTCCTGAGTATCTGAGATTAGAGGCAGGAGCCAACAATGTACCCGGCTTTGTTTTCTAGTATTTTGATCCATGTCCATTATATATATTTTTCTTTCTTTTTTTTTTGAGACGAAGTTGTACTCTGTCACCAGACTGGAGTGCAGTGGCGCAATGCAGCTCACTGCAACCTCTGCCTCCCAGGTTCAAGCAATTCTCATCCCTCAGCCTTTCAAGCAGCTGAAATTACAGGCACTCGCCATGACAGCTGGCTAATTTTTGTATTTTTAGTAGAGATGGGGTTTCACCATGTTGCCCAGCTTGGTCTCCAACTCCTGACCTCACGTGATCCGCTCACCTCGGTCTCCCAGAGTGCTGGGATTACAGGCATGAGCCACAGCACCTGGCCTGAAATAAAGTATTTTTAAAACCAGTTAGGCCCAGTGCGGTGGCTCATGCCTATAATCCCAACACTTTGGGAGGCTGAGGCGGGCAGATCACCGGAGGTCAGAAGTTCGAGACCAGCCTGACTAACATGGAGAAACCCTGTTTCTACTAAAAATACAAAAATTAGCCAGGCATGGTGGTGCATGCCTGTAATCCCAGTTACTCAGGAGCCTGAGGCAGGAGAATCACCTGAACCCAGGAGGCGGAGGTTGCCATGAGACAAGATCCGCCATTGCACTCCAGCCTGAGCAACAACAGCAAAACCCCATCTCAAGGAAAAAAAAAAAAACAAAATCAGTCATGGCCAGACACGGTGGCTCACACCTATAGTCCCAGCACTTTGAGAGGTCGAGTGGGGTGAATCACTTGAGCCCAGGAGATGGAAACCAGCCTGGGCAACATGGCAAGACCCTGTCTCTATTTAAAAAAAAAAATTAAGATATATATTTAATCACAGCTTAAAGAGATAATTATTAAAAGAGAGGGAAACTTGTCTAGGCTCGGTGGCTCACGCCTATAATCCCAGTACTTTGGGAGGCCAAGGCAGGCAAATCACCTGAAGTCAGAAGTTCAAGACCAGCCTGGCCAATGTGGTAAAACCCTATCTCTACAAAAATACAAAAATTACCCAGGCATGATGGCAGGTGCCTGTAATCCCAGCTACTTAGGAGGCTGAGGCAGGAGAATCACTTGAACCTGGGAGACAGAGGTTGTAGTGAGCGGAGATGGAGCCACTGAACTCAGCCTGGGCAACAGAGCAAGAATCCATCTCAAAAAAAGAAAAAGGGAGAAAATTCAACCACTAAGAGGATTTGCTACATCAAACAGGAAAATCCTAACTTCGAAAGGTAAACTTTTTTTCGTTTTTTGAGATGGAGTCTCACTCTATCACCCAGTATGGAGTGCAGTGGCACAATCTTGGCTCACTTTAATCTTCGCCTCCCGAGTTCAAGTGTTTCTCCTGCCTCAGCCTCCTGAGTAACTGGGATTATAGGTGTGTGCCACCATGCCCAGCTGATATTTTTTATTTTTAGTAGAGACGGGGTTTCACCATGTTGACCAGGCTGGTCTCAAACCCCTGACCTCTAGTGAGCTACCCACCTTGGCCTCCCAAAGTGCTAGGATTACAGGTGTGAGCAACCAAGCCCGGCCCTTTTTTTTTTGAGACAGGGTCTCACTCTGCCACACAGAATGGAGTACAGTGACAGGTTCCAGCTCACTGCAACCTACACCTGCTGGGCTCCAGTGATCCTCCCACCGCAGGCCTCCAGGTAGCAGGGAACACAGGCACAGTACCACCACACCTGGCTAATTTCTGTATATTTTGTAGAGACGAGGTTTCACCATGTTGTCCAGGCTCCTCTTGAACCACTGGGTTCAAACCATCCGCCCGGCTTGGCTTCCCAAAGTACTGGAATTACAGCTGTGAGCCACTGCATCCAGCCAAAAGATGAAAAACTTTTTAATATAAGTCTGAAAGTGGGCCAGGAATGGTGGCTCATGCCTATAATCCCAGCATTTAGGGAGGCCAAGGCAGATGGATCAGGAGTTCCAGACTAGCCTAGCCAAGATGGTGAAACCTCTTTTCTACTAAAAATACAAAATTAGCCAGGCGTGCCAAGTGTGGTGGCTCACACCTGTAATTCCAGCACTTCAGGAGGCCGAGGCAGGCGGATTACCTGCGGTCAGGAGTTCAAGACCAGCCTGACCAACATGGAGAAACCCTGTCTCTACTAAAAATACAAAAATAGCCAGACAGTAGTGCATGCCTGTAATCCCAGCTACTCGGGAGGCTGAATCAAGAGAATCGCTTGAACCCAGGAAGCAGAGGTTGTAGTGAGCCGAGCTCACGCCACTGCACACCAGCCTGGGCAACAAGTGCAAAACTCCATCTCAAAAAAAAAAAAACTTGGCCAGGCGCGGTGCCTCACACCTATAATCCAGCACTTTGGGAGGCCAGATGGGGGCAGATCTCCTGAGGTAGGGAGTTTAAGACCAGCCTGACCAACATGGAGAAACCCCGTCTCTATTAAAAACACAAAAAAATTAGCCAGGCAAGGTGGCGCATACCTGTAATTCCAGCTACTCAGGAGGCTGAGGCTTGAACCTGGGAGGCAGAGGTTGCAGTGAGCTGAGATTGCGCCACTGCACTCCAGCCTGGGCAACAAGAGTGATACTTCATCTCAAAAAACAAAAAAAAAAAATTTAAAAAGCGTGGTGGTGCACGCTTATAGTCATAGCTCCTCAGGTGGCTGAGGCAAGAGAATCACTTGAGCCCAGGAGGCAGAGGTTGCAGTGAGCTGAGATCTCGCCACTGCACTCCAGCCTGGACTACAGAACATGAGTTCATCTCTTTTTTTTTATTTTGTCACACATCACAATCTGATTTGTTTGTTTGTTTTTTTGAGAGTTCATCTCAAAAAAAGGAGTCTGAGCCAGATGCGGTGGCTCACGCCTGCAATCCCAGCACTTTGGGAGGCCAAGGCAGAAGAATCACCTGAGCTCAGGAGTTCGAGACCAGCCTGGCCAACATGGTGAAACCCCGTCTCTACTACAAATACAAAAATTAGCCGGGCGTGGTGGTGTGCACCTGTAGTCCCAGCTACTCAGGCAGCTGAGGCAAGAGAATCGCTTGAACCCAGGAGGCAGAGGTTGCAGTGAGCCAAGATTCTGCCACTGCACTCCAGCCTTGGATGACAGAGCGAGACCCTGTCTCAAAAAAAAAAACCAAGGAGTTTGAGACCAGCCTGAACAACATGGCAAAACCCCATCTCTATACAAAAATACAAAGATGAGCTAGGCATGGTGGCATGCACTTGTGGTCCCAGCAAAGGGAGGGTAAGGCAGTAGAATCGCCTGAGCCGGGGGAGGCAGAGGTTGCAGTGAGCCTAGATGGTGCCCGTTGCACTCCAGCCTGGGCAACAAGAGTGAAACTCTTTCTCCATAAATAAATAAATAGAAAAAGTATAAAAGAGATTGCTCTTAAATGGGAGTAATGATAAGAGAAATAAAATATCTGGTATGATAAAGAGTCTCCCCGACCCCAACACTACCGGCATCACAGCCTGTGATATTCTTTACTTCATTAGTTCACTGGTGAAAACATCCTGCCAATCTGATCTTAAACTCTGTTCCATTATGCCAAAGGGCCATTAAAAAAAAAAAAAGCCAAATGCAGGGGCAGAATGAGCTGGCAATAGGATCACTTTATATTGAGTCATTCTGTCTGTATGGAAATAAGTTTCCCACATTACCACTTGGAACACACATGTAATAAAAAAACAGAACTGAAGAAAAATGAACTTTGGCATTACTGCTTTTGGAAGTTGGGGGGATGGACTCCTGCAATTATAGGAGAATGGTCGACATTTCTACTCATCTCACTATCAAGTTTACAATCTCTAAATTACAAGCAAAATTATGGCAAAACAATTCTTTGACCTGTAATGTCCTACTTGGTTGCAATAGTTTTGTCTGGTTTATCTTGCCTAAGGAAGCAGAAATAGGTCAGAACATGGACACTGGAATCAAAGACTGATTTCGAAAAATGGTAACTAAGCTTCAGTTTCTCACTTTTCAAAAAAGGATATCTGGCTAGGTGCAGTGACTCACGCCTGGAATCCCAACACTTTGGGAGGCCGAGGTGGGTAGATCACTAGGTCAGGAGTCGAGACCAGCTTGGCCAACACAGTAAAACCTTGTCTCTACCAAAAATACAAAAATTAGCCAGGTATGGTGGCGGGCACCTATAATTCCAGCTACTCAGGAAGCTGAGGTGGGAGAATCGTTTGAACCTGGGAGGCAAAGGTTGCAGTGAGCCGAGACCACACCATTACACTCCAGCCTTTTTTGAGACGGAGTCTTACTCTGTAACAGAGTAAGACTCCGTCTCAAAAAATAAAAGGGTATTTATCTCCTTCATAAGATTACTGTAAGGATTAAATACAAGAAATACAATAGCCCAATGCCTAGAACATAATAAATGTTTCCATTATAATCAGTGGTTCTCAATCTCTTTTCCACTCTGCCCCATGTGACAGATCAGGCTCCTATCAGTAACACTGGCTAATAAGGGCAGAGATTCTCCACCCAAAGCTATGCCCCTTTGCTCTTCAATTATACTACCCTCACCATAGCTGCCTATTCAAGTGGCATCTACCTGTTGCCATGTGTTTCCCAGCAGGATGGCTGAGCTGTAATATCCACTCCTTTACCTGAGAGCAAAACTGAAGAACCTCTGGTCTTCCCTCATTCAACACGAAAGTTTCATAATACCTCCTGGAAAAGGGGCATGAAAAACACAACAGACTCTGCTCTAGAATAGTTCAGTCCACAAGATGAGAACAACACTAAAACTAGTACAATACACTATAATGATTATAGAAAAGTAATCTGTGGGTGGTCCACAACTGCAACATACCAACTACCCTGAGTTCCATAATGTTATTCATTAACATTAATGTGTCCAAGTGTCCAGTGGGTTCAGGTGACCAGCCCAAAGAATTGTGTCCAGCCCAAAGAAGTGTTGTAATAATAAATGCCAATTCATGTGTCTAGCCCAGAGAATTGTATTGTAACAATGAATGCCACTTCCAAGGTCACTAGTTTAGGCTACCTGGGTGAGAACAGGTTTTGCCATTTATTATTATTAACTCAAGTTTACTAACTGACCTGGATAAAACTGCTCAGTAAGTCAGATGTGACTCCGTATGATAGGGCTCCATATAAGACAGAGGCCTGAGTAAGTTTTCAAGAAGCTCTTGTTAACTTGCAGAGCAATAATCAGATCTTAGAGGTCTGCCAAGAACTGACCTAGAGTTTGATTTGTTCACCTAGCAAAGAACAGGCCAAGAACCTTGACTCTCCTCTTTCAGCTTTCACACACCAAGTCTATCATAAGGAAACACAACAAAAGATCTTAAAGATCTTTATTACAAATTTTAAGAAACCAATGTTGCCGGGCACACTGGCTCACGCCTGTAATCCCAGCACTTTGGGAGGTCAAGGCAGGTGGATCACGAGGTCAGGAGTTTGAGATCAGCCTGGCCAGTATGGTGAAACCCCGTCTCTACTAAAAATACAAAAATTAGCTGGGCATAGTGGTGCACACCTGTAGTCCCAGCTACTCAGGAGGCCGAGGCAGAAGAATCACTTGAACCCAGGAGGTGGAGGCTGCAGTGAGCCAAGATCACACCACTTCACTCTAGCCTGGGCGACAGAGCAAGACTCCATCTCAAAAAAAAAAAAAAAAAAAAAAAGTTTATGATGCCTAAATAACATTTAGCCAAATGGTACAGAAATTACAGAATTTATTTTTGCTCCCCTACACAGATGCCACCCAAATCAAGTACCTCCTACCTTGATCTCCCGCTACATGTAGAGCTGCCTACAGTATACACCTAGATATTCTACTTCTACCTCAAACTCAACAGGTGTGCTACCAAATTAAATACCTTGTCCCAAACCAGAGCCACTGTGCACTCCTTTTCTTCCATTACTTCATTTTTCCAGGATATAAGATTTCTAATTCAGTCACCAAATTCTCTACATATCTTCGTCCTGAAGAAATAGAAACCTTCTGGCCAGGCGCGGTAGTTCACACCTGTATTCCCAGCACTTTGGGAGGCCAGCGCAGGCAGATCACGAGGTCAGGAGTTCGAGACCAGCCTGACCAACATGGTGAAACCCTGTCTCTACTAAAAGGCTGAGGCAAGAGAATCACTTGAACGTGGGAGGCAGAGGTTGCAGTGAGCCAAGATCGCCTCACTGCACTCTATGACTCCATCTCCAAAAAAAAAAATAAAAAGAAAAAAGAAAGAGAAACCCTCTTTTTCCTTTGTTTTGGAGACTGAGTTTCACACTTGTCAAAGAGCATCTTGCTGGTCTAGAACTCCTGACCTCAGGTGATCCACCCACCTGGGCCTCCCAAAGTGCTGGGATTACAGGTGTGAGCGCCACCGCACTCAGCTGAAAACATTTTCTTTTTTTTTTAATTTTTTTTTTTGAGGCAAGGTCTCACTCTATCGCCCAGGCTAAAATGCAGTGGCACAATCTATGTTCCTTGTATCCTTTGCCTCCCAGGCTCAAGCAATCCTTCCACCGCAGCCTCCCAAGTAGCTGGGACCACAGGCATGTGTCACCATGCCCAAATGATTTCTTTTTTTTTTAGACAGAGTTTCGGGATGAGGAGGGAAAAAAAAAAGAGAGAGACAGAGTTTCACTCTTTTTTTTTTTTTTTTTTTTTTTTTTAAATTTACAGACAGGGTTTCACCATGTTGGCCAGGCTGGTCTTGAACTTCTGACCTCGTGATCCACCCGCCTCAGCCTCCCAAAGTGCTGGAATTACAGGCGTGCGCCACTGCACCCGGCTGAGAGACAGAGTTTCACTCTTACTGTCCAGGCTGGAGTGCAATGGCACGATCTTGGCTCACCACAACCTCCGCCTCCCGGGTTCAAGCGATTCTCCTGCCTCAGCCTCCTGAGTAGCTTGGGATTAGAGGCATGCACCACCATACTTAGCTAATTTTGTATTTTTAGCAGAGACGGAGTTTCACCATGTTGGTGAGGCTAGTCTCCAACTCCTGACCTCATGTGATCTACCCGCCTTGGCCTCCCAAAGTGCTGGAATTACAGGTGTGAGCCAGAGGCTGGCCTGCTAATTTTTGACATATCTTCTTTTCACTGCTCACCTCAGGTCTGATAGTTTTCCAATTAGTCTCAGCCCTCACAACAGCCTCCTATTGTCAATGTAATCTTTCCAAAGCACTACTGCATAAAAGCCGCTCCACATTTACACACTAAAAAATCCTGCTGCCTACTGAATTAACTAAATCTCAGTCTGGGGCCACGCATGGTAGCTCACACCGGTAATCCCAGCACTTTGGGAGGCTGAGGCAGGCAGATCACTTGATGCCAAAAGTTTGAGACCAGCCAGGCCAACATGGTAAACTCCATCTCCACAAAAAAAAAAAAATACACAAAAATGACCAGGCACAGTGGCTCATGGCTGTAATCCCAGCAGTTTGGGAGGCCGAGGCGGGCAGATTACCTGATGTCAGGAGTTCAAGACCAGCCTGGCCTATCTGGTGAAACCCTGGCTCTACTAAAAATACAAAAAATTAGCTGGGCATGGTAGTGGTAGCCTGAAATCCCAGCTACTCAGGATGCTGAGGCAGGAGAATCACTTGAACCTGGGAAGTGGAGGTTGCAGTGAGCTGAGATCGCGCCACTGCACTCCAGCCTGGGTGACAGAGTGAGACTCCAACTCAAAAATAAATAAATAAATTATTTTTTAAAAATAAAGGGAAAAGAGGAACTCATATCCAGTAAGTTTCTTCTTAAGCTCTACTATATGCTAAATTCTAGGGATCAGAATATTGACAAGAATGAAGTTTCACACCCACCTTCAAGACTCCAAGCAAACAGGAAACAAACACAGTACCTTAGCGGGCATATAATAAAGACTAAAAGTACCCTAAATGGCTAGGCATGGTGGCTCACACCTGTAATCCCAGCAGTTTGGGAGGCTGAGGAGGGTGGATTGTTTAAGCACAGGAGTTCAAGACTAGCCCAGGCAATGTGGTGAAACCCTGTCTCTACAAAAAACACAAAAACTTAGCCAGGTGTGGTAGTGCATCCCTGTAGTCACAGCTGCCCAGGAGTCTGAGGTGAGAGGACTGCCTAAACCAGGGAAGTCAAGGCTGCAGTGAGTCGTGACTACACTACTGTGCTCCCGCATGAGAAACAGAGTGAGACCTTATCTCAAAATAAAAAAAATAAAGTACCCTAAGTGCACACAAAGTGTTTCCTATAACTTATACTTCTTAGATTCCCCCACCATTGATGCTAAGGGTTGTGCCAGTAAAACAGAGACCTGTCACCAATGTGCTCAAATTTCTATGGAATAAGAAGAAAAATTTTGACTTTGTTGCTTTTTTTTTTTTTTTTTTTTGAGACAGAGTCTGGCTCTGTCACCCAGGCTGGAGTGCAGTGGCATGACCTCGGCTCACTGCAACCTCCACCTCCCGGGTTCAAGCGATTGTGCTGCCTCAGCCTCCCAAGTAGCTGGGATTACACGCGCTCACCACGCCCAGCTAATTTTTGTATTTTTAGTAGAGATGGTGTTTCACTGTGTCGCCAGGCTGGTCTCAAACACATGATCTCGTGATCCAGCCGCTGCGACCTCCCAAAGTGCTGGGACTACAAGCATGAGCCACCGCACCAGCCTTTTTTTTTTTTTGATACGTAGTCTCACTCTGTCACCCAGGCTAGAATGCATCAGCAAGATCTCGGCTCACTGCAACCTCTGCCTCTCGGTTTCAAGTGATTCTTGCCTCAGCCTCCCAAGTAGCTGCGACTACAGGCATGTGCCACCACACCCAGCTAATTTTTGTATTTTTAGTAGAGATGGGGTTTCACCATGTTGGCCAGGATGGTGTCGAATTCCTGACCTCAGGTGATCTGCCCACCTTGGCCTCCCACAGTGCTGAGATTACAGGTGTGAGCCACCACGAAAAGTCTGTCTTCGTTTCTACTATGGTAAAGAACCTGGCCAGGTGCAATGGCTCACATTTGTAATCCCAGTACTCTGGCAGTTCAAGGCGGGTGGATCGCTTTGAGCCCAGGAGTTCAAGACCAGCCTGGCCAACATGGTAAAACCCCATCACTACAAAAAAAAAAAAATACAAAAATTAGCCAGGTGTGGTGGTGTATGTCTGTAGTCCCAGCTACTCAAGCAGCTGAGGTGGGAGGATCACTTGAACCAGGAGGTAGAGGTTGCAGTGAGCCAAGATCACACCATCACACTCCAACCTGGATGACAGAACCAGACCTTGTCTCAAAAAAAAAAGAAACAAGAGTGGGCGCAGTGGCTCACACCTGTAATCCCAGCACTTTGGGAGTCCAACGTACATGGATGACTTGAGGTCAGGAGTTCAAGACCAGCCTCGCCAACATGATGAAACCCCTCTCTACTAAAAATATAAAAATTAGCTGGGTATGGTGGCAGGCACCTGTTATCCCAGCTACCAGAGAGGCTGAGGCAGGAGAATTGCTGGAAACTGGGAGGTGGAGGCTGCAGTGAGCTGAGATCACACCACTGCACTCCAGCCTGGGCAACAGAGTAAGACAGGTGAGACTCCATCTCAAAAAAAAAAAAAAAGCCAGGTACGGTGGCTCACGCCTGTAATCCCAGCACTTTGGGAGGCCGAGGCAGGCGGATCACAAGGTCAGCAGTTCAAGACCAGCCTGAACAACATGGTGAAACCCCAGATCTCCTAAAAATTCAAAAATTAGCCAGGCATGATGGTGCGTGCCTGTGATCCCAGTTACTGAGGAGGCTGAGGCAAGAGAATCGCTTGTACCCGGGAGTTGGAGGTTGCCGTGAGCCACAATCACACCACTGCACTCTAGCCTGGGCAACAGAGCAAGACTCCATCTCAAAAAAAAAAAAAAAAAAGGAAAAATAAAAACTAATATGGTTCACTTTTGGGGGGGATCAGAGGAAGTATAATAAATTCAGGCTTGCAGGTATCCCTATACCTGATTTTTTTCTGAAGTAAAACAGAAGCACTAGAGGCCTAATGAAAAATGTCAGTTCTCACTCATTAGTACTCAGATGGGTGATACAAAATGTACCTTTGCAAATTCAACCTATTCCCAATGTCAAAGAATCCCCTGATCAAAACAGTGTAATCTTCTGGTTGGTCTCTATCAAGAAGTCAGGAAACATGGATCAGGCTAACCTCTCTTCTCAGTAAAACATGCTATGATTCCCAATATGGTTTTAGATTAATAAGACTAAATACATTAAAATTAAAAACTAAAAATTTTACAAGAGGACAAAGATGGTTAAAACCTAAAAGCCACAACCACTTCTCTCTGACACAGTATCAGTCCCATTTCAAATAAATTTCACTGGAGCAGCTGATGTTATCAACTTCCCCCTACTTTTAACTACAACATCTTAAAATCAAGTCACCCACACCCAAGAGAAAAGATTCAAAAATATGTATCTGTCCTGTAAACAACCCCAACAGTTCTTATGTCAATAGGAAAAAGTATCCTTTGTTCCAAAAAAGTGTTCTTAAAAATGCATTCTTCATTTAACACCAAACTCAGTGCCTCAAAAAAAAAAAAAAGAAGAAAAATGGATTGTAGAGGCCAGGCACGGTGGCTCACACCTGTAATCCCAGCACTTTCGGAAGCCGAGACAGGCAGATCACTTGAGGTCAGGAGTTCGAGGCGAGCCTGGCCAACATGGTAAAACCTCGTTTCCACTAAAAATACAAAAATTGGCCGGGTGCAGTGGCTCACGCCTATAATTTCAGCACTTTGGGAGGCCAAGGCAGGCGGATCACGAGGCCAGGAGTTGAGACCAGCCTGGCCAATATGGTGAAACCCTGTCTCTACTAAAAATACAAAAATTAGCTGGGCATGGTGGCACACGCCTCTAGTCCCAGCTACTCAGGGGGCTAGGCAGAAGAATCACTTGAACCCGGGACGTGAAGGTTGCAGTGAGCTGAAATCATGCCACTGCCCTCCAGCCTGGGTGACAAGAGTGAGACTCTGTCTCAAAAAAAAAAAAAAAAAAAAAAAAACAAAAATTAGCCAGGCTTGGTGGTGCACACCTTAGTAGTACCAGCTACTCAGGAGGCTGAGGCAGGAGAATCACTTAAACCTGGGAAGCGGAGGTTACAGTGAGCTGAGATTCAGCCACTGCACTCCAGCCTGGGTAACAGAGTGAGACTCCATCTCAAAAAAATGAATGAATTGGCTATTTACTATTTACCACCAGAATGATAAATGACCCAGTGATAGTATTACAATCATCAACCTTTAAAACAAGTAACTGTTTGGACCAAGTGAAGTTAGCAATTTAAGTTTGTAAAGACATTCATTGAAAGCAGATATCCTAAGTGGACAGTAATTATAAAAGAATGTCAAAGCTGAAATAGTGAACTTTTTTTACCTGATGTTCTGCATGAATGTTATCCCCAGTAGGCCATCGATGTTTGCTATTATTATAGCCGCCTCCTCCACTTCCTCCTCCCCCAAGCTGCTCACCATGCTGCCTCTGAAAGAAGTAGTCCACCATAGCGTCGTCCTGGGAACGGCCTGCAACTCCTATGGATCCTGGGACAGGGCTGGAGTGAGTCCCAGCTGCAAGAGCCTGATTTGCAGCTGGTTGTGGCTGCGCTTGCGACCCTGTTCCAGATGTCAAAACAACAGGCATGTTGGGATTAGCTGGTTCTTGAGGGTGATGTTTCAGGTGGGGGCTGAAAGAGTCCTGCCAAAGCACTGCTTTTCTCTTCAAGACACATGCAACGCTCATTCCACCAACACCTAAGGACAAACAGGTTACAAATGTTTAATATTTACATCTTTTGAAACATAAAATACACTAAGATAAAAACATGAACCCCATGTCATTTGCAATAAATAAATGTTGTTGGTGGCATGCACTCTTGACAAGGTATTGAGATCAGAGCTTAATAACATAACTTCAGAAAAGTTTATTTTGTTAACCAACATGTAGCAATATAGAATTATACTTCTATCAATCTACCAAACATATTTACATCTCAAACCAACTGACAGTTGTTAAATGAACAAAAGCTTTTTCTTCTTGAGACGGAGTCTCACTCTGTTGCCCAGGCTGAAGTACAGTGGCACGATCTTGCCTCACCACAACCTCTGACTCCCAGGTTTGAGCAATTCTCCTGCCTCAGCCCCCTGAGTAGCTGGGATTACAGGCACGTACCACCATGCCCAGCTAAATTTTGTATTTTTAGTAGAGACGGAGTTTCACCATGTTGAGGTCAGGCTGGTCTCAAACTACTGACCTCAGGTGATCCGCCTCCAAAAGTGCTGGGTTACAGGCATGCGCCACTGGGCCCGGCCAGCATTTTTTTTTTTTTTTTTTGGAGACACAGTCTTACTCTGTTGCCCAGGATGGAGTTCAATGGTGTGATCTCAGCTCACTGGAACATCCACCTCCCAGTTTCAAGTGATTATCCTACCTCACCCTCCTGAGTAGCTGGGATTACAGGCGTGCACCACCACGCCCAAGTAACTTGTATTTTTAGTAGAGACAGGGTTTCACGATGTTGGCCAGGCTGGTCTCAAACTCCTGACCTCAGGTGATCTGCCTGCCTCAGTCTCCCAAAGTGCTGGGATTACAGGTGTGAGCCACCGCGCCCAGCCCCAAAAGCTTTTTTAAAATATCACAACTTTGGCCGGGCATGGTGGCTCACCCCTGTAATCCCAGCACTTCAGGAGGCCAAAACAAAGGATCATGACAAGAGTTTGAGACCAGCCTGACCAACTCTGTCTCAAGAAAAAAAATAAAAACACTAAGGTACAGAAAAATGTTGTGTCCACGGCCATTCAACTGGCAAGTAGCAGAGAAAGAATTCAAACCCTAATATGTTCTGTCCCCAAGCCTACTTCTTTCTACTAATCCCTTGCAGGAGTAACTCAACAATGTCTCTCATTTGTATCCTCTGGAAGACCAACAAAGAATCCCTGAAATGTTACTATGAAACACTGCTGTTTAAGTTCCTTAAAATCAAAAACTACATCTGTACTTAAAATAGATCACTTGCCAGCTATGGGTGCTTTAAAAAAAAAATGCTACAAAGTGGCCAGGCATGGTTGTTCATGCCTGTAATGCCAGCACTTTGGGAGGCCTGAGGTGGGTGGGTAACGAGGTCAGGAGTTCGAGATCAGCCTGGCCAATACAGGGAAACCCCATCTCTACTAAAAACACAAAAATTAGCCAGGCATATGGCGCATGCCTATAGTCCCAGCTACTCAGGAGGCTGAGGTAGATGAATCTCTTAAACCCGGGAGGTGGAGGTTGCAGTGAGCCAAGATCACACCACTGCACTCCAACCTGGGCGACAGAGCAAGACTCCATCTCAAAAAAAAAAAAAAAAAAAAAGCTACAAAGTAAACAAATCAGTTACCAATTAGGACACACCTGCCCACAGCCACCAGCCTAATTTCAAAGCCATCGGTCTAACAGTCTACTGCTACAAACACCTTATCTCTCCTCCAAGCCCTGCTGTGATGCTTCAAAAATAAATTTATAATAAATCTACTATCTCTACAATAAAAATGACCAAAAAAAAAAAAAAAGAAATCTCTTCTGTTGAATAAATAAACCTTTTGATAAAGCAGCATTTGCTTCTCACAACTAAATTCATGTTTTGAAGCCAGAATAAGACACAATGGAATTTGTAATTTGTTTAAAGCCTAATCTGGAAATGCCTACTCTAGGTTAAGAATTCCAGTCCATCAGAACCTTAGCAGGGACTGGAGTAGTCTAACCTAGACACTAATCCATGCTCAAGTACCAAAACCAAAAAGTCATAGCCCTGTTTCACCACTGGTCTTTCAAAAGTGTAAACCAGCCTAATGCCTTCCTGCTTGGTTTTTTAAAGAATTCATTACTTTCTTAGTACCAATACTAGACAGTCCCATTTTGTTCTAAAAGGAAATCTCGATCTAACACTCTTTGTTCCAGAGTAGGCCAAGAGTTCCAAAACCCAATTTTTGCCACTAAACCAACAACCTGTTTCCTCACCTAGAAAATGAAAGAAATCCTTCCTTTATGACTCTCGATGTGGGTTTGGGGTTTTTTTTCTTAATCAAAATAAGCTAAATATAAAGGTTTTTGGTAAATTTAAACTCATCGTTAAGACTTTTAGAATTTAGTTACCGCTAGTTGAGGCAATGGAACTCTAGTCCCTAACAGAATTCCTCAAACAGCAAATGCAATCTTTTGTGAAATAAAAGCCTTGTCAAAATAGTTATCTAGGAGGGTGAGAGGATAATGAGAAATTACCTAAGGAGGACAATGTTATTCCAGTGATGAACACACAAAAAGCCCCGACTTCACTACGAAATACACCCATGTACAAAATTACACTTGTACCTCACAAATTACACAAATAAAATTTTAAAAAAGAAAAAATAGCCAAGCGCAGTGGCTCACGCCTGTAATCCTAGCACTTTGGGAGGCCGAGGTGGGTGGATCACCTGAGGTCAGTAGTGCAAGACCAGCCCGGCCATCATGGTGAAACCCCATCTTTAAAAAAAAAAGAAAAAGAAAAAAGTTATCCAGGGAAGAATATCCACATAAAAGTAGAGTTTATCACTGAAGCACACTAAACACAACTTCATTCTAAAAGGAATGAGGGGGAAGGAAAGATTGCTATAAAAATGTTCAAACAAAACAATTGGCTTTTGTAAAGCTATCTGTATGCCCTAAGACTTCCTGCTTTACCTAAACAGGCAAGGCAGTTTCTCAAACCAGAGAAAACCTGGCAGAAGAACAGTTTCCAAGTGAGCAAATACCTAAGCAATTAACATGTGTTTTGGGTAGTTTTGTAGCATTTTGGCAAATCCAGTGCAAAAAAATTAAAAACTCAGTATCTTAAATATCAGAAAATACTTAAATTGCTGCTATCTTTTATGGAACTCTCAAAACTCACTAAAAACTTATGTGTAGCATTTAAAATGTGATTTTTTTTTATAAATGACACCTTATAAAAAATAAGTACTTTAAGCAACTAGAAATGCTCGGCCTAGCTACTCTTTCACAGCTTTCAAATGTTGACAAAGTTTTTTAAAATATCATTCATAGAGTTGAATTCAAAGGAACACGGTTTAATCTACTTCCACGGCTCACCTTTTACTAAAATGCTTAGTAGTTTAAAAGGTGTTTATTTTTACCACACTAAACAAACATTCTGTGGTCATAAATTTATTTTAAAGCAGTTCATCTCAAACCCAAACTAAACAAATTCCAACTTCAAAACGTTGTGGCCTTGAACAAAATGAATTCAATTGTGGCTAAAGCAAAACACTAACTCAAAGTTCAGAATCCGGAGAGCGTTTCCAAAGAGCCCAGATAAAGAATCAACAGTCCCCGCGTGTTTTATAAAGTTAAAATTAGCAATGGGTCAAAATGTTTATTTTGCTTACGAAAACTGTATCGGAAGCCACATTTCTTGGGGGTGGGCCGGTCTTGGTAAGTTTTTAAGTGCTTTCAAAAAACAAACAAAATGCTAAGCCTATTGTTTCGGAAGTTAACTGACTTTAAAACAGAACCCAGGAAAAGCTTCATAAAATCTTATTCTTAATTAATCCCAGTAATAACAGGAATTTAGCAAAATCATATCGAGGGCTGAGAACAGGGTTTTCTTAATTGAACAATAAAAGGTAACAATCCTTTAAGTTATAAGAGGATAAAACCTTCTCTGGTAATGCTGTGTGGGTTTCTGGCTTTGTTTTTTCGGGGGAGGGGGCTACAGGAGGGAAAGTTACAGGAGTGTATTCCTCACTTGACGTGGGAATGATACTGACAAGTACAACAAATGACCTATGTTTACCAAGCACGTTTGTGAGGACTAAAACTATCTAGTATTGTGTACCTGGATTTTCCTACTAGCAAGGGGTGAACCCCTCTTTGAGTTAAGAGAGACACTAACACGGGGACGCTCAAAGAGGAAGAACCCACCAAAAACACAAGCTCACACGGAAACAAAAGGCCACAGCACCCAGGAGCCTAAAAAGCATTCTGAAACTTCCTGATCGCCACTTCTCCACATTTAAGACTCGCAAAGTTCCCCCACTGTGAATGTCGCCTGTGGACAAGGGCCACGGCTGCTTCTAAAGCGATTTATTGTTCCTCCTCCTCCGGCGCTGCCATGGAAGCTCAAGAAGTCGAAGAAATCAGGGTGGTACAGAATTACACTTCACGGCCACACAGAAGACTCCGGGCTTCGCAAACCCATCAAAAACAGCAACCCGAATGGAAACATCAATCTTCGGTGGTTCCCAACAGGGCCGGGCAAAAATGTAGAGGCACGTCTACGCCCTGGGCTCGGGCCTAAACCCCCAGCATTTTCCTCGCTTCGACCCCGCTCCCCACCCCCTCCCTCCTTTGATAACAATAGGGGCCTTGCTGCTGACTCCAAAACATGTACGAGGAACAGCGAGTAAGAAGCCTCAGCCAGGGCCCCGGCGGCTTTTCCAAAGCCCTTCTCACCCCGACAGCCGCTCTCAAACACCAATACAAAGAGACAATCTGCTCGCTAGGGGTCCGGAGCAGCATTTGGGACCGGTGGGGTGCGGATACTCACGGGCGGAGCGGTAGGATGAAGATGGATTTCAGCCCCCAGATCTTCTCTCTCCGGCGCTCTCGCTCCCCCTTACCTTTCACTCCGACAACATGGCGGCCCACTGGGGACTGGGCTGGCGCGGTGCATCCTGGGATAGGCTCCGGCCCCGGCCCCGGCGGTGGCAGCGGCATGTGCAGAGAAGGCTGGCGGCTCTGGAACAGGTTGCCTGGTTGCCATGCCAACCCAGGGCCTGTGTGAACTCGGGAAACTCGCAGGCAACACAACCGCCGCGCGCTAGTGCCCGCCCGCTAGGCGAGTGCGCGCCGCCAGGGCCGAAGGCTGGGTTCCTCTGGACCTCACCTGGGAGAACACGGCCCGGAGCTGGGCAGCCGGGGTCGCGCCAGTGACGCTCGATCGAGTCTCGGATGCGCTCCCCCGCGCCCGCCGCGCCCTCGCAAGCTCGCTCCTGAGCGCCACAGCCTTCAGGGTTCGCGAGCCGCTACCCGCACGGCTCTGGCCCTGGAGGTGCAGGGTTCAAACCCCTCACTGCAGCTTTCTAGCTCGGTGGCCTTATTTAAATTGACCTGCCTCCGTTTCCACGCTTGTAAAATGAAGGAGAAAATAACCCCCAATTAACAGAATGGCCTGGAGGATTAAGTGGAATAATGTATGTCAAGTGCTTAGTACAGTGCCTGGGCCTGGTAAGCAGTCTCACAACATAAATGAAAAATGCGGGGTTCCTTGTTCAAATATTATTACGAATTTCAAGATGGCAACAGCACATTAAACTAAAAACATGAAGCTGCCCTGCTTGTAAGCACTGAATCTTAATGTCTGCTGTTATTGTATCCACTTTCAAATATCAGTGGGAATTTGGCCACTTAATGAAAGTAACTTTTCAAATCACTCGTATTTGTGAAGATATACTATCTCAAACTAGACTCAGAATAGATTGAAAACAAACAAATCACAATGCTATAGAACACCAGAAGAAGATATGGGGGAAGCTCTATAATTGGAGGAGGGGAAAGGTTTATACTCATGAATCAAAATCAAAGGATCATAAAAGAAAAGATTGAAAGAAATATAAACATCTGGGGATGGGGGTGGCTCACATCTGTAATCAAAGCACTTTGGGAGGCCGAGGCCGGAGGATCATGAGATCAGGAGTTTGAGAACAGCCTGACCAACATGGTGAAACTCCGTCTCTACTAAAAATACAAAATGCTGGGCATGGTGGTGTGCGTCTGTAATCCCCAGCTACTTAGGAGGCTGAGGCAGAAGACTCGCTTGCACCCAGGAGGCGGAGGTTGCAGTGAGCCGAGATCGCGCCATTGCGATAGTTTAGGCGACAAGGCCAAGACTCCGTCTCAAAAAAAAAAAAAAAAAGGCCGGGCGCAGTGGCTCATGCCTGTAATCCTAGCACTTTGGGAGGCCGAGGCGGGTAGATCACGAGGTCAAGAGATGGAGACCATCCTGGCCAACATGGTGAAACCCCATCTCTACTAAAAAATACAAAAAATAGCCGGGCATCGTGGCACGTGCCTGTGGTCCCAGCTACTCCGGAGGCTGAGGCGGAAGAATCGCTTGAACCCAGGAGGCGGAGGTTGCAGTGAGCCGAGATTGCGTCACTGCACTCCAGCCTGGTGATACAGCAAGACTCCGTCTCAGAAAAAAAAAAAAAAAAAAAAAAAAATATATATATATATATATATATGCATACATACATAAACATCTGTACCGGGAAGAGATACCATCAACAAAGTAGAACAAATAACTAAAAATTATTTGCAATACACATGGTAAGCAAATGGTTGATCATCATGATAAACAAAATTTCTCCCATCAGGCTCCTGGCGCGGTGGATCACACCTGTAATGCCAGCACTTTGGGAGGCAGAGGCGGGCAAATCACCAGGTCAGGAGTTGGAGACCAGCCTGGCCAACATGGTGAAACCCCGTCTCTACTAAAAATACAAAAATTAGCAGGGCTTGATGGCGGGCGCCTGTAATCCCAACTACTGGGGAGGCTGAGGCAGGAGAATCGTTTGATCCCGGGAGACGGAGATTGCAGTGAGCCGAGATCGCACCATTGCAATCTGGCCTGGGCGACAGAACGAGATTCCATCTCAAAAAAAAAAAAAAAAAAAAGTAGCCTGGGGTGGGCCGGGTGCTGGTCAGGAGTTCTAGACCAGCCTGAATAACGTGGTGAAACCCCGTCTCTATTAAAATTACAAAAATTAGCCGAACCTGGTGGCGGGTGCCTGTAATCCCAGCTACTCAGGAAGCTGAGGCAGGAGAATCGCTTGAACCCAGGAGGCAAAGGTTTCAGTGAGCCGAGATTACGCCTCTGCACTCCAGCCTACCCAACAGAGCAGACTGTCTCAAAAAAAAAAAAAAAAAAAAAAAAGGTAGCCTGGGGTTGAAGGATGCAAGAGCAGAAATAGGAAGGTACTGCTAATGGGTATGAGGTCTCTTTTGGAGTGTTGAAAACGTTTTAAAATTAGACTGTGGCCAGGCATGGTGGCTCAGGCCTGTAATCCCAGAACTTTGGGAGCCCAGGCGGGCAGATCACCTAAAGTCGAGAGTCTGAGACTAGCCTGACCAACACGGAGAAACCCCGTCTCTACTAAAAATACAAAATTAGCCGGGCATGGTGACACGTTCCTGTAATCCCAGCTACTCGGTAGGCTGAGGCAGGAGAATCGCTTGACTCTGGGAGGCAGATGTTGCGGTGAGCCGAGATGTGCCATTGCACTCCAGCCTGGGCGACAAGAGCAAAACTCCCTCAAAAAAAAAAAAAAAAAAATTAGATGGTGATGATGGTCGCAAAACTCTGTGAGTATACCATAAACCAAATTGGACACTTTACACTTTAAATGAGTGAATTTGTCAGGCACTGTGGCTCACGCCTGTAATCCCAACACTTTGGGAGGCGGAGACAGGTGGATCACAAGGTCAGTAGTTCAAGACCAGCCTGGCAAAGATGGTAAAACCCCATCTCTACTGAAAATACAAAAATTAGCCATCTGTAATCCCAGCTACTCGGTAGGCTGAGGCAGAAGAATTGCTGGAAACCGGGAGGCGGAGGTTGCGGAGAGCTGAGATCGAGCCACTGCACTCCAGCTTGGCTGACAGAGCAAGACTCCAACTCAAAAAAAAAAATTAAAGAGTGAATTTGTTTTTTATTTTTGTTTTTGTTTTTTGAGACAGGGTCTCACTCTGTCACCCAGGTTAGAGTGCAGTGGTGTAACCATTGCCCACTGTAGGCTTGATCTCCAGGGCCCAAGTAGTGCTCTCACCTTGGCCTCCCAAGAAGCTGAGACTTCAGTCATGCACCACCACGCTCAGCTATTTTTTTTTTAAGAGATGAGGTCTCCCTGTGTGGCTCAGGCTGACAGATTAGTGAGTTTTATGGTGTATGAAATATATCTCAAAGCTATAAAAGATGAGAAAAAATAACTAATAAAAAATGCAACTTTGAAGTATAATATTTTCATCTATTAAACACACTGGCCAAAATTAAAATGATTTTTAACACAGTGTTTCTATGAGTGTATGAGAAAATTGGTACTCATGTTGTTTACATTGTTCAAGCATGTATTATCTTTATTTTTATTTATTTATTTATTTTTGAGATGAAGTCTCACTCTGCCGCCCAGGCTGGAGGGCAGTGGCACGATCTCGGCTCACTGCAACCTCTGCCTCCTGGGTTCAAGAGATTCTCCTGCCTCAGCCTCCCAAGTAGCTGCGATTACAGGCATGCCACCATGCCCAGCTAGTTTTCCTTTTTTTAGTAGAGACAGGGTTTCCAGATGTAGAAGAGAGAGATTTTAATCTCTGAATGAGTTGGAAGTTAAAGATTTGAGCTCTGTTATTTTCCAGCAGTGTGACCTTGGGAATATGAGTCCAGCTTCCTCATCTGTTAAGTGAGGATAGCTATATGCTTCTCACAGGTTACAATGGTTAAATTAACTAACTCACGTTAGTGTCTGATACAGCCAGGTGCAGTGACTCACATCAGTAATCCCAGTTATTCCAGAAGCTGAAGATATAAGATCTCTTGAGCCCAGGGAGTTCAAAACCAACCTGGGCCAGACTCCCTCTCAAGAAAAAAAAATACATATCTGTTACAGAATTATTAATTTAAAAAAAAAAAAGAATAGAGAATAGGTTTCGCCATGTTGCCCAGGCTGGTCGTGAACTCTTGGGCTCAAGCAATCCTACTGCCTTGGCCTCCCAAAGTGCTGGGATTACAGGACTTTGTAAGATATCTATTTGGGACTGGGCGCAGTGACAGTTATATTTATTCAGTACTAATTCTGTATCAAGGCCAGGCATGGTGGCTCATGCCTGTAATCCCAGCACTTTGGGAGGCCAAGGCAGGCAGATCACCTGAGGTCAGGAGTTCGAGACCAACCTGGCCAACGTGGTGAAACCCCATCTCTGCTAAAAATACAAAATTAGCCAGGCATGGTGGCAGGCGCCTGTAATCCCAACTACTCAGGAAGCTGAGGCAGGAGAATCACTTGCACCCAGGAGGTGGAAGTTTCAGTGAGCTGAGATCACACCTCTGCACTCCAGCCTGGGCAATAGAGTGAGACTCCGTCTCAAAAATAATAATAATAAATAAATAAATACAGCTGTTTGGTTGTAGTTGTGGACTTGTATTCACTTCTGAACCCCCAGCTTAGTGCAGTGGATACACTAACTGCTAATTAAAAAAGGAATGAATTTAACAGCTATTGAGAGTGAGGGCCAGTGCGATGATGCACGCCAGTAATTCCAGCATTCTGGGAGTCCAAGGCGGGAGTATTGCTTGAGCCCAGGAGTTTGAGGTTACAGTGAGCAGTAATCACACCACTAAATTCCAGCTTGGGTGACAGAGTGAGATCTCATCTCAAAAAAATGAAAGTGTTGGCCAGGCATGGTGGCTCACGCCTGTAATCCCAGCACTTTGGGAAGCCGAGGCAGGTGGATCACCTGAGGTCAGGAGTTCGAGACCAGCTTGGCCAACATGGAGAAACCCTTTTATTTAAAAAAATAAAAAGAGTGTCAAGACTCAAATTCAACAGCCCTGTAAGACGTTGTACTCAGAAATTCAGCTCTGGAGCCAGACAAGAAATTATGTACTTAACCTCTCTGAGCCTCCATTTTCTCCCCTGTAACATGGGGTTAATATAAAACAGCACTAAATGAAATAAAGCTTATAAAGCATTTAGCCCTATGGGGCCAGGACATTGCAAAGTGCTGGGTAACCGTAATAGAAAAACCTGCAGGAGGACACTGAGCAAATGAGCACACACGTGAGAAAGTTACAAAGTTTTCAGTCTTCAGAACCTTACCACATGTTCTGTGCTTCATGATTTCATTCTGACATTCATGACTAACTCTAGGGGTTTTTTTTATTTTTTGTTTTTGTTTTTGTTTTGTTTTGTTTTTTGAGCCAGAGACTTGCTCCATCACCTAGCCTGGAGTGGAGTGGCGTGATCTCGGCTCACTGCAACTTCTACCCCCCTGGATTCAAGCAATTCTCCCGCCTCAGCCTCCCTAGTAGCTGGGATTACAGGCCTGCACTGCCAAACCCAGCTAATTTTTGTATTTTTAGTAGAGGCGGGGTTTTGCCATATTAGCCAGGCAGGTGGTGCGTGCCTGTAATTCCAGCTACTCAGAAGGCTGAGGCAGGAGAATGGCTTGAACCTGGGAAGCAGAGGTTGCAGTGAGCAGAGAGTACACCACTGCACTCCAGCCTGCGTGATGGAGTAAGACTCTGTCTAGACAAAGGACTTTTATAATCATTATCTCATTTAAAACTCCCAAAGTATCTATGACACAGGCAAAATTATTATTCCTATTTCCCATGAGAAAATTGTCTGGCCATGGTGGCTTATGGCCTATTATCTCCAATTGCTTGAGCCCAGGAGTTCAAGTCAAGCTTGGGCAACATAATGAGTCTCACAGTGTTGGAGCTGGAGTGCAGTGGTGTGATCTCAGCTCACTGCAACCTCCACCTCCTGGGTTCAAGCCATTCTTCTGCCTCAGCTTCCCGGAGTAGCTGGGATTACAGGCATGTACCACCACGCCCAGCTAATTTTTGTATTTTTAGTAGAGACAGGGTTTCACCATGCTGGCCAGGCTGGTCTCAAACTCCAGACCTCAGGTGATCCTCCCACCTCAGCCTCCCAAAGTGCTGGGATTACAGGTGTGACCCATCACACCTGGCCAAAAAATTTTAAAAATTAAAAAAATTAGCCAGGTATGGTGGTGCACACCTGTGGTCTCAGCTACTCAGAAGGCTGAGATGAGAGGGTGGCATTGCAGTCTTTCCACTCCTTAACTCAGCTAGATCCCAGTTCTTGTCTTACAAGCAGGAAAAATTAGGCATGGGACACTGGAGAGTGAGTGGAATAGAATTTATTAAGCAAAAGGAAAGCTCTCAACAAAGAGGGGGATGTGAGGGGTGGTTCCCCTACCTTACCTAAAGCCGGAAAGTCCCCCCAGGTGGCTGGGTCTGGGCCCATTTTGGACTCAGAATGGAGAGTGTGTGCTGATTTGTTTGTGAGCAAAGACACCACTCAAAGATGGGCAGGACAGTGCAGAAAAACCAGTTAGGAAAGGGTAGGTAGGGTGAAGGGTGGGGCCCAGAGGAAAGTACACCAAACAGGAAGACAAGTTCTCAATTCAGTCCGAGGATTTAACCTGCAGCTTGATCTTCAGACTTTAAACTGTCTTCAGCTTGGAGGTGGGGTTTCACCGGGGACTCACCCCTGTCTGCCTGGGCGTTGTCCGCCTCCTGCCACTCTCAATGGCTTAGGCCCTGGAGGTCAAGGATCCAGTGAGCCATGATGACACCATTGCTGGCCAGCCTGGGCAACAGAGTGAGATTCTGTCTCTAAAAAAATAATAATTAAAAAAAATTAAAAACTAATTTTTTAAAAGATGAGAAAACCAAAGCTTGAAGAGGTAAAGGAAATGGATTACTATTTATCCAAACGTTGTCTAAGGCTATTGGCTGAGTGTTGCCTGATCAAGACAATGTGGAAATTATGCCTGAAATTTGGGAATCTTCTCAATTCATCTGGTTAAGCAGCTACATAATAGATAATATCATCAAACATTGGGAGTTTGTGAAACCTAAAAATCTGATCAAGCTGACCCGGGGAGAGGATTAAGATGGATTTGAGAAGGGTATTTTTAATCTAATCAGGAAAACCTAATCTACTCCGTTGTAACCTAATCAGAGAAAGACCTACAGAAATCTCAAAATAGAAACTTTTAGTGAACGTCATTCTAGAAAGCCTGGGTTCAGGAATTTTGAATGCTACGTCTTCATAGAGTAGTGGTTCTCAAGGTGAGAGGTCTGAGGCTTAGTGGTGTGAATCAGCCAGCCTGGCCCTGCTGACAACT
The DNA here is from genome assembly GCA_036589455.1 of Ateles fusciceps. Taxonomy (NCBI): domain Eukaryota; kingdom Metazoa; phylum Chordata; class Mammalia; order Primates; family Atelidae; genus Ateles; species Ateles fusciceps. The sequence continues at coordinate 2,841,712 of JAZHEH010000733.1, forward strand.
GAAAACAAAGTCTGCAATAGACAACTGTGACACAATTCCACAGATTTTCAGTCTCTTACAACCACCTATATTTGGTTAGTACCTTACTATCATCTGACATTTGTAAACGGAATGTAAAGCATTCCCAAGTAAAGTTTACATCCCCTCAATTTTCAGGAAGGGTTTTTATTTTTAGGGGAGGTGGATATTTTGTTATCAGTGTTTGAGTTGCTTTTTCAACTATGTTACACTTGTGTTTTTCTATTTGTAGAATCTCCCTTGGATGGCACTTCAGTTCATTGTTTTGGTGCTTAGGTAATTGTTACACTGTCAGCATTTCCACTGTCATTTTGTTTCTTAGCAAGTTATGACTATTAGAGTGCTTTACCCCTAGGAAGGTAGGAGTAAAGAAGAATTTGGACTCTCAGTATTGGTAACTGTGTAATCCTGACCAACCCTGAAACTGGAAAAATATTTTTAAAATCTCTGCTTGATATTATTGGAAAGCCAACAAGGTACTGAAGAATTACTGAGCCAGGATTTGTGAAAGAAAAGAAACAGAGAGGTGAAAACCCCACATTTAGAATTACTTTTCCAGTTGAGGTATTTCCGAAGAGGTAGCTAATTAAGAGAGTGAATGGTGTTTGCTTTTTGTTTTTTTCAAAGACTTATTTGAGATCTAGAGTGGTAGTTTTTAATTTATTTTGGGTTCAAGCGATTCTCCTGCCTCAACCTCCGGAGTAGCTGGGACTACAGGCATGTGGAACCACACCTGGCTGTTTGTTTGTTGAGACAGAGTTGCCCAGGCTGGAGTGCAACGGCACAATCTCAGCTCACCGCACCACAACCTCCGCCTCCTGGGTTCAAGTGATTCTCCTGCCTCAGCCTCCCGAGTAGCTAGGACTACAAGCATGTGCCACACTCCCAGCTAATTTTGTATTTTTTGTAGAGACGAAGTCTCCTCCATGTTGGCCAGGGTGGTCTTGAACTCCTGACTGCAGGTGATCTGCCCGCCTTGGTCTCCCAAGTGTTGGGATTACAGGTGTGAGCCACCCCACCTGGCCAATTTTTTGTGCTTTTAATAGAGACGGGATTTCACAGTGTTAGCCAGAACGGTCTCAATCTCCTGACCTTGTGATCCACCCACCTCAGCCTCCCATTATTTCTTTATTTGTTTATTTACTTCTTTTGAGCTAGCATTTTACTGTCACCTAGCCTGGAGTGCAGTGGTACTATCATGGTCCACTGACGCCTGAACATCCCAGTCTCAAGCAATCCTCCCACCTCAGCCTCCTGAGCAACTGGGACCACCAGCAGGCACCATCACGCCCAGCTAATTTTTCAGTGTTTTGTAGAGACAGAGTCCCACTGTGTTGCCCAGGCTGGTCTCCAACTCCTGATCTCAGGTGATCTGCCCACTTGGGCTTCCCAAAGTGTTGTGAACCATAATACCCAGACTATTTTGATTTTCTTCATTTTATTTTATTTTGACATAGGCTCTCTCTCAGTCATGGCTCACTGCAACCTCGATCTCCCGGGTTGAAGCGATCCTCCTGCCTCAACCTCCCCATTAACTGGGACTACAGGGATGCACCACCACATTTTCCTAATTTTTTAATTTTTATTTTGGAGAGCAAAGGTTTCACTGTGTTGACCAACCTGGGTTTTGAACTCCTGGGTTCAAGATATCTTCGTGCTTTGGCCTCCCAAAGTGCTGGAATTACAGGCACGAGCCACCATGCCCAGCTATTTTCATTCATTCATTCATTCATTTAGAGATGGCATCTCACTCTGTTGCCCAGGCTACAATGCAGTGGTGTGATATCAGCAAGGCCTGCCCTTCTGTGCTCCCATGGAGGGCTGGAGGGGCCTGTGGTTCCAGAACATTGCATGGCCTCAGGAAAAAGGAGCCTTCCAGTTATTTGAGACTAGTGGCCAAGTGGTGAAACCTCTATCTCCCTAGAACTGTCTGAGGTGGGCAGGGGAAGGGAGACCTCCTCCCCCATCACCTCCTTAGCCTGGTGTGAGAAACCGCTTTTAGAAAATGAGAGAAGGAATCCCCAAGATGCCAAGGCCCAGAGAGACTTCTGTTCTTCTCCCCTTAGCCCACATAGACTTCACAGAATTGTCTGAGAAAGGAGAGATTTTTTTTCACCCCTGGCTTTCTAGAATTTCCTTTGTCTGCATTTGTGAATCTACCACACATGATGGCGTCTCTGAGCCGACCAGATTATGGAAACTCAATTGTCAGGGGACCCAAAACAAACTGAGTGAGTTGGGTATTGCCTCTGTCAGTGCTCAACCTTAAGACGCTTTGAATAAACATCCTCCTCCTCTCTATACCCCCCCCAAAAAAAATGAACAGAAACAAAGTGCAGGAAATATAAAATATATCAGGAAAAAGTCTTGAGAAATTCCAATAAATATAGAAAGGTTGGCCGGGTGTGGTGGCTCACGCCTATAATCCCAGCACTTTGGGAGGCCGAGGCAGGTGGATCATCTGAGGTCAGGAGTTTGAGACCAGCCTTGCCAACATGGTGAAAATCCCATCTCTACTAAAAACACAAAAGTTAGTCAGGCACAGTGGCACGTGCTTGTAATCCCAGCTACTCGGGAGGCTGAGACAGGAGAACCTCTTGAGCCTGGGAGGTGGAGGTTGCAGTGAGCCAAGATTGTGTCACAAAAATGCTATAATGGAGCTGGCTGGCAAAGATGGCACACGCCTGTAATCCCAGCCCTTTGAGAGGCCAAGAGGGGTGGATCATCTTGAGGTCAGGAGTTTGAGAAAAGCCTGGCCAACATGGTGAAACCCCATCTCCACTAAAAATACAAAAGTTAGCCCGGGTGTGGTGATGCACGCCTATAATCCCAGCTACTTGGGAGGCTGAGGAGGGTGAATCACTTGAACCCTGGAGGCAGAAGTTGCTGTGAGCTACTGCACTCCAGCCTGGGAGACAGAACCAGACTCTGTCTCAAAAAAAAAAAGACTGCTATAATTGGGTAAAATTCTAAGAGGCATACTTAAAAATAAATACCACCTAAATATGAACCTAAAGAAAGCGAGTATAAAAATGTAAATATATGATACAGTAAACCTAACTTTAAAAATACCATAAGGGCTATTCTGTATGATAGCATAAAAGCAGATATGGCTGGGCGTGGTGGCTCATGCCTGTAATCCCAGCACTTTAGGAGGCTGAGGAGGTTAGATCGCCTGAGGTCAGGAGTTCAAGACCAGCCTCGCCAACATGGTGAAACCCTGTCTCTACTGAAAATACAAAAACTAGCCAGGCGTGGTGGTGGGCGTCTGTAATCCCAGCTCCTCGGGAGGCTGAGGCAGGAGAATCGCTTAAACCCAGGAGTCAGAGGTTGCAGTGAGCCGAGACCGAGCCATTGCACTCCAGCCCGGGAAACAGAGCAAGACTTCATCTCAAAAAAAAGAAAAGAATTAGCCAGACGTGGTGGCGCTTGCCTGTAATCCCATCTACCTGGGAGGCTGAGGCAGGAGAATTGCTGGATCCTGGGAGGCAGAGGCTACAGTGAGCTGAGATCACACCACTGTGTTCCAACCTGGATGACAGAGTGAGATTCTGTCAAAAAAAAAAAAAAGTAGATACATGTCATTATACATTTGTCAAAACTCATGAAGTGTGCAACACCAATTGTGAACTCTAATGTAAATTATGGACTTGAGGTGATGATGATGTGTCGCTGTAGGTTCACTGATTGTAACAAATGTACCATTCTGGGGCTGGATGTTGACAGTAGTGAAGGCTGTGCATTTGTAAATGCAGGAGGTGCATGGGAACTTTCCGTATTTTCTGCTCAATTTTGCTGTGAGCCTAAAACTGCCATAGAAAGTCAACTCTATTTTAAAAATATGTGTATATACATACACACATACACATACATGCACATATATATATTAAAGGTAAAGAAGTATGTTATATATTGATAAAATGAATATATGGGCTAGGAGCAGCGGCTCACACCTGTAATCCCGGCACTTTGGGAGGCCGAAGCAGGTGGATCACCTGAGGTCAGGAGTTGGAGACAAGCCTGGCCAACATGGCAAAACCCCGTCTCTACTAAAAATACAAAATTAGCCAGGCATAGTGGCAGGCGCCTGTAATTCCAGCTACTTGGGAGGCTGAGGCAGGAGAATGGCTTCAATCCAGGAGATGAAGGTTGCAGTGAGCCAAAATCTCGCCACTGCACTCCAGCCTGGGCGACTTGAGAGAGACTCCGCCCCCAAAAAATTAAAAAAGGCCAGGCGCGGTGCCTCACACCCGTAATCCCAGTTACCAGGGGGGAGGCTAAGACAGGAGAATCACTTGAACCTGGGAGGCAGAGGTTGTGGTGAGCCAATATCACACCATTCCATATATATGGCCCTCATAAACTTTATTTACTTTTTTATAAACAAGGTCTTCCTCTGTCACTTAGGCTGGAGTGCAGTGGTGTGATCATGGCTCACTGCAGCCTCACCCTCCTGAGCTCAATCAGTCCTCCCACCCCAGCCTCCCAAGTAGCTGGAACCACAAGTGTATACTATCATGGCTGGCTAATTTTTTTCTTTTTAAGATGGAGTCTTGTTCTGTCACCCAGGCTGGAGTGCAGTGGCTCAATCTCAGCTCACTGTAACCTCTGCCTCCTGGGTTCAAGAGATTCTGACCAGGTGCGGTGGCTCATGCTTGTAACCCCAGCACTTTGGGAGGCTGAAGAGGGTGGATCGCCTGAGGTCAGGAGGTCGAGATCAGCCTGGCCAACATGGTGAAACCCCATCTCCACCAAAAAATATTAAAAAATTAGCCAGGTGTGGTGGCGGGCACCTGTAATTCCAGCTACTCAGGAGGCTGAGGCGGGAGAATTGCTTGAACCCAGAAGGTAGAGGTTGCAGTGAGCCAAGATTGCGCCACTGCACTCCAGCCTGGGCCACAAAAACGAAACTCCGTCTCAAAAAATAAATAAATAAATAAATGAAAAATAAATTAGCCAGCATGGTGGGGCATGCCTGTGGTCCCAGCTATTTGGTAAACTAAGATGATAAGATGCTTGAGCCTGGGAGGTCAAGGTTGCAGTGAACCGTGACCTCCCCTCCACATTCAAGCCTAAACAACAGAAAGAAAGAAAAATGCCGCAATACCAACACAAATCTTAATGTATTTAAGAACTAATGAAAAACATGCAGACATATACAGAGAAAATTTTAATATTATAGTGAAAGACTGGACATAGTTGTCCATACCTGTAATCCCAGCACTTTGGGAGGCAGAGGTGGGAGGACTGCTTGAGCACAGGAGGTAGAGACCAGGCTGGGAAATAATAGCAAGACCTCATCTCTACAAAAAATATATAAAAATTTTTTTAGCCAGGCGCAGTGGCTCATGCCTGTAATCCTAGCACTTTGGGAGGCTGAGGTGGGCGGATCACCTGAGGTCACGAGTTCAAGACCAGCCTGACCAATATGGTGAAGCCCCATCTTTAAAAAAAAAAAAAAGAATTAAAAAAAAATTTTTTTAAAGCATAGTGATGAACATAGATGATAATCTATATAAACAAAGAGACTAGTCTTAGATGGAATAACCAAACGTTATATACATGTCATCACTCCCTAATATTCCATGATTTTTTTTTTTTGAGACAGTCTCGTTCTGTCACCCAGGCTGGAGTGCAGTGGCACAGTCTTGGCTCACTGCAACCTCTATCTTCCGGGTTCAAGTGATTCTCCTGCCTCAGCCTCCTGAGTAGCTGGGATTACAGGTGCACACCACCACACCCAGCTAATTTTTGTATTTTTAGTAGAGATCGGGTTTCACACTGTTGGTCAGGCTGGTCTTGAACTCCTGACCTCGTGATCCACCCGCCTTGGCTTCCCAAAGTGCTGGGATTACAGGCGTGAGCCACTGCACCCGGCCAATATTCCATAAATTAATTGCAGTCTCAATAACAATAATTCTAGATTGAAAGTCCACATATAAAGACCCATCTTGAAAAGCCTGAATGGGCTGGGTGTGGTGGCTCTCGCCTGTAATCCCAGCACTTTGGGACAAGGCAGGTGGATCACAAGGTCAGGAGTTCAAGACCAGCCTGGCCAAGATAGTGAAACCCCATTTCTACTAAAACCACAAAAATTAGCCAGGCATGATGGCAGGCGCCTGTAATCCCAGGTACTCAGGAGGCTGAGGCAGAGTATTGTTTGAACCCGGGAGGCAGAGGTTGCAGTGAGCCAAGATTGTGCCACTGTACTCCAGCCTGGGCAACAGAGCGAGACCTCGTCTCAAAAAAAAAAAGAAAGAAAGAAAAGCCTGAATAAAGAGGGAGGATTGGGCTTCCTAGATATTGGGGCATACCACAAAACCATGGCAACAAAATTCATTGTGGCATTGTTCAATAACAGATGAATAGACCAATGGAATAAAATTGAAAGCTTGGAGCCAAACCCATGTAGATATAAGAACTTAATGTACAAGAAAGGCAATATAACAATCACTGGGGGAAAGGATGGCTTATTTAGGAGGTGGTGCTGGCAAAACTGGCTCCCAATAAAACTGGTGACTGCTTAACACAACATACAATGGTAGACTCCAAATGGAATAAAGGCATAAGTGTGAAAGGCAAAAGTCTCTAGTTAATGAAAGAAAATACTGTAGCGCCCCCCGCCCCCCCCTTATCCACAGGGGACATATGCAACACCTCCCAGTGAATGCCTGAAATTTCAGATAGTACCAAACCCCTCTCTAAACTGTTTTTTTCCTTCATGTATATATCTATGATAAGGTTTAATTGATGAACTAGGTGCAGTAGGAGATTAACAATAATCAATAATAAAATGGAACAATTATAACAATGTACTGTGAGAACTAAAAATAATTTTTTTTTGAGATGGAGTCTCACTGTGTGGCCCAGGCTGTATTGCAGTGGTGCGATCTCAGCTCACTGCAACCTCTGCCTCCCAGGTTCAAGCAATTCTCTTGCCTCAACCTCTCAAGTAACTGGGACCATAGGAACACAGCACTACACCCAGCTACTTTTGTTTTGAGACGGAGTCACGCTCTGTTGCCCAGGCTGGAGTGCAGTGGTGCGATCTTGGCTCACTGCAACCTCCACCTCCTGGTTCAATCGATTCTCCTGTCTCTCCTGTAGCTGGGACTACAAGCACATGCCACCATAGCCTGCTAATTTTTTGTATTTCTAGTAGAGATGGGGTTTCACTGTGTTAGCCAGGATGGTTTCGATCTCCTGACCTTGTGATCTGCTCACCTCAGCCTCCCAAAGTGCTGGGATTACAGGTGTGAGCCACCACGCCCGGCCAGTTTTTCTTTTCTCTAACAGCCAAACAGGTGCTGGCCTGGAGATAAACAACCCTAAAACAATTACAAGGCATCCAACAGCAGACACTGACAAACTGACCCCCCCTGTACCACAAACTGTAACTACAGCTTTAACTTGGTGAGTTCAGTGACTTTCTCCTGATGAGACCACCAACCATGGAGAGGCTCTGGCGGTTTACAGAGGCTGTGCACTTTGAGTGCCTTTATGTCTCTGTTTTACCCTATGACATTATGACATATAGGGCCAGATTGTAATGCCTTTTTTTTTTTGAAACAGAGTTTCACTCTTGGAGTGCAGTGAAGTGGTCTCGGCTCACCACAACCTCCATCTCCCGAGTTCAAGTGATTCTTCTCCTCAGTCTCCCGAGTAGCTGGGATTACAGGCATGCAGGCATGCGTCATCACGCCGGTCTAATTTTGTATTTTTAGTAGAGTCAGGGTTTCCCCATGTTGGTCAGGCTGGTCTCAAACCTCCAATCTCAGGTGATCCACCCGCCTCGGCCTCCCAAAGTGCTGGGATGAGAGGCGTGAGCCACCGCGCCCGGCCTGTAATGCATTTAAATGTTAGGTCTCCACTTTAAAGTAAACATGAGATGTATGTAACATACATGTTTGTTTAATATACATGTATCAGAACTCCCTTCATAAATATTCATAGCTCCTCCTATAACCTGTTGAATATGTGTATGTGGCCAACCTGTTCAACATAAATCCCTGTTCTACTCTCCACTCTCTCAAAGTGACTCAAAGTGCCTGCCTTTCAGTCTGTAGTGGAGGCTACACTTCACAGCCTATCAGAAAGGCCCCCTTACAGGCTGTAACCCATGTAAAAAGTAAAGCTCTACTTTCTAAATTTATAATTTGTCACAGGAACAGTGGCTCACACCTGTAATCCCAACACTTTGGGAGGCCAAGGTGGGAGGATTGCTTGAGGCCAGGAGTTCAAGACCAGCTTGGGCAAAATAGGGAGACCTCGTCTCTATAAAAAATACAAAAATTAGGGGCCAGGCATGGTGGCTCATGCCTGTAATTCCAGCACTTTGGGAGGCCAAGGCAGGTGGATCACTTGGGGTCAAGAGTTTGAGGCCAGCCTGACCAACATGGTGAAATCCCATCTCTACTAAAACTACAAAATTAGCCAAGCATGGTGGTGCATGCCTGTAAACCCAGCTTGGGAGGCTGAGGCAGGAGAATCACTTGAATGCGAGAGGTGGAGGATGCAGTGAGCCGAGATCAGATCATGCCATAGCACTCCAGTGTGGGCAACAAGAGTGAAACTCCATCTCAAAAATATATATGTAGGCCGGGCACAGTGGCTCATGCTTGTAATCCCAGCACTTTGGGAGGCCAAGGTGGGTGGATCTTGAGGTCAGGTGTTGGAGACCAGCCTAGCCAACATAGTGAAACCCCGTCTCTACCAAAAATATAAAAAATTAGCTGAGCATGGTTGCGGGTACCTGTAGTCCCAGCTACTTGGGAGGCTGAGGCAGGAAAACTGGGAGGCGGAGATTGCAGTGAGCTGAGATCACACCACTGCACTCTATCCCGGGTGACAGTGTGAGACTCCATCTCAAAATAATATATATATATATATATATATATATATATATATATATACACACACACACACACACACACACATGTATATGAAAATTAGCCAGGTGTGGTGATATACTCCTATAGTCCTAGCTGCTCGGAGGCTGAGGCAGGGTCACTTGAGGCTAGGAATTTAAGGCTGCAGTGAGCTATGATTGTGCTACTGCACTCCAGCTTGGGCGGCAGGGTGATACCCTGTCTCAAAAAATATATTTATATTATTTTAATTTGTAATATACTTAATTACAATTCCAAGGGTATACATATGTTAAACGATTGTCTTTGAGGGAGTGGGGGGAAGGTAATGGAAATGGTGGGAACAGAAAGAACAAGGGAGCAAGAAGGAAGAGTGGGAGAGGAGGTCAGGCCTCAGGGGCACTGCAAGACTAGCCAGGCAAGATATTGAGCAGGGCTGTGTGATGCAATCTGACTTAGATTTCTCAAAAATCTCTCTGTATGTTGCATCAGGAATAGACTGTGGTAGGCCAGGGTGGAAGCACAGAGACCTGTTTAGAGGCTGTTCACAGTAAACCTGGGAAGTAGGTTTACTGTGCTGATGGCAGCACAGACAAAAGTGATATGAGTGGGGCTGGAAAGAAGAGTCTAGATTCTGGATATTTTCGAAGGTAGAGTTAATAAGATTTCCTAAATGAAGAAGTCATGGAGAGGGTAAAAAAATGTATAAAGGAATCAGGTCAAGCATGATGGCTCATGCCTATAATCCCAGCACTTTGGGAGGCCGAGCCGGGCGAATTACCTGAGGTCAGGAGTTCGAGACCAGCCTGGCTAATATGCTGAAACCTTGTCTCTACTAGAAACACAAAAATTAGCCAGATGTGGTGGCAGGCACCTGTAATCTCAGCTACTTGGGAGGCTGAGACAGGAGAATTTTTTTGAACTCGGGAGGTGGAAGTTGCAGTGAGCCAAGATCATCCTACTTCACTCCAGTCTGGGTGACAGAGTGAGACTTGGTCTCAAAAAATAAAAATAGCTGGGCGCAGTGGCTCATGCCTGTAATCCCAGCTCTTAGGGAGGCAGAGGTGGAGGATAGCTTGAGCCCAGGAGTTAGAGAACTGCCTGGGCAGTATAGTGAGACCCCGTCTCCACAAAAAGAAAAAAAAAAGACAAAATAAAATAAAAATAAAAATAGGCCAGGCACGGTGGTGCATGCCTGTAATCCAAGCACTTTGGGAGGCAGAGGCAGGCAGATTACCTGAAGTTGGAAGTTCTAGACCAGGCTGACCAACATGGAGTAACCCTGTCTCTATTAAAAATACAAAATTAGCCGGGCATGGTGGTGCATGCCTGTAATCCTAGCTACTCAGGAGGCTGAGGCAGGAGAATTGCTTGAACCTGTGAAGTGGAGGTTGTGGTGAGCTGAGATTGTGCGACTGCACTCCAGCCTGGGCAACAAGAGCAAACCTTCATCTAAATATATATATATATATATATATTTTTTTTTTTCTTACCTTAGCAGACCACTCCTACTGCCTACCCCCATCAACCTTGGTGTGCCCTAAGATGCTTAAGGATTTGAGGACTAGAGTACCAGAAAATTGTGCTGAATTTGGTTGGGAAAGACCATGATCAGAGCAGGTTTTAGGGGAGGCGAGGGGTACAGGTGAGATTGGGAGTTCAGTTCTGAACATTTTAAATTTTAGATATCTATTAAACATTCAAGCAGTCGAAGCAGTGTTGCTGGGTAGAATATGTACATCTGGAGTTTAGGGAAAAGATCTGAGCTAGAAACATACAGTTGGAAGTTGCTGGCATACAAATGGTTTGGTTTTTTGGTTGGTTGTTTGTTTTTGAGATAGAGTCTTAACTCTGTCACCCAGGCTGGAGTGCAGCGGCCTGATCTCGGCTCAGTGCAACCTCTGCCTCCTGGATTCAAGCAATCCTCCCCCCTCAGCCTACCAAGTAGCTGGGACTACAGGCACGTGCCACCACACTCAGTTAATTTTTGCATTTTTTTACAGACAGGCTCTTGCTATGTTGCCTGGTCTGGTCTTGAACGCCTGAGCTCAAGCAATCTGCCTGCTTTAGCCTCCCACAGGGCTGGAACTATAGGCCTGTGCCCCCATGCCCACCTAATTTTTGTATTTTTGTATTTTAAATTTTTATTTTTTCATCATTCCTATGTGAGGCAGAGATGATATAATTATTGTATTTTTTGTAGAGTTGGGGTTTTGTCATGTTGCCCAGGCTGGTCTCAAACCCCTGTACTCAAGTCATCTGCCTGCCTTGGCTTCCCAAAGAGCCAGGATTACAGGCATGTGCCACGGCACCCAGCCACAAATAGTATTTAAACCATGAAATTGGACGCGATTAGCAAGGGTGTAAAGGTAGAGAAGAGGAGGGGACCGAATGTGGAGCCCTGGGGCACTCCTTCACTGAGAGTTCGGGGAGAAGGGAGGGGACTCACAAAGAGACAGGGAAGGAATGGGAAGTAGATGATGTGGTGTCCTAGAAACCAAAGAAGTACATCACGGAGGAGGAGTGAGCAGTTGCATCAAACAAGGGGAAGACCGGAAACTACCACCGAATCTAACAAAGCAGAAGCCATTGGTGACTTCGGCCAGAGCAGTTTTAGAGGAATGCTGGGGTCAAAAACCAGACTGAGGCAGGACTGAAAGAGAATGGGAGGAGTGGAATTAGAGGCAGCGAATGGATCCAACACTTTGGAGGACATAGGCTTCAAAGAAGTGTAACTGGTAGGAAGATGAGAAGGTTGAGTTTTTTTAAGATGGGAGAATTAGAAAGTTTGTAAACTGATGGGAAGGATCCAGTAAGAGAGCAAAAGTTGATGATACTGCAGAGAGAAGAAGAGTTGCTAGAACCCTGCCTGTCCTTCAGTCTAATGGCTCTGAGGAGATCATGGCTTTATTTTATTTATTTTTATTTTTTGAGATGGAGTTTCACTCTTGTTGCCCAAGCCAGAGTACAATGGCATTATCTTGGCTCACTGCAACCTCCGCTTCCCGGGTACAAGCAATTCTCCTGCCTCAGCCTCCCGAGTAGCTGGGATTACAGGTGCGTGCCACCATTAGCCATGCCTGGCTAATTTTTTGTATTTTTAGTAGAAATGGGGTTTCACCACATTGGCCAACCTGGTCTCGAACTCTTGACCTCAGATGATCTGTCCACCTTGGCCTACCAAAGTGCTGGGATTATAGGTGTGAGCCACCACGGCTGGCCGAAAATGGCTTTAGATAGGAACAAAGAAAGCACATCTCTGATAGCTAGTAGGAAGGCTTCTGTATGTGGGTGCAAATTTTGAAATTCCCATTGTTTGCTAGACCATCTCATTAACCAGTTCTCCACCCTGAGGTCAAAACACATGGGTCAAAGTTTTCTGATGACAGAACAGCAAAATGTTGCGCATATAGTAAGTGCTCAGTAAATGATAGATATGATAATATTATCCTTCCTAGTTCTTTGTTTTCATTAGGCTCAAGTCTCTGCCCATCAGCAACCAGCCAATCTCTCTCTTCCCCTTCACAGCCAATATGCTTTATTTTTTTATTTTTATTTTTTTTTTTTTAAGACTAGTCAAGTGCAGTAGCCAATATGCTTTAAACAGCTGTCTACACACTGTTTCTACTTCTTTGCCTATCACTCACTCTTCAACTATTGATATCTTGCTTCACTCTCACAACTCCAAACAAAACCTGTCAATGCTAGATCCAGTGAACATGGCTTTGTCTTCATTCTCTCTAATGGCTCATCTGATCCTGCTATGCCCTACTTGAAACTTTATTTCTTTCTTTCTCTCCCTCTCGTTCTTTCCTTTCTTTTTTAACGAAGTTTAGCTCTTGTCACCCAGCCTGGACTGTAATGGCACGATCTCGGCTCACTGCAACCTCCACCTCCCAGGTTCAAGCAATTCTCCTGCTTCAGCCTCCCAAGTAACTGGGATTACAGGTGCCACCACATCCGGCTAATTTTCATATGTTTAGTAGAGACAGGGTTTCACTACATTGGCCAGGCTGGTCTCAAACTCCTGACCTCAGGTGGTCCACGTGCCTCGGCCTCCCAAAGTGCTGAGATTATAGGAGTGAGCCACTGCGCCTGGTCTAATTTTTGTATTTTTAGTAGAGACAGGGTTTCACCATGTTGCCCAGGCTGGTCTTGAACTCCTGACCTTAGGCAATCTGCCCAACTCGGGTTCCCCATATGCTGGGATTACAGGTATGAGCCACTGTGCCCAACCTTGAAAGTTTCTATTTCTTTGCCTCCAATAATACCACTCCCTTGTGGGGAGCACCTTCTATACCTCGACTCCCTCCTTTTTCATCTCTTTCCTTGGGTTATCTCCGTTGCCTGTGTAATGGGTATTGCTGGCTTCTGTGTACCCAGGTTCCATAACCCCTTCAATTGCTAAGCACGTCCTTGTTTTCCTGTGGGGAATAATTTTTGCACAACTCTCAATCCTCTTGGTTTGGGGACACCAAATCCACCACACACAGGAATAAATTTATGGCGCAGGCCTGGCCAATTAGTCACTGTTTGGGAATTGTCTGACGACTCAAGATGGATCATTAAGGATCATTCCCAGGACTTTTGCTGGAACTATTAAGAAAGAACTGCGGCCAGGTGCAGTGGCTCACACCTGTAATCCCAGCACTTTGGAAGGCTGAGGTGAGTGGATCACCTCAGGTCAGGAGTTCAAGACCAGCCTGGCTAACGTGGTGAGACCCTGTATCTACTGAAGATACAAAAATTAGTCAGGCATGGTGGGGGCCCTGTAATCCCAGCTACTCTGGAGGCTGAGGCAGGATAATCACTTGAACCTGGGAGAAGGAGGCTGCAGTGAGCCAAGATTGTACCATTGCACTCCAGCCTGAGCAACAAGAGCCAAACAAAAAAAGAAGGAAAGAGAAAGAAGGAAAGAAAGAAGAAAGAAAGAGAAAGAAAAGAAAGAGAGAGAGAGAAAGAAGGGAGGCAGGGAGGGAAGGAAGGAAAGAGAGAGAGAGAAGGGAGGGCAGAGGGAGGGAGGGAAGGAAGGAAGGAACTGGTCTGATGCAGTGGTTCATACCTGTAATCCTAGCACTTCGGTAGGCTGAGGTAGGGAAGGAGTTTGACACCAGCCTGGGCGATATAGTGAGATGTCCTCTCTACAAAAAAAAAAAATTTAATTGGTCTGGCATAGTGGCTCATGCCTGTATTCCCAGGACTTTGGGGGGGCCAACGCAGGAGGATCACTTGAGCCCAGGAGTTTGAAACTAGCCTGGGCAACATGACAAAAGCTCACTTTTACTTACTTATTTATTATTTATTTATTTATTTATTTTTGACGGAGTCCCGCTCTGGAGGGCAGTGGCGTGATCTCAGCTCACTGCAACCTCCGCCTCCTGGGTTCAAATGATTCTCCTGCCTCAGCCTCCCAAGTAGCTGGGATTACAGGCACTTGCCACCAAGCCTGGCTAATTTTTTGTATTTTTAGTAGAGAAGAGGTTTCACCATCTTGGCAAGGATGGTCTCGATCTCTTGACCTCGTGATCTGCCTGCCTCGACCTCCCAAAGTGCTGGGATTACAGGCATGCACCACCACACCCTACCAAAAGCTCGCCTTTATTAAAAAAAAAAAAAAAATTAGCTAAGTGTGGTGGTGCACGCCTGTAGTCCCAGCTACTCAGGAGGCTGAGGTGGGAGGATCACTTGAGCCCAGGAGGTAGAGGCTACAGTGAGCTGAAATTGCATCATTGTACTCTAGCCTGGGTGATAGAGTGAGATCTTGTCTCAAAAAAAAAAGAAAAAAAAGAGAGAGAGAGAAAGAAAGAAAAGCCTAGATCTGCTGGTTCCTATGTTTGCCACCTCATAGGAAGATTCTGCCTGAGAGCTAAGCTAACCCAGAGGGAAACAAAGCTGAGACATGGTGACAGGAGGTGACCTAATGACACTGGGGTAGGGATCTAGCCGTGCCCAAAAGCTAATTCTATCACCTGAGTCAATAGATTATTTTGTTTTTCTTTTGCTTACGCCAATTTCAGTTGCGTTTCTGTCATTTATAGCTGATTACAGGTAACAGTCATAGCTCACTGCAGCCTCAAACTCCTGGGCTCAAGGCATCCTCCTGCCTCAGCATCCCGGTAGCTGAGACTACAGGCATGTATCATCATACCTGGCTAGTCTGGATCTTTTTTTTTTTTTTTTTTTTTTGAGATGGAGTCGTACACTGTCATCCAGGCTGGAGTACAATGGCGTGTGATCTCGCCTTACTGCAACCTCCACCTCCCAGGTTCAAGCAATTCTCCTGCCTCAGCCTCCCGAGTACCTGGGATTACAGTCGCCTGCCACCACGCCTGGATAATTTTTTGTATTTTTAGTAGAGACAGGTTTCACTATGTTGGCCAGGCTGGCCTGGAACTCCTGACCTTGTGATCCATCCGCCTTGGCCTCCCGAAGTGCTGGGATTACAGATGTGAGCCACCGTGCCTGGTCTTTTTTGTTGTTGTATTGAGATGGAGTCTTGCTCTGTTGCCCAGGCTGGAGTGCAGTGGCACAATCTCAGCTCACTGCAACCTCTACCCCCAGGGTTCAAGTGATTATCCTACCTCAGCCTCTCAAGTAGCTGGCATTACAGGCAGGACTACAGGTGTAGCCAGGACTGCAGGTGGGCGGCACCACCATACCCAGCTAATTTTTATATTTTTAGTTAAGCTTGGGTTTCATCATGTTGTCTCGAACCCCTGACCTCAGGTGATCCAACCGCCTCGGCTTTCCAAAGTGCTCAGATTACAGACATGAGCCACCACACCCGGCTATTAAACCTACTGTTAATCCCCATGTCTGTGAGTGGCACCAGCATTCACCCAGTTGCTGAAAAAATCATATTTGACTTCTCTCTCTCACCCAGTGATCCCAGAAATCTCAGGTATTATATTTCCTTTACCTACATGCCTTCCTCCAAGTCACCACTGTGTGTGGTGAGGATTAAATGAGCTGATCTATATATACAAAGCATTTAGAATAGGGGCTGAAACATGGTAAGTTTACCTTTCTATGTCTTCCATTAGACCAGGGGCCGGAGCTATGAGTGGTCCATCTTTAAATCTCTGGTATGCTTATTGAATGAATGAATAACGAGATGGTAGCAGAAGAGAGACTAGAGAAGCTATTCAAAGATACATTGCCATGGTGTTGAGGAAGATAGGAAAAAGATCCAATTCAAAAAAAGCTTTGAGGAAAGGAATAGGTGAAACAAGATGGTACCGCATTTCAGGAAGCCAAGGAAGGATGAACTTGGGAAAAAACAAGATTGCCAATAGGGTTCTGTACTTCAGAAGGCCGGAGAAAACGAGAGAAGAAAGAAGCCACCCTGTAGAATGACTGGGGCACCCCTTGCAGGGAGTCATTTCAGGCTCTCCCTGTAGCCCACACCTCTTTCTCCATCCCCTCCTGGAAGCAGTGGTCATGGGATAAGGATAGAATAATAAAATAAAATGGGTAAAATAATAAAAATTTTAAAAGATCAGGCATGGTGGGTCACGCCTGTAATCCCAGCACTTTGGGAGGCCAAGGCAAACAGATCACTTGAGGTCAAGAGTTCGAGACCAGTTTGGCCAACATAATGAAACCTCATCTCTAGTAAAAATACAAAAATTAGCCAGGCATGGTGGCAGGCATCTGTAATCCCAGCTACTCAGGAGGCTGAGGCAGGAGAATTGCTTCAACCTGGGAGGCGGAATTTTAAGTGAGCCAAGATCGCACTATTGCACCCCAGCTTGGGTGACAAAGTGAGACTCTGTCTCAAAATATAAATAAATAAATATGTCATTAAAAAAAAAGAATCTACAAAATGAGAATTACACAGATATAAGTTAAAAATTACTATGTAAGAATCTGCTAATTGTATCAAATCAAGTGTTTATTATTATAGAAACTTTATGGCCAGCGAGGTGGCTCATGCCTGTAATCCCAGCACTTTGGGAGGCCAAGGCAGGCGGATCACCTGAGGCCAGAAGTTCAAGACCAGCCTGGCTAACATGGCAAAACCCCGTCTCTACTAAAAATACAAAAATTAGCTGGGTGTGGTGGCACACACCTGTAATCCCAGCTACTTGGGAGGCTGAGGCAGGAGAATCACTTGAACCCGGGAGGCGGAGGTTGCAGTGAGCCGACATTGTGTCACTGTACTCCATCCAGCCTGGATAATAGAGAGAGACTCCGTTTCAAAAAAAGAAACGTTATTACTACAAATGGCAAGTATTGCTAAAATTTATTAGCATATAACATTGACATTATTTTTTTATTATGTTAAAATACATGGGCTGGGCATGGTGGCTCACACCTGTAAGCCAAGCACTTTGGGAGGCCAAGGTGGGCAGATCACATGAGGCCAGGAATTCAAGACTAGCTGGCCAACATGGTGAAACCCTGTCTCTACTAAAATTATAAAAATTAGCTGAGTGTGGTGGTGTATGCCTGTAAGCCCAGCTACTTGGGAGGCTGAGGCACGAGAATCGCTTGAACCTGGAAGTCAGAGGGTGCAGTGAGCTGACACTGTGTCACTGCACTCCAGCCTGGGCAACAGAGCAAGACTCTGTCTCAAAAAATATATAAATAAACAAAATAAAATAAAAGAGCTGGGCATGGTGGCTCATCCTTGTAATCCCACCACTTTGGGAGGCTGAGGTGGGAAGACTGCTTGAGCTCAGGAGTTTCAAACCAGCCTGGGTGACATAACAAGATCCCATCTGTCAAAAAAAAAAAAAAAAAAAATTAGCCAGGCATGGTGGCTCACACTTGCTTGGTGCTGGTTGGTTTGTCTGTTTGCTTGTTTTGAGATGGAGTCTGGCTCTGTCGCCCAGGCTGGAGTGCAGTGGCACAGTCCAGACTCACTGCAACCTCTGCCTCCCGGGTTTAAGCGATTCTCCTGCCTCAGCTTCCTGAGTATCTGGGACTACAGGCGTGTACTACTATGCCCGGCTAATTTTTCTGTATTTCCAATAGAGATGGGGTTTCGCCATGTTGGCCAGGCTGATATTGAACTCCTGACTTCACGTGAGCTGCCCGCCTTGGCCTCCCAAAGTGCTGGGATTGCAGGGGTGAGTCACCACACACAGTCCTTGGTGCTACTTGTGAGGCTGAGAAGGGAGGATCGTTTGAGCCTAGGATGTCGAGACTGCATAGCTGTAGCTATGGTCACATCACTACACTCAAGCGTGGGTGACACTGTCTCTAAAAAGCAAAAGCAAAACAAAACATAAAATAAAATTGATGGTGGGAGGCCAAGGCCACCTGATCACCTGAGGCTGGGAGTTCAAGACCAGCCTGACCAACATGGAGAAACCCTACTAAAAAAAAAAAAATACAAAATTAGCTGGGCACAGTGGTGTATGCCTGTAATCCTAGCTACTTGGGAGGCTGAGGCAGGAGAATTGCTTGAACCTAGGAGGCAGAGGTTGTAGTGAGCCGGGATTACGCCATTGCAGCCTGGGCAGCAAGAGCAAAACTCTGTCTCAAAAAATAAAATAAAATAAAATAAAAATAAAAATTGATGAAATTAACCATTGCTAAGTGTACAGTTTAGCTGCACTGAATACATTTATAGTGTTCAACCATTACCACCATACATTTTACTATTTTCTTCTTGTGAAACTGAAACACTATGCCAGTTAAACAATTATTCCTCATTTACCCTTCCCTCCAGTCCCTGGCAACCACCATTCTACTTTCTGTCTCTATGATTTTGACTGCTGTAAGTATCTTTTTTTTTTTTGAGTTGGAGTCTCACTCCTATTGTGCAGGCTGGAGTGCAGTGGTGTGATCTCGACTCACTGCAATCTCCACCTCCCGGATTCAAGTGATTCTCCTTCCTCAGCCTCCCAAGTAGTTGGAATTCCAGGCATATGCCACCACATCCGGCTAATTTTTGTATTTTTAGTAGAGTTAGGGTTTCCCCATTTTGGCCAGGCTAGTCTCGAACTCCTGACCTCAGATGATCCACCCGCCTCAGCCTCCCAAAGTGCTAGGATTACAGGCATGAGCCACCACGCCCAGCCTACTATAAGTATCTTCTATAAGTAGAGTCATATAGGATTTGTCATTTTGTGATTGGCTTATTTCATTTAGCATAATGTCCTAAAGTTTAATCCATGTTGTAGCATTCTACAAAATCTCCTTCCTTTTTAAGCCTGAATCACAATAGTTCGTTGTATGTATCTCCCACATTTTGCATGTCCGTTCATCTCTAGATAGACACTTAGATTGTTTCCACATGTTAGCTATTTCGAATAATGCTACTATGAACATGGGAATACAAATATATGTTGGAGACTCTGCTTTCAGTTCTTCTGGGTATATACCTAGAAGTGGAATTGCTGAATCATAGTTAAACTTCTATTTTTAATTTTTTTGAGGAACCATCATACTGTTTTCCACAGCAGCTTCACTATTTTACATTTTCACCAAAAGTGCGCAAAAGTTCCAATTTCACCACATCCTCACCAACACTTACTTTCTGTTTTTTGAAAGTAGCCTAGCCATCCTAATGGGTGTGAGGACATTGATATTATTTTAGAATGTTGTAAATAACAAAATCCTAAATCATGCAATAATTTCTTTCCAGGCATCAGAAAAAAAATTTTTTTAATTGTTTTCCATTTATTTATTTATTTATTTATTTATTTTTATTTTTATTTTATTTTATTTTATTTTTTAATTGTTTTCCATTTAAAACATTTTAATTTCATTTTTATTTTTTGAAACAGTCTTGCCGTGTCACCAGGCTGGAGTGCAGAGGTGCAGTCATCACTCATTGCGGCCTTGAATTCCTGGGCTCAAGCAATTCTCTAGCCTCAGCACCCTGCGTAGCAAGGACTACAAGCACATGCCACCATACTTGGCTAATTTAAATGTGTTTTCTTTTGTAGAGGTGAGGTCTCGCCATGTTACCCAGGCTAGTCTTTAGCTCCTGGCCTCAAGCGATCCTCCCGCCTTCGGCCTTCCAAAGTGCTGGGATTATGGGCATGAGCTACAGTGCCCAGCCAAAAAAATTTTTTTTAAATCATGAGATCCAGGAAAAAAAAAAAGAGTTAAATAAATTTTATTGGCCTGGCACAGTGACTCACACCTGTAATCCTAGCACTTTGAGAGGCCGAGGCAGGAGGATTGCTGGAGGCCAGGAGTCCGAGACCAGCTTTGAGCTTGGGCAGCATAGCAAGACTCCATGTCTACTATTTTAAAAAAGAGGGCCAGGAACAGTGGCTCATGCCTGTAATCTCAGCACTTTGGGAGACTAAGGTGGACAGATTGCTTGAGTCCAGGGGTTTGAGGCCAGCTTGGGCAACGTGGCGAGACCCCATCTCTACCAAAAATAAAAAAAAAAAAGAGAGGGAGAAAAATTAGCAGGGTGTGGGGTGTTCGTCTCTGGTCCCAGCTACTCAGGAGGCTGAGGCAGGAGGATCTATTGAGCCAGGGAGGCAGAGGTTGCAGTGAGCCTAGATCATGCCACTACACTCCTGCCTGGGTGACAGAGTAAATCCTGTCTCAAAAAAATAAATAAGAGAAATTAATTTTTCTCTAGACATCAGGGCAAATTAATTTCTCTTTCTCTCTCTTTCTTTTGTTCTTTCTCTCTTTCTCTCTATCTCTCTTTTCCTTCCCTCCTCTCCCTCCCTCCCTCCTTCCTTCCTTCCTTCCTTCCTTCCTTCCTTCCTTCCTTCCTTCTTGTTAAATTTGTCCAATATTTATTGAATCGTGAACGGTGACAAACATTGCGCAATCAGAGGCTCATCCATCCCGATGCTTCTCTTGGCTTCCCTTTGAGAAGGAAGCCTGAGGCGGGGACATCCCCAAACTCTGGGAGACAACCGGGGAGACATGGGGTATGCACAGAGATATGATGAAATCGGGAACAGGAGTGGAGTGGGACGGTGTGGATCCTGGGAAGACGCGGACACACAGACTCTCCCACACAGGGGCAAAGACCAGGGGCGTAGGTTGCCCCCAAGCAGCCGCGAGAACATCAGGGAGAGATCAGGCGTCCACAAGACATTTCAGTCCTTCCTGTCATGAAGCGTCTGCTGAGAGGTCCCCGGACTCGGCCTTCAGGGGCGCATTAGCCCTGAGCCAAGGCGGCTTTGATGGAGGCCACCAGTTTCAGAAACTTGCTTTCTGTGTCCACAAAGCTATCGCCTTTCTTCTTAGAGTGAATCAACTTCCCGGCTACCATTACTTCAAAGAACCCAGTGTCCTGGGGAGTTCTCTCGCCTCCGATGTCCAGGCGGTGGGGAACTCACCTTCTAACTGCTTCTTGAGCTGAAGATACTTGGACTTACAGCCTCAAGCCCACAATAAAAGACTCCGACAGCGAAAGCCATGGCTCGGGGCTGCCACATCCACTGGGAAGCAGACACCCCCGGGGCACAGCGACCTCCTCCCTGGATGCGCGAGGTCTGCGCCTCATGTGTGTGTGTATATATATATATATATATATATATTTTTTTTTTTTTTTTTTTTTTGAGACGGAGTGTGGATCCATCCCCAGACTGGAGTGCAGTGGCGCGATCTCAGCTCACTGCAACCTCCACCACTCGGGTTCAAGCGATTCTGCCTCAGCCTCCCAAGTAGCAGGAATTACAGGCCCGCGCCACAATGCCCAGCTAATTTTTATATTTTTAGTAGAGAGGGGGTTTCACCACGTTGGCCAGGATGGTCTTGATCTCCTGACCTTGTTATTAGCCTGCCTTGGCCTCCCAAATGCTAGGATTATAGGCGTGAGGCACCGCGCCCGGCCCAGAAATTTCTTTTATAAAAGAATTTTATTCATTTAAAATATATGCATACAGTTGCTTACTATAATCTGGGCACTGTCTTAAGCATTTGTTTCCACCAGCCATACTAAATGACTCATCTGCATCACCAGATTTTGGGAGAAATTAGATGCACTGCCAGAAGAAAAGGAAATACTTTAGATACTAGCTTTAGCGAAACATGGCATTAATACATTGCAGATGGAGCAGGATGTGAATTTACCTTCAACTTCCCAACTGATGGATTTTGAGAAAAACTAGAAAAAAACACTGGTAAAGAATCCATGAAACCAAATTACTTTTTGCCTATACATGTACTTGACCACATAATTTTGCATATTAAACAGCAACTGTAGTTGAAATTATCTATCTCAGGCTGGTCTCGGTGGCTCACGCCTGTAATCCCAGCCCTTTGGGAGGCTGAGGCGGGCAGATCACAAGGTCAGGAGATCGGGACCATCCTGGCTAACACAGTGAAATCGTGTCTCTACTAAAAATATAAAAAAATAGCTGGGTGTGCTGTCGGGTGCCTGTAATCCCAGCTACTCGGGAGGCTGAGGCAGGAGAATAGCTTGAACCCAAGAGGCGGAGGTCGCAGTGAACCAAGATCATGCCACTGCACTCCAGCCTGGGTGACAGAGCGAGACTCTTACTCAAAAAAAAAAATTTTTTTGTTGTTTTTAGATATGGGGTCTTGCCATATTGGCCAGGCTGCTCTCAAAATCCTGATTGCCCAGGATGCCAAAAATCTTGTGATTTTCTAGAATCTAATATGAGAAACATTGAATAATTACACCATATTTGGCAACAATGAAAATTTTCCATTATCTTATATTCAATATTTGATTTGTATAATTTATACAGAATGATTTAATGCTTGTCATAATTGTAATTCATTTTGTTTGGTTTTTTTCAGATGGAGTCTCACTCTGTCACCCAGGCTGGAGTGTAGTGGCACGATCTTGGCTCACTGCAACCTCTGCCTCCCAGGTTCAAGCAGTTCCCCTGCCTCAGCCTCCCGAGTAGCTGGGATTGCAGGTGCCCGCCACCACGCCCGCTAATTTTTGTGTTTTTAGTAGAGATGGGGTTTCATCATCTTGGCCAGTCTGGTCTTTAACTCCTGACCTAATGATCCACCCGCCTCGGCCTCCCAAAGTGCTGAGATTACAGGCGTGAGTCACCATGGCTGGCCCATAATTGTAATTCTTTTAAAAAAATTCTTTTTGTAGAAATAGGATCTTACTATGTTGCTGAGGCTGGTCTGGAACTCCTGGCCTCAAGTGATCCTCCTGCCTCAGCCTTCCAAAATGTTGGAATTATAGGTGTGAGCCAGTTCTATGCCAAGGTATGCCCAGTCCTATAATTGTTATCCCTGAGAAACAATAAACTAACTTATATAATGTCTTACTGGAGGATGGGGCAACTTTTTGTAATTCTCTAAAACAGGAGTCAGCAAGTACAGGCCACAGGCTAAATTCTCAACTTGCTTCCTGTTTTCTTTTCTTTCTTTCTCTTTCTTTCTTTTTTCCTTTCTTTTTCTTCTTCTTTTTTGGATAGGCTTTATTTTTTTTTTTATTCTTTTTCATTTTTTGAGATGGAGTCGCACTCTGTCGCTCAGGTTGGAGTGCAGTGGCACGATCTGGGGTCACTGCAATCTCTGCCTCCTGGGTTCAAGCAATTCTCTTGCCTCAGCCTCATGACTGACTTGGATTACAGGCGTCTACCACCACACTCTGCTATTTTTTTTTTTTTTTTTGACACAATCTTGGTTCACTGCAACCTCCACCTCCCGGGTTCAAGCAATTCTTCCACCTCAGCCTCCCCAGTAGCTGGGATTACAGGCACCCATCATCATGCTCAACTAATTTTTGTATTTTTGTAGAGATGGGCTTTCACCATGTTGGCCAGGCTAGTCTTGAACTCCTGACCTCAAGTGATCCACCCACCTTGGCCTCCCAAAGTGCTGGGATTACAGGCATGAGCCACCACACCCAGGCTATTTATTTATTTTTTGAGATGGAGTTTCACTCCTCTTGCCCAGGCTAGAGTGTAATGGTGCAATCTTGGCTCACTGCAACCTGTGCCTCCCGGGTTCAAGCAATTCTCCTGCCTTAGCCTCCTGAGTAGCTGGGATTACAGGCATATGCCTCCATGCCTGGCTAATTTTGTATTTTTCTGAGTAGAGACCAGGTTTCACCATGTTGGCCAAGTTGGTCTCGAACTCCTGACCTCTGGTGATCTGCCCACCTCGATCTCCCAAAGTGCTGGGATTACAGGCATGAACCACTGCACATGGCCAACAGGTTTTATTTTTTAAGAGCAGTTTAGAGTTTATGGCAAAACTGAGCAGAAGATACCATCTGTGTACTTCCTACTCCTACACATGAATAGCCTCCTCTGTTTTCAATATATCCCCCATCACAGTGATACATTTGTGACAATTGATGACTCTACATTGACACTTCATTACCACCTGACTCCCTGTTTTTGTAAGACCTGTGCAAGCCAAGAATGACAGTGACATTTTTAAAGGTGGGGGAAAAATCTTTTAAGAGTATTATTTCTTGATGTCTATCTATAGATGATATGAAATTCAAATTTCAGTGTCCATAAATAAAGTTTTATTAGAATGCAGTCAGACTCAGTTGATTAAGTAGTGCCTGTGGCTCCTTTTGTGCCCCATAGCTGAGTTGAGTAAGTACCACCACGAGCATATGGTCTGCAAAGCTTAAAATATGTACTAACTGGCCGGGCACAGTGGTTCACGCCTGTAATCCCAGCACTTTGGGAAGCCAAGGTGGGCAGATCATGAGGTCAGGAGTTAAAGACCAGCCTGACCAATACGGTGAAACCCCGTCTCTACCAAAAATACAAAAATTAGCCAGGTGTAGTGGTGTGCACCTGTAGTCCCAGCTACTCAGGAGGCTGAGGCAGGAGAATTGCTTGAACCTGGGAGGCACAGAGGTTGCAGTAAGCCAAGATTGCGCCATTGCACTCCAGCCTGGGTGACAGAGCAAGACTCTGTCTCAAAATAGAATAAAATAAAATAAGTATTATCTGTTCCTTTACATACACAAAAATTGCCATCCCCCCCGCTCTGAAAGACAAACTGTGAGCTAGTGCAGCCTGAAGAGATTTGAATTGAGGCAAAATTCCCTCCAGACCAAACATTGATACCTGCCACCTAAGTGTCTCACCTTGATGGCACAGAGATATCTTAAACTCGGCAGGGATCATATCCTTCCCCATACCTGGTTCTTCTGTGCCACCCCTCCCCCACCAAACCAGTTGCTTAAGCCAGAGCTTTTTTTGGTGAGTTTTTGTGATTCCTCCCCACTTGAACCTCCTTCCCTGCTCCTCCGTCCCATTAATCATTGCTTTTGTATCTTCCAAACCCATCTCCTTCTCCACATACCTCCAGCTAGTCCCATGGCTGAAGTTTTCAGTATTTCCTGAAGGAGACTGAAGCAGTGTCCTCCGTGGGCTGGGTCTACAGGTGTGCGCCACCACACCTGGCTGATTTTTTATATTTTTAGTAGAGATAAGGTTTCACCATGTTGGCTAGGCTAGTCTCAAACTTCTGGCCTCAAGTGTTCTGCCTACTTCGGCCTCCCAAAGTGCTGGGATTACAGGTGTGAGCCACAGTGCCCAGCCTTTTTTTTTTTTTTTTTTTTTTGTGACAGAGTCTTGCTCTGTCACCCAGGCTCTATACCAGGAATACAGAGGCATGATCACAGCTTACTGCAGCCTCAAACTCCTGGGCTTAAGCAATCTTCCCACCTCAGCCTTCCAAGTAGCTGGGAGTACAGGTGTGCACCACCATACCTGGCTAATCTTTTCTATTATTTGCAGAGACAATGTCTTGCCACATTGCCCAGGCTGGTCTCAAACTCCTGGGCTTAAGCAATCCCCCTGCCTCAGACTCCCAAAGTGCTAGGATTACAAGGATGAACTGCTGTGCCCAGCCTGGCCCCGACTCTTAGACCCTCTATTCGTCCTCTACCACACAGCTAGAGTGACCTTCTTGGCATCTGTCCTCATGATTCCTCTCTTCCCCTCCCCTCGGTGGGAAAGAACTAGACCACCATGTTTGTCTGTTCCATTATGTCTTCCAGTGACCCATCATCTTTCCTCTAGCTCTGCTCCTTTTTCTGTGTAGATATGATGGAGTTGACAATCCCAACATTTAGCCCACTGTCCAGCCCTAGGTGAGCACATGGCCACCCTGGACCAATCAGTTTCTTTCTCCTGGGAATTTTCATCTTGAGTGAAGATGCACAAGGTAGAAATGCTGGTATCAGTTGGTACAGGTGGACATGGACACAGTGTCTGGACACGGTGGCTCATGCCTATTGCAGGAATCCTCGCACTTCGAGAGGCTGAGGTGGGCCAATTGCATGAGCCCAGGAGTTCCAGACCAGTCTAGGCAACATGGTGAAATCCTGTCTCTACAAAAAATACGAAAATTATCCGGGTGTGGTGGTGTACGCCTGGAGTCCCTGCTACTCAGGAGGCTGAGGAGGGAGGATCACTTAAGCCCAGGAGATGGAGGTTACAGTGACCCAAGATTGTGCCATTGTACTCCAGCCTGGGTGACAGAGCAAGACCCTGTCTAAAAACCACCACAACAAAAAATTGACACAGAAGGTTGCTCCATAGGATAGGGTTTTGGAGTGTGGAAGTCACATTGCTTACATTCAAATTTTGGTTCACCCACTCACTAAACTAGGTGA
The DNA here is from genome assembly GCA_036589455.1 of Ateles fusciceps. NCBI lineage: Eukaryota > Metazoa > Chordata > Mammalia > Primates > Atelidae > Ateles > Ateles fusciceps. The sequence goes on from JAZHEH010000733.1 coordinate 2,868,112, forward strand.
CTCTAGGCAAGTCCCAGAACTGGTGCATGCCTCAGTATCCTACCTGCGCAATGGCGATCACAGAAACAAATCACACTTACTGAGGCCTCACCATTTGAGTGAGTGTGAAGTGCTGAGGACAGTTCTTGGCACACAGTGGGAGCCTAGGAAAGGAAGCTGTCCTTATAACTTGAGAGGCAGTGTACAAATCCCTGTAGCTGGGATCCTGAATCTGTTTCTCCTTTTTCTTCTTCCCTAGTCCTAGTTCCTCCCACCTCCTCCTTCATCTTGTTCAAATAGAGACAAGGAGCGTCTCACTATGTTGCCCCAGCTGCTCTGGCACTCCTGGGTTCAAGCGATCCTCCCATCTGAGTCTTCCAGAGTGCTGGAATTACAGGTGTGAGCCACTGCACCCAGCCATTCATTCTTCTTAGATTTCTTCAGTTTTCCTTAAAACATCTTTTTGTCTTTCTTAAAATAGTTTGAGTGGGGTTTTGTTTGCTGACAAAAATTGGCCAGGCACAGTGGTTCATGCCTGAAACGTCAGCACTTTAGAGGCCAAGATAAGAGGATTGCTTGAGTCCAGGTGTTCAAGACCAGGCTGGGCAACATGGCAAAACCCCGTTTCTACAAAAATAATTTTAAAAATTGGCTGGGCACAGAGGCTCACACCTGTAATCCCAGCACTTTTGGAGGCCAAGGCAGGTGGATCACTTGAGGTCAGGAGTTCAAGACCAGCCTGGCCAACATGGTGAAATCCCATCTCTATTAAAAATACAAAAATTAGCCGGGTGTGGTGGCATGCACCTGTTGTCCCAGCTACTCAGGAGGCTGAGGCAGGCAATTTGCTTGAACAGGGGAGGCGGAGGTTGCAGTGAGCTGAGATCTCACCACTGCACTCCAGCCTGGGTGACAGAGTGAGACTCTGTCTAAAAACAAAAAACAAAAACAAATTAGCCAGGCATGGTGGCACATACCTGTAGTCCCAGCTACTCAAGAGGCTGAAGTGGGAGGATCATCTGAACCTGGAAGGTCCAGGCTGCAGTGAGCAATGATGGTACCACTGCACCGCAGCCTGAGTGACAGAGACCCTGCCTCAAACAAACAAACAAAAGTATTATTAGGGTCCATTGTTTTGGACTTAGCTCCTGCACTGGTCCCAGCAGATCAGACCAAATCAAATCAAAATGCAGTCACCCATGCTAAGTGCCATATAATCAAACTGAAACTTAAGGAAGCAGATAGATCCCAAAACAGACAAGTTTTTCCTGAAAACAAGAAATTTCAGTCTACCAGGGTCATCATAGTAAGAAAGTCCCATCTGCTTTAATCTGTACAAAAAAAAAAAAAAAAAAAATTAACCTGAAATTTTTCTTTAATTGTGACAAAGAAAAATGTCAAAAAAGCATTTTTTGTATTATTCTCTTTCCTTGTTCCCACCTTACAAAACCTGCTGTTCTGCTATTGCCCAGCATTCTATTTTGTAGAATAAAGCCAATCAGATCTATAAATACATATATTTTTCCTAGAGACAGGGTCTCCCTCTATGCGCAGACTAGAATGCAGTGATTATGGCTCACTGCAACTTCAAACTCCTAGACTCAAATGAGCATCCTTGCCTAAGCCTCCGGAACAGCTGGCAACTCAGACACGTGCTACCATGCCCAGCTAATTTCCTTATTTTTATTTTTTGTAGAGACAGAAGTCTTGCTATGTTGCTCAGGCTGGTCTCAAACTCCTGGCCTCAAGCAATCCTCTATCCTTGGCCTCCAAAAGTGCTGGAATTACAGGTGTGAGCCACTGTGGCAGGCCTAGAACTAATTTGTTGTCATTTTTTCTCTTGACAGAATCAAAGAACCCCAGCCAACATTCCCTCTATGACTCAGGTCAGAAAGTATAGCAAGGCCGCAGGGACCTCAGTTGGTGCCCTGGCCCTACCAACTTCCCAGCCTCATCTCTCCTCACCACCTCCTCTCCAGCTGCTTGTGTGTCTCTGAATGGTTTTGTTTTGTTTTGTTTTGAGTCAGAGTCCCTCTCTGTCACCCAGGCTGGAGAGCAGTGGCAGGATCTTAGTTCACTGCAACCTTAAATTCCCACCTTGATCCTCCTGCCTCAATCTCCCACGTAGCTGGCACCACAGGCATGCGCCATAGTGCCCAGCCAATTTTTTAAATTTTTTGTAGAGACTGGGTCTCACATTGTTGCCCAGGCTGGTCTTGAACTCCAAGGCTTAAGTGATCCTCCTGTCTTGGCCTCACAAAAGTCTAGGTTTATAGGAGAGAGCCACTGTACACGGCTGTGTGTCCCTGAATTTGCCAACCTCTCCCTTTGAGTCTCAGGGCCCAGATTCTCGGCTCTCTAATCAAGAATGTCCTCTTCCCAGCTCCCGCACCCCTGCCCTTCCTATTCTGGTAAATAGAAATAGGTCATGTTCTACTGAGACGCCTCTGGAGAGCAGCAAGTCCTGCCTCACTCCTGTCCTCCCCACTGGTTTAGCCAAAGGTATCCGTGATAACCTCCAAGGGTCAAGATTTTCTCACAATTTACTCTCCATAGCCTGCATTAAGAACAGAGGTAGAGTTTTGTTTTGCATTTTCTGAATAAAAATGCTGTTATAATATGTAATATTCTTTTACAAATGGTCCACACTTGGGGGATGCTGCTACACGCTTTTCCTTCTCTCCCCTTTCCCTCCTCCCTTCCCCTGCAGTCCTTGGGCACATTTATTGTATCTTACTTCCCCAGGTTAGAAGCAGGCTGTTGGAGGGCCCAGTTGGCAACCTCCCCACCTGAGAGGCCCCAGAGCCTGCCCAGGGTGGGGAGCAGTTAATGTTTAATGAGTGAGTGAATGAATACATTTTAAAAGGTAAAGGCCAGGTGCAGTGGCTCATGGCTGTAATCCCAGCACTTTGGGAGGCGAAGTGGGCGGTCATGAGGTTAAGAGGTCGAGACCATCCTGGCCAATATGGTGAAACCCAGTCTCTACTAAAAATACAAAAATTAGCCGGGTATGGTGGCAGGCACCTGTAATCCCAGCTACTCAGGAGGCTGAGACAGGATACTAGCTTGAACCCAGGAGGCAGAGGTTGCAGTGAGCTGAGATTTCGCCACTGCACGCCAGCCTGGGCGACAGTGAGACTCTGTCTCAACAACAACAAAAAAGAAGTCCAGACCTGGTGACTCACACCTGTAATTCCAACACTTCAGGGGGCAAGGTGAGCAGATCACTTGAGCCTAGGATTTTGAGACCAGTCTGGGCAACATAGGGAGACCACTGAATCTGAATCTACAGATAATTTTTTTTAAGACATCCATACATATTCTGCTTATGTAGATAATTTTTAAAAGTTAGCCAGATGTGGCCGGGTGTGGTGGCTCACGCCTGTACTCCCGGCACTTTGGGAGGCCGAGGTGGGTGGATCACGAGTTCAAGAGATTGAGACCATCCTGGCCAACATGGTGAAATCCCGTCTCTACTAAAAATACAAAAATTAGCTGGGCATGGTGGCATGCACCTGTAGTCCCAGCTACTCGGGAGGCTGAGGCAGGAGATTTGCTTGAACCTGGGACTTGAAGGTTGCAGTGAGCTGAGATGGGGCCACTGCACTCCAGCCTGGCAACAGAGCAAGTCTCCATCTCAAAAAAAAAAAAAAAAAAGCCAGATGTAGTGGCACATGCCTATAGCCCCAGCTACTTGAGAGGCTAAGGCAGGAGGATTGCTTGAGCCTGGGAGAGTGAGGCTGCAGTGAGCCATGATCATGCCACTATACTCCAGCCTGGGTGACCAGAGCAAGATCCTGTCTTGGAAAATAAAGGAAAAAGATTAAAAGTATGAAGGAAATCAGGGAACCATGCTCTGTCTCCTGGGGACCTTTCTGCTGAATCAAGGCGGCCTCTCTGAACAATAGGATGAAGCCCCTCCTCCTGGGTCAACTCATTGTTTACAAAGTCCATTCCCACAGCAGCTGAGGGACAAGTTCACTATCCCTGCCCAGTCTGCACCGGCCACTCCTCTGGGTTAAACCTCTCAGGTCTTCCCCCTTGACTATACCCTCTAAATCCCAGAGTAGGTAGAGACTGAAGATTTGAGGTGACAGATGGGGTCTCTTCTCCAGCCAGAGTGGTGCAGAAAGCCCCAGCATCACAGATGTCCTGAAACCCAAAGAGAAGACACAAATTGTCAGGAAAGGAGGCCTGGCGAGGTGACTCACGCCTGTAATCCCAGCACTTTGGGAGGCTGAGGCAGGTCAAGAAATTAAAACCAATTAAGGCAGGTCAAGAAATTAAGAGGCAGGTCAAGAAATCACAAGGTCAAGAAATTAAGACCATGCTGGCCAACATGGTGAAACCCCGTCTCTACTAAAAATACAGAAATTAGCTGGGCGTGGTGGCGTGCATCTGTAGTCCCAGCCACTTGGGAGGCTGAGGCAGGAGAATCGCTTGAACCCAGGAGGCGGAGATTGCAGTGAGCCGAGATCTCGCCACTGCACTCCAGCCTGATGACAGAGTGAGACTTTGTCTAAAAAAAAAAAAAAAAGTGTTCAGCAAAAGGGTAGCTAGCTCCTGGAGTCATAAGTAACCTCATTTTGTGTTCCCAAATGTGTGTCTGGAGCATGTATACATATTATGTATTAAAGCAAAAGCAAAATCAGAATGAATATTGCCTTCCAAGTTGTCTTTGTGTGTGTGTATTGGTTTTTGTGGTTGATTAGTCTTTCTTTTCAGCTGGGTAGAAGCCAGGCTCCTTTCTCCCAACACACGCACAGACTCAGCACACACAGAAACCCCAGGAATTAAATCACTCTCCAAAATGATAAGTAGGAAGAAGGAGGTTAGGTGGAGAGTGGAGGAAGGGGGAGGGAGGAGGCCTCTTCCCCTGCCCTGGGGAGGAGCCCTGGTCCAGAAGAGGTCAGGGTGTGCAAAGGCCTCTGGGTAGGAATAGGAACAGGGCCATTGGCCAAGTACCCTCTGCTCTGTTACTCCCAGGGCCGGCTCCACCCTCAGGCCTGGGAGCTCACCCTCTGCCAGTGAGCTGCTTCAGGAGTGGGGGAGCGTGCAGATGAGGAGTGACCCTCTTTGTCTCACATTCCCTCTTAGACCTCAATTTTCTTTTTTCCCTTTCTTTCTTTTTTCTTTTTTCTTTTTTTTTTTTTTTGAGACAGTGTTTCGCTCTTGTTGCCCAGGCTGGAGTGCAGTGGCGAGATCTCACTTCACTGCAACCTCTGCCTCCCAGGTTCAAGCGATTCTCCTGCCTCAGCTGCCTGAGTAGCTGGGATTACAGGCGCCCATCACCATGCCTGGCTAATTTTTTTAAAATATATATTTTTAGTAGAGACGGGGTTTCATCATGTTGGCCAGGCTGGTCTTGAACTCCTGACCTCAGGTGATCCACCCACCTTGGCCTCCCAAAGTGCAGGGATTTCAGGCATGAGCCACCGTGCCCAGCCGACCTCAGTTTTCTTAAAAAGAAATGATTCTAAAATTAGCCGGGCATGGTGGTGGGCGCTGTAGTCCCAAATGTGTTACTACTTAGGGGGCTGAGGTGGGGAAATTACTTGAGCCTGGGAAGTCCAGGCTGCAGTGAGCTGAGATCAGGCCACTGCACTCCAGCTAGGGAGACAGAGAGAGAACCTGTCTCAAAAAAAAAAGAAATAAAGAAATAATTTTTGCCCTTTTTCTATAAGCATCTTTTAAAACTTTTTCCTAGAGGGGGAGTGGTGGGTCACACCTGTAATCCCAGCACTTTGGGAGGCCAACGCGGGCGGATCTCACCTGAGGTCAGGAGTTTGAGACCAGCCTAGCCAACGTGGTGAAACCCATCTCTACTAAAAATACAAAAATTATCCAGGCATGGTGGCGCGCACCTGTAGTCCCAGCTACTCAGGAGGTTGAGGCAGTAGAATCACTTGAACTCGGGAGATGGAGGTTGCAGTGAGCTGAGCTAGGGCCACTGCACTTCAGCCTGGGCGACAGAGCAAGACTCTGTCTCAAAAAAAAAAAAAAAAAAAGGCAGAAGAGGCGGGAGGATAGGAGTTTGAGACCAGCCTGGCCAAGGTGATGAAACCCCATTTCTACTAAAAATACAAAAACTAATGTGCGCCTGTAGTCCCAGCTACTCCGGAGGCTGAGGCAGGACAATCGCTTGAACCCAGAACGCAGAGGTTGCAGTGAGCCGAAATCGCGCAGCTGCACTCCTGCCTAGGCAACAGAGGGAGACCTTGTAAGGAAAACAAACAAGAAACAACACACACACACACACACACACACACACACTTAAAAAAAGCAAGTGATTTGCACAGCAGCTTTCTGACCAGAGCTCCCTTTCCCTTCATCTGCCTGACCACCCCCGACAGAGTCCCGGGTGCCGGCGGGAGGGTCAGGGACGGGCTGTGGTGTCTGTGCAGGCTTGCCTCCAATGGCCTGAATGTCAGTAGGAAGAAGCGGTTCTTCCCTCAGGCCAAGCAGGAAATGATTCTCCCACAAAACACATGACCCTGAGACCTTCCCAGGGAGTTGCACGCATTAGTTTTAAAACCAGCATAGCAATTCTGAGGGTTTTAGAGTGGGAAGGGTTTGCTCCTAGTTCTCCTAAGGCTGTCTACTGTTTAATTACGAAAACCGCTGCTGTGCTCACAGCTGAAGAAACACAGGAAGGATCAAGAAGTGCACTTCCCCCAGTTCTACCTCCCTATGCTGCCTCAGAGTTCCAGGGACAGGCTGGCCCCGAGACAGGGCTGTCTGGAAGGACTGAGCAGGCACTGACCGCTCATGCTCAGGAACCAGGACAGTGAATGCGGATTGAATCTAGGCTGGATCACCTCCGTGTCCTCATCTGTAAAATCATGCCAGGCACGTCGCATGCTTGGTACATATTCATTCATTGCATCTGGGCCACAACCCTATGAGGGAGGTATTATTATCATCTTTGTTTTACCAAGAAACCTAAGGCATAGAGAGGGTAAGAACATTACTGGGCCTGATGCCGTGGCTCATGCCTGTAATCCCAGCACTTTGGGAGGCAGAGGCTGGAGGATCGCTTGAGCCCAGGGTTTGAGATCAGCTTGGAACATGGTGAGACCCCCATCTCTACAAAAAGTACAAAAATTAACTGGGCGTGTTGCACAAGCCTGTGGTCCCAGCCACCTGGGAGGCTGAGCGGGAGGATAAGGATCACTTGAGCCCAGGAGGTAGAGGCTGCAGTGAGCCATGATGGTGCAACTGCACTCCAGCCCCAGTGAGAGTGAGACCCTGTTTCCAAAAAAAAAAAAAGTTACTAAGGTCACATACCTCGTGTATGTATAGCTGAAATTTGAAACCAGGCAACCCGGCACCACTAGGCTCTACTGCCCCTATGAGGAGCGCACACTTACCTGTACCTGTCTCAGAGAATCTCTTTGAATTAAAGGAGATAATGCATGTAAAGAGCTCTGAATAGAGCCTGGGACTTAGCATTCCCAGTAATCACAAGTCCAACATCATCATCATCAACTGTCTTATCTATTCAGAATTTTTTACTACTATTATTATTAAAAGGTCTCACTGTGTCACCCAAGCTGGAGTTCAGTGGCATGTTCATAGCTGACTGCAGCCTCAAACTTCTGGGCACAAGTGATCCTCCCACCCCGCCTCCCAAAGTGCTAGGATTACACCACACCTGGCCCCATTAGAATTCTGAAGCAGTCGCACTCATGGTACTGGCTTCACGAACATGGTGGAAACCTTATATGCTTAAAAAAACTTGTACTGGATTAAAAAATAAAAGAAGAAGAAGAAAACACTGGGAAAAAAGAAGAAAGGAAGAGGCAAATAAAATTAGACTGGTGATTTAGGAAATCTGCTGAGCTTTCTCCTTGGTTTTTATGTTTTATTTTTTCTTTCTTATTTTTATTTATTTATTTTTTGAGATAGAGTCCCACTCTGTTGCCCAAGCTGGAGTGCAGTGGCATGATCTCTGCTCACTGCAACCTCTGCCTCCCAGGTCAAGTGATTCTCCTGCCTCAGCATCCTGAGTAGCTGGGACTACAGGCGCGTGTCATCATGCCTGGCTAATTTTTGTATTTTTAGTAGAGATGAGATTTTGCCGTGTTGGCCAGGCTGGTCTTGAACTCCTGACTTCAGGTGATCCGCCCGCCTCAGACTCCCAAAGTGCTGGGATTATAGGTGTAAGCCACCACACCTAGCCTTCTTCCTTATTTTTAATCTTACAATTCTAATTTGTGCTCAGTATAAATATTTCAAAAAAAACAAAAAACAGAAAAGTAGCTAGGCGGGTGGTATGCACCTATAATCCCAGACTACTCCAGAGTCTGAGGTGGGAGGATCACTTGAGGCCAGTCACTGAGTTCAGCTTAGGGACGGAGAAAGACCCAGTCTCTGGAAAGAAGAAAAAATAAAAAAAGTCAAAGATGGAAGTCCCCCCCCTCACCCCACATCTGTTGTTGCATAACTTGCTTTTTTTTAAACAGAGTCTTGCTCTTGTCCCCCAGGCTGGAGTGCAATGGTGCATCTGGGCTCACTGCAACCTCTGCCTCCCGGGTTTGAGTGATTCTCCTCCTCAGCTTCCCAAGTAGCTGGGATTACAGGCGCCTGCCACCACGCCTGACTAATTTTTGTATATTTAGTAGAGATGGGGTTTCACCATGTTGGTCAGACTGGCCTTCAACTCCTGACCTCAGGTGATCCACCCCCCCTCAGCCTCCCAAATTGTTGGGATTACAGGTGTGAGCCACCACACCTAGCCTGGTACATTTTTTTAAGCCTATGAGGGTTCTACCATGTTTGTGTAGCCAAGGCCAGGAGTGTGGCTGCTTCAGAATTCTGACTGGGACAAGTGTGGTATAATCCTAGCACTCTGGGAGGCTGGGGTGGGAGGATCACTTGAGGCCAGGAGTTTGAGGCTGCAGTGAGCTATGAACATGTCGCTGCCCTCCAGCCTCGGCAATAGCCTGAGATTGTGTCTCAAAAAAACAAAAAACAAAAACCTAACCTTTGTTCTGAGATCCTGCTTCTTTCAGTGTTTCCATCACACCTCTTTCGTTTTTTTGGTTTTTTTTGAGACGGGGTCTCACTTTGTTGCCCAGACTGGAGTGCTGTGGTGTGACCACAGTTCACTGTAGCCTGGACCTCCCGGGTAAGTGATCCTCCTACCTCAGACCCACAGATAGCTAGGACCATGGGCAGGATCACCACACCTGACTAATTTTTGTATTTTGTGTAGAGATGAGGTTTTGCCATGTTGCCCAGGCTGGTCTTCAACTCTTCAGCTCAAGCAGTCTGCCTGCCTTGGTTTCCTAAAGTGCTGGGATTACAGGCGTGAGCCGCCTCAGTCAGCCTCTTCCATCACACTTAATGGGGAATTAGAGGCTCACACTCCAGGCCTGGCCTGTCACCTGCACACAGCCCGCTGTTCCTACCATAGCATACAGAAGATTCTTCCCACCCCACCCAGTGAATCGCACTGGGAACTTCTTCAGGATTCTGATCCCACAGAGCAGTTCCTGCAGCCAAGGCCTGGTAGCCAATAGATGCTCCATAAATGGTGAATAGAAACATACATGGCAGGGCACGGTGGCTCACTCCTGTAACCCCAGCACTTTGGGAGGTTGAGATAGGTGGATCACCTGAGGTCAGGAGTTAGAGATCAGCCTTGCCAACATGGCAAAACTCCATTGCTACTAAAAATACAAAAAATTAGCCGGGCGTGGTGGCAGACGCCTGTTATCCCAGCTAATCGGGAGGCTGAGGCAAGAGAATCACTTGAACCTGGGAGGTGAAGGTTGCAGTGAGCCAAGATTGTGTCACTGCCCTCTAGCCTGGGCAACAAGAGTAAAACTCTGTCTCAAAAAAAAAAAAAAAAAAAAAGAGAGAGAGAGAGAAACATACATGAACAAGCTAGGCAAGGTGGCTCACACCTGTAATCCCAGAATTTTGGGAGGCCAAGGTGGGTGGACCACTTGAGGCCAGGAGTTGGAGACTAGCCTGGCCAACATGGCAAAACCCTGTCTCTACGAAAAATACAAAAAAAAAAAAAAAAGAAAAAAAGTGGGGGCCAGGCGCAGTGGCTCATGCCTGTAATCCCAACACTTTGGGAGGCCAAGGCGGGCAGATCACCTGAGGTCAGGAGTTGGAGACTAGCCTGGCCTACATGGTAAAATCCTGTCTCTACAAAAAACACAAAAAGAACTAGCTGGGCGGGACGTGGTAGTGGGCGCCTGTAATCCCAACTACTCAGGAGGCTGAGGCAGAAGAATAGTTTGAACTCTGGAGGTGGAGGTTGTAGTGAGCTGAGATCTCACCACTGCAACTCCAGCCTCGTGACAGAGCAAGACTGTCTCAAAAAAAAAAAAAAAAAAGAAAAAAGAGAGAGAAAAGAAAAAAACATACACAAAAAAGTGAATTGAGTGCTCACTACCTGCTCTTGGCATTTATATATTATGTCTTCATCTATGCATATTATTCTTTTTTCTTTTCTTTCTCTTTTTTTTAGACAGAGTCTCGCTCTGTCTCCCAGGGTGGAGTGCAATGGCTTGATCTCACTGCAACCATTGCCTCCCGGGTTCAAGTGATTCTCCTGCCTCAGCCTCCCAAGTAGCTGGGATTACAGGCGCCTGCCACCACACCCTGCTAATTCTTGTGTTTTTAGTAGAGACTGGGGTTTGCCACGTTGGCCAGGCTGGTCTCGAATTCCTGACATCAAGAGATCTGCCCGCCTCGGCCTCCGAAAGTGCTAAGATTACAGGCGTGAGCCACTGCATGTGGCCTATCTGTGCATATTTTTCTAATTACAAAATAATACATGATTACTATATAAAATAGCTATGATTATAGAAGTTATGAAACATGAGTTTCCCCCACAATCCTGCTTGGCAGTAACCACTAAAAGCAATTTGATATACAAATGTTATTCTAAATTCTTACAAAAGCTGTGCAATATAGGTTGTATTATCCCCCATTTTCCAGTTGAGAAAAGAGACCCAGAGAGGTAAAGCAACTAGATTGGGGTCACAGAGCTGGTAAGTGATTGAATCAGGACTGGCAGGGGCAGCAGTTTGGCCCCAGAGACTATGTTCCTTTTTGTATTTTTTGTAGAGGCAGAGTTTCATCATGTTGCAAAGGCTGGTCTCAAACTCCTGGGCTCAAGCCATCCTCCCCCCTTGGCCTCCCAGAGTGCTGAAATTACAGGCGTGAACCACCACCCTGGCTGGACTTGCCATTTTTGGTATTCCAGGGATTCTAAGATTCTGGGATTTCGTGCCTAACCTAGGATCACATTTCTCTCTGTCTTCTCTGGCAGGGCCAGCTCCTGGCTATTGTATTCATCAGCAGAGGGACTTCATAGACTTGGACTGAGACCAAGTAGACCTGGACTAGGTCTGAGGAGCAGGGGGAGGGTAGAGTGGCGGGGATGCACCCTAGACAAGCCTCAGGAGACCGGAGCCCTGGTTCTGACTCTGCCACCCACCTGCTGTGTGACAACCTTGAGCAAGTCACTTCACCTCAGGAGTTTCCACCTTATGTTTGTAAAATGCGGATAATAAAATCTGCCCAGCTTGGCACAATGGCTCACGCCTGTAATCCCAGCACTTTGGGAGGCCAAGGTGGGCAGATCACAAGGTCAGGAGATCAAGACCATCCTGGCCAACATGGTGAAACCCCGTCTCTACCAAAAGTACAAAAATTAGCTGAGTGTGGTGTCACGTGCCTTTAATCCCAGCTACTTGGGAGGCTGAGGCACAAGATTCACTTGAACCCAGGAGGCAAAGGTTGCAGTGAGCTGAGATGGCACCATTGAACTCCAGCCTGGTGACAGAGCAAACTCTGTCTCAAAAATAAATAAATAATTAATTAATTAAAATAAAATCTGTCCTCCCTGAGTCACAGGATTATTGAGAAGGGATGGGCATGAAACTGGAAATGTTGGCTACCTTCTGCTCTTAAAGCCCCTTGTTGTTATTTTGGGCTGGATGGAAAGAAAAAAAGCCCCTTGCTCAGGGGATTGCTTGAGCCCAGGAGTCTGAGACCAGCCTGGAGAACATAGTGAGACCCTGTATCTACTAATTTTTTTAAAAAAATTAGTCAGTCATGGAGGCACATGCTTGCAATCCCAGCTACTTAGGAGCTGAGGTGGGAGGATAGCTTGAACCCTGGAGGTCAAGCCTGCAGTGAGCCGTGCACACACCACTGTACTCCAGCCTGGGTGACAGAAGACCTTGTCTAAAAAAAAAAAAAAAAAGCCCCTTCTGCTTTCCCTTCTCTTTGTACTTATCATTCTGTTGTATTGGAAATATCTTGTTACCAGTTTGGTGCCCTTGGAAAAGGAAAGGGAAGCAATCTATGTAAAGAAACAGATACTTAAAATGGTGACTAAGGAAAACAAACAAAAGAAATATACACAAATACCAAGTCCTGCATTTACATGAGGTTTGTTTCACAGCAAAATAGTTAATCTTGCAACCCATAAACTTCTGCGATCAGACATTTGGGCTGAATTTTATTTGGTTATTATAATAGCATTTCTCACTATTTACCAAACTCTGTTTTCATTTCTTTTTTTTTCTTTTTAACAGTCCAGAGGCCTTTTATTTTTTTTAACACCTACTATGCCATGAATTAATAAGGAATAGGTTCCAGCAGCTCAGGCTCCTTCCCACTGGTTCTCAAAAAGTGCGATTCTCTGGGTGGAACAGGCTGGTGCTTCAGTTGAACCCAGGTACCTTTCTCTTTGGCTTCTTCTTTTTTTTTGGACACGAAGTTTTGCTCTTGTTGCCCGGGCTGGAGTGCAATAGCACGATCTCGGCTCACGGCAACCTCTGCCTCCTGGGTTCAAGCCATTCTCCTGCCTCAGCCTCCTGAGCAGCTGGGATTACAGGTGCCCACCACCATGCCCGGCTAATTTTTGTATTTTTAGTAGAGATGGGGTTTCACCATGTTGGCCAGGCTGGTCTTTAAATCCTGAGTTCAAGTGATCTGCCTGCCTCGGCCTCCCAAAGTGCTGGGATTACAGGCATGAGCCACCGTGCCCAGCCAGCAGTTATTCAATTCTAATGATGTAGTGTGGAAGCAGCCATAGACCATATAGAATGAATGAGGTGTGACTGTTTCAATAAAACTTTATCTACAAAATCAGAATGAGTGGATTTCCCCATAGGCCATAGTTTGCTGATCCTTGCTTTAGACTGTTGTAATATGTCAAACTGGACGTATCTTTAATATCTGAAAGGGACTGGGAAGTTATGGAATCTGATCTAGATGTCATTAAAGACTCTATTACGCGGAGTAAAGGGAAGAAATGGAAGAAATATTTAATTACCATGTTTGTTTCACCAGCATTAACACTCAAATGGAATAAGTGCTGTGATAACACATTCTAATTCAGGGCCAGACGGAAAGATGAGGGGGAGAGGAGAGTGATGTGGAGGCTGAGGGCTGAAGGGTGAATGGGGAGCTGGTGGTGGGAACAGGAGAGTGTTCAGGTGAAGAAAACCAGTGGCAAGAACAGGATTACTATGTTGAAGGAACTGAGAAAACATCAGTGTTGCTGGAGCCCACAGTGGGCAAGGTGGGTTCAGAGCTGCAGGAGCCAGGCGATAAGTCTCTTGTAAACCAAGTTAAGGAATTTTTACTTTGATTTTTATTCTGAGGGCAACAGAAAGCTATGAAAGGGCCAGGCACAGTGGCTCACACCTCTAATCCCGGCACTCTGAGAGGCCAACGTGGGCAGATCACTTGAGATCAGAAGTTCGAGGCCAGCCTGGCCAACATGGGGAAACCCCATCTCTACTGAAGTACAAACAAATTAGCCAGGCGTGGTGGCGCACGCCTGTCATCCCAGCTACTCGAGAGGCTGAGGCAGGGAGATCGCTTGAACCTGGGAGGCGGAGGTTGCAGTGAGCCAAGGTGGTGCCACTGCGCTCCAGCCTGGCTACAGAGCAAGACTCCATTTCAAAAAAGAAAAGAAAAAAGAAAGGAGTTGAAGTAATAAATGGGCTGTAAATCTAACTGAATGCTCCACTCAAGCATCCCTCCACCACACAGGACAGCAATGGGAGGGTTATTTTCTAAAGAAATGGACCTTGCCAGGGAGTGGGGGGGTGGGGATGGGGAGGAAAACCGAACAAACTCTGAAGATTAGGAAGACAATTGAAGCAGGAGCTCCCGTCCCGAATAAATTCCTCCTTTAGAGGTCCCCTTTCACCATCATGGCCCCTCCCACTCCTCCAAAAATGAAGCCTTCAGTCAGAAATCTAGTAAGTGCACACAAATCCTGGAGAGTTTGCATTCACTTTTTTTTTGTCTTGTTTTGTTTTCTGAGATGGAGTCTCGCTCTTTGCCCAGGCTGGAGTACAGTGGTGTGATCTCAGCTCACTGCAACCTCCGCCTCCTGGGTTCAAGCAATTCTCCTGCCTCAGCCTCCCCCGTAGCTGGAGTTACAGGTGCCACCACCACGCCCAGCTAATTTTTGTATTTTTAGTAGAGACAGGGTTTCACCATGTTGGCCAGGCTGGTCTCGAACTCTCAACCTCAAATGATCCACCCGCCTCAGCTCCCAAAGTGCTGGGATTACAGGCATCAGCTTCGGGCCTGGCTGCATTCACTCTTTCTTAAAAATGTACATCAGCTAGGTGCCATGGCTCAAGCCTGTAATCCTAGCACTTTGGGAGGCCGAGGTGGGTGGATCACCTGAGATCAGGAGTTCAAGATCAGCCTGGCCAACATGCGAAACTCCCACCTCTACTAAAACTACAAAAATTAGCCAGGCATGGTGGCATGCTCCTGTAGTCCCAGCTACTCAGGGGGCTGAGGCAGGAGAATCGCTTGAACCCAGGAGGCAGAGGTTGCAGTGAGTTGAGATCGTGCCACTGCACTCCAGCCTGATGACAGACATAGCGAGACTCCATCTCAAAAAAAAAAAAAAAAAAAGTGAGGGGGGCCGGCTCGGTGGCTCACACCTGATAGCCCAGCACTTTGGGAGGCCAAGGCAGGCGGATCACAAAATCAAGACCATCCTGGCTAAGACGGTGAAAACCTGTCCCTACTAAAAATAGAAAAAATTAGCCAGGCGTGGTGGCACGCGCCTGTAGTCCCAGCTACTTGGGAGACTGAGGCAGAAGAATCGTTTGAACCCAGGAGGCGGAGGTTGCAGTGAGCCGAGGTCATGCCACTGTACTCCAGCCTGGGTGACAGAGTGAGACTCTGTCTCAAAAGAAAAAAAAAAAAGACCAGCTTGGCAAACGTGGTGAGGCCTTGTCTCTACAAAAAATACACAAATTAGCCAGAGGGCCGGGCACAGTGGCTCACACCTGTAATCCCAGCACTTTGGGAGGCCAAGTCGGGCAGATCACCTGAAGTCAGGAGTTCAAGACCAGCCTGGCCAAATGGTGAAGTTTAATCCCTACTAAAAATACAAAAAATTAGCCAGCCATGGTGGTGCTTGCTTGTAGTCCCAACTGCTTGGGAGGTTGAGACAGGAGAATTGTTTGAACCTGGGAGGCAAAGGTTGCAGTGAGCCAAGATTCATGCCACTACACTCCAGCTTAAGTGACAGAGCAAAACCCAGTCTCAAAAAAGAGTGTGGTGGCAAGTACCTGTAGTCTCAGCTACTAGGGAGGCTGACGTGGGAGGATCGCTTGAGCCCCAGAAGTGGAGGTTGCAGTGATCAGAGATCCCACCACTGCACTGAGCAACAGAGTGAGATTCTGTCTCAAAAGAAAAAAAAAGAATGCAAATTTCCTTCCTCTTCATCAACACCAGTTGGGAGAGGCAGTTTCCGTCAGTGTGCAAAGGATACTTTCACACACACACACACACACACACACACACACACAGAGAGAGAGAGAGAGAGAGAGAGAGAGAGAGAGAGATTGGGAGCAAAGTAGTCCTGGAGAGCTCAGCCCCTAAGTGACTTTCTGTTCTTCTAGGCTGAGAAACAACCAGCAACTTTTAAACAGCAACTTCTCTTGCCAAACCAAAAATTAAGATCTGCCTCTCTGGGCAGCTTTCTACATTATTAATGGCTAAGAGACTGTTAAAACTTGCCTGGTCCTGCCCTTCTCTAACTCCACCCCGTAGCCTGGGAGAAGCAGAAAGCCCAAGTCAGACACGTTATCAGGACCCCAACTCCATGTGCCTTGGCTGTCCTTTTTATTGCAGAAAACCAACCTGAATAAGCTCCAGAGTAGGAGCACCATGCTCATAGTTGCATGCTTAGTGGGCTCCCAAACTCAGATCAGACCCTAGGCTCCTGTGCCGTTGTGCTCAACCACATGGGAAGGCTTATCAGATTGTGGATGATTCCACTCAGAAAACCGTAGTCAGCATGGTGCATAACCCCAGTGGCGTGCTCGTACGTGTTTAACAAGCGGCTCTCTGGGGTGCAAAGGCAGCTCTTGTTTGTAGCACGTGCCAGTTTCCTTAGTGTGAAGTCTTTCACGGTGGCTGATTTCAAGCTATCCACTTGACATCAACCTGAAAATTAAGCAGTCAGCGCTCCGGAGCTGAGGTGCGCAGACTCCAGCACATTGCTGTCAACTCAAAACCTGTCCCAAGGGCGTACAGACCCAGAGTTCTGACACCTTCTAGGTCAAGTCTTGCCTCTGTCCCACCTCCACAGAATCCTGGTATTTCCAAGACTGTCACTCGTAAGGGTTTTTGTTGAGGCAATGTGGGTAGGGTGGGACAGGAACTGGAGAGTTGCACAGGCATGGTTCCCAGTGATAGCCCCACCACATGAGACCCATGCTACCTAGCTAAGCAGCTCCACCTTTCTGGGTCTCAGCTGCCACACCTGTAATACTGGGATAATAATACCTGAGAAGGCTATTGTGAGAAATAAGTGACATAATAGTCACAAAGTACTTGAAAGTCAATATGGCTTCCTTCTTTGTATTACCATGAACAATTGCTTACAATATAACACAATGATTAAAAATCATGACGCGGGCCAGGCACAGTGGCTCACACCTGTAATCCCTGTATGTTGGGAGGCTGAGGTGGGCGAATCACCTGGGGTCAGGAGTTCGAGACCAACCTGGCCAACAAAGTAGAACCCTATCTCTACTAAAAATACAAAAAAAAAAAATTAGCCGGGCATGGTGGCAGGCAACGGTAATCCCGGCTACTCAAGGAGGCTGAGGTAGAAGAGCTTGAACCTGGGAGGTGGAGGTTGCCGTGAGCCGAGATCGTGCCACTGCACTCCAGCCTGGGCAACAGAGCAAGACTCTGTCTCAAAAAAAAAAAAAAAAAAAAAAAAAATCATAACGTGGCCAGGCACAATGGCTCACGCTGCAATCCCAAGCACTTTGGGAGGCTGAGGTGGGAGGATTGTTTGAGGCCAGGAGTTTGTTGAGTGCAGCCTGGGCAACATAGCAAGACCTCATCTCTACAGATAATTTAAAAATTAGCTGGGTGTGGTGGCGCACACCTATGGTCCTAGCTTCTCAGGAGGCTGAGATGGGAGGATTGCTTGAGCCCCAGGGGTGACTAAGTGGAATCCCATCTCAAAAAAAAAGAAAAAAATTCGGCTGGGTGCAGTGGCTCACGCCTGTAATCTCAATACTTTGGGAGGCTGAGGTGGGTGGATCACTTGAGGTCAGGAGTTTGAGACTAGCCTGGGCAACATGGTAAAACCTTGTCTCTACTAAAATTCAGAAACTAGCTGGGTGTGGTGGTGCATGCCTGTAATTCCAGCTACTCGGGAGCCTGAGGCACCAGAATCAATTGCTTGAACCCGGGAGATAGAGGTTGCAGTGAGCCGAGATCATGCCAGTGCCCACCAGCCTGGGTGACAGAGCGAGACTCTGTCTCAAGAAAAAAAAAAGAAAAAGAAAAAGAAAAAAAGATAAAATCAGCACACCAAACTCTTCCTATGGCTTATTGTCCTGGGCTGGGGATGTGGGAGATGAACAGAGAAGGGCAGGGAGGGCCTTCCCAGGGCGGCGGAGATGGTCTTTATCTTGAGAACGGTGTGGGTTACAGAGGTGTATGCTTCTGTCAGGACTCAACAAACTTCACTTTAAATTTAAGGATTTCATTCTAAGAAAATTATACCCCTGTTAAAAGATATTAAAAAGTGGGGGAAGGGAGCATGATTATAGATGACAAGTAAGTAGTGTACAGTGACTTAAAAGACTTACCAACTCTGCCTCCCCATCCCCCCAAAAGGCATGCAAATTAGCAAGTGAAGATGCGGAAAAAGCTGGGTGAGCAGGCCAGGCAGGTCCAAACTGTCCTCCCGGTCTGCCTGGAGGCGGCCTGACTCTCTCCAGCACAGATGTCTCCAAGCAGTTGCTGACCACAGCGAGCCTGGGGGCCCTGGGCTTTGGCACTCTGTTGTCCAGCATCATCTCACTCCAGCTAAACCATCTCTCCAGCAGACTACTGCTCCAAGACCAAGTGCTGAAGAAACTAGAAGTCAGCCTTCAGTCGAGATGTTCATTGTGGGGCAGTTGTGGTGGCTCATTCCTATAACACCAGCAACTTTGGGAGGCCGAGGTGGGCGGACCATTTGAGCCCCGGAATTGGAGGCCAGACCTGGGCAACATAGCGAGACCCCATCTCTACAAAAAATTAAAAATTACCCAGGCTTGGTGTTGCGTGCTTGTAGTCCCAGGAGGAAGCGGGAGGATCCTGCTCAGGAGGCTGAAGCAGGAAGTCAAGGCTGCAATGAGCTGTGATTGCACCACTGCACTCCAGCCTGGTTAACAGAGACCCTGACTCAAAAAAAAAAAAAAAAAAAAAAAAAAAAAACCCGAGCGTGGTGGCTCATGCCTGTAATACAAGCACTTTTGGAGGCCGAGGTGGGTGGATCACCCGAGTTTGGGAGATCGAGACCAACCTGACCAACATGGAGAAACCCCATCTCTACTAAAAACACAAAAAATTAGCCGGATGTGGTGGCACATGCCTGTAATCCCAGCAACTTGGGAGGCTGAGGCAGGAGAACTGCTTGAACCCGGGAGATGGAGGTTGTGGTGAGCCGAGATCGCGGCATTGCACTCCAGCCTGGGCAACAAGAGTGAAACTCTGTCTCAAAAAAAAAAAAAAAGACTTCTATTGTCCATGGGATGCTCCGCAGTGTGAGGCAGCTGAAAAGCCGCGCACCTACCAGAGCAGCTTGGCTGCTGGACAAGGTTTATCTGACAGACACAGTAATCAACCCCATCCTGCCTTCAAAGACCACTAAGCACAACTTTCCCACTCCCTGGATCCCTGCATCCAGTGCTGTGTGTGTCATGCTGACTTCAACCCTCCCCCAGCCTATTGGTAACTGTGCTCTGACCGAAGTCTGTTGCCAAGAGACCAAAGCTTGGGAAGCCCAAAGGAAAGCCGTTCTGCAGTATTAATAGAAAAAAGAAGGTCAGAAACATTTTCCTGAACATAAACCAAGAAAATCTAACCCCATTTAGACCCTTTCCTACAAATAAAAAGAAAGTGGCATAAATAAACCAGAAAGCAGCAGTTACTTCAAGATGAAAAAGGAATAATTAGTAAGATGAGCAGAGCCTTCTTTCCCTGCCATTCAGAAAATTCTGGGCCTATGACTCCAGCAGACAGAAATTCTTTTAGATTATATTTCCATTTCATTTCTACTGATTTTAATCTGGAAACCAAAAGATGTGCAAAAGAGTCTAATAGTAAGATTTAGCATTTAATCTGGGTACAGTGGCTCACGCCCGTAATCCCAGCACTTTGGGAGGCAGAGGCAGGCAGATCATGAGGTCAGGAGTGCGAGACCAGCCTGGCCAACATAGTGAAACCCCATCTCTACTAAAAATGCAAAAATTAACTGGGCATGATGACATACACCTATAGTCCTAGCTACTCAGGAGGCTGAGGCAGGAGAATCACTTGAACCCGGGAGGTGGAGGTTTTGGTGAGCCGAGATTGTGCCACTGCACTCCAGCCTGGGCAACAGAGCAAAACTCTGTCTCAAAAAAAAAAAAAAAAATTTTAGCTTTTAGGCCAGACGCAGTGGCTTATGCCTATAATTCCAGCACTTTTTGAGACCAAGGCAGGTGAATTGCATGAGATTAGGGGTTGAAGACCAGCTAGGACAACATGGTGAAACCCCATCTCTACTAAAAATACAAAAATTAGCTGGGCATGATGGCATATGCCTGTAATTCCAGCTACTCAGGAGGCTGAGGCAAGAGAATTGCTTAAAACCAAAAGGCGGAGGTTGCAGTGAGCTGAGATCACAACACTGCACTCCAGCATGGGCAACTGAGCAAGACTCTGTCTTAAAAAAAAAAGATTTAGCTTTTAAAATAGTCTAATGTGGTTACTTAGTTATATCCTGTGAGTGAGCAATTAATTTAGAAGGTCTAAACAGCTCATTATACCCGACTTAAAAATTTGGGTTTTTTTTTTTTTAGAAACTGTCTCATTCTGTCGCCCGGGCTAGAGTGCAATGGCACGATCACAGCTCACTGCAGCCTCAGCCTCCCTGGGCTAGGATAATCCTCTGGCCTCAACCTCCCAAATAACTGGGACTACAGGTGTGTGCCATTATGCCTGGCTAATTTTTTTTTTTTTTTTTGTAGAGATAGGATCCCAGTATAATGCCCAGGCCGTTCTCAAATTCCTGGGCTCAAACAATCCTTCCACCTTGGCCTCCCAAAGTACTAGGATTATGGGCATGAGACACCATTCCCAGTCAAAAAAAATTGTATTGTGAACAATAAAAGAGCAGGCCAGGCATGGTGGCTCACACCTGTAATCCCAGCACGTTGGGAGGCTGAGGCAGGTGGATCACCTCAGGTCAGGTGTTCCAGACCAGCCTGGCCAACATGGCGAGACCCCATCTCTACTAAAAATATAAAAATTAGCTGGGCATGGTGACACGGGTCTGTAATCTCAGCTACTCCGGAGGCTGAGGCAGGAGAATTGCTTGAACCTGGGAGGCAGAGACTGCAGTGAGCCGAGATCCTGCCTTGCACTCCAGCCTGGGTGACAAGACCAAAACTCTGTCTCAAAATAAATACATAAATAAAAGAGCAATTGATTACATCTCTTTTTTTTGTATTTTTAGTAGATATGGGGTTTCACCATGTTGCCCAGGATGGTCTTGAACCCCTGACCTCAAGTGATTCGTCCGCTTCAGGCCTCCAAAGTGCTGGGATTACAGGCGTGAGCCACTGCACACGGCTGGTTGTATCTTTTTATCTTAAGAATATATTGTTTTGGCCAGGCGTGGTGGCTCACGCCTGTAATCCAAGCACTTTGGAGGCCAAGGCAGGTGGATCACCTGAGGTCGGGAGTTCAAGACCAGCCTGACCAACATGGTGAAACCCCGCCTTGAAAAAAAAAAAAGAAGAATATTGTTTCCCTATTTTTCTGGAAACATAATATAAAACTACCTAATACTAATTTTGTCAAAGTATCTCAACAGAGGTTTCTTAATAAGCGAATGCCAGCTGGGTGTGGTGGCTCATGCCTGTGATCCCAATACTTTGGGAGGCCGAGGTGAGTGGATCATGAGGTCAGGAGTTCAAGACCAGCCTGGCCAAGATGGTGAAACCCCGTCTCTACTAAAAACACAAAAATTAGATGGTCGTGGTGGCAGGTGCCTGTAATCCCAGCTACTCAGGAGGCTGAGGCAGGAGAATTGCTTGAACCTGGGAGGTGGAGGTTGCAGTGAGCCGAGATCGCACCACTGCACTCCAGCCTGGGTGATAGAGCAAGACTCCATCTCAAAAAATAAAAAAAAATAAAAATAAAAATAAAAACTTATGCCAAGAAAAACCTCATTTCTTACTCTAGGACACAATTTGTGTTGCCCTATATCTATAAAATGCAATCCTATTGTTGTGTGGTTTGTTTTTTGTTTTTTTTTTGGAGACGACATCTTTCTCTGTCACTCAGGCTGGAGTGCAATAGCTTGATCTCTGCTCACTGCAACCTCTGCCTCCTGAGTTCAAGCAATTCTCCTGTCTCAGCCTCCCAAGTAGCTGGGTCTACAGATGCATGCCACCACGCTTGGCTAATTTTTTTTTTGTATTTTTAGTAGAGATGGGCTTTCATGGTGTTAGGCTGGTCTTGAACCAGCCTGATCTCAGGTGATTGGCCCACCTTGGCCTCCCAAAGTGCTCGATTATAGGTGTGAGCTACCGAGCCCGACCTTGCAATTCTAAATTAAAACAACCTAAGTTGCAGATTGGGTATCACAGAGTATTAATTTACAATTGCCTTTAAAATAAAAACTTGTACACAAATTGCCCAGGTACACAGAATGTATGTTTTTGGTGAACATACCTTCAGTTTATGTTTCAAAAATAACCCAGACCTGGCACAGTGGCTCATGCCTATAATCCCAGCACTTTGGGAGGCCAAAATGGGAGGATTGCTTGAGGCCAGGAGTTTGAGACCAGACTGGCCAACATGGTGAAACCCCATCTCTACTAAAAATACAAAAATTAGCCAGGCATGGTGGCACACACCTGTAATCCCAGCTATTGGAGAGACTGAGGCACAAAAATCACTTGAACCCAGGTGGTGGAGGTTGTAGTGAGCCGAGATTGCACCACTGCACTCCAGCCTGGGTGACAGAGCAAAACTCCATCTCAAAAAACAAAAACAGGCCGGGCACGGTGGCTAAGTCCTGCACTTTGGGAGGCGGAGATGGGTGGATCACGAGGTCAGGAGTTCAAGACCAGCCTGGCCAAGATGGTGAAACCCCATCTCTATTTATTTTTGAAGTAAATATCTTTTTTTAATTTAAAATAAAATAAATAAATAAATAAAATTCAGTGACATTTGGAAAAATATGATTTTTGTTTTATTTGGTTTTGGTGTTTTATTTCATTTTTTGAGACAGGGTCTTGCTCTGTCATCCAGGCTGAAGTGCAGTGGTGCGATCATAGCTCACTGCAGCCTCTAACTCCTGGGCTCATGGGATCCTCCCACCTCAGCCTCCCAAGTAGCTGGAATTACAAGTGTGTGCCATCATGCCTGATTAATTTTTTAAATTTATTTGTAGAGATGGAATCTCCCTATGTTGCCCAGGTTGGTCTTGAACTCCTGACTCAATCAATCCTCTCACCTCGACCTCTGGAAGTGCCGGGATTATAGGGATAAGCCACCATGCCTGGCCAAAACTCTGATTTTTAAGTTTTATTGTGTTTGCTTTTATTTTTATTTTTAAGTTCATGTGTTTTGAGTGTTATAATTTATGCTAGAATTTGACACCATGATATGAGTGCTTGAACAAGCACCAAAGTTGCTTGAATTTTTTCTTCTTTCTTTTTTATTTTTAAGAAAAGATTTCACTGTCGCCTGGGCTGGAGACAGTGGCACAATTTCGGCTTGCTACAACTGTGACCTTCCAGGGTCAGGTGATCCTCTCACCTCAGCCTCCTGAGTAGCTGGGACTACAGGTGCATGCCACCACGCTTGGCTAATGTTTGTATTTTTTATTTATTTATTTATTTTTTAAAGATGGGGTTTCACCATGTTGGCCAGGCTGGTCTTGAACTCCTGACCTCAGGTGATCCACCCACCTCGGCCTCCCAAAGTGCTAGGATTACAGGCGTGAGCCACCACGCCCGGCCAATGTTTGTATTTTTTTAAGAAATAGGGTTTTGCAGCCAGGCACGGTGGCTCACGCCTGTAATCCCAGCACTTCGGGAAGACGAGGCAGGTGGATCATGAGGTCAGGAGTTCGAGACCAGCCTGGCCAACATGACAAAACCCTGGCTCTACTAAAAATACAAAAACTAGCTGGGTGAGGTGGCGGGCACCTGTAATCCCAGCTACTCAGGAGGCTAAGGCAGGAGAATCACTTGAACGCAGGAGGCAGAGGTTGCAGTGAGCTGAGATTACGCCACTGCACTCCAGCCTGGGCAACAGAGCGAGACTCCATCTCAAAAAAAAAAGAAAAGAAAAGAAAAAAGAAAAAAATAAATGTGTGTGTTGCAATCCACTTCCCAGTTTTTTCTTTCTGCCCAAATATGCCTTAATGGGTAACAAATCAGAGCACAGTAAAAGGAACAAAAGATAACCCATGGCACTGTGTACATCAAGCCTTCTTTGTCAGTAGGAAGTAGAAATACATTGAGCATATCGAATAAAATATCTCTCGCAGTCATAATTAGTAAACAAGAATAACAATAAAAAGACCACGATCCAAGATGGCCGATTAGCAGCAGCTCAGGATTGTAGCTCCCACTGAAAGCGCAGAGAGTGAGTGGACGCCACATTTTCAGACGAATTTTCATAGCCCACGGACCAAGAGATTCTTGGTGGAGGAGCCCCACGGGTCTCCAGCGCGACCCTTTTGGAGGGCGCGGCCGTTTGCAGGCGCCCCCGACGCAGCGGTTCTCAGTCCGGAGTATACGGGACTGAGTGCCCTTTTGGTTGGCGTCGGAGCTCCGGGAAAGCAGAGTCTCCCATTAGCTAATTAAAAGCGGACTGAAGTGGGGAACCAGACCGGGAGGTTCCCGGGCAGAAAAGCGCCACGAATCTTAACGCTGCTGTTTCAGCCACGCGTAGTGGGTCGCCGCAGGGAAAGCTGGTCCCCCCCCCCCCCAACAACAACAACAAAAAAAACAGCAGTTGGAACTGCTGAGGATTGAGAGTTTCACAGCAAGTACAGCTAACCCAGGAAGGTCCAGCTCTGTGGGGGGGGGGCATCCGCCGAAGGAAAATTAAGAAATAGAAAAAACTTTATAACCAACAAGCTGGACGTCCACTCAGAGACCTAATCTGAAAGTCAGCAATTACACAGACGACAGGTGGATAAATCCACAAAGATAAGAAGAAACCAGCGCAAAAAGGCTGAAAACACCCCGAAATCAGAATGCCTCTCCTCCTACAGAGGATTGCGGTGCCTCATCACCAATTGAACAAGGCCTGATAGAAAATGAATGTGAGGAATCAACAGAATCAGGCTTCAAAAGGTGGATAATGAGAAACTTCTGTGAGCTAAAAGAACATGTTCTAGCCCAATGCAAGGAAACTAAGAACCTTGAAAAAAGGTTTCACGAAAAGTTCATGAGAATGGACAATTTAAAGAGGAATATAAGTGAATTAACGGAGCTGAAAAACACAATACGAGAACTTCGAGAAGTATGCACAAGTTTTAACAGTCGAATTGATCAAGCAGAAGAAAGGATTTCAGAGGTCGAAGACCAACTTAATGAAATAAAACGAGAAGACAAGATTAGAGAAGAAAGGGTAAAAAGGAATGAGCAAAGTCTCCAAGAAATATGGGACTACGTGAAAAGACCTAATCTACGTTTGATAGGTGTACCTGAATGTGACGAAGAGAATGAATCCAAGCTGGAAAATATTTTTCAGGATATTATCCAGGAAAACTTTCCTAACCTAGCAAGGCAGACTAATAGTCAAGTCCAGGAAATACAGAGAACACCACAAAGATATTCCTCAAAAAGAGCAACCCCAAGGCACATAATCATTAGATTCATCAGGGTTGAAACGAAGGAGAAAATACTACGGGCAGCCAGAGAGAAAGGTCAGGTTACCCACAAGGGGAAGCCTATCAGACTCACAGCTGATCTCTCAGCAGAAACCCTACAAGCCAGAAGAGAGTGGGGGCCAATATTCAACATCCTTAAAGAAAAGAACTTTCAACCCAGAATTTCATATCCAGCCAAACTAAGTTTCATAAGTGAAGGAAAAATAAAATTTTTTGCAAACAAGCAAGTACTCAGAGATTTCATCACCACCACGCCCGCTTTACAAGAGCTTCTGAAGGAGGCACTATGTATAGAGGGGGAACAACCAGTATCAGCCACTTCAAAGTGGGACCCATCAGTAAGCTGCATCCAGATCCATCTTACATGCAAGGATATACAGAGACTCAAAACAAAGGGATGGAGGAAGATTTGCCAACCAAATGGAGAGCAAAAAGAAAAAAAAAAGCAGTAGTTGCAATTCTCATCTCTGATAAAATAGACTTTAAAGTAATAGAAACCGAAAGAGATAAGAAGGACATTGTATAACGGTAGAGGGATCAATGTAACAGGAAGAGCTAACGACCCTAAGTCTATGCGCACCCAATATAGGAGCACCCAGATACATAGGGCAACTTCTTGGTGACTTACAAAGAGACTTGGACTCCCACACAATAATAGTGGGAGACTTTAACATTACATTGTCAATATTGGACAAATTAATGAGACAGAAGGTTAAGAAGGATACTCGGGACTTGAACTTAAACCTCAAACAAGTAAACTTAATAAATATTTACAGAACTCTCTACTCCAAATCCACAAAATATACACTTTTTTTCAGTAACACATCACATTTATTCTAAAAGTGACCACATGGTTGGGAGTAAATCACTCCCCCAGCAATTGCATAGCATTTCATAGGTTTAAATGAAATATTGGTTGGCTGTTTGTTTGTTATTTTCCTCCCTTATTCCTTCCTGTCTCCATTGTATAACACAATTATTAGTATAAAAAAAGCTTTTAATATCCATTTGTAGACTGCATTCTAGCCTGGGCAATAGAGCAAGATTCCCGTTCTCTCTCCCTTTTTTTTTTTCTTCTTCTTTTTCTTTTTATTTCATTCTTTTTTTCTTCCTTCTTTCTCTTTTTCTCTTTTTAAAAAAATAAAAAAATAAAAAAAAAATAAAAAGACCACTTGTAGTTAGGGTCCCAGGTTAAAGAGGTACTGGAAAGTAAGTTAGTTTGCTGGAGAATAATCATTAAGTTCTTTGTTCCTGGTGAAAGGCGTTGATACTGGCTAGCTTTCAGGCCCTCCCATCTCAGGGTTATTGAGTATAATCTGAGCAGCCATTCTGTAATCATTATGGGACTTGGATTCCTGAGTGCGGCAAGGAGGGTGTGCATTTTTGATGGTCAGATTTGGGGTGGGATGGGCTAGGGAGCTGTGTACCAGAGATCGAGGAGTCACTTGGCTATGTGCAAAATTACACATTTCACTCTAACATTATTGTGCTAAATCAAATGACTATTCATATGGCTAATTTTATTAACTGCTTTTGAAAATTTGTTCCACCTCCTAATACTTTTAAAATTTTAATTCACTGTCAGTCTTTCACCATGGACAAGACTCTGCTTGTTCTTGGCAGACAAAAAAAGAAAATGGACAAGACCTTTAATAGGATTACAACTACGTTTTACTCTCCACATTTTCTCTTATTAAACTTTCTATATGCCACATTTTAACATTGATATTGGCTAGGCAAGGTGGCTCATGCCTGTAATCCTATCACTTTGGGAGGCTGAGGCAGGTGTATCACCTTAGGTCAGGAGTTTGAGACCAGCCTGGCCAATATGGTGAAACCCCATATTTACCAAAAATACAAAATTAGCCAGGCATGATGGTACATGCCTGTAATCTCAGCTACTCGGGAGGCTGAGGCAGGAGAATCTCTTGAACCTGTGAAGCGGAGGTTGCAGTGAGCCAAGACCGTGCCACTACACTCCAGCCTGGGCAACAAGAGCAAAATTCTGTCTTAAAAAAAAACCAAACAACCAAAATTGGTATCTTGTGCTTTTCAAAGTTGGTATGAGATATTAGACTAAATGATCTATCATTAGGCTCTAAAACATTATTTCTTGCTTTATTATAATGTAATTAAATTGTGGCCACGCGTGATGGCTCACGAATGTAATCCCAGCACTTTGGGAGGCCGAGGCAGGCAGATCATGTGAGGTCAGGAGTTCGAGACTAATCTGGCCAACATGGTGAAACCCCATCTCCACTATAAATATAAAAATTAGCCAGGCATGGTGGTGGGTACCTGTAATCCCAGCTACTTGGGAGGCTGAGGCAGGAGAATCACTTGAACCCATGAAGCAGAGGCTGCAATAAGCCAAGATCATGCTGTTGCACTAGAGCCTGGGCAACAAGAGTGGAACTCCGTCTCAGAAAAGAGTAAAATAATAATAATAAAATTGCAGGAAAAAATGTAGTACTAAGAAATTGACTCAGAAGGAAAGGAGGAAGGAAAAGAAAAGAGAGAGAAAATAAGAAACAGGGAGGCCATACTGAGAGCACCTAACACGCAGTCCAGGAGTGGAGAGTGGGGTGGATGGCAAATACTTTATGAAAAAGGTCTGAGGGTTTTTCCAGAATAGAAGAAAGACATGAGCCTTCAGATGAAAAGTACCCAAGTACTGAGTAGCTTCAATAAAAATAAGTCATCAAACACATCAAACTGATAGTTTTGGTACCCTCTGAAAGGGTTGGGATTGGTTTGATGCTCATAGATCTTAGCCTTAGCTGTAATGCATACATTTTTTATAAGGAGACTGGATCGGTGCATTTCATATGCAGTCAGGAACTACTTTTAAAAGAACCTAACAAGACTTAAATGTTTAATTCCTAAATGGAAAGCCAATCACTTGGAAGCCAGGGGAGAGACGTCTTGAGTGAGTGACCACTTGAATCATCCCATAGGACATCTGCCCTCAAAGAGCCAGAGCCTAGGGGAGGAGACAGAGCCCCAGAAAAGTATACTGTGAAAACTCCCAAATGAGATGGAGATATTAATTGCTGGCCCCACCAGCCCCTGCTGATGATACACCATGTGCCTAACAAACAGTAGCTCATCGAAACTTCATGGCAATCCTACAAGGCTGGGCTATCACTATTTCCACGTCATAAAGATTCCGAGGCCGGGTGCAGTGGCTCATGCCTGTAATCCCAGCACTTTGGGAGGCTGAGGCAGACAGGTCACAAGGTCAGGAGTTCAAGACCAGCCTGGCCAACACAGTGAAACCCCATTTCTACTACAAACACAAAAATTAGCCGGGCATGGTGGTGACACTTATAGTCCCAGCTACTCAGGAGACTGAGGCAGGAGAATAGCTTGAACGTGGAAGGCAGAGGTTGCAGTGAGCTGAGGACGTGCCACTGCACTACAGCCTAGGCAACAGAAGGAGACTACCTCTCAAAAACAAAACAAAACAAAAAAAAGGAACATAAGGTATTGATTGGCTATACATTGTTCTTTCTGTCCTGGAACAGGAAGATAATGGGTGAGGCAGATAGTCAGAAAAAAAATGCTTTCAAACAATTGC
Source organism: Ateles fusciceps (assembly GCA_036589455.1). Taxonomy (NCBI): domain Eukaryota; kingdom Metazoa; phylum Chordata; class Mammalia; order Primates; family Atelidae; genus Ateles; species Ateles fusciceps. Next base: position 2,897,103 of record JAZHEH010000733.1, read on the forward strand.
CCCTGGCAGTTCGGTGGGGGAGGAGGCATGACTGAAGTCCCATGCTTGTGTCTCTCTGGGCCTGAGAAATCCTGCATATCTCATTGAGCTCAGGCTATTCTGTGCTATTTTTCTTTTCTTAACTTCAAGGCCTTTAAGGAGGGGGAGCAGCCCAATGTCACAAACAGTTTAGGAAGGTCACCCTGGAGGCAGGTCCATATGTGCTGACATGGAAAAACACTCAAGACAGACTCTTAAAGAAAAGAGGCTGGTTGCCAAATGAAACACACAGAGCTATCCCAGTTATGAAAACACAAGCAAACAAAATACAGGTCTGAGTGAAAGCACACAGTCGAAGATCTAAAAGGACATACAGATAACTAATAACACAATTGACCCTCTTGAGGAACAGAGGACTTGGAATTTGTGAAATTTAACGTTGCTTTGTGCTGACTTTTGCTTGGATTTTGCAGTGATAGTAAATGCTTATATTACTTGATCAATTAAATGAATTGCCAAATAAATACATAAATTCTGTTTGGATAAAAGGAAATTTTTAAGTGTATTCTGAATGAAGAGACACCCCAAACAGGCTTTGTGTGAGCAACATGGCTATTTATTCACCGGGATGCAGGCAGGCTGAGGCTGAAGAGAGCCAGTGGAGGGTGGGAGGGTGGTGGGATAGGAGTTGGTTTTATAGGTCTGGGGTAGGCAGTGGAGAGTTACAGAAGTTACAGTTCAGGGTGGGGTTTTGGTAAGCTGGAAGGGCATTGTAGATCTGGAGTTATGAGGTTGACCTATCAGTTGAGCAAGGTTGGTTACAAAGTCCAGTTGCCTTATCAGTTGAGGTGGAAATAAGGAACAATAGAAGAATGTCTCACAGTTAATTAGGTGCCACAGGGGTTGGTCATTCTTCTCCTTTTGTGGCTTTCCAGTTACTTCAGGCTTTCTAGTTCCAGGAACTCAGCTGGAGGTGTATATTCAGGTCACAGAGGTTACCATGCAGTTCCTGGTGCAGTCAGTCAGCCTAAAAGACCTTACAGAAATAAACAAATAGGTTGGCTTCTCTTTTTCTTTCTTTCTTTCTTTTTTTTTCTGAGACAGAGTCTCACCTGTCACCCAGGCTGAAGTGCAGTAGCACAATCTCAGCTCACTGCAACCTCCACCAACTGGGTTCAAGTGATTGTCCTGCCTCAGTCTCCCAAATGGCTGGAATTACAGGCACCTGCCACCAAGCCCAGTTAACTTTGTATTTTTGGTAGAGACAGGGTTTCACCATGTTGGCCAGGCTAGTCTTGAACTCCTGACCTCAAGTGATCTGCCCACCTCAGCCTCCCAAAGTGCTGTGATTACAGATGTGGGCCACCATGCCTGGCCCCAGCCTTTTTTTTTTTTTTTTTTGAAAGGGAGTCTCACTCTGTCGCCCAGGCTTGAGTGCAATGGCACAATCTCAGCTCACTGCAACCTCTACCTCCCAGGTTCAAGTGATTCTCCTGCCTCAGGCTCATGAGTAGCTGGGATCACAGGTGTCCACCACCACGCCCGCTAATTTTTTGTATTTTTAGTAGAGACAGGGTTTCACTATGTTGGCCAAAACTGTCTCGATCTCCTGACCTCACAATCCGCCTGCCTCAGCCTCCCAAAGTGTTGGTTTACAGGTGTGAGCCCCACAAAAAAAATTTTTTTTTTTTTAATAAAGAGGTTTCACCATGTTGGTCGGGCTGGTCTTGAACTCCCAACCTCAGGTGATCCGCCCGCCTTGGCCTCCAAAGTGCATGGATTACAGGCGTGAGCCACCACGTCTGGCCCACAAAAAATTTTAAAAATTGGTTGGACCTGGTAGTATCGGCCTTTAGTCCCAGTTACTCAGGAGGCTGAGGTAGGAGGAGCACTTGAGCCTGGAAAATGAGCCATGACTATGCCACTGCACTCCAGCCTGGGTGACAGACAGAGATCTTATCTTAAAAAAAGGAAAGAGTGCTCGCTTCGGCAGCACATATACTAAAACTGGAACTATACAGAGAAGATTAGCATGGCCCCTGTGCAAGGATGACACGCAAATTTGTGAAGCTTTCTATATTATTTAAAAAAGAAAAAAGGAAAGAAAGAAAAGAAAAAAAAGTATGTACGTATTCTTTTTTACTTTTCTTTTCTTTTTTTTTTTTTTTTTTTTGAGATGGGGTCTCACTATGTTGCCCAGACTGGAGTGCAGTGGCTATTCACAGGCGCAATCCCACTACTGATCAGTACGGGAGTTTTAACCTCCTCCGTTTCCGACCTGGGCTGGTTCACCCCCTCCTTAGGCAACTTGGTGGTCCCCCGCTCCCGGGTATGTACGTATTATTTTCTATCTTCTCTGAAAAAAAAAAACAGAACAAAACAAATAGTAACATACTATGCATATTGTTTCTCATTTTCCTTGTTTCACATCCTGGAGATGGTACCAGGGTGGTACATTTAGATAAACTTCATTCTTTTCAGTGATTGCGTAGTATTATATTACATGGATAGGCTTGACTTTATTTAAGCATTCCCTTATTGAAGAATAAACCCAGTCTTTAACAAACAAGATTGCAATGAATATTCTTTGCATGTCTTTGTGTATATGTACAAGTATATCTGGTAAGCCAGATTCATAGAAGTAGAATTATTTGATCCAAAGTTATAAAAATTTAAATTTTTTTTTTTTTACATTTTTTTTTTCAAGAGACGGGGTCTTGCTATGTTGCCCAGGCTGGAGTGCAGTGGCCATTCACAGGCGCAATCCCACTACTGATCAGCACAGGAGTTTTGACCTGCTCCATTTCCGACCTGGGCCGGTTCACCCTTCCTTAGGCAACCTGGTGGTCCCCCACTCCTGAGGTCACCATATTGATGCCGAACTTAGTGCGGACACCCAATCGGCATAGCGCACTACAGCCCAGAACTCCTGGGCTCAAACGATCCTCTCACCTCAGCCTCCCGAGTAGCTGGAACTACAGGCACGCGCCACCACGCCGGGCAATTTTTTTTTTTTTTGAAATGGAGTCTCATTCTGTCGCCCAGGCTGGAGTGCACTGGCACTATCTCGGCTCACTGCAGCCTCTACCCCCCTGAATTCAAGCGATTCTCCCACCTCAGCCTCCCAAGTAAACTGAGATTACAGGCATCCACCACTACGACCAGCTAATTCTTATATTTTTAGTAGAGATGGGGTTTCACCATGTTGGCCAGGCTGGTCTTGAACTCCTAATCTCAGGTGATCCTCCCACCTCGGCCTCCCAAAGTGCTAAGATTATAGGTGTGAGCCACCATGCCTGGCCTCAGTGAGGTTTTTTATATTTATCTAGGATGTTCCTCAAACCAGCTTCCCGTCTTGAGGTTTCTGAATCTCCTATGGTCACAGCTTGTCTTGGCTGTAGGAATTAATTGAAAAGATATTCTTTACCTAAAAGCTACATGTGAAAGGCCACTCCTAGTTTTATATTTGCAGTCCTTGTTTTACTAGGTTTTCTGCTGGTTCTGATGTAGTCCCACTCTTTCTAGAAGTCTCTTTTTTCCTTTTTGAAACAGAGTTTCGCTCTTTTGCCCAGGCTGGAGTGCAATGGCACGATCTCAGCTCACTACAACCTCTGCCTCCCAGGTTAAGCGATTCTCCTGCCTCAGCCTCCTGAGTAGCTGGGATTACAGGCTTCCGCCACTGCATCCAGCTAATTTTTGTATTTTTAGTCAAGACAGGGTTTCACCACATTAGCCAGGCTTGTCTTGAACTCCTGACCTCCGGTGATCCACCTCCCTCGGCCTCCCAAAGTGCTGGGGTTATAGGCGTGAGGCACTGCGCCTCACCCCTAGAAGTCTCTTTTAACTATTATTATTTTTAATTTTAATTTTTAAAAATTATAAACAGATAAGAGATCTCTGTATGTTGCACAGGCTGGTCTTGAACTCCTAGTCTCAAGTGATCCTCCTGCCTTGGTCTCCCAAAACCCTCGGATTATGGGCATGAGCCACAGCATCTGGCTGTAAACTTTATTTATTTATTTATTTATTTTGTAGAGACAGGGTTTCACCATGCTGGCCAGGATGGTCTCGATCTCCTGACCTCATGATCCGCCCGCCTCGGTCTCCCAAACTGCTGGTATTACAGGCATAACTCACCGCACCTGGCCATTTATTTTTATTTTTATTTTTTGAGACGGCCTTCCAAAGTGCTGGGATTACAGACATGAGCCACCACGCCCGGCCCGTAAGCATTATTTTTGAGAGTATATATTATAGACGAATATTCCGGCTAACCCAGTGGATATGATCTGGAAACACCCATGATTATCCACTTAAAGATCAAATAATCACACGCCATTGTTCTTTTTAGTTGTCAGTGCGATGAAGGCAAAAACGCCTTTTACATTGGTGTTTGTTCCTATTTTACTGGGCACCAATGCATATATATTGTGTGCTAGAAACAGCCGAAAAAGTATCCTGTTTTTTGTAGAGACCTGGTTTCACCATGTTGGCCGGGCTGGTCCCGAACTCCTGAACTCAAGTTATCCCCCCTGCCTCAGCCTCCCAAAGTGCTGGGATTACAGGCATTAGCCACGGCACCCAGCCTAGAGTTTACCTTGAGAAGTTATTAGAAGAATTTGAGCAAAGGAGTCACATGACCATTAACTTTTTTTTTTTTTTTTTTTTGCAAGCAAGTCTTTGTCACTCAGGCTGGAGTGCAGTAACACAATCATAGCTCACTACTGCAAACTCGACCTCCTAGGCTCAAGGGATCCTACTGCCTCAGCCTCCTGAGTGGCTGAGACCACAGGCACGTACCACCATGACTAGCTAATTAAAAAAAAAATTTTTTTATAGAGATGGGGACTTGATACGTTGTCCAGGTTGGTCGTCAACTCCTGTCCTCAAGCAATCCTCCTACCTCTGCCTCTCGAAGTGCTGGGATTACAGGTGTGAACTACTGCACCTGGTCAAAAAGTATTTCAGTGACATATCAATACAGGAAAACATATAGCAGGTAGCTCGTCCTTTAAAACCAGAATAGCCAAGTGAAAAGTCAGTATAGCTTCTTATTTTTACTTAAAAAAAAATCAAAGGTACACATTGGAAATTGAACTACTATGTTTTTTCTTCTTCCTAGAGATGTGACATACATGTTTTCTGGTAAGTAACATTCTACCAAACATGGTCTTAAACCAAAGCAGAGAGATGACCAGTGAAGCTACTTACTACCTCCTAATTACTAAGGTGGAAGGATTGCTTGGGTCCAAGAGTTCAAGGCTGCAGTGAGCTGAGATCGTGCCACTGCACTCCAGGCTGGGAGGCTGAGGCAGGAATTGCTTGAAACCGGGGGTCGGAGGTTGCAATGAGATGAGATTGCGCCACTGCACTCCAGCCTGGCAACAGAGAGAGACTCCATCTCAAAAACAAAAAAAGATCTGGTCTCTGCCTGCTCCTGAACTCATCCTCTCATCCTCTGCCTCCTTCCTCTTTCCCTGTACTGCAGTGGCCTTCTTCCTGTTCTTCCTAGTACCAGGGGTGTTCCCTCCATCACTTCATTAATAACTCAATTCCCCTTGATCTCATTTCTCCTAGTCTTTCATCACCACAACTGCAGCTCCTGCAGGAAAAAGAGCTTTCTTGCCCAACAAGTCAGGGCTGGCTTTCATTGGTCCAAATTGGCTGGGCACATCCCTGAACCAATCACGTTTGTCAAGGGGCTGAGGCTCTGATTAGTTGGGGTTGAGTCACATGCCCTGGAGCTGATGGAGGGAGGTGTGGACTGAGTGGAGGAGGACAATTTCCCAGAGAAAAATTGGTGTCCTGTTACCAGAAAGGTGAAGTAAGTAATCCTGGGCAACAGAAGAAACAGATGTTTATTTTCAATGTTTGCATAGCGTCTGACATATAGGAGATGTTGTTGTTGTTTTCTTTATTTATTTCTTTCGTTTTCTGAGATGAAGTCTTCCTCTGTCGTCCAGGCTGGAGTGCAGTGGCGCCATCTTGGCTCACCACAACCTCTGCCTCCCAGGTTCAAGCGATTCTCCTGCCTCAGCCTCCTGAGTAGCTGCAATTACAGGCATGCGCCACCATGCCTGGCTAATTTTTATATTCTTAGTAGAAACAGGGTTTCACAATGTTGGCCAGGCGACTTGGTCTCGATCTCCCAACCTTGTGACCTGCCTGCCTCGGCCTCCCACAGTGCTGGGATTACAGGCGTGAGCCACCATACTCGGCCACAACTTTGTATTGATATCATTAAATTCCACAGTTAGTCCCAAGGGAATCTGCTACTCTCTTGAATCAAAATGTGATAATGTAATAGATTATGTGACTTGTCTAGAAGACCAGTGCTGGGCATTCATTCAACAATATTTGTTAGTCTTTTACTAGCTTCAGAAAGGAGCTGAGATGACAGCTATGGTCACCATAGGTAGCCCCTCTCCTCCTGAGGCTTATATTCTACTGGAAAAAAGACACATGGTCAAAAAGAAATGTCAATGGAGACACAAGCCACTCATGAAACATACTTTTCAGGGAGAAAAATGAAATAGACTAATAGGCTTTTGTACCTTTAGAACTGAGTACTTGTATTAACCATTTTTCGAAAGTAATGTCATAACAAGATACACCACATCCATTCCAATGGCTAAAAGTAAAATGTTTGGCAAGGTCAAATGCTCAACAGGATGTGGAGCAACTGAGGCTCATCACTGCTGGTGAGAATGTAAAATGGGGCTGGGCACAGTGGCTCAAGCCAGTACTCCCAGCACTTTGGGAGCTGAAGTGGGAGGATGAGGCTTGAGCACGGGAGGTCGAGGCTGCAGTGAGTTATGATCACACCACTGCACTCCAGCCTTGATGACAGAGTGAGACCTTGTCTCAAAAAAAACAAACAAAAAAGAATGTAAAGAATGTAAAAAGATATAACTATACAACTTTAGAGAACTGTTTAGCAGTTTCTTTTCTTTTTTTTCTTTTTGTGAGACAGAGTCTTACTCTGTCACCCATGCTGGAGTGCAATGGCCGGATCTCGGCTCCCTGCAACCTCTGCCTCCTGAGTTCAAGTGATTCTCCTGTCTCAGCCTCCTGAGTAGCTGGGATTACAGGCATGCACCACCAGGCCCTGCTAATTTTTGTATTTTTAGTAGAGACAGAGTTTTACAATGTTGGCCAGGTTGGTCTTGAACTCCTGACCTCAAGTGATCTACCTGCTTCTGGTTCACAAAGTGCTAGGATTACAGGCGTGAGCCACCGCGCCCAGCCGGCAGTTTCTTGTAAGGTTAAATATACAACTACCCTATGACCTACCAATTCTGCTCCCTTACCAGGAGAAATAAAAACTTACGTCCTTTATGTTAATTTATACTGAGGTAAAATTTACCTAGGATGATAGAAATTGGAACAGTGGGTTCCTGGGGAGGGAGAGTCACTGGGAAGGGACCCGAGAGAACTTGAGAATTTTCCTTTTTTTTTTTGAGAAAGAGTCTCACTCGGTCGCCCAGACTGGACTGCAATGGTGCGATCTCGGCTCACTGCAACTTCCGCCCGCCTCCAGCGTTCAAGCGCTTCTCGTATCTCAGCCTCCTAAGTAGCTGGGATACAGGCACACGTCACCACCCCCAGCTAATTTTTTGTATTTTCATAGAGATGGGTTTTCATCGTGTTGCCCACGCTGGTCTAGAACTCCTGAGTTCAGGCAATCCACCTGCCTCAGCCTCCCAAAGTGCTAGGATTACAGGTATGAGCCACCGTGCCCAGCCTCTTTTTTTTTTTTTTTTTTTTTTTTTTGACAGGGTCTTGCTTTGCTCTGTTGCCCTGGCTGGAGTGTAGTGGTGCGATCACAGCTGACTGCAGGCTTGACCTCCTGGTTATACTCCCACCTCAGCCTCCCAAGCAGCTGTGACCACAGTCACCCACCACTATGCCTATCTAATTTTTGTCTTTTTTGTAGAAACACAGTCTCACCATTTTGCCTAGGCCGAACTCCTGGGCTGAAGCAATCCTCCTACCTAGGCCTTCAAAGTACAGAGATTACAGGCTGAGCCACTGTGCCCGGTGCACTGTGCCCAGACCCAAGATAACTTTCTAGGAACTGGAAACATTATTTTTAAATTGAGACAGGGTCTCACTGTGCTGCGCAGGCTGGAGTGCTGTGGCACTATCACGACTCACTGTAGCCTGGACCTCCTGGGCTCAAGCCATCCTCCCACCTCCGCCTCCAAATAGCTGTGACTACAGGCGGGCACCACCACACTGGGCTATTTTTTAATCTTTTGTAGGGACAGGGTTTTGCCATATTTCCCAGTCTGGGAGAATTGGACACTTTCTACATCTTAATAAAGGTGTAAGTTATACGGTGTTTTCATTTCTCAAAACTCATTATCTGCATGTTTAAGTTGCGTGTGTTTCATGAAATGCAAATTAAGCCTCAATTTAAAAATAAAAGGAATTGGAAATATTTGAATAGGAGACGTTACTGCTTGCTATGGAAATATGCCACAGGGTGACTCCATGAGGGTGTGCCTGATAAATCAGGGAAAGCTTTTTCTAAGAAGGTGAGATTTCAAAGATTTGGGAGGACTACAAATTGCACATGCAAAGTGGGATGGGAGAGTAGGGTGAACTCAATACAAAAACGTTAGCTTCTGTCGGTGAAGGTCTTCCAAACCCAAGTATCTAACATTCGCCTTGTTCCTGCAGACACTTCCTGTTTGTGTTTTGGCATTTAATTCCATTTTACAGCGATCCTTCGACGGCAGAATTTTGGCTCCCATTCTACAAGTGAGAAAACTGAGGTTCAGGGGAGGTCAAAGGACCCACTGAGGGCCGTCAGGTAGGACGCGCCAGAAGCCAGGCTTGAGAGCTGCAGGCTCGGCGTCAGTTTCTCCAAGGCAAAGCCTGAAACAGGAACCACAGGCTCTCCAGGTGGGGGAGGCTGGCGCAGAGGAATGTTCTTCGGAACAAAGGCCTCGACTCGCGCGCCCGCACACCCGCCTCCCCCGGCGCCGGCCTCTGTCTCCCAGAGACAGTGGGGTGGGGGTGGAGGCGCCTGAGTCTGGCTCCCCTCCGCGGAGTCGAAGCTCCCAGGACCGGTTGACTCCGGAACAAAGAAAGTCCTTGGGACGGGGGCGGGGCCCGATCCGGGGGCGGGGAGGAACGGAGGAGGGGCGGGGCCGGAGTCGAGGGAAGGGGCGGAGCCCGGACCAGGGACCTGGGGCTGGGAGCGGCCCGGCACTTGGCGGGGTAGGGCGAGGCTGGATCTCCGGAACAAGTCCGTGAGGGATCGGGCGGGGGCGGGGCCGTGGCCGGAGGTGGGGACGGGGGGGAGTTGACAAGGGATGCGGAAGGGGCTGGATGTGTGGGGGGGCTGGATGTGTGGGGATCCTGGCGGAACCAGAATGGGGAAGGCTGAAATGGGTGCTGGAGGTGGGACCCGAGCCCCGGGGAGAGGCAGGCGGAAAGCCCTTTGGGGAATTGGAGACCCGGAGACTTGGAGGGCCCCCTACCCCCGGAGAGGGGGGAGGGCGCGGGGCAGGAATGGAGGCGGGGCCTGGCTGTAGCCGCCCGGGGCGGCGGAGTCGCGGCGCGATCTTATCAGGGGAATCCGCAGGTGGCCCGGAGAGGCTGGGAGGAGGCGCAGAGGGCGGCGCTGGGGTCACTTGGAGCCTGCACGCCCCGCCCGCTTTAGGACCCGCAGGTCCCAGGCTTTGCGGCTCCCCGACAAGCCCTGGAGCAAGTTCTCCCCCTATGTCGATCCTGTGTCCTGTTCTGTGAAATAACGATGGCCCGTCTTGTTTTGCAGGGTCAGAGAATGGTGCACGGTTGAGAGAATGGAAGTGAAGAGGAAATCTACACCATCTCCTTAACTAACAGTGTTTCCTACCGTTAAATAAAAATTATAGGAGGCTATTGTTTTGGACTACATTTCTGTACCAGGCCGCAGCTGACCAAACTAAAAATCAAAATGGAGTCACCCATGCTAAAGTTCTACATTACCAAATAGAAACTGGGTTCCCATCTTACCTGGGGGAGAAATCAAGAGACAACAGCTAATTTCCCCAACAGGCCGGTTTAAATCCTCAATCAACATCACGACGACGTTTCCCTGCTTTACTCTTGCGCAAAAAAAGGTGGCCTGAAAGAACCTGATGGTAACCAATCGGTTATTATTCTATTGGTTTGTCCTGTTTTACAGGCAAAGAAACTTTGAGAAATAACTAATATACTTTTTATATATTTTTTTGAGACAGAGTCTCACTCTGTCGCCCAGCCTGGAGTTGGAGTGTGGTGATGCGAACTTAGCTCACTGCAAGCTCTATCTCCCAGGTTCAAGCCGTTCTTGTGCCTCAGCCTCCCTTTAAGCTGGAACTACAGGTGTGTGCCACCACGCCTGGCTATTTTTGTATTTTCAGTAGAGACACAGTTTCTTCATGTTGGCCACGCTGGTCTTGAACTCCTGACCTCAGGTGATCCACCTGCCTCAGCCTCTCAAAGTGCTGGGATTACAAGCGTGAGCCACCATGCCCCGCCATTTAAAAAAAAATTTTTTTTTGAGACCATGTTTCACTCTTGTTGCACAGGTTGAAGTGCAATGGTACAATCTCAGTTCACTGCAACCTCCATCTCCTGGGTTCAAGCAGTTCTACGTCAGCCTCCCAGGTAGCTGGGATTACAGGCATCTGCCACCATGTCCAGCTAATGTTTGCATTTTTAGTGGAGACAGGGTTTCACCGTGTTGGCCAGGCTGGTCTCAAACTCCTGACCTCAGGTGATCTGCCCACCTCGGCCTCCCAAAGTGTTGGGATTACAGGCGTGAGCCACTATGCCCAGCCTTTTTTTTTTTTCTTTTTTTTTTTGGAAACACAGTCTCGCTCTGTCGCCAGGCTAGAGTGCACTGGCGTGATCTCAGCTCACTGCAACCTTTGCCTCCCAGGTTCAAGTGATTCTCCTGCCTCAGCCTCCCAAGTTGCTGGAACTACAGGTACGTGCCATCATGCCCAGCTAATTTTTGTATTTTTGGTAAAGACAGGGTTTCACTGTGTTGGCCAGGATGGTCTCGATCTCTTGACTTCGTGATCCGTCTGCCTCGGCCTCCCAAAGTGCTGGGATTACAGGCATGATGCACTGTGCCTGGACATTTACATTTTTGTGGAGACAGGATATCACCATGTTGGCCTGGCTGGCCTGAAACTCCTGGGCTCAGGGGATCCTCCCATCCCAGCCTCCTAAAGTGCTGGGATTACAGGTGTGATCCAGGACTCTAGGTCTAATATACTCTTTGTTCTTTGCCCATGCTTTCTTTAGCACTTCTGTGTCTATAAAGCCAAGCTCTTCTGCTCAGATCATTGAAACACTTACTCTATTTTATAGAATGAGGTGCTGCCCAATTGTGGAATTACAAATAAAGCCAACTGAAATGTTTTTCTAAATTTCTTGTAATTTTGTCTTTTGACAGTGCCAACTGGGAAGAACTGTGCTAATAGCTGTACTAATAGTTTATACAAAAATGTTCATTTATTCCACACAACAATTTCAAAAATAGGTAATATTATCATCCCTATTTTATTATTATTATTATTTTTGAGATGGAGTCTTATCGTGTCGCCAGGCTGGAGTGCAGTGGCATGATCTCGGCTCACTGCAACCTCTACCTCCCAGTTTAAGCCATTCTCCTACCTCAGCCTCCCGAGTAGCTGGGATTACAGGCGCGTGCCACCACACCCAGCTAATTTTTGTATTTTTAGTGGAGAGAGGGTTTCACTATGTTGGCCAGGATGGTTTCAATCTCTTGACTTCATGATCTGCCCACCTTGGCCTCCCAAAGTGCTGGAATTACAGGTGTGAGCCACCACACCCGACCTTTTTATTTTTTTGGAGACGGAGTTTCACTTTTTCACCCAGGCGGAGTGAAGTGGTGGGATCTCAGCTCACTGCAACCTCCGCACCCCCTGGTTCAAGTGATTCTCCTGCCTCAGCCTCCCAAGTAGCTGGGATTATAGGCACCCACCACCACGCCTGGCTAATTTTTGTATTTTTAGTAGAGTCAGGGTTTCACTATGTTGGCCAGGCTGGTCTTGAACTCCTGACCTCAGGTGATCCATCCACCTCCGCCTCCCAAAGTGTTAGGATTACAGGTGTGAGCAACCTCACCCAACCGATCATCCCTATTTTATTTTATTATTATTATTTTTTGAGACAGAGTCTTGCTCTTGTTGCCCAGGCTGGAGTGCAATGGCATGATCTCAGCTCACTGCACCCTCTGCCTCCCGGGTTCAAGCCTTGTGGTGCCTCAGCCTCCGGAGTAGCTGGATTACAGGCACACACCACCATGCTCTGCTAATTGTTGTATTTTTAGTAGAGATGGGGTTTCACTACATTGCCAGGCTGGTCTTGAACTCCTGACCTCGGGTGATCCACCTGCCTTGGCCTTCCAAAGTGCTGGGATTATAAGCATGAACCACTGCGCCCATCCTGTCCTCCCTGTTTTGTGCCCATGTTAACACAGCTAGTAAGTGGCAGAACCAGGACTTAAACCTGGGGTTCTGATTTAGTACATTTGGAGTCTTTCTCACTCCAGATACCATGTTTTTTTTTTTTTTTTTTTAAATTAAGATGGGGTTTCACCCTGATGGCCAGGTTGGTCTTGAACTCCTGACCTCAGGTGATCCACCCACCTTGGCCTCCCAAAGTGCTAGGATTACAGGCGTGAGCCACCGTGCCCGGCCACCATGTTCTTAACCACTATGTAATTACTGCCTAATTATTTATTCACTCATTGATTCATTGAAAAAATATTTGTTGGTCATGTGCTGAGGGATACAGTGAACAAGTTACCATTTCTACACAAATAAGTTTGCAGGCTGGTTCAAAGACTTAACAATTAACAACATGAATCATTATTCAATTAAAATTGTGATATGTGGCTGGGCATGGTGGCTCATGCCTGTAATCTCAGCACTTTGGGAGGCCAAGGTGGGCAAATCACGAGGTCAGGAGTTGGAGACCAGCCTGGCCAACGTGGTGAAACCCCGTCTCTACTAAAATATACAAAACATTGACCAGGATTCCAAGATGGCATCAGTCATTCTGAAGGTCAAAACAGGGGAGTTAAGCTGAATCTTGATGTGGGACGTCAGTCCTATCGGCATTGCCAGAGCATTTGAAGAGGTTACTACCAGTACTATAACAAGTACCTCTTGGGAGACCGAGGCAGGCGGATCACAAGGTCAAGAGATCGAGACCATCCTGGCCAACACGGTGAAACCCCGTCTCTACTAAAAAATACAAAAAAATTAGCTGGGCGTGGTGGCACATGCCTGTGGTCCCAGCTACTCGGGAGGCTGAGGTGGAAGAATCGCTTGAACCCAGGAGGCGGAGGTTGCAGTGAGCCGAGATTGCGCCACTGCACTCCAGCCTGGTGCCTGGTGACGGAGTGAGACTCTGTCTCAAAAAAAAAAAAAAAAAAAGAAAAAAGAATAAATAAATAAATATAAATTTTTAAGAAAAGTACATCAATATGAAGAAGGGGAGCATCTTGGGGGTTACCATGTTGCTGGCAGCTACTGCTGTTCAGCTACTGCCTTTCCTACAAGGAGTTCAAGCATGAGCGGCTATGCAGGTACCACTGACGAAGAGGACACGCTCTGCGCTCCCCACGCACAACCTTCTTGGCCCCAGCCCCTCCATAAGAAACACAATGCCAATTGTTGCTGAATCCTTTCGTATCCTAATGGAAATTAACCTCCAAATAAAAGATGACTGGTACGTGTAAAAAAAAAATACAAAGAATTAGCTGGACATAGTGGTGGACGCCTGTAATCCCAGCTATTCGGGAGGCTGAGGCAGGAGAATTGCTTGAACATGGGAGGCGGAGGTTGCAGTGAGCCAAGGTGGCACCACTGCACTCCAGCCCGGGCAACAGAGTGAGACTCCGTCTCAAAAAATAAAGAAATAAAATTGTGATATGCACCTTGGTGGAGAAGTATAGGGAACTATAGGAGCAGTGTTTTCTGGGCAGCGAGTGCTTATTAGTATGTGCCAGGTTCTATGCTAAACCATTTAAGATTTGGCTCTAGTCTCCAGCCCACCTAAGATCTAGATCAGACCGATTCAAACATTGTATCAACCAGGATTCTAGCAGTTGCAAGTAACAGAAACAACACAGGCCTGTTGTAGTCAATTTCACCTGTAATTCCAGGCTTTGGGAGGCCTACCGGGTTAGCTTGAGCCCTGGAGTTTAAGAGCAGCCTGGGCAGCATAGGAAGATCCCTCTGCTCAACCAAAACAAAACAAACAAACAAAAACATGGGGTGAGGGGGTGACATTACATGCCTGTAGTCCCAGCTACTGGGAAGCTGAGATGAGAGGATTGGAGGGAGGGAGGGGAAGATTTATTGATAAACTCTAGAAGTATGTTTTTGTTAAGTATGGCTGGATCCCAGGGGCTCAAGAGAAGATTTCAAGGCTCCATGTCTCTTGTTATCCCTCAATTCTCTCTTCTAGGCAGCCAAGCAGGATGGCTACTAGCTGTTCTAGGGCCAGGTATAGTGGTTCACACCTATAAATCCCAGCACTTTGGGAGGCTAAGGAAGAAGGACCACTCAAACAATGAAGCTGGTCAGCCTGGGCAACATAGCAAGACCCCATTTATACAAAAGATAATAAGAAAAAAAATTAGCTGAGCATGGTGGTTTGCACTTGTAGTTCCAGCCGCTCAGGAGATTGAGGTGAGAGGATCCCTCCTTGAGCCCAGGAGTTTGAGGCTACAATGAGCTATGATTGTGCCACTGCACTGTACCCTGGGCAACACAGTGAGAGAAAGAAAGAAAGAGAAAGAGAAAGAAAGAGAGAGAGAGAAAGGAGGGAGGGAAGAAAGGAAGAAAGAGAGGGAGGGAGGGAGGGAGGCAGGGAAGGAAGGAGAAAAGAAAAGAAAGATGGCTGTGGCTACAGGCAGTTTTAGGCTTTCTTTGACTTTATGGTGCTGGGTCCCTGAAGAGAGAGTGTACTTCCCAATGGCTTCAGCATTAAAAAAGTAGTTTTGGGGACCATCTCTCCTAAATTCCCTGAAGCTGTCCTGAGTTCTTGCAAGCTGAACCCAAGTCCTGAGCCCTGTGCAGGGCATGGCACAGTAGCAGGGGAGGCTACATGTTAAATTCCGGGTAATGGGAGTGTTTATCATGGTGCATAAATTCTGGGGAATGGGAGTGCTTATCATGGTGGAGGTTTGGAGATGCTTCACAAGGGCAAAGGCCGCAGGGAGATGAGCCGATCAGATGGTAGAGAGAAGGCAGAAGGAAATAGTGGCTGTTTCTCAGGACCACGCTCTGTTGGTGGGACAGGCCATTCCTACTGGGCAGACGAGTGCTTCAGAGGCAAATGGAAAGAGACTGGAGCCGGCAGAAAAGTCTAACCAGCCTCCAGAGATGCTCCAGGCTAGGGAAACCTCTGTAAGACTCGTTGGGAGTCAGACCCCAGGCTCAAGTCCCTTTAGGCCTGCTCTAGGGTATGGTCTGGTAAGGGGGTCTCAGGCCACGTAAAATATAAGTCTTCCCATGTGCATAGCTGTTTACAATTTTCAAAGCTCTCACCCTTACCATCTATGACTCTGATGTATACATTATTAGGGCCATTTTACAGGGGGGAGTATTGAGGCTCAAAGTATCAGGTTAACCTGACTAAAGTGAGCCATTATGCGGAGACAAACTTAGCGTGCTGGTCCCCTCCCAGGGCTCTAGCCCATCCCCACTCCTTCCATCTCCCCATTGACTTTTCCCCCAACCCAGACTCTTCTGGAGCCTTGAAACCTCCCCATCCCCATCCATGGTCATCCAGGAGCTGCTACCTTTCAAGAGGAGGTGAGGCACGGAAGGTCCAAGACTTCGAGGTGGTCTGCAGGCAAATCTACTGAATCACACTCTGGCTCTAGGCAAGTAAAAAGGACACATTCATGTCCCCTAAGCTTTCCCCTTCCTTCCTCAGCTCCTTCCACCCACTCAAGACCTTATGCCCCAGCATTAAGACTGTCACAGTTCGGGCATTGTTAAAACACAAATGCCTGAATGCTGGAGAAAGGGAATTTTACATCCATGACCTCCTGTGATCCTCCTAGAACCCTGCCAGGTGAGGCATTTTGCAAGTGAAGTAATTGAGCTTCTGAGAAAGTATAAGTTGCCCGAGATTACCCACTTAGTAAGTGGCAGAGCTGGGATATGAACTCCCCCTGGTCTAGCTCCGAAGCCCATGACCTTTCAGGGGCCAAGACCAAAAAAGGAGAGGGGAGAGGGGAGGGCCCTGCTTAGGCAGAAGGATGACCACTGCACGCAGGAGGACTTGGACTTCCTGGGGGGTGGGGGGGAGGTGCTGGGGATGGGGGTGGGGCCCTTCGCCTGGCAGGAAGTGGTGGTTTCCTCCCAGTCTAGATGCCTGGTTCAAAGCAGACAAATTGTATGGGTTTGTTTTTGTTTGTTTGTTTTTGAGATGGAGTCTCCCAGGCTGGGCGAGGTGGCTCACTCCTGTAATCTCAGCACTTTGGGAGGCCAAGGCGGCGGATCACAATGTCAGGAGTTTGAGACCAGCCTGACCAACATGGTGAAACCCCGTCTCTTAAAAAAAAAAAAAAAAGATGGAATCTCCCTCCCATGGCGTAGGCTGGAAGGTAGTGGCACGATCTCGGCTTACTGCAACCTCCACCTCCCGGGTTAAAGTGATTCTCCTTCCTCAGCCTCCCGAGTAGCTGGGATTACAGGCATGAGCCACCATGCCTGGCTAATTTTTGTATTTTTAGTAGAGTTGGGGTTTTTCCATGTTGGCAAGGCAGGTCTTGAACTCCTGACCTTAGGTGATCCACCTGCCTCGGCCTCCCAAATTGCTAGGATTACAGGTGTGAGCCACTGCGCCCGGCTATACATTTTGCCTCTACAGAAAATACAAAAATTAGCAGGGCAGCAGGTGCAGTGGCTCACACCTGTAATCTCGTAATCCCAGCACTTTGGGAGGCCAAGGCGAGTGGATTGTTTGAGGTCAGGAATTCGAGACCAGCCTGGGCAACACGGCAAGACCCCATCTGTACTAAAAATACAAACAACAACAAAAAGCCGGGTGTGGTGGTGCATGCCTGTGGTCCCAGCTACTTGGGAGGCTAAGATGGGAGGATAGCTTGAGCTGGGGAGGTTGAGGCTGCAGTGAGCTGTGAGCTGTGATGATGCCGCTGCACTTCTGTTTGAGTGACATAGTAAGACGGTGTCTCAAAGAAAAAAAAAAAGGGGGGGGGGGGGGGGCAGGCACTGTGTCTCACACCTGTAATTCCAGCACTTTGGGAGGCCGAGGCGGGCAGATCACCTGAGGTCAGGAGTTTGAGATTAGTCTGGCCAACATGGTGAAACCCTGTCTATAACTAAAAATACAAAAATTAGCTGGGCGTGGTGGCAGGCACCTGTAATCCCAGTTACTGGGGAGGCTAAGGGAGGAGAATCGCTCGAACCTGGGAGGCGGAGGTTGCAGTGAACTGAGATTGCGCCACTGCACTCCAGCCTGGGCAACAAGAGTGAAACTCCATCTCAAAAATGAAAAAAAAAAAAGTCTACAGGCAACGGAGATACACCGCCAGCCAGCAGGTGTCGCTGTGATAGCCGTTCTCCTTGGTGTTAATGATGGAAACAGCAGAGTGAGACACTCTACTCGGATTAAGATTATGCAGACAGGGAAAATAGCGATGTTAAACAGGGGCTGTACCTCTGCTGGAGGCAGTAGGGAGGTTGAATGATATCACTTAGGAATAATGCCCAGCCAGGCGCTCAACAAACAGGAGTCATTTTCTAGTAACTTTACCACCTGTATCATTTTTCTTTCTCGGTTCAATGCAACCTGCACCTCCCGGGTTCAAGCGATTCTCCTGCCTCAGCCTCCCAAGTAGCTGGGACTACAGGTGCGTGCCACCATGCCCAACTAATTTTTGTATTTTTAGTAGAGACGGGGTTTCACTATGTTGGCCAGGCTGGTCTCAAACTCCTGACCTCGTGATCTGCCTGCCTCGGACTCCCAAAGTGCTGGGATTACAGGTATGAGCCACTGTGCCTGGTCTTTTTCTTTTGCGTTGTGTGTGTGTGTGTGTGTGTGTGTGTGTGTGTGATTTCTCTTTTCTTACTGAGTATGTGTGTCATTTTTCTTTTCTCACTGCCCAGGCTGGAATGCAGTGGCACGATCACAGCTCACTGCAGTCACCTTTACTTCCCCAGGATCAGGTGATTCTCCTACCTCAGCCTCCCCAGTAGCTGAAACTACAGGCAGGTGCTAATTTTTATATTTTTTGTAGGGATGGGCTTTTGCAATGTTGCCCAGGCCAGTCTCAAATTCCTGGGATCAAGGGATTCTCCTGCCTCAGCCTCCCAAAATGCTGGGATTAAGACTGTTCCTGGCCTTATTTTTCTTAATTTCTCTGTGCCCCAGTTTTCTCATCTATAAAATAGGATGCTGTGAAGATTCAGAGAGTTAATGTTCATCTGGCACGTTGTAAGGACCTGGTAAGTGTTTAATGTTGATTATTTTCCTCCTATCAGCAGCAACCTACCTTGCTGGGCTCCCAGGGTTTGATTTCCCCCCACCTTCGAAGACTTCTCATCACACCAAGGACCCTCTCTGGACACAAGGACAGGATACCGAGGGAAACAGAGATGTGTTCAGGGTGTGTTCACCCTGGAGGGTGAGAGGGTTTGAAAGTCAGTGTCGGCTGGGCGTGGTGGCTCATGCCTATAATGCCAGCACTTTGGGAGCCCTAGGTGAGTGAATCGCCTGAGGTCAGGAGTTTGAGACCAGCCTGGCCAACATGATGAAACCCCGTCTCTACTAAAAATACAAAAATTAGCCGGCTGTGGTGGCACACGCCTGTAGTCTCAGCTGCTCGGGAGGCTGAGGCAGGAGAATCTCTTGAGCCCAGGAGATGGAGGTTGCAGTGAGCCGAGATGGTGCCACTGCACTCCAGCCTGGGCAACAAAGCAAGACTACATCTCAAAAAAAAAAAAAAAAAAGTCCGTGTCTGTGGCCATGTGACATCATTGCTCAAAACTCAGTTTTCCTGTCTATGAAATGGTTATCAGTGGAAGAGCCAGCGGCAAATGTGAATCACCAGCTTAGTGTCTGGCACACAGTGGGCATTCAAACAGTAGTAGCTGCAGGGCTGTGGGCACTGGTGTTGGGGGCTTGGGACCCCTACTGTCTCATCACAGATCACCAACCAAGCTGTGGTTCTTTTATTATTTTATTTTTTGAGGCAGGGTGTCATTTCACTTGCCCAGGCCGGAATGCAGTGGCACTACCTCAGCTCACTTCAGCCTCAACCTGCTAGGCTTAGGTGATTCTCCCACCTCAGCCTCCTGAGTAGCTCCAACTACAGGCATGTGCCACCATATCCAGCTAATTTTTGGTATTTTTTTCATAGAGGCAGGGTTTCCTCATGTTGCTCAGGCTGGTCTTGAATTCCTGGACTTAAGCAATCTGCCTGCCTCAGCCTCCCAAAGTTCTGGGATTCCAGGTGTGAGCCACCCCTCCCCCTGGCCCTAGCCGTGGTTCTTTTTGTTTGTTGTTGCCCAGGCTGGAGTGCACTCTTGTTGGGCACTCTTGCTGCCCCGGCTGGAGAGCAGTGGCGCCATCTTGGCTCACTGAAATCTCTGCCTCCCGGGTTCAAGCGATTCTCCTGCCTCAGCCTCCCGAGTAGCTGAAATTACAGGCATGCATCACCACACCCGGCTAATTTTTGTATTTTTAGTAGAGATGGGGTTTCACCATGTTGGCCAGGCTGATCTCGAACTTCTGACCTCAGGTGATCTGCCTGCCTCGTCCTCCCAAAGTGTTGGGATTACAGGCATGAGCCACCACGCCCAGCCACCAAAGCTGTGGTTCTTAATCTAATATTGGTAGCCCTTGATGGCAGACTGGGTCCTTATGCCAGTGTGGTGTTTCTCAAATCCAGAGAACCATCCCATAGTTAAATGGGAAGAGGTTGCTCGGGCCCAGAGAAGACTCTGCCTGGGGCCATCATCTGCTCTCCAGGAGGCCACAGAGTGTGTCCTGCCCAGCAGAGCTGCTGGGACAGCTGTTGTTGGCAAATGGGAAACTAATTAACTGTTAGCCAATGCTCTGTTTTTAAAAATGGGACCTGGTTGGGGACGGTAGAAATTGGGAGCAGCTGGGCGAGGTAGCTCACACCTGTAATCCCAGCACAACAAGGCCAAGATGGGAAGACTGCTTGAACCCAGGAGTTCGAGATCAGCCTGGGCAACATGGCAAAACCCTCTCTCTCAAAAAACAAAAAAAATTTAACCAGGTGTGGTGGTGCATGCTTGTAGTTCCAGCTGCTTGGGAGGCCCAGGTAGATCAGTTGAGCCCTGGAGGTCAAGGCTGCAGTGAGCCATGACTGGGCCACTGCACTGCAACCTGGGCAAGAGAGCAAAACCCTATCTCAAAAAAAAAAAAAAAAGGCTGGGCGCTGTGGCTCACACCTGTAATCTTAGCACTTTGGGAGGCCCAGGTGGGTGGATCGCCTGAAGTCAGGAGTTCAAGACCAGCCTGGCCATCATGGTGAAACCCCACCTTAAAAAAAAAAAAAAAAGGTGGGAGTGGCCAGATGCGATGGTTCACACCTGTAATCCCAGCACTTTGGGCGGCTGGTGGATCACCTAAGGTCAGGCGTTCAAGACCAGCCTGGCCAACATGGAGAAAACCCATCTCTACTAAAAATACAAAAATTAGCCAGGCCTGATGGCAGGCACCTATAATGCCAGCTATGGGGGAGGTTGAGGTAGTAGAATTGCTTGAACCTGGGAGGCGGAGGTTGCAATGAGCAGAGATCGCGCCGTCGCACTCCAGCCTGGGTGACAGAGCAAGACTCTGTCTCAGGAAAAAAAAAAAGGGGGGGAGCCACTGATCTAGTTGACATTCTTCCCTTTAAACCAAAACACCATTTTTCAGGCAGAGACACTGAGGCCCTAGTTTGAAGCTCAAAGGTAACAGTCTAGTTTTCGTTAAGACCAGGGGTCAGGGGTTGTCACTGTCCCATACTAGAAAAGAACTAATGCTTATTAAGGACATACTATGTGTCAGGTGGTTTATAAGCATTCTCCTTAATTATCACAATAACTCTGAGATACTAGCCATTTTACAGATGAGAAAAATAAGGGTCAAGATCACTTTTCCTTCATCACTTTACTAACTTTATTTCCTCTGCCTAGAACGGTGGTTCTCAAGTGGAAGTGGTGTCCTCCAGGGTCATTTGGCAATGTCTGGAGATATTTTTGATGTCACAGCCAGGGGTGGGGGTCGCATGTGTGGCTAGAGCCTGGGATGCTGCTAAACATTCTACAGTGCTCAGGCCAGCCTCCCACACCCAGCGATTATCCAGCCCCAAACGGTGATACAGCTGAGCTTGTGAAGCTCTGATCTAAAATCATGCATGCCCGGCCGGGCGCGGTGGCTCACGCCTGTAATCCTAGCACTTTGGGAGGCCGAGGTAGGTGGATCACCTGAGGTCAGGAGTTCAAGACCAGCCTGGCCATGATGGTGAAACCCCATCTATTCTAAAAAGAAAAAAATGAAAAAAAAAGAAAAAAAGGAAGAAAAAAAGAGAAAAAAAATAATGCATGCCCTTGTCTCTCAGTCACCTCAGGAAGCCTATCCTGACTCCCTTCCTAGGAGAGGTTGCTCCTCCCTGTAGCCCCTGCAGCCACCAGCTGTGCTGTTAACAGGGTTGGTTGTGCTGCCTCTAACCAGAGCTCTCTCGGTAAATGGTATTAAAGGTATATTCACTGCTCATTGGTTTAAAACACAGGGCGGGGCACAGTGGCTCACGCCTGTAATCCCAGCACTTTGGGAGGCAGAGGCAGGCAGATCACCTGAGGTCAGGAGTTCAAGACCAGCCTGGCCAGCACGGTGAAACCCTGTCTCCATTAAAAATACAAAAATTAGCTGGGCGTGGTGGTATGTGCCTGTAATCCCAGCTACTCGGGAGGCTGAGGCAGGAGAATCGTTTGAACCTGGGAGGCGGAGGTTGCAGTGAGCAGAGATCATGCCATTGCACTCTGGGCAACAAGAGTGAAACTCCGTCTCAAAAACCAAAACCAAAACAAAACACAATTAGTGTCTTTCGTCTATTGACTTCTTGCTTCAATTAGTCTGGTGGCTTTTTCAGGAATGAGATGTTTTTGAAAGATCCCACAACCTGTGTGTCCTTGCCAGAGAGGTGGCAGGCTTTCTGTCACTTCAGTTGTGCAAATTGAGGCCACAGGACCATTTACTAATGCAGATGTAGTACAGTGCAGAGGTTAAAAGCACAGGCTTTTATGTCAGAAAGATCTTGATTTAGGTCCTAGCCCTACAACTTACTGTGTGACCTTGGATATGGTATTTAATCAGTTTCCTCAATTATGAACTATGGAAAATAATAATAACTACCTTGTTGGGTCATCGTGAGGATTAAATTGGACAGTCCATCCACAGTGCTTAGCACAGTGCTGGCAATTGCAGCATTCTGAAAATGCTGGCTATTAGTATTATTAGGAGATGCAGTGGGGTTTCCACTCAGTGATATCAGGTTCTCTCTAACTCTGAAATCCCCAAAACATGCTAGCCTCTCTCACACCTCTGTGCTGTTTGACCTCTTTGAACAAGCTGTACTTTGGCTTAGAATGCTGTTCTCCCCAAATATGTCTTCCAAACACACTCCTCTTGATCCTTCAAGCCTTAGTTCAGGTGCCATCTCTTCTGTGAAGACTCCGTTGATTGTCCTCTTCTGTGTTTTCACCATGAGTCTCCACCCGCCCTGGAATTCTACTGCCATTATAGCATTGATTCTTTTTTTTTTTTTGAGACGGAGTTATGCTCTTGTTGCCCAGTCTGGAGTACAATGACATGATCTCGGCTCACTGCAACATCTGCCTCCCGGGTTCAAGCAGTTCTCCTGCCTCAGCCTCCTGAGTAGCTGCAACTACAGGCATGCGCCACCACACCCAGCTAATTTTTTTAGTAGAGATGGGGTTTCACCATGTTGGCCAGGCTGGTCTCGAACTCTTGACCTTGTGATCCACCCGCCTTGGCCCCCCAAAATGCTGGGATTACAGACATGAGCTACTGCGCCCAGCTCCTTTTCTTTTTTGAGACAGAGTCTTGCTCTGTTGCCCAGGCTGTAGTGCAGTCGTGTGATCTCGGCTCACTGCAACTACTGCCTCCCGGGATCAAGTGATTCTCCTGCCTCCTCCTCCCAAGTAGCTGGGACTACAGACATGTGCCACCACAATTGGTTAATTTTTAAGTTTTTTGTAGACACAGGGTCTTGCTCTGTTATCTAGACTGGCTTGAACTTCTGGGCTCAAGCAATCCTCCCACCTCATCCTCCAAAGTGCTGGGATTACAGGTGTGAGCCACCTCCCCAGGCCCCTTGTTTATTTATTGTATGAGTCCTCCCAACAGACATCCTCACCAAGAGAAGGGAGTACTGTCTGTTTAGTTCACTGCTTATTCTCAATTCCTAGCACATAGTAGGTGCTTAATAAATATTTGAAGGATGAATTCAGATGCATGGGCTCCAGGTTCCAGTGAATTATAACCTGGTATGCAGGTGGAGACCAGGAATCTGTATTTTATTTTTAAAATTTATACATATATATCAGTTTATTTAAACTTTATTTTAGGAGACAGGCTCTCACTATGTTGCCCAGGCTAGACTCAAACTCCTGGTCTCAAGGGATCCTCCTGCCTCAGCCTCCCAAGTAGCTGAGACTACAGGTACACACCACTGAGCCTAATGGAATCAGTATTTTATTAATTTACTTTTTTTGAGACAGAGTCTCACTCTGTTGCCCAGGCTGGAATGCAGTGGCGCAATCTCAGCTCACTGCAACCTCCACCTCCCGGGTCCAAGTGATTGTCAATGCTCCAGCCTGCCCCATGGCTAGGATTACAGGTGTGCACCACCACTCCTGGCTAATGCTTGTATTTTTAGTAGACCCAGGGTTTTGCCATGTTGGCCAGGCTGGTCTCGAACTCCTGGCCTCAAGTGATCCGCCCACCTCAGCCTCCCAAAGTGCTGGGATTACAGACATGAGCCACCGCACACAGCTGTATCTATATTTTAGAAAGGCATCCCAAGTATAGTGAGAATTGAGAAGCTCTATCCCAGAATGTCAGCAGCAAAGTCCAGCCCTCTCATTTCACAGATGACATCATCAAGACCGGAGCAGGACTAGTTGCCCAAGGTCACAGGTTATTGACAGAGAAAGAACTAGTGCCAACACTAGTGTCAGATACCCAGCACAAGGCTTTCTGGAGCTCTAGCTGGCCTGGGCCTGCTCAGTCTCATTCCAGGGCAGACTGGGGGAACTGCTGAGTCACTGGAACTGAGGCCCAAGGCAGGGTGTGGCCTCCATCGCCTGGGTGGGGGTGGGGCAGTCTCACACTGTCACCTCCTCTGGGTGACTGAGGCTGAGGCTGGAAGAGGGACGGACAGAGAGCTCAGACTGCCTTCCCATTCCCGGGACCCTTCCATTCAAGAGAAACCACCTTTTCAAAGATTATAACTGAGGAAATGATGACAGTGAAAGAGATCTGATCTAACCGACACCATCTTGCTTCTAACCTCTAAGCTGTCCTTGTTCATTCCTGGGTGTAGGCCAAACTAAGTGTGGGAAGGAATTTAGTTTATACTTTAACTTTGAAACAAAAATGATAATAGCCCTTTCCCAAAATAAACCCGCTTTTGCCTGGGGATCAGTCTGCCTTCACAGGACTAAGAAATTACAAGATTAGAAATTAGGGTTTAGGAACCCTGCAGCCTCTGGCTCCAAGAGTCTGAACCTCCCCAAATTGCTCCTGGGTATAACATCACTGTTGTAAAACCTAAGATCAGTGCTGGAGATATTTTGCAGACCTTGCTGTTCCCAGCTGAAACCGCCATCCAGACCGGTAATCTGGTTCAACCAGTTCTTCCATCTCACCCTGGAACAGTAGACAGCATGAAAAACTCACTTCAGCCTCCTGTAATTTTATCTCCAACCTGACCAGTTAGCACTCCCCACTTCCCGAGACCCTACCCACTAAATTATCGTTGAAAACTCTGATCTCCGCATTTTCAGGGAGGCTGATTTGAGTAATAAAACTCCATTCTCAGCCAGGCGACGTGGCTCATGCCTATAATCCCAGCACTTTGGGAGGCCGAGGCGGGAGGATCACGATGTCAGGAGTTTGAGACCAGCCTGGCCAATATGGTGAACCCCCCGTCTCCACTAAAAAATACAAAAAATTAGCCAGGCGTGGTGGCATGTGCCTGTAGTCCCAGCTAATCCAGAGGCTGAGGCATGAGAATTGCTTGAACCCTGGAGGTGGAGGGTGCAGTGAGCTGAGATCGTGCCACTGCACTCCAGCCAGGGCAACAGAGTGAGACTCCATCTCAAAAAAAAAAAAAAAAAAGGAAAAAATAAGTAAATAAATAAAACTCCGTTCTCCTGCATAGCCGGCTCTGCATGAGTTACAGTTTCTCTATTGCAATTCTCCTGTCTTGATAAATCGGCACTGTCTAGGCAGCAGGTAAGGAGAACTCACTGGGCAGTTACACCAGGACCCCCGCCTTTGACCAAACTAATTTAGTGATGAAGTTAAACCAATGCCTAATTTCAAGAGCTGATTATAGCCTTTGAAATGGCTAATCCATTTAAAAAAATAGTAAGATTGTCAGTAATAAATACAACTATGCTTAAATGTAATTCAGCTTTGAGAAAATATTCTTATTTTTATTTTGTGAGACAGAGTCGTGCTCTGTTGCCCAGGCTGGAGTGCGGTGGTATGATCTTGGCTCACTGCAACTCCACCTCCCAGGTTCAAGTGATTCTCCTGCCTCAGCCTCCCAAGTAGCTGGAACTGCAGGTGCACACCACCACACCTGGCTAATTTTTGTTTTTTCAGTAGAGATTGGGTTTCACCATGTTGACCAGGTTAGTCTCAAACTCCTGCCCTCAGGTGATCTGCCCACCTCAGCCTCCCAAAGTGCTGAGATTACAGGCATGAGCCACTGGACCTGGCCAGCTTTGAGAAAATATTCTTTTTTTTTTTTTTTTTTTTTGAGATGGAGTTTTGCTCTTGTTGTCCAGGCTGGAGTGCAATGGCACAATTTCGGCTCACTGCAACCTCTGTCTCCTGGGTTGAAGCGATTCTCCTGCCTCAGCCTCCCAAGTAGCTGGGATTACAGGCATGCTGCACCACACCTGTCTAATTTTGTATTGTTAGTAGAGACTGGGTTTCTCCATGTTGGTCAGACTGGTCTCGAACTCCCGACCTCAGGTGATCCGCCCACCTCGACCTCCCAAAGTGCTGGGATTACAGGCATGAGCCACTGCGCCTGGCTGAGAAAATGTTCTTAAAGCCTAGCTCTTGATATGAAGGAGGTGGCAGGCAGAATTTGACAGGGCCCTGAAGACAGTAAAGTAGGTAAAGTTTCAAAACTGTTTGAATGCCTCTTTACCAGGGTCTAAGATTTCTCAAACCTGGATTACCTGGGGCATTGGTGAAAAGCACAGATTCCCATCTCTGCCTTGGAGATGTTGGATTCATTGTGTCTCAGGGTACTCGGGGCTCAGGAATCTGGATTTTAAGGGATTCTTAAATTCTGCAAGACTGGGCCAGGCGCGGTGGCTCATGCCTGTAATCTTTGCACTTTCGGAGGTCTAGAAGGGTGGATTGACTGAGGTTGGGAGTTCAAGACCAGCCAGGTCAACACGGCGAAACCCCATATCTACTAAAAACACAAAAATTAGCTGGGCATGGTGGTGCACACCTGTAATCCCAGCTATTCCAGAAGCTGAGGCAGGAGAATCGCTTGAACCCAGGAGGCAGAGGTTGCAGTGAGCCAAGATCGCGCTGTTGTACTCCAGCGTGGGTCACAGAGTCAGACTTCATCTCAAAAACAAAAAAAAATCTTCAAGACTGAAAAGCACTGCCCTGGCCCTGTGGAGTAATGAATCTTCTTAGAAAGGAATGAGGCCTTGGTGTCAGGACCTACTTCATCCCTAATCTGTTTAGAGGTTGCAAGACCCACATTCCAATGCCCTGAAGAAAACATT
Organism: Ateles fusciceps; assembly: GCA_036589455.1. Taxonomy (NCBI): domain Eukaryota; kingdom Metazoa; phylum Chordata; class Mammalia; order Primates; family Atelidae; genus Ateles; species Ateles fusciceps. The sequence continues at coordinate 2,924,162 of JAZHEH010000733.1, forward strand.
ATGTCCCTGAATCCCAGTAGACAGTTGTGCTTGTCAAATGTACTGTGGGTCAGTTCACATTTTGTTGCTTCAAAGAATGCCTTGGGCACCTTTATGACTCAGCAGTTATTGGCGGATGGTCAGCCCTACCTGGATGATTCTAATACGTAGAGGTTATTGGGAGATGGCCGCAGGGTGGCAGGAGCTGGGGACTCCACTGGGTTGCCTGGGAAGACCAGCTCGGGGTTCCAGAGTGGGGAATTGGAGGTTTGGATCCAGGTCTGCCTGACCCCCGCAGTTCATGCTGATCGTTACTGTAGTAGCTCTCCCAAGTTTATACACAGGGTGCTCATCATCACACACACAATCCTGAGAAACGTGCCTACATGCAGAAGTGAGACACGCTAGGCCTCTTGCAGACAGAACATTGCTTCCTGCTTTCCTCCTATAACTAACCTTCCAGCCCTGCCCATTCGCTCTAAAGTATGGCTCTAATTGATTAGCCTGTGATTGAAATCCTTCAATAGTTCCCCATCACTATCACGTCAGGCTGAAGCACTGATATGACATTCAGGACTGCCATAATTTAGATGCAACTCCCCCCACTTTTTTTTTTGAGATTGGGTCTCTACCAGTTGCAGTGGCTCACACCTGTAATCCCAGCACATTGGGAGGCTGAGATGGGCAGACCACTTGAGGCCAGGAGTTCAAAACCAGCCTGGCCAACATGGCAAAAACCTGTCTCTACTAAAAATACAAAAATTAGCTGGGTGTGGTGGCACGCATCAGTAGTGCCGGCTACTTGGGAGGGTGAGGCATGAAAATCACTTGAATCTGGGAGGCGGAGGTTGCAATGAGCCAAGATCAAGCCACTGCACTCCAGCCTGGGGTTACAGAGTGAGACTCTATCTCAAAAAAAAAAAAAAAAGAGAGGAGAGTTGGGGTCTTGCTCTGTCACCCAGGCTGGAATGCGGTGGTATGATAAGAGCTCATGAGAGTTCACTGCAGCTTTAAACTCCTGGGCTCAAATCATCCTCCTGAAAAACACACACACACACACACACACACACACACACACACACGTGGTCCCAGTTACTTGGGAGGTTGAAGAGGGAAGATAGCTTGAGCCTAGGAGGGCAAGGCTGCTGTGAGCCGTGCTCATGCTACTGCACTCCAGCCTAGGTGATAAAGCAAGACCCCGTCTCTCATCTCAAAAAAAAAAAAAAAAAAAAAAAGAGGAAGGAAGGAAGAGAGGGAGGGGGAGAGGGGGAGGGGGGAAGGGAAAGGGCAGGAGGAGGTGGGGGAGGGAAAGAGTATGTTCTCCACTGAAGCTTCCTCCAACCGATTGGTCTCCTACTATTCTTACCCTGGCCATTTTGTGTTTTCCTACCTCTACCTTTTTGCTCATGCTGTTGCCCCTGCTGGGGCACTCAGCTTGCTCTCCTGAGCTCCTATTAACGATTGCCTTTCACTCTACTGTGTGCCCTCAGCATTGACTGCCCACTATCAGCAGATCAGAACTTCCTTGGCGGCTCTGTGTCTGTGACTTATTTTCCTCTGGACCCCATGGTCAGGAGTGGTCCACAGGGCATGGCATAACTGACCTGGGCATCATTATGCAAGGATCTCTGATTCTTATCCACCACCTGCATCAAGACCTGTCACCATGGAAGAAAAAGAGGAAGTGCCACAGGAATTATTGGGGGAAGATTTCCAAGATTAAGTGAAAGAGGCCAGGTGTGATGGCTCACTCCGGTAATTGCAGCATTTTAGGAGGCCAAGGCAGGTGGATCACTTGAAGTCAGGAATTCAAGACCAGCCTGGCCAAAATGGCGAAACCCCACCTCTACTGAAAATATAGCACTTCAGCCTGGGCAACAGAGTGAGACCTTGTCTCAATAAATAAATAAATAAATAAATAAAATAAGTAAAATAAAATAAAAATACAAACATTAGCCAGGTATGATGGCAGGCGCCTGTAATCCCAGCTATTTGGGAGGCTGAGGCAGGAGAATCACCTGAACCCGAGAGGTGGAGGTTGCAGTGAGCCGAGATTGTGCCACTGCACTCCAGCCAGGGTGACAGAGTGAGACTCCATCTCAAGAAAAAAAAAAACACTCGGGGGCCAAAGAGTAAGTAGAATATGTCGCCATTTGTGTGAAAAAGAAAAACAGATGTGTAGTTGTATTTCTTTTTGAGACACCGTCTTGCTCGGTTTCCTAGGGTGTAGTGCAGTGGCACAATCTCAGCTCACTGTAATCTCAAATTCCCGGGCTCAAGCAACCCTCCTGCCTCAGTTTCCTGAGTAGCTGGGACTAAAGGAATGTGCCACTCCACACTCAGCTAATTTTTAATTTTTTTTTTTAAGAAATGAGGTCTCAGCCGGGCATGGTGGCTCGTGCCTATAATCCCAGCATTTTGGGAGGCCGAGGCGGATGGATCACCTGGGGTCAGGAGTTCGAGACTAGCATGACCAACATGGAGAAACCCCATCTATACTAAAAATACAAACTTAGCCGGGTGTGGTGGTGCATGCCTGTAATCTCAGCTACTCAGGAAGCTGAGGCAGGAGAATCCCTTGAACCCAGGAGGCAGAGGTGAGATCATGCCATTGCACTCCAGCCTGGGCTATAAGAGTGAAACTCCTAAAAAAAAAAAAAAAATGAGGTCTCCCTATGTTGCCTGAGGTGAGTCTGGAACTCCTGGGCTCAAACAGTCCTGCTTCTGCCTCCAAAAGTGCTGGGATTATAAGCATAACCATCATGCCTGGCCAAAAATTGTATACTTTAAAAAAGGCCTATCCTTAGAAAGATATGACAAAAAGGTCTGAATATATAATCCCACTGGAACCTTCTGACTTTTTTTTTTTTTTTGACAGAATCTTGGTCTGTTGCCAAGGCTGGAGTGCAGTGGCACAATCTCGGCTCACTGCAGCCTCTGCCCTGCCGGGTTCCAGTGATTCTCCTGCCTCAGCCTCCTGGGTAGCTGGGATTACAGGCATACGCCACCACGTCTGGCTGATTTTTGTATTTTTAGTAGAGACAGGGTTTCGCCATGTTGGCCAGCCTGGTCTCAAACTCTTGACCTCAGGTGATCTGCCCACCTTGGCCTCCCAAAGTGCTGGGATTACAGACATGAGAACCTTCTGACTTCGGTACCTCATACACATATTACCCCGTTCACCTACATATCCCCCCGACACAAATTAAAACATTCTAAATACTGATTCTTGGGCTGTATCCCCAGAAAAGTATCCAGGATGTCAAAGGTTGGATGCAGGAATCCATGTCTAAAGCACTGTGTGTCAGCTCATTCCACACCCAGAACTGAATTGTCAGGAAGAGCCAAGATGCAAAGGATATTTGGAAGCATAAACGCAAAACGGATGTTATCAGGAAAATAAGTAGGAAGATCTCTAAGGGATTATGAAGCCATGTTTGGGAACTCACTGATTTTGTTTGATCTCTGCATTGTTTGGGTGGGGGGTGGGGGGATGAGAATAGAGAGAGAGAGAGTTGCCTAAAGCAGCACACCCAGTCAGAGGCACAGGCCAGTGCCCCAGGATTTCTTTTCTTTTCTTTTCTTTTTGAGACAGAGCCTCACTCTACCACCCAGGCTAGAGTAGAGTGGCACCATCTCAGCTCACTGCACCTCTGACTCCTGGGTTCAAGTGATGGTCATGCCTCAGCCTCCCAGGTAGCTGGGATTACAGGTGCCCCTACCATCCCTGGCTAATTTTTGTATTTTTAGTAGAGACAGGGTTTCACCATGTTGGCCAGGCTGGCCTCAGACTCCTGACCTGACGTGATATGCCTGCCTTGGCCTCCCAAAGTGCCGAGATTACAGGCGTGAGACACCGTGCCCAGCCACCCAAGAACATCTGATAACATCAACATCAAATCATCCCTGCCTGCCCTCGTGCAGGGACTTCTCATTTAGAAAGTTCTACAGATCCAACGGGCAGGACAGGAAGATAGAGAAGAAAACACCATCTTTAATCAATCCACCTGCACAGAAACCAGGAGAGCATTCCCCTCCTTGCAAGGTACCAGTGAAAAGAGAACCTGGTCCCCTTGCAAAAACCGTCTTATAAAAACAAAAGGCTTCAAAGCACCAGTGGCTACACCCGTTGAGTAGAAAGGGGCCTGGGGGAAGTAGGGGGTGAAAGAAGTGAGGGCTGGAGGCAGGGATGGCCCAGGGGAGGGCAGCAGCTTAGCCTGAGGGAGCTGCCCCTCTCTGGAGCTGTACCCACCAGCTGGGAGCTCCATGCCTGTGGGGGCCAGAGAACTCCTGGGGCTGGCTGATTGCAGATGGGATGGTGGGGTGAGGTTGCCAGCCTCGCTCAGGATATTTTGGCCTTAGAGAGTAGGGAATAGATTGGAGGGTAGTGGGCAAGGAAAGGAGTGGTCACCACAGACAGGCTCAGGTGTGCAAACCATCTGCACCATCTGGGTGTCCCTCTATGCCTCCTGCTCTCCTTTCTAACCCAGGACCACGTCTCTCTCACAGATTGGAATGCTGAGGCCTGATCCTCTCACCTGTGGACACACCAGGCAGGGCATGGGATGCAGGGTCCTCAGGAGCGTCTGCAGAGGGAGGTGGGGAAAAAAGTGTTCTCGCCTGTAGTTGCTCCCCAAGGAAGGGTGAGGGTGCTGGCAATCCTGAGCCCCCCCTACTCACACCCCCATCTGTCCCTTCAGAACTCCTTCTGGGCTTGCAAGAGGAGGCTTCTGGTCACTGGATTGGTCGTGAACGCTGGTGATCTGTAAACACGGGTGTCTGGGCAGCAATGACCAGCCTTGCTCCTCTCTGGAACCACAAGCCTTCCAACTGGTGAGGTGGATGGAGCCGTCAGGGGTGAGCAGAGTTGTGGAGGGGAGGAGGATACAGCAGACCCAGCCTCGGGGACCTGGAAGGGGGTGGGGTGACTGAGTTGGGGCCCCACTTTACTGGAGGAGGGAGTTTAAAAGGTTTGCCAAGGGTGGACAGAGGCTGAGCATAGGAAGGCTTCTCTGTGGGTGGGGCTGAATTTAGGGCTCTGTCCATCCGGTTCCCAGTAAGAGAACGAACGGGTATATTGCTTTAAGAGAGGCATTGGCAAGTAGTGGAGGTGGTGTGTGAATATGGTGGCCACATGAGTCCAAGCTGGAGAGGGGCTGGAAATGGAACTTGGAGAGCAGACACTGGGTTTTACAAAACTGCAGAAAGTACACTTCCACCAAAAATCTAGCTGTGTGGCCTCAAGCAAATCACATCTCTGGGCCTCAGTTTCCATGTACTACAAAATGGGAATTTTAATCCCAGTCTGGCTCAGGGAATTGAGTTAAATGAGAAGTCTAAAAGAGTCCATTTGCTAAGGGATTACTTGAGGTGGGGAAACTGAGGCCCAGAGAGGGCAAGGGTTTTGCTAGATGTCACAGCCAGTGATGGACCTGCGATTAGAACCCAGGACTCCAGTCGCTTTCCCAGAGCTGGTGAGTGGTGTGGTGGGATGGGATGGGTGTGATGTCCTGCTGTTTTTGGACAGGGGGGCAGTATGCTGGGTGAAGAGGGAAAGGGAGAGGCTGGAGAGGAAGACCCCAGCTCACGCCAAGGCTGAGATTAAAACAAACAAACAAAAACCAAAAAAACAAAAAACCCGCGGTGCCCCTCCCCACTTCTCCGAAGTCGGGGCTGTGAAGAGCCAAGTCCAAGTCCAAGACTAAGTCCGCGTCTCCGGGGGCAGACCCGGGGGCGGGCGCAGGCTGCAGTGGGCGCGCGGGCCACCAGGGGGCGCGCCTGCTCCTTGGCCCGAGCTCGCGGCAGCCGCGGTCAGTCCAGCAGCCCAGGACGAGGCGCCGGGGTGGGCGCTGGGCAGAGGCTACCCCGACCTGCAGGAAACAAAGGCAGGTTAGGGACAGTGGACCCCAAAAATACGGGGGAGGGGGAGACCCGGCTGCCCTGCCCACTCCTCCGTCCCCTCCTTTCCGCAACCCCGACGCCCGGGCCTCCCCAGCCAGCGGGGCGCCGCGACCCACGTGTACAGAGGCTGCAGCTGTAAAATGTGACGTCTTCTGGGGCGCCTGGTATCCGTAGGAGTCAAAGCCGCCGATGAAGTCAACTGCGGAAGCGGGGCGGCGCATGTTAGGGATGGACGGCGGGGGCGAGGAGAGGGAGGCTGGGTTCTAAAGGGGGAAGAATTTGGGGCAGGACCCCCACCCTGGAAGCGGAGCCAGAGAAGCCATGGGGAGGGGGAGCGGCGAGGGTCAGGCCCGGTGCAGGGGCCTGGGGCGGGGCTCCGACTGGACACTGAGGGTTGGGCCTCTGGGGGTCTGGAGGTAGCGGGGCCGTGCCAGCGGAGGGTCAGGCCCAATCCTTAAGGCTGGAGCCCGGAAGGCCGGGCGGTCCTATAGGAGAGAAGGCTCTTGGGCGCGGGGCTCAGGCCTCTAAAGGAGACAAGACCTCCAATGCGGGTGGGGCAAGGCTGGGAAGGCGGTGCTGGGGCCCGGTACTGGGCCCATCCCGGAAGGCTGGCCATGCAGAGCCTCCCACTCCAGCTGCCTCTTCCCCCTCTAAAGGGACCCGTAGTAGACCCTGGGCTCCCTTCCGCCGCGGCCTGTCGCGGGGCTCTGTCCAGGGTGCTGAAGGCGCAGGGCCAGATTCCCCGCTTCCCCAGGGGCGCCTTACTCACAGCTGTCCTCCTCCTCCAGGAACACTTTGCTCACGTAGCAGGCGAACACGAAGCCGAACAGCTGGGAGTGGGGGGTGACACGTTAGGGAGGGAAGGAGGAGTAGGAACCTTTTCCTCCACCCCCTACCGGGCCCTGTACGCCCTGACTGTCGAGGGAGGACATGTGCCAGGATGAAGGCAAACCATAACAGCTTCAAGTTAAATGCTTTCGCCTTAAAGTCAGACATACATGGTCCAACTCTTCTGAAAGTGTGACTTGAGACAAGTAATTATTTTACTTCTTTGAGCCTCAGTTTTCCCAGTTGGACCTGGGCAATACCTTACAGCTAAGACGAAGAGGATTATGTGACTTTGTGCGTACAAAGTGCCTAGGACAGGGCTGGCCCTTCTAGAAACAGGAACGACTTCTATCTTGGAGCTTTCTTCTTCCGCACCCACCCTTCCGTCTTTTCCTTCCTTCCTTCCCCTCTTTCCTTCCTTCCTTTCCTTCTTTTTTTCAGATAGGGTCTCACGCTGTCACCCAGGCTGGAGTGCAGTGGTGCAATCATGGCTCACTTCAGCTTCAGCTTCCTGGGCTCAAGCGATCCTCCTGCCTCAGCCTGTTGAGTAGCTGGGACCACAGGTGTGAGGCACCACGCCCAGCTGGGGTCACTTTCTTATTCTCACAACTCTGAGGTTGATATTGTCATTCCTCTTTGTGAATAAGGAAACAAGCTCGGAGAAGGCAGGTGACTTGTCTAAGGTCACGCAGTGGGTGTATTGAGTATTTAAACCCAGGATTAATTCACAGTCTGATGCCTCATCCTATTCATTAAACCTGTTCACTCCCTGAATAGGGGCGGGGGCAGGGGTGAGGGAAGGTGGTACAGGGTATGGAAACAGATCCAGACAAAAGGACAAACAGGCTGAAGACCTAGGTTCATCCTCTCTTAACTGGAGCTAAAGAAAGGGATCAGAAAGTGTGTGTAGATGGGGAACAGAAGGACTCACTGCCAGGAAGATCTGCAGGGCACTGCTGAGGGCTTCAATGTAGGGATAGTCAAGCAGGCAGCCAGTAACAGAGATGACATGGTGGTCCTCCAGAGCCAGGCGAGAGTTCAGAACAGGTGTCACCAGGCAGCCAGGCCCATTCTCCATCCACCAGGAGCGGTGCAGGGATGTGTTGAAGGTCATGATGAAGTCCCGGTCCTGGGGGCAGAGGGGCCTGGGATATTGAGTGTGAGGGAGAGGGAGGGGGGAGCTACTCTCCTGGCCCAGGGAGACTCTGTATTGATTGGTGAAGGGATCCAGGGAGCCTGCACCTGCAAGTCCACATTTGGCCAACAGGTGGCACTTAATGACCACACAGGCCTCACTCTTTTGTCACTGAGATGGGAAGGGGCTGGTGTGTACTCAGGGGCCCCAGAATTTTCAAAGCTGGAAGGAACATTAACAGCTACTGGGTTCAATTTCCCAGTCACTGGTGAAATCCTCAATAGAGGCCCCTTCACAGCCCATTCAGTCTCTCCTGCTGTGTGTGACCCTGGGGGCGAACCTCTCCTCCCTTGATCTCCCCATTTGTTAAATGGAGAAGGTGCTGGCCTAGATCATAAGTTTTTCTTTTTCTTTCTTTTTTTTGGGGGATGGAGTTTTGCTCTTGTTGCTGAGGCTGGAGTGCAATGGCGTGATCTCGGCTCACTGCAACCTCTGCCTCCCGGGTTCAAGTGATTCTCCGGTCTCAGCCTCCTGAATAGCTGGAATTACAGGCGCCCACCACCACACTCAACCAATTTTGTATTTTTAGTAGAGATGGGGTTTTCTCCATGTGGGTCAGGCTGCTCTCAAACTCCCGACCTCAGGTGATCCACCTGCCTCAGCCTCCCAAAGTGCTGGGATTACGGGCATGAGCCATCGCACCCGGCTAGATCAGAAGTTCTTACCCCAGGGTGTGCACCTATGTGCTCATCCATGCAGTCACTCATTCAGCCGATAAATACTCACTGCCTGCCAACCAGGGGCCAAGCACTAAGATGTGCAATCTTCTTTTATCCCCCTCAGCAACCACATAAAGTTGCAGTTGCTATTATGTCCCGTTACTAGATAAGGAAACTGAAGCTCAGAGAGGATCAGCCACCTGCCCAGGGTAACACAGCTAGGAGGTTTTAGAGCTGGGATTTGAATCTAGCAGGGTCAAACTCAAAGCCAATGCTCGTACCCACATATTTTGCCTCCTTTATATCTAAAAATAGAAGTTGTGTCTCTCTGGGCTTGCTCTTATTCAAGCGAAACAGTCCTATTTTCTTCAGCAGTTCTCCATATGCCATGGTCTGCTCAGTCTTTCCTGAACAAACTCTTAACTAGTCTCTTTCCCTTCTAAAAAATACTGATCAGAATTAGACCCAAATCTTTGTGGTCTAAGCAGTACAAAGCGCATGGCATTTTCACCTCCCTCGCTCTGAATACTCTACCTCTATTAGTGGTGCCTAAGAGTAGCTTTCTGGGCCACCACATACTGTTGGTTTTTACTGAGCTTGTGATCAACTGGGACCCCCAGCTCATCTTCACATGGACTGCTCTTCAGCTTATCTGTTCCATTATTGTGTTGGAGGAGGCCACAAATAAATTGTATAGGTGGGAAATGGGGCATGCAGATTATTTGGGTGTGGAAGGAGAGGGAGGCCTCTTCAAGACATGATGCTCTGATTCTATACAACAATACCTTTGGGGCAGGGGATAGGAATGGTCAAGCTCTGCCCTATGGCACTGCCAGGCCTGAGGCTTACCTGGGACAGCTGTCCAACCTCCAAGTAGAAGCAGATGATAAACGCATTCCAGCCAACCCAGAGCACCAGCCAGGCTGCATACTGGGGAAAGCAGAGGTGGGATCAGAGTGGGGGCCTGGGGAGTGGGGGATGGGGAGTGCCAGTGGAGACAGCTCAGGGATGAGGAGACCTGGGCAAGGGAAGTGATGAGATTACCTCACTCAGAGAGCAGTGTCCTTACAAATCATTTTCACACCCATCAGCTCTTACAACAGCCCTGCAAGGTAGGCACTGTCCTCTCTTTAGAGAGAACTAATTTAAGGCTGAAAGGAGGTTTAAGCTTTCCAAGATCACACAGCTAGGAGGACGTAGGGCTGCCACTCAAATCCGAGTTCTCTGATAGCTAATCCCATCCACTCTACTAACGACATCCTCTAGACCAGCAGTCTCTAGAATACTGGAATCACTCAAGGAGGTTTGTTAAGAATGCAGATTCTTGGGTCCTACCTCTAGACCTACTGATTCTGAATTTCCAGGGATGCTGTTTAGGAGCTGTTTAAGCAAAGGGGATTCTGACTCAGACGACACTTTTAGAAACATGTCCCAGGTGGTAAGCTACTAGAGGGCAAGGATTTTGCCTGCCTGGCTCACCACTGCAATGCCAGTTCTTAGCACAGAATAGCTGGAGAAACCTATTAAGAATACAGGAAGTGGGCCAGGTGCAGTGGCTCGTATCTGTAATTTCAGCACTTTGGGAGGCCGAGGTGGGCAGATCGCTTGAGCCCAGGCAACATGCAGAAAAGCCATCTCTTAAAAAAAGAAAAAGAGTCTTCCCCACCCCCCTCCACCAGAGTCTTGCTCTGTTGCCAGGCTGGAGTGCAGTGGTGTGATCTTGGCCCACTGCAACCTCCGCCTCCCAGGTTCAAGAGATTCTCCCGCCTCAGCCTCCCGAGTAGCTGGGACTACAGGCACGTGCCACCACACCCGGGTAATTTTTTTGTATTTTTAGTAGAGACAGGGTTTCACTATGTTGGCCAGGCTAGTCTTGAACTCCTGATCTCGTGATCCACCCACCTTGGCCTCCCAAAAGTGCTGTGATTATAGGCATGAGCCACCACGCCCAGCCAAAGAGAAAGAGTCTTAATTTTTTTTTTTTTTTTTTTGAGACAAGATCTCAGTCTCTCACCCAGGCTGGAGAGCAGTGGATGCTGGGAACTTTAGCCCAAAAGAGACAAGAAGGTATCCTGCAGCCTTGTGCCTGAGTATGAGTGTGATATCATCTCACATGGCTGTGGCTGGAGTCTGGGTATAAGGGAACTAGGGGAGGTGGAGGCAGGACCATGGATGGGGCCTGGTGAAAGGCTGGGGTGAGCATACCAAACTGAGGCCCCAAGGATGGAAAGGGAGCCCAGCCTGGGCCCTGGATGCCCTCACTCTGTCACTTTCCTCCCTCCCTTCCTTGCCCTGTAAATTGTACCTGAATGACACAGGTCAGGTCAATCTGCTCCAGCAATCTTTCCATCTGGCTGGAGGGAGAGAGCTGGGAGGGGAGGGACTGGGAGCAGCATTGCTAGGGCAGCACCAAGACCCCTTGGCCCCTCAGTTTTCCCTCATCCTGAATGTGGCCACTTCTGGGGGAGAACAGCAATCCACTCACGGCAGTGAGCCGGAGAGGAGGTTAGGGGTAGATTTGAGAGCTGGATGCTTCCACCCAAGTCCTGTCTGCAATCCTAGTGGCTGTCACCTGGCAGACAGTGTTGTTGAAAGTGGTGCCTGGGGCTTTCCTGAGAACTGGAGAGAAGAGTTCTCTTATGTCAGATGAAGAGAGAGCCTTGTTAGAGTCCTGTTCACCTGGCTTCTGGGAGCTGAGCCTGTGGAGGTGGGGGAGAGAAGTCCTAGAATGAGTGTGTGGGGGCTATGGAGGCAGCGTGACATTGCATGCCATTGTGATTGTAGGTGTCAAGCTTGTGTGTAGTAAATCTAGTGAAAAGCCTTTTCCCTCCAGAGAGCCATGTGAAGAGGCCACTGAGGAACAGCAGGGGAACATGGGTGAATCTAGCTGAAAGCAGGAGTTTGACAGAGACCATCAGGGACCAGGACTTGGGAAGAGGCTGTCGGGGGAGGAGGAGAGATACCCAGACTCCTGGGGCTGGAGCGCAGGGAGGCACTGACCTCAAAGCCACACTAGCTGCTCCAGGCCACATCCTTGATGTACATCGGGCAGGAGGGACAAATGCCAAGCCTTCCTGAAGCTTCCTGAGAAACTCAGTAAGATAAAGCCCACCCTCCTGTGTCCCTGCGCCCACCCCTCGGCTTCCTGAGGCCGTGTGGTGCCACGGCAGGAGCCTTCACTGTAGATCTGACGCTCTAATCCTGCCGTTAGCTGTGTGACCTTAGGAAGACTCACAACCTTGCTGAGCTTCAGTTTCCTCACCCGGAAAATGGAGCTGGTAAGATCTACCTCACAGGGCTATTGTAGACATGAGATGAAGCACGTGAAACTTAGCAGCATGCGTGGCACATGCCAGTCACTCACTACATGATCCATTTTGTTTATATTTGGATTATTTCCCTAAACAATTCTTCAGAGGAAAAAAAAAATAACATTGTCTCCTATGAGCAAGGAAGCATTGGGATGTGCACATTCACCCCATCTTGTCTTGGGTGGAGCCAAGACTGGTGTGCCAGGGTTGGGGGACATTCTGGTTTTGAGGAGCAGGGAGGGGTGGAGTGGGCAGGGGTGAGGAGAGGAGGTGGCTTAGGAAGGGGCTAGGTGAGCCGTACCAGGATGAGGTACCGGGAGCGGTACTGCACGGTGCCAAAGATGCCCAGGATGACTGCCATGATGTGTAGGAAGTTGGCTAGGATGGGAGCCCACTGGTAGCCCAGGAAGTCAAAGATCTGCCGCTCCAGCGCAGCCACCTGTGGAAGAGACAGACTGAGGCCACTGTCGCCCCCTGAAAGGGAAGGACGGGGGACTCCTGATTGACCTCGGGGGAGCAGGTGGTAACAGTTACCATGGTGATGAGGCGTAAGTCTCAGAACCATTCAGTCCTTCACTAGCAAAGGGATGCTGGGAGGTGAGGATAAGCCTGTGGGGAGTGGGGTGGATCCTTAAGCTTGATCATCACTTTGAGGTGGGCTGAAAGGTGACAGGAGCCAGGGTTCAGAACACCTTCCTCCCTGCCATGGAGTCCCTTCCCTCTAGCAGCTCAAGCTCTTGCATCTTCTCCCAGACTGCCACCCCCAGTCCTGGTCAAAGGCCAAGCCACAGCCTTGGAGGGCAGGGAAGTCCTAGAACCCAAGTCACCACTTCCAAGGATCCATATCTGGAGCTTGCCCTGGCCATGTCATCCCTGGGCTACAGAGAAGGAATGCTTTTCACTCCCCTTCCCTGAGGGAGCTGGAATAGACTGCAAAGCTGGCCTCGAATCCTCCTCTTCCTGTTTCCATGCTCTTCTGCAGTGCCCTTCCACACTAATGCTGTGCCTGGCCACGCAACTTGCTTTGCCTAAAGGGACTTTGGCAAACACGATGCAAATGAAGGCTTGAGAAAAGCATATGTCCAGCCTGGGCAACATGGTAAAACCTCATCTTGACAAAAAATACAAAACATTGCCAGGCATGGTGGTGCATGCCTGTAGTCCCAGCTACCAGGAAGCTGAAGTGAGAGAATCGCCGAAGCCCAGAAGGCAGGGGTTACAGTGAGCCAAGATTGTGCCACTGCCCTCCAGCCTGGGCAAGAGAGTGAGACCCTGTCTCAAAGAAAAAGAAAAGAAAAATAAACGGTGTGCACCGGAGCTTGCCCACTGGCTTCACTTATAACAAGACCACCTTGTAAATGAGCCCCAGCTGACCTGCTGGAGGATGAGAGGCCATGGGGAGGAGAGCGAAGGCACCTCAGCTGAGAGCCCTATCAGCCATCAGCCACGTAAGCCAGGCCATGCTAGACGCCCCTGGCTCACTAGCTGACCACAGATACGCAGCCCAGACCAGAATAATCGCCTAACTGACTCACCCGAATTATGAACTAAATAAAACGGTTGTTTATTTTTAATGTTAAGTATTTACTATTATTATTATTATTTTGAAACAGAGTCTCACTGTCACCCAGGCTGCAGTGCAGTGTCGTGATCTCGGCTCACTGCAAACTCCGCCTCCCGGGCAGAGTAGCCTCCAGCTACTCGGGAGGCTGAGGTGGGGGAATCGCTTGAACCCAGGAGGAAGAGATTGCGGCGAGCCGAGATCGTGCCACTGCACTCCAGCCTGGGCCACAGAGTGAGACTCCATCTCAGAAAAAAAAGAAAAAAGTAAAAAAACCAATCATAAACACTGTGGAAAAAATAAAGGAAGGAGGGAGGTAGGGAGTTTTGTGGAAAATATAATTTTATTAGACAGAGTCTCACTCTGTTGCTCAGGCTGGAGAGCAGTGGCGCAATCTCGGCTCCTTACAACCTCCGCCTCCTGGGTTCAAGCGATTCTCCAGCCTCAGCCTCCCGAGTAGCTGGGATTACAGTTATGTGCCACCATGCCTGGTTAATTTTTGTATTTTTAGTAGAGACAGAGTTTCACCATGTTGGTCAGGCTGGTCTCGAACTCCTGACGTCGTGATCCACCCGCCTTGGCCTCCCAAAGTGCTGGGATTACAGGCGTGGGCCACCATGCCCAGCCTTGAAAAATATAATTTTAACTAACATTGACTCTTCTCGCAACCTATGAGGAAGATACTGCGAATCATACCCATTTTGTTGCCCACAAAACAGGCACAGGGAGGTTAGTGCCTTGCCGAGAACTGTATAATAACCAGCACACCAGGATTCTGCCCCAGGCTTTGCTCCTCACTACTAAGTCATCCTGTCTCTGGGACAGTGCCATGGGGCAAAAGCCAGAGAAGAGTGTTGCTGGCAGGAGAGAGGGCAGTTAAGGTCAGGTAAGATGAGGACTGAAACTCATCTGCTGAATTTATTATTTATTTATTTATTTTTAAGATGTAGTCTCACTCTATCACCCAGGCTGAAGAGCAGTGGCGTGATCTCGGCTCACTGCAACCTCTGCCTCCTGGGTTCAAGCGATTCTCCTGCCTCAGCCTCCTGAGTAGCTGGAATTACAGGAGCCCACCACCACGTCCGGCTAATTTTTATATTTTTAGTAGAGGCAGGGTTTCACCATGTTGGCCAGGCTAGTCTCGAACTCCTGACCTCAAATGATTCCACCCATCTCGGCCTCCCAGAGTGCTGGGAGCATAGGCGTGAGCCACAGCACCCGGCCTCATCTGCTGAATTTAATGACAAGGAGGTCGCCAGTGACCTCAGTAAGAACTGCTTCAGTGGCCACGCAGAAAGTCACACTGGCAGAAGACTGAGTAGCAGGGAAGGCTGTGGAGACCTTTTATGTAGTTTTGGATGTGAGAGTGTTGAGATAGATAAGGCTGATATCAGCTGGAAGATGGCAAGGAGCTTTTATTTTCTTTCTGAGACAGGGTCTTGCTCTGTCACCCAGGCTGGAGTGCAGTGGGCTATGACAGTTCACTGTAGCCTCAGCCTCCTGGGCTCAAGCAATCCTCCCACCTCAGCCTCTCAAGTAGCTGGGACCACAGGCACGCATCACCACACCCCGCTGATTTTTTTGTATTTTTTGTAGAGGTGGGGCTTTTGCCATATTGTACAGGCTGTTCTCAAAATCCTGAGCTCAAGCAGTCCATCCACCTGGGCCTCACAAAGTGCTGAGATTACAAGCGTATACCTAGACACTTTTTCTTCCTTTTTAATGGGAGAGGCTTTGAGCTGTTTTAAGAGCCAGTGAGAAGGATCTGGGGGAGAGGGAGAAGTTATGTTTACAAAGAGAGAGGACCGTGGATGGTCTGGACTCAGCTCCTCTGAGAAGACAGGAAGAGCTGGATCCTGAGTGCAGGTGGCCAGGGCCAGGAGCAGTGACTCACGCCTGTAATCCCAGCAATTTGGAAGGCCAAGGCAGGTGGATCACTTGAGGTCAGGAGTTCAAGATCAGCCTGGCCAACATGTTGAAACCCCGTCTCTACTAAAAATACAAAAATTAGCCTGCTGTGGTGGTGCATGCCTGTAATCCCAGCTACTCAGGAGGCTGAGGCAGGAGAATTGCTTAAGCCTGGAAGGCGGAGGTTGTGCTGAGCTAAGATCACGCCACAGCACTCCAGCTTAGGGCAACAGAGTGAGACACTGTCTCAAAAAATAAAAAAATAAAAACAGAGTGTCCAGGCGCAGTGGCTCAGGCCGGTAATCCCAGCATTTTGGGAGGCCGAGGTGGGCGGATCATGAGGACAGGAGATCGAGACCATCCTGGCTAACATGGTGAATGAAACCTCTTCTCTACTAAAAATACAAAAATTAGCCGGGTATGGTGGTGCACGCCTGTAGTCCCAGCTACTCAGGAGGCTGAGAGAGGAGAATCACTTGAACCCAGGAGGCGGAGGCTGCAGTGAGCCAAGACCGTGCCACTGCACTCCAGCCTGGGCGACAAAGCAAGACTCTGTCTCAAAATATAAAAGAACAGAGTGCAAGTGGCAGGAATGGCCTTGGGTGGAAGGAGGAGCAGTGCAGATGGGGATTGGGGGAGAGTGGAATGGTCCCAGGAGAGGAGAGGAGGGGAGGGGAGGTAGGGAGAAGAAGGGAGGGGAGGGCAGTAGAGGAGAGGAGGCTCATATCTGTAATCCCAGCACTTTGGGGGGCCGAGGTGGGTGGAGGTCAGGAGTTCGAGACCAGCCTAGCCATCATGGGGAAACCCTGTCTCTACTAAAAAATACAAAAAATGACACAGGCGTGATGGCAGACGCCTGTAATTGCAGCTACTGGGGAGGCTGAGGCAGGAGAATAGCTTGAACCCAGGAGGCGGAGGTTGCAATGAACCAAGATCGCACCACCGCACTTCAGTCTGGGTGACAAAGCAAGACTCCACCTCAAAAGAAAAAAAAAAACACAGAAAAAGAAAGAAGGAAAGGAGGGAGGGAGGGAGGAAGAAAGAGAAAGGAAGGAAGGAAGGGAGGGAGGGAGGGAGGGAGCAAACTGGGTCAGGGGGAGAGCAGAGATCAAAGGCAGAGAGGACTGATGGGCAGGAGTGTGGGGCTTCCTCTGTGATCAATGGCAGTGAAGGCAGGGATGTGAGGCCTGGGTGACTTGTTCTCATCTGTCACTCTGGGACTACAGTCAGGGAACTCATTCTGTGTGGCTGGGATGAGATCTGTATTTTAGAAAAAGCAACTGGGCGAGGTGGTGGCCAGCCTTCCCCTGGCAGGAGATCAGGGAGAAGCCTGTGTCTACTGCCCCCAGGAGCTTTCATCCCAGCCCACTTAGGATTCAAGAAGCTATCTTGGCTTGGCTTGCAGCTGACCAGGTAAAAATATCCCCAAAGTCAAATTTTCCCCTCAGCACACATGCATTTGCAGTTTTTGCAAAGGAGTAGATTGCTGTTGCTTCTGCACAGTTCCTCCCTTCTAAGTAACAAAGACCCAGCAAGGCAGGTTATGATTTACAGTCACCGCAGCCCTCAGATTAGTGTTTTGGAGCTGATGTAACCAGGTGGGAAAGATATTCATCTTATTATTGTTAATTAGCTGCATGTAACTGCTACACAAGTCCTGGAATATTTGACACGGTTTTCTTTTCTTTCTTTTTTTTTATTTTTTGAGATGGATTCACACTCTGTCACCCAGGCTGGAGTACAATGGCGCAATCTCGGCTCACTGCAACCTCCACCTCCTGGGTTCAAGTGATTCTCCTACCTCAGCCTCCCAAATAGCTGGGATTACAGGTGCCTGCCACCACACTCAGCTAATTTTTTGTTAAAAAAAAAAACAAAAACAAAAAAAACGGCGGGTTTTCACTATGTTGGCCAGGGGAATTGCTTGAACCCAGGAGGCGGAGTTCGAACTCCTGATCTCATGATCTGCCCGACTCAGCCTCCCAAAGTGCTGGGATTATAGGTGTTAGCCACCGCATCCGGTCTTCACTTGGTTTTCTAATACAAAATAAAAACTTTAAAATTGAAATTGTTTATAAGACACTGAATCTGAATTTTTTATAAATAGAGATGGGATCTCACTGTGTTGCCAAGATTGGTCCCAAACTCCTGGCCTCAAGCCGTATTCTGGCCTTGGCCTCCCAAAGTGCTGGGATTACAGGCATGAGTCACTACACCCAGCCTGCATCTAAATTTTTAAAAATATATATTTAGGGCTGGGTGTGGTGGCTCATGCCTGTAATCCCAGCACTTTGGGAGGCCGAGACGGACAGATCACAAGGTCAGGAGTTCAAGATCAGCCTGACCAACATGGTGAAACACCATCTCTACCAAAAATACAAAAATTAGCAGGGCGTGGTGGTGCGTGCCTTATCCCAGTTACTTGGGGAGGCTGAGGCAGGAGAATCACTTGATCCTGGGAGGTGGAGGTTCCAGTGAGCTGAGATGGCGCCACTGCACTCCAGCCTGGGTGACAGAGCAAGACTTGTCTCAAAAAAAAAAAAAAACAAAAAGCAAACAAATGAATTAATTAAATATATATTTAGGCCAGGCATGGTAGTTCACGCCTGTAATCCCAGCACTTTGGGAGACCAAGGCAGGCGGGTCACTTGAGCCCAGAGAGTATTGATACTAGCCTGGGCAACAGGGCAAGACCCCGTTCTCTACAAAAAATACAAAAATCAACTGGGCATGGTGGCATGTGCCTGTAGTCCCAGCTACTCAGGAGGCTGAGGCAGGAGGATCACCTGAGCCTAGGGAGATTGAGGCCGCAATGAACAGTGTGCCACTGCATGCCAGCCTGGGAGACAGAGTGAGACTGTCTCAAAAAAAAAAAAAAAAAAGGATATATTTAAATCTGCACTCACCATCAGAGGTGGCCTTTTTCAGGCCTGGGTCATAGCTCTGACTACCCCAGTTTGTACTGTCTGATTTCCCGTCCCCCCCCCCCCTCCTCTACTAAGGGGGTACTGAGTTCCCAAAGGGCAGGGGCCACAGCTTCTTCCCTTCTACATCCCAGAGCTAGCACAGAGCCTGACATAGACTAAACGTTCTGTGAATAAATAAGTGATGAACCCTGGTTGGGTGAGGACCTGTCAGATGTCGGATGGATGAATAAATGGGTCTGGCTGGCTGTAGATAAATGAGTGAATGATTGTTGAGCGTGAGGATGAAGGAAGGCCAGGGCTGTGTTGAGAGTGGTAAGACACCCCCTGCTCCCGTGTCAAGTGGAGAGAGCATTCCCTGTGGGCCAGTCAGGGAGGCCTTCTACCAAAGTAGGGAACTGAGCTGCACTGTGAAGACGAAGGAGGACTTGGATAAAGGCAAAGGGAGGGCTGGTGCAGGGGCTCATGTCTGTAATCCCAGCATTTTAGGAGGCCAAGGCAGGAAGATCACTTGAGGCCAGGAGTTCAAGACTACCCCAGGCCACATAGTGAGACCCAATGTCTACAAAAAATTTAAAAATTACCCAGGCGCAGTGGCACATGCCTGTAGTCCCAGCTGCCAAGGAGGATGAGGCAGGACGACGCCTTAAACCTAGGAATCTGAGGTTACAGTGAGCTGTGATCACCACATTGGACCCCAACCTGGGCAAAAGTGCAAGACTCTTTCTCCAAATGTAAAATAAAAAATAGGCCGGGCGCAGTGGCTCACACCTATAATCCCAGCACTTTGGGAGGCCGAGGTGGGTGAATCATGAGGTCAGGAGTTCAAGATCAGCCTGGCTTATATGGTGAAACACTGTCTCTACTAAAAATACAAAATTAGCCGAGTATAGTGGCGCACGCCTGTAATCCCAGCTACTCAGGAGGCTGAGGCAGGAGAATTGCTTGAACTCAGAGGTGGAGGTTGCGGTGAGCCGAGATTGTGCCATTGCACTCCAGCCTAACTCCTCCTAAAAAATAAATAAATAAAATAAAATAAAATATAGGCCGAGTGCGGTGGCTCACGCCTGTGAGTGCGGTGGCTCACTTTGGGAGGCAAGGTGGGCTGATCATGAGGTCAGGAGTTCCAGACCAGCCTAGCCAATATGGTGAAACACCATCTCTACTAAAAATACGCTATTAGCCAGGCGTGGTGGCACATTTCTGTAATCCCAGCTACTTGGGAGGCTGAGGCAGGAGAATCGCTTGAACCCTGGAAGCAGAGGTTACGTTGAGCTGAAATGGTGCCACTGCACTCCAGCCTAGGCAACAAGAGCAAAACTCCATCTCAAAAAACATAAAAAATAAGGCAAAGGCAAATGAAGGTGAGACTTCAGATGCTGTTACAGCCTCTTGGAGGCAGGAGCTAATGGGGTATTCAGGATTGAGCCAGATCCTAGTGGCCCTCAGTGCCAAACTAAGAAGCTTAGACTGTTAAGCCTTCTAGTAAATAGCCACTATTTATCAATTCTAATTGTCTGTTAGTTTCTGTGATATATCCATATCTCCACAACAACTTCTCAAGAGAGGAATTATGTTGTCTATTAATAGTTGAAGAAACAGATTCAGAGAGGGAAAGTGACTTGCCCTAAGTTATACAGCAGAGCTGGAATTTGAACCTGAATTTGAGTGACTACAAATCTGCTGCTGCTTTAAAACAAAACAAAGCCCGGGCGCGGTGGCTCACGCCTGTAATCCAAGCACTTTGGAGGCCAAGGCGGGCGGATCACCTGAGGTCGGGAGTTCAAGACCAGCCTGACCAACATGGTGAAACCCCGTCTTAAAAAAAAAAAAAAAAATTAAAAGCAAAACAAAACAACAAAAAACAAAATAAACAAACCAAAAACTATCTCTGTTCTCTATCAATAAGGTCACAGAGAGCAGAGAGGTTTTGAGTGGGCGCCAGTTTGGGGGTGGAGATGGTATCATTTCTTAGGTGGACTTTTTTTTTTTTTGAGACCGAGTCTCGCTGTGTCACCCAGGCTGGAGTACAGTGGAGTCTCTCCCCCAGGGTCAGCGACCATGGAAGTCAAGGTTGGAAGGGCCCTTGGAGATTACCTAGTCCAACGAGTTCCATGCATCGAAGAGGAGCCCCAAACCCAGCTGGGAAAGTGGGCTGCCCAAAGCCACCCAGGAGTCGGAGGCAGAACTTCCCACCTCTTGACTAACTACAACAGAATAGGAGAGAATTTACACCTCTTGACTCCCCTACCAGTGCCAAGATGAGAAAGGTGGTGCCAAGATGGGACAGGTGGCTGAGAAAGGCCTATTCTGCCACCAACCTGCTGTGTGACCTTGGGCAAGTCACTTCCCCTCTCTGAGCCTCATGTTCTCTTTCCTCAAAATGAAATAATGATTCCAGCTCTGCCTTTCTGCCAAGGAGTATCCAGTGAGAGATGAGCTTTACAGTCTGCAGATCCTGGGAGGGGGAGTCACCAACAAGAGGCAGGCTGATGCCAGGTGGGTAAATGCCAAAGCTTGGCCTGGCACCACCAGGCTTCCCTCACCACCTTGCCTAAGCCTGCAGCTTCCTTGGTCTCTGCCCAAGCCTTGCCATCTGTGTGGTGGCATCGGCTCCACCTCCCTCCTGCCTCCCTGCCTGGAAAAAGGCTTCTGATATCTTCTCACTTTATCTGAATCTTCCCTCCCTCTCCCCAACCAGACCCTCTTCTCTCCTCTTCTGTTGTAGTTAGAACTCTTTCCTGCAAATGACAAAATCGGCAGGACAAAGGGAGAATGAGCTTTAGGCACAGCTAGACCCAGAGACCTCAAAGATGGCACAGGACATTCCCTTGCACGTTTGGCCTTCCTCCCACACACACTCTCCCTCTGTATCTTAGCTATGCTTCCTGCTCAGGCAGCTCCAAGCTCACACCACACCCATTCAGGTATCCTGGCAGGAGAGCAGCTCTGTCCCGGTTGTTCCAGCAAATATCCAGGGTGATTCTCAGGGGCAGAGCACGGGGTGAGCGCCTAGCCCTAAATTCATCATTGTCTTTGACTATTTGGCTAGACCTGGCTTACCTGCCCACCCCAGAAACTAGAAATGAGTCAGCCCCACTCAAGCCATGTGGACAGAGTGGTAGGAGGTGGATCTTTAAAGCAAAATTTGGCCGGGCGCGGTGGCTCACGCCTGTAATCCCAGCACTTTGGGAGGAGGAGGTGGGCAGATCACCTGAGGTCAGGAGTTCGAGACCAGCCTGACCAACATGGAGAAACCCCGTCTCTACTAAAAATACAAAATTAGTCGGGCATGTGGCAGCATATGCCTGTAATCCCAGCTTGAACCCAGGAGGCGGATGTTGCAGTGAGCCGAGATCGCCCCATTGCACTCCAGCCTGGGCAACAAGAGCGAAACTCCATCTCAAAAATAAATAAATAAATAGCCAGATGTGGTGGTGCATGCCTGTGATCCAAGCTATCGCGAGGCTGAGGCAGGAGAATCACTTGAACACGGAAGGCAGAGGTTGCAGTGAGCCGAGATTGTGCCACTGCACTCCAGCCTGGGCAACAGAGTGAGACTCTATCTCAAAAATATGAACAAAAAAAAATTTTTTTTTTTTGAGACCGAGTTATGTTTCACCGTGTTAGCCAGGCGGGTCTCAGTCTCCTGACCTCGTGATCTACCCACCTCAACCTCCCAAAGTGCTGGGATTACAGGCATGAGCCACCGTGTCCGGCCACAAAAATTTTTAAAAAGAGAGAGATGGATTCTGTTACCAGAAGAAGGGATACTGGACCATCAAACACAATAGGTATCTTGGCACCTTTGTTCCTAAGTATATCAGCATAAAGGTTGAACCAGGGGGCTACCAAGAAGGGGTTCTTGACGGATTTCTGTATGTATAGTTAGCTTTTCATACTGAGCAAATTACTCCAAAACTTAGTGGTTTACGACAACCATTTGGCTGACCGAGGTGGCTCATGCCTGTAATGTTAGCACTTTGGGAGGCCGAGGTGGGGGGATTACTTGAGCCCAGGAGTTGAAGACCAGCCTGTACAACATAGCAAGATCCTGTCTCAGTAAAAAAGTAATAATAGGCCAGGCTCAGTGGCTCATGCCTGTAATCCCAGCACTTTGGAAGGCTGAGGTGGGTGGATCATTTGAGGTTAGGAGTTTGAGACCAGCCTGGCCAACATGGTGAAACTCCGCCTCTACTAAAAATACAAAAATTAGCCAGGTGGGGCAAGTGCCTGTAGTGCCAGCTACTAGGGAGGCTGAGGCTGAAGAATCACTTGAACCCAGGAGGCGGAGGTTGTACGGAGCCGAGATCGCGCCACTGCACTCCAGCCTGAGCAACAGAGTGAGACTCTGTCTAATAAAATTATATTTTCCACAAAACTCCCTACCCTCCTTCCTTCCTTTATTTTTTCCACAGTGCTTATGATTTTTTTTTTTTACTTTTTTCTTTTTTTTCTGAGATGTCGTCTCACTCTGTGGCTCAGGCTGGAGTGCAGTGGTGCGATCTTGGCTCACTGCAATCTCTGCCTCCTGGGTCCCAAGCGATTCCCCACCTCAGCCTCCTGAGTAGCTGGGATTACAGGTGCCCGCCACCAAGCCTGACTAATTTTTATACTTTTAGTAGAAATGGGGTTTCACCATGTTGACCAGGATGGTCTAGAACTCCTAACCTCAAGTGATCTGCCCACCTTGGCCTCCCAAGGTGTTGGGATTACAGGCATAAGCCATCGTGCCCAGTGGTGTTTTACTTTTTATTTTTATCTTTTTTTGAGGTGGGATTCTTGCTTCATCACCAGCTGGAGTACAGTGGTGTGATCACGGCTCACTGCAGCCTCGAACTCCTGGGCTCAAGCCATCCTCCCACCTCAGCCTCCTGAGTAGCTGGGACTACAGGCATGTGCCACTGAGCCAGCCCGTGCTTATCATTGGCAAACACACTATCTACTCCTTAGTGATGGTGTGCCTCCCGCAGTGGATGGCAAGCTCTGCGAGGGCAGGAAGTTCTGCTTGTGTGGTTCACTGTCGTATTTTCAGTGGTGAGAGTAGTGCTTGGCACACTCCAGGTGGTAAAGCCAAATTCTTCACCTTCCTTGGCTACTACCCGGTTCTAGAGCAGTCAGGCCCCTAACTATTAGAGTGCCCCAGGGCTACATCCCAGGCCCTCTTCATGCCACACTTGTCCCGGGAAATGCATGCCCGCCCAAGCTTCAGTGACTACCTGCTCGCGTGCAGCCCCCAGCTGCATTCTAACCGATGACTCACTGAGCGGCTCACTGTGAGCTCCATATGCCCAAACCTGGTCCATTTCCAGTGTTTTGGGCCCCATGATATGTCTAGCTGCTTGAGCTAGGAACCTAAAGGTTTCAGTCTCCCTTATGCTCCCTACTCGTTCCACATCCCCTCCCCTGACAGCCTGTCCTTAAGCCAGGGCTCTCAGATCTTCCAAATCTCTCATATTTGGCCACTTCCCATCCACCTTCTCTCACCTGGCAATGCCAACCCCCCTGCCCTCCAGCCTACTTCAAGCCTAAATGAAGCTCTGCTCTCCAGAGTGGGGCCTCCTTGAGGATCCCTGCTGCCCCTCCCCCTGCCCTTCGCTCCCTGCCCCCACCCCTAATTATTTATTTATCGGGTAGCTGCCAGCTGTAGGGGGATGCTGTTGCCATGGGAACCTTCAGCCCCGAGTCAGGGCTGCCTCTGTTCTCAGTAGGATGCTCTTGTCTGTCTAGACGCCAACCCCAGGAGCCCAACATGAGGTGGGAGGTGGGGGACAAGGGCTGAATAATGCAGATGGGCCCACCCTAGCCCCAGGAAGCTGGCTGGGGGAGAAGGCAGGGGAGGGACCAGGCTCAGGGCCACCGAACCCATCAGAAGTCTCGTGCCCAACCCTTGCCAGCCAGTTCTGCAAGTCAACTACTTTCCTGGCCAAAATTCCAGCCATGTCACCATAGGCCTTAGATACCGAAGTCAGCCTGTCCGGGGAAAGAGGAGGGAAGAGCTGTTGAAGTTTCTGCAGAAAGCTTTGGTCCAGCCTGGTTCTGTCTCTCTTAGTGACTTCGGCTCCCTGAGGGACGAGCTCTCCATTTAAGGACAGGGAGACCTGAGTTCCAGCCCCAGTTCTCACTGACTCACTGTGTGACCTTGGGCAAGTTATTCCCCCTTCTCTGAGCCTCAGTTTCCTCATTAGTCAAATGTCCTGAGGATTCAGACCGTGCACGTAAAAGCTCGCAGCCAGCCGGGTGTCTGGCACACAGGGTGCTCAGTAGCTGGCAACAGCGTTTGTTGCATCCCCAACCTCAGGCCCCCCTTTTCCCAGTGGATTTCTGAGGCAGCTGACAAAATTAAACTCGACTCAACCCCTCATCCGTGAAATGAGGGAGTGGGACGAAAGCTGCAGATGACAGAGCTGGAAGGACCCCTGAGATCCGCTGGCCCAACCCCCCTCATTAGGGAGGTGAGCAAACCGACAGCAGAGAGGGCAGTGATCTGCCAGAGGGGGAGGGTCTCCTCTCTCCCCGAGCTCTGCCCCCATCTCCCTGTCTCCAGGGGTCCATCTGAGGTCAACGCCATTGAGCATGAGTTGAAAGGAGATTCAACTCAACATGAGATTAAAAGGAATGGCCACAGAGACCAAGTGGTCTTTGACCCTGCCAAAGAAGATGGGCCCAATAGGGATAGGGACTCAATTCATTGAAGAAATGTTTCTTGAGCACCTACTATGTGCCAGGCCCTGGGCATATGGCAGTGAACAAGATGGCATCCTGCCTCAGAGAGCTCAAGTCTGGAGACAGAGACCACCGTCCTCTGGGAGCTGGTGAGCTGATGATGGGGACTTCTCCACCAGATTCCCCTCCCCCAGTGATTCTCCCACCTCAGCTTCCTAAGTAGCTGGGATTACAGGTGCCTGCCACTAAGCCTGGCTAATTTTTACTCTTTTAGTAGAGATAGGGTTTCACCGTGTTGGCCAGGCTGGTCTCAAACTCCTGACCTCAAGTGATCCACCCACCTTGGCCTCCCAAAGTGTTGAGATTACAGTCATGAGTCACTGCACCCGGTGCATAGGGACCTGTGAAGATGCCTTCTTGGGCCCCCCAACATATACACACACACACACACACACACACACACAGTCTCTTCTCTGTTTCTTCCAGGGCTTCTGCAGCCTTTCTGGCTCCCTATCCCAGCCCGGATCCCACAGGAAATGGCCAAGGCCATCACTGTTAGCTGAGAAAAGCAAGCTGCAAAGCAACGTGATTCCATTTGTGTAAACACCTTCCCCAAAAGGCACTAAACGAGTGCGACTGTAAGTACAGAACCAAGAGCCAGGGGAGAGACACAATAAACGGTTATGAGATGTTATCTCTAGGGAGTGGGGGAGATGGGGAGACTTTGAATTTTAACTATACGTATTTTTTTTTTTTTTTTTTTTTGAGATGGAGTATAACTCAGCCGCCCAGGCTGGAGTGCAGTGGCAGGATCTCGGCTCACTGCAACCACCATTTCTCATATTCAAGCGATTCTCTGGTCTCAGCCTCCTGAGTAGCTGGGATTAAAGGTACTCGTCATCATGCCCAGCTAATAATTTTATATTTTAGTAGAGATGGGGTTTTACCATGTTGGCCAGGCTGGTCTTGAACTCATGACCTCAGGTGATCTGCCCACCTCAGCCTCCCAAAGTGCTGGGATTACAGACGTGAGCCACCATGGCCGGCCTAACTATACACACTTCCATAGTTCTGGAATTTCTTACAACAAAGTTGGACCACCAGAAGTCTCCTTCTCTCTCTCTCTCTCTTTTTTTTTTTTTTTTTTGAAACAAGGTCTCACTGTTGTTCAGGCCAGAGTGCAATGGAGTGATCAGGGCTCACTGCAGCCTCAGCCTCCTGAGTAGTTGGGACTACAGGCACGTGCCACCCACGCTTGGCTATTTTAAAAATTTTTTTGTAGAGATGAGGGTCTCACTATATTGCCCAGGCTGGTCTAGAACTCCTGAGCTCAAGTGATCCTTCCCTGCCTTGGCCTCTCAAGGTGTTGGGATTACAGGTGTGAGCCACTGCACCCAGCCACATTTATTTATCTCCTATTTGATGTGGACACTATTCTGAGTACACAACATGTATTCGTCCTGCAGACATTTCTGCGTGCCTCTTGCATGCTAAATCCCGAGAATACAGCCGTGAATACAGTGCACCCAGTTCCTGCCCCTGGGGATGAGAGTCCCACCCTTTCCCTCCTCAGTGCAGACACCGGTAACACCTGTCCCATTAGGAAACAAAACAAACCAAATCTCCCAGAAGGAGATCAGGAACCTCCCTCAGGGGGTCTATCTTAGGATACTTCACTGAGCGCTCACTGTCTATAAACCTCATGCTCCTGTCACATCTCTTAATCCTACCCCTTCTTATAAATGAGCAAACTGAATCCCAGAGCAGTGTCAGGCTTGCCCAAGGGGATGCAGAAGAGCTGACTCCAGCCAGTCTTGGGGCTACGCCCTTGCCCTTTCTTACCACATCCTACCACCGTGCTCTCTGAGACTTGGCTGCCCAGCCTGTTTGCATGCCCCGGCATTTGGGAATCTCACCCTTTATGGCGCTGCTGGAGGTGCCTTCCATTCTGGAGGGGTGATCTTCCTCCTCCTCAGGACAGGTCCCGGGCCCCCAATCCCCTGACTCCCATCTGCCTGTCTGCACGCCCTCCTGCTGTGGCCCAGCCCTCTACCTCCGCTGGGGCCCCGGGAGCCAGGGAGCATCTGCTCACCTTCCGCATCATTAGCCCTCAGAGACCAGCTTGGAGCTGCCAGGGAGGCCCAGGATGCAACTGATCTGGCCAGCTCTCGTCTTGTCAGGAGGCAGCCATAGGGGCCTGGCCTCTGTCTCCATGGCAACCCCACCCCTCATCTCAGTGACCGCTGACCCGTCCCCATCCTTTCCTCAGCTGGGGGGCTCTGCAGTCCCCTTCTGGGCAGATCTAACCCATTACACCTCCGAGCTGGCAGCTCCATTAGAAGAAAATGCCTGGTAGTGATCTAATTAGAATACATCTACATTAATTTGCATAAATCCTGGGCCAAAAGGCCCAGGGTGCTACCAAAGGAAAGTCTTAAAAAAAAATGAGGCTGGGTGCGATGGCTCACGCCTGTAATCCCAGCACTTTGGGAGGCTAAGGTGGGCAGATCACAAGGTCGAGAGATCGAGACCATCCTGGCCAACATGGTGAAAACCTGTCTCTACTAAAAATATAAAAATTAGCTGGGCGTGGTGGCGCACGCCTGTAGGCCCAGCTACTCAGGAGGCTGAGGCAGGAGAATCGCTTGAACCCAGGAGGTGGAGGTTGCAGTGAGAGCAAGACTCCGTCTAAAAAAATAATCCAAAGTCACTTCATCCTATTGGCCTATCTCCTCAGTGACCATCTGGTCCAAGCCCCCGGAGGCCACAGTGGGAGGCAATATGGAGTGGTGCAGAGACCGGCCTGTAGGCCAGTGACTCTCTGTGACTCAGTTTCTTCTCTAGAGAGGGGACAAGGATGCCCACCTCGTTGTGGTGCTGAGAGGACTGAGGGGTTTCCTAAATTCATTCCCAATCCCAGGCCTCACCACACCCAGGCCAGTCCCCAGTCTCCATTCCTGGAGTTCCTTGCCTTCTGCCTGGGGAGCTCGCCCCTCTCAATGGCCCAGAAAGCCTGAAGGAGCCAGGCAGAGGCTGCTCCTCTGATGCCACAGCCTGCCACCAGCCCTACCCCTCCCCCATCTCTAGGTTTGGACCGGAAGTGAATTAGAAGCTGGAAGCAGGCTGGGCGTGGTGGTTCACAACTGTAATCCCAGCACTTTGGGAGGCTGAGGCAGGTGGATCACCTGAGGTCAGGAGTTCGAGACCAGCCTGGCCAACATGGCGAAACCCCGTCTCTACTAAAAATACAAAAATTAGCCAGGCATGATGGTAGGTGCCTGTAATCCCAACTACTCAAGAGGCCAACGGAGGAAGATTGTTTGAACCTGGGAGGCAGAGGTTGCTGTAAACTGAGATCGTATCACTGCACTCTGGCCTGGGTGACAGAGCGAGACTCTATCTCAAAAAAAATAAAAATAAAATAAAGAAGCTGGAGGCTACCAGCTTTGTACACTTGCCTTTTCTTTCTTTTTATTTTTTTGAGACGAAGTTTTGCTTGTTGCCCAGGATGGAGTGCAGTGGTGCAATCTCAACTCACTGAAACCTCCACCTCCCAGGTTCAAGCGATTCTCCTATCTCAGCCTCCCGAGTAGCCAGGATTACAGGCACATGCCACCATGCCCAGCTAATTTTTGTATTTTTAGTAGGGGGTTTCACTATGTTGGCCAGGCTGGTCTCGAACTCCTGACCTCAAGTAATTCGCCTGCCTTGGCCTCCCAAAGTGCTGGGATTACAGGCGTGCACCACCACATCCGGCTGAAGAGTAATATTTTTATAAGAAAAAAAGACATTCAAAGACGAAACTGATGGGGACAAATGAGCATGTCCACATGAGTCTGCCTGAGACTGTGGGTGACCCTGAGCTGTAGGTGACCAACCGTCCCCGTGTGCCTGAGACCATGGGGTTTCTCGGAGCACAGCACTTTCAGGGACAAGTTCCAAAGTCCTGGGCAAACTGGGACAAGTTGATAGATGATATGGAGAGGGTATGGACAGCTTGGAGGCCTGGGGTGGCTATGGATGAATGAAATGAGGGGGTAGCAGGGTGGTGGGGGAAGAGATATGGCTGGACCTTGGACCCAGGGCTTTATTCTGTTGGTCCTTAGGAGACAGGGAAGGTCTGAGCATAGAGACATGGAATCTGGGTGCTTTGGGTGCAGTGCTCTCTGGCTGCGGGAGGAGGATGGGCTGGAAATGGGGGACTAGGTGGAGATGTTGAGGCCTTTCCTGGCAAGCTGAGGACAGGGTTCAGAATCCTCCAGGCCTGAGGTCCCACTCTTCCAGGACTCCCATCTTCTTGCCAATTCCTACTCTACCTCTGTCCATGTCCCCATGTCTAAACTACTGAGGCATTCCCAGTCCCATCTTCCAGATGCTGGGACCCCAGCAGGCTCTGGAGTGGGCAGCCAAGGCCTGGAAAGAAGGTGCCCTCCAAAGAGAAGCGCTTAAGACAGGGGGTGGAGGGGGAAGACAATCCAGCAGGGCAGCTCAGCAAAACCAAGGCTCTCCCAGGAGACGCCAACTGCAGATAAATGAACATTTGGGTAAATAAAATGGTGATTAATCAGATTCCCCGACTAAGTACAATGAACACCACCACATAATTAAGCCAAAAACTCGTGGCAGAAAGCACCTTAATGAAGCGGGCACTTAGATAGAGAGAATGAATTAAGGCAGCGTTCGGAATTTAAGGAGTGGCTAGAGAGATGGAAGTGATGAGGGGAAGGTCAGAATGAAAACAAGCAGGAGGTAACGTCTGCCCAGCACCGGACTGAGGCTGCTGGAGAGCCTGGTAATTATCAGCTCAGGAAGGCCTGGAGGTGAGTCCCAGCTCTCACAAGTTGTAGGATCTGGGAAAGTCACCTCCTGGTGCCTCAGTTTCCTCAGTTGTAAAATGGGAACAATAATATCTACCTCCTCGATTTGTGGGAGGATTACTGAGGTAATGTGAATGAATGACTTTGCACATTAAGTGTTCAATAAATTATCATGGATTGGACAAGCTTTTTTATTTGAGACGGAGTCTCACACTGTCGCCTGGGCTGGAGTGCAATGTTGCGATCTTGGCTCACTGCAACCTCCGCCTCCCAGGTTCATGTGATTCTCTTGCCTCAGCCTCCCGAGTAGCTGGGATTACAGGGGCCCACCACCATGCCTGGCCCAGACAAGCATTTTAAACTCTCCCGGTTTAGGCCGGGTGCAGTGGCTCATGCCTGTAATCCCAGCACTTTGGGAGGCTAAGGCGCGAGGATCACCTGAGGTCAGGAGTTTGAGACCAGCCTGACCAATATGATGCAACCTGGTCTCTACTAAAAATGCAAAGATTAGCGCAGCGTGGTGGCACTACTCTGTAGTCCCAGCTACTCGGGAGGCTGAGGCAGGAGAATCGCTTGAACCCAGGAGGCAGGGGTTGCAGTGAGCCAAGATCACGCCACTGCACTTCAGCCTGGGCAACAAGAGCGAAACTCTTGTCTCAAAAAAATAAAAATGAAAGTAAAAATAAAAATAATAAATAAATAAATAAACTCTCTGGTTTAAATCAGAAATAAACATTTAAAAAGAAGCCAATAAAGCCCCATCTTCTTCATAGAAAAGTTAGAGAATCAGTAAATCACAACTATGAAAGCAAGCTATATAGTAGTATGTGGTTTTTATTTTTATTTTATTTTTTAAATTTTTATTTATTTTATGTATTTAGTTTTTTTTCTTTTTCTTTTTTTTTTTTAGAAAAAGAAAAAGAGAAGAAGAAGGAAGAAAAAAAGAATGAAATAAAGAGAAAAGAAGAAGAAGAAAAAAAAAAAGGGAGAGAGAACGGGAATCTTGCTCTATTGCCCAGGCTAGAATGCAGTCTACAAATGGATATTAAAAGCTTTTTTTTATACTGATAATTGTGTTATACAATGGAGACAGGAAGGAATAAGGGAGGAAAATAACAAACAAACAGCCAACCAATATTTCATTTAAACCTATGAAATGCTATGCAATTGCTAGGGAGTGATTTACTCCCAACCATGTGGTCACTTTTAGAATAAATGTGATGTGTTACTGAAAAAAAAATGTATATTTTGTGGATTTGGAGTAGAGAGTTCTGTAAATGTTTATTAAGTTTACTTGTTTGAGGTTTAAGTTCAAGTCCCGGGTATGCTTCTTAACCTTCTGTCTCATTAATTTGTCCAATATTGACAATGTAATGTTAAAGTCTCCCACTATTATTGTGTGGGAGTCCAAGTCTCTTTGTAAGTCACCAAGAAGTTGCCCTATGTATCTGGGTGCTCCTATATTGGGTGCGCATAGACTTAGGGTCGTTAGCTCTTCCCGTTACATTGATCCCTCTACCATTATACAATGTCCTTCTTATCTCTTTCGGTTTCTATTACTTTAAAGTCTATTTTATCAGAGATGAGAATTGCAACTACTGATTTTTTTTTTTTTTTTTTTTGCTCTCCATTTGGTTGGCAAATCTTCCTCCATCCCTTTGTTTTGAGTCTCTGTATATCCTTGCATGTAAGATGGATCTGGATGCAGCTTACTGATGGGTCCTTTGAAGTGGCTGATACTGGTTGTTCCCCTCTATACATAGTGCCTCCTTCAGAAGCTCTTGTAAAGCAGGCCTGGTGGTAATGAAATCTCTGAGTACTTGCTTGTTTGCAAAAAATTTTATTTTTCCTTCACTTATGAAACTTAGTTTGGCTGGATATGAAATTCTGGGTTGAAAACTCGGGGGGAAAAAAGAAGGGGGGAAGTTCTTTTCTTTAAGGATGTTGAATATTGGCCCCCACTCTCTTCTGGCTTGTAGGGTTTCTGCTGAGAGATCAGCTGTGAGTCTGATAGGCTTCCCCTTATGGGAAACCTGACCTTCTCTCTGGCCGCCCGTAGTATTTTCTCCTTCGTTTCAACCCTGATGAATCTAATGATTATGTGCCTTGGGGTTGCTCTTTTGAGGAATATCTTTGTGGTGTTCTCTGTATTACCTGGAGTTGGGTATTGTCTTGCCTTGCTAGGTTAGGAAAGTTTTCCTGGATAATATCCTGAAAAATATTTTCCAGCTTGGATTCATTCTCTTCGTCACATTCAGGTACACCTATCAAACGTAGATTAGGTCTTTTCACATAGTCCCATATTTCTTGGAGACTTTGCTCATTCCTTTTTACCCTTTCTTCTCTAATCTTGTCTTCTCGTTTTATTTCGTTAAGTTGGTCTTCGACCTCTGAAATCCTTTCTTCTGCTTGATCAATTCGACTGTTAAAACTTGTGCATACTTCTCGAAGTTCTCGTATTGTGTTTTTCAGCTCCATTAATTCACTTATATTCCTCTTTAAATTGTCCATTCTCATGAACATTTCGTGAAACCTTTTTTCAAGGTTCTTAGTTTCCTTGCATTGGGCTAGAACATGTTCTTTTAGCTCACAGAATTTTCTCATTATCCACCTTCTGAAGCCTGATTCTGTTGATTCCTCACATTCATTTTCTATCGGGCCTTGTTCAATTGGTGATGAGGCACTGCAATCCTCTTGTAAGAGGAGAGGCATTCTGATTTCGGGTGTTTTCAGCCTTTTTGCGCTGGTTTCTTCCCATCTTTGTGGATTTATCCACCTGTCGTCTGTGTAACTGCTGATTTTCAGATTAGGTCTCTCAGTGGACTTCCAGCTTGTTGGTGATAAAGTTTTTTCTATTTCTTAATTTTCCTTCGGCGGATGCCCCTCCCCCACAGAGCTGGACCTTCCCGGGTTCAGCTGTACTTGCTGTGAAACTCTCAATCCTCAGCAGTTCCAACTGTTGTTTTTATTTTTATTTTTTGTGGAGGGGGGTACCAGCCTTCCCCTGCGGCGACCCACTACGCCGGCTGAAACAGCGGCGTTAAGATTCGTGGCGCTTTTCTGCCCAGGAATCTCCCGGTCTGGTTCCCCACTTCAGTCCGTTTTTTAATCAGCTGAATGGGAGACTCTGCTTTCCCGGAGCTCCAAACGCCAACCAAAAGGGCACTCAGTCCCGTATACTCCGGACTGAGAACCGCCGCGTCGGGGCGCCTGCAAAACGGCCGCGCCCTCCAAAGGGTCGCGCTGGCAACATGTGGGGCTCCTCCGCCAAGAATCTCTTGGTCCGTGGGCTATGAAAATTCGTCTGAAAATGTGGCGTCCACTCACTCTCTGCGCTTTCAGTGGGAGCTGCGATCCTGAGCTGCTGCTAATCGGCCATCTTGGATCTCTCCTATGTATTTAGTTTTTAAAACAGGGTCTTATTGCATTGCCTAAGTTGGAATGCAGTGGCAAGATCTCGGCTCACTGCAACCTCTGCCTCCTGAGCTCAAGCAATCCTCCTGCCTTAGCCTCCTGAGGAACTAGGACCATAGGTTCATGCCATTACACCTGGCTAATTTTTTTGTATTTTTGGTGGAGACAGGGTTTCACCATGTTGCTCAGGTTAGTCTCAAACTCCGGAACTTAAGCAATTTGCCCACCTCAGCCTCCCAAAGTGCAGGGATTCCAGGCGTGAGCCACTGAGCCTGGCCTATTTTTATTTTTCTGACACAGGGTCTCACTCTGTCGCTCAGGCTGAAGTACAGTGGCATGATCACAGCTCACTGTAGCCCCAAGCTCTAAGGCTCAAGGGATCCTCCCACCTCAGCCTCCTGGGTAGCTGGGACTATAGGCATGCACCACCACACCCTGCTAATTTTTGTTATTTTTATAGACATGGGGTTTTGTCATGTTGGCCAGGCTGATCTTGAACTCCTGACCTCAAGTGATCTGCCCACCTCAGACTTCCAAAGTGCTGGGATTACAGGTGTGAGCCATTGTGCCCAGCTACATGTGCTTTTTAAACTGTAAAGTGCTGTGCCCACATGTGCCATTATTGGGATAATTATTAAATCATTGGTTTCATACCAAGGTCAGATTCTTGCTGCTTATTCCCCAAGAAATTGTACACCGTAGAAGTTAAAAGTGTGGCCTAGCTAGGCGCGGTGGCGCGTGCCTGTAGTCCCAGCTACTCGGGAGGCTGAGGCTAGAGGATTGCTTGAGTCCAGGAGTTCTGGGCTGTAGCGCGCTATGCCGATTGGGTGTCTGCACTAAGTTCAGCATCAATATGGTGACCTCTAGGAGTGGGGGACCACCAGGTTGCCTAAAAAGGGGTGAACTGGTCCAGGTCAGAAACGAAGCAGGTCAAAACTCCTGTGCTGATCAGTAGTGGGATCGCGCCTGTGAATAGCCACTGCACTCCAGCCTGGGCAACACAGCGAGACCCCGTCTCTTAAAAAAAAAATAAAAAGTGTGGCTTAGGAGCCAAACTCTCTGTGTTTGAATCCCATCTTTAATACTTATTAGCAGTGTGACCTTTAGTAAGTTACTTCACCTCTCTGTTCTTTAATTTCAAATCCTGGCTCTGTCATTTACTAGCCATTTGTAAAATGGAGATGATGACAACAGTACCAATTTCAAGAGGATGCTGTGAGGCTTGAGGGAATCTGTGTCAAGTGTTCAGAACACTGCCTGCTTTATAGCCACATAAGTGTTAGCTATGATGCCTGTTCTCTGTAGTGCAGCTTCTGGGCCTCTGTTGCCCATACAGAGGACTCATGTTCTGAAGGAGCAGGGATCACAGTTGCCCTAATGTGCAGGTCACTTTGAGGCCAGGTGGCATTTTCCCCCACTCATCCCCAAGCAGCCCAGCCAGTGCCTGGCCCAGCTGGACTCCCTGCCCCATTCCTGTTCTCCTTTGCCCATGAAGCATTCATGGGTGCAAAGAGGAAGAGCCCCTGCCCTGACCTCAAGTGGTGCCCAGTCTATGGTGACAGAGACCAACTTCAAGTGTCAAATTACACAAGCCCAAGGAGGAGGGCAAGGACTGAAACTGGCACTGCCCACCCTCTGGGGATTTGCACTGAGCCCGCCCTGTACACGCTGCTTGATGTCCATTTCATGTACTCCTGTCAACTCTTGGTTTTGTTTTGTTTTTTTTGGACAGAGTCTTGTTCTGTCACCCAGGCTGGAATGCAGTGGCATGATCTCGGCTCACTGCAACCTCTGCCTCCTGGGTTCAAGCAGTTCTCTGCCTCAGCCTCCCAAGTGGCTGGGATTACAGGCTCCCGCCACCATGCCCGGCTAATTTTTGTATTTTTAGTAGAGATGGGGTTTCACCGTCTTGGTCAGGCTGGTCTTGAACTCCTAATCTCGTGATCCCTCCGCCTCGGCCTCCCAAAGTGCTGGGATTACAGGCATGAGCCACCACACCCGGCCTCCTGTCACCTCTTGAAGAAGTGTCATTTTACATACAAGGATACTGAGGCCCAGGAAGGTGAAGTAACAGATCCCAGGTCACACAGCCAGGACGCGGTAGAGGCAGGAACACAGATCTGCAGGTTCTAGAGCCTGTCTGCCAGACTCAGGTGGTTTCTCCACTAACTCTTCTGGTCCACAGACGGCTGCTGGGCTCCCAAAGCATCGCCGCTGTGGCCTAACTCCCTGCACTGCTGGAACTGGAAACCCTCCCAGTGGATCCGCTCATGCCACTGATGATGGCTGAGATGTGTTCTGTTCAAATCCCCACTCCATCATTTACTGGCCGTGTGACCTCTGGCAAGTGTTTAAATCTCCCGAAGCCCGTTTCTTCATCTATAAAAAGGAAAAGAATAAAACCTCGGAGTCTTTGTGACATAAAGGACTCAAAGCCTGATGCCTGGTACAGAAGAAGCACCCAACAAATGCCATTCTTTCATCTCCTCTGAGTCCAATTCTTTCTTCCACCTCCCACTTATGGAAACTTGTGTTCTGATGGAGCTCTGCCTCTGCGGCAGCTTTCTCGTTCCCGGCTTCCTTTCGTGAAGGTTTCTTTCATTCTTTCCAGAAGCCTTTCTTCCTTGCTAATAAGACAAAATGCAGAAGTCCTACCCACAGGCCTTTGCTACCCTATCAAGCAGAGGGTACCTGCCCGGCCTACCTGCCTTCACAGCACCCCTGGGGGTGGGGGGTCCCAGGCACAGAGACACCAAAGCTCGCAGGACCCTGCAATTAACCCAAGGTCTGTGTGGCCCCCACAGGCGCACATGGGGGCCCCTGGAAACCTCTGATGTAAGTGCACTGTTTGCTAGGCCACAGGGCTCTCTCAAAATGCTTCCTTGAAGCTGCCCTGGCCTTTGAGAGTGTCAGCCCTTGTCTACAGCAGAGGTGTTACACAAACATCCCCGACTTTCAGGAATTCTGGCTGTTCCTATTCCATGCCACACTCTGGTGTGGGTCTATAACATGCTGTCGGTCTCTTGAGAGTTATGATATTGAGGCCTTGGGCAAATCACCCTTGACCTTCCAGGGCCTCAGGTTCCTCATCTGTAAAATGGGCACTACAACTCCTACTCTTCTCGCCTCCCAGGTGATAGGAGTGGATCCAATGGGATAACTGACATCCTGGGGAACCATCAAGCTCTCCCCTAACAGAGAAGATACCCTCTGTGGCTTGAACAGGAAGACCATCCCACTGGGCCGAGACTAGGATAAGAAAAGCAGACCAGGCTGGGTGCGGTGGCTCATGCTTGTAATCCCAGCACTTTGGGAGGCAGAGGCAGGTGGATCACCTGAGGTCAAGAGATTGTGACCAGGCTGAGCAACACGGTGAAACCCCAACTCTACCAAAAACACAAAAATTAGTTGGGCGTGGTGGTGGGTGCCTGTAGTCCCAGCTACTCAGTAGGCTGAGGCAGGAGAATCGCTTGAATCCAGGAGGCGGAGGTCGTGGTGAGCTGAGATTGCACCATTGCACTCCAGCCTGGGCAACAAGAGTGAAACTGTCTCAAAAAAAAAACAAAAGACAAAAAACAAAAAACAGTGGGCCAGGAGAGTGCAGCTTCCACCCCTCTCCCGGCTGAGCACCCCAACAGCACAGGCCACCTCCAGGGAGCCTCCTGCAGAAAAGGGAGTCTCCTGGAACTCTGTTTTACCCTAAAGAATATCCACAGCCAGGCATGACGGCTCACGCCTGCGATTCCAATGTTTTAAGAAGCTGATGCAGCACTGCTTGAGCCCAGGAGTTTGAGACCAGGGCAACACAGTGAGACCCCTGTCTCTACAAAAGATAAAGAGTAGCCAGGCATAGTGGTGTGTGCCTGTGGTCCCAGCTACTCTGGGGGTTGAGGTGGGAGGATCACTTGAGCCTGGGAGGTCAAGGTTGCAGGGAGCTGTGATTGCATCACTACCCTCCAGTCTGGGTAACAGAGCAAGATCCTGTCTCTAAAAAAAAAGAAAGAAAGAAAAAAAAATTAGCCAGGTGTGGTGGCACATGCCTATAGTCTTAGATGCTCAGGATGCTGAGGTGAGAGGATTCCTTGAAACCAGGAGGTTGGTTGAGACTGCAGTGAGCTATTGTTGGGCCACTGCACTCCAGCCTGAGGGACAGAGTACGACCCTGTCTTATTAAAAAAGAAAAAAAGAAAGAATAGAATACACATCATCTAGCATTCTACTGTGAAATAGAGGCTCCTCCTTAGTTCATGCTCACCAAGTTCAGGGGCAGAATGATGCTCTGCAGAGATGCATTATGTCTTTTTTTTTTTTTTTTTTTTTTTTTTGAGACAGAGTCTCGCTCTGTCGCCAGGCTGGAGTGCAGTGGCATGATCTTGGCTCACTGCAACCTCCGCCTCCCAGGTTCAAGCTATTCTCCTGCCTCAGCCTCCTGAGTATCTGAGACTACAGGTGTGCGCCACCACACCCAGCTAATTTTTGTATTTTTTTAGTAGAGATGGGGTTTCATCCCGTTGGCCAGGATGGTCTTGATCTCTTGATCTCGTGATCCACCCACCTCGGCCTTCCAAAGTGCTGGGAGTACAGGCATAAGCCACCTCGCCCAGCCCGCGTTGTCTTAGTAATGGATCTCCTAGAGCTTAGCACCTTCCTTCTCCCAGGCCAGCAGGTACAAGAACTGCAACCCGAGAAGCCAGACGTACCCACAGGCCACACAGCCATTGAAAGTAATGGCAAAAACCGCAATCACTTTTGCACAAAACCTAATAGTAGGTCAGTCAACACCGCCGAGCCCGTTTCCTCAACTGAAATGGAGATCATTTCTAACAGAACCCAAGTCTGTGTGTCAGGTCAGGGGAAGGTTGAGAGGGGTGAGTAAGGAGAAAGGGTCCAACCTTGAAGTCAGGGACATGGACATTTAGAATCCCTGAAGGAAGGGCCTCGGGAAGGCTGGGCTCCATTGGCCATTGTGAGTCCTCTTCATTCTTACCTGATCTGTCCAACCAATACATATTTATTGGATGTCAATCATAACACTAGACAGTGGAGACAAAGCAGTGGACTAAGGCAAACGCAGACACAGCCCCTGTCATGACAGAAACATTCAACAAAGTAGAAAGAGAAAGGAACTTCCTCAACCTGGTGAAGGGCATCTACAGGAAACCCACGGCTGACATCATACTTAATAGTAAAAGACCGAAAGCTTTCCCCCTGAGATCAGGAACAAGACAGGGATGCCCGCTCTCATCACTGCTATTCGACACTGTGCTGGAGGTTCTAGCCGGGACAATTAGGCAAGAAAAAG
Source organism: Ateles fusciceps (assembly GCA_036589455.1). Taxonomy (NCBI): domain Eukaryota; kingdom Metazoa; phylum Chordata; class Mammalia; order Primates; family Atelidae; genus Ateles; species Ateles fusciceps. The sequence continues at coordinate 2,962,627 of JAZHEH010000733.1, forward strand.
AAATCAAAGGCATCCACGCTGGAAAAGAAGAAGTAAAACTATTTGCTAATTGCAGATGACATGATCTTGAATGTAGAAAAAACCTAAAGAATCCACAAAAAACTACTAGAGCTACTAATTTAGGTCAGCAAGGCTGCATGCAGTCCAAGATCAATATGCAAAAATCACTTGAATTTCTACACACTAGCAATGAGCAATCTAAACATACAATTAACAAAACAATTTCATTTACAATAGCATCAAGATGAAGAAAATGCTTAGCGTAAGTTTAACCAAGGAAGTGTACGACCTGTACATCGAAAACAAAACACGATTGAAGAAATTAAAGAAGACCTAAATTCGTGGGTTGAGAGGCTTGATATTGTTAAAATGGTGATACTCCCCCAAATTGGTCTACAGATTCAATGCACTCTCTATCAAAATTCCAACTACCATTTTTTTTCCGGAAATGTATAAGTTGGCCTTAAAAAATTCATATGGAAATATGTGGAATCTTGGCCAGGCATGGTGGTGCTTGCCTGTAGTCCTAGCCAGCTACTCAGGAGGCTGAGGCAGGAGAATCGCTTGAACCCAGGAGGTAGAGGCTGTAGTGAGCAGAGATCGTGCCACTGCACTCCAGCCTGGGTGACAGAGCAAGATTCCATCTAAATAAAAAAAGAAATACATGGAGTCCAAATAACCAAATAATCTTGAAAAAGAACAAAGTTTTAGGACTCACACTTCCTGATTTCAAAACTTACAATGACAAAGTTGCAGTTATCAAAACAGTGTGGTACTAGCATAAGGATAGACATGTAGATAAATGGAACAGGCTAGTCCATACATCTGTTGTCAAGTGATTTTCAACAAGGGTGCCAGACCATTCAACGGAGAAAGCATAGTTTTTCATCACATGGTGCTGGGACAACTGGATATCCATATACAAAAGAATAAAGCTGCCCTCCTACCTCAGATCGTATACAAAAATTAAATCAGAATGGGTCAAAAAGCTAAATGTAAGAGCTAAAACTATAGCACGTTAGAAGGAACCATAGGTATAAATCTGTATGACTTTGGATTAGGTAACAGTTTCTTTCTTTTTTTTTTTTTTTTGAAACAAGGTCTCCTTCTGTCACCCAGGCTGGAATGCAGTGCTGTAAGCTCGGCTCACTAGAACCTCCGATTCCTAGGTGCAAGTGATCCCACCTCAGCCTCTAGAGTATCTGGGGCCACAGGCGCACACCACCAAACACAGTTACTTTTTGGATTTTTGGTAGAGACGGGGTCTCGCCATGTTGCCCAGGCTGGTCTCAAACTCCTGAGCTCAAGCAAACTGCCCACCTCGGCCTCTCAAACTTTGAGATTACAGGCATAAGCCACTGTGCCCAGCCATGAAAATTAAAAAACTTCATTTTTCTTTTTTTTGAAAAGCATTAGTATATCAAGGATACCATCAAGAAAGTGAGAAGTTGCACTGATAAAGTTGTTGAGGTTACAAAAAAATGACAGTGAAAAGTCAGCCATACAATGTGAGACAGTGTTTGCAAATCATGCATCTAACAAGTGTCCAAAATCCAGAATATATAAACTTTTGCAATTCACCAGTAAATAGATAAACAACCCAATTAAAAATGGACAAAGGAGTTGAAGAGAAATTTCTCAAAAGAGGTATACAAGTGGGTAATAGGCACATAAAAATAAGCTCAAAATAGTCATTTGGGAAAGGCAAATCAAAAGCCTGAGATACTTCACACCCACTAGGGGGCTCTAATAAGAGAGGCAGATAATAACAAATGTTGATGAGGACGCAGAGAAACTGCAACTCTCATGCATTGCTGGTGGAAATGTTAAATGTATGGCTGCCGTGGAAAACCGGCCAGTTCTTCAAACAGTTAAACAGAGTGCTCATGCGGCCCTGCATTTCTGCTCCTAGGTAGGTACCCACCTGAGAAGTGAAAACAAAGTTAACACAACGCTTGCACACAAATGCTCAGAGCAGCATTATTTATGGCAGCCAAAAAGCGGAAACAGCCCGATGTCCATCACCTGACGAATGGATTAAAAAAATGCAATTCAAGTCGGGTGCAGTGGCTCACACCTGCAATCCCAGCACTTTGAGAGGGTGAGGTGGGAGGATCCCTGGAGTACAGGAATTCAAAACCAGCCTGGGCAATACAGGGAGACCTTGTTTCTACAAAAAATTTAAAAATTAGCTGGGTGTGGTGGTGCATACCTGTAGTCCCAGTTACTTGGGAGGCTGAGGCATAAGGATCGCAATTGCTTGAGCCCAGGAGGTTGAGGCTGCAGTGAGCCGTGATCACACCACTGCACTCCAGCCTGGACCAGCATGAGCCCCTGTCTCAAAACAAAACAAAACAAAACAAAATAAATAAAATAAATTAATAAAATAAAATTTTAAGAAGTGATATATCCAAACAATAGAATATTATTAAGCCATAAGAAGGAATGAAGTATTAATACCTGCCACAACGTGGATGACCCCTGAAAACATTATGCTAGGTGAAGGATGCCAGTCACAAAGGATCACCTATTGTATGATTCCACTTACACAAAATGTCCAGAGTAGGCAAATCCAGAAAGACAGAAAGTAGATTAGTGGTTGCCAGCGGCTGATGGCAAGGGGGAGTGGGGGAGTGACTGCTAATGGGATTGCAGGTCTCTTTTTAGGTGATGAAAATATTCAGGAATCAGATAGTGGTGATGACTGCACAACTTAATACATTGAAAACCACTGAATTATACAATTTAAAATAGAACAATTTTATGGTATGTGAATTATATCTCAATAAAACTTGAAAAAAAGAAAAAAAACCAATATTGGCCTCAGAGAGTTTACATTCAGTGTTTGTGTGTGTGTGCACATATATGTGTGCACACGTGTGTATGCATGTGTGTACTCATGTGTGCATGTGTGTGTGTGCATGTGTGTGTGTGTGTGTGTGTGCAAGCCCATCCCTGTTGTGCTCAGTGCTCTGAAGGAAGGGTGCCAAGGAGAAGAGCTATGATGGGAGTGGTCAAGGAGGACTTCTAGGAGGAAGTGACCTGAAGGAAGAGGTAACAGGATAAGGAGGAAAGGGAGGGAGAATCAGGCAGAGGTGAGTGCCTGTGCAAAGGTCCCGTGGAGGGAAGGAGATAGGCATAATAGGAGGGGTTGGAAAGGACCCAGGTGGCTAGAGCTGGGGGAATGGGAGGGAGTAACACCAAAGGGAAGGGCTGGAGGGGCTGTTGTGCCCTGTGGCCTGAACAGGGAAAGCAGCCTGGGGCTGGGGGAGGAGACTCTAAGCCCTCCAGTGGTCCCTAGGGCCAAACTTCATGCTGGAGGCATTAAGCACCTATGGTGGGTAGTCGCGTGTTCCCGGTCAGCATCTGGAAGGAGTCCGGAGGTCATTTGTCCTGGCTGAGGCCACTCTTCATGTGACCTCGTGGGAGGAGAAAAAAATCCAATTCCCTGACTTATTTAGTGTCAGCTCCTTGTACCGATTCTCCCAGGAAGGAAATTCTGATGAAAACCAGTCTCACTGCTATGGCAACAGCAACCACTTCTGACTTCTCCTTCCGACTAAAAGCCAGGTGGGGAAGTCTGCCTGGCAACAGCAGTGGGTGTCAGGAGCCCCTCAGGCAAAGGTGCACAGCAGTCTCTCCCCCACCTAGGCCTTCGGGATCCCCCTTACCTACTTTCTGTCCCAGTCTTGGCTCAGATCCCAGCCTCAGATCCTAGCTTCCCACTTCTCTTTCCTGTGGGGAATCACAGCAGGCACCAACATCTGGACAGCGCTTCACTGCTCAGATGGTGATTTACGCCGCCCGTGATGTGGGACTATTATCCCCATTGGACGGCCCAGGACACTGAGGCTCAGACAGGTGGAGGGGTCTGCCAGTCTGGTGTCCTTCCTGGCACTGTACTACTTATCCCTACACTGAGGCTTTGCTTGTCGGCACAGGCCTTTTGCTCTGATTCCTGCAGCATGAAGGAGTAAATGACACCTCTTCCACCCCTCCCCTCAGTCCCTTTCCTGGTAATCCACCGTATATGGGGGGATGGAGGTGTCTGGCCCAACTGAAGGCCCCGGGAGGGGATCACTGGGGCCTGTGAGTGCTCGGGCAGTGGGAAGGAATCATGGCAGAGGCCGTGAGCAGTGCATCTCTGAGGGGGGTATCCCCAGTGACTGGGCTTGAGGGTTTCCCTTCAGAATACTGGGCTCTGACCTTTAATACAAGCATTAATAACAATGGCTAGGGCTGGGCGAAGTGGCTCACACCTGTAATCCCAGCACTTTGGGAGGCCAAGGTGGGTGGATCACAAGGTCAGGAGTTCAAGAACAGCCTGGCCAACATGGTGAAATCCCATCTCCACTAAAGATACAAAAAATTCTCCTGGCTCAGTGGCTCATGCCTGTAATCCCAACACTTTGGGAGGCTGAGGCAGGTGGATCATGAGGTCAGCAGTTTGAGACCAGCCTGACCAATATGGTGAAACCCCATTTCTACTAAAAATACAAAAATTAGGCGGGCGTGGTGGCACATGCCTGTAATCCCAGCTACTCAGGAGGCTGAGGCAGGAGAATCGCTTGAACCCGGGAGGCAGAGGTTGCAGTGAGCTGAGATCACTCCACTGGACTCCAACCTGGGCATCAGAGCGAGGCTCTGCCTAAAAAAAAAATTAGCTGGGTGTGGTGGCGAGCGCCTGTAATCCCAGCTACTTGGGCTGAGGCAGGAAAATCAGTTAAACCCGGGAGGTGGAGGTTGCAGGGAGCTGAGATCGAACTACCGCATTCCAGCCTCCACGACAGGGCGACAGGGCGAGACTCTGTCTCAAAAACAAACAAACAACAACAACAAAAACAATGGCTAAGATGTGCACATGGACTCTGGGCCAGCACTTTCTGTGCCCCATGTCATTCAACTCTCACAACTACAAATGAGGGATGGGCCCCTGCCCCCTCGTTCTATGAAGGGAACACCATCTCAGAGCTGGAGAAGGGGCGCAGCTGCAATAAACCCAGGTGGTCTGGTCCCGGAGTCTGAGCTCTTACGCAGATACCTACAGGCCTCACTGCAGCCTTGGGAGGAGACTTTCTCTGCCCGCTCTATCTCGAAGGCAGGCTGGGAAGATGAAAGGGGAGGGCAGAGGAGCATGGGAGAAGGGAAAGCAACAATCATTTCCTGGCGCTGGGCCAGAGGCGGCTGGCGGGACCTGCTGGAGGAAGCGGTGGCGTGGCTGGAGTGGAGGGAGAAGGGAAAGGAAGGCCTGGTTTCCCTGGCCTAGTCTGCATGGGCATACGCCGAGAGCGGCTCTTCACAGGCGGGATTTCCTTTCATCCCCCAAGTGACACTGCGCGGGAATCATAGCTAATGCTTACCCTATGCCAAGCATCTCTCCAATGCTTAGGGCGCTTTGATTCATTTAATCTTCAAAGAAACATGCCAGGTAGAGCCTAAAGTCAAGCCTGTTTCGCATATGAAAGCACTGAAGCACACAAAAAAGTAACTTGCCCAAGGTCACACGGCAGATCAACATTTGGACCAGGTCCCCTGGCTCAGGTCCATGAGTTTAACAGACTTGCTGCCCTGCTAGGAGAGCTAGAGGACTTTTCTTCCAGAGGAGGGACGAGGCCCTCATCAGTGGGGTTTGATCTCCTGGGAACGTCTGTGGCATTGACTTTTATTATTTATTTATTTATTTATTTATTTATTTATTGAGACAGCTAGAGTCCCATGGCACAATCTCAGCTCACTGCAACCTCCACCTCCTGGGTTCAAGTGATTCTCCTGCCTCAGCCTCCCGAGTGGCTGGGATTACAGACGTGTGCCACCACGCCTGGCTAACTTTTATATTTTTAGTAGTGTCGGGGTTTCACCATACTGGCCACGCTGGTCTGAAACTCCCAGCCTCAAGTAATCTGCCCACCTCAGCCTCCCAAAGTTCTGGAATTACAGGCATGAGCCACCTCGCCCTGGCACTGACTTTTTGTTTAGAGACAGGGTCTTAGTCTGTTGCCCAGGTTGGAGTGCAGTGGCACAGTTATAGCTCACTGCGGCCTCCAACTCCTCGACTTACGTGATCCTCTCGCCTCAGCCTTCCAAGTAGCTAAGGCTACAGGCGTGTGCCAACACACCCAGCTCATTTTTGTATTTTTTGTAGAGACATGGTTTCACCATGTTGGCCAGGATATTCTTGATCTCCTGACCACGTGATCCGCGTTCACCCTGGCCTCCCAAAGTGCTGGGATTACAGGCGTGAGCCACCATGCCCGGCCGCAGCTACCATTTTCTAAGCCTTAACTAAGTGCCAGGTGCTGTGCCAAGTGCATTTCATGGATTCTCTCACTGAATGTGCTCGGTGGCTCTAAGAGGCAGGTACAGTCATCTCTGCTTTACAGATGAAGAAACTAAGCTCAGAGAGGCTGGGCAACTTGCCTCTGTTCACACTTAGGAATTAACAGATGCAGGATTTCCACGCCCTCAGCTTCCTCTTCTGCAAAATGGGAGGAAATCGTACCAGCACCTGGTGCCGCTGGGAGGGTGAGAGTTGATCAGGTGCGTCAAGCGTTCGGCCATAACAGGCCTTGATAAACTGTGCCCCCGTACCCTCCTCCCCCACTTCCTGTCCTATTGGTCTCTGACCCCAACCAGCCCAGCCTGTCACAGTTGACAACCACGGTGTGATTCCCAGGCTGGGCCCCAGGCAGCCTCTCAGTTTAGTGGATGACCCTGTCTCTGGTGGCCTGTCTTGAGGATGACAGCTAGTGGCAGCCTGGGGACGGCAATGCGCTTAGATGGCTCATGGGGCTGCTGACCAGCAGACAGGCGGTGACAGGCTGAGCAGCTGGCATCACCCAAAGCTGATCAGACACCCAGGGGAGCCCTGGCCTGCATCCCATCCCCCAAGTCCAGACCCTTCTCTAACATTGGGGGCCTTGTGGACCAGGGCAGGAGCACCAGTGCAGGTATACACCTCACATGCCTGAATACCTAAGTTACAAAACAAACTAACCAACTCCTAAATATATGTTCTGTCTTCTAATAGACTTAATGGTCTGGAAGGCCAGGCTGTGAATTCCAATTCCTCTGACTTCTCGGAGTTCTGAGCCAGAAGGTAGTAGTGTCTTTCAGCACGTGGGAAAGCCAGCTCCCCGCTAGCGTTCCCATTTCTGGCTGGGGTCTCATATGCAGGTCTGAACCCTAGGACACATGTGTAAGCTATGTCCACACCCGCCCTCCTTCCAGGCAGCTGGCCCTGTCTATGGGTGGAGATGCACACACCGGCAGCGCAGGCTGTCCTCTGGAGAAGCCCTGGCAGGCCCTGACGGTGGGCTTGGGGCTGACTGGATGGAGGACTCTGGGGGTCTGAGTATCTATCTGGGGTGGAATCTAGGGTGGGAGGGTAGGGCATAGGTTTCCGGTGTACATGTCCCCCCTGATCCGGTGGAGTCCCTGCCCTGGGGCAAGGGGCGTGGCCAGAGAAGGGCCACAGAAGACCCCCTAATGCCTCTGGTACTGCCCAGGTCCCCTGTGATGTCTGTTGTGAGCAAACTAGTAAATCATCACTGGAGACACATTCCCAGAGGAGGGTCTCAGGCCACACAGGTGCCTGGGGTGGTCCAGGTGGTTGGAGAGCTTGGGATCAGGAAATCCAGGTTCAAGTCCTAGCTCTGCCACTTGCTGGCTGTGATTGTGGCCCAGCGAATTCCCCTCCTGTGTCCCATCTGTTCATCTGTAAAACAGGGATGACAGTTTCTGCCTAGCAGGGTTGTAGGAAGGAGTACATGAATGCAGTAAGGTCTGTGAAAAGGCACGTGCCTTGTTTGCACAGGCTGTTCCACTCCACCCAGGCCACTGCTGCTAAACCCGCTCCGTAATACTCAGGTCTTTTATGATCTTTTGCTGTATAGCGCTCACCATCCGTGTCCCAACATGATCACTAACAGCACCTGAGTCCACACGGGCAGGGACACTGCCACCCATACTACTGCATCCCCAGCATCTACCTAGCGCAGAATAAGCACCCAGGACCAGGTGCAGTGGCTCATGCCTGTAATCCCAGCACTTTGGGAGGCCGAGGCGGGTGGATCACCTGAGGTCAGGAGTTTGAGACCAGCCTGGCCAACATGGTTAAACCCCATCTCTACTGAAAATATAAAAATTAGCCAGGCTTGGTAGCACACCTCTATAATCCCAGCTACTTGGGAGGCTGAGGCAGGAGAATCACTTGAACCTGAGAAGTGGAGGCTGCACTGAGATGAGATTGCATCAGTGGACTCCAGCCTGGGCAACAGAGTGAGACTCCGTCTCCAATATAAATAAATAAATAAATAAATAAATAAACACCCAGTGAATATCTGACTGGCTGCGTAAACTATGAAACTTTGTGATTATTCACCTGGGCCTTCCATCTGCTCTTGGGGTTCATTCAAGCGTCACACATTCACTGAATTCCTTCTGAGGGCCACACTCCATGTCCACACTCAGTGGACACTATTCCAGGCCTCAAGGAGCTCCCAGTCTAGGGAGAGGGATTTGATGTGGAAATAGAGCAGAATTAGAACAGCATAGTACCTGCTGTGATGGAGGCAGGGGGCAAGGTGTCAGGGCCCAGAGAAAGAAGTCGGTGTGGCTAGGATGCAGGAGTATAGAGAGATGCCCCGAGGAGGAAATGATGCATTAGCAGGCCTAGGAGATAAAGAAGGAAAGAGCTTCCAGAGGCAGGCACAACAAATGGCAAAGGCTCTGAGGTGTGAAACATCCCAGGGTGTTTAGGTCCATGTGGCCTGAGTTTAGGGACATGGCAGTGGTGAGTGTCGGTTAGCAGGCAAGCTAGGGCGGGCTTTCAGTGTCCCTCTGGTCTAGACAAATAATTCTCAATGTGTGGTCCCTGGACTAGCAGCATCAGTACCACCGTGGAACTTGTCAGAGATGCACATTCTTGGCCCCAACCCCAGACCTCCTAAATCAGAAACTCTGGGGGTGAAGCCTGGAAATCATATTTTAACAAACCCTCCAAGTGATTCTAACGCACGCTAAAGTTTGAGAAACACAGCTCTAGACTTTATCCTGAAGGCAATGAGGGGCCAGGGACAGGCTCTGAACAGAGGCGAGGCAAGATCAGAACTGTACTTTTGTTTTGCTGAGACAGAGTCTCGCTCTGTCGCCCAGGCTGGAGTTCAGTGATGCGATCTCGGCTCACTGCAACCTCCGCCTCCCAGGTTCAAGCAATTCTCCTGCCTCAGCCTCCTGATGAGCTGGGATTACAGGTGCCTGCCATCACGCCTGGCTAATTTTTGTATTTTTAGTAGAGACAGGGTTTCACCATGTTGGTCAGGCTGGTCTTGAACTCCTGACCTCAGGTGTGCCTCAGCCTCCCAAAGTGCTGGGGTTACAGGTGTGAGCCACCGTGCCTGGCAGAACTGCACTTTATTAAGATCACTGGGCAGGCTGGGTCCAGGGCAGTCTGGTGAGGGGCTGGTAGAAACCCACATCTAAAAGCTGGCCTGACATGGAGCCTCTCTCCAGCTGGACAGAGCTGCTGAGGCTGCAGAACAATCTATCTTCACATGTGAAAGGGAAGTGGCCACTGGGAAGTCAGGGACCCCTGCTGAGCACAGGGCCTGTTGCCAGGGTGACCACCTGTCACTCAGATAAAGGGGCACAGTCCTACAGAAGGTCAAGTTGGGGAGCTGGTTGTTATGGCAACCTCCCCTCAGGTCAGGCATGGTGGGGAAGAAGGAAGCCCGGATGTCCCCAGGTACCTCACCCCCATTCCCTGGAGGGAGCACCACTAACCCCAAGCCTCAAGTTCCTCCTTGACCCCATCTAGCCCATCCTCCCTTCCTCTGTCCATCTGGGCCCCAGGAGGCAGTTTCCTCCCCTTCCGATCATGAAGCTACACCCTCCCTGTCACAGCCTAAGCGCTCGGGGGCTGTCTCCTTGGCTACAGCTCGGGCTTCTGCATCCATTGGGACCTTCATTCAAGAGGCCAGAGACTCTCATCTGCCAGGTCTTCACTTCCCTTTGCCAAGGCAGGGTATGGACCCATCTGGGGGTGGTGACCCATCACCAGTGGTGGGGCTCTCCCATTCTCTCATCAGCTAGCACAGGGAGAGAGGAAGAGGAACAGGAGGACTCAGTGCATTCCCTTCAACCAGGAGACGGATGCAGAGGAACATATTAAATATACAGCTTTTCAAGGATCCCCAACAAGAAAGCTCAGAACAGCTGAGGCCCAACTTGAAGCTCAGGAGAGAGGAAAGGAAAAAAGAGCAAACTGCACCCTCAGACCTGGTAGAGTGGAAAGTTCAAGGAGTCTGGAGTCCGAAAGGCCTGGGTTAGAGTCCTGAACCAATCAGTACTGTGTGATGTTGGGCAGGCTCTGTCACCCGAGTCTCAGTTTCCTCATCTGTACACGGCAGATAGTATCCATATAATAGCGTCTACCTCTTTTTTTGTTTGTTTTGTTTTTGAGATGGAGTTTCGCTCTTGCTGCCCAGCCTGGAGTGCAATGGTGCAATCTCAGCTCACCGAAACCTCCACCTACCAGGTTCAAGCGATTCTCCTGCCTCAGCCTCCTGATAGCTGAGATTACAGCATGTGCCACCACGCCCAGCTAATTTTATATTTTTGGTAGAGATGGAGTTTCTCTGTTGGTCAGGCTGGTCTGGAACTCCCGACCTCAGGTGATCCGCCTGCCTCGGCCTCCCAAAGCGCTGGGATTACAGGCGTGAGCCACTGCACTCCGCCTAATAGTGTCTACCTCTTAGGGGTACTTCAGGATCAGCTGAGGAAATGCATCTGAGGTGGACGTACAGTGCCTGGCACCTCCCTGCATCTTGTCCTCCTTTTCCTCAGTGAGGGAGAAACACCTGCTGTCAGGTGGCTACTCCTTGATGGTGGGACACTTGCTGGGGAAAAGCAGCAGCTCTGGGGTCAGAAATGCTCCATAAATGGCCGGGCACGGTGGCTCACACCTGTAATCCCAGCACTTTGGGAAGCCGAGGCAGGTGGATCATCTGAGGTCAGGAGTTCGAGACTAGCCTGGCCAACATGGGAAGTCCCTGTCTCTACTCAAATACAAAAATTAGCTGGGCATAGTGGCGAGTGCTTGTAATTCCAGCTGCTTGGGAGGCTGAGGCAGGAGAATTGCTTGAACCTGGGAGGTGGAGCAAGACTCCATCAAAAAAGAAGAAAGAGAGAAAGAGAGAAAAAGAAAAGAAGAGAGAGAAGAAAGAGAAGAAAAAAGAAAGAAAAGAAAGAAAAAGAAAATGAAATGCTCCATAAACACTGACTGCTGGTACTGTTCTTATTACTATTAATTACCTAGCAATGAATGAACCCTGCCTTGTAAATTGCTTCCTCCAGGTAATCTGCATTTCCTATTGTCCTTGTAGTCTTCATTCACTACAATCTGCTGAACGCATGTTTTCTAGAAAACATCTAGAAAGCAGGAGCCATGTGGTACTTTTTAGTTTTCTTGCAATCCCTGGCCCAGTCCCTGGCAGGGAGCACCCAAGAAGCTCAGCAAGGAAGGGACTGGGAGATCATCTAACTTAGTATGCAAGACAGACAGCTCTTCTCCCCAGCCTTATCAATTGCTTGAATGCCTCCAGGGATGAGGTCCTTATTCCTTGTAGAGCAGTTTCCAGCGTCCAGGACTCGGGAGGCTGAGCTCCATGGGGTGAGTAGGAGCTGAATGGGCAGCTGTAGGGGTTGGGAACATTCCCCCCGCCCCGCCCCGTGCCCCAGCAGCCCCCCTTTCCTCCCTCTGAGAGCCGATGATAGGAGTGGTTCTAATTATGCTCTAATTGCTTTCTTCCAGGCAGTTTCTCTGGAGCCAAGGAGTTCAGAGTTCATGAATAAATGAAGAGAGAGGAAGCGGAGGGGATGTCTATTGATCCACAAATCTCTGCGTGCCAGCGTCCGCCCCACAGAGGCTTGGGCATGCAGCAGTGTACAGTTCGAATACAGATGCTCCTTGACTTACGATGGGGCCACATCCCAGTCAACCCATCCTAAATCGAAAATGCACTCCACACCCAATAAACCCACTGTAAGTAAAAAAACCATCTTGAACCACGGTATGTTGGGGACCAGCTGTACATACAAACATAAAAACATACCAGCTGTGCATACAAACACAGAGTCATACCACAGCCCCCAAAGGTCTCTCCAACAGACTGGTGGGGACTCAAAGGAAGGTAACAAGAAGTTTCCTAATAGATGAAGCAACTTGAGGCTCAGCAGCATAAGTGCCCTGCCCAGGGCCTCAGAGCCCGTGAGTGGCAGAGCAGGAGTTTTGCTCTTCCCCACCTGGTGTCACACCAGTATGGAGGTAACAGTCACCCCAATGTGGGTTCCCCACACCTCTTCCCTAGAGCCTCTTCTCTTGGAGGTTGGCCAGCTTCTGTTGGGGGGATGAGGCATTTGGATGGAAGGGCACCCTGAAGGGGGCAGTGCCCACCTGCCAAGGGTAGAGTTGAGAGTGGGACCTGAAGCCAGCGGACACTGTACGTAGAGACTTGAAGATCAAATACCCTTGACTTGCACCGTGGTCTTGGGCAAGCCATAGCCCATTACCTTTTCTTTTCTTTTCTTTTTGAGATGGAGTCTTGCTCTGTCACCCAGGCTGAAGTGCAGTGGTGCGATCTCCGCTCACTGTAACCTCTGCCTCCCAGGTTCAAGCCATTCTCCTGCCTCAGCCTCCCGAGTAGCTAGGACTACAGGCATGTGCCACATGCCCAGCTAATTTTTGTATTTTTAGTAGAGACAGGGTTTCACCATATTGGCCAGGATGGTCTTGATCTCCTGATCTTGTGATCAACCCACCTTGGCCTCCCAAAGTGCTGGGATTACAGGCGTGAGCCACCACCCAGCCTTGCTTTTCTTTTTTTTTTTTAGACAGAGTCTCACTCTGTCGCCCAGGCTGGAGTACAGTGCCACAATCTCGGCTCACTGCAGCTTCTGTCTCCCAGGTTCAAGTGATTCTTGTGTCTCAGCCACCCAAGTATCTGGGACTACAGGCACTCAACAACACACCTGGCTAATTTTTGTATTTTCACTAGAGCCAGGGTTTTGCACTGTTGGCCAGGCTGGTCTTGAACTCTGGCCTCAAGTGATCCGCCCACCTTGGCCTCCCAAAATGTTGAGATTACAGGTGTGAGCCACCACATCCAGCCTCATAGTCCATTTCTGGGCTTCAGTTTCCCCCAGCTAGTGTGAAGGTGGAGGCAATGTGTGACAGCTCCCTCTCAGACAAACTAGAATTTAAGATGTCCGGCAGCTAGAGACCTGAGCTCTGCCCCTCTCAGGTGGGCACTGCCTCCCTCAGATTACCCCTCCATTCAAATGCCTCATTCCTCCAGGAGAAGCTGGCCAGAGGCTCTAGGAAAGAGACAGGAGAAACTCACATTTGGGTGACTGCCACCTCCATGCTGGTAGGACACCGGGTGGGGGAAGAGCAAGGGCTGTGGACTCAGGTGCCTGCTCTGCCACTCACCTCACTCAACTTACACTTCCTGAGCCTCAAGTTGCTTCATTTGTTAAATGGGAATGACAGATTACGTTATGAAGCTTCACCCAGGGAATATAACAGGTTTAGCTGAGTGCCTGGCACATAGTAAGTGTTTGATAAGAGGTAGTTGTTATTGCTAATGTTACCAAAACCCTGCAAGGAACAGCTGTCGCCTTCATTACAGATGAAGAAACCAAGGCAAAGGGAGGTCAAGCAACTTGTCAGAATCACGCGTTAAGTACCAGGATTTGAACCCACTGTGTGATCCATCTGTGTCCCCAGGGGTTGGCACATAGTAGGTATCCATAAATAATGTGCTGAATTACGGAGAAATGGAGCAAAAAAAAAAAATGTATGTAAAAACAGGCCCTGCTTCTAGTGACCAAGTTGGGGGGTGGGCTGATAGACGAAGAACTAGACCAAAATTTCCTTCAAGGTCAAAGTGAAGTGCTGGGTCTGAGGGACCCTGGGACCCCTTGACTCCTCGGTGGCTGGGGCCAGGCCAGACGGGGATATCAGGGCTCCATGGTATGTGCTTGTGGAAGAAAACCTTTTTTTTTTTTTTTTTTTTGAGATAAAGTCTCACTCTGTTGCCCAGGGTAGAGTGCAGTAGCACAATCTCGTCTCACTGCAACCTCCACCTCCTGGGTTCAAGTGATTCTTATGCCTCAGCCTCCCAAGTAGCTGGGATTACAGGTACACACCACCACGCCCAGCTAATTTTTATATTTTTAGTAGACATAGGATTTCATCTTATTAGCCAGGCTAGTCTCAAACTCCTGGCCTCATGTGATCTGCCCACATTGGCCTCCCAAAGTGCTAAGATGAGATGTGTGAGCTCCTGTGCCCGGCCAAAGGAAATCTTTTTACCCCTTTATGACTTCCACTAAGAAGCCAAAGGTAGGAACCTGGCTGTTGGCATCAGCCAGACCCTCCCTGCCCTGCCGCTGCCTCGCTGTGTGACTTTGGACAAGTAACTTCCGTTCTCTGAGCCTCGGAGTCCTCATCTAGGAAATGGAAATGGCTGTGACAGTTTCACCTCTAGGGCTGTTGTGAGGATGACTTCAGGTGGCACGTGCAAGGCCATGTGGCACTGGGGTAAGGGCGGGGCCCGGGTTTGTATCTCAGCTCTGCCACTGCTGGATGTGACTGCTCTCAGACTCAGATTCTGCTTCGGTAAAATAGAGATAGTAGCTGTGCCCACCCCACGGGGTGTCGTGAGGATGAATGAGCCACTCCAGGTACAGCAGTTACAGCAGAATGAGGTGGGTCATAAGTGCTCAGTAAATCTTCTCTATTAGACTATGCCATGTGCAGAGACCCTGCAGTCCATTTTATATATGGGAAAGCACAGCCCCCAGGAGGCCCAAGGACTTACCCAAGGTCACAGAGCCAGTTCACAGCAGAGCCAGGCCTATCTGCAAACCAGGTGTAGGCAGGACCCCCGTCCAGACCTCCAATTCCCCGGTAGTGTGAGATGTATGAATAGATAAACACAAGACCTTTCATGGCCCCGGGCCATCTTGCTCATGGCTGGAGGACTCCAGGGGTGAGAGGTGGCTGATGCTCCCTTCCTTTCTCCTCCCTGGTGGCTCCAAGGTTGGCCTGAACCAGTGGGGTGTGTCAGAGTACAGGGAGGGCTGCCCCACCTTCCTGGCCCCCCCTGACCAGTTCCTCCACTCCAGTGCTGGCTGTTAGAAGCCTCAGAAACAGTCCAAAGGCCCAGGACCAGAACACCATTTGTCAGCTTTGCATGGTGGTGGCGGGCTTGTCTCCATGGCAACAGTGCAGTGTGAAGGCATCCTGGCATCATTAGGGAGCGCGCTGAGTAGTATAAACAGAGGCTGCAGTAGATTACACGCCTATTATGAGCAGTCTCGAGCTCTTAGCACTGGTAATTATGCCTAATTGTGCATTTAATTGTGTAATTGAAAACCCACATCTCTGGTTCAGGCTGGGGCTGCAGAACATACCCTCCTCCCTCCAAAAAAGAGGCTTAGGAACCAATCCTTACCCTGAAAATCTCAGAATTTTTGCCCTTCTAGGGCAAGGGGTGGCCAGAGCAGGCAAGGGGATAAAATGCCTATAGGTTTCCATTTCCTCTACTGCCTGTACCAGGAGCTCACCAGGCCCCGTGATTAGAGGTAGGCGGTAAGGTGTATGCTAAGGCAAGGGGACATGGTGAGCTCACAGAAATGTTCATAATTATATACACATAAATTCTTTACTTTCTTTTCTCTCTCTCCCTTTTTTTTTTTTTGAGACAGGTCTTGCTCTGTTGCCCAGGCTGGAGTGCAGCAGTGTGATCTCGGCTCACTGCACATTTGACCTGCTGGGCTCAAGTGATCGTCCTACCGCAGCCACCTTAGTAGCTAGGACCACAGGCAGGCACCACCATGCCCAGCTAATTAAAAAAATTTTTTTGTATTGGACCAAATCAAAGTTTAAGTTTTTTTTTTTGTTTTTTTTTTTTGGTAGAGATGGGATCTCATTATGTTGCCCAGGCTGGTCTTGAACTCCTGGCCTCAAGTGATCCTTCGGCCTCAGCCTCCCAAAGTGCTGGGATTACAGGCGTGAGCCACCATGTCCGGCCACACATAAATCCCATTGCCTGGGACAGGAAACTCACCACCTGGTTATCAGCCCCCACCCCTGCAGAGCCTCTGGAGAGTCTGAAAGCTGCGGACAGAGTTCAGTACTCTCCTCTCCTTTCCCACTTCAGAGGCTCTGATAAACGAGGCCCAGAGAAGGCCAGGCCCAGCTCAAAGTTGCACAGCGAGTGCGTACCAGAACCCAGGGATTCTGACTTGCAGCTGAGGGCATGTTTTATATCCTAAGGTGACTCAGCACCTAGAATCATGCCTGGCAGTTTGTGTGTGCTTGATAAATATTTGCTGGATTCAACCCCAGGTAGAGTTAGCTGGAGGCAATGCTCACTCTGACTCAAGAGTATTAGTCTTTCTGTAGTTCAAGAAGCTCACCCATGGTGAGCTGGAGGTTAGTGATGGGCCACAAGCCTCCCAGCTCTGAATCTCTATAGTCTGAGACTTGATTTTACAACCAAATATGCTACCTCGGCATTTGGGGTGGACAAAAGAAAGATGAGGTCACCGGAGTCCCTGACAACCTGACACCCAGGCGTAAAGTCTGGAGCAAGCCAGCAGAGGCAGAAGTCTCCTCCTGACCCCAGGCCCTGATACCCCATCAGTCCCCACTGCCTGCAACAAGGTGGGCCATGCAGCACCTCCGACCTCCATCTGGGAAGAAAGGGAGCTCATTGCTGACTCAGAGCTGGAAGGGTCCTTTGAGATGATGGGTCTAACCTTTTCCCCCGTACAGAGTGGAAGAGAGGCCCAGAGAAGCCACGCCTTCGTCTTGGAACCCCTCTTAGTGAGTGGCAGCCTGTGCTCACGGCTCTCCCCTGCATTATTTCGGGTCACCCTCATTGTAATCCTATGAGGTGGGACTACGGACTATGGGTAACATAATTATTCCTTTTTTTTTTTTTTTTGAGACCGAGTCTTGCTCTGTAGCTCAGGCTGGAGTGCAGTGGCGTGATCTCGGTTCACTGCAACCTCTGCCTCACGGGATCAAGTGATTCTCCTACCTCAGCCTCCCGAGTAGCTGGGACTACAGGCACGTGCTGCCACGCCCGGCTCATTTTTTTTTTTTTTTTTTTTTTTGTATTTTTAGTAGAGATATGGTTTCACCATGTTGGCCAGGATGGTGTCAAACTCCTGACCTTGTGATCCGCCCGCCTCAGCCTCCCAAAGTGCTGGGATTACAGGCATGAGCCACCATACCTAGCCATGCGTCACAGCTCTTTTAAGTCCAACACAGAGCTTGCGGTGGGTAGAATGGGGGAAAGGGGGCATCTGAATTAGCAGTTAGATCTGGCATCTGGTAACAAGCTCTATGGCTGAGGAAAGGTTTGGATTTCTCCACCTGCTTCCACTCCAGCATCCCACAGTACTAGCAGGGGGCAATGGGGCATGCAGGGAGAAGCTGTGGCCTCTTACTCCCATTTTACAGAGGAGTAGACCATGGTCCAGCAATGCCAAGACCACACAGATGAAGAAGAATCGCTGCTCCAGCTTTGGCCTTCCACTCATTGAGAAAGGGGTCATCTCATTTCCTACCCCATGGGCACTGGGATTTGCAGAGCCTGCAGCCTCATTTCCTGGGCATTCAAGAGTGTGCCCCCTTCGTGAGCCCCCACTCTACACGTTTTCTTTCTTTTTTCTTTCCTTTTTCTTTTTCTTTTCTTTCTTTCTTTTTTTTTTTTTTTTTTGAGACACAGTCTCGCTCTGTTGCCTAGGCTGGAGTCTGGTGGCACGATCTCAGCCCACTGACACCTCCACCTCCCAGGTTCAAGTGATTCTCCTGCCTCAGCTTCCCGAGTAGCTAGGATTAGAGGTGTGCACCACCACGCTTGGTGAATTTTTGTAGTTTTAGTAGAGACGGGGTTTCACCATGTTGGCCAGGCTGGTCTTGAACTCCTGACCTCGTGATCCGCCTGCCTTGGCCTCCCAAAGTGCTGGGATTAAAGGCGTGAGTCACCGCGCCCAGCTGCACATTTTATTTCAAAGACGCCTCCCAACAACTCTCTGAGGCAGATGATTATTATCCTGATTTAGAGAAGTGCAGGTGGAATCTCAGAGAGGTTAGGGATCTTCTTGCCCAAGGTCATCCAGCTACAAAGAGGCAAAGCTGAAACTCAAATCCCAGCCTGCCCCCAAAGCCCAGCTTCTTCCCAGTTCCCAGTCCACCTCCTTGTCTCTCGATTTGTCAGTTGCTTTGAGAGAGGCCAGGAGGCCAATGTAAATCAGGAAAACCTGCAACCACACTTCACAGCTCTTCTAAAACCTCAGTGCTCATGCAGCGCATCTGGGGGAAGTTTGCTTTGCTGTCTGAAGCGCTCCCTCATACCTCCCTAGGGAAAAAGGGAAAGGCAGGCAAAGCTCTAGGACTTGGCTCTCTGGGCCTAAAGCCAGCCTCCATCCTCATGGCCTCCACCTAGTTTTCAATTTTAAATTTTTTTTAAATTTTTGTGGGTACATAGTAGTTGTATATATTTATGGGGTACATGAGATATTTTGATACAGGCATCTACTGTGCAATAGTCACATCAGGGTAAATCAAGCGTTTATCCTTTGTGTTACAAATCATCCAATCATATTCTTTCAGTTATTTTTATTTTTATTTATTATTTTTTTGAGATGGAGTTTCACTCTTATTGCCCAGGCTGGAGTGCAGTGGCATGATCTCGGCTCATTGCAACCTCCGCTTCCTAGGTTCAAGTGATTCTCCTGCCTCAGCCTCCTGAGTAGCTGGGATTACAGGTGCCCACCACCACGCCCAGCTAATTTTTTGTATTTTTAGTAGAGATGGGGTTTCACCATGTCGGCCAGGCTGGTCTCAAACTCCTGACCTCAAATGATCCACCCATGTCGGCCGCCCAGTGTTGGGATTACAGGCGTGAGCTACCATGCCCAGTCAGTTATTTTTAAATGTCCAGTAAATTTTGCTGACTGTAGTCACACTGTTGTGCTATCAAATACTGGATTTTATTCATCCAACCTACATTTTTATACCCTTGAGCCACCCCCACCTCCCCACACCCCTACTACCTTTCCCAGCCACTGGTAATCCTTAGTCTACATTTTTTTTTTTCATTAAAGATTTTTTTTTTTTTTTTTTGAGATGGAGTCTTGCTCTGTTGCCAGGCTGGAGTGCAGTGGCACAATCTCGGCTCACTGCAACCTCCGCTTCCTGGGTTCAAACGATTCTCCGCCTCAGCCTCCCGAGTAGCTGGGACCACAGGTGCGTGCCACCACTCACAGCTAATTTTTGTATTTTTTTAGTAGAGACGGGGGTTTCCTCACTTTGGCCAGGATTGTCTCGATCTCTTGACCTCGTGATCCGCCCACCTCAGCCTCCCAAAGTGCTGGGATCACAGGTGTGACCCACCGTGCCCGGCCCTCTCATTCTATTCTCTAATTCCATGAGTTCAATTATCTTAAATTTTAGCTCGCACAAATAAGAACATCTGAAGTTTGTCTCTCTGTGCCTGGTTGAATTAGCTTTTTTTTTTTTTTTTGAGACAGGGTCTTCCTGTGCTGCCCAGGATGTAGTGTGCAGTGGCACAATCATGGCTCACTGCAGGCAGCCTCAACCTCCTGGGCGAAAGCAGTCCTCCCACCTCTGCTTCAGTAGCTGGGACCACAGGTGCATGCTACCATGCCCAGCTAATTCTTTACTTTTTTTTTTTCTTTTTTTTGGGATGGAGTTTCGCTCTTGTTGCCCAGGCTGGAGTGCAATGGTGCAATCTTGGCTCATCGCAACCTCCGCCTCCCAGGTTCAATCAATTCTCCTGCTTCAGCCTCCTAAGTAGCTGGGATTACAGGCATGCGCTACCACACCTGGCTAATTTTGTATTTTTAGTAGAGACGGGGTTTCACCATGTTGGTCCGGCTGGTCTCGAACTCCTGACATCAGGTGATCTGCCCACCTTGGCCTCCCGAAGTGCTGGGATTACAGGCATGGGCCACTGTTCCCGGCCTACTTTTTTTTTTATATATATAGAGATGGGGTTCTCACTATGTTCCCCAGGCTGGTCTCAAACTCCTGGGCTCAAGCGATCCTTCCACCTTGCCTTCCCAAAATGCTGGGATTACAGGGGTGAGCCACTGCACCTGGCTTGGAACTAGTTTTTATTTATTTATTTTTTATTTTATTTTATTTTATTTATTTTTTTAAGACGGGGTTTCACCATGTTGGTCAGGCTGGTCTTGAACTCCCGACCTCAGGTGATCTGCCCACCTTGGCCTCCCAAAGTGCTTGGATTACAGGTGTGAGCCACCACGCCCGGCCGAACTAGTTTTTAAAAATACACCTGTAGACTTAGTCTGTCTTCCTGTTACCCATCTCTCCTTAAGACTAGAGGAGAGTAGTTTGGGAATCTTCTACCGCATAGAAAAAAAAAAAGGACTAGAGAGAACGTGTTCCAGTGATCAGAGCTGACTATCTCTGCTTGGTCCACATTTTATAACAATTGTTCTCCAACCCTTTCCCCTTGATGACTACTCTGAGGCCCAGACTGTTAGCTCCTGTTTCCTTGGTGAGATGTAATTTCACTCTTCTGAGCCTCGGTATGTCTATCAGTTAATGGGTATAAAAACCACACATATCTCATAGAGTTGTTATGAGGATGGATCAGATGTAGATACGGGTTGGTTTATTCCCTGGTTTTCTCAACTTGCACCACAGCTCCTTGGCTCACTGCAACCTCCGCCTCCCAGTTCAAGTGATTCTCCTGCCTTAGCCGCCTAAGTAGCTGGAATTACAGGCACCCACCACGACGCTCAGCTACTTTTTTATATTTTTAGTAGACATGGGGTTTCATCATGTTGGCCAGGCTGGTCTCAAACCCCTGACCTCAAGTGATCCGCCTGCCTCGGCCTCCCAAAGTGCTGGGATTACAGGCGTGAGTCACTGGGCCTGGCCATGAATCACAGCTCTTTTAAGTCCAGCACAGAGCCTTGGGTCTGGTAGAATGGGGAGAGAGAACATCTGAATAGGCAGATTTGGCATCTGGCTAGGAAACCCTATGGCTGAGGAAAGGTTTGGATTTCTCCACCTGCTTCCACTCCATCATCCCACAATATTAGCAGAGGGCAATGGGGCATGCAGGGAGAAGCTGTGGAGTCCCAGATCTGAGTTTGAATCCTCATTCTGTACCTACCATTTATGTAGCCATGGATAAGCCACATAGTAGCAAGAGACATATATAAAATGCGTAGCATAATGCCTGGCTCAAGCAGACACCAAACAAAAAGAAATTCTCATTATTTAAATTTCCCACTCAGCCCCATATTGTCCACATAAAGAAGAGCTGGAGTGTTTGTGGGAATGACCATGATCACGAAATCCTCTAATATAGGCAGAGATGGGACTTGACTCGACTGTGATGTGACTTGTCCAAGTCTCAAGGCAAATAATAGCCCTGGAGAGCAGTTTCCTAGGCCGGGCACCGTACCTGGCCATCCCGGCATCAGCTTGCGAATTCCCCAAACTGCCATGCACTCAGGGGGTAGAAGCTGTTGCTCTGACCACTTTGTAAGTAAGAAGGCAGAGGCTCAGAGAGGGTACGGAACTTCCTGGGAGTCACGAAGCAGAGCAGCAATGTCTGCCTGATCCCAGATGTAGTGCTCCTAGCCCCTGTGGCCAGATCTCAGAGAAGCTGCCATTTACGGGCTGCTAATTTAAAAAGCATCCACCCACCTACCCTTACAAAGGAGCACAACCAGGGCCATCCCTAGGTCCCCTTGGAGGCCCTCTTCTCCATTCTGTCTTGCTCCGCCCGTCTCGTAAGGGGCTTGAGGGCAGTTTGGCCTCAGTCTGTTCATCCACAAAAGGAAGTTGATCACTCACACCCACCCCCAACCCTGTGCAAAGGGGCATGAGAAACAAAAGGGGCCAGTGGCCTGCATAATTTCACGCTCCTGACTCTGATACCTGGCCCAAGGACCTCAAGTACCCCAAGCAGAGCCAGATCCTCCCAAGGAAGCCCTGAGCCTGCAGCTGCAGCTGCTCCAGAGCACAGGCCCCTGCTGGAGCCCATCTCCCTCCCGTCTTCACCATCAATATTACTAATAACGACATCAATCAGGTTGACCATGTTTCACACCATTACTCGCAGCTCAGCTGGAAGCTACACCCGCCCCCTCCACCTGCCAGAAAGCAAAGAGCTTTCTAGAAGGCAAAAGAATGAAACCAGCATTTTTCTGAGCACCTACTATGTGTCTGGCACCTGACCAAGGCAGCCCTTTCTACAACTCTGTGAGATAGAGTTCTCTTTTACAAAGGAAGAAACTGTGGCCAGAGGAGTGACTGCATGTGTCCAAGGTCACACAGAGCTGGCACAGAAACAACCATGGCATTGATCTATTACTGGGCACTCACTGGTTCACACTGCAGGCACTACGCATGAGCCTACTGAAGAAACAGTACCATTTTCATTTTCAGATGAGGAAACTGAGGCTTGGAGCTGTCTGGGATGAGACACATTAAACGTGAGCAGCAGAGTAGCGTGGGGCTGAGAGGGGCGGCTCTCTGTTCAGACAGAAGAGTCCTCGCATCTTGGTTCTGTCACTGACTAGCTTAGTGAGGCTGGCAAACCTCACACCCCTCTGAACCTCAATTTCCTCACCTGAAAAAGGGGATAATAAACACATCTATCCCATTGTGTAGAACTGTGATAAGAAGAAGGATGAAAACAGAAAAAGAGCTAACATTTATTGATCATTTAACATGTACCAGGCACTTTGCCAAGCACTTTACATATGTATGCTCATTTGGTTAAATGAGGTAATGCATATAAAGTGCTTAGCACAGGACTCCCGAAATAGGAATGATAATCATGATGATGAAGAAATTGATGACGATTCCCTAGGGCAAATCTCACTGGTTCATACCCTTCCAGGAAGAACAGAGTGACCTGTAAGGTTTCAGAAAGGAGGTGGACTAGGAAGAGCTGGGTTTGGACAGGGGGAGAGAAAGGCACAGGATTAAAAATCAGAGGGTGTGGCCAGGCGCGGTGGTTCAGGCCTGTAATCCCAGCATTTTGGGAGGCTGAGATGGGTGGATCATGAGGTCAGGAGTTCGAAACCAGCGTGACCAATGTGGTGAAATCCTGTCTCTACTAAAAATACAAAACTTAGGCAGACGTGGTGGCGTGCGCCTGTAATCCCAGCTACTCAGGAGGCTGAGGCAGGAGAATTGCTTGAACCCAGGAGGTGGAGGTTGTAGTGAGCCGAGATCACGCCACTGCACTCCAGCTTGGGCGACAGAGTGAGACTCCATCTCAAAAAAAAAAAAAAAAAATTAGAGGGTGAACATGTTAATAATCTTTCAAGATGATACACCAAAAAGAATCCAGGAAAGCAAGGGACCCAACATGTTCTACAGAAAGGAATCAGACCAAGATTCAACAAAATTGCCATGCCAAAGCCGGGTGTGGTGACAGGCACCTTTAGTCCCAGCTATTTGAGAGGCTGAGGTGGGAGGATCATTTGGGCTCAGGAGTTTGAGGCTGCAGTGAGTTATGATTGCCACTGCCCTCTAGCCTGGGCAACACGGCGAGACTCCTATCTCTAAAAAAATAAAAAATAAATAAATGAAACATGCCAGTCCAGGCACCATCCTGAGTTCCAGACAGGTAGAGCTGGCAGGGTCCCAGTGAGCCAGACCAATAATTCCTCCCATTTTACAGATGGAAAAACCAAGGCCTGGAGTGGGGAAGAGACTTGCCCAAAATTGCAGGATGTCAGAGTCAGAGCAGGGCTTGAATCCAGGTCTTTTGCCTCAGCTCAGTGCCCAACTACCTGCTACTTCCTACAAAGCACAGTCCACAAGGACAGTGCAGGGTGTCACCTGGATATGGTGTGGGTTACAATACCACAGACACATCCCATGATGTGAATCATTAAGATAATAACAATAAGCTACAGTTTAATGAGCACTCACTCTGTACCTGGCACAGTGCTACATTCATTATATAGGCTGAATCCTCACAACAACCCTAAGGATTAGGAACTGTTTTATATTCACCCTATTTAACAGATGACAAAACTACGGCTCAGAGAGGGTAAGCAACTTGCCCCAAATTGCACAGCCAAAAAGTGACCAAGCCAGGACGAGAAGCCAGGTCTGTCCTGTCAAACTCCAGAGCCTTAACTACTATCTTACAGTTATCCATCTGAAAGGCACAGTCCCTACCTGCTTCCCCGAAACCCCATGCCACCCTCACACCTCACTCCCTCGCCCAAATCACATCTATCCCAACTGAGGAAGAATGTTTCCAATTGGCCTGATTCAGTGTAATTATTAAACTCCATTTGAAAAAGAAAAATGACACAGTTCCTCCTGTTTTCAGCTGAAAGATATTCAACAGCCTCTTTTTTTCCTTTAGTCCCTTGGATGAGAAAACCAAGACTCCCTTCTCGCCCAGGCTGGTGAATTCCAACATCCCAGGAGCACATTATGGAAGGTGCCAGACACTGGGAGTTCCTGGGGGTTAGTGACAGCTGGAGCGCCCCACTCTGCAATCAGCCCAGATAGTGCAACAGTCAAGAGAGCAATTTTCAAGTCCCCCCTGCAAATGATCTCACGTAACCTTCACAAGCTGCCCAAAGCCACCCAGCTGGGAAATGGGAGAACTGGAATCCCACCCCGGGTCTCATCTAACTCAAGCCTCTAGTACTGGTGAGATCCTCTAAGTGGAAGAGCGAGGTTAGCTTAGCGAAGGAAAACCATGGAGGAAGGGAAGTGGGAGGCAGAGAGATTCCTACCACCTTAGTTTCTCTCTAGAGCCATGAGCACCTCCCATGGAGCCCCAGACTTACCAGGGCCAGAAGTACTTATTTTATAGTTAAGAAGGCAACAGAGGACCTAGCCAACTGCCTGGATTCAAAGCCTAGATTCTGGCTGGGTGTGGTGGCTCATGCCTATGATCCCAGCATTTGGGAAGCTGATGTGGGAGGATGGCTTGACCACAGGAGTTCAAGACCAGCCTGAGCAACAGAGTGAGACCCATCTCTAAAAAACAAAAAAATTTAGCTGGGCATGGTAGTGTGTGCTTATAGTCCCAGGTGCTCGGGAGGCTGAGGTGGGAGGATTGCTTGAGCCTGGGAGGTCGAGGATGCAGTGAGCTATGATTGCACCACTGCACTTTGGCCTGGATGACAGAGCAAGCCCGTGTCTCAAACAAAAACAAAAACAAAACCCCCAAAACAAAACCTGGATCCTAGTTCCTGTAGAATTCTGGACAAGTTACTTCATAGGGTTGTTACGATTAAATGAGTTAATATATGGAAAAGTGCTTCCAAGAGTACCTGGCACTACTGTTGTTACCATCACCAACAGAGAATGAGCATGGGACAAACTGTTAGGTTCACCTTTGGGAAGGAATCTAGTTACAGAGAAAAGAAAACTTTTTTTTTTTTTTTTTTTTATTTTGAGACATAGTTTCACTCTGTCATCCAGGCTGGAGTGCAGTGACATGATCTCATCTCATTGCAACCTCCGTTTCCCAGGTTCAAGAGATTCTTATGCCTCAGCCTCTCCAGCAGCTGGGATTACAGGCACACACCACCATGCCTGACTAATTTTTGTATTCTTAGTAGAGATGGGGTTTCATCACATTGGCCACGTTGGTCTCAAACTCCTGACCTCAGGTGATCTGCCCACCTCACCCTCCCAAAGTGCTGGGTTTACAGGCGTAAGCCACAGCACCTGGCCTAGAAAACTTACTTAATCTTCTGTCCTGTTTGATTATGTATTGATTTATTTATTTTTACAATATATGTATATTAGTTTTCTAACTAAAAAACAAAAACCCTAGCTTAAAATTAAAAAATTAGCAAACACAGAAGTAGAATTCTCTGAAAGGTTTAACATTTCTTGGCATTACATGTTCCTCAAAGTAGATAGGGAAAACCAGACAATCTGCCCTTCTAGAGTTTCCATTCCACCAGATCTTAATCTCCTCTGCAATCCTCAGGGATGATCATTTTACAGATGGGAAGACTGAGGCCGCCCACTAGGGGGAAGTCACTTGTCCAGTCTCCCACAGCTGGGAGCAGGGCTATAATCTCCAGTGCTAGGGCTGTTTCTACCACTGCCCAGGCCAGGTCTGTGAATGGCATGTTTGAAGCTGGTGTCCCCAGGAGGAGAGAAGCAAGACGAACGAGGAGGTTTGCACATCCAGGCTCAAAGCTTCAGTCTACTCTACATTATCGTGGGCTCCTGTGGTAGGGAGGGCGTGTTGGACGCAGGCAAGAGGAGAAACCCAGAGCAAGGAGTCCAGCATGAGGGGGGCTCAGGCTCCTCGCCGCTCACACTCATAAGACCTGAGTTCAGCGATGGAGGTCCCCACATACCTCTGCCTAGAGGAGAAGCACAGCTTTAACCTCCCTAGTTGTTCAACCTCAGCTCTAAGGTAGGTAGGAGACCCTTGCCTCTCCTTAACCACCCTCCCAGATTCTCCCGCCATGGCCTTATTTGAAGGGCAGAGCTGGTTCCCCTCGTCTGATACAGCCACTCCTCCCTGAGACAATAACCTGAGTTCCCCATGCTGGGGCTAGGCAGTGTCCTCAGATGCTCTGGTCCTCCCTGGGGCACCCCAAGTGTCCCCCACCCTACTGGTGCTGGCCCTGGCAGAGGAGCGGCTCTGGTAGAACTGATGACTGATGGAACCCCATGGCCACAGCGGCCAGACCAAAGCAGGAAGGGTGGTCCAGGCTGGGTCAGGCTGGCCCAGGATCTGGCAGCTCCTGGTGACCCTCTCCAGGGAGGTGGCTCTCCATTCCCAGGACTGCCCGGTCAGGAAGGAGAAGGGAGGCAGAAACAGCACAAAGGATTGGAGGGTTCTTGGGGTCTAAGATCCCAGCACACAGGTCAACATGGACCAGAAATGGTCAGCGATCTAGAGACACACCAACGAGAAGCCCAGAGAGACACACACGGGCGCAGAGACTTCGTGAGAAACACTCACACAGGGGTGGTGATCAGAGGCAGAGACCCGGAGGAAGGCAGACCCATGCAAACGAGGGATCTGGAGGGGAAACACAGCAGGACCTCAACGGATCCACAGATCAGCCTCAGACACACCCCCGGTCCCAACTAGTCACAGTCCCACAGCGCGTCCCCCAACAGGAGGCCACTTGCACAGTTCGGGCGGGCCGGGACTCGCGCACAGGACGCGCTAAGGGACCCGAGGAGCGCCAGGCACAGCAGGGAGAAGCGCACACAAAGAGACAGCCCGGCCAGCGGGAGCAAGCTCCGCCCGACCGCTTCGAGACTCCAGACCACCCCCTGCCCGGGCACACGCACCAGACACACACAAACAGAGACACGCAACCCCACCCGCGCGCCCCGGGACCGCGCCCCGCCGCGCCCACCCTGCCCCGAACGCCCGGGCGCGCGGCGCTCACCAGCTGCAGGCAGCAGAAGGCGACCAGCGTGCAGCGCCCGCTGCACTTGCCCATGGCTCCGGGGGCTGCGCGGGCCGCCCGCAGCGGCGCCCGTCTTGCTCGGCGGCCGCCGCCTGCTCGCGCCGCGCGGGCTCCGCGTCCTCCCCGCTGGGCGCGCCGGGCGGCGGGGCCGGGCGCCTAGGGCCGGGCCCGAGAGCGTCGGGTCCCCAGGGCTGGGGCTGGCCGCCCGCGATCCGAGTCCATGGTCCGTCCGCCCGCGCGCTGGCTCTGCCGAGCCGCGCCTCCTTTGTCTGGCGGGCGGGCTGTCAGGCGCGCCTCCTGCCCCGGGGCGGCTGGCGGGGAGCGCGGAGCAGGGAGAGCGGGCACCGAGCGCGGCGCAGCGCAGAGCAGCACTGCCCAGCTGGGGCAGCCGCCCGGACTCTGGGCGGCCGCGGCTTCCCGGCCCCACCACGTGGCTCCGCCGCCGCCACCCGCAGGGAGGGAGGGAAGGGGAGGGAAGGGCACTGGAGGGTGAGGCGGGGCAGCCGCGGGAGGGGGAGGGGAAAAGGATAGGGAGGTGGAGGGTTGGAGACGCAGAGAGTGAAGTGGAAGAGTGCGGGCTTAGGGGACGACGCCCTGGGTCAAATCCAGACTTTGCTGCTCACTTGCTGTGTGACCTTGGGCACATCACGTCACCTCTCTGGGCCAGTTTTCTCATGAACAAAGTAGGAATAATTATGCCTCCTTAGAGTTGATATGAAAATGAAATGCAGTCATGTGAATACAACGCTTAGCCCTGTGCCTGGCCTCCTGGCTTCGAGCACTTTTCTGTCCACCCTGTCTCTAGGGCTCCAGGGTTCCAGCTTGGACTTCTAGTTCCATTTCCGTTCCCAGATCTGCTCCTCACCCAGCCTCTCCCCTGAGGGCCTGGCCACATCTTCCACCTTCCCTCTTTCCTTCTACTGGCATTTATTGAGCCCTGACTGCAGACACACTCCTGGGAGCCAGAGTTGAGACCTGCGGCACTGTTCCAGATCCCTAGAGCTTCACCGTCCAGGGAACAGATAGGCTCCCAAGAGCATGCCAGTGAGATGGGTGATGGCAGAGGTCTGCCCAGGTGGATGTAGGGAGGCCCTACCCTGGGCTGCAGTAAGGAGAGAGTCAGAAAAAGTTTCCCAGCAGATTGCCTTCTCCAAGCCACCCCAAAAAGCCCTCAAACTGGACACATCTCAAATCACATAATAGTCCCTGTCCTACTCCTAACTCCCTAAATTCACCTTGGCAATTAGTGCCACCCAAGTGGAATTTCCTAGGTTATCCTCCTGGCTTCCCTACAATGATATCTGATCTGCCATTACATTCTGCAAACTGTGCTTTCCAACCAACATTTATGAAATACCTACCATGTGCCAAGTTCTCTGCTGGGGATAAGGGAACAAAACCCGACAAAATCTCTGTCCTTATTGAGCAGTCCAGTGAGGGATTGTCATTAAAACAAGGAAATGCACAAATAAATACATAACTAAAGTTCTGATGAATAAAGAATATTCAAGAAGAGACAGGGCACGGTGGCTCACCTGTAATTTCGGCACTTTGGGAGGCTGAGGTGGGTGGATCACCTGAGGTCAGGAGTTTGAAACCAGCCTGGCCAAGATGGTGAAACCCAGTCTCTACTAAAAATACAAAAATTAAGCTGGGCATGATGGCTCACGCCTGTAATCCTAGCACTTTGGGAGGCCAAGGTGGGCAGATCATGAGGTCAGGAGTTTGAGACCAGCCTGGCCAACATTGGGAAACCCTGTCTCTACTAAAAATACAAAAATTAGCAGAGGGTGGTGGTGGAAGCCTGTAATTCCAGCTACTCAGGAGGCTGAGGCAGGAGAATCGCTTCAGCCCCGGGAGGAGTAGTTTGCAGTAAGCTGATATCATGCCACTTCACTCCAGCCTGGGCAAAAAAAGAGCAAAACTTCATCTCAAAAACAAACAAAAATACAAAAATTAACCAGGAATGGCATTGGGTACCTGTAATCCCAGCTACTTGGGAGGTTGAGGCAGGAGCATCACTTGAACCTGGGAGGCAGAGGTTGCAGTGAGCTGAGATTGGGCCACTGCACTCCAGCCTGGGTGACAAGAGTGAAATTCTGTCTCAAAAAAAAAAAAAAAGCCGGGCATGGTGGCTCACGCCTGTAATCCCAGCACTTTGGGAGGCTGAGGTGGGTGGATCTCCTGAGGTCAGGAGTTCGAGACCAGCCTGGCCGACATAGAGAAACCCCGTCTCTACTAAAAATACAAAAATTAGCTGGGCAAGGTGGTGGGTGCCTGTAATCCCAGCTACTCAGGAGGCTGAGGCAGGAGAATCGCTTGAACCTGGGAGGTGGAGGTTGCAGTGAGCCAAGATTGGGCTATTCATTGCACTCTAGCCTGGGCAACAAGAGCGAAACTTCATCTCAAAAAAAAAAAAAATACTGAAGGAGAAAGAGAGAATAATAGGGGCATAATTTAGGTTTAGGGACCAGGAAACACCTCTCTGAGGAAATGACACCGATACTCAGAGGAAAATAGGAATGAAGGAGAGGCAGGGGAGCAAAGAGTGTTCTGGTGGGAGAAAGAAGGTTCTTATTCTTTCCCTTCCTCTCCACTCTCACTAGCCCTCTTGATTAGAGAGACAGGAAGTGTGGTAAGATGCTTGAACCCAGAAGGCGGAGGTTGCAGTGAGCTGAGATCATGCCACTGCACTCCAGCCTGGGTAACAAGAGCAAAATTCCATCTAAAAAAAAAAAGATGGGTCCCTTCACAGGTCTGCCTCTTCCACCCATTCTGCAGGATACCACTTTGTATTTTAAAAGACACAGGATATTCCCACAGTTGAATATCCTATGTGTGCTGAGGTTTTCACTTGGATCAATAAGCTAACAGTGGGAACTTTTTTCTTTTTTTGAGACAGGGTCTCACTCTATCACCCAGGCTGGAGTGCAGTAGCAAGACCACAACTCAGTGCAGCCTTGACCTCCCAGGCTCATTTGATCTTCCCGCCTCAGCCTCATCAGTAGCTGGGACTACAGGTGTGTACCACCATGCCTAATCTTTGTATTTTTTGTAGAGACGGGGTTTCGCCATGTTGATCTCAAACTCCCGGGCTCAAGCAATTCGCCTGCCTTGGCCTCCCAAAGTGCTGGGATTACAAGTGTGAGCCACAGTACCTGGCAGAACAGTAGGAAATTTTCTCAGCCGTGCTTGGCAAATAACAGCTGTGTCCAACCAGGTTCCCTGACTAGACAGGCTTCCAGGAGTCTGTGAAGTCCCTGAAATAATATGCAAAGCATCATGTGAGCAGCTGTGCCTTTTTCTGGGGAGGCACAGCTTTCATCAGGTTCTCCAAAGAGTCCGTTTCCCACAAAAGAATAGAACCACCTCCACAAAGGCTCCGCCCAGATGTAACATTCTCTACCACATCATCTGCAGGGACTCTTCCAGATAGAATCTCTGCCAGTTATCTCTGTGAGGCTTACAACGCAACTCAATAACAACAACAACAAAAAAAATAGCTACCATTTATTGAGTGCTTACACGAGCCAAGCTCTCTACATACATTATCTCATTTAATCCCTGTGGTAACAGTGGATTCCACTGGGGCTCTGACTACCCCTGCCAGCTCATGACTATATCATGTCATGTTTGTAACCCTCTATTCCAAGGCCTGGCTGACTCACTCATAAGTCTGTCCTATGGGACTCGGGATGGCCTGCCTGTCCTCAGCAGAACTAACCTCTGCCCCTGGCTCATTTCTGCTTAGTCCAAGTGCGGCCCTGATGAATTCACGCACACTCGAAGCCCTCTCATACCTCTGCTCTTAAGCAACCGCGTCATAAATTATCTCTACAGCCTACAGGGCTAGGATCATGGCAGGAATCAGAAAATGTATAGCGAATGAATAATTGCACACCCAGCACGCCTTTCTTCCCTGCTTCAGTACCCAGCATATCTTGGGCCCTCTTTACCACCTGGAAGTCAGGATTCTAAGGAGGAAGGCAGCCTGACTTTAGGGACAGATAGAAACATCTTTGTCAATAATTGGAGGGGCTAGGAGCTGGGGGATGACATCAATATTCACCTTGAAGGATGACTAACCCTTGGGCCAAGGAAAGGCTATGGGGAGAATGAGCACGGTTTGGAAATAAAGGACAGAGATGATTCAGATCACACCCACGCTTCCTGAGTGAGAAGACAGAGGCATGGTCAGCCCCAGAGAGAAGCATGGTAAGTGCTGCTGGAGGTGATGAGATTTTTTTTTTTGTTTTTGAAACGGAGCCTCACTCTGTTGCCAGGCTGGAGCGCAGTGGAGCGATCTCAGCCCACTGCAACCTCCGCCTCCAGGTTTGCGCGATTCTTCTGCCTCAGCCTCCCAAGTAGCTGAGACTTCAGGTCCCTGCCACTACACCCAGCTAATTTTT
Organism: Ateles fusciceps; assembly: GCA_036589455.1. Lineage (NCBI taxonomy): Eukaryota > Metazoa > Chordata > Mammalia > Primates > Atelidae > Ateles > Ateles fusciceps. Next base: position 2,994,552 of record JAZHEH010000733.1, read on the forward strand.
GTAATTTTAGTAGAGACGGGGGTTTCATCATGTTGGCCAGGATGGTGTCGATCTCTTGACCTTGTGATCTACCAGCCTTGGCCTCCCAAAGTGCTGGGATTACAGGCATAAGCCATGGCGCCCGGCCTTCTAGGGGGTTAAGAAGTTCCTCCCCTGCCTTAAACCAAGGCTTGTCAGTGTTTGAATCTTCCACCATTAGTCTCTCTGTGGGTTAAACACCGAACGCTTCTGAGAAACTTCATTTATAAGATAGCTGAGTGTTAAATCTAATAATTTCCCCTTCTTTCAAGATAGAGGACTGAACATGCTCACTAATTATAGCCTCTGGGATGTTTTCTGTCATCAGCCAAATTCTTCACACCAACTGGGAGGCCGGCAATCCAGTTCAGTTCTGACACTAGCTGTTAGGAGTTAGCGTAGACCCCACAGGTTAAGGACTCAGTTCGTAGAGACTGCCCCTACTTCAGATGCCAGTCACAGGTCTCTGGCCACCCACCTATACTGCTGATAAACTGGTTATAAATTGGGGGGTCCCCATGATCCCCTCCTTAGTTCTAATAGTTTGCTAGAATGGCTCACAGGATTCAGGAAGACACTTTACTTATGTTTGTGGGTTGATTATAAGGGATACTAATGAGCAGCCAGATGAAGAAGTACACAGGGTGAGGTCCAGAAGAGTCCCAAATGCAGGAGTTTCTGCCCCTGTGAAGTCGGGAAGCAGCACCCTCCTGGCCTGTGGATGCATTCACCAACCCAGAAGCTCCTTGAATCTCATTGTGCAAGAGTTTTCATATAGCTCAATCTTCAGAACCACCCCCCATTCTCAGAGGCCAGTGGGTGGGACTGAAATTTCCAGCCTTCTAATCACTTGGTCTTTCTGGTGACCGGTCCCATTCCTAGATCTAGGGGCTCTACCTAAGTCACCTCATTAGGGAAAACGCAAGTGTGATAGAAAGGGGCTTATGAATAACAAAAAACATTCCTTGCTCAGGGAATTCCTAGGATTTTAGGAATTCTATGCCAAAATCCAGGGACAAAGACCAAATATGTTTTTGTATGATGCTACTGTAGCCAACACCTATCAAGAATAATGTGCCAGGCCGGGTGTGGTGGTTTATGCTTGTAATCCCAACAAACCGGCAGGCTGAGGTGGGAAGACTGCTTGAGCCCAGGAGTTCGAGATTATCCTGGGCTACATAGCGAGACCCTGTCTCTACAAAAAATTGTTAAAAAATTAGTTAGGTGTGGTGGTGCAAGCCTGTAGTTCCAGCTATTTGAGCCCAGGGGTTTGAGGCTGCAGTGGGTCATGATTGCACAACTGTACTGCAGCCTGGGTGGCAGAGTAAGACCCTGCCTTAAAAAAAAAAAAAGCTAGGCACAGTGGCTCACGCCTGTAATCCCAGCACATTGGGAGGCCAAGGCAGAGAGATCATGAATCAAGAGATTGAGACCATCCTAGCCAACATGGTGAAACCCCATCTCTACTAAAATAAAAAATTAGCTGGGCATGGTGGCATGCACCTGCAGTCCCAACTACCTGGGAGACTGAGGCAGGAGAATCACTTGAACCCAGGAGGCGGAGGTTGCAGTGAGCCGAGATCACACCACTGCACTCCAGCCTGGCGACAGAGCAAGACTCCATCTCAAAAAAAAAAATATATATATATATATTATGGCCGGGCACGGTGGCTCACGCCTGTAATCCTAGCACTTTGGGAGGCCGAGGTGGGTGAATCACCTGAGGTCAGGAGTTCAAGACCAGCCTGGCCATCATGGTGAAACCCCATCTTTAGAAAAAAAAAAAATTATGTGCCAGGCACAATTTCTATGTATTAACTCATTAAACCTCACTACAATCCTTTGAGGTAGGTTCTATTACCACCAACTCCATTTTCTTTATTTATTTATTTTTATAGAGATGGGGTTTCACCATGTTGGCCAGGCTGGTCTCGAACTCCTGACCTCAGGTGATCCACCCACCTTGGCCTCCCGAAGTACTGGGATTACAGGTGTGAGCCACTGCGCCTGGCCTTCTTTTTTTTTTTTTTTTTTTTTTTTGAGACAGAGTCTCACTCTGTTGCCCAGGCTGGAGTGCAATGACATGATCTTGGCTCACTGCAACTTCCGCCTCCTGGGCTCAAGTGATTCTCCTGCCTCAGTCTCCCAAGTAGCTGGGATTACAGGTGCCCTCCACCACGCCTGGCTAATTTTTGTATTTTTAGTAGAGATGGGGTTTTGCCATGTTGCCCAGGCTGGTCTTGAACTCCTGAGCTCAGGTGATCCGCCCGCCTTAGCCTCCCAAAGTGTTGGGATTACAGGCGTGAGCCACTGCACCCGGCATCATCTCCATATTCTAGATAAGGTTGGATCACTTGCCCAGGGTCATATAACAAGGAAGTCACAGAATCAGGATTTGATCCCAGGCAAAACTACTTTGCCTATACCATCCCTTAGGATTTCAAACTTTTCTAACAGTGAACTATTTTCTTCAAAAGAAAGCGTACATTTCCAAACAGAAAAAAGTAGAACTTGTCTGGTTGGATATGGAAAGAGGACTAGCAACCTGCTCTCTCAATCTGCCCTCCCCTCCCTTAAAGGCCTCCAAAATCAGCTCCTCAGACCAAGGTCTCTAAGGAAAAATGGGAAAACACATTGGCCTAGATGATCTTCAAGGTGACTTTTTTTGAAGAGGGGGAGAGAGAAAGGGAAAACCTGAAGGGCAGAGAGGTTGAGTGAGTTCTTTACAGTCACACAGCACCTTAGGTGCAGAGCTGGACCTCAACACTTCTGGTCACGTTCGTTTCATTACTGTGACAGGTGTTGTGTTAGGAGCTTCGGAAGCAAAGATGAATAGGACAGGTGTGCCCAAGAAAACCCCGGGATAAAGACCTGAGGTTAGTACAGTGGCCAACAGCGTGGCATTGTCCACCGATCACTGTCTTAAACTCAGCAGCTTCACCAGTTGGTTTTCCTCTCTGGCCCTTATTGGCATCTGAGTTTCTGACTCTTAGGCCTGTTGGAGAGGCAAAACATATAAACAGAGTTAGAAGATATACACAGAATGGCAATAGCATCTATGAGGTACAGAAACAGAATAGTGGAAAAAATGATTAACTTTGCTTGGGATTAGGCAGTAATGAAAAATTTCAGAGAAAAGATGACACCTGAAATACAGGTCGACAAACAGGAAAAGATGTACAGACACAGAAGTGTGTGACTTCTTCTTCTTCATCTTTTTTTTTTTTTTTTTTTTTGCGACGGAGTCTTGCTCTGTCACCCAGGTTGGAGTGCAGTGACGCCATCTCAGCTCACTGCAACCTCCACCTCCCGGGTTCAAGCAATTCTGCCTCAGCCTCCCAAGCAGCTGGGACTACGGGCGCATCCCACCACGCTAATTTTTTTTTTTTTTTTGGCATATATATATATTTATTTATTTTTGGTATTTTTAGTAGAGAGGGTTTTTTTTTTTTGTTTTTGGGTTTTTGTTTTTTTTTTGGTATTTTTAGTAGAGGGGGGTTTCACCATATTAGCCAGGCTGGTCTTGAGCTCCTAACTTCATGATCCACCTGCCTTGGCCTCAAGCCATCCACCTGCCTTTGCCTCCTAAAGTGCTGGGATTACAGGCATGAGCCACCTCACTTGACAGAAGTTTCTAACTTCTGCTCATACTTTTTCAGGAATTATGACTCCCTCTTTCTTTAACTTCTGCCCACACATTTTACTTCTTCTTGCCTCCTTACTGCCATTACTGTAAGTTACTTCCCTTAACTATCTTCCAAATCTCACCTCCAGAGCAAATAGTAAAAGGAGAAACAAAATCTATGATCAGAAAGAATGGTTGAGAAAAAGGGAAGAGGTTAGGACAGGGTGCATATGAATGGGCAGTGTCTAGGACAGGAAATCCTAAACAGTTCTGATGGCAGCATAGCTTGCAGAAAATTTATTTATTTATTTATTTTGAGACAGAGTTTCGCTCTTGATGCCCAGACTGGAGTGCAATGGCGAGATCTCATCTCACTGCAACCTCCACCTCCTGGGTTCAAGTGATTCTCCTGCCTCAGCCTCCTGAGTAGCTGGGATTACAGGTGCATGCCACCATGCCCAGTTAGTTTTTATATTTTTAGTAGAGATGGGGTTTCTGCATGTTGGTCAGGCTGGTCTCGAACTCCCCACCTCAGGTGATCCACCCGCCTCGGCCTCCCAAAGTGCTGGGATTACAGGCATGAGCCACCGTGCCAGGGGGAAAATTTACTCTTCTTCTCTGGGCTGCGGGGTCCAGTCTTTAGTGCAGAACCTGTCGACAGCTGAGACAAATCTCCCTTTCCAGCAGCCTTGGGAAACCATGTGGGCCTTCAGTTCAGGTCCGCCCTCAGGCCAGTTGAGCTGGGGACGAGGGAGAGATGGCTAGAGGCCTTCTCACTGATTGGCCCCTTACTGTGTTGGGTCATTATGCTGCACTGGGGTTGTCTAGGGACCAACTAGGAATAGGAAGACAGATGGAGTCAGCTCAAGCCTGGCCCCTCTAGCTCGTCCCAAATGCCCTAATGAGATTCTCAACTCCCTGCTGCTCTCTACTTGTCATTTTCCATAGGGCCTCATCCAGGTGTCTCTTCTAGCCAACAATTCTTAGGATCCTAAAATTACCATCTTTGAGTCTGAGGAAAACTGTCATCTTAAAATCACAGCACAGTGGAGCTGGAAGGACTGTTTTTTTTTTTTGTTTTGAGACAGGGTCTCACTCTGTCATGCAGTGCAGTGTTGCAGTGGCGTGATCTTGGCTCACCGCAACCTCCACCTCCTGGGTTCGAGTGATTCTTGTGCTTCAGCCTCCCGAGTAGCTAGGATTACAGGCATGTACCACCACGCCCGGCTAATTTTTTTGAAGTTTTAGTAGAGATGGGTTTTCACCATGTTGGCCAGGCTGGTCACGAACTCCTAGCCTCAAGTGATCTGCCTGCCTTGGTCTCCCAAAGAGCTGGGATTAGAGGCATAATCCACTGTGCCTGGCTAAGCTGGAAGGACTTCTAATGGACCAGTTCCCAAATGTTAGTGTACAGACCACCTGCATCTGAATCACGGCTCCACACCAACCCAAATCAAACAAAATCTGTGGAGGTGGGACCTGGTTATGGGTGTTTTTAATATACTCCCCCATGGATTCTGATGAGTAGCTCTAATCCTCTGAATCAATCTGACAGGAATTCCTGTCTAATAGTCACCCAGTTTCTGCTTGCACACCTCCAGAGGAACTACCTTCCATTCTGAAACAGCTCTGATTGTTGCTCTTTTTGTTGTTGTTTTTGAGATGGAGTCTCATTGTATCACCCAGGCTGGTGTGCAGTGTCCTGATTTCGGCTCATTGCAACCTCTGCCTCCTAGGCTGAAGTGATTCTCCTGCCTCAGCCTCCTGAGTAGCTGGGATTATAGGCATGAGCCACCGCACCTGGCTAATTTTTGTAGTTTTAGTAGAGACGGGGTTTCACTATGTTGGCCAGGCTGGTCTCAAACTCCTGACCTCAGGTGATCCGCCCACCTTGGCCTCCCGAAGTGCTGGGATTACAGGCGTGAGCCACCGCGCCCGGACTGTTGCTCTTTCTTTGTTCAATATAAATCTGCTTCTTATGATTCACTTTGTCTTGGCTCTGCACTTTGAGGCATCCCAGAATAAGTGTGTTTCCCCTCTTTTCCAAGGCAGCTTTTTGCTGTTTAAGGCAGTGATCTTATCTGTCTTCTTTCCTAATTCCTACAACTGTTCCCCACAATGACGTCCTAAGAGGGCACCCAGAACCAAAAGCATCCTTTGGTGTGGTTGACCTCTTGTGCCGGGTACCAAGAACCCTCTGGTGGCTCCCTTTCCACAGGATGAAGCCAAAGCTGCCAACTTGGCTTTCCAGGCCTTTTGCAATTTGGCTCCATCACTTTCCAAGGTTCCTACTTATCTGTTACTCCCCCAACATGCTGTCACCACATACGCTGCGTGTTATTTTTGAACACACCAGATTTGACAATCTGTGTTGTTGTCCACGTTTATTCCACTATCTAGACGGCCCTTACCCGCATTCCCAGCTCCCTCCCTTCTCCACAGTTTCTGATCCTCCTTTAAGATTCACCTAGGCCGGGTGCAGTGGCTTGCCCCTGTAATTCCAGCACTTTGGGGAGCCTGAGACAGTTAGATAATTTGAGGTCAGGAGTTTGAGACCAGCCCAGGCAACATGGTGAAGCTCTGTCTCTACTAAAAATACAAAATGAACTGGGTGTGGTGGCGCACACCTATAATCTCAGCTACTTGGGAGGCTGAGGCAGGAGGATGGCTCGAGCTCGGGAGGCAGAGGTTGTAGTGAGTCAAGATCGGGCCATTGCACTCCAGCCTGGCGACAAAGCAGGACTCCAGCAACAAAACAAAACAAAACAAAACAAACAAGTCACCCCCCAGTGTTATTTCCTCAGTAAAACTTTTCCTAACTCCTCCCTATGCATTGCCTCCTTTGCAGGTATGCCCTTGACAGCACATATTAGACTGAATTGATAACTGGTCTAAAACAGGTACATGAGACGACACAAAGGGTAAATGTAGTACGTCTTCCTGGAGTGTCCATTTTAGTTGGTGCTAAGTCATTTAAAATATTTATTGGCTGGGCACGGTGGCTCATGCCTGTAATGCCAGCACTTTGGGAGGCTGGGCTGGGTGGATTGCTTGAGCCCTGGAGTTTGAGACCAGCCTGGGCAACATCGGGAGAACCTGTTACTACAAAAAATTAACGAAAAATTAGCCAGGTGTTGTGACATGCGCCTGTAGTCCTACTTGGGAGGCTGAGGTGGGAGGATCACTTGAGCTTGAGATGTAGAGGCTGCAGTGAGTCAAGATCCCACCACTGTACTTCAGCCTGGGCAACAGAACAAGACACTCTCTCTCAAAAAAAAAAAAATTATTAACATAAAACAAGCACAACTATATTATGAAGCAACATACAAAACCACATACCTTTTTTAATTTTATTTTGAGACAGGGTCTCACTCTCTCACCCACCAGCGTGCAGTGGCACGAGCTTGGCTCTTGGAACCTTCGCCTCCCAGGCTCAAGCAATTCTCTTGCCTCAGCCTCCTGAGTAGCTGGCATTACAGATGCGCATCACCACGCCCATCTAATTTTTGAATTTTTAGTAGAGACGGGGTTTCACCATGTTGGCCAGACTGGTCATGAACTCCTGACCTCAAATGATCCACCCACCTCAGCCGCCCAAAGTGTTAGAATTACAGGCGTAAGCCACTGTGCCTGGCCCATATACCTTTAAATAGTCAATTTCACTGGGAAAAAAGGTAAGGGGACTGTTTTAGATTGAGACACTAGAAAGAATAGCCAAAATATAAAACTTGATTGATTCTTGATTGAAAAATAGCTATAAGACATTTTTGGTGCTAGTATGACTCATTAGATGGTATTAGGAAATTGTTTTTAATCTTCTGAGGTATGGTAATGGAGAACATTCCTAGGAGATGCTTACTGGAATATATATACATATATATGTACACACACACACACACACACACACACATAAATATATATTTTTTTTTCTTTTTTTTCTTTTCCACATGAGACAAAAAATAGCTTGAAGTTTTTTTGTTTTTTTTTTTTTTAAAGAGAAAGATGGAAGAAAAAAAAAGAATGAAATAAAGAGAAGAAGAAGAAAAAAAAGGGGAGAGAGAACGGGAATCTTGCTCTATTGCCCAGCCTAGAATGCAGTCCACAAATGGATATTGAAAGCTTTTTTATACTAATAATTGTGTTATACAATGGAGACAGGAAGGAATAAAGGAGGAAAATAACAAACAAACAGCCAACCAATATTTCATTTAAACCTATGAAATGCTATGCAATTGCTAGGGAGTGATGTACTCCCAACCATGTGGTCACTTTTAGAATAAATGTGATGTGTTATTGAAAAAAAATAATGTATGTTTTGTGGATTTGGAGTAGAGAGTTCTGTAAATGTTTATTAAGTTTACTTGTTTGAGGTTTAAGTTCAAGTCCCAGGTATCCTTCTTAACCTTCTGTCTCATTAATTTGTCCAATATTGACAATGTAATGTTAAAGTCTCCCACTATTATTGTGTGGGAGTCCAAGTCTCTTTGTAAGTCACCAAGAAGTTGCCCTATGTATCTGGGTGCTCCTATATTGGGTGCGCATAGACTTAGGGTCGTTAGCTCTTCCCGTTACATTGATCCCTCTACCATTATACAATGTCCTTCTTATCTCTTTTGGTTTCTATTACTTTAAAGTCTATTTTATCAGAGATGAGAATTGCAACTCCTGCTTTTTTTTTTTTGCTCTCCATTTGGTTGGCAAATCTTCCTCCATCCCTTTGTTTTGAGTCTCTGTATATCCTTGCATGTAAGATGGATCTGGATGCAGCTTACTGATGGGTTTTTTGAAGTGGCTGATACTGGTTGTTCCTTTCTATATATAGTGCCTCTTTCAGAAGTTCTTGTAAAGCAGGCCTGGTGGTAATGAAATCTCTGAGTACTTGCTTGTTTGTAAAAAATTTTATTTTTCCTTCACTTATGAAACTTAGTTTGGCTGGATATGAAATTCTGGGTTGAAAGTTCTTTTCTTTAAGGATGTTGAATATTGGCCCCCACTCTCTTCTGGCTTGTAGGGTTTCTGCTGAGAGATCAGCTGTGAGTCTGATAGGCTTCCCCTTGTGGGTAACCTGACCTTTCTCTCTGGCCGCTCGTAGTATTTTCTCCTTTGTTTCAACCCTGATAAATCTAATGATTATGTGCCTTGGGGTTGCTCTTTTTGAGGAATATCTTTGTGGTGTTCTCTGTATTACCTGGAGTTGGGTATTAGTCTTGCCTTGCTAGGTTAGGAAAGTTTTCCTGGATAATATCCTGAAAAATATTTTCCAGCTTGGATTCATTCTCTTCGTCACATCCAGGTACACCTATCAAACGCAGATTAGGTCTTTTCACATAGTCCCATATTTCTTGGAGACTTTGCTCATTCCTTTTTACCCTTTTTTCTCTAATCTTGTCTTCTCGTTTTATTTCGTTAAGTTGGTCTTCGACCTCTGAAATCCTTTCTTCTGCTTGATCAATTCGACTGTTAAAACTTGTGCATACTTCGTGAAGTTCTCGTATTGTGTTTTTCAGTTCCATTAATTCACTTATATTCCTCTTTAAATTGTCCATTGTCATGAACATTTCGTGAAACCTTTTTTCAAGGTTCTTAGTTTCCTTGCATTGGGCTAGAACATGTTCTTTAGCTCACAGAAGTTTCTCATTATCCACCTTCTGAAGCCTGATTCTGTTGATTCCTCACATTCATTTTCTATCAGGCCTTGTTCAATTGGTGATGAGGCACCGCAATCCTCTGTAGGAGGAGAGGCATTCTGATTTCGGGGTGTTTTCAGCCTTTTTGCGCTGGTTTCTTCCCATCTTTGTGGATTTATCCACCTGTTGTCTGTGTAATTGCTGACTTTCAAATTAGGTCTCTGAGTGGACGTCCAGCTTGTTGGTGGTAAAGTTTTTTCTATTTCTTAATTTTCCTTCGGCGGACGCCCCTCCCGCACAGAGCTGGACCTTCCCAGGTTCAGCTGTACTTGCTGTGAAACTCTCAATCTTCAGCAGTTCCAACTGCTGTTTTTATTTTTTTTGTGTGTGTTGGGGGGGGTACCAGCCTTCCCCTGCGGCGACCCACTACGCCGGCTGAAACAGCAGTGTTAAGATTCGTGGCGCTTTTCTGCCCGGGAATCTCCCAGTCTGGTTCCTCACTTCAGTCCACTTTTCAGTCAGCTGAATGGGAGACTCTGCTTTCCCGGAGCGCCAACGCCAACCAAAAGGGCACTCAGTCCCGTATACTCCGGACTGAGAACCGCCGCGCCGGGGCGCCTGCAGAACGGCCGCGCCCTCCAAAAGAGTCGCGCTGGCGACCCGTGGGGCTCCTCCGCCAAGAATCTCTTGGTCCGTGGGGCAATGAAAATTCGTCTGAAAATGTCGCGTCCACTCACTCTCTGCGCTTTCAGTGGGAGCTACAATCCTGAGCTGCTGCTAATCGGCCATCTTGGATCTCTCTCCCAAATATATTTTAAGAATATTTGGGAGTAAAGAATTGTGATGTTTGAGCTCAGCATGGTGGTGTTCATCTGTAGCCTCAGCTACTAAGAAGGTTAAGATGGGAGATTCGCTTGATCCCAAGCGTTCAAGTCCAGTCTGGGGGAACAAAGCAAGACCCCATCTTAAAAAAAAAGAAAATTGTGATGTAGGATGTCTGTATCTTACTTTCAATGGCCACTGAAAGTCAAATATGTATGTGTGTATGTACATGTGTGTGACAGTGCAAAGATTTTGGATTATTTAACCTAGGTGGCATACAGATGTATATTTTATATATTACAGATGTTCAGTATATTAATCTTTTTGAGATGGTCTCTCCTCTTGTTACCAGGCTGCAGTGCAGTGGTGCAATCTTGGCTCACTGCAACCTCCGCCTCCTGGGTTCAAGTGATTCTCCTGTCTCAGCCTCCTGAGTAGCTGGGACTACAGGCACACATAACCATGCCCAGCTAATTTTTGTATTTTTAGTAGAGCCAGGGTTTCACCATGTTGGCCAGGATGGTCTTGATCTCTTGACCTTGTGATCCACCCACCTCAGCCTCTCAAAGTGCTGGTATTACAGGCGTGAGCCACTGTGCCTGGCCCTCAGTTTTTATATTTGAAAAATTTTAAAGTAAAAAGTTGGAGGGAGGATCACAGATTCAAGCTAAAATTTCTTTTTAAGAAAAATTTAAAAATTAATTATTTTTGAGACAAGGTCTCATTCTGTCACCCAGGCTGAAATGCAGTAGCTCAAACACGGCTCACTGCAACCTCAACCTTCTGGGCTTAAGTGATTCTCCCACCTCAGCTCCCAAGCAGCTGGGTTCAGAGGCGCATGCCACCACATTCTGCTAAATTTTTGGGGTTTTTTTTTGTAGAGATTGGGTCTCACTTTGTTGCCCAGGCTGGTCTTGAACTCCTGGGCTCAAGCGATTCTTCCACTTAGGCCTTGCAAAGTGCTAGGATTACAGGTATGAGCCACTGGGCCTGGCCAAGGACAGATTTTTTTGTTTTTTGAGATGGAGTTTTGCTCTTGTTGCCCGGGCTGCAGTGCGATCTCGGCTCACCGCAACCTTTGCCTCCCGGGTTCAAGTGATTCTCCTGCCTTAGCCTCCCGAGTAGCTGGGATTACAGGCATGTGCCACCATGCCCAGCTAATTTTGTATTTTTAGTAGAGACGAGGTTTCTCCATGTTGGTCAGGCTGGTCTCGAGCTCTGGACCTCAGGTGATCTGCCTGCCGAAGGGCTGGATTACAGGCGGGAGCCACCGCACCCAGCCAGGACAACTATCAAGTAAACAGGACAAGGCTCTGGCACTCTCCTAGGAAAGATTAAAATTTTCCGAGCCTATAGAAGAGTGGCTCTCAAACTTGCACCAGAATCACCCGGATAGCTTGCTAAAACACAGACTACTGAACACTTTCCTCCCCCAAAATTTCTTGAAGGGGAAGTTAACTTGGCTTTATGCTGTCCTTCTGGCTATAGTTCTAGCCATGGCCTGCACCAGTGTTTTCAACCTTGACTGCACATTGGAATCACCTAAGGAAGCTTTAAAAACCAATGCCCACCTCAGAGATTCTGATCTAATTGGCAGGCCTTGGTGGGGCTCTAGAAACTGCACTTTCAGGAATTCTCAGGTTGCAGATGCTGTTGGTCCAGGGACCACACTTTGGGAATCACTGTTCTAGAGCAGGATTTCTCAAAAGCATCACTCATGACATTCTGAAATCGGTTAATTCTTTGAGCATCTCTGGCCTCTACCCGTTATATGTCTGTAGCACCCCTCTAGGTATCTCCAGACATTGTCCAATGTTCTCTGGGAGGCAAAATTGCCCAAGGTTGAGAAGCACTGCTCTAGAAGATCTAAGTTGAAAAAGAATCCGAGTTTAGGTGGGTTGCAGTGTCAATTTAAGAAGTTGAAGCCTAGAAGAAAGCGTTTGGAACATCCCAGGGGCTTGATACAGAGGATGGGCATCCATGCAGGCTTCATTCAGAGAAGCATCATTATGTGTCTGGGGTTCAGAGACACCTGACCAAAGGGTAGGCTAGAGCTAGACTTGGCCTTATTTGGTTCCACAGCAACAGGGTTGTCCATTTTGTCAGGCCTCTTCCTCTGTCCTGGGACATCAGTTGTCAAGCCTCGAAGCTTCTTGGAAAAAGCAATCCTGTCCTAACTCAAATGGCCTGATGACCTTTCTTTAAGGCTCCATTGCCCATGGCTCCAAATTGCTCAGAGCGCTCTCTTTTACCTCAGTTTCCCATTATTCCACTTTGAAATGTTAATAAGGAGCAGACTGTAGTCTATTAGTAAGAAGCAAATACTCTAGTTTTGTTGTGAAGAAGCAACTCTGGTA